>CM056058.1:103956518-105393682 GCA_029574335.1 Rana kukunoris
TATATTTTTTGGGTTATTTATTATAGCAAAAAGGAAAAAATATTGCATTTTTTTAAAAATTGACGCTCTATTTTTGTTTATAGCGCAAAAAATAAAAACCGCAGAGGTGATCAAATACCACCAAAAGAAAGCTCTATTTGTGGGAAAAAAAGGACGCCAATTTTGTTTGGGAGCCACGTCGCACGACCGCGCAATTGTCAGTTAAAGCGACGCAGTGCCGGAAGCTTATATTTTGTCTGGGCAGGAAGGGGGTGTAGGTGCACAGTAGATAAGTGGTTAAATTAACACTTCAGATTTTTCATGTTAGTGTCCCATAGACTTTAACAGGGTTCCGCAGCTTTCAAATTTTCCACAAACTCAGCATATTGTTCGGTCTTTGCCAGAACACCCAAACAACCAAAGTTTGGCCTGAACTTATAACTGTTCGCCCATCCCTACCTCACTAGTCAAAGTAATAAATATTTTGAACTGGCCGGTTGTAAAGCATTCAGTCATGAAAATTACATTGCCCAAAGTGTTGATCTACATGACGACACAAGTTCAGTTCATCTGAGAAAAGCCAGGGCTAAACCTTGGTCCAAGTCCAAGAACAAACACATTTTCTAAATGACTATGCACTGGCAAGTGTTTTACGGTACATTCTAGTACAACAGATGGTACCTTTCAATGCAGCACGAACATTTTGAAATCTGCCCAAAATTTATGGAGCCGGTGCTTTTTAAATAAAATCACAGTTGCTAGGGTAACAGTGAAACGCTTAAGAGACTTTGCTCTTAACATATTTATAAAAGTGTAATGAAGAAAGGGGTGCATTTCATTACATAGGGCATATCTGCGCTTAGTATATTTATGCCAATACAGCTGGTGAGCGTTTAGTACCATATAAATTGGTCTTTAACTACAGCATTTTGGTAAAAAGACTTTATTTGCAGTTAACTGTAGCCAGAATGGAAAAAAAATTCCATCGAGACCCGGCCAGCTTTAGCAATGAATACTTTTCAACAGAACAACTTGACAATCTGTTTAAGTAATAAGAACTATCCAGCAGTGTTCATCATCTGCAATGTAAAAGTCCCCATGCAAACACACCTAATACACAGTTACAACCTAATGTGAAGTCTATCAATCCTCACACTGTGTCAATAGCCAGCAACTTTCTGTGTCCTAATTTGGCAGCATGGCAATGTTTAACAAAGGTGACCACTCGTTCTCCACATGTTGTCATCTAACCATTTTTTGTTTGAGAAACCACTGACTAAACAACTGATACGTAATGCTGAACTACTGTAAGAACCGCAAAATACAACGATGCCCTGGGAGAATTTATGATTTCTTGCCCGTTTTCTCAGAGAATATGAATGATAACACAAACATTTCTTTCACTCATGGTTAGTGTTTGGCTGAAGACATTTATTATTAAATGAGTTTACTTTTTTTAAAACATAATGGCAACAGAAACTACCCAAATGACCCTGATCAAAAGTTTACATACCTGAGACAGGGAAATAAACTGAAGCAGTTCCTTCCTTTGTCAAAATGTTTAACCTTTAACACCGATGACTGTCTTATTCACCCCTATGTCTAGCTGCTCACCCTGTGACCCCCAAACAGGTTCTGGTGGGGTGGGCCACCCGAACACAGTCTTGCACCCTTAGAAGGGTGCTCGAGTGGCTCTGCTCCCCCCATACCCCCAGGTATGGTACACAACACCATAAGTTTTTGTATAACCCTCACTGTTTCAACAGTGTACAGTGATATCTGGATGGTAGCTGTGCAAATGTTGCTGCAATATTGATATTGATGTTACATTGACACCCTTTATTTTACTAATAGTTGCATACTATGTTTATCTTGTGAAGCGTCTCGGCTGCTTGTTAAATGCATGCCTTACTCTGTTTCATGTGAAATTTGACAATAAAAACTATATTTGAAAAAAAAAAGTTTACATACCTTAGTTCTTAAAAGGGAGTTCCACCCAAAAATTGAACTTCCACTTTTTGGTCCCCCCCCTCCCCCCTCCAGTTTCACATTTGCCACCTTTCAGGGGGAGGGGGGAACAGATACCTGTGTAATACAGGCATTTGCTCCCACTTCCAGGCATAGGTTGCTTTGGTGATAGACGTGACCTATGCCACTTCCACCGCCATCTTCTGGGAGACACACAGGTCCCAGAAGACAGGAGGGACCAGTGAGAATGCGCAGTGCGACTCATGCACGCGCCCTGAAGACGTTTAGCACAACGAAACGTACTTCGGCAGCGTAACTAGTCACATGATACGCCTAGTATCCGGTCATCTGGTTGTCGGAGTCTCGGAGTGGAACGCACGCCGCTACACGCTGCTGCAAGGCAGCGTAGCTGCGATTGAAGCGGAGCAGACTACCTATGACTTACAAGCGAGCAGCCTTGATGCCGGGTCTGGCATCCTTTTAATGTACGAGGCCACTTGGCTTTTTTTATGTTCCTATTTTTAATAAATTAAGCAGTATTACGCTATGGATTATTTTTTTCTCACCGTATCCAATCTGGGATTGAGAACATCAGCTATCCTGTTATCACCGATGTGTTTGCAGTCACAATACTGCTAAGGCTGTTTCTGACTTTCTTTTTAATTAGAGAAGTCAGGTGTTTCTGGTAAGCGCATATACCTATTGAGCACTTTTGGGTGAAATCATTAGAGTGTGGTGGAAGTTTCTATACACGCATTCAAGACTTTGGAAGAATTTTAAGTTTTTCAGCAACTATTGCACCAATGGGACTTTATACCAATACACTATTACACACTGTATGGTGATTGTTGGCAACACTATTTATGGACAATACTTTCTAGTTTATGTCTATGGACTTCAGTATATATTTAGCACATTGGATTGTGTCTTATTATATGTTATTAGCGCACTTATTTTTGTATCTCATCACTTGACAATTTTTATTTTGTTTACTAAGTAGCAGCTTTATCGTTTTATATATATTTTGTTTGGCGCGGAACATTTTCCTTTATTTCATGCGCAGTAGGGAACCAATTAGTAAAGCCGCAACGAGGATGGCGGTTGCCAACATAGCGGGCACCCTGGACAGGCAAGTGTCCTAATATTAAAAGTCAGCAGCTGCAGTATTTGTAGCTGCTGGCTTTTAATATATTTTTTTTGGCAGACCTCCGCTTTAATACTGTGTATTGCCCCCTTTAACATTATTGACAGCTTGAAGTCTTTTGTGATATTTGTGGATGAGGCAAAGAGCCTCAGATGGCAAAGCTGCCCATTCCTCTTGGCAAAAAGCCTCCAGTTCCAGTAAATTATTGGGCTGTCGAACTGCAAGTCTGAGATCTCCCCAGAGTGGCTCAATGATATTGAGGTCAGGAGATTGAGATGGCCACTCCAGAACATTCACTTTATTCTGCTGTAGCCAATGACAGATCGACTTGGCCTTGTGTTTTGGATCATTGTCATGTTGGAATGTCCAAGTACGTCCCATGAGCAGCTTCCTGACTGATGAATGCAAATGTTCCTCCAGTATTAAACATACTGCATTCATCTTGCCATCAATCAAATTGTCTGTGCCTTTGTAGCTCACACATCCCCAAAACATCAGCGAGCCTATCATAGGCCTTGTTGACTCCTCTCCAAATGTAGCGTTTATTGTTGTGGCCAAAAAACAAAATTTTGGTCTCATCACTCCAAATGACTTTATGCCAGAAGGTTTGAGGCTTGTCTCTGTGCTGTTTGGCATATTGTAAGCGGGACAATTTGTGGCATTTGCACACTAATGGCTTTCTTCTGGCAACTCGACTATCTTTCTTCAAGTGCCACCTTATTGTGCATCTTGAAACAGCTACACCACATGTTTTCAGAGAGTCCTGTATTTCACCTGAAGTTATTTGTGGGTTTTTCTTTGCATCCCGAACAATTTTCCTGGCAGTTGTGGCTGAAATTTTAGCTGGTCTACCTGACCATGGTTTGATTTCAACAGAACCCCCAATTTTCCACTTCTTGATTAGAGTTTGAACACTGCTGATTGGCATTCTCAATTCCTTGGATATCTTTTTATATCCCTTTCCTGTTTTATACAGTTCAACTCATTTTTCCCGCAGATCCTTTGACAATTCTTTTGGTTTCCCCATGACTCAGAATCCAGAAACGTCAGTGCAGCACTGGATGAAAAATGCCAGGGTCTGTCAGGAGTCCAGAAGCTCATTGACCTTTTATACACACACACACAATAATTACAAGCAAACAGATCACAAGTGAGGATGGTTATCTTTAAAAGCCATTCAAACCCCTTTGTGTCAACTTGTATGCATGTTATCAGGCCAAAATCACCAGGGTATGTAAACTTTTGATCAGGGTCATTATGGTCATTTCTGTTACCATTATGATTTAAAAAGAGTAAACACAGTTGTTTGATAATAAATGGCTTAAGCCAAACACTAACCATGAGTGAAAAATGTTTTTGTGTTATTTAAATTTTCCGAAAAACGGACAAGAAATCATAAATTCTGCCAGGGTATGTAAACTTATGAGCACAACTGTAAATTTTGCTCAGCCAAAAATATAGACACCACTTGTCATACAATACAGCCAGGTCCTTGAGATTCTTGTGTCATTTAGCCCTGGTTCACACTGGTGCGTTTTGACATGCGATTTGGCATGTCAAATCGCATGTCAAAACGGCGGATTTTGCCGCAAATTGCCGGCAATGGCAGTGTCCTAATCGGTGCGACCCTGCATCTGCGGCATTGCACCGATTTCAAAAAGTAGTCTCTGTACTACTTTTTGCGATTTCAGCCTGCGATTTACATTGACATCTGTGCAGAAACCTGCACAGATGTCTCTGAAATCGCGGCTGAAATCGGGACTGCCGGGCGGGAGTGAAATCGTGCGAGTTCAGCTGAACTCGCACTGCTTCACTCCCGCAGCCCAGTGTGAACCTGGGCTTAAGCAGACTTTGTTGCAGTAACTGATGGACAGCACTGAGCAATTAGCTTAATTGGCTGCTACTGCTGTCCTCTTCATTTCCCAGTCTGTGTTATGTTGTAAAGTGGATTCCTAGGTGGCCAATATGGAGACAGAATAATGTATTTTACACCAGCCAGGGTTGAAACGTGGTCTGTATGACTGTTGAGACGACAAGAAGTCAATAACCCTACACCTCCTACCTACACCAGGGGGCCCACACCTTCTCATATTTCCAAGCACAGCCCCTGTTCAAGTACGTCATGAAAATGATGGTTTTAAAAACATATTTTTATATATTTTAAATCAAATGTACTTTTATATTTTAACCACTTCCTTACTGGGCACTTAAACCCCCTTCCCACCCAGACCAACTTTCAGCGCTGATGCATTTTGAATGACAATTGCGCGGTCATGCAACACTGTACCCAAATTATATTTTTATCATTTTTTCCCACAAATAGAGCTTTCTTTTGGTGTATTTGATCATCTCTGCGGTTTTTATTTTTTGAGCTATAAACAAAACATTTGGGGAAAGAACAATGTTTTTTTTTACTTTTTGTTATATTAATATCCCAATAAAAAAAAAAAAAAATTATTCCTCAGTTTAGGCCAATATGTATTCTTCTACATATTTTTGGTGAAAAAAATCCCAATAAGCGTATATTGATTGGTATAGATTTATGTTTTTTTTTGTTTGTTTTTTTTAACTAGTAATGGCAGCGATCTGCAATTTTTGTCAGACCTGCGATATTGCGGCGGACATATCGGACACTTTTGACACTATTTTGTGACCATTCACATTTATACAGCGAACAGTGCTATAAATATGCACGGATTACTGTATGAATGTTACTGGCAGGGAAGGGGTTAAATGTATTCCCTGGGAGGGACTCTTACTGTGGGGGAGGGGGACTGACTGGGGGAGGTGACCGATCTGTGTCCCTATGTACAAGGGACACAGCATAGGTCTCCTCTCTCCCTGACAGGACGTGGAGCTCTGTGTTTACACACAGAGCTCCATGTCCTTGCTCTGTCACTGCCGTTTGCCGGGAACCCGTCAGACATTGTGGCTGCCAGGCACGCACATCGGCATTACGTGACACGCTGGGCACAGTTTTTCCCCACTGCGCTCCCTCGGCTGTGCGCGTGGGGAATGTAAATAAAATGTCGTCCAGGAACGTCTTCCCGGCAGTTGAGAGCTGTGGACGTCTTTCGTCTACAGCGCGGGTCTCAAGTGGTTAAATAAAACGTATACATTTTTATATAACACATTGCTAATAGTTTCAGGATGCATCCAATGTTGGGTGCTGCATGTATAAAAATGTCCACAATAATAAACCACCGCGGTGACAAACGTATTCTTGAAAGTGTTCCCTTCACCACAATTAAGTTTGGCTGCTTACCAAAAGTAAGCTCAAGAAGAGCAGTTGGCTATAGCCCAGCCACGGCCTTGGCATTCACGAGACAGATACGTGTTCCCGGAGCAGGCAGGAAGGGGCACTGCAGCTTCAATCCACCAGGGTATTGTCAGAAGCTGCCAAAGGGGTCCGGGAGTCGGGAAACGCAGAGACCTGGAACCTGGGAAAATGCAGCAGAGCAGTGTCACCTGTAAACTGGTAAAAAAAACACTGCAGTAACTTACTTTCCCTTTCCAATGGGCAAGAGCTCCCACCGCATGATGTGTCTCCTGGCCGAATTTTTTAAGGAAACTCCTCTTTTCAAAACAATTGCTTTATTGACTGTTTTATTGTATATTTTTAGGGGTTTATGGGGCGCAGTTTTGCTATATTTTTTGTATTTTCTTGTGGTATCACACGACAACTGCAGCCTTAGATGTTTTATTGTTATTTTCTTTTATTTTAATTTATTTTACTTTATTGTTTTTTTGCTAATTAGCGCAGTTTTTTCCTTGTTTACATTGCTAATAGTATTAGCTAAATTTCCATGAGGTGCACCTCTAGCAGATATGATGCAGGAGATGGTCCGAGACTGCAGACGTGGTACAGGAGATGGTCCGAGACTGCAGATGTGGTACAGGAGATGGTCAGAGACTGCAGACGTGGTACAGGAGATGGTCAGAGACTGCAGACGTGGTACAGGAGATGGTCAGAGACTGCAGACGTGGTACAGGAGATGGTCAGAGACTGCAGACGTGGTACAGGAGATGGTCAGAGACTGCAGACGTGGTACAGGAGATGGTCAGAGACTGCAGACGTGGTACAGGAGATGGTCAGAGACTGCAGACGTGGTACAGGAGATGGTCAGAGACTGCAGACGTGGTACAGGAGATGGTCAGAGACTGCAGACGTGGTACAGGAGATGGTCAGAGACTGCAGACGTGGTACAGGAGATGGTCAGAGACTGCAGACGTGGTACAGGAGATGGTCAGAGACTGCAGACGTGGTACAGGAGATGGTCAGAGACTGCAGACGTGGTACAGGAGATGGTCAGAGACTGCAGACGTGGTACAGGAGATGGTCGGAGACTGCAGACGTGGTACAGGAGATGGTCGGAGACTGCAGACGTGGTACAGGATATTAATGCAGCCTCACCAGTGTCCAGCAGCCTACCTCACCAGTGCCCATCATTTGCAGCCTGCCTGTGCCTCACCAGTGCCCAGCATATGCAGCCTGTTTGTGCCCAGCAGCTTCACCAGTGCCTAGCAGCCTACCAGTGCCTGTCATGCAGCCTGCCTGTGCCTCACCAGTGCCCGTCATGCAGCCTGCCTGTGCCCAGATCAGCTGCAATCTCTGTGTGTCACGGAGCTGTATTGGAATTGCCCGGGTCGCAGTAACAATGTCTCGCCTCCTGTAATCACATCACACTGATTCAACGTCCCACCATTAGAACAGTGTGCTGTCTGTCACAGGAGACAGGACATGAAAAAAAAAAAGTTTTTCAGCATGTAGAAAAAAAACGAAGTTTTTCCAACTTCGTCGTTAAAAACTATGTTGCCCACACACCATCGTTTTAAAAAAAATGATGAGCAAAGCACGGTGATGTACAACATGTATGACGGCACTCTAAAGGGGAAGTTCCATTCAAGCTCCCGTCTCCTAACTTGCTTCTGAGCATGCGCGGGTTTAAAACGACGTTTTTAACGTCGTTTTAGCCCACACACGATAATTTTTTACAACCGGAAAAACAACATTTTTTAAAAAAAAGACGCTAAAAAATGCAGCATGCTCCAATTTTTTCTTTCTGTCGTTTTTCAGAAGATGAAAAATTATAGGATGGGATGAGATGAGGTTTGGTGTGTGTGTGTGTAAGTCTTGCAGATCTCATTGAGTGAGCGAGAGAGAAGGAGTGGGAGAGAGGGGGTGGATGAGAGAGAGAGAGAGGGGGGGTGGATGAGAGAGAGAGAGAGGGGGGTGGATGAGAGAGAGAGAGAGGGGGGTGGATGAGAGAGAGGGGGGGTGGATGAGAGAGAGAGAGAGAGAGAGGGGGTGGATGAGAGAGAGAGGGGGTGGATAAGAGAGAGAGGGGGTGGATAAGAGAGAGAGGGGGGGTGGATGAGAGAGAGAGAGGGGGGTGGATGAGGAAGAGAGAGAGAGGGGGGTGGATGAGGAAGAGAGAGAGGGGGGGTGGATGAGGAAGAGAGAGAGGGGGGGTGGATGAGGAAGAGAGAGAGGGGGTGGGAGACAGAGAGAGAGGGGGGTGGGTGAGAGGGAGATGTAAGAGAGAGAGAGAGAGAGAGGGGGGTGGGTGAGAGGGGGATGTAAGAGAGAGAGAGAGAGAGAGAGGGGGAATGGATGAGAGAGAGAAGGGGGATGGATGAGAGAGAGAATGGGGATGAAAGAGAGAGAGGGAGGATGGATGAGAGAGGGAGGATGGATGAGAGAGAGGGGGGGATGGATGAGAGAGAGGGGGGGATGGATGAGAGAGAGGGGGGGATGGATGAGAGAGAGGGGGGGATGGATGAGAGAGAGGGGGGGATGGATGAGAGAGAGGGGGGGATGGATGAGAGAGAGGGGGGATGGATGAGAGAGAGGGGGGATGGATGAGAGAGATTGGGGATGGATGAGAGAGGGAGGATGGATGAAAGAGGGATGGATGGATGAAAGAGGGATGGATGGATGAAAGAGGGATGGATGGATGAGAGAGGGATGGATGAGAGAGAGAGTGAAATTGACCCCCCTAGCCTGGCATGCAGTCCTTCCTGTCCCAGTCCCCGTCTGTGGTGGGTGGGTGTGTGCGATGCACCTACCTCCCGCCCATCCTCATCCCCTGGGCACTTGGCCAGACGCCGACTGGTCTTTTCTTTTGGTTCCGAGGCAGCGAGCTGGCCACTCGGGCGGGAGGAGGAGCCTGACTGGGCCCTGGGGGAGGTCGGACCGTCGGAGATGTTGTGGCCCGGGCCTGAAATTCGTGAGAGAGCAGGGCAGGCAGTGGAAGGTCGGGGACAGACTGGGTCCAGCTGAGCAGTGGAGGTCACTCACTGGGCTGCTGCTTGGCAGTGGGGTGGAGCCGTAGAGGAGGTCGGAGGGCTCGGTCTGCGCCGCAGTAGGTGACCTGTCTGACTATGCTGAGTTGCTCTCTCTGCTGCAAGAACCGTGGCTGGAGGAGGAGGAGATGGAGGTGAAGTCGGAGTCTCAGAGAGAGCGGGGAACGGTGATGTCACTGGTTGCTACACGCCAAGCGGGGTGGCCCTAGCAACCAGTGATTTAAAATGATTTAATTACAGCGCAGTGAGTGTGGCAGGCTGGCAGGCATTCCGGGATACTCTATTGTCCCGGATTGAAGGATCCCGTGACACAAATTAAAATTACGGGACAATCTTGGGCAAACCGGGACAAGTGGTCACCCTGCCTTGCGTTGCGTGGGCCACATGGCAAGGTCTGGCGGGCCGGATTCGGCCCATTGGCCTTGTGTTTGCCACCCCTGGCTTAAAACATCTCCTCCCTGATTTAGTACACACAGACCAAACCAGTTTCATGGTAATATGGGAAGCCAGGGACAACTCAAACAGGGCCATTAAGCTCATACACTGGGTGCATACATGCGATCGGATGCCTCCCTACCTGATTTTGTCTACCAAAGCGGAGAAGGCATTTGATCGCGTGGACTGGAATTTTCTTGTTGCGCTGGATTTCCACACTCTATTAATCTCCTACTGCCCGGGTGAAGGTTAATGGTGGCCTCTCCGCGACGTCCCCTATCCGGAATGGCACGAGGCAGGGTTGCCCGCTTTCCCCCTTCTGTTTGCTCTGGTCTTAGAACCATTGCTGCAGAGTGTTAGGGCGAATCGGAGCCTCAGGGGGGTGCTTGCGGGCTCCCTCGAACACAAACTCTCCACCTATGGGGATGATATACTTTTCCATGTTGTTGATCCCCTTATCTGGTTGCCAAACCTAATGCAAGAGCTGGCTATGTACGGAGAGGTCTCAAACTTTCGGATAAATTATGCGAAATCAGAGATATTGCCGATTACGATCCCCCAAACCTTAGCGACTTCGCTAAAGGACTCCTTCCCATTTATGTGGTCTACCTCCTTAATGAAGTACTTAGGCGTCCAGCTCGCGAATTGTCTAGATTCTTTATATGCACACACAACTATGTCCCTATTCACATGGGTGGGTAGGACAAACATCTTAAAAATTACAGTATTACCCTGTATCCTCTTCCTCCTGCAAAGGATACCAATACGCCAGCCAAAACGCTTCTTTGCAGACCTTCGCAGCCTTTTTGTTAAATTTGTGTGGGGAGGCAAGAAACCCAGACTCGCCATGGCAACACTACAAAGGTCCAAGATGAAGGGAGGACTGGGTATGCCTAACATAACCCAATACTATCAGGCAATCGCGTTACAACATATATTAAACCGGAAGTTTCACACGTCCATTAAGCTGTGGGTTCCCCTGAAAAAGACGATGGCTAGGCAGGACTTATCTTACGCGCCTTGGGTTCCCTCGCAAAACAGGGGGCTTTCTGACTGGGTCTCTCTGCTGACAATACACTCACTGACATTGTGGGACAGAATGAATGGCCGCTAAGCCCTGGCGCCAGGGACATCTCCGCTGGCACCTGTGTGTGGTTACTCGTGGTTTTCTCCCGGAGAGATGAAAACCTCCCTCGGGACTTGGGTCGGTGACGGAATTGTTAGCCTGGCAAGATTCGTGGAGGGGGGATCATTGATGTCATTAGATGCCTTGAGGGGAAGATATGGTAGTTTACCTTTTGACTTCTGGAGACACTAGAGACTTTTATCACAAAATGCCATAAACAAGCAAGGATTAGGACCACTCTGACAGAATTTAAAAACATGTGGGCGTCTGAAGACCCATCGCCCTGCATGATTTCGGCACTATATAGGCTGCTGGAGGAGGCAACACCTAGCTCCACTCCCCTATTTATTAAGGAATGGGAAAGGGATCTCCAGTCTAACTTGACTGAGGAACAACTTAACCACCTATATCGCCTGACACACTTGAGCTTGGTTGATTCTAAGACCCAAGAGAACAACTACAAACTGATGTCGGGGTGGTACAGAGTTCCTACCACCCTAGCCAGAATCTTTCCTGCAGCCTCCGATGGGTGCTGGAGGGGATGTGAACAGAAGGGCACATTCCTCCACATTTGGTGGGAGTGCCCAGTGTTGCAGCCGTTTTGAGACATGGCTAGAAAACACATATCTGATAGCATGGACATTGATATTCTGGCTCAGCCAAAACATTTTCTGCTTCATGTCCCCCCTATGCCCCTATCTCGTTACAAGCAAAGTGCTCTCCCCCACCTCCTCAACGTAGCAAAACGTTTCATTCCAATACATTGGAAAAGCTTTTATATTCCAAGCGAGCAGGATTGGTTGGGGAAGGTGGGGGAGATGGCTTGCTGACTGTAGAGGCACCCACGTAAAACTTGACCTTACTTGGGCCGAGTGGAGAGCCCACGTACATGACGCAGCAACGATATCATCTAGTTTAGACGTTGCATTGCTCACCTTGGCAGAGCCTTCCTTTGGGAGACTCGTTCAGGCGCAACGCCAATCTACAACCACAAGCTCCACTTCATAGTGGTCCATCATGCAGACAATCTAGATGTGGGCCATTCCACATGTCTTTGTACCCTAATCTACCCCTCCCCCTTCTCTCCTTGGTTTCTTTTCTGACTCTATCTCTCAACCCCCCCTCTCTCTCACTGTTGGTTGCGTATTTGATTTAACAAGTTTCCCCTTTGGGACACCTGGGAGACATTTTCTTTCCCCCCCTTTATTGGGCCACCTGGACGGTCCTCTGGTTCCTAACCGTTCTGGGTACCTCAAATTATTAACGTGTCAAAAGTGCAGGGGAGTCATAATTGCCACTACTCTGGGAGTGGAGCGTCTGGCCGCCCTGCCCCCGCTCTATTTTAAGGGGGAGGCCTGTCCACATGGACCGAATGTCTGGGTCAGGCAGGGGTGCCCCAACGTTTGTACATTACTGATTGCGGTTCTCTCCGGCGAATTGTGATGGTTGTCTATGCCCGGACTTTGCTAAACAAACCCCCTGGTGCCCCCCTCCTCCCCTTAGTACCCTCCCCTTTCCCGCCATTTCCACTTGCCCTCTGTTCCTCCCCTGGCCTCTTACCCTTCCCTCTCTCCCTGATTGTTGTGGCTTTGTTGTGAAGTCATATTGTTTTTGTCTTTTAATTTGAAAAATAAAAATAAAGATTATATAAAAAAAAAGGAGGAAAACCAGTCTTTGGTAATGTCCATGGGTTTCAGGCTTCAGGCAGTCAGTCATTGCTAGTGGGATTCTCAACAAAATAAATATTTTTTAAGATAATATTAATTTGTCCAATTACATTTGAGCCCCTGAAAATGGGGGGGACAGTATAAAATGGTTGCAGTTCCTAAAATTTGTACTTCATATTTATGTTCAACACCTTGAATTCAACCTGAAAATCCCCATAGGTGATGCTTTAAACATGTTTAAACGGTTACCTGTTCAGAGTTACAGAGAAGGTCTTTTACAAAAATTATTGCTCTCGCTCTAACAATTGCGACGATACCCCACATGGTTTACATTTGCGGGCACAAAGTAGGTATGCTTTTTTTTGGCTCTTAAGCACGCAGGGACGGAGTGTTCTAAAAAAAAATCAAATTTTTTTTTTTTTTTTTTTTAAAGGGGCAGTGTAAAACAAGAAGAATTCCGATCACTTTTATTGCTGTAAATCTCCCTTGTGACAGTACTAGGCAGCGATGAGGTGCTCTTTATGGAGAGATCTGGGGTCTAAAAGACCACTCCTTTGCACTTCAAAAATCTGTGATTTTTTTTTTAAAGGAGAGAGGCCAATTTTATTGAAAACACTGTACGTCAGCTTACAGTAGGATACACAAGAGAAGTACACTGCTGCAGTTAGCAAAGGAATATTTATAGATGGTCTGATATAATTTATTAATAGAATCCGCTGTCTTGAGCTGCCCAATTAGGAGCCTCAGGCCTGGTATTCTGGGTCATCTTCTCAATGTATCAAGCAAAGCAGTGCAGCGCAAACCTAAATAACATAATATTAAAATGAATATGCTCATACCAGTGAAGACATAATTAAATAAATAACAGTGTGAAAAAAAAAAAAAAAATAAAAGTCCAAATTTGCAATGTGCAAACAAATCCTGTGATCAAGACAATCAGAGAATCAGAGTATCTTCACCATGTGACTTGGAAAACCAATATTTCAAATATTTCAAATGTGATCCCTTCACCAGTAAAGATGGGTACTCTCACCTCACACAAAGACCCTTGTTTTACCAAAGGTCTAATACGCTTAGATCAAATGGTAGGAAATCCAGATGGCTCAAGGATGTATACTTGTCAGCTGTAGAACCCGGAGATATGCAAATATCCTCAGTGGCACCAACGGACCAATATGCAAAGAAAAAGGCCAAATCTAAGAGCTTCCATATAAAACCAGGTCTCTTTAATGAGTATAAAATGCGCAGGGTACTCACATTTAAGTAGAAAATACAGGCATAAAACACCATAAACAGGCAGCTCAAATAAAGATGTGGGACATCCAGGAGTGACATGGGATGGTTCCTGACCCCGGACGCGTATCGTAATACTACTTCCTCAGCAGGGCGGAACCTTCTAATTCACATCCTCGATATAAATAGCCTGCCGTAAAGAACGGCTCCATTCCCAGGACACACGTAATGACGCGGTAAGGCACGTCCCGCGTCATTCGATGGGCTGGCGAAAAACTTTATTATTCGCTATTACAGCGACAAACAAGAAAACTCTACATCGCCATCTTGTGGACAAAAAACGTCATAAGCTGGACTGGCGAAAAACTTTATTATTCGCTATTGCAGCGACAGACATAAAAAACTCTTCATCGCCATCTTGTGGACAAAAAAGAGAATCAAAATATACTACCATCACTCTATGAAGTCCCACAAATTCTTACAGCAGAACGATAATTGTTAAATAATAATACATATAGTATACCACTGCTTAATTCAAAATTACTAAATATTCCTAAACCCAAGAATTAAATAAAAAATTAAAAAATAACAGAAAATTAATAAAAATATAAAATACATTATTATTAAAATAAAAATAAAATATAAAATCTAAAAATATTAATTCATATATATATGATCCCATACGTGATACCAAAATACCATCACAGGAATAGCATAGAATAGACCTTTACTATCATTCCATTAAAATAATCACAGAATCAATCTTAAGGCAATATCAATCTGCAAAGACTACCTATAATAGGGAAAAGGGGCCATAATTGTTGATATATAACTAATTATTTGCAATAAAACAATTCAAATCAAAATCAACATTGAGACCCTCCGGAGAAAGTACACGAGCCTCGTATATCCAGAAGGATTCCCTCTGGCTTATTCGTCTAATGTAATTACCTCCTCTCCAGTGCTTATCTACTCTTTCTATGCCCCAAAATTTGAGACATTTAGGATTCTTATTATGGTATTTCCTAAAATGTCTAGATACACTGTGAGTACGTAGCCCACGTTTGATATTATTAACGTGTTCTCCTATCCTGACAGCCATAGTGCGAGAAGTGCGGCCTATATACTGTAATCCGCAGTCGCATTCGAGCATGTAGACCACACCTTCAGTGTTACAGGTGATTAGATTTTTTATGTTATACGATTTCTTAGTAGAAAATGAGGTGAAATCTTTCCGTTTTTTAGTGTTAAATTTACACTGTTTACAGGGCTGACAGCGACCACATGCGTAGAAGCCGGATAAAAACGAGAAAATAGTGTTCTCTTTAAAAATGGGTGGGTCTATGGCTCCTGGCGCCACGATATCCCTCAGTGTAGGCGCCTTCCTATAAATAAAGAGAGGGCGAGGGGGGAGGACAGGTCCCAAGACCTTATCATTCTTTAACACATCCCAATGTTTTTTAACTATTTTCTCGAATTGGCGATGCTGAATGTTTCATCGAGATTGGGCCAATATATTGATTTCTTTCTAAAACCTATAGTGTGTCAAACTAGGTCTTATTTGAGAGATACAAAACAATGTATACAAATCTTGGAGTCTTTATCGTGTACCCCAGATAGTCTGCTCATTACAGCTGACGTCAGCTCCCTCTACACTATCATAGGGCATGCCGACGCTGTTGCAGCGGTTAAGTGGGGTTTATCCCAATCTAATTTATCCGCTAAACATCGGAAATTTCTTTTACAATGTCTCGAGTTTTGTCTGACCAAAAATTATTTTTGGTATAATAAAGGTTTTTTTCTTCAAACAACTGGCGTCGCAATGGGGGCAAAATTTGCCCCCAGCGTCGCCAATTTGTTTATGGCATTATGGGAGGAGGAGAGTATTTTCAATGACCCCCCTAATCAGTTAAGATGCTACAAACGTTATATTGACGATCTCGTCATGGTATGGGAGGGTGATTTGTCCAGCCTAGAGACATTTATGTCCAAGCTGAATAACAACATCAAAAATATCTCCTTATCGTGGAATATTCACACTGAAAAGATTGTGTTCCTTGATCTAGAGATCTATAAACAAGGTACTTTTTTACATACTCGCAATCATTTCAAACCTTCTGACAGGAATGGTTATATCCCTCTAGATAGTTGCCACCATCGCAACTGGCTTTGCAACATTCCCAGGGGTCAGTTTATCCGTCTAAGACGTAACTGCACCTCTGACAACGATTTTTTCGAACAATCTAAAATCTTAGCCAAAAGGTTCGAACAAAAGGGATATAGTAAAGATTCCATTGAAAATGAAATGTCTCGAGTAGGCACTCTCAATCGAGCAGAACTCGTTGCTGATTCCATTAAAAAACCGGAAGAAGATAGCCAATCGATGTTTAAGATCATCCTAGATTACAACATTCAGCATCGCCAATTCGAGAAAATAGTTAAAAAACATTGGGATGTGTTAAAGAATGATAAGGTCTTGGAACCTGTCCTCCCCCCTCGCCCTCTCTTTATTTATAGGAAGGCGTCTACACTGAGGGATATCGTGGCGCCAGGAGCCATAGACCCACCCATTTTTAAAGAGAACACTATTTTCTCGTTTTTATCCGGCTTCTACGCATGTGGTCGCTGTCAGCCCTGTAAACAGTGTAAATTTAACACTAAAAAACGGAAAGATTTCACCTCATTTTCTACTAAGAAATCGTATAACATAAAAAATCTAATCACCTGTAACACTGAAGGTGTGGTCTACATGCTCGAATGCGACTGCGGATTACAGTATATAGGCCGCACTTCTCGCACTATGGCTGTCAGGATAGGAGAACACGTTAATAATATCAAACGTGGGCTACGTACTCACAGTGTATCTAGACATTTTAGGAAATACCATAATAAGAATCCTAAATGTCTCAAATTTTGGGGCATAGAAAGAGTAGATAAGCACTGGAGAGGAGGTAATTACATTAGACGAATAAGCCAGAGGGAATCCTTCTGGATATACGAGGCTCGTGTACTTTCTCCGGAGGGTCTCAATGTTGATTTTGATTTGAATTGTTTTATTGCAAATAATTAGTTATATATCAACAATTATGGCCCCTTTTCCCTATTATAGGTAGTCTTTGCAGATTGATATTGCCTTAAGATTGATTCTGTGATTATTTTAATGGAATGATAGTAAAGGTCTATTCTATGCTATTCCTGTGATGGTATTTTGGTATCACGTATGGGATCATATATATATGAATTAATATTTTTAGATTTTATATTTTATTTTTATTTTAATAATAATGTATTTTATATTTTTATTAATTTTCTGTTATTTTTTAATTTTTTATTTAATTCTTGGGTTTAGGAATATTTAGTAATTTTGAATTAAGCAGTGGTATACTATATGTATTATTTAACAATTACAGTATCGTTCTGCTGTAAGAATTTGTGGGACTTCATAGAGTGATGGTAGTATATTTTGATTCTCTTTTTTGTCCACAAGATGGCGATGAAGAGTTTTTTATGTCTGTCGCTGCAATAGCGAATAATAAAGTTTTTCGCCAGTCCAGCTTATGACGTTTTTTGTCCACAAGATGGCGATGTAGAGTTTTCTTGTTTGTCGCTGTAATAGCGAATAATAAAGTTTTTCGCCAGCCCATCGAATGACGCGGGACGTGCCTTACCGCGTCATTACGTGTGTCCTGGGAATGGAGCCGTTCTTTACGGCAGGCTATTTATATCGAGGATGTGAATTAGAAGGTTCCGCCCTGCTGAGGAAGTAGTATTACGATACGCGTCCGGGGTCAGGAACCATCCCATGTCACTCCTTGATGTCCCACATCTTTATTTGAGCTGCCTGTTTATGGTGTTTTATGCCTGTATTTTCTACTTAAATGTGAGTACCCTGCGCATTTTATACTCATTAAAGAGACCTGGTTTTATATGGAAGCTCTTAGATTTGGCCTTTTTCTTTGCATATTGGTCCGTTGGTGCCACTGAGGATATTTGCATATCTCCGGGTTCTACAGCTGACAAGTATACATCCTTGAGCCATCTGGATTTCCTACCATTTGATCTAAGCGTATTAGACCTTTGGTAAAACAAGGGTCTTTGTGTGAGGTGAGAGTACCCATCTTTACTGGTGAAGGGATCACATTTGAAATATTTGAAATATTGGTTTTCCAAGTCACATGGTGAAGATACTCTGATTCTCTGATTGTCTTGATCACAGGATTTGTTTGCACATTGCAAATTTGGACTTTTATTTATTTTTTTCACACTGTTATTTATTTAATTATGTCTTCACTGGTATGAGCATATTCATTTTAATATTATGTTATTTAGGTTTGCGCTGCACTGCTTTGCTTGATATATTTACTTCAGGAATTTTGTGATTGTTCTTTTGGTGTTCAGCTTGCATCCATATGAAATCTACTCTTTGAGTATTTTTCATTCTTATATTTATTAGTATATATTTTTATTTTGATCTTGTAGATTTTTGCGCTGATTGCACTTTCTTTTGTATACACTTTGCATCTTCTCAATGTTCATTGCCAACATCTGACTGCGGAAAGCAAGACTCTTCGTCTTCTTTATGACTTGTTGATAAGGTGATACGGCATTATTTCCCATAACAACATGACCCAACTTGGAGTCTATCTTTGCATCTAGTCTGGCATTGCGAATTAAATTGACTATCCACCTTTCAGCTTCTTCAGGGCTCATATTCAATTTATCAGCCAACATGCTTATACTAATACATTGGTGGATACGGCAGAAAGTCTCAAATATAAAAAGTCTGGCATTTTCAATAAAATCTTCCAAGCAGGCCACAAGAAAGAAATCATTCACCAGCACCGACTCGCACTCTCTTTTGAGCCCCATCAAAGTCAAAATTGACATATAAACACTCAACAAATTCAGTTATTGGATCCTTGTAGGTGTAGGATTCTTGCTAAATAACTTTCACCAAATCTTTCAGAACTGGACGTCTTTTCCTCACATCTTTGTTGGTAATGACGGCTGTGGTCAGGTACCGAAGGATATGTGGGCACATAGTCTGAATGGCATTTAGGTATTGAGGCTGGTAAAGGAACAGGTCAATGATGATGTCTCTTCCCTTGGGATGGTTGAAGAACACAAAGAGAGACCAGTGAATGAGCCAGGTTCTGTGCTGCAGAGACTGAAGTGGAGAGCTGACGGAATTGTTATCTATTGTTTCTTTTAGTCTTGCGAGATCTTCCATAGTGGCATCCCAATTCTGCATCAAAATTTCTGAAGCCAGTTTTCCCCAGAGAGAACAAAGCATTTCTGTCTGTTGAAGGAACCACAAATACTCTGCGGCCCCGGAGTAGTTTCCGCACTCATACTGGAACTTTGCATATCTGTACAAGGTGTCCAAGTACTCCTGTCTAAACCTATGTTTTTCAGCAAGAAAGTCAAAGAGCATCTTTCCATCCCTAGTAGACTGTATCTGTCTTGTTGTTTCAGGATCTTCAAACATCTTTACAATGGGTTCCGTTTCAGCTTGCAGCTGTTTCAACTGTGCAACAACTGTGGTTCTCTGCTCTCTGAGAGCAAAAGGAATCTCCTTGTCTGGATACAAGTTCTTATACACATCCATGGCAAAGTCCACCATGTTGGTGTCACTGAGCAAGTCCAACTTGCCCATAAGGAGTTCTTTTTCATTGTAAATCTCTTTCACCGAGAGGAACTCGAGAAGCGGGAAGACCAGGTGCCGGTCCAGAAAGTGAGCGATCCTGGTGGTAAGATCGTAATCCGCCATGGTGGCTGCCGGCGGCTTGAAGGAAAGAGGGATTCAAAGGCGGTAAAACTTTATTACACTGACCAAAAATCTGTGTTTTTTTAATACTTAGGTTTTTATTAAAATCGGCACTGTTGGCTGATGTCGCTTCCTGGTTACTACATCAGAGACCCGATTGAAGCAGAGGAGGGTATACACCAGGCGGGGTCAGGAGGGTATACACCAGGCGGGGTCAGGAGGGTATACACCAGGCGGGGTCAGGAGGGTATACACCAGGCGGGGTCAGGAGGGTATACACCAGGCGGGGTCAGGAGGGTATACACCAGGCGGGGTCAGGAGGGTATACACCAGGCGGGGTCAGGAGGGTATACACCAGGCGGGGTCAGGAGGGTATACACCAGGCGGGGTCAGGAGGGTATACACCAGGCGGGGTCAGGAGGGTATACACCAGCTAAACTGCAGTAATCCAGCAGAATTAGCATAGAGGTGCTTGCAAGCTACATTAGGTACGGCAAGATGATTTTACCTTCACACACAAACTGGCTTGTCTCCGTATGTTCAGCCCACTGTTACACCACCCCCTTCCAGGCAGACATGATCTCGGAAGTAAAGTACAACCCAATCCCGCCCACTCAAACAGCAGATGCCAGGAGGCTCCACCTCGGGGATGTCACGTATTCCTGCAGGACAGTGGACGTGCCTGAAAAACTGCTGAAGGAGGGAGTGGGTGCAGCAATCCCTCCCTACTGAGATACAGTAGATGCGATGCGAGTAATGGCTGTAATCTGTCCCAACTGTGGCTCTGATTTTTAGACAGGCAGAAGTCCATGACAGTTGGCAAGTATGGGCAGTGTGTGCGCTAGGGGCAGCCGTTTTGGGCCCCTAAACAATGACAAGAACCTGGGCAGCTGTCCCTTTTGCCCTGCGTTAAAGATGGCCCTGCCCGGTACAACCACTTCCCCAAAATGATGTACATGTACACTATTTTGCATGAAGTGGTTAAAACAAAGTTCTTGTCATACCAACATTCTTCACTTTCCTGTAACATGGCAAATGTAATTACACCATGATTACTATTACCCAAGTTGTCTCTAACTTGCACATCTGTAATAAGCTCTGTGTTTTAAATTATTATATCCAACAGAGCATTTTGGCTTGTTGAGGCTTCCAGCATCTATTCCATGAAATTGTCCTGCAATTTGTTTAAAATATAAACCTTTATTGACTGCAGTTCCATTTGTCATTATTAAAAATATTAATCCTTCTAAAGAGAACCTGTCAAATTTATATAGTCTCTAGCTCTGGGAAAAGGCATTTTGAATAAGTAAAAAACACATTACTAGTGATGGACGAACATCTGACGGGACGGTTCGCGAACGCTAACTGCGAACTTTCGCAAATGTCAGCGAACCGCAAGTTCGCGTCGGGCCCCATTGACTTTAATGGCAGGCAAGTATTAAGTGAAAAACCGCATACATAAGTAAGTGCCGGCCATTACAGGCCCCAAAAATTAGCCGACAGGCGTTCACCTGACAGCAAACAACTTTGTATTCTGTGGCTGGAGGTACATTAAAGGGTCACTAAAGGAAAAACATTTTTTGCTGAAATGACTGGGTATAGAGACATAAAAGTTAACCGATTCCTTTTCAAAATGATTAAAAATAGATAAAAATCAATCATATAATGTGCCTGCAGGTTAGTTTCACTTTTGAACTGGCTTCATGTTTCTGCAAAGTAAAAATAGACACAGAACAAAAACAAACAAATCCAGGGCAGTGTTTTGTTTTTAAAATGAATCTGATTGGTTCTGGGAAGTTTTAGACACACAGTAATGACAGCTTAAACCATCGTGAGAAAGCTCCCAGCACTGTGGTTATAAGGAAACAGACAAGCAGGAAGTGTGGAGAACAGAGCAGAATTACAGCAACTTCAAAGCAAAAACGAACAATTAGGACATAAAACCAGGACTGCAGTAAGGTAAAGGAAGCTATTTAGCTAAAAAAAAAAAATTCTTTACTGAATTTTCTTTAGTGATCCTTTAAGCTATTTAGTAATTTAGTGATCCTTTAAGCTATTCACCAGATACAGAAGTGCCGGGCAGTACAGGTCCAAAAATTAGCCCACAGGCCTGACAGTAAACAACTTTGTATTCCCTGGCTGGTGGTACAATAGGCATTGCAGAAGTGTCGGCCATTACAGGCCCCAAAAATTAGCCCATGTCCACAGGCGTTCACCTGACAGCAAACAACTTTGTATTCTGTGGCTGGTGGTACATTAGGAATTCATCGGATACAGAAGTGCCGGCCATTACAGGCCCAAAAGATTAGCCCACATGCGTTCCCCTGAATTTAAATTAAACATGGTCTACTGGTCTCATGTGTTGAATTCCTCCGAGATCCATGCCTCATTCATTTTTATAAATGTGAGGTAGTCAACACTGTTGTGAGCTAGGCAAGTGCGCTTATCTGTTACGACCCCCCCTGCTGCGCTGAACGTCCTTTTGGACAGGACACTGGATGAGGGGCAAGCCAACAGTTCCATTGCAAATTGTGCAAGCTCTGGCCAGAGGTCAAGCCTGTCCACCCAGTAGTCCAGGGGTTCATCACTTCTCAGCGAGTCCACATCAGCCGTTAACCCGATTTAGTCAGACACCTGTCCGTCTAGGCGTTCCCTGATGCTGGATCCGGAGGACAGCTGTTGATGGGTCGGCTGAAAGAATGATCTCATATCATTAGTGAACAACACATCTTCAAACCACCCTCTTCTTGCAGGCGCTGTTGGATTGGTACCCGAAACTGTTTCTCCGAGTGGAAATTCCTCTGCCAGCGCACGCAAAAGCAGAATGCAGCATTTCTCGAAGCAAGGCCTGGAAGTGCTGCATTCTGATAGCCCTTTGTGATGGTGGTAACATTTCTGCCATGTTTGGTTTGTACCGGGGGTCCAAGTACGTTGCCACCCAGTACTGGTCCTTGCCCTTTATGGTTTTTATACGGGGGTCCCTCTTAAAAGTGTCAAAAAAAGGTAAAAATGTGCAACCAAAAATAAAAAACAAAAACAAGCAAAGTGTCCTATAATAAAGTGAAAAAAATGTATACAAATAAATGTAACATTTAGTACATCTCACAGGTGAACAGTGCAAGTGAAATTAAACAAGGAAAGTGTCCACTGCAGATGATGTTGATTAGGTGTAATCACAAGGTAAAAATGCATCCAACAATATCATCCAAAAGATTTTCAGCCGTTGATATACATTCAGACAGAGATGCCGCTTACCAAATCCGGTGGACCTTTGTTACGGAGGTCTTATGGGCTCATTAAACCAGGGGTCACTGGTGTACTAGCGTATCAGTCTTCCTTCAAGCTTCCCGGGGCTGGGATGGATCCTATTTCAGGCAATCTTAGCTTCCAATGGAATGGCGTGGTGTGCGAGTATGTTAGAGGAAGAGCAAAAAAAGCTTCATGGTGCAGTATGATTTGGGTAATCAAAAAAAAAAAAAAAACCTTTATTGATAAAGCAGGTTTACTGACATCAAGTTAAAAGCTTATTTCAGCAGAACAGTTCTAAAAATTTCAAAACAGTTCTAAAAATCAGGATAAAAAACTTCCAGCAGCGGCTCCGGCCGATCAGCTGGAGCGTGGTGACGCTGCGTTTCTCCTCAACAGGGAAAGAAGGCCTGCCTGTTGAGCAGAAACACAGCGTCGGGCGGAGCAAGTGACCCCCTGGTTTAATGAGCCCATAAGACCTCCGTAACAGAGGTCCACCGGATCTGGTAAGCAGCATCTGTCTGAATGTATATCAACGGCTGAAAATCTTTTGGATGATATTGTTGGATACATTTTTACCTTGTGATTACACCTAAACATCATCTGCAGTGGACACTTTCCTTGTTTAATTTCACTTGCACTGTTCACCCATGGATGTACTAAATGTTACATTTATTTGTATAAATTTTTTTCACTTCATAATAGGACACTTTGCTTGTTTTGTTTTTTTATTTTTGGTTGCGCATTTTTTACCTATTTTTGACATGTTTGTATTGCAGCACCAGTCATTTTTATTGTTTGAAAACACCACCTTTCCTCTCGTTGGGTTGGAAACGCATATTAGCACATTTAGTGTGTGGTTGGGAACAAATGGGTTTTTGTATAACTTATTTAGACCCTACCTTTGTTTTTATTTTATTTTTTCTTGTGGCACAGTTCGCACCGATTACTGCTTGGGGGGGGGGGGGGGGGGGAGCGCAGATTTCCACGTTTTACATTACGGTCCCTCTTAAAAACACTGGAGCATGAAGGCCCCCATTTGCACTAAACTGGAAGCACTGTAGTGGCCTGGCTCCTGCTCATCTTCCAGGATAATGTCGTCCTCGTTCTCCTACCCTCATCCACGAACAAAACCAGGGATCCCAGAAAGGTTTAAAGCATGCTCTTCTTGCTCCTCCTCCTCCGCCCCGACACCATTCTCCTGACTCCTTTTCAGACTTCCGTTGTTGACTCAGGTAGAGTAGTCTCCCGTTGGAATTCATCCAGCATTGCGACTTCCTCATCTTCCTGCTCCTGCTCCTCAATGGCACAACGCAATGCACGCTCCAGAAAGGCATAAGGTACAATGTCACTGATGGCGCCCTGGCTGCGACTGATCAGTTTGGTGATCTCATCAAATGGCCGCAGAAGTCTGCATGAGTCACGCATTAGCAGCCATTGGAGCAGTGAAAAAAACCAAGCTCCCAGAACTTGTCCTGCCGCGGAGTTCGTACAGGTAGTCGTTAACTGCACGTTTCTGCTGGGGCGGCCTATCAAGCATATACAAGGTTGAGTTCCATCGCATTCGGCAGTCACAAATAAAACGTCTGAAGGGCAGGTTGTGTCGCCGCTGAATGTCAGCAAGGCAAGCCATGGCCGTGTAAGATCTTCTGAAATGGGCCAAGATTTTCCTGGCCTGCCGCAAGACGTCATGGACCCCAGGGTATTTGGCAACGAATCGATGTACGACCAAGTTTAGGGTGTGTGCCATGCATGGCACGTGTGTAATTTTGCCCCGTTTCAGCGTGCTCAGCAGATTAGCACCGTTGTCACACACCACTTTATCAACTGTCAAATTGAGCGGTGTTAGCCACTGATCTGCCTGTGAACGCAAAGCTGAAAGGAGTGCAGGACCAGTGTGGCTCTTGTCTTCCAGGCACAACAGACGCAGCACAGCATTGCAATGTCTCACCTGGCATGTCGAATAGGTTCTGGGGATCTTGGGCGGCGCAGCGGACGAGGCGGTAGCATCGGAAAAGGAGGAGTCAGCCGAGGAGGAGAGCGAGGATGGAGGAGGAGAAGAAGAAGAGGCAGGGCTGCATGCAATCAATGGTGGTAAAACCAAATTCTACATGGGTGCCATGGGTTACATGCTTGACGGCCGTCAGAAGGTTCACACAGTGGGCAGTAAAAGATATACCTTCCCTGCCCGTGTTTGCTAGACCACGTGTCTGTGGTCAGATGTATCTTGACACTGTGTGCCAGAGATACATTCACTTGCCGCTGAACATGGCCATATAGCTCTGGGATGCCCTTATGTGAAAAAAAAATTCCTTCCTGGGACCTTCCATTGTGGTGTTCCAATGGCCACAAATTTTCGAAAGGCCTCTGAGTCCACCAGTTTATATGGCAGTTATTGGCGGCGGGCTATCAGTTCCGACAAACCGTTGGGCAAGAGGGTTATCCGGCGTCATCGTTTCTTTACGATCGAACATTTGGGCCATGGAAGCCTGCCTTTTTGCAGAAAAACGTGAGGACGGTATGATGGAAGGTGGAGTGGAGGACAATTGTGAGCATAGAGGAGAAGGAGAAGAGGCTGGACGGTGAGAGCCTGGAGTGTGGCTTTGTGGGTTCTGATGCCGTTGCTCCCACTGGGCTCAGTGATGGGAGGCCAGGTGCCTTCTTAAGGCGGTCGTCCCTAGGTGACTGTTGGGCTTACCGCAACTTATGCGTTGACTGCAAAGGCTGCAGATGGCAACACTATTGTCTGCAGCGGACACGTTAAAAAAAGCCCACACTGCGGAGCCATGGGCCGCCGTCCTGGGAGCGCCAGATGTGACCGTACATGGTTGATGGCTCGCTCCTGATACATTAGGAGTCTGGTTTGTGCCTCCTGTTCAATTCAAGTTCGGCCTGCTTCTCCTCCGTATCTGTTGGTCCATCTCTCCCTCTAAACTCCCCCTCCTCTTCCTCTCATGTGGGCACACACGTGATGTCTGTAGACACGTCATTATCAATGTCACCTTCCCCATCACTAACAATAGAAATCTCGGAGTAGGCAGCAACAGCGGGCACCAACCTCATTGGGCTGATCTGAGTACTGTTGTCAGACTGCTGAGTGCCGGCTGTTGCTACCTCCTCTTCCTGATCCAATGCCAAGAAAGGCTGCGCATGGGAAATGTCTTCTGATGGATCGGAAAATAATTCCTGTGACTCAAGCGGAGGGTATATGGTGGTGGTGGTGAGACACTCAACCAAGTCTGGTGCGTCCTTTGACGTAATCGAACGAACATTGTGCCACTTCCCACTTTGGCTCCGGCCTGGTGCTCCTGCCCTACCCCTACCACCCCTGCGGAAGGGCCTGCCTCTTCCTCTGCCTGTCATTTTTTATATGACCATGTGACAAAAGTCTCTAGAGAAGCGCAGTATATGTGGAAGAAGGAATATAAACACCCCGCTTCAATCTGTCGTTTTGGGGGGCCACTGGCTTATCGCACCAGTTATGAAACTTCTTTTTTCCGAAAAGGTCACTGTGTGTAGCAGAGGTAACGCAGCGAAAGTGACAACATTTCTGCAGGACCCAAATACACCACTATTCACAATGCTGCACAATACAAATCCACTATAATATGCTTTCTATATTCGAAAGTATATTATAAGTGTATTACACCCCTATATACTACACACCAAACAATAGTACACCTATACCAGTCCTTGAAAGGACTTCTGTGGACCTGTTAGGTAACGATTTGTGTCAATACAATCTGTCCCTGCTCTGCACACAGCAACCTGTCCCTACACTGACAAAAAATATATGAGTGTATTACACCCCTATGTACTGCACAGCAAGTAGTACACATATACCAGTCCTTAACCACTGGGCACTTAAACCCCCTTCCTGACCAGACCAATTTTCAGCTTTCGGTGCTCTCACAATTTGAATGACAATTACTCAGTCGTACAACATTGTACCCATTTGAAATTTTTGTCCTTTTTTTCACACAAATAGAGCTTTCTTTTGGTGGTATTTGATCACCTCTGGGTTTTTTATTTTTTGCGCTATAAAAGAAAAACGACGGAAAATTCTGTAAAAAAAAAAAAATCTTGTTTCTGTCATATTAGCAGGTTATTTCTCACACACAGCATATGCATACCACAAATTACACCCCAAAACACATTCTGCTATTCCTCCCGAGTATGGCGATACCACATGTGTGAGACTTTTACACAGCGTGGCCACATACAGAGGCCCAACATGCAGGGAACGCCATCGGGCATTCTGGAACACCCAGACCAATTCTGACATCTCTCCTACATGTAAAAATCATCATTTATTTGCTAGAAAATTACATAAAACCCCAAAACATTATATATGCTTTTTTAGCAAAGACCCTAGAGAATACAATGGCAGCGGTTACAACTTTTTATCTCGCATGGTATTTTCACAGAAATTTTTTGAACGCGTGTTTTTAAAAAAAAAAACAGTTTTGTGCTTAAAAAAACAACAAAACAGTAAAGTTAGCCCAATTTTTTTTCATAATGTGAAAGATGAAGTTACGCCGAGTAAATAGATACCCAACATGTCACACTTCAAAATTGCGCACACTCATGGAATGGCGCCAAACTTCGCTACTTAAAAATCCCCATAGGCGACGCTTTAATTACTTTTTTTGGTTACATGTTTTTAGTTACGGAGGAGGTCTAGGGCCAAAATGATTGCCGTCGCTCTAACGTTCGCAGAGATACCTCACATGTGTAGCTTGAACACCATTTTCATATGTGGGCGGGACTTACGTATGCGTTCACTTCTGCATGCGAGCACACGGGGACAGGGGTGCTTTAAAAAAATGGGTATTGCAGAGTATTGGGGTATTGCAGAGTATCGCGCAGGGTATTGCAGAGTATCGCGCAGGGTATTGCAGAGTATTGCACAGGGTATTGCAGAGTATTGGGGTATTGCAGAGTATTGGGGTATTGCAGAGTATCGCGTAGGGTATTGCAGAGTATCGCGCAGGGTATTGCAGAGTATCGCGCAGGGTATTGCAGAGTATCGCACAGGGTATTGCAGAGTATTGGGGTATTGCAGAGTATCGCGCAGGGTATTGGGGTATTGCAGAGTATTGGGGTATTGCAGAGTATCGCGCAGGGTATTGGGGTATTGCAGAGTATCGTGCAGGGTATTGCAGAGTATTGCGCAGGGTATTGGGGTATTGCAGAGTATTGGGGCATTGCAGAGTATTGCGCAGGGTATTGGGGTATTGCAGAGTATTGGGGTATTGCAGAGTATTGTGCAGGGTATTGCAGAGTACTGGGGTATTGCAGAGTACTGGGGTATTGCAGAGTATGGGGCAGGGATGGCTGAGCTGGGATGGATGGATGGACCTGTGACTTCATTTGTCGCAGATCCAGCCACAGCACTGCTGCCGCCACCCGCCTCCCCCCCCCCTCCTCTCACAAATGACGCCGGTTTGTTTACAAGTGATCGCTCCATCATTTGACTGAGCGATCACGTGGTAAACGGCCGCTATCAGTGCACGAGGACGTCTCGGGGACGTCGTGTCACAGTTACCCCACCGCACTGTAGCAGTAAAATGTCTATGGCGCGGTCGGCAAGTGGTTAAAAGGACTTGTGGACCTTTTAGATAGCTATTTGATTTAATACAGCCTGTCCCTGCTCCAAACAGCAACATCTCCCTACACTGACAAAAAGCAGAATGTAAAATGGCCACCAGATCAGGTCAATTTATAAAGGTAAGGGGGTATGTCCATGTGCTGAAATATCTCAATTGGCTGTCCTGTTCCACCTGGTGGATGTGTCATGGGTCCATCTAAAATGGCGGACCGCAAATATTGCCAGATGTCCGCCTGTTCTGCGGAGTGTGAACGAGCAAAGTTTGCCGCGAAACGACCGCCGAGTGAACCGCCAGGCCATTTCTACACAATACATCGTTGTCAATTAATCTTCTTTTGCAGGGACAGCTCAAAGTGTTCAAAGATAGTTCCTAAAAATGTCTTGTCTATTTTTCATACATTATAAAAAACACAGGAGTAAAGCCCCCTATTTTTTTTGGGTTAAATCCAATTCTTTTATTTATGTTGTTCTTTTTAACCAAATTTTAAGTAAATTTATATACCAAGACAGCAGCCCTGATATTAAAGGGTAAAGGTAGTAATATGTGGTTCTACGAGCTATTACTGTGTGCAGCAGACTCAAATTAACAGATTCAAAAGCATAGCTTCATTACAAATTATTATTTTTTATTTATTTATTTAATTTTATTTTTAAGTTTAATTTCTTTTATTGTTTTTCATTTTAACAAAGCTTTTATAAAGTTACATAGTGTTAATATAAAATATTTAGTGCACTTTTACACACACACATATATATATATATATATATATATATATATATAATATATATATATATATATATATATATATATATATATATATATAAGCAACCATACATTGTGCAAATTCATTATCTTTAAATAATCCCCCTCCCACCCACCCCCTTTAGTATTAAAAGAAAAAAGAAAGGAGAAGTATTTTCATCTGAGCTACTTGTTGGGAGTTTCGAAGGAATAGTTTAGAAGGGAAAGATAAGGTCCGGAAGGCGCATCGAGGATCTAAGCTTGAAGCCGAGAGAAAGCAAATAGGGTTTAATTACCCTTTATCATTGTTCTCTGATTGAGGGGAGATTTGGCAACATCTAGGATCCAGGGATTTACAAACCCGTGCTAAGGTCATCTCTCCAGTGGGAATCCCATTTCTCTTAACCAAGGCCCCCATATTCTTGTAAATTTGTTACAATTACCCTGTTTAATGAAGGCCACCCTCTCGCACCAGATCAGGGCATTAATGGTTTCCACCCAGTTCTCCACAGATGGGGGGACCTGCGCTTGCCATCTCTGTGCCATCAGCTTCCGAGCTTGGAATAGGCACCTGAGTACACTTTCCAAAGCCCCTACCGGGATCCTATGGTCTTCCATACCACCAAGCAGACAAGTTTTAACTTCTGGTTCTAAAGAAATCATGAAAATGTTATTGATCCTATTTATCACCTCTGTCCAATATCTAAAAAGCTTGGGGCATCTCCAAAACATATGGATAAGGTCCCCTGGTGCCTTACACCTGGGACATTCATCACTCTGTCTCCAACCTAGTACAAACATTTTTCTGAGAGTGTAATAAGCCCGGTGCAGTAGAAATAGATGGGACAACCTCTGAGCTGGAGCAATTGATACCAATGTCCCCCTATTTAGGATCTCATTCCACTGTTCCGAACTTAGCACTCCAATATCTCTTTCCCATCTTTCTCGGCTCTTAGATACCCCGGTTTGATTTATAGCTTTGGTGCCCAATTTATCGTACAGTGCAGAAATTTGGCCTTTCGTAGCATTGGTTTGAATCATCTTAAGGAGCGCAGGAGTGTGAGTCCTAATTAATGGGTAGATCTTAAACTGAGTCTGTAGAGCATGCCTAATCTGTAGATAATTAAAGAAGGTTTTATTTGGTATATTGAATTCTTCTTTCAATTTCGAAAACGTTTTGATAAGGTTACTATCATACATATGTAGCAACCGTGTTATTCCCTGATTCTCCCAGACTTTGGGGATTTCTATGTCCTTGAGTTCTATTAGATTCTTATTATGCCAGAGGGGGGTAAACTCCGTTATTCCGGTATACCCCAGCAGAGCTTTCGTATTCTGCCACACTTTGTTGATTAACTTTATGGTCGGGCATTGATGGTCAAATGAGCTTTCTTCCAAGGCTTCTATTAGTGTTTTATGTGGGGCCCTTGATAACATTAACCTAAAGCAATTATTGCCTAAGTTTTGATTGCCACAGCCCACTAAATGCTGTAGCTGAGATGCCAAAAAATATGTTCTTGGGTGTGGAACCGCCATCCCCCCTTCCCTCACCGGGAGCTGCATTGTTTGCAATATAATTCTAGGCTGGCCTCCCTTCCACACCAAGTCCCTGAACAGCGTTTCGATTTGTTTGAACCATATTTGGTTTACCCAGATTGGAGAATTGTGCAAGACATATAATATCTGGGGAAGCCAAATCATTTTTATCAGGTTACATCTCCCAGCTACCGAGAGAGGGAGACGGTTCCAAATATCTTTCTTTGATTTGAGTTTTAACAATAGTGGAGCTATATTATTGCGGACATATTCCTTGGCCTCACTAGTTATCCAAATCCCCAAGTATTTCAGTTTTGTTGAAATTCTCAACTGGGGCATTCCGGCTATTATCTGATCGCATAGTGGATCTATTGGAAGTAGAGCCGACTTATCCCAGTTGACTGTTAATCCCGAGAACTTTCCAAACTCCTTCACCATTGTTACCACAGGGGTCAACGAGCTGTTCACGTCTCCTAAAAAGAATAGATCATCATCCGCGAAAAGCGAAATCTTATCTTCCTCCACACCCCTTCTAAACCCCTGAATATCATTGTTCAGTCTCGTTTTAATAGCAAGAGGTTCCATAGCCAGTGCGAACAGGAGTGGGGAGAGGGGACAACCCTGTCTCGTACCCCTCTCAAGCCTGAATGTATCGGAGGCTTTGCCGTTAATTTTAATTTTTGCTCGTGGTTCATTATAAAGGAGTTTGACCCATTTAATAAATATTGGGCCGAAGCCGAAGCTTTCTAGTGCCTTCCAAAGATACGACCATTCAATGCTGTCAAACGCCTTGGCGGCATCTAGAGCCAGCAGTGCTTTGGAGCCCTCGTTGTCAGTCGGAATTTGTATATTTAGGAAGGCCCTTCTGATATTTATACTAGTTGACCTGTTCGGGATAAACCCTGATTGATCAGAATGGATCTGTACAGAGCAATGAAATTGGGCGATAGGAGGAAGGGTCTAGTTTGTCTTTTCCCTCCTTGTGAATTACGACAACCGTTGCCTCCATCATAGATGGAGGAAGATGTCCCTCCAAAAACGCACTTTCCAATGTTTGGAGCAGTTCTGGTAGCAGAATATCACCAAACCGCCTATAGATCTCTATTGGAAGCCCGTCGGGGCCAGGTGATTTATGGCTGCTATCTGAAGTTCTTCCAATGTAATAGGGGACTCCATTTTCTCCCTGTCTTTTACTGGCAGGGCTGGAACAAGAATATCCTGAAAGAAGGTTTCCATTCCTTCATTTCCTCCTCTAGACTTGTAAAGAGATTTATAGAAATCGTAGAATACATTTCTTATCACCCTACCATCAGTGGAGATATCCCCCATAGGGGTCCTAATAGCCACAATATTTGAAGAGGGGGAGTTGGCCCGGACCAGCATAGACAATGCTCGTCCCACTTTCTCCCCCTCCCCAAATTGGGTTTGTTTCTGGAATATTCGATGGTTCTCCGCTTTCATCGTAACCATCCTATAGACCTTCTGTTTGTCAAGCCATTCTTTTTGGGTGCTTAAGGTTGGAACCTCAATATAGCGTTGTTCGGCTACCATCGCTTCACGTCTAAAATCCTCCTCCAATATCCTAGACTCCCTCCGTACCTTTACCACACTCTGAATTAGCAGACCCCTTAAGTAGGCCTTCAGTGAGTCCCAGACCACTCCAGGCTCTGCCGAGCCTGTGTTGATTTGAACATATTCTTTCAAGTTGTTGAGGAGTTCCCTTGATTCACCCAACAACTCAAGCCAGTATGGATTAATTTTCCATTCTCTTGAAGAGGTTTTCTTACTGGTCCTGATAACCAAGTCCAGCGGTGAGTGGTCTGAGACCCCCCTTGGCCCATACTCTATCTCCATCACCATGTTCAGTGCCAGCTCGTTGCCCAGAGCCATATCAATTCTAGACAGAGTAACATGGGAAGCAGAGAAACAAGAATACTGTCGGATACAGGGGTGGCAAGTACGCCAGATATCCTTTAATTCTGTCTCCTCCAGAAACTGGGACAAGCGGCTCCCCTCTTCTGGGATTTGCTTATAGTTCGAAGGAAATCTAACAAACTCTATCCAGAACCTCATTGTAGTCGCCTACCGCTATCAGGGGGATATCGGTTTTATCTAGCATGAATTCAACTAGTTTCTGGAGAATATCAAACTTGAAAGGGGCGGGGATATAGATATTAGCGAATACATATGGTCTGCCCCCGATGGAGCAGGCCAAAAATATGAACCGGCCCTGGTCGTCTATCCAACTTTTCTCACAGGTAAATGGCACCCCCTTCCCTACCATTATACTCACCCCCCTTGAATATGAGGAGTAAACAGAATAGTAGCGAGACGGAAATTTCCGTAGACCCAACTGGGCCATTGTATCTTTGGTTAGGTGTGTTTCCTGTAGACAAAGTATCCCCGGCCCCCTCCCATCCATTGATACTAGTACCAGTGCTTTCTTAGTGGAGTCCCCCAATCCGTGTACATTCCATGACCTAATCCTCAAAGTCATAATCCGTAAAGGTAAAAATAGGTGTAGAGGGTAGCAATACAACGGAGTGGTGAGGAACAGCCTTCCTGCCCCTCTCTTTCCCCCTCTCACTTTCCTTCCCTCTTCTCTCTTCTTCCTTCTCCTGCTGCTTGTCCAAACTAATCCTCCTCCTTTCTCCTATAATACTTAATGTACCTATTTCAATTAGAATTCCCTCCCTTCTTCTCCCTCCCCCTCGTAGCACCCTCCCTCCCAGATCCCCCCTCCCCTCCCTGCCCACCTGGGCTCCCCCATGGGGCTTCACCTGTGACCTTCCCACTCTCATCTAACCACCTCCACCCTCCAATTCTTACACTCATTGGCCTCCCCCTAGTTCCCCCATGCCCATTGGGCCTCCCCTTGGGGATCTCACCTGTGGCCTTACCCCTCATACCCAACCTCACCCCTTCTACCATACTTCCACTTACCCTCCTCACTCGCCTCAGAGAGAGTCTCACCTCCCCCCTCATGTTCAGCAAAATTTGTATCCCCCTTCTCTCAAGCCCCACCTCCCAAAACATATCCTAAACTACTAGTGAATACGTGTCCCACGTGTCATTTTTACTTGGGTATAAAAAAGTGTATAAAATAAATAGTAACTCATAATCCCCCAAAGTAACAATTCATTAGTGATATGGAGAAAGAGAGAGAGAGAGAGAAAGGGAGAAAAAAAAATTTAAAAAAATTTCCTTCCTTTTCCCCTATCTCTCTCCCCTCTCTTTAAGAATCCCCCCCCAAGCTTGACCCTTCATGTGTCCTATATATATAAAGAAAATATACAAAAATAATAACCCAAGGGGCCTGCGGGGCCTAAGAAGCGAGGAAAATCCAAGCATTGACCCCCACATAGATATATCTTTTGTAAGCGATTAGATATAAAAAAAAATTATAGATAAATACATACATAGTGAAAGGGAGAAAAAAAAGGGGGGGGGGAAGGGAAAAAGGGGAAAATCAACGACATTTGTTGATTTGTTGAAGAGGGGGAGTTGGCCCGGACCAGCATAGACAATGCTCGTCCCACTTTCTCCCCCTCCCCAAATTGGGTTTGTTTCTGAAATATTCGATGGTTCTCCGCTTTCCTCATCGTAACCATCCTATAGACCTTTTGTTTGTCAAGCCATTCTTTTTGGGTGCTTAAGGTTGGAACCTCAATATAGCGTTGTTCGGCTACCATCGCTTCACGTTTAAAATCCTCCTCCAATATCCTAGACTCCCTCCGTACCTTTACCACACTCTGGATTAGCAGACCCCTTAAGTAGACCTTCAGTGAGTCCCAGACCATTGAACTGACATAGTGTTGCTAAAGTGCACACAAAAGAAGAAGAGAGGGAGAAGAAAGAAATAAAAGGGGGGGGGGGGGGCTATGTAGCAGTTCACTAAGTGTAAAAAAAATAAAATATATAGTAACATGCATTTTGCTATTGTGTTCAAATTGGTGGCAAAAAAAGAGGAAGAAGGGAGAAGGGGCCTGTAGTGAAGCAGCAAAATTATACATAATTGTCTTATAGAAGGGGGATATTTATTATAATGGTGTCAAGGTCTCGTTTTATCCAGATTTTTCCCCAGAACTGCAAAAACGAAGAGCTGAATTTGTGCCAATTAAACGCTCTCTACAGCAACATAAAGTGATATACGCACTACTGTACCCGGCTCGCCTACGGGTTACAGCACTGGACAGGACTTTTTTTTTTTTAATACCCCGGAAGAAGCGACAAAATGGTTGGATAACAATTTTAATGCTGAACTCCAGCCTTCCCCTTAGTCTTTTCCCAGTTGTACAGGCTCTTCTACAAATACTGATTATTCTCATTTCACTGCACACTGTGGGTCTCACAGTGTACATTAGAGGCTGCAGTAGGTTAGATAGAGACGTATTTCCTGTCTAGATTCAGCATCTAGCACTTTCCTTAAAATCCTGATTATCCCTGGCCAAACTCTTATATTAATTGAATTGTGGTCTGTCAAATTATGGAAACTACAAAAGAAATATGGACAGAAGCACTGGGACTGATAATTTGAATAAACGCAAGTCCTCGTATTTAGCTTTCACGATTTTATGGGCCAGTTCACACCACATGCAGTGCAGCAATATTAGAAAAAAAGTTAACTATTTTCAACTTCTGTCATTCGTTTGCTACATGCGTCCAACAATCTGTGAATCAGAAGTACTAAATATAGGCATAGCAAGACAACCAGCATTTTCAAAAGGTCAACAAATGTGGCTTACATATTTCTCCTATGAGAGGTATAACTGTAGAGAAGAGGCTCCACAAAAGATGCTCATGCTCAAAGAAAGACTCCACATGTTAGCGAAGTTGCCCGAGTTACACTGCCAGGCATATCATGACTTGAAGGAAATCTATAAAAAAAAAAACACTCGATGTCTATTTAGGGTACAGCACCTGATGAGTGAAGTCTGGCAGTCCCGGAACAGATCTCCATCCCAAGCTTCTAAGGTCTATAGACACGCAGGTCAGAACCTGCTTCCATAGCTGCTCAGCAGTGGTTAAATCAATTTCGTCAAACCAGGACCCAGCGGAGTTCTGTCTTCTGGAAGAGAGAAAATGCAGCAAGTGATGAGCATGAGCAGAAATGGTTTGTTTCAAGTGCCACTTCTGTCAAATCCCCTCAGCTAGAGCCGTCATTACCTGAAACATTAGCAGTGTGAAGAGGAGAGAAAAAGCATTATTACACAAAAACACGGTGTACACACTGCACAACACTGCACTTGCTTGGCAAGTTTAATAAAAGGCATTTATCAGCACAGCAAACTCAGAGAGCACCAATTATTAGCATAAATCTATGACCCATTAACCAAACGTGTCTGATGAAAGTCCCTGTGCACGGTTTTACTAGAATTAGTAGAACTAAAATAATAAAAAAAAAAAAAAAGACATTACATGGTGTCATGGTATTTATACTTGCTTCTAAATTTTGACATATAAGCAAGGCTCCAATTCAGATTATCAGAGGTTCTTCAGTCACCTGATTTTAACATGTGTATGAAAATGTTTATTTATCACAAGTAATATTGTATTGTGGCACGTTGATTTATTTATTTTTTGCTATATCTTTATGCTGCTGCCATAACAATGGTATTCCTCTTCAAAGTACTGACATAGAACGACGGCAAGCGGTCCCAGAAGTGGTTAAAGGGGTTGTAAAGACAGAAGGTTTTTTATCTTAAAGGGGTTGTAAAGACAAAAACATTTTCCACTTAAATTGAAGTCTGACAGTAGCTAATAAAGTAAAAAGTAACATTTTGAATTGTAACTAGTTAGATACCTTTTAAAATCTAGCTGTTTTTTCACCTCCTTCACTCCTGGATCGTTATTCTCACTGATTTCCTGGTTTGCGGTGCGCATTCATTCTTGCTACATCACGGCCTAATGGGAACTACAGTTGCCATTAGGCTTAGCCTTCATGCCTATGAGGGATAAGAGAGCATCTTCATGCAGGGCTGTAGTCATAGGGAGGGGGTGAGCACATTCTGCTTTTCACCATGCAAAACGGCTCAGGTGCTGGTGGAAAGCAAGAAGTGGAGAGACAGGAAATTGCATTTTCAAACATGGATTACTGTATTTTGGAGGTCAAAAGGAAAAACGAGGTAAGTGATATTTAAATGCTCTAGCTTACAGCAATCAATTGATCTAATAAAAAACAAACCTTTAGTGTTCCCTTTAATGCATTCTATGCATTAAGATAAAACACCTTCTGTGTGCAGCAGCCCCCATCTGCCCCTATAACTTAGTGAAATCAATCTCTGTCCAGCGATGTCAACGAGTGTCTCAGCCGTCCGAGACTCTCCCTCCTGATTGGATGAGACACAGCAGTGGTGCCATTGGTTTCCGCTGCTTTCAAAGTTAGTTAGCCAATCAGGAGAGAAAGGGTTGTGGCCAAACCGCAGCTCCATATCTGAATGGACACACAGAGCTGCAGCTAAGTTTGGGTGGAGGGGCCAGGAGCACAGAGGAGGCACCCGAGAAGAGGGAGGATCTGGGCTGCTCTGCGTAAATCCACTGCAACAGAACAGGTATGTTATTTTTTTATATATATATATATATATATATATATATATATATATATATATATATATATATATATATATATATAAAAACATACCTGTTCTGTTGCAGTACAGGCCAAAAGTTTGGACACACCTTCGCATTCAAAGTGTTTTCTTTATTTCCATGACTATGAAAATTGTAGATTCACACTGAAGGCATCAAAACTATGATAGATTATATATATATATATATATACATACATACATACACACATACACACATACACACACACATAACAAAAAAGTGTGAAACAACTGATAATATGTCATGTTCTAGGTTCTTCAAAGTAGCCACCTTTTGCTTTGATTACTGCTTTGCACACTCTTGCCATTCTCTTAATGAGCTTCAAGATGTAGTTACCTGAAATGGTCTTCCAACAGTCTTGAAGGAGTTCCCAGAGATGCTTAGCACTTGCTGGCCCTTTTGCCTTCACTCTGCGGTCCAGCTCACCCCAAACCATCTCAATTGGGTTCAGGTCCGGTGACTGTGGAGGCCAGGTCATCTGGCGCAGCACCCCATCACTCTCTTTCTTGGTCAAAAAGCCCTTACACAGCATGGAGGTGTGTTTGGGGTCATTGTCCTGTTGAAAAATAAATGATGGTCCAACTAAACGCAAACCGGATGGAATAGCATGCCGCTGCAAGATGCTGTGGTAGCCATGCTGGTTCAGTATGCCTTCAATTTTGAATAAATCCCCAACAGTGTCACTAGCAAAGCACCCCCGCACCATCACACCTCCTCTTCCATGCTTCACGGTGAGAACCAGGCATGATGAGTCCATCCGTTCACCTTTTCTGCGACGCACAAAGACACGGTGGTTGGAACCAAAGATCTCAAGTTTGGACTCATCAGACCAAAGCACAGATTTCCACTGGTCTAATGTCCATTCCTTGTGTTCTTTAGCCCAAACAAGTCTCTTCTGTTTGTTGTCTTTCTTTAGCAGTGGTTTCCTAGCAGATATTCTACCACGAAGGCCTGATTCACACAGTCTCCTCTTAACAGTTGTTCTAGAGATGTGTCTGCTGCAAAAGGTGGCTACTTTGAAGAACCTAGAATATGACATATATTTTCAGTTGTTTCACACTTTTTTGTTATGTATATAATTCCACATGTGTTAATTCATAGTTTTGATGCCTTCAGTGTGAATCTACAATTTTCATAGTCATGAAAATGAAGAAAACTCTTTGAATAAGGTGTGTGCAAACTTTTGGTCTGTACTGTATATATATAAAATAAATTAGTCCTTACAATCACTTTAAAGAGTGGTCAAAGAGGCATTATACCAGGATGGTTTTACAGTAATGCCTAGTATAGGTCCCAAAATTCAAGTCCTGAGCTACTAGCCAGGCCTCAAGGGTTACTCGCCACCAGTTGCCCCACCTAACACCTAATTCCACACAAAAATATCAACAACAACTTTATCAGTGCCACATCACCTGTGCTCAACAAGGCAGCCTACCTGTATCCATCAATGCCACTTCACCTGTGCCCAACAATGCAGCCTACCTGTGCCCAACAAATTTGCCTACCTTTGCCCATCAATGCAGTCTCCCCTGTGCCAATCAATGCAGCCTCTCCTGTGCCCATCAATGCAGCCGCCCCTGTGCCCATCAATGCAGCCGCCCCTGTGCCCATCAATGCAGCCTCCCCTGTGCCCATCAATGCAGCCTGTGCCCATCAATGCAGCCTGTGCCCAACAATGCAGCCAGGCAAAACACTTTAATTTCTTATGGGATTCATATTTAAACTGTAGGTCAAAATAAATTGGCAAAAACATAAAACAAAACATGACAACAGGTAAACAAATGAAATGACCCCTGTTCAAAAGTCTGCACACCCTTAGTTTTTAATATTGTGTGTATTGCCCCCTTTAGCAATTTATCAATTTTTACAAGATTCCCTGTGCCTTTGGACCTCACACACCCACTCAGTGATCCACTACCATGCTTCACAGCTGAGATGGTATTCTTGTTACTGTTGACCCCATTCAAAAACATAGCATTTATGGTTGTGACCATAAAGCTGTATTTTGGTCTCGTCACTCCAGATTACAGTGTGTCTAATACCTCCTCCCCGGACTTCCTCTGGGAGGCATTCAAAGCCTACATGTGATCAAGACTGGACTATTGTTGGATAAACTCACAGAGACAGACATCTGGATGGAACTCTGGCAGAGAACAGCAATTGTAAAGTCAATATATTACAGTGAGGAATCTGCGTGTGTACTCCGATTTACAGACAGCACTTAGAGAGGTCATGCTAATTTGTACCCAAGCCACCCAAAAAATAAAATAAAATGTTAAGCTTCAAGCCTGGCTCACAAAAGGAGCAGACTCCAATAACAGCTGTCATGGACCATGAGATATTAAAGTGTTTCTACGTGAAATCCTAATTCATATATTGCAGAAGATGAGACATTGTGGAGTACATATTGCAAGAGATACTGAAAGTGGCTTAATTTGTCCTGACTAGGTCACTAGGACAATGACCCTTCAATGCTTGGCTCCGACTAGTGAAATAAGTGGAGTCGGGCTTGTGAGAGACATTTTATTGTCCAGTGTGTAGAGGTGTTAATTGTTGTTCTGATTGCTTCATTGTAGTAATTACCCCCTGGGGGCTTCTGTCTCAACACACATATTCAGGCTATTCAAGCTTTGGGACCAATCTCTGCTGAGATATTTTGAAGTCCTCATTTGCATGGAAAGTGGACCTGATGGGAAAGGAGGGAGGAGTCTAAGATGGCGCGAGCCTAACATCAGGGCGGTTAGGGAATGAGCTCCTGGGAAGATCCCGCAACGCTGCGACGGCTAAACACCAAGCCACCTACCTAGCCTAGCCGACCGCCTGCCGACTTCTCCGTGCTCCTGTAGACGGGCACCCTCCGCTCCCACCACCCCCCCTCTCCCAGGTTCCCCCTGTACCTGGAAAACCTCCTGTATCTATCTACCTGCCCGGCGCCTGGCTGGTGCGCTAGCCGTGCCTCGTTTTCGGCTCTCCGCCAGGTGTTGCGGCGGGTGTCCGCGGACGCCGTCTTGGGTCACGTCCGGCTCCGGGTGTCTCTCCGGGTGTCTCTGCTTCTGGTGGCGGGGGCTTCTGGGGGTGGCTCGTTCGCGGGGCCCCCGTTCCCGATCCGTCCTTGCGCCGCTCCTCCTTGTGCATCCCTGTGTCCCCCCACGGACCCCGTCCTGCTCCCGATCACGTGACCACGGGGGTGGCTGCGGCTGCTGAGGTTTGGGCGCAGATAGCGGGGGACCTGTTGAGGGTTGAAGAGGAGGTGGAAGAGGGCTGGACGCTTTGATTCTCCGGAACCAGGGTCTACGTGAACGAAGGCTGCTGAGGCATGGTAATAAATCAAAGTAAACCTTCAGACCTTCAAAGCGGCGTAGACCTGCAAACAGCTGTCCCGACATCTTTGCATCGTCAGCATTTAGTACAAATCTTCAAATCCTCATAAATCAGCCATAGCAAATTTGCAATCAAGCGAAACAGTAAGTACTAATCTGAAAGAAATTCAGAACTATGATCCTGGCCTGGATATGGGAAACGAGACGTGTGGACTGTGAGTAAGACATCACCTAACCCATTTTTTTTTCCTTTTCTTGTGAATGCTTCCTTACTGAATATTACTGAATATTGTAAATGAGAACTGAACATGAGAAATGAGAACTGATTTGAGCAGTGGAGGGGGCTGGTCATATGTGTCCTTATGCTCTTAGAGTGAACATACTTATATTATTTCCATACTGTGACATTCACCTATTCTTCCCATTCCACTAATTAAAATAAAAACGGAGTTCTTTCTTTTTCATAAAGTGACGAGCTGAAAAATAAAACGGGTGAAGTGAGTGAAGCTGGGGATGACGGTTCCCTAGTTGGGGTACGGGGACCCCCTCTATTTCCTCTCATTCTCCCAAACCTTATGGCATATATATTGAGGATTGGCACTATATGCTGCCACCGCTGTTGATTACTGTTGATTACTGTGGACTATTATAGTTTAAATCAAAGTCTAAATAGGAACGGACAATCTGTATAAGAAAGGAACAGAAGAAAAGAGAAAAATATATCTGCTCAAGAACTTAAAATTACCTAAGCCAATTTAAGCCCCCCACACCCTAAGAAGATCCCTAACTGTATAAAAATCCTCCTCGAGGGGAAACAGTTAATATTAAACTTAATTTATAACATCTCTATCTGTGAAAACCTAAAGAGATGAGCACTAGGGCAAGGGGTGCGAGGGGGGGACTCGCCTCGACCCCCCGTTTGAGTCAAAGCCCGGGGCCAATGAACAAATACGTAACCCAGGGGACGAATGAGAGGGAGAAGGAGAAAAGAAAGGAAAAGGTAAAACTTACTTCAGCCAATTCAAATACCTCAGCAAACCCAGACACCCTACCAGAGACAGCAATAGACTTTAAAACAGCTACAGTACTTGATGCAGATGAACAAATATCTGGCTTGGCATTGCCAACAAAAACAGATATGCAGGAAATGTTCGCTGCTTTAGAAAAAACGTTATCAACACAAATGGAGAGAATGGAGAGAAATATGGGATTTATGTTGGAAAGACTGGAGGAAGTCGAAAAAAAAAACGGATCACAACCTTCAAACCATCAAAGAATTAGAAGCGGAAATTTTGGAAATAAAAAAAGAGCAAAGAGAACACGCGTACAAAGCAGAAGATCAGGAAAATAGAGACAGACGGAAAAATATTAGGATACGCGGAGTCCCCGACTCCTCACAGTCAGAAAATCTTCCAGAAATTATCCGGAAAATATGTAACCCAATATTAGATAGAGAAATATCTCTCCCATTAAAAATTGAAAGAGCTCACAGGATCAGGAGGCCTAGAGAAATCCCTCAAGAAAAACCCAGAGATATTATAATAAGATTTGAAAGCTGGGAGGAAAAAAACCTACTATGAAAAAACCTGAGAGGGAAGGCCCCAATTAAATATGAGGAACATAATATCCAAATATATCAAGATCTATCACAAGAGACACTTAGAAGAAGAAGGAATTTGAAGCCATTATTACGTGAGCTACAAGATCTAGAAATACAGTACAACTGGGGATTTCCAGCATGCCTGATAGGCAGAAAAGAAGGGGTTACGGCTAAATTAAGATTTTTGGACGAAACACCTGCGTTCTGTCAGAAATTGGGAATCCCAATTCCAAGTTACTAATAGCGAAGGGAGGGGGCAGGCGGGAGGGGGAGGGAGGGGAGGCAAAAGACACCGTTACATACAAAAAAAAAGAAGAAGAAAAAACATGCCGCTAGGTGCAGTGAGGAGGGGGGATCGGGGTCCAGGAGCTTACGACAGCCTTGAGGGAATTCCCCTGGGAATAGGGGAAAAGAGGTAACGCTGAATTGTACTCCGCCTCAAGTAAAGGAGCACTCTTACATAAAAAGGTGTAAGAGAAGATGCTCCGAAATAAGACCTGTGGGTCAAGATTCCATCATGGGGGGAAGGGGGAGGGGGAGGGTGGGGAGGGAGGAGGGGGGGGGAGTTGAGGAGGGAGTTGGTTCAGGGGAGGATGGGGAGGCAGTGGGAGGAGGGCGGAGGGGGAGAAGAGAGAGAGAGAAAAATACAAGATCGGGCGACTATCAGAAAACAACGAGAGGAGGGAATAGAGTGGGAAAGATAAAAAGAGAACGTATATTTATCTATGGCCAAGGTTAACCTAATCACTTATAACGTAAGGGGTCTTAGCTCCCCCCGGAAAAGACACATGATCCTAAAGGAGATCGAGAGACTCCATGCAGATGTGATTTTTCTTCAGGACACACACAACTCTCGACTCGAGAGTGAGGCTTAACTCTCGGTCAGTTCCAACATGGTATTATGGCGACTCCCCGCAGAAAGGATCCAGAGGAGTCGCCATAGGGATAGGGAAAAATTTAAAATTTAGAGTTGAAGATAGGATAGTAGACCCTGAAGGACGATATCTGTTCCTAAGAGGCCTCTTATATGGGAAACGGTATACGTTTGCCAACGTTTATTGCCCCAATAAACATCCCCAGAAGTACTTAACAACGATCCTGAATAAACTAATGGAATTTAAACAAGGAAATGTCTGTTTAGCCGGGGACTTCAATTTCACGCTAGATCTAAAATTAGATAGAGTATCGACTGTTAGCAAAGGGAATACTAAACAACAACAAATGGTGAAAAAAAAAAACTTTCCAGGAACCAGTTAATAGACCCTTGGAGAGTTTTAAATCCAAATAAAAAGGGATTATACATTCTACTCTACAGTACACAAAATGTACTCAAGATTAGATTATATAATGGTTGACCATGAAATCTTTGAGTACGTAGACAACGCCGCGATAGGGGAGGTGACAATCTCGGACCACGCCCCAGTCACGGTGAGAATACACCTTCCTGAATTTGAAGAGAGAAAGGGGACCTGGAGCTTAAATGAGGAGCTAATAGAGGACAATGAAGTTTCTGATATAATAAGAATGGACATAGATGAATACTTTATGGTTAACACACCTGAAGTAAGTACAGCTACTATCTGGGAAGCCCATAAGGCTTACATCCGTGGAAAATTAATTTCCCTAGGGGCGAACAAAAAGAAGGTGAGAGAAACAAATAGAAATAAGATAATCAAAGAGCTGCAAGAATTAGAAACTAAACATAAAAATCAACAAAATAATAAAGCCTATCAGGAAATGGTAATGAAAAGGACGCAACTAAGAGACCTACTGGAGATAGAATCTAGGAATACATTCAAAAATGTTGCGAAAGAAAGGTACCTATGGGGGAATAAACCGGGTAAGTATTTGGCGAGGATCTCAAAAGAAAAGAGAAACATAAATTACATAGAAAAAATAAAAGATCAGAAAGGACAGATGAGGTATAGGACGTCCGAGATTGCGGAGGCTTTTCGGACGTACTACACCACACTGTATACAATTAGAAAAGATGAGACTCAAGAGGAAAAGGCGAATAGGGGGAAAAAAATTGGACAGTATTTAAGTGAAGCTAACTTACCAAAACTATCACAGGAAATAATGGAAACCTTAGACGACCCAATTACACATGCAGAAATTAGTCAAGCGATCCAAGGAACACCAGGGGGGAAAAGCCCAGGCCCAGATGGACTGCCAATCAAATAATATAAAACATTTTTAAGAGATATTGATCCCGAAAATGAGCACTTATTTTAATAAATTAGGGGGAATAGAAGAAATTAGGAAAGAATCTCTTCTTGCTAATATCTCAATCATAGCCAAAACAGGAAAAGATAAGACCCTTTGTTCTAACTATCGTCCAATAGCATTGTTAAATGCCGATATAACATTTTTTGCAAAGATACTGGCAACAAGGTTAAAACCGTATATGCCTGACCTAATAAGGTCAGATCAGACGGGATTCGTAAGTGGCAGAGAAGGGAGGGATAACAGCTTAAGAACAATTTTACTATTACAAGAAGAAAAAAAGGAAAAAAACCCAGTCGTACTCATGTCGCTAGACGCAGAAAAAGCGTTTGACAGAGTCAACTGGGGGTTTATGATGGAGACTTTGAGAAGTATAGGACTGGGCCCCAGATACATGGAATGGGTGGGAAACCTATATAAGTCCCCTACGGCAAAAGTAAAGGTCAACGGGAGTGTATCGTCGGTTATAGAGACGATGAATGGAACAAGACAGGGCTGCCCGCTCTCCCCCCTCCTATATGTGATAGCGCTGGAACCATTGTTGTGTAAGATAAGGAACAACCCAGATATAGGGGGGGTGAGAGTGGGAGAGGAGGAACAGAAGTTGGCAGCATAGGCAGATGACGTCCTCTTATATGTGACCAAACCCAAAACATCAATACCCAACATATTAGAGGAAATAGGAATATATGGTAGACTCTCCAATTTTAAAATAAACCCAGTAAAAACAGTAATCATGAACATAGGAATAGAGAAAAACGAGGAGGAGGTCCTACGCAGAGCATTCCCTTTCACTTGGGAGCAAAAATCACTCACCTACCTAGGGATAAAAATAACCCCCAAAGTAGAAGGCCTTTATGAGGCAAACTACATCCCCCTACTTAATGAAAAATTAGACAAGATCTAGAAAAACTTAACCCATAAACAGATTACCTGGATGGGGAGGATAAATGCATTCAAAATGATAATACTTCCAAAGATAATATACAGATTCCAAATGTTACCAATAAATGTCCCACAAAGTTTATTTAAGCTAATAAAAACTATAATTTCAAAATTTATATGGCACGACAAAAAACCAAGAATAAGTTACGCAACTCTCACCCGGGGAAAAAAAAAAAAGAGGTGGACTAGCTCTCCCAGATATAAAAAGATACTATCAAGCGGTAATACTAGCGAGGTTAGTGGAATGGACAAATAGGAACACGAAAAAAAAATGGGCACAAATGGAAAGTGAGATAAGTAAACAGCACTTAAATACAAATATATGGATCCCACCCAAATTTAGAATAATCAACCCTGATACACATAGCATCACAAAACAGGTCTTTAAGATATGGGACCTGGTACATAAACACGAAAAATGGGAATATAACTCCCCACTAATCCCATTAGCAAACACAGATTTTTTTGCACCAGGAAACAGGACCAAAATGGGGAAAAAAATAGGTAGTAAAAGAATAGGAGATATAGTCACACAAGGAAAAAAAAAAAAAAAAAGAAGAGATACACGTAGTAGAAAGGGCACAACAGATAACGGACTGGGAATACCTACAATTAAAGCACTTAGTTAACACACTACCAGCACCATAAGAGACGACACAGCACAGAACCCAATAGAAAAAACTCTGCTCCACGGGAGAACCACTACAGCACGGAATTGCGGTGATCTACAAAATTCTCACAGAATTTGGGACAAAAGATGAATTACAAAGTATAGAGGCATGGGAGAAAGAAAATAGGGGAAAAGATAGAAGAAACACAAATGATTAAAGCGACATTTAATTATGCAAAAGATATAACAACAGTAGAAGCCAACTATAAATGTATGATGCGATGGCACCTGACCCTGGTCAAACTTAATAAAATACATACAACTAACTCCCTCCTATGTTGGAGAAATTGTAACCAAGTAGGGACTACATTACACATATGGTGAGACTGCCCGAGAGTTCGGGAATATTGGAAAGAGGTTCTCAAATTAATTGAATTAATCACTGGAGAAAAGATCCCTTTGGACCCCTTGACCTGTCTTTTTCATAGACTAGCTTTAGTAAAAGGAGAAAAAAAAGATATGCTTCATCACTGGTCCCGACACTGTTGAACGGAGCAAAAGGTTTGATCCCGAAATTTTGGCTCCACCCGCAGAAGCCACCCCTAAATGAATTTATACACAGGGTCGACCACATTGCAGAGATGGAGTATCTGAGAAGGGTCGACCTGGGAGAGGAAGAGGGAGGAAGATGCGGGAAGATCTGGGACCAGTGGAGAAACTTTAAAACAACGGAAACATTTATCCAAGTACTAACAGAAATAGACAGGTAAAAATATTAAAACATAAAAAAATAAAAAAAAAGGAAAGAAGAGACTAGTCGACCCGACCCAATAGAGTATACAGGAAAGAAGCAGGGGGGGGGATATAAATAGGCTGCGGGAGGATAATATAAGGGAGGGGAGAGGGGGAAGGGGGGGGGAATAAAAAAAAATAAGGGGACCTAGGGTTAAAGGGTAGAGGGGCGTAGCAGAAGCCCTTATTCCTATAAGAGCTACATACGAAGTACACGATTCGCTATCACTAAATGTACCTTTGTGGAAAAAAAAAAAAAAAAAATATAAAGCTAATAATTAAATAAACTAACTGAAGTAACCACAAGTTATGCGAATCCGAGGTCGAAATATGAAGGGCGGAACAAAGATGAACCCCTCTTTTGCCTCAAAACTTTGGGTTAAGTCTGATGTGGGGAAAAAAAAAAAAAAAAGAAAGTGGTCCTGATGGGAAACTGATAAGACTGTAAAAAGAACCAATAAGAAAACAGTTGTTGGGGGCGGGATGTTCCAAATCCTGTATAAAAGTGTGCTGTGTACTTTCAATAAAGTGTGTCCTGTTTACATTCAGCATTAAGCCTTGGCTCATGTATGGATTATTCAGCGATTTCAGGGATATTCCTACTCATGGAATATTGGGTGATTTCTTTTATGGGAGAAGAAGGGAAGGCTTGACGGGGATATGTTCTACCACCGTCACAACTGGTTGGCAGCAGCGGGATTTTCCCTTCTACTTTACACCAGGATTCCAAGCAGACACTGGGAACAGTGAATGGAAGACTGGTACACCCGGTTTAAAAGAAATACACTGAAAGAACTACTGGAAGTTCGTGGAAGGATTGCTAGCAACAAAACCGAGCGTGTCATCATAGCAGAATTAATGGAGCTAGACCAGGAGAACTCGGTTGCAGCAAGGCCAGCAGTACAAGAGATGGAGACACCAGTGATTCAGGAGGAGGAATCACCAGCCAACAAGGCAATAAGAAAGAAACTAGCATGGTTCGGTCCGAACCCAACGGCGGATGTGGTGCTGAAAGTGATGACCCTGTTAGCGGAGGAGGCTAAACAAATGAGAGACGCAGAGCTACAGTTAAAACTGGCAGCAGTCCAACAAGCAGCCGCACATTCTCCAAACAGTGAGTACAGCACATCAGACACAAGGAAGATTCCATTTAGCGCTTTTAATGAGAAAGAACGAGAGCGGCAACATGAGCTGAGAATTGCAGAAATACGACGATCGGTGACAACGCCTAAAGAAGCAGCACCAAATGAAAGACGAGGAGAGGTACAGATACCAGTAACCATGGAAGAGGAATTCAGAAGAAGGTTACAAGAGATGCGGATACAGCACACAGGACCAGAATCAGAGGAGGTCCTGCTGGGATGGGCGGATGTGATTCAGGCGCCAACTCTGGAAGAAAGCACTAGCTCTCGAGCAGCAACACCAAGGAGAGTTCCTGCCCTACATCTATGCAAGGTACTGGCCGCAGTATGACGTACGAATGCCGTTGTTGGTGGAACAACCGAAGAGTGGATAGCGAAATTAAGCAGGCTGATCAGGGCAGAGATGCAGCTGGATGAGAGCTACAGAGCCCCCCGGTGGTATGTAGCCCAAGAGTGCCCGTGGTCAGCGGATGACAGCCCCACAGAAGGCTATGACTATGATGGCCTGGGATTGTTGTATTGGAGGATGTCCAGTGATCCCGACTTTGGGGATGATCGGAGTGGCGCTTTAGGACATAATGGAGCACAGAGAGAAAAAATTGAATATCTCGGAAGCGCACTGGCTACAGGAAGATTTGGAATTTCTGGCCGTTCGGGAATGGGACCTGGAGATCGCCTACAAACAGCTGCTAGACTCTGCTCAGCACCAGGGCCGGGCTCCCTTTGCCTGGGACTATCAGGAAATACCAGTGGACAATGCTGAAATCCTGGCTGAAGAATCGTCCATGTGGCAGGGTAACAGTGTGCTTTTCCAACCTGCCCCTGCAGCTATGGACCAGGAGGTTATATGGCGGATGCAGCAAGTGCCGACTGACCTTGATGATCCCGTTTCTGCATGGGACTATCTTGAATGGAGGAATGTGCCTGTCCAGCAGTATGCCAGTGAATCGGCAGTGGAAAATCTGGAGATTGCCATTCCCAAAGCTGAAGTTCTGACCGCAGGGCCGAGCTCTGCTAACCTCTGCTCAGTACCTAGAGCATCTTCTGGGTTACATGGACAGGAGATGGTGAACCTCTATCCCCAGACACCAGTTGCAGAGACAGGGGATTTAATAGATTTTTCTGCTGAGGAAAAACAACCTGATGGGCCTCCAGCAGAAGGGCTGGGATCAGGGCCAAACTTCACTGTGCTCTGCCCAGCACCAAGAGCAGTATTTGTGGAGTTACACGGAACTTCCCCAGCTGAAGCGCTGGTCACCGGACAGAGGGTTCAAGACCTCTGCCCCACCCCTGTGGCAGTTTCGGAGGCTCAGGGTGAGAAGATGGCGATCACTCCCCAGCCACAGATTACAGAATGTATGGACTGTTCAGAGGATGTTATGGATTATGCACCCCCAGCAGAAGTGCTGGCAACAGGGCAGAGTGCCAGCCATCTCTGCCCAGCACCGGGACCAACTGTGAAGTTCCAGGGAGCCAGGGCGGTTGGCCCCCCTCCCCAGCAACCAGCTGAGGTGGTAAAGCTCTTACTCCCAGCTGAATCACTGGCAGCAGGACAGGATGCTACTGGCGGCTGCACCCCACTACAGCTTGAGTGGATATCGGTGGATAGGACTGTGGTCTCCACTTACAGCAACCCAGCGGAAGAGCTGGCAACAGAGCAGAGTGCCCCGGGCCTCTGCTTTCACCTAACAGAAGAAGGGGTTCCTGGGGTAGTGGATGGGACTTCAGTCTCCACTGGCACAACCCCAGAAAATGGTACAGGACTGAAACAGGAGGATGTCGGCTTTGCTTTGCAAGCACTGGGGGATTTACCTCACACCAGTGGATGGGACTTCAGTCTCCACTGGTATACCCCATAAATGGTGGCCAGTTGGCCCAGATCCCCAACAGCATGATGGACTGAGCCCAGCCACCCTGTCATCTCTCCAGCGGCTGAAAGGACTCCAGGGAGAAGGGCTAGTCCAGGCCTCTCCCCAGCGGCAGACGTGTTCCCTGAGAGAGGCCGAGGATGGCGGGGTGAGTAATGCTCGGTTTGGAGCAAGTGATTTGGGGTACTGTATGGATACCGGCATTGGGGCACTGGAACTACTGACTAAATTCAGAGACAACCCATTTGGTGTCTCCTACTGGGTTAGTCCCCTGCCAAAAGGGGGGATGTGTGACAGGCCTAGCCGGGACAGGGGCTTTTGGAGAGGACTGAATGCGAGCCTCTTGCCATCCGATTATGGGCCAGGGCCTCCAAGCAGGAAGGCGGATGGGTTATCCTGGCAGACAGTCCTGGAACCTTAAGACTACTTGCCCAACATCCTCGAGTGACCCGTTTGGGTCCCACTGTGGATGTTGAACTATTTTCCAGGGGGAGTAATGTCATGGACCATGAGATATTAAAGTGTTTCTACGTGAAATCCTAATTCATGTATTGCAGAAGATGAGACATTGTGGAGTACATATTGCAAGAGATACTGGAAGTGGCTTAATTTGTCCTGACTAGGTCACTAGGACAATGACCCTTCAATGCTTGGCTCCGACTAGTGAAATAAGTGGAGTCGGGCTTGTGAGAGACATTTTATTGTCCAGTGTGTAGAGGTGTTAATTGTTGTTCTGATTGCTTCATTGTAATAATTACCCCCTGGGGGCTTCTGTCTCAACACACATATTCAGGCTATTCAAGCTTTGGGACCAATCTCTGCTGAGACATTTTAAAGTCCTCATTTGCATGGAAAGTGGACCTGATGGGAAACTGATAAGACTGTAAAAAGGACCAATAAGAAAACAGTTGTTGGGGGCGGGATGTTCCAAATCCTGTATAAAAGTGTGCTGTGTACTTTCAATAAAGTGTGTCCTGTTTACATTCAGCATTGAGCCTTGGCTCATGTATGGATTATTCGGTGATTCCAGGGATATTCCTACTCATGGAATATTGGGCGATTTCTTTTATGGGAGAAGAAGGGAAGGCTTGACGGGGATATGTTCTACCACCGTCACAACAGCTATAGCCAATATTGTTGACCCACCACTTTGGTGTCTGCCCCAGACCTTATTAATCGTAGCGTTGCTTTTTCATATCAGACTTTACACCCCCAGAGTGGATTACAGCCCTGATCCAATAGCTAGATGGTATAGAATTCTACAGTCTATCATTGTCCCAATGAAAGCAACTAGAGTCCCGGATCTCCATTATGGGTCCAAACAGCCATTTACCACCCTACAATCTGGAAAAACATCAGGACCGGATGGCGTTCCAGGTTTAATATAATATTTACAAATATCACATGAATAACAGTCATGCAGAGGGGGGAAAGGGGAGAGGGGGGTGGGGTAGTGTCTACTGACGCAGAGAAAGCCAGTCACTTGAGTGAAGTTACCTTTGAAAAGTGTTGCACAGACTAAGTTTTGGGCCTCAATTTCCTGGTTGTAGATGCTCCACATAAATCCTAACGCCAAGGGGCAACACCGATACTACTATATCTCCACCATTTGGTGCACACGCCAGGGCTCTCCACTTTCTCCCAGATTCTTTGCTTTGGCGTTAAGAGTCCCTGGTCATTCTCATCAGAGAGATCAAGATGATTACAGTAGGTTGATGGGAGGAAAGGATCTTCCTCTACTGCCAATGTATCTGCTGTATCTGGGAGATGCTAACACTAAATTGCTCTATATGTTTGAGACCATCAACTCCTTTGGCTCCTATTTGGGCATCAAAATCAGTTGGGATAAGCCCTGGTTATTCCCACTTAATTTGTTAAGGTCACTCACTGTAGCCTCCAACCCCCTCTGCCAAGTCTTCAAGTTTAACCAGTTCCCACCCATTATATATGCTTTTTTTTTTTTTTAGCGTAGACCCTAGAGAATAAAATGGTGGTCGTTGCATTTTTCCCAAAAATGTTGCATTTGAACATTTGCTGCGCTATTTAAATAGCACATGACATAAAAAAATTGCACTTTCACCGATGTACAATTTGAATACAGCATTGGGGAAAAGGACACACTTCACACTTTTACAGCTGCTTTTAGGAACTTTTTTTCACGGCTTAAAAACCTCTCCATGTTAGCCTATGGCCTCATGCCCACCACGGTGTTTAGGAGCTGCAAACGGCACAGAAATTTTTAAGAACCAAAAAAAAACAAAACAAGACCAGTGCGTTCTGAAGCACCAGGGCTAGAGCTGTAAAAACTCCAGACACTGGTAAAAGTTGTTGAATGCATATTTAACAGGGCTTAAAACGCTGTATACACAGCGTTAAGCCTCGTCCAGCGTTTGTCTACCTCTATTTAAAAATCAATTGTTCCCTATGAAAGTCGATTGATTTGATTTAAAGTCGCATCAAGATGATCTGACTTGCGGTGCGACGTGTATTCCGAGAATCTTGAAAAGGGAACACCACCAAAATGTAAAAAAAAAAGTTTGCATGAGTTTCCCCCAAGATAATACCAGACCCTTCGGTCTAGTATGGATCTTAAGGGGAACCCCCTCAAGATCCATACCAGACCCTTATGCGACCATGCAGCCCAGGTGGTCAGGAAAAAAGGGGGGGGGGGCGACGAGCGAGCGCCCCCCCATCCCAAAGCACCCTGTCCTCATGTTGATGAGGACAAGGGCCTCTTCCAGACAACCCTTGCTGTTGATTGTCAAGGTCTGCGAGCGGGGGGCTTATCGGAATCTGGAAGCCCCCTGTGACTAGGGGGCCCCCAGATCCTGGCCCCCTACCCTATGTGAAAAAGTATGGGGTTCATCATACCCCCTTACCCATTTACTTTAAAAAATAAACACACTACACAGACTTTTAAAGTATTTTATTAAGGCAGCTCCGGCTCTTCTCCCTCTTCTGGCGACGTCTTCTCCCCTCTCTGGTTCTTTTCCTCTCTGCGCCGTCTTCTCGCTCCGCTGTCTTCTCACTCTTTTGCTGGGTCTTCCCCCTCTGTTCTTATTCTGATGTTGACTCGATGTGTGGCCTCCAAATTACATCATTGTGTGGCCCCGCCCCATAAGTCATTGCACACACACCGGACGCAGCATTACACTGGGAGATCAACATCGGGAGAAGACCCAGCAAAAGAGCAAGAAGATAGTGGAAAAGACCTGGCAAAAGAGAGAGAAGACCCAGAGGGGGAGAAGGACCAGCAGAGGGAGAAGACGTCGCCAGAAGAGCTGGAGCGGCCTTAATAAAATACTTTAAATACCTGTGTAGTGTGTTTATTTTTATTTTTTAGGTGAATGGGTGAGGGTACTCTGGGGCTCTCTAACTAAAGGGGGCTTCAAAATTCCGATAGGAGGCCCCACCCGCAGACCCCGGCAGTTGTCAGGAAGAGGCCCTTGTCCTCATCAATATGGGGACAACCCCCACTTTTTTGTTTCCCCCCCTTTCTGACCTTCCGGGCTGCATGCTCGGATAAGGGTCTGGTATGGATCTTGGGGGCCCCCCACGCCATTTTTTGATCATCTTGATCTGACTTCTGGTGCGACTTCTATTTAAATCATAGGTAAACATTGATTTTGAATAGAGACAGAGAAAACGCAGCTCAAAGCTAGCGCGGCTAAACGTGCATTGACGCCAACGATAGGATCAAGTTTTTAACAACGCTTTTTTACTAGCATCGGTACTAGCTTTACAGCTTGTTTTTTAAAAACGACTATGGGCATGAGGCCTAAATGTTAAAATGAGAAGTACAGCCAAAGTTCGTTTTGCACTCCTGTGACCCGTTTTCATGACCATAGAGTCGGGATACACCCAGATCCCTGGACCGGCTCAGCCTCTCAGCAAGTCCCTGAGAGCCTGTGATGGCCGCTCCCGCTCGCTCCACAGCCCAGCGTTCCAATGAGCATGGGGGTGGAGCAAAGAGTAGCTCTCTGCTCACGGAGCTGTGAGAACACCGCCGATCGCTCGGTTCTCAATGTTGGAGGCATCGGGGGACAGATGCTGCACCCACCCAAGTATGATTCAATTATTTTTTTTTTAAAAGCCCATACATCTTTTAAACCATTCTGCTGTTCTTCATTGACCTTCTGCACCCAAGCCTGCCTTTTTATGTTATAGGCCCCTTAAGTGCTACTGTTCCCCCTTATCTGAAGGTCACGTCATCTCCTGTTTTATAGACTGTTGCATGTTAATGACTTGCTTTTTATAATTATACAACTTGTTCTCTGTGTTGTACTGTATTCTACATGTACCAATAAAACATTTGAACAAGGAAAAAGGTTTAATGCAAAAAAACAAAAACAAAAAAAACGATATAACACAATTTTTTAGTAAAATATAAAAGATGATGTTAAAATAGATATCCAACAGGTCACGCTTTAAAATTACAGGTGTGCAGTTTGGAGTTACAGAGGAGGTCCAAGCTAGAATTATTGCTATGACTTTTGCCGCGATACCTCAGTGTGGCGCGAACACCATTTACATATGTGGGAGCGACATACCTATGCATTCGCTTCTGCATGCAAGCACAAGGGGAATGGAAGGGAGCTTTAAAACAATTTTATTATTATTTTATATTTACACTGTCCCTTTAATTTTTTTGATTTTATCACTTTTATTGCTTTCACAAGAAATATACATATCCTTGTAGTAGAAATAAGGCATGACTGGTCCTCTTTATGACATCGGAGGTCTATATTCTAGGGTGAAAAATTTACATCTGCCAGAGGCGGAACTGACGTCATGATATTCCTTCCAACCTCCCAGGAGAATATAGATGGCTGGGGACCATCCGGTTCTCAGCCAGCTTTGTGGAAACCCAGCACCACTGCCGGATTGGATCTCAGATCACAAAGGAGAGCCCGGAGAAGCGCCGATGGATGGCAGGAGGTAGGTTCCCTCCCGCTTCCTGTAAAAGCAATTCACTGGCTAATCAGCAGCTAGAATGGTTTTACACTAAAGAGAATCACTGGGTAAAAATATATATATATATATATATATATATATCTGGATGATGCTTGGAGCATCATCCAGATATCTCCACTTAAAGTCCAGGACGTCATATGACATCATAGGGGTGGGAAGTGGTTAAATACCTTGGAGTCAATGTCAAGTATCTGAACAGGTGGGGTAAATTATGGTTTCCCTGTAGAAACCTATGCTTAACGTGCTTTATCAGAGATGGCATGCAGATCTCTCCTCTCTCACCGAGGAGGATTGGGATGAAAGCCTGGACCATTTTTTGACAGAGACAGATTTATCCAAATATTACATTCTGCAGAGACTGTCTCACATATACCGACAAACAGCGAAGGTCTGGCCATTTTTAAACACATCTCCTGGACCTGCCCTTGTTTACAACATTGGATCGAAGTAGTTTCCACTGCAAACCTAGTAGGAGAGCCGACTTTCCCTACAAAGTTCCTAATTTCTCTTTTTGTTTACAAACGATTTTTATTGTATAAAAGGTCAAAGTATAACAAAAGTTACAATGAAGGTACAGGTATGTATACATATAATATCAACAGTGAGCATAGTGCAAAAAAAAAAAAAAAAAGGAATATAATGGCAAGTCAGGTGAAAACTGCATATGGTTTGGCTGATCCAACCCATATGCAGTTATTTACCTGACTTGCCATTATACTCCTTTTTTTATACCCAAAGTACTGTGGAAAAAAAATAGAGGAAAAAGCAGTTATAGATAGGAGATTATATATATATATATATATATATATATACATAAACACACACATACACAGTGCCTTGCGAAAGTATTCGGCCCCCTTGAACTTTGCAAACTTTTGCCACATTTCAGGTTTCAAACAAAGATATAAAACTGTAATTTTTGGTGAAGAATCAACAGGTGGGACACAATCATAAAGTGGAACGACATTTATTGGATATTTCAAACTTTAACAAATAAAAAACTAAAAAATTGGGCGTGCAAAATTATCCAGCCCCTTTACTTTCAGTGCAGCAAACTCTCTCCAGAAGTTCAGTGAGGATCTCTGAATGATCCAATGTTGACCTAAATGACTAATGATGATAAATAGAATCCACCTGTGTGTAATCAATTCTCTGTATAAATGCACCTGCACTGTGATAGTCTCAGAGGTCCGCATAAAGCGCAGAGAGCATCATGAAGAACAAGGAACACACCAGGCAGGTCCAAAATACTGTTGGAGAAGTTTAAAGCCGAATTTGGATACAAAAAGAGTTCAAGCTTTAAACATCCCAAGGAGCACTGTGCAAGCTATAATATTGAAATGGAAGGAGTATCAGACCACTTAAAATCTACGAAGGCCTGGCCGTCCCTCTAAACTTTCAGCTCATACAAGGAGAAGACTGATCAGAGATGCAGCCAAGAGGCCCATGATCACTCTGGATGAACTGCAGAGATCTACAGCTGAGGTGGGAGACTCTGTCCATAGGACAACAATCAGTCGTATACTGCACAAATCTGGCCTTTATGGAAGAGTGGCAAGAAGAAAGCCATTTCTTAAAGATATCCATAAAAAGTGCCATTTGTTTGATGTAAAAGCAACACAACTCATCACCCTGAACACACCATCCCCACTGTGAAACATGGTGGTGGCAGCACCATGGTTTGGGCCTGCTTTTCTTCAGCAGGGACAGGGAAGATGGTTAAAATTGATGGGAAGATGGATGGAGCCAAATACAGGACCAATCTGGAAGAAAACCTAATGGAGTCTGCAAAAGAGCTGAGACTGGGACGGAGATTTGTCTTCCAACAAGACAATGATCCAAAACATAAAGCTACAATGGAATGGTTCACAAATAAACATATCCATATGTTAGGATGGGCAAATCAAAGTCCAGACCTGAATCCAATCGAGAATCTGTGGAAAGAACTGAAAACTGCTGCTCACAAACGCTCTCAATCCAACCTCACTGAGCTCGAGCGGTTTTGGAAGGAGGAATGGGCGAAAATTTCAGTCTCTCGATGTGCAAAACTGATAGAGACATACCCCAAGTGACTTACAGCTGTAATCGCAGCAAACGTTGGTGCTACAAAGTATTAACTTAAGGGGGCTGAATAATTTTGCATGCCCAATTTTTCAGTTTTTTATTTGTTAAAAAAGTTTGAAATATCCAATAAATTTCGTTCCACTTCATGATTGTGTCCCACTTGTTGTTGATTCTTCACAAAAAAATACAGTTTTATATCTTTATGTTAAAAGCCTGAAATGTGGCAAAAGGTCGCAAAGTTCAAGGGAGCCGAAAACATTTGCAAGGCACGATAGATGGATAGATAGATAGATAGATAGATAGATAGATCAAGAAGAAGGGACAAAATATTCTAAACCAGAGAGGCAGTAGCCCATAGAGTCCATTTATTTTGATAAAGGGGCATAGAATCATATAACATGTGGTGAATTCTCTCAGAAAGTTTAATGTTCGTCATGCGGTTGAGAATTTGTGGCCAGGGTATCGTAGTGGAGAGCCAATTAAAGGCTATGGCCCAATGAATGGAGCTGAGGAATGTGTGGATACAGCCGTAAACGGACTTAGAAAAAGCGGACCATTCGTCCACTGGTGTGAAAGGGCCCTTAGGGTGCGTTACAATAAGGCAGCCTATTTACAAAGGGTAGCCAATAAATAGCAGCAGAAGAAAAAAAACTTTTTTATGCAGCACACCACAATGTATGGTATGGGTATTGTATTGTGCTGCAGCGATAGATTATCAGTACTTACTGCACTGTGTTCTGAGGTGCCATTCTAAATAAATGACATCAAAACATACTGTACATAAGTAAAGCATGTGTTAATCTTTTTCACGCTGCAATTTTCCCAATAATTTATGAAAAAGCTTGCAATAGATGGGTCAGTTTTCTTTGTTCAAAAAGTGGGCTGAACAAAAAAAAAAAAAAAAGGATTTGAGGTGGGTGGGGGAATGCTCCTTGCCGTGTCATTGTATCCTGACAGTAAGGCCTCATTTACACATGGATCCGTTCAGGTCCGGTCAGTTTTTCAGGCGGACCTGAACGGGCGCTCCATGCATGTCTATGGTGCGTCGAATGTCAGCGGAGACATTAGTGGCTGCACATGGATCAAAATACATCTGGTACCTGTTCAAAAGGCCATATTTCGATCCATGGATGGCCAGCTTAAAGTGATTGTAAACTATTACCTTATAAAACAACCCATGCAGGTTAAAATAGAAACAAAAGGCGAAACATTTGTGTAGATTAAAAGTGAATATAAAAAGTCTACATATCCCTGTTAAAATGTCAGGTTTCTGTGATGTGTAAAAAGAAAAAAAATGAGAGAATGATAAATCATTTAGAACTTTTTCCATATATGTATTCAGAATTAAGCAATCGCATTCAAACTCATGTTAAATAGAAATCAGTACACACCTGTAACGTGCCTCTGATTAACCCCAAATAAAGTTCAACTGTTCCAGTAGGTCTTTCCTGACATTTTCTTTAGTAACATCCTACAGCAAAAGCCAAGTCCACAGAGAGCTTCCAAAACAGAGGGATCGATTGTTAAAAGGTATCAGTCAGAAGAAGGGTAAAAAAGGGATTTTTAAATACAGCTTACCTGTAAAATCCTTTTCTTGGAGTACATCACGGGACACAGAGCGGCATATTCATTACTATATGGGTTATATGGAGTACCTTCAGGTGTGGACACTGGCAATCTCAAACAGGAAGTCCCCTCCCTATATAACCCCCTCCCCTAGAGGGAGTCCCTCAGTTTTGTAGCAAGCAGTATGCCTCCCAAAATGTTTCCCCAAAAGAGGGGTGGGAGCTCTGTGTCCCGTGATGTACTCCAAGAAAAGGATTTTACAGGTAAGCTGTATTTAAAAATCCCTTTTTCTTTCTCGTACATCACGGGACACAGAGCGGCATATTCATTACTATATGGGATGTCCGAAAGCAATGCTTTAATGAGGGGAGGGAGACATCTTCCAAAGAAGGATTCAATTTAGAGGTATACTCAAATAATAATAATAATTCCAACTTAGTCAAGAAAAAACTTTTTTTTTTTTTTTTCTTTTTTACAACCAAGGGTGCTTCTGATCCCGAGGATCTTAAACTGCAGCCTGTAGTACTGCCTGTCCAAAGGCAGAATCCGCATTCCTTCTCACGTCTAGTTGATAAAACTTTGTAAACGTGTGGACTGATGACCACGTCGCCGCCTTGCATATCTGAGCCATAGAGATCTGATGGTGTGCTGCCCAGGAGGCGCCCATGGCCCTGGTAGAATAGGCCTTTACCGACAAAGGAGGAGGCAACCTCTTCAAACCGTAGGCTTGAATGATTAATTGTCTAATCCATCTCGAGATGGTGGATTTTGCAGCTGCCTGCCCCTTCTTGGGGCCATCTGGTAGAACGAATAACACATCTGTCTTCCGGATCTTTTCTGTAGCTTTAAGATAGGCCTTCATGGCCCGGACAATATCCAAGGTATGCAGCAACCCCTCCTTTCTAGATGTGGGTTTTGGAAAGAAGGATGGAAGTACCAAATCCTGGTTCAAGTGAAATTTGGATATAACCTTTGGTAGAAAGGAAGGATGGGGCCGGAGAACTGCCCTGTCCTTATGCAGAACGAGATATGGTTCCTTACACGATAAGGCTGCTAATTCTGACACTCTCCTGGCCGAAACTATGGCGACCAAGAAAACCAACTTTCTTGTCAGTAAGACTAAAGGAATCTCAGCCAACGGCTCAAAGGGTTGTTTCTTTAGAGTGGACAGGACAAGATTTAAGTCCCATGGACAAATTGGTGACTTGACAGGAGGATTAATACGCAAGACCCCCTGTAAGAAGGTCTTTACCAGCGAGTGGGTGGCCAGCGGCCTCTGAAACCACACTGACAGAGCTGAGATCTGTCCCTTGATTGTGCTTAGTGCCAGGCCTTTATCCACTCCTAGCTGGAGAAAACGTAACACCCTATCAATAGTATATTTGCGGGAATTCCATCTTTTGGATTCACACCAGCCTACGTAGTTCCTCCACACCCTGTAATAAATCACCCTGGAGACCGGCTTTCTAGCCCTAATCAGGGTAGGAATTACCTGCCTAGACAGACCTCTACCCCTGAGAATCAGGGATTCAGCCTCCAGGCCGTCAAATTTAGACGCTGTAATGTAGGGTGGAGGATCGGGCCTTGTGAGAGTAGGTCTGGTTGTAGAGGAAGAGTCCAAGGGTCTCCCACTGCCATCTTCAGGACTAGTGAGTACCAAGTCCTCCGGGGCCAAGCCGGAGCCACTAGAATGACTGGCTTGTGCTCCACTCTGATCCTGCGCAACAGGCGAGGGAGTAACTGTAGCGGAGGGAATGCATATAGAAGTTTGAATTGATGCCAAGGGCAAACCAACGCATCGGTTCTGCAGGCCATAGGATCCCTCGCTCGAGACACGAACCTGTCTAGTTTCTTGTTGAACCTGGATGCCATTATATCCACGTCCGGCATTCCCCACCTCTGGCAGATTGTCTGAAAGACCTGGGGATGCAGAGACCACTCCCCTGGCAACAGACTCTGGCGACTTAAGAAGTCTGCCTGCAGGTTGTCCACTCCGGGAATGAATATCGCCGAAATGCAGGGTACATGAACCTCTGCCCACTGAAAAATCAAGCTCACCTCCCTCTGAGCGGCCTGACTCCTGGTTCCCCCTTGGTGGTTTATGTATGCCACCGCCGTGGCATTGTCTGACTGGATTCTCACCGGGAACCCCTTTAATCTGGAGGTCCATGCCAGAAGGGCTAGGCGAGCAGCTCTGATCTCCAAGATATTGATGGGGAGCTGCCTCTCTGCTTTCACCCAAGTTCCCTGGCGAGAGAACCCCTCGAAGACCGCCCCCCAGCCTGCCAGGCTGGCGTCTGTGGTAACTACCTTCCAGACAACAGGGCTGAAGGATTTTCCCTTTAGAAGATTCTGGGGGTTCAACCACCAGGCCAGGCTTTGTCGGACCCTTGATGATAGCGTCAAAGGGGACTCTAAGGCATGTGCCCTCTTGCCCCAGGCTGCTAGAATGGCTGCCTGTAGGACGCGAGTGTGGATCTGAGCGTATGGTACTGCCTCGAACGTGGCCACTAGCTTGCCTAGTACTCGCATACACAGGCGAATAGTTGGTTTTTTCTTCTTTAGAACCAACTGAACCAACCCCTTGATAGCCTCGATCTTTACAAGGGGCAGGAACACCCTTTGCTGTTCTGTGTCTAACCTCATGCCGAGGTATTCCAACTGCTTTGTAGGCTGGAACGCTGACTTTCCCCGGTTTAGGACCCAGCCGAATCCTTCGAGGTACCGAACCGTGAGGTTTACTGCCTGTTGCAGACCCGGCCGTGAGTGATCTATGATTAAAAGGTCGTCCAAGTATGCTAGGACTGTGACCCCTTGGATCCTTAAATTGGCCAGAACTGGGGCTAGGATCTTCGTGAATACCCGGGGGGCCGTGGCCAGCCCGAAGGGGAGCGCCCTGAATTGGAAGTGTCGCTGCCCCACCGCGAAGCGTAAAAATCTTTGATGCGACTGAAAGATTGGTACATGAAGGTAAGCATCCTTTATGTCTATGGAGGCCAGAAAATCGTCCCTCTGAAGCGCGGCGGCTGCTGACCGGATGGATTCCATCCGGAAGGAACGAACCCTTAGGTAACCGTTTAACCTCTTTAGGTCCAAGATTGGCCTGACATCGCCGTTGGGCTTTGGTATGACAAAGAGATTGGAATAGAAACCTAGCCCTTGCTCTTGGGCTGGCACCTCTATTATTACGTCCTGGCAAAGCAGGTGATCCAAAGCTGCCAGCAATGAGGCCTTCCTTGCTGGATCCTTTGGTAGCCTTGATTCTTGAAAATGAGGCGGAGGACACCTTAGAAACTCCAGTCTGTAGCCTGTGGTTACAGACGCCCGGACCCATTTGTCGGGGATCTTGGCTTCCCAAACTTCTGAGAAGAAACGAAGCCTTCCCCCCACCCGCGAGAGTGGGGGCGCCCCTTCATAAGGCAGACTTAGGGGCTGTCTTTGTCGGCTTGCGATACCATGGCCTCTTACCCCCAGGGGCCTGTCCCTGCGATCTACTGTTAACGTTGGATCGTGCAGGCGGCCGTCGATACTGCCTGGAATTTGAGGGCCCCGAGACAGGAAAGAGCTGCCTTTTAAATGTAGGACCCCGGAATGTCTTTTTGACCGGTAAAAGGGTACTCTTGCCACTTGAAATAGTCTGAATATATTTATCCAGATCCTCTCCGAAGAGTCGTCCTCCATGGAAGGGAAACCCTGCCAGAAGCTTTTTGCATGGGGGCTCCGCCGCCCAGTTCTTCAACCATAAGAGCCTTCTCATGTGCACCAAAAATAGTGATAAACGAGAGGCCTGTTGGATGGAATCTTTTATAGCATCTACAGCAAAACACAGAGCTCTGGGAATGTCAGAAAACTCTTCTGCTTGTTGGGTAGGCATGTCCTTTAACATTTCTTTTGTCTGGTCTTTTAACGCCTGACAAACTCCAATTGCAGCCACAGCTGGCTGTACCACTGCTCCTGCCGTAGCAAAGGATGCTTTTAAAAGTGTCTCTAACCGTTTATCAACCGGATCTTTAAACATATGTATGTTTTCCACCGGGCAAGTTAGTGATTTATTCACACATGAGATGGCTGCATCCACTACTGGGAGCCTCCACCTCTTGGAGAATTTTTCCTCCATGGGGTAAATGACCGCAAATCTTTTCGGTGGCAGAAAAATCCTGTCCGGCCGTACCCAATCCCGAAAGATCAATTCCTCCAAGAGAGGATGGACCGGAAAAACTGCGTTGCTTAACGGAGCTTTCAAAGAGCCCAGAGAGGATACCGGAGGAACCTGAGGCTCTGGCAATGGTAAACTAAATGCCGAGCGGACCATGTCCGTCAAAGACTGTACCCACAGTCTTTCTGTCTGGGAGTCTGAAAATGGTTCCTCAGAGGCAGATCCCTCAATCCCTGAACCCTCTTGGTTCAGGTCTAGTTGATCCTCCTGTGATTCCAATTCCTCTGGAGAGAGAATCTCAGCATCTGAGGATACACCTCTTGGTGATGGGGATCTAACCCGTTTCTTACCAGGAATAGCTCTAGCGATCAATGCTGCTATTCTCTCTTCTAGCCCCCCTAGGGATACGGCTAGCATCTCCTCTGTGATAAACACAGGGCTGGGCTGATCTGGGCCAGCCTCCGCACCAGATCCCCCTAATGGCTCATCCAAGGCGCCCTTTATGTTAAGTTGCGGGGAAAGTATCGGCATATCATCAGAATCAGAGGGGGAACCCCTTTGTTTTTTGGTCTTTTTTGTACCCTTTGACCCCGAACCTTTGGAAGCCATAATACAAAATCGAGGGACTCCGCCAACAACAACAGACTGTAGTGGCCAGGAGTACAAAACCAGAGCTTAGGGGACAATAGATCACTAATGCCCAAAAACTGATGGGGCCCCGTATGTTTTTCTTTTTTTTTTTTTTTTTTTTTTTTTTTTTAATATATATTATATATATATTTTTTTTTTTAAAACATACAGTGACCCCAAACTTAGTTTGCCAGCCTCCAACCTGCTGCAAAAAGGGGAATTTTTTGGCTTAACAAAAAAGGCATTGGAACAAAGTCCAGCATGTACTACCCCTCTTCCGCCACCGGGAGTCACTGTTCTGCCGCTCTGCGTCCTCTCCTTCTGAAATCAGCCTCAGACTGAGCACTGACAATGCCTGCTGATCTATAACAGCACAAGGCGCGCCCCTGTATGACGCCGCAGGCACGCCCCCCCCCGCCCTCCTCTCTGAACGGCGCGAAAAAACGTCTATAAGACGTGCGCGCGCACGCGCGCGCGTATGCCGGAACAGGAGGAACATGGAGGAGCCGCGCTGCTGGAGACCCAGGACTGCAGTATCAGGCGGCAGATTCAAACCCCCGGCCAGGTAGGACTCTCCAAAAGGCCCCATAGGGATCCTTACTAGTCCTAGGAAGAAAGCAGCAGGTTAGCTAGCAACACATTCTTAGACAGGGGAACCTAGTGATGGGGGAAAAAAGGGGTCATCCTGTCTTTCTCAGACATAGTGAGCAAGGTTGCCAATGCAGAGCATACTTAGGCTATCCCCCCTTTTAGGTTACCCCGGAGAGCCTGCTGTCGAACCAAGTCCCGCAGGCTCCCCCTTACCTGCTCCATGCTGCAGGATGTTTGTCCAGCAAAACGATCCAATCTTCTCCCATCTCCGTGGGTAGCGTAGTAGACCTTCAGGCCCTGGGGTCCTATGAAGGTACCCACTGTCCTGGACCTATATAGCACCCTGGCAAACAGGCACTTATGGTTTTTACAAACTCCAAGTCCTGGGCCCAGAGTCCAGCCCTCCAAAGAGGAGCATTATAGGCAAAACCCCACGGTTTGGGGCCCGGGTACTGTCCACTTTGGCACTGAGGCTCCTTGGACAGATCCGGTTAGCCCGCCCTTAATCCCAAGGATGTGGAGCAAAGCTATTCCGTGACCAACACCTAAGACACTGGCGAAAAAACTGAGGGACTCCCTCTAGGGGAGGGGGTTATATAGGGAGGGGACTTCCTGTTTGAGATTGCCAGTGTCCACACCTGAAGGTACTCCATATAACCCATATAGTAATGAATATGCCGCTCTGTGTCCCATGATGTACGAGAAAGAAAAATAATTTCCAAGGCATTACATATGCCATGGAACACACTGAAGACAGTCATCAAGTTGAGAAAATATGGCACAACAATGACATTACCAAGAACTGGATGTCCTTCCAAAATGGATCAAAAGTTGAGAATAAAACTGGTCAGGGAGGCTGCCAGAAGCCTACAGCAACATTAAAAGAGCTGCAGAAATACCTGGCAAGTACTAGCCATGTGACTGGTACATGTGACAAAAATCTCCCGTATTCTTTATATGTCTGGGCTATAGGGGTAGAGTGGCAAGAAGGAAGCCTTATCTTACAAAAGAAAAACATCCAAGACCAGCTACATTTTGCAAAAAGCATGTAGGAAAAAAAAGTGTTAGATGAAAAAAGGGTCTGATGAAACTAAGGTTGAACTTCTTGGCCATAATTCCAAAAGATGCGTTTGGTACAAAAAAAAACTGCACATCACCAAAAGAACACCATACCCACAGTGACGCATGGTGGTGGCAGCATCATGCTTTGGGGCCATTTTTCTTCAGTTGGAACTAGTCAATAGGGGTGCAACGTATCACTGTTGATCCGTGATCCGAACGGGTCACCCCCTTCGGATCGGCACGCTATGCAATCCGCGGATTGACGCCGCGGCCATAGAATTAGGCAAGGCCGTGGCTTTGGCCTAGTTCCGGAGCCGCGGCCATCTTGGTACACCCGGCGGAGGCCCTCCTCTCTGTTAACACCCACAGAGGAGGAGGAGCCCGCGCTCGAGGGACATACACGCCGTTATCTGAGGTCTGCACGGGGTCACTGTCTGCCTGATCTATGGGGGGGTCACTGTCTGCCTGTACTACCGGGAGGGGGGGGTCACTGTCTGCCTGTACTACCGGGAGGGGGGGGGTCACTGTCTGCCTGTACTACCGGGAGGGGGGGGTCACTGTCTGCCTGTACTACCGGGAGGGGGGGGGTCACTGTGCCTGTACTACCGGGAGGGGGGGGTCACTGTCTGCCTGTACTACCGGGAGGGGGGGGGTCACTGTCTGCCTGTACTACCGGGAGGGGGGGGGTCACTGTCTGCCTGTACTACCGGGAGGGGGGGGGGTCACTGTCTGCCTGTACTACCGGGAGGGGGGGGGTCACTGTCTGCCTGTACTACCGGGAGGGGGGGGGTCACTGTCTGCCTGTACTACCGGGAGGGGGGGGTCACTGTCTGCCTGTACTACCGGGAGGGGGGGGGTCACTGTCTGCCTGTACTACCGGGAGGGGGGGGGTCACTGTCTGCCTGTACTACCGGGAGGGGGGGGGGTCACTGTCTGCCTGTACTACCGGGAGGGGGGGGTCACTGTCTGCCTGTACTACCGGGAGGGGGGGGGTCACTGTCTGCCTGTACTACCGGGAGGGGGGGGGTCACTGTCTGCCTGTACTACCGGGAGGGGGGGGTCACTGTCTGCCTGTACTACCGGGAGGGGGGGGTCACTGTCTGCCTGTACTACCGGGAGGGGGGGGGTCACTGTCTGCCTGTACTACCGGGAGGGGGGGGTCACTGTCTGCCTGTACTACCGGGAGGGGGGGGGTCACTGTCTGCCTGTACTACCGGGAGGGGGGGGGTCACTGTCTGCCTGTACTACCGGGAGGGGGGGGGTCACTGTCTGCCTGTACTACCGGGAGGGGGGGGGTCACTGTCTGCCTGTACTACCGGGAGGGGGGGGGTCACTGTCTGCCTGTACTAGGGGGGGGTCCGGGAGGGGGGGGGTCACTGTCTGCCTGTACTACCGGGAGGGGGGGGGTCACTGTCTGCCTGTACTACCGGGAGGGGGGGGGTCACTGTCTGCCTGTACTACCGGGAGGGGGGGGGTCACTGTCTGCCTGTACTACCGGGAGGGGGGGGGTCACTGTCTGCCTGTACTACCGGGAGGGGGGGGGTCACTGTCTGCCTGTACTACCGGGAGGGGGGGGGTCACTGTCTGCCTGTACTACCGGGAGGGGGGGGGTCACTGTCTGCCTGTACTACCGGGAGGGGGGGGGTCACTGTCTGCCTGTACTACCGGGAGGGGGGGGGTCACTGTCTGCCTGTACTACCGGGAGGGGGGGGGTCACTGTCTGCCTGTACTACCGGGAGGGGGGGGGTCACTGTCTGCCTGTACTACCGGGAGGGGGGGGGGTCACTGTCTGCCTGTACTACCGGGAGGGGGGGGGTCACTGTCTGCCTGTACTACCGGGAGGGGGGGGGTCACTGTCTGCCTGTACTACCGGGGGGGGGGGTCACTGTCTGCCTGTACGGGAGGGGGGGGTACCGGGAGGGGGGGGGTCACTGTCTGCCTGTACTACCGGGAGGGGGGGGTCACTGTCTGCCTGTACTACCGGGACCGGGGGGGGGGGTCACTGTCTGCCTGTACTACCGGGAGGGGGGGGTCACTGTCTGCCTGTACTACCGGGAGGGGGGGGGTCACTGTCTGCCTGTACTACCGGGAGGGGGGGGGTCACTGTCTGCCTGTACTACCGGGAGGGGGGGGTCACTGTCTGCCTGTACTACCGGGAGGGGGGGGTCACTGTCTGCCTGTACTACCGGGAGGGGGGGGTCACTGTCTGCCTGTACTACCGGGAGGGGGGGGGTCACTGTCTGCCTGTACTACCGGGAGGGGGGGGGTCACTGTCTGCCTGTACTACCGGGAGGGGGGGGTCACTGTCTGCCTGTACTACCGGGGGGGGGGGGGTCACTGTCTGCCTGTACTACCGGGAGGGGGGGGTCACTGTCTGCCTGTACTACCGGGAGGGGGGGGGTCACTGTCTGCCTGTACTACCGGGAGGGGGGGTCCGGGAGGGGGGGGGTCACTGTCTGCCTGTACTACCGGGAGGGGGGGGTCACTGTCTGCCTGTACTACCGGGAGGGGGGGGTCACTGTCTGCCTGTACTACCGGGAGGGGGGGGTCACTGTCTGCCTGTACTACCGGGGGGGGGGGTCACTGTCTGCCTGTACTACCGGGAGGGGGGGGTCACTGTCTGCCTGTACTACCGGGAGGGGGGGGTCACTGTCTGCCTGTACTACCGGGAGGGGGGGGGGTCACTGTCTGCCTGTACTACCGGGAGGGGGGGGTCACTGTCTGCCTGTACTACCGGGAGGGGGGGGTCACTGTCTGCCTGTACTACCGGGAGGGGGGGGTCACTGTCTGCCTGTACTACCGGGAGGGGGGGGGTCACTGTCTGCCTGTACTACCGGGAGGGGGGGGTCACTGTCTGCCTGTACTACCGGGAGGGGGGGGTCACTGTCTGCCTGTACTACCGGGAGGGGGGGGTCACTGTCTGCCTGTACTACCGGGAGGGGGGGGGTCACTGTCTGCCTGTACTACCGGGAGGGGGGGGTCACTGTCTGCCTGTACTACCGGGAGGGGGGGGTCACTGTCTGCCTGTACTACCGGGAGGGGGGGGTCACTGTCTGCCTGTACTACCGGGAGGGGGGGGTCACTGTCTGCCTGTACTACCGGGAGGGGGGGGTCACTGTCTGCCTGTACTACCGGGAGGGGGGGGTCACTGTCTGCCTGTACTACCGGGAGGGGGGGGTCACTGTCTGCCTGTACTACCGGGAGGGGGGGGTCACTGTCTGCCTGTACTACCGGGAGGGGGGGGTCACTGTCTGCCTGTACTACCGGGAGGGGGGGGTCACTGTCTGCCTGTACTACCGGGAGGGGGGGGTCACTGTCTGCCTGTACTACCGGGAGGGGGGGGTCACTGTCTGCCTGTACTACCGGGAGGGGGGGGTCACTGTCTGCCTGTACTACCGGGAGGGGGGGGTCACTGTCTGCCTGTACTACCGGGAGGGGGGGGTCACTGTCTGCCTGTACTACCGGGAGGGGGGGGTCACTGTCTGCCTGTACTACCGGGGGGGGGGGTCACTGTCTGCCTGTACTACCGGGAGGGGGGGGTCACTGTCTGCCTGTACTACCGGGAGGGGGGGGTCACTGTCTGCCTGTACTACCGGGAGGGGGGGGTCACTGTCTGCCTGTACTACCGGGAGGGGGGGGGTCACTGTCTGCCTGTACTACCGGGAGGGGGGGGTCACTGTCTGCCTGTACTACCGGGAGGGGGGGGTCACTGTCTGCCTGTACTACCGGGAGGGGGGGGTCACTGTCTGCCTGTACTACCGGGAGGGGGGGGTCACTGTCTGCCTGTACTACCGGGAGGGGGGGTCACTGTCTGCCTGTACTACCGGGAGGGGGGGGTCACTGTCTGCCTGTACTACCGGGAGGGGGGGGTCACTGTCTGCCTGTACTACCGGGAGGGGGGGGTCACTGTCTGCCTGTACTACCGGGAGGGGGGGGTCACTGTCTGCCTGTACTACCGGGAGGGGGGGGTCACTGTCTGCCTGTACTACCGGGAGGGGGGGGTCACTGTCTGCCTGTACTACCGGGAGGGGGGGGGTCACTGTCTGCCTGTACTACCGGGAGGGGGGGGGTCACTGTCTGCCTGTACTACCGGGAGGGGGGGGTCACTGTCTGCCTGTACTACCGGGAGGGGGGGGTCACTGTCTGCCTGTACTACCGGGAGGGGGGGGTCACTGTCTGCCTGTACTACCGGGAGGGGGGGGGTCACTGTCTGCCTGTACTACCGGGGGGGGGGGTCACTGTCTGCCTGTACTACCGGGAGGGGGGGGTCACTGTCTGCCTGTACTACCGGGAGGGGGGGGGTCACTGTCTGCCTGTACTACCGGGAGGGGGGGGTCACTGTCTGCCTGTACTACCGGGAGGGGGGGTCACTGTCTGCCTGTACTACCGGGAGGGGGGGGGTCACTGTCTGCCTGTACTACCGGGAGGGGGGGTCACTGTCTGCCTGTACTACCGGGAGGGGGGGTCACTGTCTGCCTGTACTACCGGGAGGGGGGGTCACTGTCTGCCTGTACTACCGGGAGGGGGGGTCACTGTCTGCCTGTACTACCGGGAGGGGGGGTCACTGTCTGCCTGTACTAGGGGGGGGTCACTGTCTGCCTGTACTACCGGGAGGGGGGGGTCACTGTCTGCCTGTACTACCGGGAGGGGGGGGTCACTGTCTGCCTGTACTACCGGGAGGGGGGGTCACTGTCTGCCTGTACTACCGGGAGGGGGGGGGTCACTGTCTGCCTGTACTACCGGGAGGGGGGGGTCACTGTCTGCCTGTACTACCGGGAGGGGGGGGTCACTGTCTGCCTGTACTACCGGGAGGGGGGGTCACTGTCTGCCTGTACTACCGGGAGGGGGGGGTCACTGTCTGCCTGTACTACCGGGAGGGGGGGGTCACTGTCTGCCTGTACTACCGGGAGGGGGGGTCACTGTCTGCCTGTACTACCGGGAGGGGGGGTCACTGTCTGCCTGTACTGTCACTGTACCGGGAGGGGGGGGTCACTGTCTGCCTGTACTACCGGGTCACTGTACCGGGAGGGGGGGTCACTGTCTGCCTGTACTACCGGGAGGGGGGGGTCACTGTCTGCCTGTACTACCGGGAGGGGGGGTCACTGTCTGCCTGTACTACCGGGAGGGGGGGTCACTGTCTGCCTGTACTACCGGGAGGGGGGGGTCACTGTCTGCCTGTACTACCGGGAGGGGGGGGTCACTGTCTGCCTGTACTACCGGGAGGGGGGGGTCACTGTCTGCCTGTACTACCGGGAGGGGGGGTCACTGTCTGCCTGTACTACCGGGAGGGGGGGTCACTGTCTGCCTGTACTACCGGGAGGGGGGGTCACTGTCTGCCTGTACTACCGGGAGGGGGGGTCACTGTCTGCCTGTACTACCGGGAGGGGGGGGTCACTGTCTGCCTGTACTACCGGGAGGGGGGGTCACTGTCTGCCTGTACTACCGGGAGGGGGGGTCACTGTCTGCCTGTACTACCGGGAGGGGGGGTCACTGTCTGCCTGTACTACCGGGAGGGGGGGTCACTGTCTGCCTGTACTACCGGGAGGGGGGGTCACTGTCTGCCTGTACTACCGGGAGGGGGGGTCACTGTCTGCCTGTACTACCGTCTGGTACTACCGGGGGGGGGTCACTGTCTGCCTGTACTGTCACTGTCTGCCTGTACTACCGGGAGGGGGGGTCACTGTCTGCCTGTACTACCGGGAGGGGGGGTCACTGTCTGCCTGTACTACCGGGAGGGGGGGTCACTGTCTGCCTGTACTACCGGGAGGGGGGGTCACTGTCTGCCTGTACTACCGGGAGGGGGGGTCACTGTCTGCCTGTACTACCGGGAGGGGGGGTCACTGTCTGCCTGTACTACCGGGAGGGGGGGTCACTGTCTGCCTGTACTACCGGGAGGGGGGGTCACTGTCTGCCTGTACTACCGGGAGGGGGGGTCACTGTCTGCCTGTACTACCGGGAGGGGGGGTCACTGTCTGCCTGTACTACCGGGAGGGGGGGTCACTGTCTGCCTGTACTACCGGGAGGGGGGGTCACTGTCTGCCTGTACTACCGGGAGGGGGGGTCACTGTCTGCCTGTACTACCGGGAGGGGGGGTCACTGTCTGCCTGTACTACCGGGAGGGGGGGTCACTGTCTGCCTGTACTACCGGGAGGGGGGGTCACTGTCTGCCTGTACTACCGGGAGGGGGGGTCACTGTCTGCCTGTACTACCGGGAGGGGGGGTCACTGTCTGCCTGTACTACCGGGAGGGGGGGTCACTGTCTGCCTGTACTACCGGGAGGGGGGGTCACTGTCTGCCTGTACTACCGGGAGGGGGGGTCACTGTCTGCCTGTACTACCGGGAGGGGGGGTCACTGTCTGCCTGTACTACCGGGAGGGGGGGTCACTGTCTGCCTGTACTACCGGGAGGGGGGGTCACTGTCTGCCTGTACTACCGGGAGGGGGGGTCACTGTCTGCCTGTACTACCGGGAGGGGGGGTCACTGTCTGCCTGTACTACCGGGAGGGGGGGTCACTGTCTGCCTGTACTACCGGGAGGGGGGGTCACTGTCTGCCTGTACTACCGGGAGGGGGGGTCACTGTCTGCCTGTACTACCGGGAGGGGGGGTCACTGTCTGCCTGTACTACCGGGAGGGGGGGTCACTGTCTGCCTGTACTACCGGGAGGGGGGGTCACTGTCTGCCTGTACTACCGGGAGGGGGGGTCACTGTCTGCCTGTACTACCGGGAGGGGGGGTCACTGTCTGCCTGTACTACCGGGAGGGGGGGTCACTGTCTGCCTGTACTACCGGGAGGGGGGGTCACTGTCTGCCTGTACTACCGGGAGGGGGGGTCACTGTCTGCCTGTACTACCGGGAGGGGGGGTCACTGTCTGCCTGTACTACCGGGAGGGGGGGTCACTGTCTGCCTGTACTACCGGGAGGGGGGGTCACTGTCTGCCTGTACTACCGGGAGGGGGGGTCACTGTCTGCCTGTACTACCGGGAGGGGGGGTCACTGTCTGCCTGTACTACCGGGAGGGGGGGTCACTGTCTGCCTGTACTACCGGGAGGGGGGGTCACTGTCTGCCTGTACTACCGGGAGGGGGGGTCACTGTCTGCCTGTACTACCGGGAGGGGGGGTCACTGTCTGCCTGTACTACCGGGAGGGGGGGTCACTGTCTGCCTGTACTACCGGGAGGGGGGGTCACTGTCTGCCTGTACTACCGGGAGGGGGGGTCACTGTCTGCCTGTACTACCGGGAGGGGGGGTCACTGTCTGCCTGTACTACCGGGAGGGGGGGTCACTGTCTGCCTGTACTACCGGGAGGGGGGGTCACTGTCTGCCTGTACTACCGGGAGGGGGGGTCACTGTCTGCCTGTACTACCGGGAGGGGGGGTCACTGTCTGCCTGTACTACCGGGAGGGGGGGTCACTGTCTGCCTGTACTACCGGGAGGGGGGGTCACTGTCTGCCTGTACTACCGGGAGGGGGGGTCACTGTCTGCCTGTACTACCGGGAGGGGGGGTCACTGTCTGCCTGTACTACCGGGAGGGGGGGTCACTGTCTGCCTGTACTACCGGGAGGGGGGGTCACTGTCTGCCTGTACTACCGGGAGGGGGGGTCACTGTCTGCCTGTACTACCGGGAGGGGGGGTCACGTCTGCCTGTACTACCGGGAGGGGGGGTCACTGTCTGCCTGTACTACCGGGAGGGGGGGTCACTGTCTGCCTGTACTACCGGGAGGGGGGGTCACTGTCTGCCTGTACTACCGGGAGGGGGGGTCACTGTCTGCCTGTACTACCGGGAGGGGGGGTCACTGTCTGCCTGTACTACCGGGAGGGGGGGTCACTGTCTGCCTGTACTACCGGGAGGGGGGGTCACGTCTGCCTGTACTACCGGGAGGGGGGTCACTGTCTGCCTGTACTACCGGGAGGGGGGGTCACTGTCTGCCTGTACTACCGGGAGGGGGGGTCACTGTCTGCCTGTACTACCGGGAGGGGGGGTCACTGTCTGCCTGTACTACCGGGAGGGGGGGTACTGTACTACCGGGAGGGGGGGTCACCGTCTGCCTGTACTACCGGGAGGGGGGGTCACCGTCTGCCTGTACTACCGGGAGGGGGGGTCACCGTCTGCCTGTACTACCGGGAGGGGGGGTCACCGTCTGCCTGTACTACCGGGAGGGGGGGTCACCGTCTGCCTGTACTACCGGGAGGGGGGGTCACCGTCTGCCTGTACTACCGGGAGGGGGGGTCACCGTCTGCCTGTACTACCGGGAGGGGGGGTCACCGTCTGCCTGTACTACCGGGAGGGGGGGTCACCGTCTGCCTGTACTACCGGGAGGGGGGGTCACCGTCTGCCTGTACCTCACCGTCTGCCTGAGGGGGGGTCACCGTCTGCCTGTACTACCGGGAGGGGGGGTCACCGTCTGCCTGTACTACCGGGAGGGGGGGTCACCGTCTGCCTGTACTACCGGGAGGGGGGGTCACCGTCTGCCTGTACTACCGGGAGGGGGGGTACCGTCTGCCTGTACTACCGGGAGGGGGGGTCACCGTCTGCCTGTACTACCGGGAGGGGGGGTCACCGTCTGCCTGTACTACCGGGAGGGGGGGTCACCGTCTGCCTGTACTGTCACCGTCTGCCTGTACTACCGGGAGGGGGGGTCACCGTCTGCCTGTACTACCGGGAGGGGGGGTCACCGTCTGCCTGTACTACCGGGAGGGGGGGTCACCGTCTGCCTGTACTACCGGGAGGGGGGGTCACCGTCTGCCTGTACTACCGGGAGGGGGGGTCACCGTCTGCCTGTACTACCGGGAGGGGGGGTCACCGTCTGCCTGTACTACCGGGAGGGGGGGTCACCGTCTGCCTGTACTACCGGGAGGGGGGGTCACCGTCTGCCTGTACTACCGGGAGGGGGGGTCACCGTCTGCCTGTACTACCGGGAGGGGGGGTCACCGTCTGCCTGTACTACCGGGAGGGGGGGTCACCGTCTGCCTGTACTACCGGGAGGGGGGGTCACCGTCTGCCTGTACTACCGGGAGGGGGGGTCACCGTCTGCCTGTACTACCGGGAGGGGGGGTCACCGTCTGCCTGTACTACCGGGAGGGGGGGTCACCGTCTGCCTGTACTACCGGGAGGGGGGGTCACCGTCTGCCTGTACTACCGGGAGGGGGGGTCACCGTCTGCCTGTACTACCGGGAGGGGGGGTCACCGTCTGCCTGTACTACCGGGAGGGGGGGTCACCGTCTGCCTGTACTACCGGGAGGGGGGGTCACCGTCTGCCTGTACTACCGGGAGGGGGGGTCACCGTCTGCCTGTACTACCGGGAGGGGGGGTCACCGTCTGCCTGTACGGGAGGGGGGGTACCGTCTGCCTGTACTACCGGGAGGGGGGGTCACCGTCTGCCTGTACTACCGGGAGGGGGGGTCACCGTCTGCCTGTACTACCGGGAGGGGGGGTCACCGTCTGCCTGTACTACCGGGAGGGGGGGTCACCGTCTGCCTGTACTACCGGGAGGGGGGGTCACCGTCTGCCTGTACTACCGGGAGGGGGGGTCACCGTCTGCCTGTACTACCGGGAGGGGGGGTCACCGTCTGCCTGTACTACCGGGAGGGGGGGTCACCGTCTGCCTGTACTACCGGGAGGGGGGGTCACCGTCTGCCTGTACTACCGGGAGGGGGGGTCACCGTCTGCCTGTACTACCGGGAGGGGGGGTCACCGTCTGCCTGTACTACCGGGAGGGGGGGTCACCGTCTGCCTGTACTACCGGGAGGGGGGGTCACCGTCTGCCTGTACTACCGGGAGGGGGGGTCACCGTCTGCCTGTACTACCGGGAGGGGGGGTCACCGTCTGCCTGTACTACCGGGAGGGGGGGTCACCGTCTGCCTGTACTACCGGGAGGGGGGGTCACCGTCTGCCTGTACTACCGGGAGGGGGGGTCACCGGGAGGGGGGGTCACCGTCTGCCTGTACTACCGGGAGGGGGGGGTCTGGTCACCGGGAGGGGGGGTCACCGTCTGCCTGTACTACCGGGAGGGGGGGTCACTGTCTGCCTGTACTACCGGGAGGGGGGGTCACTGTCTGCCTGTACTACCGGGAGGGGGGGTCACTGTCTGCCTGTACTACCGGGAGGGGGGGTCACTGTCTGCCTGTACTACCGGGAGGGGGGGTCACTGTCTGCCTGTACTACGGGAGGGGGGGTACCTGCCTGTACTACCGGGAGGGGGGGTCACTGTCTGCCTGTACTACCGGGAGGGGGGGTCCTGTCTGCCTGTACTACCGGGAGGGGGGGTCACTGTCTGCCTGTACTACCGGGAGGGGGGGTCACTGTCTGCCTGTACTACCGGGGGGGGGGTCACTGTCTGCCTGTACTACCGGGGGGGGGGGTCACTGTCTGCCTGTACTACCGGGGGGGGGGGTCACTGTCTGCCTGTACTACGGGGGGGGGGTCACTGTCTGCCTGTACTACGGGGGGGGTCACTGTCTGCCTGTACTACGGGGGGGGTCACTGTCTGCCTGTACTTCTGGGGGGGGTCACTGAGGGGGGTACTACTGGGTTGTCTGTACTGAGGGGGGGGGGGGACACCATTTTTTATTTATTTTTTGCAACAGGTGACACCAACCCTAGTGACGGCACTGCAGTGGGGAGAGGGAGATGTGGATATTACAGCGGGGGAGATTTTTTTATTTTTTGCTGATCCGAAAAATGATACGATCCGTGACTCCTGATCCGAGGAACGATCCGAACCGTGAGTTTTTTGATCCGTTGCACCTCTATTAGTCAAGGTAGAGGGAATTATGAACAGTTCCAAATACCAGTCAATATTGGCACAAAACCTTCAGGTGTCTGCTAGAAAGCTGAACATGAAGAGGAACTTCATCTCTTTAGGATGAAAAAGGCCCAAAGCATACACATCCAAATCAACAAGGAATGGCTTCACCAGAAAAAGATTAAAAGTGTTTTTGCGAATAAGAGTGAGCAAATATTGCCAAGTCAAGATGTGCAATACTGATACTTAGGCCTCATTCACACGAGGCGGATCCGTTGCCACGGAGCAGGGAGGGGCTTGTCGAGTGCCGCTGCTTGCTATAGAGAGATGGGACGAAAAACAGACAGCAGGAGCATTTTCATCAGATCTCAACCAATCCGATTCGCCATACGTTTGATTTTAGTGGATCGGATGTTAGCAGACATGTCACCGCTGACATCCGTCGCTCCATAGACTTGCATGGAGCGCCCGTTCAGATCTGCCGAAAAACTGACAAGCAGACCTGAACGGTCCGCCTGTGTGAAAGGGGCCTTAGACCCAAAAAGTTTGAGTGCTGTAATAAGACTCAAAAGGTGCTTCAATAAAGTATTAGTTTAACCACTTGCTTACTGGGCACATAAACCCCCTTCGTGCCCAGGCGAAATTTCAGCTTCCGGCACTGCGTCGCTTTAACGGACATTTGCATGGTCATGCAACGTGGCTCTCAAACAAAATTAACGTCCTTTTTTCCCCACAAATAGAGCTTTTTTTTGGTGGTATTTGATCACCTCTGTGGTTTTTATTTTTTGCGCTATAAACAAAAAAAGAGCGACAATTTAAAAAAATTTTTTTTTTTTTACTTGTTGCTATAATAAATATCCCAATTTTTTTTTTTTTTTTTTAACAATTTTTTTTCTCAGTTAAGGCCGATACGTATTCTTCTACGTATTTTTGTAAAAAAAAATAAAAAAAATATATATATAAGCGACTGGTTTGCACAAAAGTTATAGCGCCTACAAAATAGGGGACTGAATGATTTTTTTTTTATTTTTTTTTACTAGTAATGGCGGCGATCTGCGATTTTTATTGGAACTGCGATATTGCAGCGGACGTATCGGACACTTTTGACACAAATTTGGGACCATTCACATTTATACAGTGATCAGTGCTATAAAAATGCACTAATTACTGTATAAATGTGACTGGCAGTGAAGGGGTTAACACTAGGGGGTGAGGAAGGGGTTAAATGTATTCCCTGGGTGTGTTCTAACTGTGTGGGGAGGGGACTGACTGGGGGAGGTGATAGATGCTGTGTCCCTATGTACAAGGGACACAGATCGGTCTCCTCTCTCACCGACAGGACGTGGAGCTCTGTGTTTACCTCCCTTGATGTAAGCCCATGTCATTTCCAGCACAGGGAACCATGCTGGATGTAGACCCACACTGGGTTCTACTGGGTTTACACACAGAGCTCCACGTCCCTGCTGTCACCGCCGATCGCGTGTACCCGGCGAAAATCACGGCCGCCAGGCACACGCATCGCCTGGCGCGCGCAGGGAATTACAATAACAGGATGTCTAAAGACGTCTACCCGGCACTTGAGAGCCGCTCTGTGGACGTCTTTTGTCCATAGCGCGGATCTCAAGTGGTTAAGGGTGCGGACCACTTATACAATCATATTATTATTATTTTTTTTGTTACTTTCCTTCACAAAGCTTTCAGTTTGTTGTTTAACAGATGTACAGAGTATAGGTCACATTAAAGGTGGAAAAAGTTGAAACGAGGCATCTTTGCCTCATTTTTTTACATCGTAGAAACCTGACATTTTTACAGGGGTGTGTAGACTTTTTATATCCACTGTGGAGAGCAAGCCAAGTTTCAGCATAGCTAGAGAACTGCCCACAGTGCGCTCTCCTGCTTAGAGTGGTCAGTTTTTTGTAATAGGAAAGCAGAAGGACTGTCAGGAACACCAGTGATATCACACAAAGGAAGAAATACAAAGAGAACAAGATACTTTCTCATACAAGTACATGGCACAGCAGGCACATATCAGGAATATAACATTTTGCGGTAACAAATGCTTTAATCATTCATGGCATTGAATGTAATCTTTTACATTAAATTTAAATGGGTTAAATCTGAACTAAAGGCACTATACTAACCTCCTAACAGCCTGGGTCCTTTACCGGCATCTTTTCCCAAGGTGCCAATCTTCAGGCATCTCCATTGGCTGGTCCAGGACGACATAACAAATGCGCGTGCACCGGAGTCAGTTATCCCAGGACACAGGCCTTGTGCCAGAGATGGAAGCTGAATTGCACATGCATAGCTCAGTTTACATGCTGCAGAAGACTGAAAGCAGGCGGGTAGGTGTATTTTAATCACAGAAGAGACATTGCATGTCTGCAATAATAGCCTGCCTGCATGCAGTCTGTTGTAAAAAAAAGGATTTTTAATAAACAGCTTACCTGTAAAATCCTTTTCTTGAAGTACATCACGGGACACAGAGCGCATAGCCATTACACTTGGGTTATATGGGTACCTTCAGGTGTGGACACTGGTGTAATCAATTTCACAGGAAGTTTCCTCCCTATATAACCCCCTCCCACTGGGAGTGCTTCAGTTTTGTAGCAAGCAATTCTCCCGAGGTTACACAATGTTCCCCAAAAGAGGGGTGGGAGCTCTGTGTCCCGTGATGTACTTCAAGAAAAGGATTTTACAGGTAAGCTGTTTATTAAAAATCCTTTTTTCTTTATCGTACATCACGGGACACAGAGCGAATAGCCATTACACTTGGGATGTCCTAAAGCAATGCTCTATGAAGGGAGGGAGACCGTAAGGCCAAGAATAGCCAAATAAAAACATTGTCAGGAGAAAAAATAGCTCCATCAACAGAAAAACAAGGGGGCGTGAACCGGGCCAGAGGATTCTATACTGCTGCCCGTAGGACCGCCTGCCCAAAAGCTGCGTCCGTACCCTTTGCAACGTCCAACTTATAAAATTTAGTAAACGTATGTACGGAAGACCAGGTTGCCGCCTTGCAAACCTGTGCCATAGAGATCTGATGGTGTGCCGCCCAGGAGGCACTCATGGCCCTCGTAAAATGGGCTTTAACTGATAAGGGAGGTGGAACGCGCTTCAGACCATATGCCTGAAAAATCAGCTGCTTAATCCACCTAGCCAAGGAAGACTTGGCAGCCGGCTGACCCTTTTGGGGCCATCCGGAAGAACAAAAAGCACATCTGTTTTCCGAATCTTCTCTGTAGCCTTGAGATAGACCCTCATGGCTCGAACCACGTCCAAAGTATGAAGCCGTCTTTCCTCTCTGGACTGGGGAGTAGGAAAGAAGGATGGTAGGACTAGGTCCTGATTCAAGTGAAAACTGGATATGACCTTAGGAAGGAAGGAAGGTTGAGGCCGCAGAACCACTCTGTCCTTATGCAGAATAAGGTATGGCTCCCTGCATGACAAGGCTGCCAGCTCGGAAACCCTTCTGGCTGAAGCCATAGCCACCAAGAAAACCAACTTTCGGGTTAGTAGCACAAGAGGGATTTCTGTCAGAGGTTCAAACGGCTGCCTTTGTAAAGCTGACAAGACCAGATTTAAATTCCAGGGGCAGAGGGGAGCTCTAATAGGGGGATTTACATGCAAGACCCCCTGCAAGAAGGTTTTCATAAGCGAATGGGTGGCCAAGGGTCTTTGAAACCATATTGATAAAGCCGACACCTGCCCCTTTAGAGTACTAAGAGCCAACCCTTTGTCAACGCCAACCTGGAGGAAGATCCTGTCAATAAAAAACTTTCGAGGATGCCATTTTTGAGACTCGCACCACTCCACATAGGTTCTCCAGACTCTGTAATAAATATTTCTGGAGACCGGTTTCCTAGCCTGAATCAACGTAGATATGACCTGATCTGAGAGGCCTCTGCCCTTAAGAATTAGGGATTCAGCCACCAAGCCGTTAAATTTAGCTGCTGTGAAGCAGGATGGCAGATTGGGCCCTGAGACAGCAGATCTGGGCGCAGGGGGAGCGGCCACGGCGCCCCGACTGACATCTTCACGATGAGTGCGTACCAAGCCCTCCTGGGCCAGGCTGGGGCCACCAGGATCCCAGACCTGCGCTCCACCCGGATCCTCCGTAGAAGGCGGGGAATCATCTGCAGTGGAGGGAACGCATACAGAAGAGAAAACTGGTGCCAAGGGCAAACCAAGGCATCGGTCCCGTAGGCCGAGGGATCCCTGGCTCGGGATATGAATTTGTCCAACTTTTTGTTGGATCTCGTTGCCATAATGTCCACATCTGGGACTCCGAATCTTTGGCAAATCTCTTGGAATACCTGGGGGTGAAGCGACCATTCCCCCGGGAGCAACTGTTGACGACTCAAAAAATCTGCTTGAGAATTGTCTATCCCTGGGATGAACACCGCCGAGATGCAGGGTACATGGGCTTCGGCCCATGAGAAAATCAGGTTTACTTCTCTTTGGGCTGCTGGGCTCTTCGTGCCCCCCTGGTGGTTTATGTATGCCACCGCAGTGGCGTTGTTGGACTGTATCCTTACTGGCAGACCCTGAAGGGGGAGAGTCCAGGCGATCAGGGCCAGCCGAGCAGCTCTGATCTCCAAGATATTGATGGGAAGCAGTTTTTCTGCCTCCGACCACTGCCCTTGCTGGGTCTGTTCTTCTAGAACTGCCCCCCAACCTGACAGGCTGGCATCCGTGGATACTATCTTCCACGTGATGGGGCAAAAGGATTTCCCTTTTGACAAATTTTGAGAGACCAGCCACCAAGACAGGCTGCGCCGAACCTTCGGGGAGAGCACTAACGGACGATCTAACGCCTGAATGGACTTGTTCCAAGCAGAGAGAATGGCTGCCTGAAGATATCTGGTATGGATCTGGGCGTAGGGCACAGCCTCGAAGGCGGCCACCATCTTCCCCAGCAGTCGCATACATAGGCGAATAGTCGGCCTCTTCTTGCCTAAGATCACTTGAACTGCTTGAGCTATTGATCTGATCTTTGCTTGAGGTAAAATTATCCTCTGGCAGTCTGTATCTAGCCGAAGGCCTAGATATTCCAACTGCTTTGTGGGTTTCAATACCGATTTTTCTAGATTTACAATCCACCCGAATTCCTCTAGATGCTGAACTGTGCGACCTACTGCCTGATTGAGGTTGGAAGCTGAGCTGTCGATAACCAGAAGATCGTCCAAGTATGCCAAGACTAAAATGCCTTCTGTCCTTAGGACGGCTAGCACCGGGGCTAACATCTTTGTGAATACCCGCGGAGCTGTTGCCAACCCGAAAGGGAGGGCTACGAACTGGTAATGGCGGTGATCTATCATAAAACGAAGAAACCTGTGATGTGCCGGGTAGATCGGCACGTGCAGATATGCATCTTTTATGTCTATAGATGCTAGAAAGTCGTCTTGATGTAGGCTGGCTGCCACCGAACGTATGGACTCCATACGAAAGGTCTGAATGTTTAGAAAGCGATTTAGAGGTTTGAGGTCTAAGATAGGCCTGACGTCGCCATTGGGCTTTGGTATTATGAAAAGGTTGGAGTAGAATCCCAGACCCCATTCCTGGGTTGGTACTTCTACAATTACTCCTTGGAGCAAGAGACGATCCAATGCTTTTACAAGAGAGGCCCTCTTTAATGGGTCGCTTGGAAGACTTGACCCCTGAAAATGAGGAGGGGGGACTTCCCGAAACTCTAGCTTGTAGCCCGTGGTTACCACGGATCTTACCCAAGAGTCGGGAATTCTGGCCTTCCACACTTCAGAGAAAAACCGAAGCCTTCCCCCCACCCAAGAGAGTGGGGGCACCCCTTCATGAATCTGACTTGAGGACTGGTTTAACCGGCTTGCGAGACCATGGCCTCTTGCCTGTCGTGGCTTGTCCTTGTGGGCGGCTATTAAATGCTGAACGCCCGGGAGGCCATCGATACTGACGGGAAGTTGAAGGGGCCGAGCCTGCGAAGGCCTGTCGCTTAAATGCGGGCCCACGCGATCTTTTCTTGATAGGCAAGAAAGAACTTTTACCACTTGATATGGTCTGGATATATTTATCTAGGTCTTCACCGAATAGTCTCCCACCATGAAAGGGAAATCCTGCTAAAAGCTTTTTGCAGGGTGCCTCTGCTGACCAGTTTTTTAACCACAAAAGGCGACGCATATGAACCAACAGCAGAGATAAACGGGACGCCTGTTGAACGGAGTCCTTAATAGCATCTACTGCAAAGCAGAGAGCTCTTGGGAGGTCAGCCAATTCACGAGCTTGCTGAGCCGGTATGTCCCTTAATATCTGTTTAGTCTGATCCTTTAAAGCCTGACAAACGCCAATGGCTGCCACTGCTGGCTGAACAACGGCACCTACTGTGGTAAAAGAAGCCTTCAGTAGGGTCTCCAATTTTTTGTCGACTGGATCTTTAAACACCTGGACATTTTCCACCGGACAGGTCAGGGATTTATTTACGCAGGAAATGGCTGCGTCCACGGTAGGGAGTGCCCATTTCTTTGCAAATTCTTCTTCCATAGGATAGAGAATGGTGAACCTTTTAGGAGGGATAAAAATCCTATCAGGTCGAGCCCAATCCTGAAAAATCACGCTCTCCAGAAGGGGGTGAACCGGGAAAGACGCACCACTCAATGGTGCTTTCAAGGAACCTAAAGAGGATACCGCGGGGGCTAATTGTTCTGACACTGGAAGTTTAAAAGCAGTGCGAACCATATCCGTCAGAGACTGGATCCACAGACTCTCTGCTTGAGAAGCCGAAAAAATTTCATCTATAGTGGAATCTTCAATGTCTGACCCGTCAGGACTCAGGTCCGCTTGATCCCCCCTGTGGGTCCAATTCCTCCGAAGAGAGGACCTCTGCATCCGAACACACCGTTCTAGGTGACGGGGATCTAGCCCGTTTGCCACCCGGCAAAGAGCGGGCAATTAAAGCAGTTAACCTTTTCTCTAGCCCACCCAGGGTGGATTCTAGCATTTCTTCCGTAACATAAACGGGAATGGGTTGATTGGGGGCCGCCTCTGCCCCTAGCACCCTCAATGGCTCCTGCACGATGCTGTTCGGTGGTCTATCTGGTGAGGGTGGGACCACTGGAGCCTGGCCCAAATCCTCTGACCCCGATGGAGACCCCTTTACTTTTTTGGCACCTTTTGCAGCCTTAGCTGGTCCTGATCCCTTGGGAGCCATTGCACAACCTTGAGACACCCCTACAGCCAACACCCAACTGTTGTAGCTAGAAGTGAAACATTAATAAGGACAGGCTTTGGTAAAAAAAAATCTAAATTTTCATACGCCTGAGAAGGCGGCAAATACCGAGGAAAGTCCTGTGAGTATTGCCACACCAATGCCCGTTAGCTGGAGTCCAAGGTTGCACCGACTCAGATACTGCCAGATCTAAGGCTGAGTCCCTTTAAGAAAAAAATCTTTTTTTTTTTTTTTTCTGGTCAGTGTGGACTAAGTCCAGACCTGAAGATCCACAAACCACCACTGGGTGTCACTGGCTCAGCTGCGCGCTCTATGTCCTCACTCTCCACTGCTCTCAGGAGGGAATGACCAGCCAGGAAATGCTTTTTTGCTTTATCTGAGACCTGACGCTGCTGGCCCGCCCACCCCCACGCACGCTGACGCTGTAAAAGGCGTGCGCCCCAGCCCCCCCCACGCTGAAACCAACATGGAGGAAGCAGAGAGCAGAGGAGAAGCCTGGACCAGCGCTAGTAACCCAACAGACACCCGGTAAGCCACTAATCTTTGTAGTGCACACATAGAGGAAGCTGTCCCCATAGGCTTTCTAGGAAACAGGAGTTTTGTCAGCACTTCCTCTCTATACACGTGGGGCTGCAGTATCATGCTAACAGGCAAATCTGGGGGGAGTAGAAAAATACATATCTTTAAAAGCATATATACATCTACATGTTATCTGGGTAAACATAAGTACATCCCATCCTGCCTCAAAAGACATAGTGGAGATAGTGGCTGATGCACAAGCATACCATTAGCCAACCCAGAACCCCCAGGGGGATACCTACTGTCGAACCAAGTCCCGCAGGTTCCCTCTTACCTGCTCCACGCCGCAGGGTATTGCAAAATGCAAGAGGCCCAGCCTTCCCCCATCTCCGTGGGTATTGTCTTGGACCTTCAGGGACCGGGGTCCTGTGTTAAGGAACCCACACCCCTGGACCTATATAGCATCCTGGCATCAGTAGCGTTTAGTTCTTGGAAGAGACTAAGGCACTGGAGCCCATAATCCAGCCCTCCAAGGAGAGGCATTATAGGCAAAACCCCACTCCAGCAGGGCCCGGGTACCGTACACCTTGGCTTTGAAGCACTTCGGACGGATCCGGCTAGCTATCCTGGGTCCCGAGACCTCCGAGGGACAGCTAGACGTGACCAACACCTAAGACACTGGCGAAAAAACTGAAGCACTCCCAGTGGGAGGGGGTTATATAGGGAGGAAACTTCCTGTGAAATTGATTACACCAGTGTCCACACCTGAAGGTACCCATATAACCCAAGTGTAATGGCTATGCGCTCTGTGTCCCGTGATGTACGATAAAGAAAAGCCTTTAGTTGCACTTTAAGGGTCTGTTCTATAATGAAGCTCTAGCTTTAAAATATGCTAATCTGAACAATCTACAAAATATCTGTATGCAGAATGGGAGGCACTACCTAATAAGCATTAATTAAACTGCAGGCAGACATACAATGGCACGCTCTCTTGAGCTCCTCAAAAAACAATGTAAAGTTGCTATCTTTTATGTAAAAGAGAAGACTCTCCAATATAAGAAAATACAGTAGTGATCTCCCAGCTAAAAAGCATACATCAAGCATCTTGGGGTTTTCTTGGAAATGCTGTGTTTTTTTTTTTTTTTTCGAAGGTTTACTTATTTGACAGCTGTCTTCCTGTATCATCTGACCTCTTTCACACGCTGCTGAACCCATTCATCTACATCCAGCATGGTTCCCTGTGCTGGAAATGACATGGGCTTACATCAAGGGAGGTTATAGTGCCATTACGCATTCATCCACTCTGTTTGTCAAGAGCTATACCACACTGGCATTTTACCATGGTTTAAAAGAGAAAGGTGTAGAAACAAGACAAGAGTAACAAAAATGCGATTCATTTTATGCTTCATTACCAGATAACTGCATGCCAAAGGCTGTAAACTATCAGTCATAATTTCAAAACATCTCTCATCCAGGATAAAAAAAAAATATATATATATACGGTATATATAGAGGAAAAACGTCTACAAGTACAGTAGTTACAATCAAAATTTCCAGCTTACTGTGCAAATAAATTACCCTCACAGGTAAATGAGTAAGGAAATGCATAAGTTATGTAAAAGGGTAACACTTTTAAAAATTTGATTTCAAACTTTATAAAAAGGGCCAAAACCACCACACTGCAATGTAACAACAAAGTCATTTTATAAACCAGAGGCTGATCTGTATTAAAGTAGAACTATAGGCACAAGTTTATTTTTATTTTGGATAGAGTAAGGGAGGGTTATAACCTGTCAGATAAATTTTTCGCCATCTGTGTCTCTTGCAGAGATTTCCCTTCACTTCCCTGTCCCATAACCTAACAGGAAGTGAAAGTAAATTCTTGCAAATTAAAGTGGTGTTCCGGACACATACTGCAGCTGCTGGTTTTTAAATAGGACATTTACCTGTTTACATTTACATTTACATTTCCCTTAATTCCTGCACCGCAGCTGATATTTCCATCAGCTGCTGCCACCGCCATTGCGGGCAAGGGAACCAGGCAGTGTAGCTGCCTGTAGATCTGGAAATAAAAATCTTGGAAAATGAAAAGTTGCCATGGACAGACCACCATGCAATTAAATTAAATATTTCCACAATTCCCCCCGCAACAAAAACATCAAATCCAGTGACAACACACTGGACTAGATGTCAGAAGAAGCTCCACTCGGAACTCTTCAAAACCACTTTAAGGAAAAAAATAGAAACTCAGCCGCATCAAACGGCCGTTGAAACACTGGATGCCATAAATTCGGCCATACTGCAGTCAGCCGACTTGGTAGCGCCGAAACGTAAAACCCGCATCCGGAAAAACAACCGCAGCTGGTTTAACAACCAGCTGTCGTTACTGAAGCAAGAACGCAGAAGGGCCGAATCTGCCTGGAAAAGAAGTTCTTCAGAGCTGAACCTATCCATCTACAAGGCGACTACAAGAAAATACCACAAATAAATTTTCCAGGCCAAGAAAAATTATTTTTCGGAGGCTATCAACAGCGCCTTAAACCGCCCCTGCGAACTCTTCAGGGTGGTCACTCAGACCATGAAACCAGGATGTATTGAATGAAGCCCCCAATACAGACACACAAGAATTTTGCAATGAACTATCGGATTGCTTCATTAATAAAAATCGAGGCAATCCGTGAAAGCATTCAGCAAAACAATTCCCCCCTCAGCCCCCCCCCCCCCCGCAGCTTCTCACTCAACACCCATAGTAATTCTCCTATATCGGGTAAGTTCACCCTGGAACCCATCTCCATCGAGGCCACTAAGAATATCATTGGTACTTTGCGTAATGGCACAGCGCCAAATGACATTATCCCCACAAAACTGCTGAAGGAATGCGCCTACATCCTGGCTCCTCCCATCACGCAGCTCATCAACCAGTCTTTCTTGGAGGGCATAGTGCCCTCACAGTTGAAAGAGGATATAATCCAACCCATCCTGAAGAAACCCTCCCTGGACCCCAAGGACCCACTCCACCGCCGTCCCATAACAAGCCTCAATGTACTCTCAAAGGTAATGGAAAAAGTAGTGGTACAATAGCTGCAACAGCATCTAGATACCCACAAGCTACTTGACCCATTGCAATCAGGGTTCCGTCCCGGACACGGGACTGAAACCGCGCTGCTCAAAATATGGGACGATGTTTGAGGCCGCAGACGAAGGAGAATCTTGTCTTCTAGTTCTGTTGGACCTAAGTGCAGCTTTCGACACTGTAGACCACAAACTGTTACTGACTCGGCTTGCTGAAGTAGCCAGAGTCGCAGAAGGCGATTTATCTTGGTTCTCCTCTTTTCTGGAAAACCGATCGCAAACAGTGAAGTTAGGACCCTTCACATCTGAGAAACGCACAGTAACATGCGGAGTCCCTCAAGGATCGCCTCTGTCACCAGTGCTGTTTAACATCTATCTTCGTCCTCTTTTTGAGATTATCAGCAGCCAAAAACTGCTCTATCACTCATACGCAGACGACACGCAACTATTTCCGCATTTGCAACAAAAAGGATCACCGCCTCAATCTAGAGATATGCCTCTCTTTGATAGAGGACTGGATGACAAAGAGTTATCTTAAACTCAACGGAGCGAAAACAGAACTTCTCCTGTTTCACGCCAAGCAAAGGAATCAACCTGCAACAACCTGGACACCCCCGCCCATTTTGGGCAAAATCATCACCCCTAGCGCCAAAGTCAAAAGTCTCGGGGTCATCTTTGACTCCTACATGACAATGGACGCAAAAATAGGGTCAGTAGTCAGCGGATCCCACCATCTGTTGCGCCTACTACGCAGACTTACCCCTTTCATCCCCAAAGAAGATTTAGCGGTCGTGGTGGGAGCAGTTGTTAACTCCAGACTGGATTATGCAAATGCCCTTTACCTCGGACTTCCCAAATACCAAATCGCTCGTCTGCAAGTCGTTCAGAACACGGCGGCCAGACTTGTGACAGGGAAAAAACCCTGGGAATCCATCTCACCTTCACTGAGAGCCCTTCACTGGCTACCAGTTAAAGACAGGATTGCTTTTAAAGCACTCTGTCTAACACATAGATGTGTCCATGGGAATGCCCCCCAATATCTATGCGAAAAAAATAAAGCTCACAACCCCAATCGCGTTCTGCGATCCACCAATCAAAACCTACTACAGATCCCGAAAGCCAACTACAAGTCCAAAGGAGAAAGAAGATTCGCCGTCCAAGGTCCCAGACTATGGAACGCTTTACCAACCAGCATTCGGTTGGAGGAGAATCACTTAGCCTTCAAGAGAAAGATCAAGACTCATCTCTTTTGACATCAAAGGAGACAGGAACAACAAGCGCCCAGAGGCGATTCAGTTCACATGTGCCGCGCTATATAAGTTTTTTTTTATTCATTCATTATCCATTTCCATCCGATCTGCTAGATGGATGGGTAACAGGTCACCATTTGTCTGTTTTTGGTGGACCAAATCAGATGCAGGTGAGTGTAAATGGACACATTTACTTTATCCTCTCCATACAGAACAATGTGAGGTGCGATCAGGTCCGCCTGAAAAACAGACGTGTGGACCGGATTGGTCTGCTTGTGTGAAAGGGGCCTAAGGCCTTGTTCACACAGGAAATATACAGCGTACACCACTGCAAGGTTGTGTTTACCTGTACAGGGATGCACAGGTGTTCTGTGCAACCCTGTGCAGGCAGTCCCATTGATGTCATTTAGGATGTAGCAACTGTGCCAACAGAGCCACTGCTCCCAATCTGACATCCATGTAGGTCCGGGAGGCATGTCCCTGAGCTCACACTGTCTGCGTTCGAGGGTCATGCAAACGTACAGATGTCAGATTGGAAGCAGTGGCTATGCCTGTGCAGCCATTGCATCCCAACTGACATAAATGGGACAGGATGCACGGAACACCTGTGCATCCCTGTGCAGGTAAACATGGCCCTCCAAGGCCATACACTTTAGTATGCCACATGTAAACAATGCTGTAGTAGCAATTTAGCATGAATTTTGTACTTAGTGGGCCAGATTCAGGAACACTTGCGCTGGAGTATTTCGATATGCGCCGCGTAACTGTGATGATGCGCCGTCGTTTCTATGTGCCCGTACCCACCAAACTAGATGCGCCCAATAACGGGTCATTTGCGACCGGCGGAACGTTCCGACGCCAGAGTATCGTCAGCGCTTATTTTCGCTGGGCGCATCAGTCGCGCCCATTGATTTCCCATGCAAATATGCAAATGAGGTATTTTTCCCAATTCACGATCGGATTAGCACCATACGCTGGCTACATGCGCCGTGCGTATCTGGTCCGTCCGGCGCAAAGTTATTTCTACAAAAGGCTGCTTTATCTTTACTCCAGACGGTCACAGGTCAGCAGGAGAGCAGCTACAGCAGCGTTACCGACGAAACTAGCAAGCTGAACAACAACACTTGCAAGGACAACACCTCTGTGTGCCAACATGCCAGGGGCACTCGTGGTCCTAAGACTAGTACTGGGTCCCTCGCTACGGAGGAGGCGGGCACGTGAGAGGATATACCGCACTCGTATGAACCTCTTTGGCATGGGGGATGAGGAGGTGTATCGCCTCTTCAGATTCAGCCCTGATGTAATACTTGAACTAACCACAACCCTGCAGGATGACATCACCAGCCCAACACACCGCTCACAAGCAGTGCAGCCACTGGTGAAGGTCCTGGCAACACTTCATTTCCTTGCCAGTGGATCATTCCAGCGTACAAGTGGAGTGGTGGCTGGGATGTCACAGTCCTCCATAAGCAGATGTGTGCACCAGGTTGTCCCTGCAATCCTCAGACGCATGTCCAACCAGTTGATCAGACCCACCACTGAGGAGCTGCGGCTGAAGGCAATGACAGATTTCTACAACATTGCCAGATTCCCACGCACCATCGGGGCCATTGATTGCACACATGTGGCACTACAGCCCCCCAGTGCCACAGAGCACATATACCGCAATCGGAAGCATTGGCATTCCATCAACGTACAGGTGATAGCTGATGCCCAGCGCCTCATATGGCACGTCCGTGCCAAACACCCCGGGTCCAGCCATGACAGCTTAATATACCGTCAGAGCCCCATCCCTACAGAATTCGAACAGAACATGTATGGGGACAGCTGGCTGGTTGGTGAGTGACATGGGTGGCAGGCATGACTATCCCCTCCCGTGATGCACAACAGAAGTCGCACATGCATGACTAACATTCTCCTGTCTTTTACCTTACAGGTGACTCTGCATATGCACTGGGACCCCATCTAATGACTCCTTTCCGGAACCCCCAAACCAGAGGAGAGAGAAAATACAATGAAGCACACATCAAAACCCGTGCAGTGGTGGAGCAAACATTTGGGCTCTTGAAGTCCCGTTTCCGCTGCCTGGATAAGTCCGGGGGGACCCTATTGTATTCCCCTACCTTTGTGTGTCAGATCATCGCTGCATGTTGTATTCTGCACAACTTTGCCATGAGAAAAGGCCTGCATATTGACATACGTGATGACCTGACCCCCGACCCACACAGTCCCCACCTGCCAGAGGACACCCAGTCTGCTGATGGAAGAGCAGTCAGGAGGGTCCTCGCCGTAGGCATCTTTGGACACTAAACCAAAACATTAATAACACAGACAATGCACGCGTGTACACCACTGATGTCCCTAGATCACACACACCACATGCACATCGCATTGGATTAGCCCAAGTCCAGCATGTAGGAGTTGGGAGCAGTAACGCCAGCGTCAAGGCCCCAATGATGTCACTGTCCATTCACACACCTTTCACACGTCATTCATTCAGCCGTGGGGTTAACTTCACCACCACGGCCGAGGGTGACACCCCTTACTGTCAGGAGTGCCACCCTCTCACATTCACACACCATTCACACTGTCCCCTGCACTCCTGACCGTGTGCAGTTCAAAATAAATAAAAAATCTCATCACCTGAGCATGAAAATAAAATATAAACTCATAACCTGAGTATAAAAAAAAAGCACAAATATAAACCAAATCAAAAATAACCCTCATCTAGGATGACGGGGGCTCCTCCTTGGGGGCACTCTCGGGCTCCTCATCTGCCTGGAGGGAGTGGGTGGTGGTGGGGGTGTGGGGGCATCTTGAGGAGGCTGTTCCCCGGATGGGCCACTCCGGCCAGCTGTTGGCTGCCTGCCCTCCAAGGCCACTGCAATCCTGCTCAGATAAAGGTTCGTCTGGGCCTGCATCCTCAACTGGCGGGTGATATTGTGCCGCTGGTCACGCTGCCGTTGCCTCCCCTCTTCCCGAATGGCAGCAGTGTTGGCATGTACAGCTGCTGTCAGGTGCCGTACATCAGCCTGCACCTCCCCCAGGCTGGTAACAATGTTCTGAACACCACTGGGCATGGAGCCCAGGCTGTCAGCGACCCGGTCCAGGTGGCCAGCAATCTCCCCCATCTGCTGGGTCTGCTTGGCGTGGTCCAACAGCACCTGGTCCTCGACCAAATCACACACCCCCCTGGTCTTCCGGGTGGCCTTCCTGGGGGCAGAGGAAGGTTGTCCCCGTGGGGATGGAGTCGCCCTTGAGGGGCTACCTAGGATGGGGGAGGGGATCACAGAGGGCCCTGCAGAGAAGGAGGACTCCTCCAACATTAAAATAAACTCCTGTTCAGGGACAGGCTCCTCCACAACCACCTCTGCTGAAGTGGTGTGGGTACTCTCCTCCTCCACCTCGGTGTCTCCAGCACCCAGGGCCTCGTCAGCAGCATCCCGTTGGGGGGTTGGGGTGGACTGGCCGGCACGAGATGATGGCCCAGCACCGTCATCTGTGGATGACACAAAGCAGACACATGTTGGTGGTCCCACACACTTGGCACATGTACCCACCCCCCCCCCACATGCAACACACCAAAAAGGGGGTAAAAATCACTTACCTGTCCTGGAGCCTTCCTCTACGGAGTCATAGCCAGGGACCCCCTCCAACTGCTCCCTGTCCAGGCAGCGGGCAACCACCTCCTCCTCCGCGGTCAGGGTGACAGGACATGGGGGACCACCACCTGTGCCCCTCTCATGGCTCCTAATGGTGGACACCTTGCCCCTCACCTTGCGCCGCAGGTCATTGATTTTTTTTTGAATGTCTGAAGCACTCCGGGTGGAGTACCCCAGCACATTGACCCTGGCAGCAATGGTGGCCAGGATACCCTGCTTCCTTTCCCGGCTGGTCTTCCTGCTTTTTTTCCCATGGAGAAAATCATTAAATGCCTCCATAGCCGAGATTATCACAGTGACCTCCTGGGCATTATAGTTTAGGTTCCTCCTCTCTTTGGGGGTAGCGGGAGCAGCCATTACAGGGCAAAAGTATCTTCCCTGGGGTGGGGGGAAATGGAACTACTTTTGCGCCGGAATGGCGTTTCTGCCAGCGCTTTTAAGCGCCCAGCGGAACGCATTGCGCTGACGTTTCCCAGGAAGTGGTGCCGACGGAAGTCATCCGTGGATGATGCGCTGAACGTAAGCCTCTGCGCTGGGCTCCGCCCATCATTTACATATGATCACACCCAGTTCCACTTGCGTCGGGTTACGCCAGCGCATTATCGTTACTCTGGCGCAAGTTTACGCGCAACTGCTATGTGAATTACAGGACTTGCGCTGAAAGGGTCTTCAGAGTAACGTAAATGAGAAGCGTTACTCCAGAGGAAAGATACTCTCATCTACCTGAATCTGGCCCTATATTGTGTTTGTGTGCAATACAGTTTTAGCTTTTTTTATTTAGTATAAATGAAGCAGGTATTTTGTACATTTTGCCATGTATGTATCCACTAATAATGATTTTAGTGTATTTTTAATAAGATTGCAATTTGATGAGCATTTGTGCAACTACTGCGGGGCCTAAAAAAAATAAAAAAATCAGTAGCACTTTTTTTATCCAAGATGCCAAGATATCCATCTTTAAAAAACAGGATGTTTTTTTTACAATGGGGCGGTGGTCAAGTGGTTAATGGCTTCCCCACACATCTAGCAAATGCGTGTATGTATCGCAGTACCGTGCATTTTGGCAAGACACAATTGAAAAAAATCACGGCAGCATCCTTTTCGCGTTTTTTGGAGCATAGAGCAGCCTATTACAAAATGCAATGCACAGGAACACACAAAAAAGCATTTGCGCTCAAACACACCTGATGTGAACGAGCCCTCAGACTAGTGTTCCCCGGGATTGTGAACAATTTGAAAGGGTGCCTTAACTGAAAAAAAGTTGACACTGCTTTAAGCAACTATTCTGTAAAGTTTTTTTTCTTTAGGACATTGAAGCGGAACAAGATGCAACAAAACAGATAGCGCCGATTCCACCGAGAAGATTCTGGCTTTTTTACCTCAACTACTCTAAAGGAGTGTACTGAGAGAGAGGAGGATTGCGTACATTACAAAGACTGTGTTAGGTAGCCCAAACCCATTTGAGAATAAAATAGCAAGAGCTTTCGCTGCAATACTACCCCCCCCCCCCTTTAGTGCTGTCACAGAAGACTTACTGCTCCCACCTGCTGCTGCCCTTGGTTTTCTGGGCTGAATGACACCCACAGTAATTAATTTTTACTTTCTACAAACCCATGATGTCATGGATCCACTGCCAGATCAAAGAAGAGAGAAGAGGACCCAATTTATATGGCTCAAAGAGAAGACAACTGTATAGTTATAGTAAAACTATTTGTATATGTCTGGAGTATGGAAGAGCTTTGTGCCTTTATATTGGGGCTTTTAAAGTCGCAGGCGGTGACTCATTTGTGATCAAGCGTAAATTGAGATAATACAATTTCATTCATGCTCCTCCTTCACCTCACTTCGGTCTACAAGAAGCATTAAAGATAAACAGTATTACTAGCAGAAACCTGCAGTCCCATTTTGTGGTACAGTGAAAGCCTTATTCTATGAGAAGTTCATATAAAAAATAAAATGAACATGAACTATTTTAAACAGTTTCATTGTTTCCTGGTTTGCATCAAAGATTCAAAGAAGGCTTCTACTTGAGGCCCGTAGCAATTTTTTAATTCTTGCATTCCTGAGCTCTACTATTATTGTCACATAAATGTGGCTAGTCATGTGAGAGAAACATCTAAACCAAGACGTCACCTCTGACCTCCTTATGCTTCACTTACTGCCCTTCACCGATAGTCGTCAAGGGAATTTCTACATCTGCCATCTTTTCAGTCTGTCACAACACAGTAACAGGTGCAAGAACCTGAAAACGACCTTATGAAAGTATACAGCATGAGATGTCAAGTCCTTATAATTTAATAACCGAATCTTAGGCCTCTAAGGGGCCATCAAAAGTCATCAAGACTCCCTTCATGCAAGAATGCCACAAAGACAGACACAATAGACAACATTTTCAGTGTTAAACAGAAGTAGTTGTAAAGGCTGAAGGTTTTTTACCATAACACATTTGCATTAAGATAAAAAAATAAAAAAAAATAAACGTATAGTCAGCTCCCTCCCCCAGTACCCCTAATACTTACCCAAGCCCGATCTCGATTCAGAGCTGTGCCTGAGAGCAGCGGCACTACTCTCGTATCCTCCTATCTTACTCAGAGGGAATAAAAAATTATGTATTTTATAAAAATATAAAATACATAAAAACAACCTCCCTAGCCAAAATGAAGAAAAAAAAACAACACATGCCTATAGTTCTACTTTAATCAAACAATACAGGACATAGGCTGTATTATGTATACCCTAGGGGGATGTCTCCAAGCAATAAAACAGAAGGATGGGGGGGAAAAAAACAAAGCAAACATAACTGTACCAGCAAGCCCAACAAAACAAAAAAAGAGTAAATGACCCACCTCAGAGTGAATTATGTGTCCAAAAGCTGTATCCACAGATGCCAGGACATCCACCTGGTAGAAAACTGGAGAATGTGTAAACTGAAATCTAGGTGGCAGCATTACTAAGCTGAGCAATAGATGCTTGATGTCAGAATGCCCAGGAAACCCCCACCTATTTGGTGTAGTATGCAAGGGTACTGGAGTTACACTATCCTTTAGAGCAGTGGTCATCGACCCTGTCCTCAAGGCCCACTAACATGCCACATTGTATGTATCACCTTGGGGAGATGCAGACTAGAATACTGAAATCACCGAGCAGCAAAAAATATCACCTGTGATCAATTTCAGTTATCTTGCAAACCTGGCCTGTTAGTGGGACCTGAGGACAGGGTTGATGACCACTGCTTTAAGTTTAGAGTATAAACTCTAACAATGAGTTGTCTTATCCACCTGGCAATAGTGGAGTTGGCAGCAGGGCATCCTTTTCCAGTCCATGTTGGGAGGACCTATAAAAAGGCTAAAAATTTCAGATTCTGACCTTGTCCAAACAATGGAGGGCAATTTTTTGGGGATGCCTAGGAGCAGGGCACAAAGGAAGGAAGGACAAAGTGTTCTTTAAGATGGAGGACTGATGCAACCTTTGGGGGAAAGGAGGGTTTTGGACAGAAGATCTTTATCCTTGTGAAGAATTAGGAAGGGTGCCTTATACGCAAAAACAGTATATTTTGAGACATGTCTGACAGACACGATAGCCACCAAGGCCACTTTGCAGGAAAGCTCACCCAAGGTGGGTTCCCCAATGGGTTCAAAGGGTGGTTTCTGCAGCATAAGGAATACCAGATTGAAAATGTCAAAGAAGCACTGGGTGGTGTAATGGGGGTCTGATTTGCGACACACCTTGAATAAAAACAAATTTTACAACCGAGAGCAAAAGTCAAAGATTCTTGAAATTAGTGTGAACGTGGCTGAAAATTTCCCTTTAAGAGCACAATTTTTTTGTGAAGTCCCAACTGCAGAAAAGCCAGCAGGTCTGGCCTGTTTGGGGGAGGCCAAGGCTTGTCTCTTGGAAGTTTCAGTATGTCTGTGAAATGAGAATCACAGATTTCTTCTCCTCTATGAGTAGTTGAGGAAGTATCCACACTGGAGGGAAGATATTTTAACCACTTGCCCACCGGGCCTGTTTTTCAGATTCGGTGTTTACGAGACTAAAACTGTTTTTTTTGCTAGAAAATTACTTAAACCCCCCAAACATTATATATTTTTTTTCTAACACCCTAGAGAATAAAATGGCAGTCATTGCAATACTTTTTGACACACCGTATTTGCGCAGCGGTCTTACAAGCGCACTTTTTTTGAAAAAAAATCACTTTTTTGAATAAAAAAATTAGACAACAATAAATTTGGCCCAATTTTTTTATATATTGTGAAAGATAATGTTACGCCGAGTAAAATGATACCCAACATGTTACGCTTAAAAATTGCGCCCGCTCGTGGCATGACGTCAAACTTTTACCCTTAAAAATCTCGATAGGCGACGTTTAAAAAATTCTACAGGTTGCATTTTTTGAGATACAGAGGAGGTCTAGGGCTAGAATTATTGCTCTCGCTCTAACGATCGCGGCGATACCTCACTTGTGTGGTTTGAACACCGTTTTCATATGTGGGTGCTACTCGCGTAAGTAATTTTTCAAATTTTAGAAAAAAAAAAAATGTTTCTTTAAGACGCTGGGCAGGACTGACGTTTTGACGTCACCTCCGCCCAGCAGAGCTATGGGGGATGGGTGGGGGCGATTTTTCCCTCACTCGTATCCTAACACAGCTGCCGACAGGACCCGATCGCCTCCGCCGCTACAGACGGCTCCGGTAAGCGGCGGAGGGCGCGGGAGAGCGGCGGGAGGGGGGGCCCTCTCCCGCCACCGATAACGGCGATCTCGTGGCGAATCCGCCGCAGAGACCGCCATTATCGTGTACAGGACTGCCCACCGAAAAGATGGATATCTCGGTTGTGGCAGCAGCTGCTGCCGTTACCGAGATATCCATCTTTAAAAACATGACTTTTTTTACCATGACGCCGTGGGCAAGTGGTTAACCAGAATGAAGTCCATATGATCATCAAAGCATTGGGTGCTAGTGCTTGTGGATCACTGGTCCTGGCCTCAGGGGTAACTTTTTGTTGAACCTGGAAGCCAGGATATCCACTTCTGGGGTCCCTCATTTCTGATATAGGTGATTGAAGATGTAGGGATGAAGGAATGAAGATTTATATTATATATATTATATATATATATATATATATATATATATATATATATATATATAATTTTTTTTTGGGGGGGGGGGGGTAAAAAAATTGTCACTATTTTAGTTTATAGCGCAAAAAAGGTGATCAAATACCATCAAAAGAAAGCTCTATTTGTGGGGGAAAAAGGGACATCAAATTTGTTTGGGAGCCAAGTCGCACGATTGTCCGTAAAAGTGACGCAGTGCTGAATCGCAAAAAAAGTGGCCTGGTCTTTGGCCAGCCAAATGGTCCGGGGCTGAAGTGGTTAATTTCCCAGAAAGAGAAGGGAAACATATATTATAGTAAAAAAAAAAAAAAAATTGGTTATTAAAATACCACCAAAAGAAAGCTTGGTATAAAAAATGATATTAAACTAATTTAGATACATAGCCCTGCACAACAGAGTAATAACCGGTAAAACCATCACAACGCTGAAAAATGGGCCTGTAATGAGGGGGTATTACAGGCCGATATATAAGTGGTTAAAATTAGGGTTGTCCCGATACCGAATATTTGCGGGAGTACTTGTACTCGAGCAAATGCTCCCGATGCTTCTGCCGTGATTTTTTTTGTATTTATCAACATGCTCTGTGAAAATTCTTTGAGTTTTTTACTACTGCGTGACAAGCAAATAAAACATTTTTATTCATTTTTACTCATTTTTATTCTTTTATAATGTCTTGAGTTAGAGTTCTTCATAATTCTAAAGAAAATATCCTTAGTCTGTATTGTGGTTTGAAAACTGTCACATGACATTTAAAAAAAGTTTCGGTATTCGGTATCGGCGAGTATATGGGAAAAAGTATCGGTACTTGTACTCGGTCCTAAAAAAGTGGTATCGGGACAACCCAAGTTATAATCACTCAATATATGACCTGAACATGGCCCTGGACCCGACACTTGACACATCCACGGGTACTTCTCTTCCGTTCTCAGCATAAAGAGAAGCTAAATTGGGGTTAGCTTCCCTAGCCCTGCATGACGCGTGGCGCACCCTGTATCCCCGCGAAGAGACTATACATTTTTTTCTTCTCCACAGCAGCGCTATTCAAGGCTGAGTTTATATTTTCATTTCCCAAAAAGATCTATCGTATCTCTCTGAAGCAACGATTGAAAACATGGTCTTGTCTGATCATCACCCAGTGACCGTGACTCTCCGATTCCCACAGAGGGTGACGTCCACGATAATTTGGAGGTTGAACGCCTCCCTTCTCACTGATCTCACAGATGTCGTTTCTCTTAACCACTTAAGGACCCCTTCACGCCGATATACGTTAGCAGAATGGCACGGCTGGGCACATCCACGTACATGGCTCTTTAAGCCCAGTCACGGGGTCACGCGCGCCGCTGGTGTGCTCCCGCGACCTGGTCCGAAGCTCCGTGGCCACGGGACACGCAGACCCGACCGCCGCTGGAGTCCCGCGATCGGTCCCCGGAGCTGAAGAACGGGGATAGCTGTGTGTAAACCCAGCTTCCCCATTCTTCACTGTGGCGCCGTCATCGATCATGTGATCCCATTTATAGGGGGACACAATCGATGACATCACACCTACAGCCACACCTCCCTACAGTTAGAAACACAGATGAGGTCATACATAACACCTTCAGCGCCCCCTAGTGGTTAACTCCCAAACTGCAATTGACATTTTCACAGTAAACAATGCATTTTAAATGCATTTTTTTGCTGTGAAAATGACAATGGTCCCAAAAATGTGTCAAAATTGTCCAAAGTGTCCACCATAATGTCGCAGTCACGAAAAGAAAAAAAAAGCTGATCGCCGCCATTAGTTGTAAAAAATAATTAATAAAAATGCATTAAAAAACTATCCCCTATTTTGTAAACGCTATAAATTTTGCGCAAACCAACCGATAAACGCTTATTGCAATATTGTTTTTACCAAAAATAGGTAAAAGAATACGCATCAGCCTAAACTGAGGAAAAAAAAATTGTTATATTTATTTTTGGGGGATATTTATTATAGCAAAAAGAAAAAAATATTGCATCTTTTTCAACATTGTCCATCTATTTTTGTTTATAGCGCAAAAAATAAAAACCGCAGGAGGTGATCAAATACCACCAAAAGAAAGCTCTATTTGTGGGGGGAAAAGTATGCCAATGCACAACCGCGCAAATGTCTGTTATAGCGATGCAGTGCCGAATCTCAAAACCTGGCCGGGTTCTTTAGCTGCCTAAAGGTCCGGGTCGAGTGCCGCAAGACAAGTTTTCATATCCCATGGGGGGCCGCATGCAAACTTTCAAACTTCAAAAACAGTACTGTGTCAGCGGACGCATTATTAACCCCCAGCACTGGTGTCAGCGGACGCATTATTAACCCCCAGCACTGGTGTCAGCGGACGCATTATTAACCCCCAGCACTGGTGTCAGCGGACGCATTATTAAACCCTAGTATTGGTGTCAGCAAACGCATTATTAACCCTGACCACTGCTGCACTGCACACGGGCCACTACACGCGGACCACTGCACTGCACACTGCCGACAGACCACTACACTACACACTAACCACTTACCATCATGGCACAGCACATCAAGGCTCAGAGCACAGCAAATTAGGGCACAGAACATCAGGGTACAGGGCACAGCACATCAGGGTACAGCACATCAAGGCACAGAGCCCAGCAAATAAGGGCACATGGCACAGCACATCAGGGCACAGCGCACATGAGGGCACAGCGCACATAGGGTACAGGGCACAGCGCACATTAGGGCACAGGGCACAGCACATCAGGGTACAGGGCACATCAGAGCACAACAGGGTACATCAGAGCACAGCACATAGGAGTACAGCACAACAGGCCACATCAGGGTACAGAGCACGGCACATCAGGACAGGACATATCAGGACAAGGCACATGGCACATCAGGGTACAGGGCACATGAAACAGCACATCAGGGTACAAAGCCCAGCAAATCAGTGTACATGGCACACATCAGGGCACATGGGCCATATCAGGGCACATGAGAGCACATCAGGCACAGCACATCAGTACAGGGCACATGGCACATCAGGGTACAGGGCACCCTGATGTACAGAGCCCAGCACATCAGGGACACATCAGGGTACATTAAGCACATCAGGGTACCTGGTGCACATGGCATATCAGGGTACATCAGGGCACAATCAGAGCACATCAGGCTCCCTCAGAATGAGGGACAAATGAGCATACCTCCCAACGAAGTTGTTGAGCAGGGGGGGATGGGTCCGCAGAGCATAGTTGATGAGCAGGGGGAGTCCACGGATCTGAGTTGTTGAGCGGGGGGGTTCGCAGATCAGAGTTGTTGAGCGGGGGGTTCCACGGCTCGGAGTTGTTGAGCAGGGATCGCAGGGATTTAGCGCAAATCGCGGGCCATTTATTACCGGTCCGCGGGCCGTAAATGTACCGTGGGCCAGTACTTTGAGACCCCTGCATTAGGGATTACTTTGCCCTCAACACTGCAGATGTTTCCCCCATGACCCAATGGGTGGCACACAAGTGCTTGATACGTGGGTACCTCCTGTCTATAGCGGCTAGGAGAAAGAAGGAGCATTCGGCTCGTATTCAGACATTGGCTTATAAGATCTCCAGGCTAGAAGCCCAACACAAAGGCTCGCTGGCCCTTGAGGTTGCTATTGAACTAGCAGACACAAGAATTTTCTTGCAGAATTGTACAAAAAAGCATGAAAGCGATTTGTGTTATCGCAGAAATTGTTCTACGAGCAAGGAAATAAAACGGGTAGACTTGGCTAAATTCACGCAGAAGACTCTTGCCTCTACTGTTCACCATGTGAGGGATAGACGGGGGGATTTCCATACTAAAACCGAAGACATTGAGCGCTAATTCCAGGAATTTTACAGCAAATTGTATAATATTAAGGCAAGTGAAGTCAACATAGGCTCGACAGATGGGCAGGCAGCCCTAATGGGGGACTTTCTGCGTAAACACTGCCCACAGGCCCTGTCTACGGAAAACAGACAAGCCCTGGAATCCTCACTGTCCTTGGAGGAATGGGTTGCCGCTTTAAAAGCTATGAAGCATGACAAGTGCCCAGGGCCTGATGGCCTTACGGCACAATATTATAAGTGCTTCTCAGATCTCTTAGCGCCAGGTTTTCTTAGGGCCTTCAACACTCTCAGATTTTCCTTGCACCTCTAATACTTTACTGGAAGCATATATTTTGGCGATACCCAAGAAAAATAAGGACCCTCTGACGTAGCGAATTACAGACCAATTTCGCTCTTGAATGTCGATGTCAAAATCTTCTCAAAGATCCTTGCAAACCGTTTGGTTTACCATTTCCTGGCCTGGGTGGGGCTAGATCAGGTGGGCTTTGTTCCTGGCAGGGAGGCCAGGGACAACACTATTAAGGCCCTCAATTTGCATCACTGGCTCACGTCTTCCAAGCTCAAAGGCTTTTTTCTTTCCATGGATGCGGAGAAGGCCTTCGACCGAGTGGCTTGGGACTACATGGACTCGGTCCTAGTTGCCTTGGGCCTAGGGGGCCAAGATGAGGGCTTATATTGGAGCCCTGTATACGAGACCGAGAGCCAGGGTCCAAGTTAATGGTCACTTGTCGGAAAGCCTTCTCCATCCATAATGGCACCAGACAGGGTTGCCCCCTTTCCCTCATGCTGTATATCCTCACGTTGAAACCTCTTCTTCGTTGCATACGGGCACACCCGGACATAACAACAGGCATTAAAGTCCATCAGAAGGAATATAAACTTGCGGCATTTGCTGATGAGGTCTTACTCTTTCTTTCATCTCCCTTGACTTCCTTGCCTAATCTGATGCGTATACTTGAACAATTCCGGATTATTTCTCATTTAAAAATTAACTATTCCAAATCATTCGCTCTGAATGTGTCGCTGCCCTCTTCGCTGGTCAGCCTTTGTCAAGAGAACTTTCCCTTCCGTTGGAAATCGGATGACATTACCTATTATCGCAACTTATCGGATCTACAGTATATGATAAGAATTTCCTGAGCGAGTTGAAGGCCGTGCAGCAAGATATGCTTAGATGGGATGTCCCCACGATTTCCTGGTTCGGACGTGCCTATCCTAAAAATGACAGTCCTTCCCCGAATGCTGTTCTTTGCCGTCCTCCTCCTTTGTGACATATAAGAAGATATGCAGGAGGTTTCTGTGGGGGTCGAAGCGACCAAGAAATCGGCTGGCCGAAACTGGCGCGCCCGAAATTGGATGGGGGGTATTGGCCTCCCGGACATACAGAGGTACTACTGGGCTACGCATGTGGCGAGAGTAGTGGACTGGAGGGTACATGCTCGCCATAAAAGTTGGGTATCCTTGGAGAGCTTTGTCACTGGGTCTGATAGCAAGGTGCCTTGGGTTTCCAGGAAAAACTGGACACCTTGTGTTCAATCCCACCCCCTGGTCGGGGCAACTTTAGCGGCTTTTGTGAAGGCCTGTGGAACTCATGCAGTCTTGGCTACAGACTGTAGAATAACTCCCCTTAGAGGGAATCCCGACTTTCAGTCAGGACTGGAGAAATCCTACCTGACTAACATATGGCCCCACTCGGATATGCTGGCTAAACACTTCTTCTCTGGTGATAGATTTCATACTTTGAGAGAGTTGTCTTTGCTGTCCCAGACTGGAGCTTTCCCCTTGATGGCCTACCTTCAGATAAAGCATTTTTTGGATAACCCGAAGGTCAGAGGAGGCTTTGTGAAACAGTCTACGGTATTTGAATCCTTATGCACGAGCACAGCCCCTCAGAGGCACGTAATCTCGGTATTGTATGCGTCCATGTTCAAAGCCCTTTGCTTCTATGCTTACGGAGCAGGCCTTTTGGGAGAACAATTTGGAAAAACCGATTGATGCGAAGAGTTGGGAGCGGGTCCATTGGTACATACATAAAGGATCGCTCAATGTGAACACCCAGGAGAATGGGTACAAAATTAGAACGCGGTGCTATAAGACTCCGGATCTTATCCACAAATTTTTTCTGTCTGTGTCGGATCGGTGTTGGAGATGTGGACAGGCCACAGGCTCTTTCCTCCACATTTGGTGGGATTGCCCGCTAATCCAACCTTACTGGCGCGAAGTGCACAAAGTGACGACTGAGGTATCTTCGCTACCCCTGGAGTTTTCCCCAGATCAATATCTCCATCTCTCCAAAATTTCCAAAAAACGATACTGTAGCTCTGTGGCATTACATATGATCAATGCAGCCAGACTCTGTATACCAGTCCACTGGAGGGCTGTGGTGCCACCATCTATTAAAGAGTGGGTGGCACGCATTAACCACATTGCAGCGATAGAGGAGCTGATATATACTGCGCAGGATAGAATTTCCAGATTTACCTATGTCTGGGAAGACTGGCTTAAATTTCGAAACTCTGGGGACTGCCGGGTACTGACACAGATTACTGGATAGTCGAAACATTGTTGTACAGTCCGGTGTACCGCTTGGTACGTGATACAGTCAGCTTGGTCTGATACCCAAATGAAATAGCCGGAGAGGGTAGCAGATGGTATCCCCACCCCCTCTCTTTGGATACTTGCACTAAAAATACCTTGCAGCAACCCCCTCCCCCTTCCCCACCCCTCGCCCCCCCCCCCGTTTTTTTTCTCTTTTCTATATTCGCTGCCCCCCCCCTCTTCTTTCCTCTTCCCTTTGGGATATAAGTGACTTGCTGGGAGGGGTCGAGGCGAGAATGGGTCTACCTTGGGAGAGCCATCCTCGCAGGGGTTTGTAGCTTTTCAAAGAGACACAATAGTGAAGAGAGGACTTGGACTGGGTGTGGTGGTTCCCTGGTTTCGCCATGCCGGGATGAAAATCACTGGAGCTGGTATAGACTGACAACCCTTATTGGTGGGTGGGGTACCTAGCTCCTATGCTTCATATATTGCCGTTTTTTTTCCCCTTGCTGTTTACTGAAAATCCTGTTTAGGCCTTTCTAGGAGTGCATTATATGCAACTGTGTCCTACATGGAATTGGAGCTCCTTGGTCTGTATGTTCTGTTATATTTCTGTTGATGTTGTTGAAGATGCCTGTCAAATTTTTGGTCTTTTTCAATAAAATAAAAAAGAGCGCGAGCTACAAGAAAATGGCCGCCCGCTGTATTAGCATTAGAAACAACGTGGCTACAAAAAAATGGGCGTCAGCTGTAGTAGCATTAGAATCAGCGCCAGCTAGGGTTGCCACCTCATCCCTTTAAAACAGAACACATATGAATTACACAGGTTCTGAGGCTCAGGCTAATGCAGATTAGGCATCGAGTGAGTTTAATTACCACCATAATCAGCCACAAAACCTGTGTAATTCATATGTGTTCTGTTTTAAAGGGATGAGGTGGCAACCCTAGCGCCAGCGCATCCAAAATGTTGCCGATCGCTCTGAGGTAATTGAAAAAGGCCACGAAAACGCTGGGCCTCCGAGGCCCCCCATATGGCAGACCACCCACAACTAAGAGTGGATCCAGACACACCGCGCAGCCAGGACCCGGAGGCCCCCCCCCAGGGATCCCCCATTCAGGTACACAGCATACGCAGCCAAATGCATGGGGAGGAGGGAAGGGACAGGGAGAGAGGAAAGGGAGGGCGAGAGACCCCTAAATCGACCACCCAAGGAATGCCCAGCTGTGCCACCATCCTGCCGAGACAGGAGGAACCTTACTTACCTGTCCCGCGGGGACTGCTGGACACGTTCCTGACAAACCCATCACCGGGCAGTATGGAGTGGCTGTCGGCCACGGCCCACTGTGACTCTGACAACAGTAGCCCAGTCATATGTGTGCCCCTGGAGCATAGCTCACCGGTCAACCCTGGAGCAATGGGGTATGCCGTGGCCGACCCAGCGCGTAGCTAAAGGTCTGCTCATGCTCGATGGCCGGACTAGGGGAGAATACAAGGATCTATATTATCCAGCCTGCCACCCAGTTGGCAGTTGATAGTAGATCAAGATCAAAAAAGTCGAAAAAAGTTAAAAATCTCCAAGACCAATGGTCCCAAAGAGGAGCCAGGTCCTTCTTCTATGCTAGGCAGAAAAAAAAACTGAGCTGTTGACTGCAGGGTGAGGGGTTATAGCCAGAGGGACCGCCCCCTGGGCGGTACTGTTCAGCTTTGCTGTTAAAAAACATGTAACTGTTTAACATGTCTGCCTAGTCGTCTCCTGAAAATATATAACCCTACCAGAGTTGCCAACTTTCAGCAAATTTACAAACCGTTTGTAAAATCCGTAATTTTTGCATCTGTCCATAAATGTCAAGTATGGACCCGTAGTCTGTATGTCCGTAATAGACATTTATGGACCAGATGCAAAAATTACAAACTGTAAATTTACTGATGTTTGCCAACCCTGAGTTGTGTCCGTTCATGAACGAAAGAGAAAAAAAAGAGAACCCTTAATAATTTAAATTAAACCATAAATGGATTAAATGGTGGCCATTTTATTTACTGGGGTCCTGCTTACAGACTGGGAGAAGTGGATCGCTGTGCCACTGCCAACCCTATCTAAGCTGACCAGTGTGTAAAGGGCTTACGACTGAAATAATGTTGCTTCTAATATTCTGAAATTGGTTTACTCTGCTGTGTGCAGCTCATTTTACACGAGCTCCACTTTAACTTGACTGAGCATTCAGCGGCCATGTGATCACTTAGACCCAGTTCTCTTAGAACCAGCAGGGGACAGCTACAGCAGCACATCGATGCTGGAGCATGGAGGAAAGGATGTAGTTTTTTGTTTTTTTTAACTACCCTAAACATCTTTATAGATTTTTGATTAACAGATTCAAATGTGTGGAGAAGTTGGAAATCTTTAGCATGAAGATATCACAGGCTCAGGAATAGGTTTTCTAAAAACTTCAAAATGTTGTCAATTTTGGAGCTTTCAAGTACATCAGATTACTCTGTATCAAAGATTCACAATTGTAACTATAATAAAAAAAAAAAAATACTTACAGGTCCACTGCTGGCTGCAGCTTAATCTCGGTCTCCTGTGCACCCTGAAATATAGTTGAACACTTCTTTCTCTTCAGCTTCAGCTTAGCTGTTCTCTCTTCAGTCATGTTGCACAAGCTGCAAAGCAGAAACAGGAGACCTTAGGAATGCTCTCTCATTCACATACAAGAAGAGGATGGGTTAGAACCTCTGTCAGGCTATTATTGCTGTCTAAGGACACTTTATTCAGAAAGGAGGGGAAATTGACAGGGGATTTAACCCTGCACCAATGCTTTGGGATGCACTTTAAAACTGCCGTCACATGACCATTTGTAACAAATTACCTGTCCCTCTGCAAAAATCTTTTTAAAGAGCCATGGCAGCTCAAGTATCCTCTGCATCTGACACACACACACCTTCTGGGAAAGTCAGATGCCTGTTCTCATTGCTGTGCGTTTTAGTTCCATACTACAGTGATGTAGGCCACAGCAGATGAAGCCATCAACATGTAGTATAGGAGGACAAGACATTCAACTCTCCTGGAAGTTTCTGATGCAGAATATGCTTCAGCAGCCATATCTCTGCAAAAGGACTGGCAGCGCAATAGGCATTAAAATGACCTTGTCGCTATTCTAAAAAAGTACATAAAGCGGAGCTCCACCCTAAAGTGGAACTTCCGCTCATCGGAACCCTCCCCTCCTCCGGTGTCACATTTGACACCTTTCAGGGGGGTGCAGATACCTCCATCCCTTTCTGGGGGTTCGGAACACGGCAGCATCCCATCGCTGAGAAGTTGGACTGTGCCCAGGCTCATGGTGGAGCTTTGGCGTAGGGGCATTTCGTTTCCAGCCTCGGCCAGGAAAGCAGAACTTTTTGGATTACTGTTCCCTAGTCCAGTGCAGCCTCTCCCTGCGGACAGTCTGAGTCAGGGGTCGGTGCAGAACTCACTCACGCAAATCCATGCCTTATTGAACACGCTGTCTACTTCCATGTCGCAGATGCAGGACAGGATGGAGGCGGTTGAGGCTCATGCGGCCAGGGCGCAGGTGGCACCAGTACCTCCAGTGCCAGCGCTTCCTTGCACTCCCGTAGGTAATATGGCCATCTCCTTGCCTGTGGCAGCTCCATCTCCTTTAGCGGCATTCCCATCGGTATCTCCAGCCCACTTCATTTCTGCTAACATATTGGAAAGGAAGGAAGTGAATCTCGCTTCCCTTCCGATAGCGTTGCGAGATGTCACGGAAAATAAATCATATGCTTGCGGGGAGGAGTCAGTTGTCCTGAAGACCAAGGACCCCAGGCTGAACCGCAAGATTAGCGTGGCGGAATTTGTTCTGGCTTTCGGCATTTTCCGTGATATCATCTGTTCAGTCAGTCCGAACAGGAGGGTGGAGTTGGATTTGTATATGCACAATGTGGTAGATCTGGTACATAAGTACGGTGGTTGCAGTTTCTATGACTACCACCGGTCTTTCTCGGCCAAGGTGGCGGCCACTTGGGCTCAGTTCCAAGTGGTCATGTGTTGGAGCAATGTGGATATGGAGTTGTTCTGCAAACACTTTGCCAACCTCTGCGTGGTGTCCTATGGTTGAGGTCCCGGGTCCCTCGGGGGTGAGTAAGCAGGTGGTTGGTGCGTCCTCCACGGGACCTTCCGGGCAGGTGGATAAGTTGGGTAGGCCGATCCACTTCTTAGGCAAATCTCAGGTATGCAACAATTTCAACAATGCAGGCTGCAATTACAATCAGTGAAGGCTCCTGCACGTTTGTTCAAATTGTTTCAGGGCGCATTCCAAAGTCTTCCTGCAGAATGAAACCTTTTAGTTTTTAGTCAACATTGCCACGCTAGGGGCTCACCTGGAGGGGCACCCTTTCCCTGGGGTCAGGCAGTTCCTGTTAGATGGGTTCACCCTTTGGGTTCCACGCAGGGTTGGTCACGCTGCCCACTGTTACCTGGGAATGTAGGAATCTGTTGTCGGCAGATCACCATGCTTCGTTAGTGGATGAATTGGAGGTAGAGGTGGTCAAAGGGTTTGTCATTGGGCCATTCAGCTCTTCACCTTTTGGCATGTGGATGGTCACCCGGGATGGTGTTGTATGTGGAAAATTTTCGAATAAATACCATCTCATTTACGACTCGTCTGCGCCTCATTGTTCGCACATCCCGAGTCTCAATGCGCCGATTCCCTCGGAGGAATTGTCTTTGAAATATTCTTCGGTGGATTCAACTATTCAGCTCATTCTGCAGTTGGGTAAGGGGGGCTTAGTTGTCTAAGGCTGCCATTGCCGATGCGTTCAAGTTGCTGCCCATCAGTCCTGCGCTTTGGCAATGGTACGGCATCATGTGGCAGGGTCAGTATTACTTTGCACCAAGTTAACCTTTGGGTCCAGGAGCAGTCCCTGTTAGTTCGATATATTTTGCCAGGCGCTCCATTGGATCCTGGGGCACTCCAAGGGATGTCTCGGGGTAGTGCACTTCCTGGACAATTTTTTGCTCGTAGAGCACTTTGGCCGACCGCCCAGGGATTTGCAGAGGCTCACAGAATTGTTTGCCAATGTGAACATGCCACTAGAGGTTCACAAGGTAGAAGGTCCGGCCACTGTCATACATTTTTTAGGCATCACCCTTGATTACGATCGCGAGTTTGCGCAAGGTGAAGTTGGACAGAATTTGTCAGTCCATTTGTTTGTTCATTCCCCAGTCTGCACAAAGGATTTGCATTCACTCTTGGGCATGCTCAATGATGAGATGAGGATCATTCCACAAGGTAGGGCTTTTGTTTTGAGATTGTTGGCTCTATTGCCCCTTTTTTAGGATGTTGATGCTCGTGTCAGCCTGCTGGCTGACGCTCACGCTGACCTGGTCATGTGGGACCAGTTCCTGCGAGACTGGAATGGCATCTTGTTGCACATCACCCAGGGTTTTCTCGGGTGCTGCAGCTTTGGCGGGATTTGCGGCCATTTGCGGCGCGGAATGGCTGGCTAGCGGTTGGCCCCAGGAAGTTTTTTGTTTGCCCAAATTCACGCATTGTTTGAGGTGTACCCCATAGTGGCGGCTGCTGTCACTTGGGGGCGAGATTGGGAGGGTAGATCTGTCATTTTCTTCACCGACAATCTGGCCACCGCCAGCATCAATAACAAAGGCAGGTCAGCGTCCCTGGTCATCGTGTCCTTCGTGTGCAGGTTAACTTGGTTGAGCTTGACGTACTGGTTCCATTTTCAGGGGGAGTTCATCAGTGGGGCTTGCAATGGGGCAGCTGATGCCTTGTCCCGTTTCAAAAATTCGATAATTTTTTCTTGCAGCACCCAGGTGCGGAGCGGTGGGCAAGCCAGTCCCTCGGTTTTCCCTACCCACCATGGACCGCCAAGGTTCTGGACGCAGGCAATCAGTTTGGCCAACGCTTCTTTGGCCAGCAACACCTTCAATGCGTTGTCCACGGGTAAAGGCAATTCCACAGGTTTGAGGCTGCATCCGTCTAGTGGTCCATGGTATTTCCGATCTATCATGGCTTTTGCGGCTTATTGCCACAGCGAATTGGCATTGTCCACCAGTACTATTTGGCCAGGGTGCAACACTTTAAGACTCTGCTAGACCCTTCCAGTCGCCTATTTTTGCCGCAGACCCTCTTAAGGCTTTGTTGAGGGGTATTGTGAAGTCTCAAGGTCAGACACAGGTGTCAAGACTGCCTGTTACCGGCCAGATGGTCCGGGACATGTCGGATTTGCTGTCTCCATCCCCTTTTGGTGTGGGTCCCAGTCTGGGGCCATTTATTTAAGCTTCTTTGGATCCCTCAGACCCGGGGAGGTTTCGCGGGTTGGTAGGCTGGCTCCTTTCCTGCCCAAGGGTAGTTTCAGCCGGGGTAGTGATCATTTCGCTTTACAGCTCAACGACAACAAAACCAGACAGATAGGGCAGGGTTTTGTGGTCAAGTATTACAGTACGTTTAGCAGGTGGTGTCCGCTTGGGGTACTTGATGCACTCTCTGGGTTACTGGCCACGTGCCCACTGGACAGTCCTTTATTGCCATTCCCCGCAGATCCTTTAACTTCCAAGCAGCTCATGTTAGGATTCTGATCGGGAGGTTGGGATTGAACCCCAAATTGTTTAGCGGACACTCTAAGGATTGGGGCAGCTTCTGCCGCTTCTAGGCAGGGGGTGACTCTTTTCATCATCAAGCACATGGGGCGATGGAGGTCCTCCTGTTTCAGCAGGTACATTTCTGAACCGCAAGCAGAGGTTATTAGGGCGTTCGCCTCTTTGTTGGATTGAGCTGGTTATTTTTCGTGTTCATTAAAGCTTTCTGTTGTGCACCTACTCATGTGCCTTTTGCCCTCTTTTCAGGTATACCAACCAGTCAGGCCAAGGCACACCTCAGGCCTTGGTTAGTTAGTGCTTGTCGGTTCAGGAGGACTCCGACTACAAATATAACTGTCAGATTTAGGATTTGAGAACTTAGATTTGTGTACACCCCAACCCACCCAGGAGGACATTAATAACTTTCTTGCCAAGACACACCTCCCTTCTATTACACACGACCAACTTATAGCTTTGAACGCCCCCTTTACGGATCAAGAGGTACGCAGGGCAATACAGGCCCTCCCTATCAATAAGGCCCCAGGCCCCGATGGGTTCTCCGGGGAATACTATAACCAATATTCAGAACATTTAGTACCCCATCTAGTAGCGGTATTTAACCACGCTGCCTCCTCTTCATGTTTTGACTCGGAAATGCTCAAAGCACTCATTGTTACCATACCGAAGCCAGGGAAGGACCCATCCGCTGCCCAAAATTTTCGTCCAATATCGCTCCTGAATTTAGATGTCAAAATATACTCTAAATTTATAGCCCTGAGACTTTTAGAAATTATGCCCTCTCTTATTCATAGAGATCAATCAGGTTTGACTACAGGACGGCAGGCGTCTGACGCCACTAGACGACTGATTGACCTAATCCATTATGCGGAATCTACTGGAACGCCTTCTCTGCTTCTTTCTTTAGATGCAGAGAAGGCATTCGACAGGGTACATTGGACATACCTTACCTCAGTGCTGAAAAAAATTGGGTTTACCGGTCACATCTTTAACGCCATCTTGGCGCTTACTCCACTCCCTCAGCGCAGGTTTTCGCTCAGGATATGCTATCCCGCCCCTTCAAAATATCTAACGGTACCCGCCAGGGGTACCCTTTGTCCCCCCTCATCTTTAATCTGCTGATGGAACCCCTTGCCTCGCATGTTCGAACCCTTCCCTCAATTTCGGGCGTACGAATCAATCAAACTACCCACAAAATCAGCCTCTTCGCCGACGATGTGATACTGATCCTCACGGACCCGGTCTCCTCCCTGGCAGAGGTACACAAATTGCTTAACTGGTTCAGTAGAGTGTCCTACTATAAAGTAAACGAGACAAAATCATTTATTCTAGACTTATATTTAGATGCTACTACTAAGAATTTACTTCAACTGCAATATAACTTTCAATGGGCTGAAAAAGAAATCTCATACTTAGGAATTAAACTGACCAGATCCGTGAAACTATTGTTTTCATCCAACTTCCTCCCACTGCTCCCCAAAATACATCAGGAATCCTTACAAATAGCAAAACACGAAATCTCCTGGTCTGGCAGGCTAGCGGCCTTTAAAATGATGTGTCTCCCACAGATTCTATACCTGTTTAGAACACTGCCTATTTCGATCCCTCGATCGTACTTTAAATCCCTCGAAACGATCCTTAATGCCCTCCTGTGGAAAGGTAAAAAACCCAGATGTGCCCACTCCACCCTTATTAAAAATAAATTGTCCGGGGGCGTCGGCTCTATAGACTTTGGCGACTACTACCTGGCATCCATTCTCGCCCAGATGGCGGATTGGTTTCACCCCCAACCTGATACCCTCTGGGGACAAATATTTACTCTCTTTTCTCCATTACAAGAATCTAAAGGCTTGGATATTAAGTATCCCATTAAACCCAAAGATCCCCACCTCCCTCCCGCCAACAATGAAAGCAACGGCGATGGCTTGGAGCAAATGTATTACCTACAAGAAGGATGACCCCTCCTTCTCCTCGTCCCAAATACCCATAGACTCCCTTCACTTCTATCCCCAGACTTATCTATCTTCAAGTGGATCACTGGAGGAATTCTCCTTGTGCGGAACATCCTCCAGGGAGCGCACCCATTATCAGAGTCCTTCACCTACCTGAGAATACTACACTGCCTGAAAGTAGTCCCTCTCCCTCTCTATGTAGTCCCACCTAAGTCGTGGGAATTCCTATCAGCTGAGAAGCCCAAACCTAAAGGAATATCACATTTTTATAATGCCCTCCAAAACAAAATGCAATTCACTAAACTGCCAGCTCATACCCAATGGGAATCCGAACTCTCTCGCTCTTTCTCTTCAGACCAATGGTCCTCCGCCCTAAGAGCCTCGTATAAAGCCACTAAATGCTCCGCACTGTGGAAAATTACACAGAAAATTACAGAATTGCCTCCTTTGACCCTAAAACCCCCAATCTCTGTTGGTGTTGTTCTTCCGCCAAAGGTGACCTTCTCCATATTCTTTGGTCCTGCCAAAAGATCCAATCGTTCTGGATGGACGTGTTTCGCCTCCTATCCTGTACTATTGGAGCTGCGATCACTCCTACTCCTGAACTGGCACTACTAAGTTTAACAATAGACGTCATACCCCCACCTTTTAGGTGTGTTGTATCCCATGTATTATTAGCATCCAGATTGTGCATAACTCGAAGATGGTGTTCGGGGGAGGCCCCAGTTGTTGCCCAAGTGATAGACATGGTCAACCTGCACTTTTCATACGAGTGCACTCTGGCTGTTAATACAGGCCAGACTGTTAAAGTTAGGGAAGCCTGGCTTCCTTGGTCATCCAGTCCCAGAGCTGTCCCTCCAATGTGAATCATTTTGTTCTCACTTTTCTGTGTGTTGTTTCATATGTGTACTTGATACTTTACCTATATTGAGGTACATGACTGCGGAGCGCTCTCTCCTGGTGAGCCACAAAAGTGCTCCCAATAGGGGTGGCCCGCCAGTGGGAAGCACACTAATAGGGTGTGTTAAATGGTCTTACCATGTACCCCCCAAGATTTGCATGCCATTGTGTTCTAATTATACCTTTTTTTTCTGTTCTCTTTATGATATTATCCACGTTGCACACTGTATTATTAGTGCCATGGTTGATCGTCTATGTGCTGTTTACAGTGCTTATTTCCTATGTTCTGTGAAATTTGTATGTTTTTGTCAAATTCAATAAAAATGATTGAAGAAAAAAAAAAGAAAATGCCAATCGAGCACCATAGAGTCCGGCAGTGAGCACAGAGCACACTGGGGGGCGTCAGGCCCCCAGGCCACCCCCATGAAGTCTGTTTCTGATTGGTTGGTCAGAGACATTCACACCAGTGGCCTGCTGGAGGTCATTTTGTAGGGCGTTGGCAGTGCTCATCCTGTTCCTCCTTGCACAAAGGAGCAGATACCGGTCCTGCTGATGGGTTAAGGACCTTTTGTCCAGCTCTCCTGCCTGTCTCCTGCAATCTCCTCCATGCTCTTGAGACTGTGCTGGGAGACACAGCAAACCTTCTGGCAATGACACGTATTAATGTGCCATCCTGAAGAAGTTGGACTGCCTGTGCAACCTTTATAGGGTCCAAGTATCGCCTCATGTTACCAGTAGTGGCACTGGCCCAAGCCAAATGCTAAACTAGTGAAAAACAGTCAAAAAAGATAAGTAGGGAAAAAAATGGCCCTGTTTTAGAGGTCGTTTAATTGTTGCCCATCTAGTGTACCTGTTGTTAATGTCAATTCACAGCAAAGCAGCTGAAACTGATTAACAACCCCCTCTGTATACACCCCTCCCCCTCTGCTACCGAACTGACCAGATCAATATCCCAGGCGTTCTGATTCAAAAGTGTTCCTTTAAAAAAAAAATTAAAGTGTATATACATATACACTGTTTTTTTTACTAATTGTTATAAAATGTATCCAATATCCAAAACAAAAAAACTCACAATAAGCATATATATATATATATATATATATATATATATATATATATATATATATATATATATATATATATATATATATATTTGAGAAAAATGTATAATGTCTACAAACTATGATATATATGCCGGAATTTTTATTCATGTATATACTAGTAATGGTGGTGATCAGCAACTGGTAGTGGGACTGTGATATTGCAGCAGACAAAGGGACACTGACACTTTTGACACTTATACAGTGATCTGTGCTAAAAAATATGCACCGACACTGTGCTAATGACTGGTTTGGGAAGCGGTTAAACATCTAGGGCGATCAAAGTGTGTGCCTAACCTTTTACCAGGTGTCGACAATATCTGGGCGCTAGGTCGCTATTGCGACCAGAAATTGTGACCTGGCACCCACAATTACCGGCCGCTGCGGGCCCGCCACGATCGAGCAACGGGGGAGGTGGGGGGAGCAAGGAGGCACAGGATCCTGTGTCTCCGTGCGCGCCCACCTCGCCCGCCGCGCGATCGCATCGGTTCCACGACAAGCGGTAATTGAGGCCGCGGCTTTGCGGCCTTGTGAAGTCCCAAGCTCTTCCTTCTGTGAGCTGACGCCATCTGGTAGTGGCCGTTGGCATTACAAGTTAAACAGCAATTCTAATGTAATTTTGCACTATTTTCACTGCCATCTCCTTGCCTATAATTAGAACCCCCAGACATTATATATATTTTTTAATTCTCACACACTAGAGAATAAAAACAATTTCAGCGCTCAAAAGCTGCTCCAAAGATGCTGCTTGCAGGACTTTTCTCAACGCCCCGCCAGTTCAACGCCTCAGTGTGAAAGGGTAAGGCATTTTTACAGCGCTTTCAATTAATTTCAATGGACAGGGGCGTTTTTGGAGCGTTTTTTCCAGCGCTTAAAAGCTGCTCCAAAGATGCTGCTTGCAGAACTCTGTGTAAAAGGGTCCATTGAGATGCATGCATTGCAGATGCAGCGGGAGCCGTGGTGACGGTATAGCAGCGCGATTTTTAGCTCTGCTATACCATCGTATTTACCGGCCGAAAAAGGGTTATCACCGCCCGCAATGCGCCTCTATTATCGCGGTTTCCCATTGATTTCAATGGGAAGGAGCGGTAAACACACCACTCCTATACCGCAGCAAAGATGCGGCTAGCAGGACTTTTGGCGCGGTCCTGCTAGCGCACCGCTTCAGTGTGAAAGCCTTCGGGTATAGCAGCGCTATTTTTAGCGCTGTCCCGCGTGAAAAACGCCTCAATGTGAAAGGGGCCTAAAACGCTGTAAAAACGCTTCAGTGTGAAAGGGGTCTTAGGGAAGTGATGGTTTTTATTCCCTTTGCAGGGACACATTACTTCACCGTTAGAACAGAGTTCTGCCTTTTTTTACGTAGGCAGAGCTCCGTTTAGTGTCTTTGCCCAACTGAATGTCTTCTGGCATCCACCGATCAGCTTCTGCTGTAAGTAATCACAGAAGAAGCAGCCCACTGGCAGGATGTGCCCCCTAGGCCAAAGTGCAGAATCAGGTATATGTACACAGGATTCTGCATAGGATGGCCAGCCTGAAGCAGTATATCTGCTATAGGGTGGTCTTTATAAGAAATGTACGCAAATGTTTTTTTTAATCCTACTTACCTAGGTGGATGCTGCCCCTTTCCCCCCCGCCACCTCGAAGGCTGAGAACCAAGTGATCAAACACCGCTGATCGCTTTGTTCGCACTGTCAGAGGCTCTCAGCAGCTCATTGAGAGGCGGAGTCGGGTCCCAGTCAAGGCACGCAGGTTGATCCCGTCCATATGGTCACAATCTTTCCCCAGCCTGGACCGGCTCTGTGGCATCAGCCTGCTTCACCCCGCTGTCTCCTGAAAACAGGTCACAGAAGTGCAAAACGAACTGCACTCCTGTGAGCCACAAGAGAAGCCTAGCCAAACAAGCTTTAAAGTGGACAACAAGGTACTAAATACATCATGGCTGCAAGTGCTTATAAGTAAGGATGAGTTCCGGCGTGTTCGCAGTCCATGCGCAGAGCCCACCAGGAATTTGGCACCACGCTGCGCTAATCACAGGCAGGGAGACATTATCCCGATGCTCGGTTGCAGAGATCGGGAAATGTCTCCCTGCCTCTGATTAGCATAGCACGGCGCCGACTTCCTGGCGAGCTCTGCACGTGGACTGTGCGAACACGGCGGAGCTCATCCTTACTTATAAGAAGTAAATGGCTCCTTGTAATTTTCCACAGACAGTGATCAGCAGATCACTTGAATGGTCAGCCTGTCCTATGAGCATTTTTTGCAGTAAAGAGGCGAGAGGACCACATTTCAGCCCTGAGCCATGTGCGTTTTTACATGCAAAATGAGTCGCACGGCAAACGTGCACCCAAATCTGCGTCACACATTTTGCCGGAGTCACCAGCAGCACTCCTGTGATTCTGCCCAAATTGCTATGTGTGAACGGGTCCTAATTCTTGGTGGTCAGTGTGGATATGCCAGCAGGGTTGCCAACCGTCAGTAAATTTACAGTTTGTAAAATCTGTAATTTTTGCATCTGTCCCTAAATGTCTATTACGGACACACAAACTACACGTCCATAATGGACATTTATGGACAGATGCAAAAATTACAGATTTTACAAACTGTAAATTTACTAAAAGTTGGCGACCCTGTATGCCAGGGGTGTACAGGTTTTGCATACTTTGTAATAAAAGGTGTCCTTCATTATCACCTCAAAGTTGGGATGAATGCAGAACACCTAAACATTTCATGCCTGCTGGGACCTGTAGTCCCCCCCCGGTGGCAGGGAAGTGTTCTGTGGTTTGAAGACTAGGCTCTCCATGGTACACCGCGCTATATCCTCCTACAAGTCTTGTACTAACATACAGCCGGTAATAAGACTCACAACACGCCGCAAAATGATTACCGCGGATAAAAGTCAGCTAGGAGGGAGCCACAGTCACCGAATTCACACACCGACAGCGACCCGCCTGAGAGAATAGCGCGGGAGAACACGTGACGTCACCGCCTGTACACAGGAGGAAACGGAGAGGGGCGGGATTGTCTGCGTTGAGGGGGGCGGGTATGAGAAGGTACGCCAGAGCGGCGAGGGGCGGGCTTGTCTGTGCTGAGGGGGGCAGGGGATGAGAAGGTGTACGCACAACGGAGAGGGGCGGGGATGAGAAGGGTGATAGAAGTGAGGGGGCGGGCTCATACCGCCTACCTCGTGAACTTGAAGTAGAATTGATACAAAACAAAAACATTGGTAGACGACTACATTTTACGCTGGAACTGCAGTCTGGTCACATAATTTGTAATAAAAACATTTGTGTCATCCTGAAGCTTCCCTCCAACCGCTTTGCATATGTACTGTGATTCTGTACTTGCCTAATATGCTATTTCCCTCCACTCTGGCTGCAACCATTTTAACTGTGGGCAGTTGAAGCTGCTGCCTGTTCATTTCCTGGCTTTACACAGACGCACGGAGGCACACCTCCAACTCTGCATCTCTCATTGTCCCTCTAATGACTCATTCCCCCTCCCTTTTTTAAAACTCTCACAGTAGGGTCGGCACTTTTTCTTCCAGCCAAACCCGAAGACTTTAGCGAATCACAGATTTTTTTTTATTTTTTTTAGTATACACTTTAGCGGGGGTCAGCATAGCCAATTGATCGTGTTCTACCAGTAGATCGCAGACAGGTGACTGGTAGATCGTGGTCTGGGCTTGCTGACCCACCATTCCAAAGCATCAGAGTGCAATGCAGATGGGTTACTTGTAAAGTTGGAGCTGTACTAGGAAGCCGAAAACCTCTTCTGTAGTGCTGGCTCCTGTCCTATGCAAAGTGATACCAACTGCACTCCATCTCTTATGCCAACATGGTTAAACCCATGATTCATAGCACCCAATTGTCCCTGATTTTGAGGGACTGTCCCTGATTTGGAGCAATGTCCCCCTGTCCCTCATTTCTCCTCATTTGTTCCTCATTTTGGTCTGATCTATAGAGATGTATATAAAATGCACCAAACCTTTCATCTGTTTTCTAAATTGCTGCATTTGTAAATTCCAAAAGCCAATATAAAGTAATAGTAGTGGTAAAAAAAAAAAGCACTTGAGGGTTTAACCAATCTTGTTTTTGTACAATTCCCCTTTAAGGGGTGTGGCAAGGGTTATGTCCTATGCCTGCATACTTTTGCTGATAGGTGTCCCTCATTCCCATCTCAAAAAGTTGGGAGGTATGCATGATTGTCATGCAATACACATGTTTGCGACATAGTAGTACTGCAATTCGATGTTTTACCACTTGTCCTCTGCCCACTGTCAAATGACGGCGGGCGGAGGACTCCATTATCCTGACATCACGTCATATGACGTGATGTCCTTTTACAGCCGCCGGCGGCGCGCGCGCGCACCCGCTGCTCTGCTGGGATCCCGGTGCGAGTGCCCGGCGGGAACGATCGCCGCCGGGCACACGCGATTGCCCAGTAACTGAGCGGGGACGTGGAGCTCTGTATGTAAACACAGAGCTCCACGTCCTGTCAGGGAGAGAGGAAACCGTTGCTGTGTCCCTTGTACATAGGGACACAATCGGTCACCTCCCCCAGTCACCCCCCTACAGTAAGAACACTCATAGGACACACATTTAACCCCTTCACCCCCCCTAGTGGTTAACCCCTTCACTGCCAGTCACATTTATACAGTAATCAATGCATATTTATAGCATTGTTCACTGTATAAATGTAAATGGTCCCAAAAATTTCAGAAAAGTGTCCGAAGTGTCCGCCATAACGTCGCAGTCCCAAAAAAAAAAAAAAAAAAAAAAAAAAAAAAAAAAAATCGCAGATCGCCACCATTAATAGTAAAAAAAATAAAAATGCCATAAACTATCCCCTATTTTGTAAACACTATGGCCCAGATTCACAGAGCGATTACGCCTGCGCAACAGGAGATGCGCGTGCGTAAGTCTAAATGTGCGCGTGCGTTTCGTTGCGCGGCATCCCCAGAACGAGATACGCAAAAAATTGTTTTTTTTTTGTCCCGCGTAATTTCGTTAGACTGGCGCATCCTTCCGCGCAAAAGTGCGATACAGACCATTGATTTGCTAGTCAAATATGCTAATGAGGGACTTACGGGGATCCACAAAAAAACGTTGTTGCTGCGCAGGCTACGCGGTGTGCGCAACAGCAAAATGTTCTGTCTAAAATTAGAGCTGATAAAAGCTGGTCTAAAAAATGAAAAAAAGTCTACTTGTCAGATAAAGCAACACTGTTAGTGAGGAGTTCAGCAGTCACACGTGTTGCCCAACAATCTGTATGCCAACATGCCAGGGGCATCGTCGCGCATAGCTATACTACTGACTTTAGATGAACAAAGAAGGAGGAGGGCACGGAGGATGGCACTAAGGAGGGCACGGGAGATGTTTTTTTTATTTTTTTATTTGCTTATATAAACTTTACAATTTAATCTAATCTAATACAATATTCTTATCTGATACAAGCCCCTCACTCTTCACTTGATATATCACACACGCATAGACATCTTTGGCATGAGTGATTCTGAGGTGTCTCGCATCTTCAGATTCACCCCTCATGCCATCATGGAATTACCACAACCTTGCAGGAGGACATCACCAGCCCAACACATGGCACCACCCATGACAGCTACATATACAATCAGAGCCCCATCCCCACAGATTTCGAACAGAACATGTATGGGGACAGCTGACTGGTTGGTGAGTGACATGGGAGTCAGGCATGACTATCCCCTCCCGTGATGCACACCTCACAAGTGGCACATTCATGACTAACATCCTCCTGTCTTTTCCCTTCAAGGTGACTCTGCATATGCACTGGTACCCCATCTCATGACCCCATCTCATGCCAGCTCACATTATGCATCTTTGCACGTTAAACACACACATTAATCATGGCACAATGAGAATGCATGCATGCACACCACTGTGGTCCCTAGCACACACACCCCACATCCTCATCACATTGGATTGGCACCAGTCCACCATGCAGGACTTGTGAGCTGCAACGCCATGCCACGGCTCCAATTATGTCACTGTACATTCATACACCATTCACACAGACCTGGGGATCACTTCTCCACCACAAATGAGGGTGACACCCCTTTTCCCGCAGGAATATCACCCCCACATTCCAAAATCATACAGAAACAGAACCAAAAAAATTAAATAAATGACGAGCAAAAATAAAAAATGCCCAGCAAAAATATAATTTAAACAAAATAACAACAAAGAAAACACATAACATAAAAGACAAAAATCACTCTGCAAAACAGTCCTCAAATATCTCAAAGACACGTCACAAACAAACAAAAGCACCTTGCTGTAGAGGGAGGGATACAAAGGGATGTATTTTTGCAAAGGAAGTGCATTTGTGTCTGTCTATTTATGCTGTCTGCGTAGTTCATAAAGTTGCCCTAGTCCATTTCCAATTTCACTGATTGCGCCGCTCCCGAGTTGTGAGCATGCGCACATCGGAGCTGACCATGGTCTCCTTCAAGCGCGCATGCGCGAGCCGGCCGGCCCTTCATTTGCATGGGGTCACGGCTCATTTCAATGTAACACGCCCACGTCCCTCCCAATTTGTATTACTCCTCCTTACGCCTCTGGGAAAAACCTTACGCTTGCGCAATTTCCTGCGCAAAAGCTACGTGAATCGGGGGATTACGCGGCTAGATGGCGCAAGTCTAACGTAATGGCGGTGCGCTACGCCGGACCGATAATGCGCCGATGTACGTGAATCTGGGCCTATAAATTTTGCGCAAACCAATCGATAAACGCTTATTGGATTTTTTTTTACCAAAAATATGTAGAAGAATACGTATCGGCCTAAACTGAGGAAACAAATATTTTTTTTATATATTTTTTGGGGTTATTTATTATAGCAAAAAGTAAAAAATATTGCATTTTTTTTTAAATTGACGTTCTATTTTTGTTTATAGCGCAAAAAATAAAAACCGCAGAGGTGATCAAATACCGCCAAAAGAAAGCTCTATTTGTGGGAAACAAAGGACGCCAATTTTGTTTGGGAGCCACGTCGCACGACCGCGCAATTGTCAGTTAAAGCGACGCAGTGCCGGAAGCTTACATTTTGTCTGGGCAGGAAGGGGGTGTAGGTGCACAGTAGGCAAGTGGTTAAATCAGGTGTGAGGAAGCAAAACTGCGGTGATCTTTGACTTCTCCCGGGTTGTTCAGGTAGATCGCCACCTCTTTAAGGTTGCCTACCCCTGCACTATAGTATTGTAACAGACATCTTTGGACACTCCAAAGAGAATAGTAATGTGGCGCACATAGTACCCCCTCACCCTCTTGTCAGACCCTATTCTGAGCCCCATGCCTGTTTGAATACCTTGTCTGGGTTTCAGGTGGACTGAAACCAGGACACATAATTCAGAGAGTAATTCACATGATGCAGTGAGAGAGAGAGAGAGAGCTGTGCATGATGTCATAAGCCTAGGCTTTTTAACAGACACAAAACAGAAAGTGTGCTGTATAGGGTATTTACTGGCAGAAAAAAAATTGTCTTACTATCCAAAGTTAAAACAAGGCAGAAGATTTATTACATGGAAAGTTGAAAAAATTTGCCGAAGGTCCGCTTTAAGTTGAGCCTGCTACACTTTACACAACCTACTCCATACAGTCATACTCCCTTTTTTACGTACCTTCCCTTTTTTACGTACCTTCACATTATGTACACTTGCAAGTACAACTCCATTCACACTTTGCATTATGGAATCGCAGGCAGAATCTGCAATTACTGCGCAATGCGTGTTTAGGTGCCGTTATCCCTTGAAGGACCAGATCTTTTTTCTGTACATCTGTATTATTTTTGCTAGAAAATTACTTAGAACCCCCAAACATTATATACTTTTTTTTAAGCAGAGACCCTAGAAAATAAAATGGCAATCATTGCAATATTTTATGTCATAATGGCACTTTGCACAGCGGTCTTTCAAATTTTTTGAAAAAAAACAAACTTTGATGATTAAAAAAAACAGTAAAGTTAGCCCATTATTTTTGTATAATGTGAAAAATGATGTTATGCCGAGTAAATAGATACCTAACATGTCACACTTTAAGATTGCGCACGCTTGTGGAATGGTGACAAAATACTATACTTAAAAATCTCCATAGGCGACGCTTTAATTTTTTTTACAGGTTACTTATTAAAGGGGAGTTCCAGCCAAAAATTGTAGCTGCTGGCTTTTAATAAACACTCATTTACCTGCTCCTGCGTTCCAGCGACGCGCCGACTGGGGCTCCGCTCCTCTCCCCCCCTCCCCAGCCGGCGTCTTCATTCCGACTGTGGGCACCCAGCCGTGACAGCCTTCGGCTTCACGGCCGGGCACCCAGTGCGCATGCGCGGCTCGCGGCTGATTGGTCAGGCGATCGCATGGGACCTGTCATCTGTCCCATGCGATCGCCTACAGGGAGGGGCTGCTGTAGGCGATTAAGCTTAATCTCCTAACCAGCCCCTCGGCGGAAGCAGGAAGTGGAACAGGAAGTCCCACTCCTCCTGAAGCCCCCACTCCCCCCCCAAAAAAAATACATGCCAAATGTGGCATGTAAGGGGGTGTGGAGTGGATTAAGTGGAAGTTCCATTTTTGGGTGGAACTCCGCTTTAAGTAACAGATGAGGTCTTGCACTAGAACTATTGTTCTTGCTCTAACTATCACAGTGATACCTCACATGTGTGGTTTGAACAATGTTTACATTTATAATGTCCCTTTTTTTTAATCACTTCTATTCCTATTACAAGGAATGTAAACAACCCTTGTAATAGAAATAATCACAACAGGTCCTCTTTATTGAGATATCTGGGGTCAAAAAAAAAAAAACTTCCAATAAAAATACTGAAATAGAAAATCTGAAAAAAAAAAAAAAAAGGGGAAAAAAAATAATAATTTATGACTTTAATAAAAAAAAAAAAAAAAAAAAAAAAAAAAAAATTAATTAGAATTCCCAAACAGTATTATATTATATATATATATATATATATATATATATATATATATATATATATATATATATATATATATATATATATATAGTAATATCGGGGTTGTTTAGCTCTCGTGGTATGGGCATTTTTCAGTGATTCACTCCAGCCAGGAAGTGTGTTTAAGGGCATGGTAGCCCATTTTTATTAAAAAGGCAAAATAAAAGTCCAAACAAAGGTTTCCCACGCAGGGGGTTCTTCTCCATCAAACATACAACAGAAAATGCTAGCCCACCTGGCTCTCTGTAGCAGTACTTCTGCAGCAATACTTTGCATGTTTTCCTGGTCGCCCAGACCAGCGGGATCCTCAACATAGATGCTTCCCGTCAGCATCTACAACTCTGCCTCTTGCAGTCACTGTTCTGGCTGTCTCCTACAGCCTCAGACTTCTGGAGACCTGCCGTCTCCAACTGGGAGCCATGAGATCTCCCTACACAATGATTATAAAGGGCTGTGCTCACCTGAGCACAGACCCTGCTGGTCATCCACAAGATCTGGAGACAGGATTGGAGATTCCGTCCCACCCAAGACACTATGGAATCTCCATACTACAGAGCCCCATGACAAAGTACCAAAACCTGGAGAAAGTTGCAAAAGCAATCTTCTCCAGTCCACATCTACGCTCTGTAAACTTACACCTCTAAAGTGTGCAAACCCTGTGTCCAGTTTACAGTGACAGTAGCCCCTACTGTTACATAATATATATATATATATATATATATCTATCTATATTTTTTTTTTTTTTACAGAGACATAGAGAATAAAATGATGGTTGTTGCAATATTTTATGTCATACTGTATTTGCGCAGCGGTTTTTCAAACGCAATTTTCTGGGAGAAAAATACACTTCAAAGAATAAAAAAAAAAAAAAACAATAAAGTTAGCCAAATTTTTTGTATAATGTGATAGATGATGTTACACCACGAGAATTGTGATCTTTATTTTAACAAAAAAAAAGTGATTCTAATTTTAGCCAGAATAGTGCAGCTCTATGAAGTAGATTATATGGTTTCCAATGACATAGTTCATGCCAGTACGATCAGTTCCAGGGTGTTCAAGTTCCAGAAAAAAAAGTAGAATATGCTGCATTTTTCCTGCACTAGACTGTACTGGAATGCATCAAAAATGCACAGGACACCAGTACAGTACAGTCTTTTTTTTATCAGCCCTGTTGGGGGGCTTTGGTGAGATAACAGGAGCAGAACCGACGGGGGCTGGAGGAGGATACTGGGACAGTCAGCCGTGATCGTGTGTGGGAGAGTTACAAGCACCAATCACCACTGATTTAGATAAAAAGCAGTTGAAAGCTGCAGGGAGAGGGGGTGAGGGAGAGGAGAGAAGCAGAGAAACGGCTGTCAGACTTTGCAATCTATACAAGGTGATTGGTGCTTGTAACTCCCCCACCTCACTGATCACCCTGGCCTGACTGTTCAGGTATCGGTGAATCGTCGGATGAAGCCACGTGACGTGGTGTAACATGTAAGGGCAGGAAATACCCAAAAAAACAGAAGTGACGTGGAACGCAAACACAGCCACCATGGTTTGGCATACTATCCTTTGATACTTTGCAAGAGTTTTACCATTTCTTTATTAAACCCTTTTAAATTTACTACACCATGGGAAGCCTTTTTTTCTTTTTATGATTCCACAACTATTCAGAGATACACATCGGTGGTCACATCTCTGGAACCTAGTTTTGGGCTTCCTCACTGGAGCGACTGTAAGAAACATACAGCCAGAACGGGACACCAGAAAAAGCAAGGAGATCCATTAAAGGCACACATTACCAGCAAGGAGGTAAGCGCTCTGTGAGCACAGAAATTTGAAGATCCCCATATAGAAGAATTATAAGGAAATTTTGGTGTTTATTTAACACAAAGATTACATCACTATTGTTTTTATTATTATTGCACATATTGGACATTTAACACAAAGATATTGTATTGCCTATTTTATTTTGGATTATTTATTTCACATCATTTAGCAATTTTTTGCACCTGATTTATTTATATATTTATTATTGTATTGTTGCTCATCACCCCATATTTTCACTCCACTTTGTGCATATATTTACACTTAGATTGAGCTGCAGTTGTTTTATTTTGACACTTCAGTTCACTTGGAGGCGCGAGAGTCCCCACTTTATCCTTTTGTAGCGTCACCCCCGAAAGGGCCGCTGGATTAATAATGGGATCGGCAGATTAAGTTACCCTTGCTTGGTCTAGGGGTACACCAGAAGCCACTAAGTAGTAATTGAGTGTCCACACAATCAATAAAGATTTTCTCAATGCTTTAATTCCAGGCCAACATAGCCAAACATCAACTCGGTGAAAGGAGGATAGGTTAATGGGGAAATAGAGATTCTCGATGTCAGGCCTGGATATATGTACAGCAAAATCAGTCCCTTGAAAGATACAATTTTGTACGCGTCGCCACCTTAAATGCTGACTGGGAGGAACAGGTCTCTCTCACTGACCCGGCTCTAGGCCTCTGCCACAGGCCAGTGTAGTCTAGATAGTTTGTAAATGTCCAAATAGAGCAAATCCTCCCAGCAGTTATGTCAGCACAGATCACCGGGTGACAGCAGAACGCACCTGTCTATGGCCCGGGCGCCGGATCCTCTCTACGGCATCGGGAACCCAGTTAGTCACTGGGGCCCCTTTAGTTTCGTCCCAGACTGAGGCTCAGCAAGGCCTGGAAGCTTGGCCAGGTGGGCCACACCGGCAGGGTCCATGGATGCGCACAACCCGAAGGTTACGCTTGTAACCGTTCATCATCACAGCAGCCGAAGTACTATTATCAAAAAATGCTGCCTAGACCCGCCATATAGTATACTTAGTCCCCCATGGCTTCACCGTCCCACTGCTAGAAGCACCATAGGTTACAATTCATATTACATATACCAATTTAATAATACAGTCTAAAACCTATGTATAAAATATAAACACATATAATCCAATGAGAAAAATATATCAAATTCTATAAAACTGAGATGACAACATCTATCCTATTATGATTTTATTTATAATGTCCATACTCAAAAATAAAAAACTGTATCCCCACCAATGCCTGCCTATATGATAATTCCCCTTGTGTTAGGTATACAGTAAAAATGTTAGCCATTAACTATCAAAGTACAAAACTGGGTAATTATCAAGTATAATTCCCATTCAAGTAGATCACTAAAATTACATAAAACCAGATTATCTTCCCACATTAGAATCCTAGTAATTAAAAATGATTGATTACTTTATACTTACTTCTAAAAAAAACATATTTAAATCAACTGACCGAAACGCGTACCTTCCAACTGACAGTTGCCATCATAGAACCTGGATATGCCCCGAAAGGACAGTTTGTCAGAATATGAAGGAATTGCAATGCGATTATTTGCAGCAAGCACAGGTCTTAACAAGTAGGTTCTTACAGAAAAAAAAAAAAGATTGAGCTCCACTGATGTTTAGATATATATATATATATATTATACTTTTGAGCAAAGAGTTGATTGGGCAAGTTCATGTGTATGCCAGAGCATCATTTGCAATTAAACTTTCACTGGATATACATTTCATTTTGCTCCCTCATGCAATTAACCTATGTTGGGAAATAGATAACCTACCAAATAAATGACATTTTTACCTAACATTTTTTCTTTCACAGCTGCAAATTTACAAGACATGGGGCCAAAGGGAATTCCATTGCTTAAACCAGGCAAAGCACCTGTCAATCAGTGCTGGCCTTGAAAAGATTACTGCTACACATGTGTTTACAGGGTCACCAAAGGTAAATGCCTGCAGGATTAAATCCTGGAACACCATCCGTTAGATGCCAGAGCTCACCTCTGCCAGCAATTTATCAGCTGTTTGATCATTCTTGTCTGGCAGAATTTTTCCTGTTACTCCAATATCACAGAAAAGGTGAATCTTATTTCTCACATGGCCTTATACTTCACACCTGCATGGAGTCTGCATTGTCATCCGCATAGAATTTTTATTTTTTGGTTTGATTGTATATGTCAAAGACTAAACCTGGATTAGTGTTTTTAAAATAAGTTGCCATTATATTTCCTTTAACCACTTGCCGACCGCCTACTGCATATTTACTGCAGCAGGTCGGCTGTATTACACAAAATTACATACAGTACGTGTGCGTCATTCTGTGCAATAGTCACTGGGGGGCGGAGGCGTGATCCCGCACTGATTGGACACAGGGTAAACCTAATGGGCGCTTGCCACTCGCGATCGTTCCTGGGAGAGGCAGAATGGTGATCTGCCTATGTAAACAATGCAGATAGCTGTTCTGACAGGGGAAAAGATAGAGATCTTTTGTTCCTGCTAAGCAAACTATCCCCTCACATAGTTACCAAACACCAGCTAGTCATGTTAGACATAAGTTTTTGGAGCTAAACAAATACAGGCAGACAGTCTGTAGGTCGTGGAAACAGGAACTGAACTTTATTATTACTTCTTGTACATAGACAAAACATGAACTAGCAAACGTAACACTGCCATCTAGTGATCATATAATGTAATAGGCACACAGCAATGACATTTAGTAGATGTTGCTCATATAATACAAACCTTGTATGCTAACAAGGCACACATTTAAACCCTTTGATCACTCCTGATGTTAACTCTCTCTGCCAGTGTCATTAGTACAGTAACAGTGCATATTTTTAGCACTGATCACTGTATTAGTGTCACTGGTCCCCAGAAAAGTGTCAAAAGTGTCAGCTAGGTGTCTGCTGCAATCCCACTAAAAATTGCTGATTGCTGCCATTACTATTTAAAAAAAAAATATATATATATATATCCTTTCGTTTGTAGACGCTATGGGCCAGATTCAGAAAGATTTGCCTTGTTTGCCAAGTTTCCGTGGGCATAGCGTATCTCATATACACTACGCCGCCGTAACTTACAGAGGCAGGTACAGTATTCAGAAAGAATTTGCGCAGTAAGTTACGGCGGCGTAGTGTAAATGGGCCGCCATAAGCGCACGTAATTCAAAGTAGCCAGGCAGTGGGCGTGTTGTAGTAAAATGAGCCGTGACCCCATGCAAATGAGGGTCCGAACGAAGGGTCCGTGGACGTATCCCAGTGCGCATGCTCCAAAATCAGGTTGCAAATACTCAATGATTTCGACGTGAACGTAATTTACACACAGCCCTGTTCGTGTACGACTTACTCAAATTACGTAAACGACGTCCATACTTAACATTGCCTGCGCCTCATATAGCAGGGGTAACGACTTATATCAATTTTAATGGGAACGCTGAATGCGTCCAGCGTAACCATGTGCCCACGATACACTAGTGTAGGCAAGTTACGTCGGATGGCTGAAGCCATGTTTTTCACCGTATCTTGCTTTCTGAATCGGCGTAAAGATGCGACGGCGCACATTTGAAATTACAGCGGCGTACAATATTTCTGAATCTGGCCCTATAACTTTGCGCAAACCAATCAACATATGCTTACTGAGATTTTTTTACCAAAAATATGTAGCTGAATACATATTGGCCTAAATTGATGAAGAAATTATTATTTTTTTCATTTGTTTTAATGGATATGTTTTATAGCAGAAAGTAATTTTTTTTTTTTCAAAATTGTCGCTCTTTTTTTGTTTATAGTGCAAAAAAAAAAAATTAAATCACATAGGTCATCAAATACCACCAAAATAGATCTCTATTAGTGGGGGGAAAAGGACAACAATTTTATTTGGGTGAAATGTTGCACAAACAAACAATTGTCAGTTAACCACTTAAGGACCGCCTCCTGCACATATACGTCGGCAGAATGGCACGGCTGGGCACAAGCACGTACAGGTACGTCCTCTTTAAGTGCCCAGCTGTGGGTCCGAATCTCCGTGACCGCGGCCGCGGGACCCGTGGACACGATCGCCGCTGGATTCCCTTATATAGGGAACCACAATCAGTGACGTCACACCTACAGCCACACCCCCCTACAGTTACAAACAGAAATGAGGTCACACTTAACCCCTTCAGCGCCCCCTTGTGGTTAACTCCCAAACTGCAATTGTCATTTTCACAGTAAACAATTTTTTTGCTGTGAAAATGACAATGGTCCCAAAAATGTGTCAAAATTGTCTGAAGTGTCCGCCATAATGTCGCAGTCACGAAAAAAATCGCTGATCGTCGCCATTAGTAGTAAAAAAAATAATAATTAATAAAAATGCAATAAAACGATACCCTATTTTGTAAACACTATAATTTTGCGCAGAAAAAGGTAGAAGAATACATATCGGCCTAAACTGAGGAAAAACATTTGTTTTTTATCTATTTTTGGGGGATATTTATTATAGCAAAAAGTAAAAAATATTGCATTTTTTTCAAAATAGTCGCTATATTTTTGTTTATAGCGCAAAAAATAAAAACCGCAGAGGTGATGAAATACCATCAAAAGAAAGCTCTATTTGTGGGAAAAAAAGGACGCCAATTTTGTTTGGAAGCCACGTCGCACGACTGCGCAATTGTCAGTTAAAGCGACGCAGTGCCGAATTGCAAAAACTGGCCGGGTCCTTTAGCTGCCTAAAGGTCAAGGTCTTAAGTGGTTAAAGTAACGTAGTGCTGTATCACAAAAATGTCCTGGTTGTTAAGAATCTGGATAGTTTGTCACAGCTAGATCATGTAAAGCATATGCATAGCAAATGTACAGAAGCACAGTATATAGGGAACCACAATCAATGACGTCACACCTACAGCCACACCCCCCCTACAGTTAGAAACACAGATGAGGTCATACATAACCCCTTCAGTGCCCCCTTGTGGTTAACTCCTAAAGTGCAATTGTCATTTTCACAGTAAACAATGCATTTTTATAGCACTTTTTGCTGTGAAAATGACAATGGTCCCAAAAATGTGTCAAAATTGTCCGAATTGTCCGCCATAATGTCACAGTCACAAAAAAAATCGCTGATCGCCGCCATTAGTAGTAAAAATAATAGTAATTCCTTTAGCTGCCTAAAGGTCAGAGTCTTAAGTGGTTAACACTACACGTGTTTGTTTTAATCTTCAGCACGCATTTATTGTGTGATATTCCAAAGTGCAGCATATAATTTACTATTCACGTCTTGTTAGGGTTGAACATTTTCAGATGATGGATTGAACAGTGCTCTGTGAGATGTTCAAAGCTTAGGATATTTTTTTTATAATCTAACCCTGCTTTAAACTTCTCCGCAACATTATCCGTAACCTGTCTGGTGTGTTCCTTGGCCTTCATGATGCTGTTTGTTCACTAAGGTTCTCTAACAAACCTCTAAAGGACATCACAGAACAGCTGTATTTATACTGAGATAAAATTACACACAGGTGGACATTAATTTAATAATTAGGTGTCTTCTGAAGGCCGTTGGTTCCACTAGATTTTAGTTATGGGAGTAAAGGGGCTGAATACAAATGCACGCCACAATGATATAACAAAACTATATATATTATATATTTAAAGTATAATGTTATATCACTGAAGGCAGATGTTTTGCGTCCATTGTTGCACTTTATAATATGATATAACTGCATATGTTCTGTATAAGTTGCACTGTTGCACTTTATGTAAAGATTTATGTTACACAGGTATGCACTAAAGCATTAACCCCTTCCATACAGGGCATTTTCACCCCCTTCCTGCCCAGACCAATTTTTAGTTTTCAGCGCTGTTGCACTTTGAATGACAATTGCGCGGTTATGCAACACTCTACCCAAATTAAATCTTTATGTTTTTTCCCCCCACAAATAGAGCTTTTGTTTGGTGGTATTTGATCATCTCTGCGGTTTTTATTTTTTGCGCTATTAAAAAAAGAAGAGCGTCAATTTTCTGTTCCTCTTTTTGTGTGTTCCTCTGTACTGGGAACACACATCAGTCTCCTCACCGCTGACAGGAGGTGGATCTGTGTGGTTACACACACAGATCCACACTCCTGCCGTGATCACCGGCAATCTCGGGTGCCCGACGGCAATTGAGGCCGCCGGCACGCGCGCCCTAGGTCGCCGGGAACAAAGGATGTCATATGACGTCCATCCGGATCGAGGGAGGGTTCCTGCCGGCGCTGCACCAATTTTGGGTTATATTCTTTTACACTAGCCAACATTACAGCCACAGTGACTAAAGTGTGGAAACTAAATTTACCTATCAAAAACAAACACTAAGGGCCGGTCCACACCACAAAAACGGTCCATACCCATTCCAGATGCATTTCTACATGCTCATTTTTAGCGCATTTTTGATGCATTCTGGTACGTTTTTGATGCATTTCCAGATGCATTCCAGGTGCTTTTTCTTCTTTGTTCCTGTTTTTTCCCCACTATACTAGGGTCCAGTGCGTTTTTGATGTGTTCCAGTGCTTTTCATTGCATTTTTGATGCTTTTTACTGCGTTCCAGTACAGTCCAGTGCAGGAAGAATGCAACATGTTCTACTTTTGTTTGCTGGGACTGAAAAGCGCACTGGACTGCAAGTGGTATGAACTGGCCCTAACACTTACCCGACTATCCTTGCACCTACAAAGAGGGGGCTACACAAATGACAAAATAAAAACAGGACATTTCAATACACCATCAGACTCTCTTCCTTGAACAATTGCATAGTTATCCTGAGATTTAGAGATCTCCGTTGTGCAGATGCCATTGCACGAATGAAAAAAAAAAAACACAATTCCAGCATTATTCACTATGTATTGGCTTTCCACTCTCTAATGATAGCTGTGGAAACTAAAGGAATGTAATGTTTTTCATTCCCCAGCCACTGCAATCATCTGTTGCCCTCCTGAGACATGAGTCACTGGCTGGCTTAATGACAGGACCTCTTGAAATGCCCAAGACTGGCTGATGTGCACAACTTACGGGCTGTACACCTACACAACTGGAAAATTGCTTTCACTGCTTCTCTCTGAAAATGATACCACATGGTTAAGCATTCTTCAGTCTTGGTCCAAACTGTACAATATTTCAGGCTCTAGTCACTCAAGGTAAGGCACTTTAATGCTTCTTCAATTAGTTTAACATACATCTAGGTAGACAAAGCCTCAGTGTTTAAAGGAAGGTTATGGCTTATAAGGTCATCTCTTTTGTGAATGAAAATCATGTAATCATTTCCATTCATAGGAACAGTCATTCTTGAGCCTATTGGTGTTGCTGTAAAAGCCCAGCACTCCTAGTCAGAATGATACTTTAAATTACTATGCTTATTAAAGGTTAGCATTACCTATAGAATTCTATACTATGTTATAAAATTTCTAATATAATTTCCATGAACAGCCTCATAAAGGAATTGTTCTAAGTGCCGTTTCACACAATGCGGTTTGCAAGCCACATGTGATTTTAAACAGGAATCGCACCACATTGTGATTCTTCAGCAATTCGATTTGAGCCATTATTCCGTATGGCTCAAATTGCACCGAATCGACCCCAAAAACATGCAGGACCATTTTAGTTGCCGCACCAGAATCAGATCACATGAGTGTGAACACCCATGCGAACAAATACTGCAAATTGCACTGCGTTTGGAATCCTGATACCTGGGGATGACATCACAACCAGCGTCAGAGCAGAGGACTGAGCGGGGAGGAGGGATGGATGCCTCACAATTGCCAATCAGAAGATCACCATGACAACAGGTTTCGCTCAAACGAGCTTTGTCAAGTCACTCAACATAAACACTGGTAGCATTAAAGGGGTGCAATTTGGATGCTGTGCGGAATCTGCACAGAATACTCATCGCATCAGTTTGAACCGGTACTAAAACAAAAGGGTGAATCTAAAGGGGGTAACCCTAGAAGCAACAAACAACAAAATACAAATAGTTGTAGCACCCCCTTGCTTCCAGCATGGGCACTACGCTAAAAAACTAGTTGACTGGGAGAGTTACATTGCTCCCGGTCGTGATTTGTTTAGGTTAATGACCCGTGTCATTCTGGAAAGGTCCACTGGCTCGGACTGCATTCTGGGGATGTAAGTATCATCTTTGGCCGGCAGTGAGAGCCAGGGGTATTTCTGATGGATGGAGTCTTCCCCAGCAGCCAATTGGAAAGGGTTTTCCCCGCTGGACATGCTGGGGAGGGGTATATCTGTGATGGGAGGTCATGTTTTCAGGTTTCTTTTCCTTTTCCTGCGCGGGGTCCCCGAGTCAGGGTGCGGCACCCACCTTCAGGGTGTGCGCATCCATGGACCCTGCCGGCGTGGCCCACCTGACCAAGCTTCCAGGCCTTACTGAGTCTCGGTCTGGGATGAAACTAAAGGGACCCAGTGACTTACTGTGTTCCCGATGCCGTAGGGAGGATCCGGCGCCCGGGCCATAGACAGGTACTCTCTGCTGTCACCCGGTGATCTGTGCTGAGATAACTGCTGGGAGGATTTGCTCTATTCGGACATTTACAAACTATCTAGACTACACTGGCCTGTAGCAAAGACCTAGAGCCGGGTCAGTGAGAGAGACCTGTTCCTCCCAGTCAGCATTTAAAGTGGCGACGCGTGCAGAATTTTATCTTTCAAGGGGCTGATTTTGCTGTACATATATCAAGGCCTGACATCGAGAATCTCTATTTCCTCATCAACCTATCCTCCTTTCACCGAGTTGATGTTTGGCTGTGTTGGCCTGGAATTAAAGCATTGAGAAAATCTTTATTGACTGTGTGGACACTCAATTACTACTTAGTGGCTTCTGGTGCACCCCTAGACCAAGCAAGGGTAACTTAATCTGCCGATCCCATTATTAATCCAGCGGCCCTTTCGGGGGTGACGCTACACAGTAAAGAAACATCAGAAGCTTATAGCGATCACTGTCTCGATTACTCTGCATGTAACTCCTAGAAATTGCTGCATATGCAGTTACAAGTAGTAATGACAGTTACACACATTTGGGGCATTGAGCTGACGATTATCAACTATGTGCTACTATGTGTTAAACTTTATTGTCACTTAGGTGTAGGTATTAATTGAAAGGAAATTAGGAGTAATAATCACTAGAGCAAAAATTTAGCCCAAGCGCTGGCGCAGCAGACCAGATTGGGTGTGGGCAGTATATACAAGCCATTTATCAGTTATAAAGCTTCTTAAAGTAGAAATAAAGATTTTTTTTTTTCCATTTGGACAAAGTTAGGATTTTAATAACCCATGTCAGTTTTGTGTCCCATTTGAGGAGATTTTACTTCACTTCCTGTCCAATAGCCAAAACAGGGAGTGAGATCAGATTTTCCCAAAGTGAAGAAATCCCTGGTTTTCACAGGCCTAGCGTCTTCATTGGAAGATTTCTCTTCTATTCCTTTCTGTCTTGGTGAGAACCCAAAATGTGTGAGTTTCTTTCACTTTCAGTGATATTAGTACATGGGACAAATATTGAGTGTATTTCCCTAACAGGGGCATAGACAGCAATAAAAAAAAAAAATGACAGGTGTTCTAATCTATCTCCACTAAATCGAAAACTAAAAGAAAAAAAAAAAGTTACGTAGTTCGTCAGGTTAAAAAAAGACACAAAATCCATCCAGTTTAACCACAAAAATAACTAAAAAATAATATTAAAAAAAAAGTTGATCCAGGGAAAATCCAATTGTCTCTTGGGGGTCAGGAAGGATTTTTTTCCCCTGCTGTAGCAAATTGGATCATGCTTTGCTGGGTTTTTTTTTCCGCCTTCCTCTGGATCAACTGTGGGTATAGGATAGGGTATATGGGATTATATACCCTATCTTATACCCACAGTTGATCCAGAGGAAGGCGGAAAAAAAAACCCAGCAAAGCATGATCCAATTTGCTACAGCAGGGGAAAAAAATCCTTTCTGACCCCCAAGAGACAATTGGATTCTCCCTGGATCAACTTTACTTATAAATGTTATATTGTGTGCACTTAGGAAAGAATCCAGGCCTAGACGTAAAGAGTGCCCTCGTGTCCTCTGTGTTGATCGTAAAGTGAATAATTCAACACCAAGTTCACTATATGGACCCCTTATGCATTTGTACATGTTGATCATATCCCCTCTTAATCTCCTCTTCTCAAGAGAGAATAAATCCAGTTCCTCTAATCTTTCCTCATAGCTTTTGCGTCTTTTTTTTTTAAAGTTGTGTCTTTAGTTATACTTTAGGTAGACTGGATGAAAATAGCTTACTAATTCACTGTGTTTTATATAGAATTTACCTATTTTGCATTTCGCTGCTAATAAACTTCTCCAGCTATTTCATGTCTACGTGCACTTGCTCCAGCATCAGCTGCAATCATTTCTCTGGACCGGCTACCTGATAGGGACAACGAGTGGAATTTGGCTTCACAATTTGTGTCAGCGGTGCCACTTATCTTGTTATCTTGTCAGTGTCACATCACATGTGCCTCTGGTGAATACTATAAGGAAGTCCCTGTGTGTGTCCCTGCTGTGAAAGACATTCATCATGGCTGCTAAACCCTGACACTCTGGTCAGTTTACGTTCCTCCCATCACCCACAGCTCTCCTCCCTGCCTGTGTCTTCTGTGTGAGCTGTTTGTCCCCTCTCCCACTTTCCTGCTGCTGTTAGTAGAAAAGTGAACTTTCAAAAAATTCACTGCCAGCCCCTCTCTTTAAGAAGCCATAATGCACTATATAAATATTTGTTAGATACAAAGCCTGTAAATAACTTGTTGCATGTATCTTTAGGTCGGTCACATGACTGCCGGCCGCTGTACACCTCTGATCCAGGGCTACAGTGGGAGGGACTGAGCGACCACCTGACCTCCAGGCTGATGTCAGAGGGAGATCTCGGCCCCTCTCACTGTAGCCCTGGATCTGAGAAGCAGAGTGGCTGGGAGTGATGTGAGCAGCCTGAAAATACAAGCAAAAAAGGAATTTAGAGGCATTGATTTAAAAAAAACACACATTATGGCTGGATATAAGATGGGCGTGCAGTGAATTTAGGAGTTAAGGTTACTGTAATGGTATGGCCCGTGGGACCCAGAGGCTCTTGAAGGATGTGGGGTACTCCTGTTTCAGCTTCACCAATGACTCTTGGGTCTAGGGTCATCCGGTATCCACTAGGGGCATAGAATGACTGAGAAATGATATCTCGGATTACATGAGATGGGACAGTAATGATAATTCATGTATTGCAGGATATCTTGAAATATTACAAGTTGTTAATTCTGAACCCAACAGGTCAATAGAGTGTCTCCTTCAATGTGGAACATAGACTGTTGAGGTGCTAATTAAGTCTGCTACTGTGGTAATGTGAATTGGAGCTTGGTAGACAGCCTGGCTTCTAAAGACCTTTTCATTGTGTATGCTAATGACACTGTATTGTGTGAAAGTCTATTGATGATAATATGTGTTGTGAGTTAGCACCCTCTAAAGGTCAGACGTCTGACTTATGTTTACTAAAGTAATGTGTATTGTGTAGCAGGTGAGGATAGCTTATCGCGGAGTCAGAATGTCTGGCTAAGATGTGGATTGAGGGGGACTCTTTAGGAACCATTGTGTGATGTTTTGGGTGGAGTGTGTTATTGTCCTTTTGATTACTGCAGCATGCTTCTGGTTTCTAACTGTATAAAAGCCTCATGTTTACCATTACAAGATCTATCCGTTTGGAACCAGAGAACAGAGCTGTGAGTCTCGTTTGTCTGGGAAATTCTTATGGGTCCTGTCTGCTGGATTGTGGAGTATCGATAAGCTGTCGTGGGTTGGTGGAATGGAATATCGTAAACGGCGTTAACCCCTGACCGTTACAGTTACATACACTTTAACCAGTTAAGGACCCCCGCACGCCTATGTACGTCCACAACATGGCTCGTACAGGCACAAGGGCGTAAATTTACGTCCTCGCCTTAGTGCGGTTCGGGGGTCCCATCGGGACCCCCTCCGCGGCGTGCGGCGGTCCCCCTGGCTCTGGGAGCGATCGCCGACGAGAGGGCGGATGTCCGTGTTTTCCGCCCCCCCCGCGATCGCTCCCAGCCAATGGGAGCGCGCTCCCAGCCTGTCACTTCCTCCTCCTGTGTTTACACAGGAAGGAGGAAATGATGTAATCTCTCATCGCAGCGCTGTTTCCCAGCGCTGCTGATGAGAGAAGACATGCCAAGTAAGTGTGCACCAACACAACACTGACACACACTCACATAGGCATATTAACCCCTTGTGATCGCCCCCCCCACCCCCCTGTCACAGTGTCACTGAATGCAGTGATTTAATCACTGCATTTAGTGTCAGTGTGACAGGCACTGTAAAAAACAGTTAGTGTTAGGTTCAGGATAGCCCCCCCACCCCCCCTAATAAAGTTTTAACCCCCTGATCACCGCCCTAGTTAACCCTTTCACTCCCTATTGCCAGCGTCACTAAGCGATCATTTTTCTGATCGCTGTATTAGTGTCGCTGTTCCCGCTAGGTAGCTATTTTTTTTATTACGATTTTTTTTTTTTACTAAAGACATGTGGCTAAATAAATTTTGGCCTAAATGTTTTACTAAAATTTAGTTTATTTGATTTTTTTTATAACAAATAGTAAAAAAATAGTGATTTTTTTCAAAATTGTCGCTCTATTTTAGTTTATAGCGCAAAAAATAAAAATCGCAGAGGCGATCAAATACCACCGAAAGAAAGCTCTATTTGTGGGAAGAAAAGGACGCAAATTTTGTTTGGGAGCCACGTCGCACGACCGCGCAATTGTCTGTTAAAGCGACGCAGCGCCGAATTGTAAAAACACCTTGGGTCATTTAGCAGCGTAAGTGTCCGGGTCTTAAGTGGTTAAAGAGGAACTGCAGTCTGCTCACAAAATTTTTAATAAAAACATCTTTGCCATTCGGAAGCTTCCCTCTAACCACTTTGCATATTATTTTATACATATACTGTGATTCTGTACATGCTAAATTTGTTTCAGAAATCTCCCTCAACTGAGTCTGGCTGCAGCCATTTTAACTGTGGACAGCTGACCCTGCTGCCTGTTCACTTCCTGGATTTACTCAGACACACAAAGGCACACCTCCAGCCCCGCAGCTTCTATTGGCCCTCTTTTGACTCACCCCCTCTTTTCCTCACAAGAATGAGAGAGAGAGAGCTGTGTATGATGTCATAAGCCTAGGCTAATGACCAGACAAGAAAAAGAAAGTGGACTGTATAAGGTATTTACTGGCAGAAAAAAATGTTTTACTATCCAAAGTTAAGCAAGGGCAGAAGATTGGTAGATAACTCAAAAAATCTGGTAAAGTTTAAATAGTCTGCAAGGTTTCAGCACAGAGTAAAATGAGATATCCAAGGGTGAAAAAAAAAGGTTTTTGGAGGCCTTTAGGGCATAAGTTATTGCTCCGTCTGTACGCCCAGGGCGTGGCTACACGACGTATCATACAGACCGAGCAAGTTACACCCGGGGCACATCAGTTAGAGACGGAGCGGAGACGCCAGGCTATCTGAGTGAGCAGTAACTTTGTAAACCGTTGAGCACACTACTGTTTTTATTTTGTAAGCATATCTTTTAAAGCGGGGGTATTTTTTTACAATAAAGACAGAATTACACTATGTCCTCTCCCTCTATGTTTATTTTCATATGACCGCTCATGCTGCACACACGCACCTAATCCCATTTATATCCACTAGGAGGAGAAAAACATTGCTGCTGAGCTGATCAGAATATCATGGAAGGGAGATTTAAAAACACCTGAAGGCATTTAACACCATGTCAATCTGGTGAGTACAAAACCTTGAGGGGGACTACAAGTGAAGGAAATCCATGTCTTGGTTTATTGCACAATCAAAACTTCAAGACTTATTTACCCTAAGGAATGTTATAGACTGTGTTTTGTTTAAAACACCCACGTGTTATCACTAGTGGAATATTATGTCATTTTATTTTATGTGTAATATCGGTTTTTAACATTGTTTTTCTATTATTTGAGGATAGTTATCATTTTAAGGATTTTTTGTCCTGGTTGATGTTTGCACCTCATACAAGCAGAGTTTGAACTTTTGAGTTCAATTGATATAATATAACATCATATAGCGCTGTTAATGCCTCACAGAGACATACTTTCTCATACATTCTTTACTTTTATAATAGCTGCTTTTTCTGCATACAAATTCGTTTAATCTATTAAAATAGAGGACTAGTCCATTGAGCGCTAGGATCAGTTGCTATCTTAGGATATATTCTGGTATTTCTTTTTTACAAAATAACTTCAAGCACAACAACTTTTTATTTCACACCATTATAGCACTTTGGATTTTTTGTTAGTTTGTTACACCTAATCTTATATGTTTTAGTTACTATTATAATGTGAATTATTGCACTTGAAGTTAATTTTCCACCACCTCTGCTAAGTTCATGTCTTCATGGACCTTGTTTTGTACACTGATGTGCAGTCATGTTGGAATAGGGAGGGGCCATCCCCAAACGGTTCCCTCAAAGTTGGGAGCATGAAATTGTCCAAAATGTCTTGATATACTGACATCTTAAGAGTCCCCTTCACTTGAACAAAGGGGCCAGGCCCAACCCCTGAACAACAATCCCGCATCATAATCCCCCCGTAATAATTGTGCTTGTGTATACATAGTCTCACCTTTTCCTTTACTGTGTCGAGGTGATATTGATGATCATCCAGAGTGGCACTTGCTATTGTCTGTTTGCCGTTTAGAATGGAACACTTGTCACCTTGGAATTTCACAGTGAGTCTTCTGGCTGTTAGACGCTTCACAGATAAGAGTCCTCCTTCTAGATTAGGAACATAAAGCACATCTTTTACTGGTATGGTTAAATTGTGTCCCACATCATCAGGGCATACAAGGGTTCCATGTCCACATCCTTCTGCATGTATTGTGCTTCCATCTGCAAGGTAAACAGTTTCTTTGTTGTTCTGATCAAGTTCTGTGAAGAAACTTCTATCACTCGTCATGTGACTGGTTGCCCCTGAATCGATGCACCAGTCTTGGCATTTATTGTTGCCTGTCGCTTTAAATGTGGCAATCCAGTTGCCTTCCCTTGGACCATGGATTGTGGTTTTGACCTTTTGTTTAGCATAAGAGGGACGTTGTCTCATTTGCTCTGCATATAGTACAGTCTTTCTTTATGTGTCCCTGTTTGTGGCATCTGAAACACACTCTGGTTTCTTTCCTGTGTAATCTTGCCTCTGTAGCTTTAAGAGCGGTACTGGTTTTGGATTCTGTGGAGTCATTAATTCCTTTCTTCTCTGATACTCATCTATGAGCCTGGTTTTCACAAATGCTACCTTCTGTCTGTCTCGGGTCGTGTCTCCAGTGCATTGATTAGTGCAGTGTATGTATCGGGCAAACTGCATAACAACATGGCTGCAATGTGACTGTCTGTTATATTCTCCCCGCTTGGTCTGAGTTGCGCAATCACTTCCAGCATTGCGTTTATATGCTCCTGCATGTCCTGTTCCCTGTCAAGTCTCATTTTGTAAAGTTTCCGCAGCATAAACAGCTTGTTGTTTAAACTGGATCTTTCATGGATTCTTTTCAGTACATCCCACATGACTTTAACTGTGTCCTCATTGCGTATATGACTGAGCTGATCATCTTCTACTAGTAAACTTATTGTGGCACGTGCTTGTCTGTTTTTCTTGTCTCAGTCCTGATTATTATCCTGTGGCCTCTATGTAGTGGTAACCTCCCACAAGTCATCTCTGCATAATAGCATTTCCACTTTAAACTTTCATAGCTGATCATTTTCATTGTTCAGCTTTGCCACTGAGAGTTTAAGCTCTGAGTTTCCGGCCATCTTATCCCTCCTTTATATAATTGTTTATAGGAGATGTCGCTGGAAAGCTTCCTTATGTTGATCGCCGCATCAGCCACGCTGTCTTCCATTCGAGGCTTTGTTCTGCTTAGGCTGCACCTGGTCATAAGACTTTACCTGGACATCTGGGCCCATAACCTGTTGCAAAGTACGATTGATAGGTGCAGCGGAGTCAGTTGAGATCAGACGTTTTGTAGTAACAGGAACTGGCTTCTTTATTGGAACATCATCACACAGACAAACATGTAGGGTTGCCACCTGTCCGGGATTCACCCGGACAGTCCGGATTTTACATCCTCTGCCCGGGTTTCTGACTGTCTGTCACCCGGACAACAGCTACCTAAGAACCCTCAAAAATTCTTATAACATCCCCAGAAAAACGTAATCAGAATTCAGGATCCATAACCTGTATGAGAATGTGACCTATCTGTACATATATGTAATGGTCAGGATGGAAACAGCCCTAATTACAAGGGACTTGTTTCTCTCTGTGGAGGGATACAGAGCCTCCCAGCCGCATAAGCCGATGCTCTGCTTCTAGTCCCGGCTGCTGGAACCCTGCCAGGACTGCTCACTGTTTACAGAGAGAGCTGTGTGTGAGGGCGGGAAGAGGAAGGAGCTGCACGGGGTGTGAGGGGACAGCAGGACAGAGAGGGGAGGAGAGAAGCTGGCTGCACATTACCACATTATTCATGTAAGTATTCCTCTCACACTATGTTGTGTCTAATGTATTTCTGTCTGTTTGTGTGTGTGTGTGTATCTGAGTGCATTTATGTACCTCAGTGTGTGTGTATATATGTGTGTGTAGATGTATATAATTGAGCACATGTACAGTAAATATATATGAGTGTGTGGTATGGGAAGAATTGTTAATTAAAGCGGAGCAGGTATTTGCACCTACTTCCGGGAATACACACTGTTGGTAGACTGCGGGCAGTGTGTCACTTCCCGGTCTCCCCCCACCCCCCCGTTGTGTTCTGGGAAACACACTGTTCCCAGAAAACAGCGGGGACCAGTGAAAGACGCTTAGCAGTGATCGCGCATGCGCAGTAGGGAATCTGGAAGTGAAGCCGGAGCGCTTCACTTCCTGGTTCCCTCACCGTGGATGGAGGGGGGAGCAGCAGAGTGACGAGCGATCGCTCGTCCTCTGCTGCGGACGCCGCTGGACTCCAGGACAGGTAAGTGTTCTAATATTAAAAGTCAGCAGCTGCAGTATTTGTAGCTGCTGTATTTTAATATTTTTTTTACAGTGGAGTTCATCTTTAAGGTTAAGTTCAACTTTTGAAAAAAAAAAATTAAAATGACAATTTTTTTGCAGATAAAAAATGTGCAAAAAAAATCTGTGAATGAAAGACACTGAGCTTTGTAGACACACACTGTCATGGGGGGGGGGGTATTGGGGGGGGAGGGTGTGGATGCTGAACATGTTACATGTTATGCCCTAAATACAGGTGTAACCTGTAACTTGTTCAGAAGGGTGAACTCAGCCATTCATTTTAGTGACCAGGGGGTAGTATAACCTGTGCTAGGGGAAGAGGGCTGTGCTGGGACCTAGAATTTGGTGGGGGAAGGATTTGGGCTAGGAGGAGGAATTTGGGCTTAAAGGAAAGACTGGATGGAGAGGATTTGTGCTGGGGAGTGGGTATTTGTAGGGGAAGGGCTTGTACTAGGAGGGGGATTTTGGGGGGAAGGATTTGTCCTAAGGTTGATTTTTGGTGGGTGGGTGGGAAAATATTTGTGCTAAGGGGGGACTGGGAGGGGGGTTGTACTAGAAGGTAGAATGTGGGGGAGCTACAGCTGCTGATTAGCATTTTCTGACAGAGTCTAGTGCTGCTGTCAGAATCTAATAGGGAGATTCCTCATCTACAGGACTTCATTTGCTTGGATCAAGTAAATTTTTTTTTTGTTCAGCCCACTGGCTGGGTGAAAAGTAACTGTGTATGGCGAGCCTAACAGACTCCTGAACTATTCACAATATTGTACATTACATACCTCTGACCAAAGTGATTATTGTCTCCACAGTTTCTGGTTGCTAATCAGTCCCTGGCTTTTTTAATGACGGTCTTCTTTAAGGTAGGTTTAGACAGCGTTTCATTTTTTTTTATAATAGTGCTGATGGGTATGCATATCTGTGAGACTATTTATTGTGGCACAGCAATCAAAGCCTATTTTATGAATTCACAAAGGTTTGATTTATTAAATTATACTCCTTTAAGCCCATTCACTGTTCTCTGTAATTGGGCCAGCACCCAGTATTCACCGTGACGTGCTGTGCATGCCACATTACTGCTCAAGTTTGGGTGCCCAAGGGTGCCCCAGGTCTTGTATAGTTCTAGCACCACCCCTGTATTATACCCAGGCCCACCAACCCCATAAGGTAAGCAATACTCCACTCCTGGGCTGATTTAACCTAACATTTAAACAGGCTGTTTTGCAAAGTATTCATTGTTTTTTTTTTTAGAAGAATTGTCCAACACATCATAGAGTATACATAGCATAGCATATCATTGAACAATAGCGACATCTTGTGTACTTTTTCTAAATTGCATTCCATACGATAGACTAAGCGGAAGTTTTGTTATAACATGTTAGTTCTTGAAAAAAGAATAGAACCTTTAAAAATAAAAATAAAATCACTTTAACCAGTTCCTAACCAGCCAATAGCGGATTGACGGCAGGGCGGGTCAGGGGTGGATCTAGAGTCTTGTCTCTACCAAAATCCCATCCCTTCTCCAGTCCCATTGCATGGCCTCCTCCTGCTCCAGTCCCATCCGATGTTCTCCTCCTCCTCCAGTCCCATCCCATGTCCTCCTCCAGTCCCATTCCATGTCCTCCTCCAGTCCTATTCCATGTCCTCCTCCTCCAGTCACATCCTATCGATGCTTGGCATCACGGTGTTGCAACCCAACATGTCAAGTTTTACAGGTGGCGTCACCATTAAACTTCCCCATTGATGTCACAGCCACAAGCCAAATGCACAGAAAATCAGAGACTGCGGATGGATTTCAGCAGATAACCAGAGACTGCAGATGAATTACAGGAGATAACCAGAGACTACAGATAGATTACAGGAGATAACCAGAGCCTACGAAAAGATTACAGGAGATAACCAGAGACTGCAAATGAATTAAAGGAGCTAACCAGAGACTACAGATAGATTACAGGAAATAACCAGAGAGACTGCAGATAGATTACAGGAGATAAGCAGAGACTGCGGATAGATTACAGGAGATAACCAGAGACTGCAGATAGATTACAGGAGATAACCAGAGACTGCGGATAGAATACTGGAGATAACCAGAGACTGCGGATAGATTACAGGAGATAACCAGAGACTATGGATAGATTACAGGAGATAACCAGAGACTGTGGATAGAATACTGGAGATAACCAGAGACTGCGGATAGATTACAGGAGATAACCAGAGACTGTGAATAGATTACAGGAGATAACCAGAGACTACGGATATATTACAAGAGATAACCAGAGACTGCGGATGTAACATACTACAGGAGATGATCAAGTAGCCATTTTTTTTTAAGTTTACCTTACAGCAACACACAGCTATACAAGGGGGTAAACAACAGGGAGGGTTTAACCGTTTAGCACAATAGTGAGGCAGTGTATATGGGCGGAAACATGGCCAGCTGGGCTCACCTCCCGCTCTCAGCGATTCGGGGGTGGGGCTCTCATCGACCAGGGGCGCGGCTCTGAGCAGCCGGGGGCGGGGAGCTCAGCTGCAAAGGGGCGGGACTCTTAGCGGTCAGGGCTCTCAGTGGCAGGAGGTGGGCATCCCAGCAGTTGGGGGCAGGGTTCCAAGCAATCCAGAGGAGCAGCTTCCACTTGGTTTCTCTGCTTTGAGCCTCTGAGAACATACAGGCTGCATGGGGTGGGGCAGGGCAGGCTCAGAGCGACAGTGGAGCACTCAGCCCCGCCCCTCCCTGCTGACAGAGCCTCCCTCAGTCAAGCCCAATAGCCCAGGCCAGTGTTCCCCGGTGGTTGGGCGGTGTAATAGCATGTCAGGCTCAGGCAGCACACAACACAGCTTGTGTGTTGGTCGCAAGTGCGGCACTGGCGGTGCAAACAACGGCACTAGTTAGAGCCTTGCACACATAGCTTTTTCTTCTGAATGAGCATTTGTACCGCCCCCTGCTGGAGCCGACCCATCCTCTGGCAGGGCCCAGGGCCCCTTGGAATGCCAGGGGCCCCTTACATGTGTACTGGCTGTACCCCCCTGATGGTGGCCCTGCTGGCTGTCATGTAGTGAATGTTTATTTATGTGTCCTTGGCATGGTGTATTGTGCTGCAAAACATTATTGTGCAGATTGGGGGTGGAAAAAAAACAAGAACATTGTTCAAGTACAGTATTAACATATCCTCAGTACAGGCATCATGCTGGGGAACATAACCATAGGGATTTAAGGTAAACAGGGAACCATGATAAGGAACATAATGTACCTGTTTCCAAACTCTGTCACAACTGCTGTTTACTATGCAACATTCTTTAGGGTCTGGCTACATTTATTCCCCTTGCAATTTGTAGTGTGTGGTGTTTCTGTTTTCATAGTTCTTGGCTGTTGACTAGCTGATGACTCATTCTGGTGGTGTTACATAACTTGTTTAGTTTATTTTTTGATGTTATATTTGAGGAGGCCATGGAAACATTTGTAGTATTGCTCATTTTTTGATCACGGGGTCCAAAACCATCCATCTAACCTTTGTGTATGTAGAGTGAAAGTGTTGTGGTTTTGAATGAAGGACCATGAATGTAGAAAGATGGGTGCAGTGTCTTCTCTAGAAATTAAAGTGTAGGTTACAAACAACATTTTTTAATGCTTTGCAAATAAGCATATACATTGTGTATTTTCTGGAGAATGCAGCTCTAATGAACAATATAATCAAAAATTCTATAAAGCTTTTTTTTGGAAGGTTTTATTGGTGATAAATCTTATGGTCACAGCTGCATCACAAGAGTTAGTCAGGTTCAGATTAAAGTGAGTTTCTGATGTCAGGGTTCCCCGCTCCGCTGCTGCACAGCCAGTCACACAGCATTTCCTACTTGCATACAGACTGTCATGATAAGAGATACAGGAATCTTACCAATACTGACAGCGCCAGGAGAAGACTGTTTCAGCGCATGCGCGGGGGCGCGCAGGTGCGCGCGCGAGATGTGCGCGGCGTGAGCGCGCGCGCGCGCTGACGTCATTTCGGCGCCAAGAACTGCTATTTAAACCATCTGATCCCACTGTATCTTGCTGACCAGTCTGCAGCAATCCCTGACTGAATCTGAACCTGTTACCTGTCTGCCTGATTACCGAATACCTGACCCGGCTTCCGTTGACCCTTCTCTGCCTGCAGCCTGCCTCTGACCCCGACCTGATCCGACTACCGACTCTGCTTAAACCCGCCTTGCTGTCTGCTTACCTGATTCACCGACCCGGTCTGAACCTGATTCAACCCTCGGACCTGTCTCCGTCTCCTGATTGGTGCCTGATCCAGTGTCTGACAATCCCTTGGCTCCTATTCACAAGCGCTACAACACCGTTCCTGTGTTTGCTGGATTTCTGCTAGGACCTCGTCAACACCTGTTCTCTTCCTCTTCCGGTCCATCTCCAGCTTCCCACCAGGCGCTTGTGTCCCTCCAGACTCCGTACCCCCTGTCTGCTCTACCAGGGGTTCCTGAGTCAGAGGCTTACGAGAGGCCGCTCCCTGCACATTGGGCTCCATAACCAGGTACGTGACACAGACTCAAAAATCAGTCCTTTGACTTGGTTTTGTCATTTAATTAGGGGATGATAACTTGGATGGGGTGGTGGTGTCTTGCTCTGTGCACACACGGAACAAACGACTACAAAGGCAGTTACATCAGCGCGTAGACTAGGCCACCGGCATTGTTAAGAAATAGCCCAAATGAGTTGATTCTTCCCTTGGTGGCCAGCCGACTTTTGAGAATGGTAGGTCTGGAGCAAAGCAGTGCAGAGATTATCAGGACAAAGCAGCTGTCAACAGATTTCTCGGGAGGAGACTGGAGCAGCACGAATTCTGTCACCCAAAGGTGAGGTGAGACTGGTGCGTACAGTAGAAAGATTGTGATTGGGAGGTATTACAGGAACAGGCACTGACTCAATCTTGGAATACTTCAGGCAGGCAGGTGACTCAGTGAGCTGCAGTGTATTTATTATATAAATAAATAAATTATATATATATATATATATATATATATATATAATGGGGATCGAAAGTTTGGGCACCCCAGGTAAAAATTTGTATTAATGTGCATAACAAAGCCAAGGAAAGATGGAAACATCTCCAAAAGGCATCAAATTACAGATTAGACATTCTTATAATATGTCAAAAAAAGTTAAATTTTATTTCCATCAATTACACTTTCAAAATGACAGAAAACAAAAAAATGGCATCTGCAAAAGTTTGGGCACCCTGCAGAATTTATAGCATGCACTGCCCCCTTTGCAAAGCTGAGACCTGCCAGTGTCATGAATTGTTCTCAATCATTGTCTGGGAAGACCAGGTAATGTCAATCTCAAAGGTTTTAAATGCCCAGACTCATCTGACCTTGCCCCAACAATCAGCACCATGGGTTCTTCTAAGCAGTTGTCTAGAAAACTGAAACTGAAATTAGTTGACGTTTACAAAGCTGGAGAAGGCTATAAGAAGATAGCAAAGCGTTTTCAGATGTCAATATCCTCTGTTCGGAATGTAATTAAGAAATGGCAGTCATCAGGAACAGTGGAAGTTAAAGCAAGATCTGGAAGACTAAGAAATCTGAATCTGAATGAAGCCCTGTACACACGGGCAAAAATCCTGTCTGAAAAGAAAAACGTTGTTTTTCTCGACGGGATTCTTGTCAAGCTTGACAGGATTCATGTCTAGCTTTCCTTGCATACACACTGTCAAGCCAAAATCTTGTCGGTCTAAGGTTGCATACACACGATCAAATACATCTGTTCAAATCGGTCTGGCAGACCGATTTGAACAGATTTGTCTGCTGGGCTGTTTTGGTTTGATCGCTGTACACACGATCAAACCAAAATCCCCGTCGGCAGACAGCGAGGTGACGTGGCGGTGACGTTGACGCTGCCACGTCACCGCACCAGGAAGTAAAACACTTCCGCGCATGCGTCAAATCCATTCGACGCATGTGCGAGCAGATATGTCTGCTGGTTAGCGTACTAACCAGCAGACATGTCTGTAAGACCGTTTTCAGCAGATAGATTTGATCGTGTGTACGCGGCCTGAAACGCGGTGACGTATAACACGTACGACTGCAGTATAAAAGGGAAGTTTGATCCCAATGGCACCACCCCTTGGGCAGCTTTTGCTAATTTTGTGTTACTGCGTGTTAGTAAAAATTTGGTGAGAGACGATTCACGCTTTTCAGTCTTCGTGCTTTCAGTTCATTTTCTGCGGTTGTTTGTGCTTGTGGGTTCGTATCTTGTCTTTCAGGGAGCGTAGTTAGGTCGTATCTGTTTTTCAATGCGTTCTTGTCCGCTCTTTTCTGATTTTCAGGTCGTTCTTCATAGGCCTTGCTGTTCTTCAGTGCGTTCTGTTTAGTTCGTTCTGATCAGACATCTGTTTGTTTTCTAGCCATGTTGCGGGTACGTTCTCGTCATAGAGTTTGTGCTGTGCAGGCGCTTTGTGTTGGTCTACTTGTCTTGGACCAAACGAGTCCATGAACAGGGTGAGGAGGAGTTCATGGCCCAATAACTGGTTGCACTAATTCTCTCACATGCCTCTGTTGCGGGAGATCCAGGAGAATAACCCTGATGACTGCAGGAATTTTCTCAGGATGTCTGACCCCATTTTTTAGCATCTGTTGGCTTTGGTGGGAAGGTGTGGGAAGCCATCACAGCTGAGCAGAGGCTAGTCGCTACGTTGCGATACCTGGCGACTGGAGGACCTGAAGTTCACGACAGGCATCTCCCCCCAGGCTCTGGGACTCTGAATGTCCCCTTTGTCCTCATGTATGTTGTAATTTTTTAATGCCCCTTTTTTGGCCTACATGCGTGTAGCACTAACCCCCTCAGGGGCCGCTGGTTAGATGTGGGATCGGCATAAGTTAAGTTACCTTTGATGTGTCTAGGGAAATTGATGGTGGCAACCTGTGAGAGCAGTAACGAAATGTCCAAGCCAAGGGTTGACGTTTTCTAAGTGCTTTATTTTCGGTCAAACACGACCAACATCAACTTGAGGTAGACAGGATAGGTTGATGAAAAAAAGAAGATGAACCTTGCAGCATCAGGCTTTGGATAAGTAAGACAGTCCTGCCTTCAACAATAGTATCTATCACGTCGCCACTTTAGCCAGAGTGGGTGAAGTGCCCCCGGACAGACCCCTCTCACAGGCCTGGCAGCTGAAGTGTCACCTAAAGCTTCTGGGAAGGAACAAGTCTCTGCCATCGACTTGGCTCTAATTAAATTAGGATTTCAAGATGGAAACCTCTCTCACAGGCCCAATGTTAGCAACGTAGAGATGTAGAGCAAATTCTCCCAGTAGGTCTTTTAGTAGAAGTCAGCTGACAGTCTGACTATGTTCTGTCAGCGTCTGGTAACCAGATCCCCGATGGTTCGTTCAAGCCCTGTTGGATCACCTGTCTCCGGGTTCTCCTCATGTCGATCCCCCACCAAACAGCACCCAGCTTGGGATCTTCTCAGTAGAAGTGGGAACCCAGTAAGTCACTGGGGTCCCTGACAGCATCAATTGCCTTGAGCCATGAAGCCCAAAGTTTGTAGCTCCGCGTAGTGTAGGCCCCGGCCAGGTAGGACATAGTGGCGGCCTCGTGGTGTGCACGCACCCTGAAGGTGGGTGCCGCACCTGCGACCCGCTGCGGGTAGGAGACCCGGGTAGAAGACCCGGACAAAAAGGTGCCCGCACCAGATATACCCTCTCCCAGCATGCCCAGCAAGGGAAACACTCCTCTGATTGGCTACTGAGGAAAGGCGGCTCTGTTCTGGAACCCCTCTGGCGCCATCTGCTGCCCAAGGATGGTAACATATCCTCAGCACAGAGAATGGGACCACAGGCAGCCCAGCCCAAAACGCAATTTTAGGGAATTTACCACTTAAGACCCGGACCAAAATGCAGGTAAATGACCAGGCCCCTTTTTGCGATTCGGCACTGCGTCGCTTTAACTAACAATTGCGCGGTCCTGCGACGAGGCTCCCAAACAAAATTTGCGTCCTTTTCTTCCCACAAATAGAGCTTTCTTTTGGTGGTATTTGATCGCCTCCTGAGATTTTTATTTTTTGCGCTATATACAAAAATAGAGCGACATTTTTGAAAAAAAATCAATATTTTTTACTTTTTGTTATAAGAAAAATCAAATAAACTAAATTTTAGTCAAACATTTAGGCCAAAATTTATTTAGCCACATGTCTTTAGTAAAAAAAAATCGCAATAAAAAAAAAATTTGCTACCTATCGGGAACAGCGACACTAATACAGCGATCAGAAAAATGATCGCTTAGTGACGCTGGCAATAGGGAGTGAAAGGGTTAACTAGGGCGGTGATCAAGGGGTTAAAACTTTATTAGGGGGATGTATGGGGGCTACCTTGAACCTAACACTAACTGACTGTCATACTGACACTAAATACAGTAATCATACATGTATGATTACTGCATTCAGTGACACTGTGACAGGGGGAGGGGGGGCGCGATCGCAAGGGGTTAATGTGCTTGCGTGTAGTGTGTGTTAGTGTAGTGTTGTGCAGACTTACTGTGCGATGTGATCTCTCCTCAGCGGTGGTTGAAAATACCGCTGAGGGGAGAGATCACATCACTTCCTCCTTCCTGTGTTTACACAGGAGGAAGAAGTGCACTGCAGGGGGAGCGCGCGGATTGACTGGGAGCTACGGGGACCGCCGCATGTACCGGGGGGTGGTCCCGATCGGACCCCCGACCCACCTCAAGGCACCAACGTATATATACGTTGATGTTCCTGTCGGTGCCATTCTGCCGACGTAAATGTACATGCGGCGGTCCATAAGAGGTTAACATGGATGAGAGCAAGGTAACTCTCTCATCCCCCCACTAAATTAACAATAGCACCCATAACTGACAGTATGGGGGCTACACAGGGATGTATTTAGGTTTTGTGCTGCCCTAGGCCTTACTAAACTCGTTCACCCCCTAATTTAAATATGACCCACCCCTTCCTGTCAAGGCCACACCCCTTGCAGTTTAAGACCCACCCTGGAGACACTAGTTCTGATGGCCTGGGGGGGGGGCAATGAATTCCCTTAATTTGCATAGATTTCCTCTCACTTCCTGTTTGGCTATGGGACAGGGAGTGAAGGGAAATCTCTGCAATGGGACAGGTATGGTAAAAAAATTGAAGCGACGCCCCCCCCCCCCCCCCAACAGTTGCAGAATGCCAACAGCCCACATTCTGGAATCAGTGTGGCCGATTTATGGAGGCGCTAAACTAATTTGCCTAACAGTGTAGCGCAAGCTGGCGGAGACACTGTCCATGCTGCCCCCACTGCAAAGTGCTGCCCTAGGCCTGGGCCTTGTTGGCCTAGGCCAGGATACAGCATTGGCGCTACATGCATATTTCCCTTCACTAACCTCTCCAGCATGCTATCCTGGGCCCAAACACACCTAGCCTAGTCTGTTAACAATGTATTTTGTCAGATCCATTGTAGTGCTTTACCCTCCCTCTAAAATCTGTTCTAAAGTATATTTTCACATTAAATTCAGAGTTTTTTTGGGTCCCAAACTCATCTAGCCGCCCCTAATAATGTTACAATAGGCCATCAGAGGGGGTAAGGAATCTGATAATTAGGCTTTCTATTTTTTGTCTATAAATGTTCCTTAAAATAAATATTATAATGATGTTGGCCAATAATGTTTTGGTATAATCTGCTTGCAATGTTATGTGAAAAAGTACTAATATTTTTTTATCTTGTTTGACTCCACAGCTTCCTTACACGCCACAGGAATGGCAGACTGTGGCATCCGAGTTTGCCACGCGGTGGGACTTCCCCAACTGCGAAGGGGCAATTGACGGGAAGCACGTCCGCATCATGTCACCACCCCATTCGGGTTCTTATTACTTTAACTACAAGGGCTTTCATAGCATTTTGTTGATGGCAGTGGTGTCAGCACAGTACGAATTCCTATATGTTGACGTGGGGGGAACGGCCAGATGTCGGATGGGGGAGCCTTCAGCCAGACAGAGTTTGCTGCTCGCCTCCAGAGTGATGACCTTGCATTGCCACCGGATACAGAGAATGTTGAAGGATTTTCCTTTGTGTTTCTGGCTGATAAAGCCTATGGACTGGGACCGCATCTCATGAGGCCATTTTCCCAGAGGACCCTCACCCTGGAGAGGAGAGTATTAAACTACCAGCTGGCCAGAGCCCGAAGAGTTGTGGAGAATGCCTTTGGGATAATGGCCAGCTGGTTCCACCTATTACTAACTTCCATACACATGGCGGAGTATAAAATAAACTACAGAGGCCCAGATTCACAGAGAGATGGGCACCCATTATGCCGCCGTAGTGCAAACACCATACGCCACGCCAATGTAGCGCGGAGAGGCAAGCATAGCATTCAGCAAGCCAGTGCTCCCAACGCTGCGCCAGCGTGGCGTGGGTTTGAAAGGCACAGGCCGGCGTAGGTGGAAGTGGGCGTGACCCCATGCAAATGATGGTCCGAGCGTGGTGCAGTGTTTTACGCCTGGCGTATCACGAACTGCGCATGCGCCGAGACGTTGCCGTGATGTGGACGCATGCACAGCACCCTTATGCGCCTGCTCACAACCACACAGGCACAACTTCCTAAGCTACACCAGATCACCACATACGCTGTGAACTTAACGTACGCCCAGCCAGACACGTCCAACGCACAATACGCTGGCTTGTATTCCCTGGTGCAGACCTTTTGCATGTCTGATGCACCTCATCTATGGGGAATAACTTTACGCCGGATGTACAACTTATGCGCACCTCGTATAGCATGCGTCAGGCGCACTGATGTTCGTGAATCGCTGTATTTCCCTCATTTGCCTGTTTGATTGCCTAATCAATGGGAGCAGCAACATGCGTCCAGCCCACACTTGTGCAAGCTACATCGGCGTAGGGTGGGCAGTTTTTAGGCGTATGTTGGTTTGTGGGTCTGGCGCACACATTCGCTGGCGCACATTTGCACTTACGTCACCGTAATGTGCTATACGTTGGCGTAAGTGCTTTGTAAATCTGGGCCATAGTGTTTTGCTGCTGCATTCTCCACAATTTCTTGCGTAGACTTTCGCCAAATTATATGGCCCCAATTGGTGAGGTTGGACTTTCGTCAGCGGAGAATACCCAGCTGGGTCTAGAACATGGCCACCCTCGCTTGCCCCCCTAAAGTGCCCGTGCAGTTTGGCAGCCATATGTGGAATATCTCACGGGTACGGAGGGCATTTCAATGCCAGGCAATCTCTAATCCTTTAAAAAATAAAAATAAAATAAAAAAATCTGCTTAAATTTCATTTTTTATGTATTGCTTGTGTTTCTTTTAGCGGTCTCCTAGTTTTTCCAAATGTACCACGCCGCGTAAGTACAAAAATGCGCCGTTGTATCTGTGCGCCGAACCCACAAACTTAGATACGCCTAAAAACAGACTTCATCCCACCGACGTAACTTGCCTACGCCGGAGGCAAGTGGGCGCATGTTTATGCTGGACGCATTTGGCGCTCCCATTGATTTTCGATTCAAATATGCAAATGAGGGAGATACGCAGATTCACGAACGTACTTGCCCCCGGCGCATGATTTACGCGGTTTTAAGTTATTCCCCATAGATGAGGCGCAATGCAAAGGGTTCCGGCCTATCTTAGGCAGTTGTTCCGACGCGGTTGTAGGCATGCACACGGGGATACGTCCATGTCCCGACACATGCGCAGTTCATTTTAAGTACTTGTATGGCGCCCGGCCTATCATTTGCATGGGGTCACGCTTCATTAACATGGATCACACCCACTTCCACTTATGCCGGCTTACGCCTACGAAATATACGCTACGCTGGCGCAGAGTTGGGAGCATTTGCTTTGTGAATTCCATGCTTGCCTCTCCGCGGTGCGCCGGCGTAGCGTAAAATAGATATGCTTCGGCAGCAAAAATATACGCCGATGTATGTAAATCCGGGCCATGGTCTTTATAACATTTTTAGGGGTATAAAATATATATTTTTTGTTTGTTTGTTTGCCATAAACAGGCATGTTTTATTTTTATTTTGTTTAAGAAAATACAAAACTCTCATTAACATACAACAAAGTAAACCTCTAGGCCAGCCCTCAAAATTTCCACTCGCCTACTAGCATTTGGCGAGTGGATTTAGGCTGGGGGCGAGTGATGACAGGGCTGCATGACCAATCTCCCTGCAATCTGTGCCTACACTTAGAGTCCCGATGAGATTGGCGGCCGAAGAGGAAAGGTGCATGCTCGGGAAAAGTAGTCTGGTGAGCCGCGCACAGGCAGAGCAGTACACAGGTGCTCTCCTTACAATTCTCATTAAGCCATGGGACCTAACAGTATGACCTCTCTGAGCCTGCCCCCCCCCTCCCCCGACCAATGTAGCTGGAGAGCAGAAAGTAATGAGTGAGGTGGAGGATTGCGAAAATTACCACTCCGGTGCAGCGCTCACTGAAAGTTGCCCTGACATGAGAGTGGCAGCCTTCCAGTTTGTGCAGTTTTCTTCGCCTTGTGCTCTATGTAATGCCTCGTTTCCACTGAGCCGATCGGTTCGGTACGGTACGCTATTTTGGGTGTTTCCATTATGAAAGCGTGCCATGAAAGCAAACCGTACTGGACCATTCTGGCTCCTGCTTCAGATGTGGGGCCATAGAAAATGGAACGGTTCGGTTAGGGCGGACCTACAATACATCTTACTGATTGCTGGAAGTACTAGGCATTTTTTCTAAACCTTGTATGGTCCCGGATGGTCCGATTTGCAGTGGAAACGCTCAGCAGAATAGACCGAACCATTCTAAGCGCTCCAAACTGTACCGACGCGAACCGTTCCGTTCAGTGGAAATGAGCCATAAGTGTCCAACAGTTCAGCCTGAGCACTGTGAGCAGACTGGTCTCAATGTGTGCTGTGCGGTGTCAGTGTGCGCTGTGCAGGGATGGACTGGCCATTGAGACTACAGGGAGTTTCCCGGTGGGCCGATGGCTCAGTGGGCCGGCTTCAGTGACAGCGGGCCGCAGCCCCTCTGTCTCTCCCTTCCAGCAGCGTTCACCTGGGGGGGACAGAGAAGCAAGGGGAGGACCAGAGGAGCATGGGGGAGGGGACAGACAGCTGACTCAACAGCTATGGCCTGGGAGTTTCTCACTTCTGCCTACTGCCTAATCTTGTCCCGTGGGGGGGCACCAAACTGATTCTTTGCTCCGGGGGAAATAATGTCTAACTTCCCCACTGGTACTGCCTATAAGAGGAGCAGTACCAGCTGTTCTATTCTAATAAAGTAGAATGGCTAGTGGCTAGAGAAGGAGGAGAGGGGGTGCGGGTGGCAGGGGAGGGGGGTTTTGCGGGAGTTGTCCAGCCGCCATGAGAGAGACCTGTCAAAGTGGGCCAGTCTGGATGAAGTCCAGGGCCAAATTTTTGTCCCAGTCCAGCCCTGGCGCTGTGCTATGGTGTCAATGGCTATGCAGTTGTGTGGATCTCAGCGCTGGATTGTACTCCCTCCCGCTGTGCTGCAGCTCCTCTCCTTTCTGCCAGCCTGAATAAAAGGGGGAAGTGGGGACATGCAAGCGTGGAGCCACACACACAGGCTCCTGATGATGAGATGAATGGGAGAGAGAGAGAGAGAGAGGATTGATCAGAGTTGCAGAGGAGGCAGCAAGAGAATGGGGAAGAGACCCAGTTCTAGTGCCATGTCCCTCTGGTCTGCCCCCAGTGCCCTGTCCCTCTGGTCTTCCCCCAGTGCCCTGTCCCTCTGGTCTGCCCCCAGTGCCCTGTCCCTCTGGTCTGCCCCCAGTGCTCTGTCCCATTTTGTTAAAGTTGATGTTGGTAATATTTAATTTTGTAACTTGATTCTGCATAAAACATTGTAATTCCATGAGATAATCTACGAGGGCGTGTTTACAGGTGCAATTAGGGCAGTGTATGAATTAGGTGGGCCAACTGGTGGTGAGTAACTCTTGAGGCCTGGCTAGTAGCTCAGGACTTGAAATTTTGAGCCCTGCTCTAGGCAATATCTCAGACATTCTAGTTTTAGAAAAATGTCTATCTGCCCATCATAAGATGGGGTGTTCTCACCCTTAAACCAGCCAAAATTTTAAGATGCACACAATTATTTGGGTTTAAAAAATGTGTATTTCACTCCTGATCCCTATTGTCAACATGACAAACTTGAAAAAATAAAAAAAGGGGAGTTTTATTCTATTTCCCCCAAAACGTCAATAATGTTAAATGTTTTCTCCACAACATTCATCTTTTTCTTTATGACGTCCAGTTCACTACTACATGCCATTATTTGTTGGATGATTCTTTGTGCTCTAGCACTTGAGAAACAAGGACTTTCTTCAACAACATGTTCATCCCCTTCTCCTTCCTCCACATCCTGGGTTTGGGGTTCTTGCTCAGGTTGGTGTTCTCTCTGAGGTGTGGGGTTCATGGGCTCTGAGGAGTAGTGTCCTCCCAGTCCAGTCCCCCCGGTCTTCTCTCCCATATGAGAACGAAACAAAAAGGTACACTTAGCACACAGATATTTGAGGGCAAAAATAGGAATATGAAACATTGCTTGGAAGTGGGGAACAATGCCTTGTTTCCACTGAGTAGATCGGTACCGCACCATTCAGGGTCCTGCTTCTCATGTGGGTCCATAGAAAATGGAATGGTACGGTTAGGGAGGAGCTACTGGTGTCACACGGTACATTGCACTGATTGGTGGACAGAAAACATCAATGCTGACGTCAAAGCAAAGCGCCAAACAATCACCACGTCGCCTTTTAGTCCATATAAAAGAGAAGGATGCCAGCAAACAACAGCAGGGTCTGGTTATCTGAGGAACTATCTACTTTCTTAGCAATTATTGGTGATAGCGTTATTCAGAGTGAGCTTGATGGATCAGTGAGAAATGAAAAGGGTCTATAAAGATATTTCCCAGCGGATGGCAGCAGAGGGATTTGAACGGACGTCGGGCCAGTGTAGGGCAAAGCTTAAAAAGCTTAAAGCACAATATAAAAAAATTAAGGACGCCAACAGCCGTAGTGGAAACTGTCCAACTGCTTGGAGGTGGTACGACGCCATGGACGCCATTTACGGTCATCGGCCAGCAAACCAAGGCAGGGAGGGAGGTTTGGACTCTGCAACTGTAATTCTTGAATCCATGGTAGACCCCTTTGGTAATTTTTTTTTTCAACTTGGCATAGGATATCGCTCTGCTAACCATTTGAAATAAAATATCTAACCATATGTTTATTTTCAGAAACAGTTGATGGACTCTCCAATGATGCATCAAACTTTTCAGATGATGGACCTTCAATGCCTTTCAGCAGCACCAGTAGTATTTATTCAAGCCAACCACAGAGTAGCCAACCACAGAGTACTCCCAATGCACCCCGGGACAATGGTAAGACATGATGATACTAAAGAAATGTTTAACTGTGCATTTTCTTAAACTAAAACAGCAGTGGGGCAGATATGCAAGAGGTACAGTGGTGGAAGAGATGAGAAGGGGGGGTTCAGCTGTGGGGGAGATGTGCAGGAGGTACAGTGGTGTAAGAGATGAGAAAGGGGTGGGGGCTTCCTGCATTCCACCCTGCACTTCCGGTTCCGCCGGGCTCGCATCTGTGTGCATGCATCCAGATGAACAGAATGACATCAGAGACACCACTACTACACCTAGTAGAGAAGAGTTGATGATATCAGCATTTTACAAACTGAAACATCTCCTTGAAAATGAAATGACTCAGTGGTGGGATATCATATTGTTACACAACTATCTAGAAGTAAATAGAATCCCTAGAGGCCTTAGGTTGAACAAACTATGTAACTTCTTAGACGAAGACATTAGTCAGGAGTGGGTCAGAGAGATGTGGTTATTTAATAGAACTTGGTTGGAAATGATCATTAGGCAAAGGGAGAGGAATCTGCTCAACATTAAAACATATATTATTAATATTCAGGAGGAACTAGCTGCCTATGTAGATATAGAATCCTTTACCGAATGGGATAATACTATTAATACACAAACTACAGAGTTCGAAACTGACCTGATAGTTCGCAAATCAGGCAAATTTGAAAGTGATCGACAAGATTATTCGTCAGGGTGTGAGTTTGATTGGAGGAAAGACAAACACCCCCCACTACACGATGAAGGTAGCGAAGAGTTTGTCCCGGGGGGGGGGGTCCAAGGTTTAAACAGTAAAGACACTGAACAGGGGGCCAGGGAACCTTATGGCTATAACATGTCCCACACTCACATCAATAATAAAAATAGCAACAAGAGATATGGGAACAACAACACAAATAATAATAAAAATAAAAAATAAAAAATATTGGTATAAGAATAAACCTAGATTAAAGAACAATAATGGGAATAGAAATAGGAGTGTAGATGAATCTTTTAGAATAGGGGCCCATGAGGAATTTCCCCTTCTTATAGTGCTGGAAGGTGCATCAGCTAATAGGTCTGGGGTTGGTACCAATAAGAAAAGAGAAGGTGACCCTCCAGTACAGGTCAATGCAACCAATGAGACCCTAGAACTGTGGAGGGAGGCCCCACCACAGGATACACAGATGAGTCTTATTAGTATGGTGAAGGAGAAGAGTAGGATTCTTTTTTGGGGAAAGAAGCTGCGGGAAAGACGAATAACGCAGCACAGAAAATTCCAGCACTCAGACCCCGATCCCCCCCAAACACCAGGGGACTAAAAAATCAACAAGACGTGGGAAAAGAGGGGGGAAGGTATCCAAAAAGGGATCAGAGGAGGTAGAAAGTTATTCTACTATTAAAATATACAATCTCTCAAAACATGTATTCCTAGAGAAAGAAATTGAGCTACTTAGGAGGGGCCTTAACTATGCTCCCGAAAGCCCTCCCAACTTATTTGAACTATTTATAGATCTCAATAAGTTTGTCCGCAATCTCACTGTAAAGCGCCACTACAGGCTCAAGGAAATTAATGGTACAATGTTCCAGAGCCCCGAGATCACCACCTCTACATTAGGCGAGGAGCCCCTAGATACAGACATGTTGGTGATTTTGGAGGAACTGTATACGGAAGGGGGGATGGAGGATCTGGATGAGACCTTTGCTCTGGCCCAAGAAGAGGACAGAACAATCAATAAAAATGATATACCGAAATCGAGCTTCTACCCACACTGGAACTTTTATGAGGTGGTGGTGGGTGAGTTCAGGAAAATGTGCGAAAACAAAAGTAAGAAATATAATAAAGGCCACGAGGTCGGCATAGAAGCACCCCTGAACAGCCTGAAGAAGAATTTAGATATTATAATAAGGAAGGCAGACAAAGGGGGTGGCTTGGTCGTACAAGATAAAGACCAGTACCTTAAAGAGGCGTTTAGGCTAATAGGGGACATCAAAGATCTAGAAAACCTATTATCGCAGGTATAGATAGCCTGACCAGTAACCTCGGGAGTTATATTGACCATTTCCTACAGGGACTAGTCATTAGCTTACCATCATACATCAAAGACCCAGGCCATGCTTTAGAGATCCTAACCATCTACAAATGGGAAAGCCGATATAGATGGCTTGCGCTTGACGTAGCATCTCTATATATACGTCTATTCAGCACGAATATGGGCTGAGAGCGATTGAGTATTACCTGGCGGAAGCACACCTCTTCAGTCCTCAACAGACTAATTTTATCTATGAGTGTATTGAATTCACCTGGACCCACAACTACTTTTCATTTATGGATTGTTTTTATAGGCAGGTGAGGGGTACAGCCATGGGGGCCAGGTTTGCCCCGATTTATGCAAACTTGTCTATGGGTTATTGGGAACTTAAGTACATTTGGGCCAATAAACCCTTTGGGAAAAACCTGGTGTTATACTCTCGCTACATCGATGATATACTTATAATCTGGGATGGCACTGATGAGGAATCGGAGGGTTTTTTGTCACATTGTGCTAGAAACCCCTATGGTATTTCATTCACGCACGTAGTGGACAAGCACAACTTGGTATTCTTGGATCTAGAATTGGGGGTGGATGAAATGGGAGAATATACTCAAAAACCCATTTCAAACCAAGTACGGGCAATTCTTACCTACATGCCTGCAGCCACCAAGGTGGATCAAGAATGTGCCTTTTGGTCAATTCTGTAGGCTCAGACGGACTTGCATCCTGAAAAAGGATTACGAAGATCAAAGCCTTATCCTAATGAATAAGTTCAAGGAGAAAGGCTATGGAAATGAACACATAGTGCCAGATTCAGGTAGATGGGCGCATCTTTAATCTGGAGTAACGTTTCTCATTTACGTTACTCTGGCAAAATTTTAGGAGCAAGTGCTGTTATTCATGAAGCACTTGCTCCTAAAGTTGCGGCAGCGTATCGAAAATGAGCCGGCGTTATTCAAATTGGGCGGGTACGGGGCGTGTATTATTAAAACTAGGCGCGATCCCGCGGCGAACGTACTGCGCATGCGTCGACTGTCAATGCATCCCAGTGCGCATGCTCACAACTTCCGTCGGCACCACTTCCTTGGAAACGACAGCGCAATGTGTTCCGTTGGACGTTTAAATGCGCCCGTAGATGCGCCATTCCGGCACTAAAGTATATCCTGTTCCCCCTCCCCGCAGTGAAGTTACTTTTTTTCTGAGATGGCTGCTCCCGTTCCCCGCAAACACAGGAGAAAGCTGAACTTTAAAGGCCAGGAGCTGTCAGCCGTCATCTCGGCTATGGAGACCAATGATGTTTTCCTCCATGGCTGTAAAAGTTGACAGACAAGCAGGGACAGAGGTGTTGTCCTGCAAGTGGGGGTGCTCAGCTAGCTCTTATCGTCGGTAACGCTGCTGTAGCTGCTCTCCTGCTGACCTGTGGCCGTCTGGAGTAAAGATAAAGCAGCTATTTGTAGAAATAACTTTGCGATGGACGGACGACATATGCGCGGCGCATGTAGCCAGCGTATGGTGCTAATCCGTTCGAGAATTGGGAAATCTCCCTCATTTGCATATTTGCAGGGGAAATCAATTGGCGCGACTGATGCGCCAAGCGAAACTATGCGCTGACGATACTCTGGCGTCGGAAAGTTAAGCCGGTCGGGGAAAGCCTGTTTTCTGTCGCATCTAGTTTGGTGGGTACGGCCGCGGAGATACAACGGCGCATCTTGACAGTTACGCGGCGCATATCGAAATACTCCAGCGCAACTCTACCTGAATCTGGCCCATAGAGGAAGCCTACCAGAAATATCTGCAACTGTATAAAGAAGCCGATTCAGGAGGCAAAAAGGAAGAAGAAACAATAAGGCGTGCAAAAGACGAACTCCCACAAGTAAGATTTGGCACCAGGTTCAACAATAAAGTTCCAACAATTCAAAAAATCTTAAAAAGGAACTGGAAAATTCTAGAATCTGACCCTATGTTGAACAAATGTTTACCGCCTCATCCCAATTTGGTCTTCAGAAGGCCTAAAGACCTGAGGAGCATTATTGCCCCAAGTAGGGTGAAGAAAAGTAAGGACAAAGGGCTGAACAAGATTTGGACAACTATTTTTGACCAAAAAGGTAGCTACAGGTGTGGAGGGGGAAACTGTGGCAACTGTGCGCACATGTGTCACAGAAGAAAAGAGGTGATAGGAGTAGATGGGAAGAGACATGAGATCAAACAATTCATCAATTGCGGCTCTTCCTATGTCGTGTTTGGTCTAATTTGTCCATGTGGGCTCTTGTACATCGGTCGTACCTCTCGACCCATGAGAACCAGGATGACCGAACACAGAAGTAATATCACAACAGAGAAAGACAAGTGTTCGGTACCCAGACACTTTAACGAGTTCCATGACAGCAGTACAGACGGGCTCAAAGTGTTCAGCATAGAAGCCATGCCAAGTGACCTCGATAATGGTAAAAAATACCAAATCTTATGTAGGAGGGAAGCGTTCTGGATTTTTACATTCAAAACCATGGCTCGCTAGGCCTCAATGAAGAAATTCAGTTACATAATATAGTATAATATAGATGCACTGGGTGGACACTGGTAGATCTAATGGTAGTCCATCTTTGCCTCAGTAGGGTTTCAGTTTATGCCCTGGTAGGGCACGAGTGCACTATTTTATTGGTTGGACCAATTGATGGCTGTTTAATACTTAATAGGTAATCCTCCATTACACCAAATAGTTTAAACTAGAGTGGAGGGCATCTCTATGAAGTAGGTTCAGTGGAAGGCTAGGTTCCTATCCGTATCTGCAGTTATGAGTCCCCGTATGGTAGTGTAGATATACTGGGTAGGTGGGTGGTGCTGTAACTTTATGATATATTCAAATTGTGTGGTCCACAAGTGATACATTGTTTCTCTCTCTCCAGACCAGACAAGTCCCATGGGCTCTGCATAAGGTGGGTTGGTGCAATCCATGCAGATAAGACATTAGCACTACCCGATATAGAAGGTGAACAGCTAGGGATCACTCTGATTACTGTTTTGTGCCCTTGCACTGCGTGCTGGTCATTGGTTAATGCTATGGTATATTGGTTAGCTTTGGGGGCTCTTGCCAATATCCACAGGGAGTTTGGAGATCCTGATAGAGTACATAGATCGCACTGGCATGGTCTGTCCCTCCACACTGGTGTGCACCCTTTTGGGGTGTTGGCTGGGATGGGCGGAACTCCGTAGGAGTGGTGGGGCTTGTTAGCCAGTGGCCAGTGGCGTTGGTTGCTATTGCACCTATGCATACACATATAAAGGAGGATACACAGGAAGAGAGAGCTATCACGGATCACCTAGGCTTTGAAGAAGGGGGTATGCCACAGAAACGCGTCAGCCATGTTGATGTCAGAAGTTCGACTGACAGGTGCCGTGAGGTCCAGTTTCAGCTGTTTGAAAAGCGCTTATTTGTGATTGTTTTGTGAGTAGGACCATTGCTTTTTATCTTGTTTTTTATTCAAATTTTAAAGTGGTAAAGCACAGGGTCGGTGCGCCCTCCTTTCTTTTCTTTTTCGTACAGTCTAGTGGGGCAGATGAGAAAGGGGCTTACAGTATTGGTTTGACAGATGTTACCAAAAACAATATTTTGGTCTTTTGTATATTACAGGTGAAAGGAGAAGGTTGCAGTTGGACCTGCACACAGTCATGGAGGATATGCGGGCAGCAGAAGAAAGGCAGCTGGAAAGAATGGATAACCTTCCTGAGAGGCGGCTTCAAGCACTACGTCAGGATGCACAGGAAGCATAAATTGCCCGGCAGCAGATGGAGCAGTTGGCTACCTTCAACCAGGCCTTCCTCTGTGTCCTTGGTCAGCTTGTTCAAGTGATTGGAGCCAATCGTCAACCCAGGTCACCACCCAGACAGTAGTGCCTTTCATGCAGCACAGGACCTGTACCCATGTTTACTTTAGAAAAAAAATAAAAAATTAAATTGGGTATTAAAGGTTATATTTTATTTTATAAATAGGCTACTTTGAGCAGCACCGATCACACAAGATTGGATACATTTGCTCCTTGCTGCACTTGGCTTTCTTTGTAGTGCTGCTCTGATTCCCTTCTGCCTCCTTTACAATATCACCCCCCTTGGACGGTGCAGCCTGGATTTCAGGAAAAGGCACCCCCGATCGCTTCATTTCTTCTCACTTTTACTTGTGTAGATGTAATTGTTAGTATACTTGGCATTGTTGTTTCACCTTTACCTTACATTTCCTAAATGTTTTTTTCTTTGTCTGAATTTCTCACTTCCTGTTCCTTCTCAGTAAACTTGACAACATCATCTGAGCTGTGCTTACTGAGGAGGAACAGGAAGTGAGAAATTCAGACAAAGAAAACAAAAAACATTTAGAAGCGAAATCGAAGAAAAAGGAAAAAACAACAACAATGCACTAGCTAGCTTAATAAAAAACAAACCTTTACAACCTCTTTAAGTTATTGTAAAAAATGTTTCTACATTATCAAAATGTTTACTTAAAAAAAAAAATTATGTAGTAAGATAATTTTTTTGTTGAATAAAACACAAGATCAACTTCTCCGAGTATGTCTGATTTTCTTTAACATTTTATTAAACATATAGCAAAAAGTAATTAAACATTTTAATAATTCACGGTAAGAACTTAAACGTTAAGGTGCCGCATCAGAGCCTGACGTAATTTCACTGCACTCTTCTTCCATATTCTGTGCAGCTATTACTGGTACTGGCTCTTCTGAAGATGTATTCCAATCCTGGTCAAAGTCTTCTCCATGACTTTCACAAAGATTGTGAAGAGCACAGCAAGTTAGGACCATGGATTTGGTAAGTTGAATGTCACTGTCATTGCTCTTCATAAGACACCTCCAAGTCTTCCAAAAGCATTTTCCACTACAACACGTGCCCTGGATGTTTTCTTTCTGTAGGTTTGCTGCTCTGTTGTTAGGCGGCCATTATCAAGAAATGGTTTCAGGAGCCAATTTTGTAAAGAATAGGCAGAGTCTCCAAGCACATAATAGCCAACATTCACCCCACAAATGTTCTAAGTGCTAACAGGGTACAGTCCTCCCTGGCCAACCCAATCCCAAAATGTTGACAATCGGAGAACCCTAGCATCATGCAAACTTCCAGGCTTTCCTACGATCACATTCCAGAACAGTCCCTTGCCATCCACTACTCCCTGTAGGATGATGCAATGCCAGCCTTTTCGGTTGAAGTAGTCAGTGTGGTATTCTTGTGCTGCTATTATTGGTATGGGTGAGCCATCAATAGCACCACCACACTGTGGAATGCCCCACCTGTTCTCAAAATACTCAGCCATGTCTTTAAGCTTTTCCCTGTCCGGAAAATGCACAATTCCAGGAGCTAGCAATGTGCACACAGCCTTACAGAAGTCCTGCACACACCGGCACACTGATGATTTGCTGACACCATGGCCTATACTTCTGTATTCACTGTTGGTTGCCAGCTTCCACAGTGCAATGGCAACTCTTTTCCTCACAGGCAAACTGGCTCTGAAGTTGGTGTTTTTCTTTTCCATCGCTGGACGTAGCTTGACACAAAGGAATGAGAAGGTTTCCTCTGACATCCTTAAATTCTGCACCCACTGTCTGGGTGTGAATCCTGGGACAGTCACATTCCACCACTCATTGGCACGGGGGAAAGACCAAATCACTGGTCGGCAGCGCTGCTTTACCAAAAGGAGAAGCATCTGAAAAAAATAAAATAAATGGTGACATATCTCAAAAAATAAAACATCATTCAAGTCAATGTGTATGTCAGGTTGGTAGGTCAGTGTGTGTCATATTGGTGGGTCAGTGTGTGTGTGTGTGTGTCAGTGTGTGTATATGTGTGTTTCAGGTAAGTCAGTCAGTTGTGCTTACCCTATAGCACTGCTGTCTTTGTCTTAGCCGCACAAATGTGTACTTCTCCTCCCAGATACACATCCAAGCTAAAAGTTTTCTTTTCTGCTGTGTTTCTCATTGCCGCTCGCAACCTTCTCTCAGACAGTGCGGCATGTATTTTGCCTATAAAGAACCAAAAGGCTAGCAGAGAAAAGACGAGCTGCTGAATGACCTCCATTGTTGTTGTTGTTGTTTGGTTGACACTGAGTGACGCTGCATCATGTTTCTGGTCGCACTAGTGTGACATCACGAGAGGCATTTTTTCTAAAACCTGTATGACCCTGGCAGTCAGAACCGATACGCTCAGTGGAAATGAGGCACAAGTGTCTGTTTGGGCAGCATTTAGGATCTGCCCACCACTAGAAGAAGAAAATCATGAGCAGACCCGTGCCATCATTGGACCTAACCATTCTTAGAAAAGGGTATGCATGCATGTCAAGGGTTGGGGATTCCAAGCCTGGAGTTGGGCTTTAATATATTTCTTAATGTAATTTAATATTTTTTAAATTTACAGTATTTATTAAAATACCTGGTGATATTGCCATGAAAGTTTAAGCACTTCCTTTTATATGGGACAATGCTCTGTCCCTGGTTTCCAATTGTGGTTCTGCATTGTCACCCTGTCACATGAGCTGGGTGTTTCAACGCACATCACACAGGCATGGTCCACTGTTTTCCCCATCAGCATACAAGACCTGAGACATTCCATGCAGACATCGCTAGAGTGCATATATACATGGGGTGGTAATTTATGAAAAAAAAGCAATTGGATGCAACACCCTCTACTGTGCTAGTACAGGCAAATTTATTTAACTCATGGTAAAATGAGTATGGAATCTGGGTCAAAGGCTTATTGCAGGTCAGGCTGGATGACTCATACCAGCAGGACTCTGGTGCCTTCACCTGGTTCTAGAAATTTTTGAGAAATTTCTAAAAGTTAGTGGGTGATTGGCTAGGAGGGTTGATCTGCATACTTAGGGGAACTTGGCCAATCTCCAGGCAATGGGCCTGCCAGGGTTCTAAACCAAAACAGGGGAGTCTGGTGAAAGATGGAGTGCTAAGGGGATTGTTGGTGGCCTAGGAGGGATCTCCTATGTCTAGGGGAGATTCCAGCTCCAGGCTGGGCTCGGGTAGGCTCAGGGGGATCCATTTAGAAAAGCAGTTTGACATGGAATGGAATCTTGCCTGGGAGGCAGCAGGAGCAAGGAGGACAGTGTGAGTACATCAGCACACCCAGAAACATTAAAGGGGAGAGAGAGACTGCCACATGCAGCAAGCTTTCTAAAAGTACAGCGCTGTGCTTAACCTTTTTATTACCTTGCCCTGGGAGATTTTTAGAGCATCCAGGAGGGCTAGTAGTGCCTGCAAGCAGTGTAAGGGCTCTTTCACACAGGAAGCCCGTTCAGGTCCGCATGCCAGTTTTTTTTGCGGACCTAAACGGGAGCTCTACTTTTCCATCCGTCTGGCAGATCGGATCGGATGAACACGGACAGACGGTCCGTGTTCATCCGATCCCCCCATAGGGGAGAGCGGAGAGCTGACAGGGCGATCCCCGCTGAGCAAGCGGAGGTGCACGGGGCGGATCATTACTGATCCGCCCCGTGTGAAAGAACCCTAACTGGGAGCAGATCTACACAAAGAGAGGCTACACTCCTGCATGCAGTTTGCCTCATGTTTTGTGCTATTTCCAAGAGGGGCTGAGAGGGGCTCCTAGTCTGTAATGGATTTTTGCTACTGAATCCACTATGAACTGTATGTGTATATACTGGAAGGAAAGCAGTCCAGGACCGTTTGTACAGAGGAAGCAAGTTGTCCCCTGTTGTTCTTGATTTAAGTTGGACATGCCATAAATCCCTTCATCAATCCACGCTGTTAACCCTAATGAAACATAAAAACAAAGCCAAGGGACTGACTTCTTGTGTCTGGATGCAAGTAGAAAAATTGTGTTGCCTGGCTGTGCAGGAGAAGGAAAGACAGTTACCAGTGGCCCCTGTGGGAGTAGTGCTACATGTTTATTATATGCAAAATAATTGTTGTTCAATTACAGTTTATATCAACTTCAATTTCTACTTGACACCTTTGAAGCTGATTTCCAGGCAGATGTGAGAAACACTAGTAAATTCAGTTATGTAGTTATTAAAATATATTTATACTGTATATATTTTGTATAATGCAGCTAGGGTATATATCTGAACATGTGTTTATATCAGAAATCCATAAAGCAGTAGTTATGCTAGGAGGGGCACAGCCAATCATTCACTGCTGCATATACAGTATACTCTGAGGCCTCGTACACACGGATGGACATATCCGATGCAAATGGTCCTCGGACCCTTTTCATCGGATATGTCCACCGGGCTATTTTGGTCCGATGGCGTGTACACACCATCGGATCAAAATCCCCGCCGGCACACAGCGCGGTGACATGGCGGTGACGTTGACGCCGCCACGTCACCGCACCAGGAAGTAAACAACTTCCACGCATGCGTCGCATCCATACGACGCTTGCGCGGGTGGATATGTCCGCTGGTGAGTGTACTGACCAGCGGACATATCCGACGGACATGTGTCCGGCGGAAAAGTTTCAAAGCATGCTTTGGAAATTTTCCGCTGGAGAAAACAGTCCGAATCCGTCCGTTTGCCCCTACAGACGAGCGGATTTTTCGGCTAAAATGGTCCGTCGTGTGTACGAGGCCTGACAGTGAATAAAAAAGGAGTAAAGAGTGTTAGGATCAGAAGGATTGCATCATTAGCATGTTGGTTCTCTTTCATTGCCCAATGAAAAGGCTTTAGGGGAGTGTTGTTGATTAGAGTTCTTGACTAAGCTGCCCTGATGATGCAGTGGTGGTTGAGGATCTGGTTGGGATCCCTCTCTTATCCATATCACTTATTAATACTGGTTTCTGATCAGTGATGTTCTCCAACCAGTCGGAGATAATCAGTCACTTGCCCTGGGGAAGGATTGGTGGTTTATGGAGGGGGTGCAGGAGGGCAATTAGAAAATTATTTTTTATTTTTTAGTCTTAGGGCTCTTTTACACATGCGGACTATATGTCCGATCTCATCTGGGTCCGCAATCCTCCGATTCTGCAGACGGAGCATATCCTATTTTTCCACCAGTCTGCGGTTCGGACGGGGTGAACACGGACAGACGGTCCGTGTTCATCTCACCCCCCCCCCATAGGGGAGAGTGGAGATCTGACAGGGACCTCCCTGTCACCCGCCTGCTTAATGGGCTTCAGCGGAGCGATCCCCGCTGAGCAAGAGGAGGTTCACGGGGCGAATCTTCACGGATCCGTTCTGTGTGAAAGAGCCCTTAATCCTGTGTTCAGTGTTGAGCCTCTTTTTGCAGGGGGAATTTGGAGTGGAAATTGTGTGTGGCGTATTTGAGCATATTAGAAAACCTTTACCGTGTCTTGCAAAGTTGCAAAGTTGCACAATGTTAACCCTTTTCTGGCACTACGGAAAATCAGACCAATTCACTACGCTTGGTGCACTGACAGGTTAACATTAAGTAATCTTTCTGAATGGAAGGTTTTCCCATTTGGTTTCAAGCTTGAAAATATTAAATATTACAAGGTCTGGGAATATTTATGAGGGTCTAAAACATTAATGACTCCCAGAAGACAATTCTCATAAATCAAACAAGGATGGCAATAGCATGACCTAATGTAGAATTTTTAAAACTTTCAGTAACCTGGGGCCACCTTCTGATGACATGAATTGTGCTGAGGCAGGCCTTGTGCTAATAAGGACATACATACTGTACATACCTGCTGTTACAATTGTATTGTTACTTCCGCAGGAGCCACAGGTATAGGGCCAGATTCAGTAAGAAGTTACGTGGCTTATCTCTAGATAAGCCACGTAACTTCTTAGATGCGCCGGCGTATCTTTTTTATGTATTCAGAAAACACGATACGCCAGGAGTTAAGATACGAGCGGCGTAATTGTATTACAGCATCGTATCTTAACTGCATTTTTAAGATGGCCGCTAGGGGCGTTCCCGCTGATTTACGCCTAGAATATGTAAATCAGCGAGATAAGCCTATTCACGGCTGACGCAGTGAATTTACGCCGTTTACATAAGACGTTTTCCGGCGTAAAGATAAACCACCAAAGAGACTCTGGTGACTCTGGTGAACACCTGCTGGATCTTAGACTCCGCGCCCTGGGGAATCTTAGGCTCTAGCTCCCTGTGGGATCCCTGTTTGTGATCCAGTGGACCTGCCTTCCTTAGCCGCCCAGTGTTCCGTCTGCAGCAGTCAGCCGTAGGGTCCACTACCTTAATGGTGCACTCCTAACCACAACAGTGTGCATCTGTTACCTGACTGCAGGTGACCTGACATAAACTAATCCTAAACCTGTGACCCTTGCTTGGTGCCCAATGAGGAGGGGAACAGGGAGGACATGACAACCACCAAAGCATCTTACCCTTGCTACAGGCATGTTTAGTATAAATGGTCTCTAAGTCCCAGATTGCCCTTGTGAAGCTGCACAGCCTGCACAACTAGCATGTCTGTCCATTGTAAAATACTGATTTTTTTATATTTCCAATTTCCTGAAAATGTGTACTATCTCACAAAAGTGTAAAGCACTGTTACCTGACTTCCCATTGGTTTAAGTTTATAAATCTTATCCTGTTTTGACAAATGATGCAATGACAGACAAGGAACTTTGGTTCTGATTCTTCCTTCCCAAAGCATTAGATCAGATTGAGATGTGAGAAACATGACCCTGAGATCAAGCCGTAAGTATACTTTAAAACAAAGACTCTCCCTTTACCTATCATCCAAAACAATAGTTTTATAGAAACAAGATCTTTGACATACAACAAAGTTTACATGAACAATTCTCTTTCAAGGACAATGAATACAATTAATTGTGACCCAGGAATGGGAAAATTCATATTATTTTGATCTATAAAAATGATCATGCAAGCCTCAACAAACCGCTGACCCAGACTTAATAACAACATTAGACACATCATTATCAAACTGAAGAGAACGAATGCCTGTAACTTATAACCACAGAGTCTAGAACAGCTCATATGTGTCTGATTATCTTCCCAGACAATGGACAAGAAATTATGATACCTGGAAGACACACTGATGGAGCCATGTGGTTTTGCTTAAGCTCGCCTTACAGTTTTGCTCCTCACATGTTATTTCCAAACTTTATTATCCCACCTCTCACCAGGAACTCTTGCATCATCACCTCGTTTGCCGAGACATTTTTATATTCATGTTTCTGGTACAGATAGCGTATTGCTAACATCCACTTTGCAGATGTTCCCTCCAAGTTAAATAATTGCACATGGAAATTACAACATGCTCTGGCACAGCCAAGAGGTAAACTGTGCAAGTGAGGAGATGAGAGGATCCATCAGATATCGGCCTGTCACAAGGTTACTCTTGGTGGAAATGTTTACTTTTTGCTTTGACTGCGTCCGGTGTTATTTATGTGTTTGTTTTATTACACTGCTTTATGAGCTGTGATCACATTTTTTTCAGACTTGTGTAAACATCAGCCCTTCGTGTGTGATGCTTTGATCTGAATAATATTTTAGAAGCTCCTCTGTTGGCCTGTTCATAGAAAAAAAAGGAAGAACATTATCTGTTTATTTGGAATGGAAGACTCATATAGATACTTCAAATCTGACCCTGTGGCCACCCTACAATTGTCTGTTCAATGGCACATAAACTGTATAGTCAGTAGTTTGTGGATTTGACCACACCTACTGTGCATCAGCTTATTGGGCATCCTATGGCAAAACTGTGGGTATTTATATGGAAATTGTTCCCCCTTTGTGTCTGTAGCAGTTTTCACTCTCTGGGGAGTGCTTTTCACAAAATGTTGTTTCTGTGGGAATTTGTGCTCATTCAGCTAACAGGGCATTTTTGAGCTTCTGGAGTTGGCTTTGGGCACAAAGGAACAGCCATGATGGAACAGAAAGCTTTTTGCTTTTTCGCAAGCTTTCGATATAAGGTTGGAAATGTACAACTGTCTAAAATGTCCTTAGCTGCAAACATCTGAACTTAAAGAGAACAGCCAAAGCTTGTTGCAGTTCGTTCTGCACGCCCGTGACCCGTTTTCAGCAGACAGCGAGCTGAAGACAGCAGTCAGCTGACGTCAAAAAGCCAGTCCAGACTAGGGAAAGGTTGCGACCATATAGCTGGGATCTGCTCCAATCCCTGGACTGGCACCTGTCTCAGCCTCTCAGCGGGCCAGACTGATGCTACATCCAGTATAGGCAAGTATAATTCTAAAACATTTTTTAGCATGCTGTAAACATACTTCTGGCCTCATAGGTGGTTGTGATGGTCCGATGTCAAAAAATTCAAACTTACCTGTCCTCTTCCTATTTCTCTATCTTTGTTACTATTATAATAATATCTGAGAAATGCAACAAATGCAATGTAGCTTATAAAATTATTGATTTTCTGCTGAAAAATGTAGGTCACTTTCCCTGAAATGCCCACTTGTCTCACATATGTGCACCCTCATTTGCTAAAAGAAATTTAAAGTAGCTGAATGTCAGAATTTTTTTTTTTGACATCTCTCATGCTCTACTGTAATTAAGTCATAGCCCTTTGATATCATTATGTAACTTCATTGTGGTGACAAGTCTTGTACCTTTACCGTCTGCTGATTGTATATTAGTACTGCAGCTCAGATCTCCACAGTGTACACCTAATACTCATTTATCCCCTACATAGAGAACTTCATTGTCCACCTAGTGCCTGATCAGCAGATTTTTTTCTGTATTGCACCCTCTAGGTTGATAAAGAATTGTATATACAGTAGGTTTTCAACATATTAGGTAAACTTAGGCAGGCCTGACTGGCAGTCAGGCCTGTTTGTTTTAATCTGGGTTGGGAGTGGCTCGGGGTAGTGTTGGGTGACTCACAGGCAGCATCACCAGGACCTCCTACTTCTTTCCAGAACATTCTAGTGTGCTATGCTGTCGATGGCCTTGGAGGGAGCTCCCCAGTCTGGGGGGTGACCTTGGGTCTGGGCTCAGATGTGGACAGGACCCTCCTACAACACAAAGAGGTGTCTTGGCCAAGAGGAGCAAGGAGAGGACAGCGGGAGAAAGCACTGCAATGAAAGTCTCCAAAGAGGAAAAACAGGTCGCAGCCAGGAGGGCTGGTGAGTGAAGCACAGTTGAAAGCACTGGGGAGACATGCCTGAGAGGACTGATAGATAGCAGTCTGAGATGGGTGTAGAACCAGAAGAGAGGACTGGGGAGGCATGCCTGAGAGGACTGGGAGATTGCAGTTTGAGATGGGTGCAGAACCAGGTGAGAGAACTGTGGAAACATGGGCAGTGGGGAGAGGCAGCTGCAGCCATGAGGGCTGGTAGAGTTTAAAGATGTGATACTGAGCACAGTAGCCACACGGACAGCTAGCAGTAAAAGACTATCATATTTTTGTTGCTACACTAAAGAGGCCTGCGGTCAGGGCTGCTATTAGGGGGGTACAGACAGTACACCTGTAAGGGGCCCGGATGGCAACCCCTTTTTTTTATAAAACATTTTTTATATATAATTTTTTTTTATATAAAAATTATTGTTTTATATATATATTTTATATATTTTTTGGGGTTTTTTTATTTTTATTAAACGGCCCAGAGGTCCCCAGGGTCTGGATGGCAACCCCCCTTTTTTATTAAAACATTTATATATATATATATATATATATATATATATATATATATATATATTTTTTTTTAAAGGCCCAGAGGGCCCCAGGGCCCTGGATGGCAACGCCCCCCTTTTTTTTTAAATGTATATATTTTTTTGTTATTATTTTATATATATATATATATATATATATATATATATATATATGTATATATATTTTTTTCCATTATTATTAAAGGGCCCAGACCTCAATTCGCGGCGGCAGCACCCCCTGCTTCTCAATTCTTGCCACGCACCCCCCCTTTTTAATTCATGCCCCCTCTCAATTTTCTCAATGCACCCCCACACTTCTCAATTCTTCTCAATTTGCAGCAGCACCCCCTCCCTTCTCTGCTCCAGGGGACACATGCCTGAAGCTGTGTAAGGGGCCCCATCATTTTTGATGATGGTGGCCCTGCCTGCTGTCCCAGCCTGCAAAGGGCATCTACCTTAGGCATGGGTTAGTTAGTTCTGGCCTACCAATCAGTGCTAGCTGGTCATGGAAGTTTAAGCAAGTAAAGTTCTGAAGGGATTGAGAGTAATAGTCTGCAAGCAGGTGTACTGGAGTATATATACAGAGAGTGTATATAGTTGGTCACATGTACATTTTTTACAATCAAGTGGGCATCCCATATACCCTTAGCCCATCCAAATTAATTCCCCTCAATAAAAATACAAAACAAAGTGCATGGACTGTTTTCTGTCTAAGAGTGACTGGAAATCTTGTGAGGGGTGATAGGTGAACTACAAAACTCATCAGCCCTTACAAGGGTACCCCTATATCTGTTTGCTCATGTACTGCATATTGGTCTGTCCCTAAAGTCTATCTGACTGGTCATGATTAGGGATGAGCCGAACCACCCCCCCGTTCGGTTCGCACCAGAACCTTCGAATGGACCGACCATTCGCGAGAACATTTAGAACCCCATTGAAGTCTATGGGACTCGAACCTTCGAATTCAAAAGTGCTCATTTTAAAGCCCAATATGCAAGTTATTGTCGTAAAATGTCTTTGAGAACTCGGGTCTTGCCCCAGGGAACATGTATGAATGGAAAAAAAGTTTTAAAAACTGTATTTTTTTCTGGAGCAGCGATTTTAATGATGCTTAAAGTGAAAAAAAAAATAATGAAAAATTCCTTTAAATATCGTACCTGCTGGGTGTCTATAGTAGTGGCACATGTTTAGAACTGTCCCTGCACAAAATGAGATTACTATAAGAAAAAGGTAAATAAAAACTGCTTGCGGCTTTAATCTAATGTCTGTTTTCTGCAATATGGATGAAAATCACTGAGAAAAATAGCATGGGTTTCCCTGCCCCCCTCCCCCCAGGTCATTACAAGCCCCTTTGGCCCTATATACTTTGAACAGCAGTATACAGGTGGTGCAAACAAGACAGAGACTGTAGGTTTGTTGTTAAGTAGAATCTGTTTGTAATTTTCAACTGGTACTTCTTTAAAGTGTAGCTTCAGCCATAGAATCTTTTTTTAAGCTTTTCTGAAAACATAGAGAAGGGTTATCACCCCTGTAACATTTGTTTACATTCTGTGTGCATCTGTTCAGAAGATTGCACCTCACTTTCTGTCCCAAAGACAAATGATTTTTTGAAAAAAATGTTTTGTTTTTTTTTGTGAAACAAGGATTGTGATAAAGAATCAGTGGGCACCTTTTACAGAAGAAATTTCCCTTCCTAGGGGTAGATTTTCTCTCACTTCCTGTTGTCTCCTTCCGTTTGCAAGTAGGAGTCGTTTGTAAGTTGGATGTTTTAAAGTAGGGGCCTGCCGTATATACGCTGCAGAAATTTGGGCCCTAGGTGTTGGTGTTGCCACAACACTGCAACCCCTCACAGTTAGTCTTGGTGGGCGCTGGAACGCCCTGCTGTGAAATATTAGATCAAAAATTGTAAATTACACGCCCCTGTTAAACAGGGGCAGAAAAATTGGGCCTTAGCCACTGGTGCTGGTGCCACAACACTGCAACACCCTCACAGATACTCTAGTTGTAGCGCAGCAAAGAGCCTGCTGCAAACTATTGCATCAAAAATTGTAAATTACACGCCCCTGTTAAACAGGGGCAGAAAAATTGGGCCTTAGCCACTGGTGGCGGTGCCCAGAACCAACAATGAGAGAGGTAAGGAAGTCCTCCTCTTCCTCCCTCTGTTCTGCCTCAAGGGCCCTGTCCATTATTTCACGTAGTGTGTGCTCCAACATTTGAATAAGAGGGACAGTCTCACTGATGCATGCACTGTCACTGCTCACTATCCTCGTGGCGTCCTCAAATGGTGACAGGACAGTGCATGCATCCCTGATTAAGGCCCACTGGCGTGGGGAAAAAACCAAGCTCCCCTGACCCAGTTCTGCTGCCATATTGGCACACTTACTCATTGATGGCCCTCTGCTGCGTGTGCAGCCGCTGCAGCATGGCCAATGTAGAGTTCCTTCTGGTGGGCATGTCACAGATTAGGCAGTTCTTGGGCAGGTTGTATTCCCTTTGGAGGTCTGTCAGCCGAGCAGTGGCATTATATGACCTTCTGAAATGCACACAGACTTTCCTGGCCTGCTTCAGGACATCCTGTAAGCCTGGGTACCTGCCCAAGAACCGCTGCACCACCAAATTCAGTACATGAGCAAAACAGGGCACATGGGTCAGTTGTCCCTGTCGCAGGGCAGAGAGGAAAAAAGAGAGATACCCTTCGGAGTGGGAATTTAGAGGCCAAGCCCAGAGTTGGGCAGAGAGGAGGTTGGTGCCATTGTCGCTAACCACCATTTCTGGGTTAAGCTGGCGTGGCGTCAACCACCTCTGAGCCTGCCCCTGAAGAGCTGAAAGAACCTCTGCCCCAGTGTGGCTCCTGTCTCCCAAGCACACCAGCTCTAGCTCCGCATGGCATCTCTTTGCCTGCATTCCTGCGTAGCCCCTCGTATGCCTACGGAGCACGTCTGGTTCCGAGGACACATCAGCACAGGAAGAGGAAGAAGAAGAGGAGGGGATGAAGGAGAGAGGTGTGTCACAACCAGTAGTGGTGTTTTGGAGGCGTGGTGGCGGAACAACCTCCAACACTACTGTACCTTGCCCTGTGTCCTTCCCAGCTGCCAGCAGAGTCACCCAATGCGCCGTAAAAGAGAGGTAACATCCCTGTCCATGCCTGCTGGACCATGAGTCAGCGGTAATATGCACCTTACCACTGACCGCCCTGTCCAGCGAGGCATGGACATTGCCTTCCACATGGCAGTAAAGAGCCGGAATCGCCTTCCTTGAGAAAAAGTGGCGTTTGGGAACTTGGCACTGAGGTACCGCACATTCCACAAACTCATGGAAGGGGGCAAAATCTACCAACTGAAAAGGCAACAGTTGAAGTGCTAGCAATTTCGTTAAGCTAGCATTCAACTGCTGGGCATGTGGATGGCTGGGAGAGTACTTCTTTTGGTGCTGCAGCAGCTGGGGCAGGGAAACTTGTCTGCTACAATCTGCCATTGGTGTACCGATAGTAGATTGTCCGCATGTACTACTAGGTTGTGACACCTATCAGCGCAGGTTTAGAAAGGACAGAATGAGGGGCAAGGGGAGGTCCGCTTTGTTCTTTGGTGTGGGTCTTTCAGGTATGCTTGCCAACAAACTGCATGGCAGGTTGACATATGTCTGGTCAAGCATGTGGTGCCCAAGCGGGTGATGTTTTGGCCACGCGAGATACGCTTGAGACATATGTTGCAAATAGCAACGGTGCGATCTGATGCACATGTCGCAAAAAAGACCCACACCAAAGAACTTTTGCAGTAACGCTGAGACACAGCAGCGCCCTGCACAGGCGTAGCTCTGCGATTGAATGCAGTTGGTGTGCTGCCCTTAAGCTGTCCCCTGGAGGGCATCCTGGCTCTTTGGAGATGTGCCTGGCCTCCTTCTCTCTCCTATCAGGCACCCACGTAGAGTCAGTGACCTCATTATCCCCTCCCTCCTCATCACTGTCGAAAACCTGGCAGTATGCTGCAACTGAGGAAGGATGACTGCCAGATTGCTGTCCTTCTTGGGCACCCCCTCTCTCTGGGCTCACATTACTGCCTTCCTCTATCTGTGTTCCATCATCGGAACCTTCAAAACGCTGCGTATCTTCATGCAGCATGTACCCAACACTGTGTTCAAACCGTTTGTGGGACTCCTCAGGAGGACATGGTGGGACTAGGGAAGGAGTAAGTGATGCCATTGAGCAGAGGGAAGAGGACGCCTTGTCAGCTACTTTACCAGACAGTATCCTGAGCCTGGGTGAGAGAGGATGAGGAGGATGAGGATGGCTTGGTCATCCACTCTACCAAGTCTTCGGCATGTTGCGGCTCAACGCGGCCAGCTGTCGGAAACAAGGACGAGCGTGTCACACGGCCACGTGCTGATGAGGATGCACCGTTTCCACGACCAGCACTGTTGCTTGTAGACGCAGAGCCTGCTTGCCCTTGTGACTCTCTGCCTCTTCCAGACATTATAATGGCCTGCAGAGGACAAAGGCAGTACTAACACCTGGTAGCTTTTGGTGCAAACTGCAGAGGACACGTGCAGTACACACCAAGTAGCTTTATGTGGAAAGTAAAGAGCACACTTGCACTATGCACCAAGTGGGTTTACTTGCAAAGTAATGAGCACACTTGCACTATGCACCAAGTGGGTTTTTAGGTGCAAAATTAGGAGCACACTTGCACTATGCACCAAGTGGGTTTACTTGTAAACGAATGAGCACACTTGCACTATACACCAAGTGTGTTTAGGTGCAAAGTTATGAGCACATTTGCACTATGCACCAAGTGGGTTTAGTTGTAAAGTAATGAGCACACTTGCACTATGCACCAGGTGTTTAGGTGCAAAGTTATGAGCACACTTGCACTATGCACCAAGTGGGTTTAGTTGCTATGAGCACACTTGCACTATGCACCAAGTGGGTTTAGTTGCAAAGTAATGAGCACACTTGCACTATGCACCAAGTGGGTTTAGTTGCTATGAGCACACTTGCACTATGCACCAAGTGGGTTTAGTTGCAAAGTAATGAGCACGCTTGCACTATGCACCAAGTGGGTTTACTTGTAAAGTAAGTAATGAGCACACTTGCACTATGCACCAAGTGTGTTTAGGTGCAAAGTAATGAGCAAACTTGCAGTATACAGCAAGTTGGTTTAGGTGCACTGAGCACACAGGCAATACAACACGTGAGAACACTGCAGCTAGCACAATCAACTGCCTGACAGATTAGGAAAAACAAATCTAACTAAACTAAACAGTGTATAAATATATGTACAACTCCTGGGATGTATACAAGGACGAGCGTGTCACACGGCCACGTGCTGATGAGGATGCACCGTTTCCACGACCAGCACTGTTGCTTGTAGACGCAGAGCCTGCTTGCCCTTGTGACTCTCTGCCTCTTCCAGACATTATAATGGCCTGCAGAGGACAAAGGCAGTACTAACACCTGGTAGCTTTTGGTGCAAACTGCAGAGGACACGTGCAGTACACACCAAGTAGCTTTATGTGGAAAGTAAAGAGCACACTTGCACTATGCACCAAGTGGGTTTACTTGCAAAGTAATGAGCACACTTGCACTATGCACCAAGTGGGTTTTTAGGTGCAAAATTAGGAGCACACTTGCACTATGCACCAAGTGGGTTTACTTGTAAACGAATGAGCACACTTGCACTATACACCAAGTGTGTTTAGGTGCAAAGTTATGAGCACATTTGCACTATGCACCAAGTGGGTTTAGTTGTAAAGTAATGAGCACACTTGCACTATGCACCAGGTGTTTAGGTGCAAAGTTATGAGCACACTTGCACTATGCACCAAGTGGGTTTAGTTGCTATGAGCACACTTGCACTATGCACCAAGTGGGTTTAGTTGCAAAGTAATGAGCACACTTGCACTATGCACCAAGTGGGTTTAGTTGCTATGAGCACACTTGCACTATGCACCAAGTGGGTTTAGTTGCAAAGTAATGAGCACGCTTGCACTATGCACCAAGTGGGTTTACTTGTAAAGTAAGTAATGAGCACACTTGCACTATGCACCAAGTGTGTTTAGGTGCAAAGTAATGAGCAAACTTGCAGTATACAGCAAGTTGGTTTAGGTGCACTGAGCACACAGGCAATACAACACGTGAGAACACTGCAGCTAGCACAATCAACTGCCTGACAGATTAGGAAAAACAAATCTAACTAAACTAAACAGTGTATAAATATATGTACAACTCCTGGGATGTATACATATCCTCTACACTGACTAGCCTGCCTGCTCTATCTAGCTTGAAAAAAAGCCAATCTTCCTCTCTCTCTGTCTGATCTGGAACAAGCCCGGAACACACTACACGAGGCCGCGCTGCAGGCGGCCTTTTATAGTGTGGGGTGTGTGCTAAAGCCCTGAGCCATAATTGGCCAAAGCCACCCTGGCTTTGGCCAATTATGGCTCTCCGTTTTTTGTGTGCTGTGATTGGCCAAGCATGCGGGTCATAGTGCACACTTCGCCAATCATCAGTGCGCAATGCCGGAGTGAATTATGGGCCGTGGCGCGTCACTCGAATTTGGCGCGAACGATCCGTTTTGTTCGAATTTCGACGAACGGTCGAACAGCCGATGTTCGAGACGAACATGGGCTCAACTCGAACACGAAGCTCATCCCTAGTCATGGCTTGGATTATTCTAGGATGAGCTTAAACCTTAAAGTGGTTGTACACCCTGTACAACCACTTTTACCAACAGGTAAGCCTAGATTAAAGGTTAGGTTTAGGAGATATTTACAATAGAGACGTGCAACCATGTCAACGGCGCAGGCGCACCTAAGAAACGGCAATCGTACAGTACTTATGGGTGGCACTGATAGGTGGAACGGATGGGAACTGATGGTCTTTGATAGGAGTCCATGAGTCCCTTTCACTAGTACACTGTTAAACCCCTAACCACATGTAGCACTACCCCCGGAGGGGCTGCTAGTTTGTTTTGGGTGGCACATTTACCTCGTGGCTCTCTGAATTCCTAGGGGTGTATGGTGCATATAGCAGTAGTAAAGGAATGTCCGCAACAGGTGTCTTTTGCTGTGCTCTTTATTACCTAGCCGGATAAAAACAATAAACTGGTGGTGAAAGGATAGGCTTGAGGGAAGAAGGAGAACAGCAGATTCAGGTGTAGTATTTTGAAACAGTCCTGCTCCCATATGTAACACTTTCTGCACCACTCCTGCCTGAGCGTACCCGGACAGACCTCTCTCACTGACCTGGCAGCTGGAGTATCACTCAAACCTTTTTCTGGGAAAAGTCTCTGCCACAGACCCTCCTGGAATGGACTTGAACTTGAGAAAAAGTCTCTGCCACAGACCCTCCTGGAATAGACTCAGGGAGAAACCTCTGCCACAGGCCCTCACTGATTACAATTACGGAGACAATCCTCCTTGAAGATTTGCGCCTGGATCTCCTTCTAGTCGCTGCTGCTCAAATGTTCCAGACCAACATGGTCCCGGAACCAGGAACACCGTGTGGCACGCACGCCTCGGCCAGGTAGGCCATAACGCCGAGACAGAGACCCTGTTTTGAACATAACAATTTGGAAGTAACCAGGCGCTACACACATGTATTATTTTTTTTCTGGATAACCCCTTTACTGCCAGTGTCATTTTCACAGTAATCAGTGCATTTTTATAGCACTGATGGCTGTAAAAATTACAATGGTCCCAAAATGGTGTTAAAAGTGTCCAATTTGTCCACCATAATGTTGGAGTCAGGATAAAAATCACTGATCGCCGCCATTCCTAGTAAAAAAAAAATATTAATAAAAATGCCATAAAACTATCCCCTATATTGTAAACGCTATAACTTTTGCATAAACCAATCAATAAACGCTTATTGCATTTTTTTTTACCAAAAATATGTAGAAGAATACGTATCGGCCTAAACGAAGGAAAGAAAAAAAATGTATATCTTTTTTGGGGATATTTATTATAGCAAAAAGTAAAAAATATTGATTTTCTTTCAAAATAGTCGCTCTATTTTTGTTTATAGCGCAACAAATTAAAACCGCAGGGGTAATCAAATACCACCAAAAGAAAGCTATATTTATGGGAAAAAAAGGACGCCAATTTTGTTTGGGAGCCACGTTGCACGACCACGCAATTGTCAGTTAAAGCAACAGTGCCGAATCGCAAAAAGGGGCCAGGTCCTTTACCTGCATAATGGTCTGGGTCTTAAGTGGTTTAAGTAATCCAGCAAAGAGACATCCCAATCCAGCAAAGAGACAACCCAATTCAGCAAAGAGACACCCCCAAATATTCTGCAAACGAGACAGCCCAATCCAGGAAAGAGACATGCCCCATATGGCAAAGAGACATCCCAATCCAGCAAAGAGACAGTCACAGACAGGCTCGCAGTACAGGCCCACATCCACACATGTAGCCTCTCAACACCTCTATAATCCCAGACTGCAGGAATATCAGCTCAGCGCACAGTTATAGGAAATGAAATTGTGCAGCAGCAATATTAGCACCTACATTCAATGGACAGGCCGGTGTGGGAAAAGTCCCTCAGACCCCCTTCCTCTTCACCACCATGGCACCACCAACCAACTAAGCTCCGAATCGATCCTGGTTCAGGCTGTGTCAGTGTGACTGATTAAAGTGGCCCTTGTCCTCTCAGGCACACACTACCATGCCACTCTCCTCATTGTCTTTCTTTAGCCTTTTGGCCTCAGTTTTACTGAACTGCGCTCTACCACCGCCAGTCACGTGACAACCGATGCCCAGACTTCTTTCCTGCTTTTTATGGGACATGGCAGCCCACTCAAATGAATAGCCCGAGCAAATGTGGGCCACAGGGCCCACACAAGATTGAATCTGTGCCCCTCTAAATGTTGCATTCAGGGCGACCACTGTGGTTGTGCCCCCCATGCTACACTACTGTACCACGGAGCCTGAGATTGTTCCTGTGGTTTTGATTGTATATGTCTTCAAGCTTTATAGGTTTGATGACATCTGGGTGTCCTCCAGTTGTGGTAGCCAGTGTGAGAATTGCTGGGCAGAAGGTTCAAGTTCACTCACCCATTGATCGGTACCTGTCAGTTTAGTGTTCATGTCCGCTAGTTTATTTCTCAATTTAGTAGTGATGCTGGTAACCAGGGCATGAAAGTCAGCTTCTGTTGGCAAGGCCTGCAGGAGTGAGCATGTCTCCTCAGTTGGTGCATCAGACGAGGGGATGGCTTTAGGTCAGTTGTTTCCAAAGATCTGAGGTCGAGCAGCCTGGCAGTCAAAATAGGAGATGCGGTAAGAGTAGGTAAGTAAAACTGAGATCAGCTATCCCCACTGTGCCCACTGTCTGACATCGGGGGTACTGATCCTCTGACCGATAGCAGGGCTGGAAGGCAAGCCAGCGCCATATTGGGTTCCATGCTTTGCTCGATAATGAAAGTTTTTATCGAGAACTGCAATGGAACTGATCACTCAAAGCGGCCCAATCATTTTTTCACAAGAGAACTTGGTGCACATGATTATCAACAAAGTAGAGCACATGAAAAAAACACAGTTGTTGTTACAATCAGGTGTGTAGCCAGCTGGAGAGGTGGGCTGACCTTCCTGTGCCTACACGCCTCCTTTTCATTCTCCCCCCTGCTCCCCAACAGTACAAAACCGGGACTGTTATGAAACAGACAGCTCTCACTTCCCTTCTGCAGCTTACATGTGGTTTAATCAGAGAGGCTCTGTGAGAGATTTCCCGGAGTAGAGTAGACACATTGCACAGGAGACACAAAGCATCATGGGAATTGTAGTCTTAAAGGGGTACTGTACAATACAATTGGATATGCTGCAGAACTACAATGACCACCATTCCCTGTATACAGAGGAGAAGAAGAAGAACAGAATTTTTCCCTGGCAAATTGAGAGAGATCGAGGCAGTCCAGAGCAGGGATCTAGATAGTGAGGACCTGCTACATGGGATGTCTGTGCACACACCAGCGTGCTAGAAGACTGAGCCACCTTGAGCCTCTTCTGTGCAGGGATCTGGAGCAGTAAGGACCCATTGCTGGGGTGCTTGTGCCCACACCAGGGACCAAAGGACTGAGACACTTAGAGTTGTCCTGCTGTGCCAGAACCCAAGGCTGAAGAGACCTGTTGCCACGCATTACTCTGTTCTGCAAGCAAGTTACCAAGACAATGAGCCAGAAACAGCCATCATGGACCCTGCCTGTGCAACCCAATGGTGTTCCAGCCCCAACCAATAAAAAATAAAATAATAATAATACATTGTATTTATAGTGCCCTTTTCATCACAAAGATCTCAAAGTGCTACAGGTTAAAAACAAAAATAAAATAAAAATACAGTCAGTAGATTAAGGAGCCCTCAAGGTGTCAGGTAGGGCATTCCACAGATGTGGGGCAGCTGCACAAAAGGCCCTGTCTCCCATTGTCTTAAAGGGGTGTTCCAGCCCTAAGTTGTGTTTATTAAAAGTCAGCAGCTACAAAAAGTGTAGCTGCTGGCTTTTAATAAACACTCACTTACCTGCTCCTGCGTTCCAGCGACGCGCCGACCGGGGCTCCGCTCCTCTGCCCCCCTCCCCGGCCGGCGTCTCCATGCTGACTGTGGGCACCCAGCCGTGACAGCCTTCGGCTTCACGGCCGGGCACCCACTGCGCATGCGCGAGCCGTACTGCGCATGCGTGCGGGGCGCGGCTCGCCGCTGATTGGAGAGGCGATCGCATGGGACCTGTCAGTGTCCCATGTGATCGCCTACAGGGAGGGGGCTGGTGTAGGCGATTAAGCTTAATCGCCTAACCAGCCCCTCGGCGGAAGCAGGAAGTGGGACAGGAAGTCCCACTCCTACTGAAGCCCCCACTCCCCCCCCAAAAAAATTACATGCCAAATGTGGCATGTATGGGGGTGAGGAGTGGATTGAAAAAAGGTCGTTTTTTTGGGTGGAACACCCCTTTAAGTCTAGTTCTGGGTATGTGCAGAAGGTTTAAGTCAGTGGAACAGAGGGAACGTTTTGTGTTCTGTAGTTTGAGAAGTTCTTTAAGGTAGGGAGGGGCATGTCCATGGATGCATTGATGTGTGAGGAGGGAAACCTTATACTCAATTCTGATGGAAACAGGAAGCTGGTGAAGTGAGTTAAGCATAGGGGTAATATGCTCATATTTACGGACTCTCATCAGGATCCTTGCTGCAGAGTTTTGGATGTACTGAAGCCCCTGCAGACTCTTTTGAGGAATCCCAATGAGAAGTGCAATACAGTAATCAAGTCTGGAGGAGACAAAGGCATGAACCAGCTTTTCGGCATCTGAAAGGGAGAGAATAGGATGGAGTTTAGAAATTTTCCGAATGTGGTAGAAAGAGGTCTTGCATAAATGATTTATATGGGCTTCAAAAGTGAGTCAATTTTTACACCAAGATTTGTGACTGTTGATGAGAGGGGAATATTAGAACCAGAAAAAGTTATGCTGGTTACAGATGATGATTTGGTCTGGTACGGAGTGCCAATCAAGATAACTTCTGTTTTGGTACTGTTTAGTTGGAGAAAGTTATGCTCCATCCATACCTTTATCTCCAGACTTCTCCAGACAGGTGGTGAGTACTGATAGGGATGACTGTGAGGGAGGAGTTTCAGCTGTTGCATTTACATATCATCAGCATAACAGTGAAATAAAATGTTGTGACGGCTGATAATTTGACCAAGAGGGGTGAGGTAGAGTATGAAGAGGATGGGGCCAAGGACTGAGCCCTTGGGGGACACCGCAAGTAACTGTATGTGAATTTGAATTGAAGTGGCCCAGGGAAATATATTCTGTCCGGGTTGTGAGGTACGATTTGTACCAACTGAGGGCTGTGTCATTGAGTGCAATAATACGGTGGAGTCAGTTTAAAATACCATGATCAACTGTATCAAATGCAGCCGAAAGGTCCAGGAGGATAAGAAGGGAGGGAGAGCCAGCACCAGAAGATATATTGAGGTTGTTTTTTTTAACTCTGACAAGAGCAGTCTCTGTACTGTGAGCAAAACGGAAACCTGATTGAAATTTTTCAAAGAGCATATTTTTGGGACCATTCACATTTATACAGCGAACAGTGCTATAAATATGCACTGATTACTGTATAAATGTGACTGGCAGGAAAGAGGTTAACACTAGGGGGCGAAGAAGGGGTTAGATGTGTTCCTTGGGAGTGATTCTTACTGCGAGGGGAGGGGACTGACTGGGGGAGGTGACCGATCTGTGTCCCTATCTACAAGGGACACAGCATCGGTCTCCTCTCCCTGACAGGACGTGGATCTCTGTGTTTACACACAGAGACCCACGTCCTTGGCTGTGTAATGGTCGATTGCAGGTACCGAGCAGACATCGCGACCGCCAGGCACGCGCATTGGCATTTCAGTAACGCGCCGGGAATGCGTGCGTGCCACCAGCGCTCGCGCGCCCCCCAGTGGCCACAGAAGCCAAGGACATAAAAAGACGGCCTCCCGGACCTGTAGAGTCACCTTGTGGTAATCATTTGACAATGGCCCAGGCTCCAAGAAGTTAAACCTACCAGAAGATCCAGAGTCAATAATTCAATGTTCTAACATATTCATTCCAAAGAGGGATAAACTCCCAGTTGTCTCATGTTAAAAGAATGAAACTTCCAGGGTGAAATCCAAATGCTGGTAATATTCCTATATTGATAATAAATGAAAGAAAGAAAAAACAGTTCAGCAGTGTACAATCTACTCCACCCTCAATCAGAAAGAGATCGGATCAAAAGAATACCAAACCTTTTCTTTAACATTCACAATGTGGTACCACACATATCTCTTCCTTACAGTTCAGGCCGCTGCAAAAAATAGCAGGCTAAGGGGTCCTTATATGCCCCCTCCACTTCCTTCAACATCCAATGGAGCTGAGGGAAGCGTAAACAGCTATAATAGCTATTGCGCATGCGCAGGCTGCACCGGAAGGGACGTCACATCTAGGCACTACGAAAACATTGGCGTCATGTTGGAAAACCAGAGCAGAGAGTGGCTTCAAGCTAAGCAGCCCTTAGCCACTAAAAAATGCCCAAGCCCCTACAAATATAAGTGAAAGGGACAGCTTTGGGGGCACGCTTAGCAAGTGGACAATAGAGCCAGCGCCAAACCACCCACAAATAAAACCCTATAAGGGAAATTATGGTGACATCCTGGGCGTCCTAATGGTCACCTACCACCAAACACGGAACGTCTTATAAAACTGAGAAACGCTATCTAGTGGCCAAGCATGTGAAATACAACCCCAGCATACAAAACCCATTTGTTAATAACATATGAGCCAGATATCTAAGGAACAATTTCCTAGACATAGAATGGATATATTGAGGCAGGGAGATCTGAAAGACCCTACAATTCCATGCTTAAATGACTATTATACAAAAATTTACAAACTATGTCCCTTCTTTTTATAAAATATAAAAGAATATAATAAATAATAAAATAATACAATACAAAAGAATAAAATAAATAAGAATAAAATAATAGAAAATAGCCGTCTATTGAAATTCGAATGACGAATTTCTCATTTTGAATTGAATAAAATGGAATAGAAAGAATATAGCTGTCTTTCGAAATTCAAATTTAGAAAATAATAGAACCAGCTATCCACAATGAATTCAGATGATTTCGATATTTTTGATTTCAATACTTTGAATTTGATTAGAGCACTTTGAATCCATTGGAAAAATTTGAATCCGGTCAAAAATGTATATATAAAACTAATCTAAACTAATTTAACTACGACAAAGGGGGTGTGGTCTAGCGCTGATGTGAGCAGGTGTGTTTAGCTCACCTGGGCTTCTTCATCCTGAGAATTGACCGGTGTGTCCTGAAAAAAAGAATAAGGAGATTGGCATGCTGAAGTCGGTAGTGGCGTTCCAGAGGCTGGTGGTGGGGAGCCGCCTCAAATCTGCTTCGGTCCCGGCTGGTCTCCGGGTCTGTCCGTGAGATGGGGGGCGGCTTTCTGAGACCACTTAGCTGCGGTCGGAGAGATGCGGCATTTCTCTGTGTGTGGTAGCTCTCCTTGGCCTCTGGGGGCTTCTTTCAGCCCCACTTTAGATCCCTCCAACCTCTGTTGATCTCTGCCAGACCCAGTCAGATCTTTTCGGCAGGAATCAACTTTCTTTGGCTTTCCTCGGCTATTATGTGACACATAAGTGAAGCAGTAGCCTAATTTGAGCAGTTTTCACGTAATCCATCCCAGTACACCATGAAAGTACAACAACCTAAGATATCCTTATCCTTAGTAGTTGAAGAGGTGGAAGGGTAACAGGTAATAGGTCAGGTGCACACTTCTGTCCGGAAATACTCCTGCTTCCAGCAACACAGCTTTCATCGCCAATCTCTAGCCAGAGTGGGTATTGCACACCTGGAAAGGCCTCTCTCACTAGCCTAGCAGCCAGGATGGCACACAGAAATTGGTAAAGTCTCTGCCACAGACCTTCCCAGAGATGGAGGTATGTTCGGTCCATAATCCTTTCAACACAGGATTTAGCACCCGAATCTCTCCCGATTAACTTCTTGTAAACTTAGAACTGACAGGCGACCATCATTCAGCCTTTCAGTAATGGTGCTACCTTCGATGAAGTTCAAGGCCACTCCTGAGATACCAGCATCGTGCTCGGTGCTCTCCAAGATAGGTTCTTCATCAGGTTGGCTTCCTCCCTCCACAGCACAGGCCTACTTAGTAGATCACAACCCCATGCCAACTTGGTCCCAGAGCCAGGAAAACATGAACACGCACCCCTGGCCAGGAGGGACACTCATGGGGGGTGGTGGGACAACAGACCAGCGATCGACGACCCTGGTCCAATGGTGTCTGTCCCTTAAATACTCCTCCTCAGCATGCACAGCGGGATGATCAACCCCCACTGATTGGCTGCCGAAGGGGAGCACCCAAAACACCTTGACCTGACTGCTGCCACCCTTGGCCTGGGGTGGTAACGGCACCCCAGACAACAATAGTGGTCACTCACAGTACAGCCATGGCTGGAACAGAGGCCCAAAATTTGGAAAAATCATACGGCCTGAGTCAACTTACTCTCAGACTACCCTCTAAATTTAAAGCAGGCGGCTACACTAGGCATGGATTTAGTTATAGTGAATTAATCAAGGAAGGATGGGGGTATATTTTCAAGATTTGACTTCACTCTTCAATGCTGCCATAGATGGACCAAAGGAATGGAGTACCTCCTGTGCCGTGTACTGATTTTCTTTTTGTGATGGCTGTACTGATATCAATATAATGGCCAAGGTAAAAGTCAAGTGGAATTGAGTGTTATACCATTATAAGCATGATGGATGCCTAGACCAACTATGGAATTCTAAACAAGAACAGAGGATTAAGAATGGGGATCCTAAACAGACTGTTTATCCCAATTATTATTTGAAGTCCTACAAAGGCAATTGTTTGTTTAACTTTCTATATACACATGTACAGGAAGTATATGCCGAATGTGTGTACAGCCTGTGCTTATGAATAAACATCCCAGAATTCACAGCATGACCTAAACCCTTATAAATGAGGCATGCATTGCTGGTGCCTTTCCACTCTTGTTCCAAAATCACTTCATAAATAAAAATTGTTCTTTTGCGACCTGGGTTTATCTGATTTTTAACTGTTTTGCGGAAATACTCTGGCTTAAAATATATATAAATTCAAACCCACCATTTTTTTTTAAGTATATATTAACTGGGGAGATTCACCCACTTGCCTTCTCATTGTTACTGTGGTGAGAAGGCATTCTTTTTTGGGTGATTTTTATTTATAGGATGGAGTTTGAGAGACATATTACCATATACAAAGATGTACCAGGTATTTTTTTTGTGAATCTGCTGCAAGGTTTTCTTACCTGGCATTAATACCAAATCCAGGTGCAGACTGACGCTAAGCCATTTAATTGAAATTAGCAGCAGAGTTGTCAGGCTATGGTGCAAGCTTCTGAGAGATAACCCAAAGGAGATTATAAATGCTGTAGCTAATTTGCTTAAATGGTAACTCCATCTAATGCTGGCCATAGACTATACGAAAAATTGTCCGAAATTTGGTCATTTAGACAGTTCGTTCATTTTCAGACAGGTAATGGGCACAAAATCGATAATCGTTGGGATGTTTTTAAGCCAAAAAACGAAGGACAAGTTTGGATTTTTTTTTCCGAATGAATGATAAATTGAAAGGTTAATGTGTTTCCCATCCGAACTGTCTGCACTAGGTATATGTAAAAAAAAAGAACCATTTTTCTTTTATTTATGTCCTCTGAACGATTTATTGGTCATTACAAGGTGGCACCATCATTTGTGCTCACGGCCGAATGTTCGTTTTTACAAAATGGGTTTGGCCGATTTTTCGTATAGTGTATGGCCAGCATTAGTCTAGTGCACTTAGGGTATGGGAGCAGGGTACCCCTAATCTTTAGAGTTGTAGTGCTCTTCTTGAGCTGAACCAAAGAACCCTCTGTAGGGCAGAATTGCCAGGGTGGTGAGTGAGTACATAATGGGGACAGACAGAGAAACCTTGACTCCCCACTCGACCCACGTCTAACTGGTCCCATGGCTTGGTTTAGAGTGGCCCCTATAAACGATCTAATTTGTGTGTGAGGAAGGACACCCTGAGTAGCAACATTTGTAAATAGACTGTGACATCAGGAAATTGGGATTCAAGTTAATGTTAACTGAATGCAAAGTTGTTGGAGGAAGGAGTGTTCTGCACTGTGAACTTCTATCATTAAGAAGTTTGCTGTGAATTTTATTGCAAAGTGAACTGTGCTGTTGTGACGTTGGTACAGTGAAGCAGTGAAATGCAATTTTACTAGACATTTGCTTATTTCAGGTAACAGGCTTCAGGCCCCATGGTTAGCCAGAAAGGTTTAGGGCGTTGGAAAACTTCAGCTGTTCAGAATGAGGCAATTAAGGCCTCTATAAGTTATCCAAAGGATGACTACTGATTGCTGCATCCTGAGGCTTTTTGAGTTAAGGAGAGCAGTGAGAAAGACTTCTGAAGAGGTGAAGTGGTTGTTGATTTTTCTGTGTGATAAAAATCAAAAAGACTATTGTTTCTCTGCTGTATGACCAGCAGTGTATGCCCAGCAGTAGGCTGTGGCAGACTCCATAGATAGGTTCCTGTGTGGTGAAGGTAGACGCCCAAAGTGGCCAAGGTTTATTTTATGTTTTGTTTTGTTTATGCTGTTTGGATGCTTGCACTTGTTTCCAGCAATATGGAAGAATAAACCAAACTCTTTGCTTTTAACCGTCTTCGGCTGCCTCTCTGTATAGTTCAGTGTGTAGTGAACCCATCCAGGGGGTCACACACCCCCGCTACCGAGCTAACCCCTTACAACATATATATATATATATATATATATATATATATATATATATATTTACATTATAAGTCCAAAATTGACCAGGCCAGATTTCAAACCTGTAATTACATGTTACACATCAAAAGACACTTGTCGATTGTCAAATAGACAAATAGACAGGATGAAGTCTATTTTAGACATCAAACCTGTAATTACATGTTACACATCAACAGAGCCTTGTTGATTGTCAATATGCACAGAGACAGGACGAAGTCGATTTTACACATCAAACCATTACTCAGGCCACATGTAATTAGAGTTGAGCGGACACCTGGATGTTAGGGTTCGACGGGTTCGGCCGAACTTTGGAAAAAATTCCGGGTTCGGGACCCGAACTTGACCCCGAACCCGAACCCAATTGAAGTCAATGGGGACCCAAATTTTTGACTACTAAAATGTCTCTAAAAAAACGAATAGAAAGGGCTAGAGGGCTGCAAATGGCAGCAAAATGTTGGTAAGAGCATGGCAAGTACTTGGGAAATAACTTAAAATACATAAAAATAAAAAATAAATAATCTTGACCTAGGAGGATGAGGTCCATATGTAGGAGGTTGAGGTGGTGGTGGATGTGGCAGTGTAGGTGGAAGCGATGGTGGAGGAGGACGAGGTAGCCAACACAGGTTTTTGTTTTTAATTCATTTATTTTTTAAATTAGGGTACACCCCAAAAGAGTGAGAAAGATCATAAATACAAGAATGGATGGGTAAGGCCGGTACACGTGTCTATTCTGCACAAGGTAAGTCCTGTGGGATCCATGCCTGGTTCACTGTGAGCTTGTCCACATTGGCTCTGGACAGGCGGCTTCGCTTGTCTGTGATAACACCCCCTGCCGTGCTAAATACACGTTCAGATAAAACACTGGCTGCAGGGCAGGCCAGCACCTCCAAGGCGTAAAGGGCAAGCTCAGGCCATGTGCCCAATTTGGAGACCCAGAAGTTTAAGGGGCAGACCTGTCATTCAGTACGTGTAGGCGTGTGCACACATACTGCTCCACCATGTTGGTGAAATGCTGCCTCCTGCTAAAACGTTCCATATCAGCTGGTGGTGTTGTTTGCTGTGGCATGCTTCCTCCTCATCTGCCTTTGCCTTGTGCTTCCACTGTGCCCCCGCTGTCAGGTGGAAATTCCACCAGCAGCGCGTCTACCAGCGTGCGCTTGTACTCACGCATCTTGCGATCACGCTCTAGTGAGGGAATTAAGGATGGTACATTGTCCTTGTAACGGGGATCCAGCAGCGTGGCCACCCAGTAATCAGCACCTGTTAAAATGTAGGCAACACGGCGGTCGTTGCAGAGACACTGCAGCATGTAATGGCTCATGTGGCGATTTAGTTTGCATGTGCCGTGCTATATAATTTTTTCATTCATTCATTCATGTGTGCCAGGCTGGCCAGAGGCAACGAAAAGCTGTCCTCTGTGGGAGGTGCATCATCTGTGTCCTCTGTATCCCCCCAGCCACGCACCAGTGATGACCATGAGCTGGTCTGGGTGCCACCCTGCTGTGAACATGGTTCTTCCTCCTCCATCTCCTTCTCATCATCCTCCACCTCGACATCCTCCAGAACTGTGCCCTTGCTGGACAATTGTGGACCTGGCGTTTGTTGGTGCACTTGTGAATGACTGCCCGGAAAGCCTTGGAAATGATCGCGATTCCTCCTCCTCCTCCTCCTGTGCCACATCCTCTTCCATCATCGCCCAAAGCGTTTTTTTCCAGGAGGCATAAAACTGGGATAGTAACGCTGAGAACGGCGTCATCGGCACTGGCCATGTTGGTGGAGTACTCAAAACAGCGCAACAAGGCACACATGTCTCGCACGGAGGCCCAGTTATTGGTGGTGAAGTGATTCTGTTACGCAGAGCGACTCACGCGTGCGTGCTGCAGCTGAGACTCCACTATCGCCTGCTGCTGCTCGCACAGTCTGCCCAGCATGCGCAAGGTGGAGTTCCACCTTGTGGGCACGCCACATATGAGGCGGTGAGCGGGAAGGCTGAAGTTACACTGCAGCGCTGACAGGCGAGTAGCAGCAGGGTGAGAACACCGAAAGTGCGCACAGACGGCCCGCACTTTCTGCAGCAGCTGTGGCATATTGGGGTAACTTTTAAGGAACCTCTGCACCACCAAATTCAGCACATGCGCCAGGCAAGGGATGTGCGTCAAACCGGCTAGGCCCAGAGCTGCTACGAGATTTCGCCCATTATCGCACACCACCAGGCCCGGCTTGAGGCTCACTGCCGCCAACCACTCATCGGTCTGTTGTTCCATGTCCCTCCACAACTTCTGCACAGTGTGGGGTTTTTCCCCCAAACAGGAAAGTTTTAAAACTGCCTGCTGTCGTTTACCCATGGCTGTGCTGAAGTTGGTGGTGAATGTGTTACGCTGACCGGATGAGGAGGCGGTAGAGGATGAGGAAGCGGAGTAGGAGTCAAACTGAAGCACCCTGCAATCCTCGGTGGTGGAAGGACATGCGCCAAACTGCTATCCGCCTGAGGCCCATCCACCACTGCATTTACCCAGTGTGCTGTTAGGGAGATATAATGTCCCTGACTGTGCTTACTGGTCCACATATCCATAGTTATGTGGATCTTGCCACAGATGGCGTTGCGCAGTGCACACCTGATTTTGTCCCCCACTTGGTTGTGCAGGGAAGGGATGGCTCGCCTGGAAAAGTAGTGGCGGGTGGGCACGATATACTGTGGGACAGCCAATGCCATCAGGCTTTTAAAACTCTGCGTCTCCACCAGACGGGATGACAGCATTTCAAAGGCAAGGAATTTTGGAATGCTGGCATTCAGGGCCAGGGCCAGGGATCGCGGGTGGGTAGGGGGGTACTTCCTCTTCCGCTCCAGTTTTTGGGGGATAGAGAGCTGAAGGCTTCCATGGGACATTGTGGAGTTGGTTGGTGACCCAGGTGGTAGTGTTGCTGGCAGATCCTCTGTTTGCGGGGTGGCAGGTGCCACTCTCACTACAGAGGTGGATGAAGAGGCCGAGACTGAAGCAGAAGAGGAAGCAGGAGGAGCCAGAGACCTTTCTTGGTTTTTGAGGTGTCTACTCCACTGCAGCTCGTGCTTTGCACTTAGATGCCTGGTCATGCAGGTTGTGCTCAGGTTCAGAACGTTTATGCCTCGCTTCAGGCTCTGATTGCACATCGTGCAAACCACTCGTGTCTTGTCATCAATACATTGTGTGAAGCACTGCCACGCTAGAAAACTCCTTGGACCTGGCTTTGGTGTGCTCGGTCCCTTGCTGCGTTGGGCAGTAGCTGACGTACTGTCTAGGGGACGGACGCTCCGCATTTGCACCCTGCTCCCTCTTCTGCTGTGCTGGTGGCTTTGTGCGACCACTGCCTCTTCCTCCGAACTACACAGGTCACCTGCATGACGTTGATTCCATGTGGGGTCGAGGACCTCATAGTCCTCCACATCATCTTTCACCCAGTCTTCACCACTGCCCTCCTTGTCGGTCTGCACAATTGCGAAAGCAGCAGCAGTTGGCAACTGTGTTTTTTCATCATCCAGGACGTGCTGTGATGGTCCCCCCATGTACTCATCTTGAAACATAAGTGGTTGGGCATCGGTACACTCAATCTCTTCCACTTCTGGGGCAGGGCTAGGTGGATGGCCCTGGGAAAACATGCTAACAGAGTCATCAAAAAGCACAAGAGACTGCTGTATGATTTGGGGCTCAGACTGCTTGGCAAGGGGGTGAGGTGAAAGACTGATAGACATCGGCTGGAGGTGCCAACTCTGATCTTTCAGCACAAAACTGGTTGGGAGACAATATGAAGGAACTGGAAGCACTGTCAGCAACCCAATCTACTATCGCCTGTTCTGCTCCTGGCCTCAACATTTGTAGAGCCGGATTAGGCCCCACTAAATACCGCTCTGTCGCCTACTCGCATCTGAGGAAGGTGTTTCACTTGTGCGTGTAGCTGGCACAGATCGACCACGTCCTCTCCCTGCAACAGGAGCTCCACCAGCAGCACCACGACCGCGGCCACGTCCCTTATTTGACGTTCTCCTCATATTTCTCAAATGTAGGATCTTGCCCAAAATGGGTGTTTTTTGAATAGCACAATAGAATAACATTATCTAAAGGGTGTATCTCACACGTACAGACGTAGCACCACCCCTTATTTTGTGGGGCTTTACACTAAAGTTAGTGGGGAATGGGAGAGTTAAGTTTGCTCCCATTCGCAAATTATTTAGACTGGTACTGCTGCCGGTTTGGAACTGCCTTGTAGGTCAATCTGCGTGTCAGGGGTGTGTTATTACCCCTGGGCACTAGAGGGGTTCTGACAGACCCACCTTCCCCAGCAGCCAATCAGAGGAGCGGTTCCCTCTCTGGGCATGCTGGCGGGGGGGGGGGGTATATCTGGGGCAGCCTCCATTAGTGTTCTGTTCTATGCAGGACCGAGTTCCAGGTGCGGCATCCACCTTCAGGGTGTGCGCATCCATGGGCACCGCCATCGAGGCCCGCCTGGCCGAGGTTGCACATCAAGCGGAGCTTCACTCGGATGCAAAGAGGGGCCCCAGAGACTTGCTGGGTCCCAGATCCTAAGCTGGGAGCTGTACGGTGGGGGATTGGCTTGAGAGAATCCAGAGACAGAGGTTGTCCGTGAGGCCTGGACCAACCACTGGGGATCCGGTCACCACGCCACACGACAGGTACACTTCAGCTGTCAATTGGTGACCTTAAAATTGGACTTACTGGGAGGATTCATTAGTTATAACTCTGATAACTTCAAAATTTACCAGGCCTGTGGCAGAGGCCTTGTTTCCTCCCAGTGACTTTGTTTGAAAGTGGCCCTTCGGCTGCCAGGCTCAAGTTAATCGGATGTCCGGGGGCACTTTACCCACTCTGGCGAGAGTGGCGACGTTTGAACTTGACGATGCTGAGAGCAGGCTTGCTCTCTCTTTGATATCCAAGGCCTGATACTGTAGTTCTCTCTCTGCTCATCAACCTTTCTCTATTGTGTGCTGTGTTGATGTTGGCCGTGTTGGGCCCTGGAATAAAGCATTGAAAACTCAAGTTGATGTCTGGACACTTGCTCTGTATCCACCCTCACAAATATTATCCCTAGACAAGAACCACTGGTAACACAACATGCCGGTCCCAAACTAATCAGAGGCTCCTTCGGGGGTGAGCGCTACACAGATATGCAGGAAACGCTAAATGGGTGTTTTTTGAATAGCACAATAGAAGAACAGTAACTAAAGTGTTTATCTCACACGTACAGATATGGAGGAAACACTGCAAGCACTGGAGGAAACACTGCAAAATATATTTGTTGCCCAAAATGGGTGTTTTTTGAATAGAACAATAGAAGAACACTAGCTAAAGTGTTTATCTCACACATACAGATATGGAGGAAACACTGCAAACACTGGAGGAAACACTGCAAACACTGGAGGAAACACTGCAAACACTGGAGGAAACAATGCTAAATATTTTTTTTTGCCCTAAATGGGTGGGTGTTTTTTGAATAGCACAATAGAAGAACACCGGATAAAGTATTTATCTCACATGTACAGATATGGAGGAAACACTGCAATTTTTTTTGCCCTAATTGGATGTTTTTTGAATAGCACAATAGAAGAAAAGTATCTTGCAGAGTATCTCACAGTAACATATGCAGTGCTGGTGTACTTAGATTTCTGAAGCAGGACAGACTCCTATCTAAATCTCTCCCTACAAGCACAATCGGGAACCTTTCCCTAAACTATCTTGCAGAGTATCTCAGAGTAACATATGCAGTGTTGGTGTTTCTGAAGCAGGACAGTCTGACTCCTATCTAAATCTCTCCCTACAAGCACAATCGGGAACCTTTCCCTAAACTATCTTGCAGAGTATCTCAGTGTAACATATGCTGTGATGGCTTCTAGGCCACACAAGTAAAACAAATGGTGATTGGCTGCCCTGCAGTGCACCATTACATTGCCGAACACCGAACCCGAACTTACAGCAAATTGTTCAGGTTCGGGTCCGGGTACAAAAAAAAACAAAAGTCCGGTACGAACCCGAACTTTACAGTTTGGGTTCGCTCAACCCTACATATAATCTAATTACTTATTGGAGGGAGCTTATTAGTATGCAAGGATGCATACTAATTAGTGACTCCAATCTGGAACCTTTCCCTAAACTATCTTGCAGAGTATCTCAGAGTAACATATGCAGTGCTGGTGTTTCTGAAGCAGGACAGTCTGACTCCTATCTAAATCTCTCCCTACAAGCACAATCGGGAACCTTTCCCTAAACTATCTTGCAGAGTATCTCAAAGTAACATATGCTGTAAAGCTTCTAGGTCACACAAGTAAAACAAATGGTGATTGGCTGCCCTGCAGCGCACCATTACATTGCCGAACACCGAACCCGAACCCGAACTTACAGCAAATCTAAATCTCTCCCTACAAGCACAATTGGGAACCTTTCCCTAAACTATCTTGCAGAGTATCTCAGAGTAACATATGCTGTGATGGCTTCTAGGCCACACAAGTAAAACAAATGGTGATTGGCTGCCCTGCAGCGCACCATTACATTGCCGAACACCGAACCTGAACTTACAGCAAATTGTTCAGGTTCGGGTCCGGGTACAAAAAAAACAAAAGTCCGGTACGAACCCGAACTTTACAGTTCGTGTTCGCTCGACCCTACATGTAATCTAATTACGTATTGCAGGGAGCTTATTAGTATGCAAGGATGCATACTAATTAGTGACTCCGGCTACCTGCCACTCAGAAAGACAGGGGGCCAGATTCTCAGAGGCGTTACGACGGAGTATCTCAGATACCCCGTCGTATCGCCTTTTTTTTTTAGTCGTATCTATGCGTGTGATGCTGTGCATCACTTTTGCATAGATACGCTTCTACATCCGACAAGTGTAATCCAATTACACTTTCGGATCGTAGGTGTAATGACAACTCCGGCCACTAGGTGGCCTTTACGTTGTTTTTTCATTTGCATATGCAAATGAAGTAGTACGCCGATTCTCGATCGCTTTTACGCCGCCCCGTCGTCGCGTACGTCGTTTTCGTTCGCGTAAGGTTACCCCAGCTTCTATGTGGAGTAACCTTACGAGGTCCCGTCGGATGCCGTCGTGTCCCGTCGGATGCCATGTTAAGTATGGCCTCGGGACCGCGTCGTGTTGTGCGTCGTTTACGTCGTTTGCGTACGTCGATTCTCAATGGGGCTGGCGTACGCTGCGATTACGTCGTTTACATTGAGAAAATGTGACGTCCTTTGGAGCATGCGCACTGGGCTTTTTCCCCGGCCGGCGCATGCGCAGTTCGTTCGACGCGGGGGCGCGCTTAATTTAAATACAAGCCGCCCCATTTGAATTGCGCGGGTTTACGCTGCGCGATTTACGCGACGTAAGCGAAACCTACGGAGCAAGTGCTTAGAGAATAAAGCACTTGCTCCAGTACGATGCGGCGGCGTAGTGTAACTGGCTTACGCTACGCCGCCGGAATTCTTAGAGAATCTGGCCCAGGATGTAGATCAAAGTCGGACAATTAAATTGCTCAGCTATTCATTTGGCACAGGTCTAGAATTGGTCTAGGAAAATATGGGATTTTGAATCACCCTGTTGGATTTGTATCGTCTGTGGAATATAAACTTTATTCTGTTTTTGAAGTCAATAAAATTGCCTTCTCTGGAGAGTCTGTGTGTTGTTGCGGAACAACAAATTTATAGTCATTATACTAACATCTAAACATCAATTATCTAACCGGACTACTGGACACTATACCCTTTTATATCACTACACTTACTTCAGCATAAGAGCCCTACCCCACAGTTGCATCTGTGGAACCTCTAGGTCCAAGGAAGGAGGACTTGTCCCACTTGCAAGAAGTGTCGGTGCATGAGGACTGGCCAGGAGCTTTCTGGGATGCCCCAAACAGTGCAGCAGCTTCTGCAGAGTTCTATAAGGAGTCTGCGAGTGAGACAGTGGGTGCCCCAGTGGGAGAAGGGATGATACAGGAAGGTCCCTAATCTGTGGGAAAAGTGAGGTCTTTTCCCCCTGCATATGATAAAGAAGAGAAGGAGGAAGTCTCTGGCAGTCCTCAGTCTGGCATTTATCATCTGACTCAATATCTACCAGGGAGGGGGCAAAGTCAGCTCCTGATTCAGCTGTTCCATTTTATGCAGGCACTCGGTCTGGGAAAACTAGGGTTCGTAATGGAGATAGCACATTCGTACCACTGTAACAGATTGAAAATCATGAGTCTGAAAAGCGTGAATCGTCTCTCACCAAACTTCTACTAACACGACTGGTATTGAACTTCCCTTTAATAGTGCCGTCGTACGTCTTGTATGTCACTGCGTTCTTGGTGTTCGGAAACTGCTCTGGGCACACTTAGGGGGTCATTCTTCTGCTCTGGGCACACTTAGGAGGTCACTCTCATGCTCTAGGCACTCTGAGGGGGTCGCTCTCCTGCTCTGGGCACTCGGGGGGTCACTTTCCTGCTCTAGGCACTTTGAGGGGGTCACTCTCCTGCTCTGGGCACTCTAATGAGAAAGCCTGATCTATATGGGGACTGTGATCTAAGGGGTCACGCCTGCTCTGGGCACTCTAATCTTGGCACTCTATGGGGGAAGCTCTAAAGGGGCACTCCTAATTGTGGCACTTTTTAAGAGGGAAGCATGGTCTATATGGTCACTCCTGCTCTAGGAACTCTGATGGGACACTCCTGCTCTAGGAACTCTGACGGGAAACTCCTGCTCTGGGCATTTTAAAAGGACACTTTTTCTGCTCTGTACACTTTAAGGGGCACTCCTCTTATGGGCATTCTAAGGAGCAAGCCTGATCTCATATGGTCACTGTGATCTTAGGGGTCATTCCTGCTCTGGGCAGTCTAAAGGGGCATTCCTGCTCTGCGCATCCTAGGGTGTCACTCCAAATCTGGGCAATTTTGGTTAAACCTGATCTATATGGGCACTTCTAACCACCTGACAACTGGGCACTTAAACTCCCTTAATAACCAGACAAATTTTCAGCTTTCGGTGCTCTCATATTTTGAATGAAAATTACTCAGTCATACAACACTGTACCCAAATGACATTTTTGTCCTTTTTTTCACACAAATAGAGATTTATCTTGGTAGTATTTAATCACCATTGGGTGTTTTATTTTTTGTGCTATAAAAGAAAAAAAATCTGTAAAAAAATGAATTGTTCTTCATTTCTGTTAAAAAATTTAGCAAATTTGTAATTTTTCTTCAGAAATTTTGGCCAAAATTTATACTGCTACATATCTTTGGTAAAAATGAGTACAAATTGGTGTATATTTGTAGCGGCTTGCTCTTTTTGAGCCAGCGCTATTGTAAATTTAGAGGGAAGTCTGATGCCACGTACACACGATGACTTTTCGGCATGGAAAAAAACGAAGTTTTTCATCATGGAAAAAAACGAAGTTTTTCCAACTTCGTCATTAAAAACAACGTTGCCCACACACCATCATTTGTGCAAAATGCTCCAGCAAAGCGCAGTTACATACAGCACGTACGACGGCACTATAAAGGGACATTTCCATGTGGAATACGCCACCCTTGGGGCTGCTTTTGCTGATATCGTGTTACCGCGTGTTAGTAAAAGTTTGGTGAGAGACGATTCACGCTTTTCAGTCTTCGTGCTTTAAAGATTGTTTTCTGTCGTACAGTTTGTTCTTTTGGGTTCGTATCTGTCTTACAGTGCTTGTATTCAGTAGAAAAAGGAGAGAGTGGGAGTAGGGATACAGTTGCTGAAGCTATACCCCATATGACCCACTCGATTGGTTGGAGGGGACTGTCTTGGTACTGGTAAAATAACAATAGGCAAAGTAGTATAAAAAGTTTATTTAAATATAAAATTGCAAAACAATTGTACAATTCCAGGATTGGTCGAAGTCTTCTAGTTTTGCGGGGTTTCCGCTTCATCGGGACAGCCAATCCAATGAATCAATTGTTAGTGTGCGGAACCAGGCAACCAAGGGGGGGTTTTCCCCGGCGGCGGACAGGGGGATAATAAGCTGTGGAGTTCATGATATGGTTCTTAGGAGATGAAGCCAGGTCAGGATGGAGGATGATCTGGGTGGCGTGGGCAGATAAATAGGAGACCGTGGAATGGAGCATAATTATGGGGAAGGACAGCGATGCATAACTGGGGGTGTCCAACAGTGCTGGTGTCATGAACAACTTCGGCCACCAGATGGCGCTAGCGGCGCGTTGGCGCGATCGGGACGCGCGCATTCGCGGCAAGGTCGCGAGCGCGATCGCGACATTGCGACGGGAGCGGGCGCGCGCGTTCGCGGCAACGGTGCGCGCGCATCGCACGAACGTCATTCTGGCGCCAAAGGAGGATATTTAAACTTGCTGTCAGCGCTTGCCTCTTGCTGTCCGGTCTACAGCAGTTCCTGAGACTATCTGTATCTACTTACCTAAATCTGTTCCAGACAACCCGGCCTGTTCCTGACTCCGCTTGCCTTCCGCCTGCCCTGACCTATTGCCTGCCTGACGATCCGCTTGCCTTACCCTCTTGCCGCTGCTGCCAACTCTGTTGTTGCTCCGGTCTGACTCCTGATCTGCATTGCCTACTATACCTGCACCTGACCCGCTAGCCGGCCTCAGACTCTCCTGCTGGGGGCTTACCTCCATTGGACTACGGTACACCTCCCGCTCTGGTGATTCCTGTGCCTCCAGTCATCTTCACCTGCCATCAGCGGATACAGTCCATACTTGCCACTCTGCGCAGCACCAAGAGTCTTCTGAAGCCTTCCGGCCCAGCACCTGCGCTGCAACCGGCGCTCGTGCGACTCTGCACTCCCGCACTCCCTGTTCACTCTACCAGGGGGTCCCGGGATCAGAGGAGCAAGGGCAGCCACTCCTTGCACGTCGGGCTCGTCCACCAGGTACGTGACAGTACCGGACAGCCATGACCGAGCCCGCGCAGGGAGTGGATCCTATGCAAGAACTGTGTCGCCACCTGGACGGACTGACCCAAGCAGTCCGTACCCTGCAAGAGGGCTACACGCGTTTGGAAAATCGCGTCCAGGCATTGTCTGCTCCCGCTTCCACCTCTGCTGCTTCCGGCACATCCACGTCTCCCTCTGTCATCATGCTACCACCCGAACCAAAGGTTCCTACGCCAGAAAGGTTCTCCGGAGAACGTAGCAAATATCGGGCATTCCGCAATGCTTGCGAACTTTACTTCGCCCTACAACCACGGACTTTCTCTCTAGAAGCTACTAAAGTCGGTTTTGTCATCGCACTACTTTCGGGTGAACCGCAGGCCTGGGCCCATCGCCTGATGGAACAAAAGGACATTGCACTTGATGACCTGACCACCTTCTTTCAGGCTATGTCCTTACTATATGAAGATCCTCATCAGACCGCCTCCGCGGAAGCTGCCCTGCATGCTCTACAGCAGGGTCGCCGGCCAGCTGAGGACTACGTGTCTGAATTCCGCAGATGGAGTTCGGATACAAGGTGGAATGATGCGGCTCTCTGTTACCAGTTCCGCCTAGGACTTTCCGAATCACTCAAGGACGAACTGGCCCGGGTGGGAGTCCCAGAAACTTTGGAAGCATTAATTAACCTGACCATTCAGATTGACCGGCGTCTGAGGGAGCGCAGAACTGAAAGGGCCACGGCCCCATCTCGTCCTGTCTGGATGTTGCCACGGGTACCGACCGTTTCCAATCCAGCTCTATCAACTCCATCTGCCCCAGATACTTCGGAGCCGATGCAATTAGGCCTCCTCCGTCCTTCCCTCACCCCTGAGGAACGCCAACGCCGTAGAGCCAACAACTTGTGTCTGTATTGCGGGGAAGCTGGCCACTACGTGAGGACCTGTCCCGCAAAGCTCCGTAAGTGTCTGTCCACGTCATCTGTTCATCTACCTGTTCCCCCAGGCAATTCCACTCACCTAGCTGTCCCCGTTTTCTTCCAGCTTCCAGACAAGACTATCCAAGTCAGCGCCATTATTGATTCGGGAGCCTGCAGCTGTTTCTTGGATCAAGCCTTCGCCTCCAGACATCAGATCCCTCTTCGCCCTAGGGCTACTGGACTCTCTGTATACTTAGCTGATGGCTCCACATTAAGATCCGGACCGGTCACCCGGGAAACCCAGCCTTTAGCCACCACCATCGCTGGCAACCACCATGAGCTACTGCGCCTGGATGTGATTAACTCCCCCCTGTTCCCTGTCATACTGGGCTTGCCGTGGCTACAGGCCCACAACCCACGGGTCAACTGGACCACGGGAGAGATCAGCTTCCAATCTCCTTATTGCCAACAGCACTGCCTGCAAGTAGTATCTCCGCCTCCGTCCTTACTCTGCATGGACTCTGATCTCGAAACCCGCCAATCTGTCCCTGAAGTTTATCATGACTACCTAGATGTCTTCAGTAAGAAGGGAGCAGAGACCCTTCCGCCCCATAGGTCCTACGACTGCCCCATTGAACTTCTCCCGGGGGCCGAAGTCCCTTTCGGTAGGATCTTTCCCCTAACGGGTCTTGAACTTGAGACTTTGAAGACCTACATTGAGGACAGTCTAAGAAAGAAATTCATCCGCCCATCTACATCACCAGCGGGAGCAGGGATATTCTTTGTTGAAAAGAAAGACCACTCTCTTCGTCCCTGTGTGGATTATCGGGAACTCAACAAAGTCACCATCAAGAACCGGTATCCGCTACCCCTGGTGCCTGAACTGTTCCAACGTCTGGGGGCCGCGGTCATCTTTACTAAATTAGACCTCCGCGGGGCCTACAACTTGGTCCGCATACGTGAAGGGGACGAGTGGAAGACCGCCTTCCGTACCCGTTTCGGACACTTTGAATATTTAGTTATGCCCTTCGGACTTTGCAACGCCCCAGCGACGTTCCAACACTTTGTGAACGACATCTTCAGAGACTTCCTCGACCTTTTTGTAATCGTTTATCTGGACGACATCTTAATTTTTTCCCCGTCCCTGGAGAAACATCGGGGACATGTCAAAAGCGTGCTTGAGCGACTCCGAACTCACGGACTTTATGCTAAGCCTGAAAAATGCGAGTTCGAGCGCTCGAGCATACAATTCCTGGGGCTCATAATCTCAGTAAAGGGGGTGGAAATGGATCCCAAGAAGGTCTCCGCAATCCGTGATTGGCCAGCGCCGATAGATAAGAAGGGCGTCCAGCGTTTCATCGGCTTTGCGAATTTCTACAGAAAGTTCATCAAGGCCTTCTCCAGCATAATTTCTCCAATAACCGACCTAACTAAACAAACTACCCGGTTTCGCTGGACACCAGAAGCCCAGGCGGCCTTTGAAGCTCTGAAAGACCTGTTCACCTCTGCATCCATCCTCAGGCATCCCGATGCAAACCTGCCCTACATCTTAGAAGTGGATGCTTCCGAAACGGCGGTCGGGGCAGTGCTATCTCAAAGACAGGGCCCCAAGGCTCTCTTACACCCTGTCGCCTTCTTTTCCCGTAAACTGTCAACAGCCGAGAGAAATTATGATGTAGGGGACCGAGAATTGTTGGCAATAAAGGCCGCTTTGGAGGAATGGCGGTACCTCCTGGAAGGCGCGGCGCACCCAATCTTGATTTACACAGACCACAAGAACCTGGAATATTTGAAGGCGGCCAAAAGACTTAAACCGCGCCAGGCCAGGTGGGCACTTTTTTTTACAAGGTTTTCCTTTCACATCACTTACAGACCAGGGTCCAAGAATACTAAGCCTGACGCTCTATCCCGCATGTATGGTAGTTCTGAGTCTTCCAACCCCCCGGATACCATCCTGCCTTCAGGAAATTTCCTACTACTACAAAGGGACCTATTGCCCCAAATCAGGCAAGCCTCTGCTGTGATTCCCCCTTCTCCAAGTCTGGAACTACAATCTAGGGACGGTTTACTTTGGCATCAGGACAAGATCTTCGTACCTGAAAACCTACGGGTCAGCGTCCTGAGTTCTTGCCATGACCACAAGCTGGCGGGCCATTTCGGGGTACACAAAACTTCTGAACTCTTGCAACGCTCCTTTTGGTGGCCCCAGCTCCTGAAAGATTGCAGGGACTACGTGGAATCTTGCACCACGTGCATTCGAAACAAGGGGAGCAAACTCAGAGCCTGGGGACTCCTGAAACCACTGTCGGTACCAGAAAGACCATGGAGAATGATCTCCATGGATTTCATCGTTGAGCTGCCTCCGTCAGAGGGTTTCACAACTGTCTTTGTGGTAGTAGACAGACTCTCTAAAATGGCACACTTTATACCTCTGAAGGGTACACCCTCCGCCCCGGAGACGGCCAAAGCCTTTATCAAGGAAGTGGTTAGGCTTCACGGTGTTCCTGTGGATATTGTGTCTGATCGAGGGGTGCAATTCACCTCAAGGTTTTGGAAGGCACTTTGCAGCAGTCTCAAAATTGGTCTATCATTCTCATCAGCATACCATCCGCAATCAAACGGGCAGACAGAGAGAACGAATCAGACACTCGAACAGTATCTCCGCTGCTTCTCCTCCTTCTCGCAGGAAGATTGGGTGTCCCTGCTACCCCTGGCGGAATTCGCATACAATAATTCCGTCCACTCTGCCACCAAACAATCGCCCTTCTATGCGAATTACGGCTTCCATCCTTTGTTCTTGTCCAATTCCGTCCCGGAGTGTTCGGTACCCGCCGTCCAGGAGACTCTGACCTTCTTCGACACAAATAATAAGATTCTGCAGGAGACAATGTCTAAGACACAAGAGCGTAATAAAGAAATTTTTGACAGAAAGAGAAGAGGGGAACTCAACCTGGAACCTGGAACTAAGGTTTATTTGTCTACCCTGAATTTAAAGATTGCATGCCCCTCGAAGAAACTAGGCCCTAGGTTTGTGGGTCCTTTTCCTGTCAAGAGGAAGATAAATGAGGTTGCCTACGAACTTGAGTTGCCAGAAACCTTCCGCATCCACCCGGTCTTCCATGTGGCTCTGCTTAAACCAGTCGTTGCTGATCCCTTCCCTGAGAGGAACACAGGTCCGCCGGAGCCGGTCCTAATAGACGGCGAGGAGGAATTTGAGGTTGAATCCATCCTGGATTGCAGGAAGAGACGCAACCAAGTTCAATTCCTCGTCAAGTGGAAAGGGTACGGACCCGAGGAGAATTCATGGGAACCGGAGGACAATATACACGCTGAAAGACTAATCCAGTCATTTAAAGACTCCCACCCGCTGGAAATATCCCGGTTGGGCATCCGGAGGCTGCCCATTGGAGGGGGGCAATGTCATGAACAACTTCGGCCACCAGATGGCGCTAGCGGCGCGTTGGCGCGATCGGGACGCGCGCATTCGCGGCAAGGTCGCGAGCGCGATCGCGACATTGCGACGGGAGCGGGCGCGCGCGTTCGCGGCAACGGTGCGCGCGCATCGCACGAACGTCATTCTGGCGCCAAAGGAGGATATTTAAACTTGCTGTCAGCGCTTGCCTCTTGCTGTCCGGTCTACAGCAGTTCCTGAGACTATCTGTATCTACTTACCTAAATCTGTTCCAGACAACCCGGCCTGTTCCTGACTCCGCTTGCCTTCCGCCTGCCCTGACCTATTGCCTGCCTGACGATCCGCTTGCCTTACCCTCTTGCCGCTGCTGCCAACTCTGTTGTTGCTCCGGTCTGACTCCTGATCTGCATTGCCTACTATACCTGCACCTGACCCGCTAGCCGGCCTCAGACTCTCCTGCTGGGGGCTTACCTCCATTGGACTACGGTACACCTCCCGCTCTGGTGATTCCTGTGCCTCCAGTCATCTTCACCTGCCATCAGCGGATACAGTCCATACTTGCCACTCTGCGCAGCACCAAGAGTCTTCTGAAGCCTTCCGGCCCAGCACCTGCGCTGCAACCGGCGCTCGTGCGACTCTGCACTCCCGCACTCCCTGTTCACTCTACCAGGGGGTCCCGGGATCAGAGGAGCAAGGGCAGCCACTCCTTGCACGTCGGGCTCGTCCACCAGGTACGTGACAGCTGGTGAAACCAGCGATGTGTCATCAGACGGAGGTATCCGTATGTCTGACAATTGCAGGGTAATGCAAGGACTAAGGGTAAAGAACAGTGCACCGGTAGGGACCCCAGAATGCTGCCAAAACATGTCCCGATCTGTAACCAACCCGTCCACCAGACCGCCAGGAGACAGGTCCATGCTGCTGGAATTGTACAATTGTTTTGCAATTTTATATTTAAGTAAACTTTTTATACTACTTTGCCTATTGTTATTTTACCAGTACCAAGACAGTCCCCTCCAACCAATCGAGTGGGTCATATGGGGTATAGCTTCAGCAACTGTATCCCTACTCCCACTCTCTCCTTTTTCTACTGTAACTGGGATGATGGTACATTTTTAACTTTACTACTCCCCTTAAATGAGGCTATACTCGCCCTTTTGTCAGTGCTTGTATTCAGTTTGTATCTGTTTTTGCAGTGCGTTCTTGTCTGCTCGTTCCTGTTTTGCAGGTTGTTCTTCAGAGGCCTTTCTGTTCTTCAGGGCGTTCTTTTTTAGTCCGATCTGATTAGACGACCATTTTTGAGCCATGTTGCAGGTATGTTCTCGTCGCCGAGATCGTGCTGTGCTTGGTGCAGGGATTTCTACTTTATCCCAGCTCCGGTCCATAACCAGGGTGAGGAGGAGTTTGTGGGCCAAGAACTGGTTTCTCCGTAGGGACCAGTTCTCTCATTTGCCTCCAAGAGATCCAAGAAAACCACCCTGATGATTTCAGGAATTTTCTGAGGATTTCTGACCCCGTATTCCAGCAGCTTTTGGCTTCAGTATCGCCATATATTACCAGGCAGGACACTGTTATGCAGGAAGCTATCACTGCTGAGCAGTGGCTAGTTGCTACGTTGTGCTACTTTGCACCAGGGAGAAGTCTGCAGGACTTGAAGTTCTCGACGGGCATCTCCCCCCAGGCTCTGGACGTCATAAACCCGGATACCTGTTCGGCCATAATCCAGGTTCTGCAGGAGGACCATGTTAAGGTAAGTTGTGTCCGTTAATCTCACAAACTATTTATTTATCGCATGCCTTTTTTTTTTAAAACAGTCCCTAATTAACCTGCTTGTAATATTTGTCCCCATGCATGCTGTAAGGTTGTTATGTTTTTTTTTTTTTTTGGCCTACATGCATATTTCCAATAGCCAATCTCTCCAGCATTCTATTTTGGGCCCAAACACACCTAGCCTAGTCACTTCCCCCTTTTTTTTGCCTCCATTGTAGTGCTCCATTTGGTGTCTCCCTATATCCCCCTTTTTTTTTCCTCCATTGTAGTGCTCCATTTGGTGTCTCTCTATATCCCCCCCTTTTTTTTCCTCCATTGTAGTGCTCCATTTGGTGTCTCCCTATATCCCCCCCTTTTTTTTTGCCTCGATTGTAGTGCTCCATTTGGTGTCTCCCTATATCCCCCCTTTTTTTGCCTCCATTGTAGTGCTCCATTTGGTGTCTCCCTATATCCCCCTTTTTTTTTTGGCCTCCAGGTTTTGTATATATATATATATATATATATATATATATATATATTTTTTTATCATACACATAAAATCAGGTTTTGTATTTTTTTTTATACACATAAAATCAGGTTTTGTTTATGTTTTTTTTATTTTTTATTATTATACATATAAAATCTGTTTTTTTTTTTGTTCACACCTACAATTTTCAAAAAAAAAAACATGAATACAAAAAAAACATAAAACAATAAAAACGAATTTTAAACCCTCCCCAGAACATCCATCAAATTTTTAAGCCTTCGTTCCACCCTTTTTAAATGCTCTCTCATCTGCCCTAAACTGATGTCGATGTCAGCCCTGCAGGCCAACACCTCTCCAATCAACAGCTGGGCGCTGTAGGTGTCCAATCCGTCACCAGCACAAACAGCTCCTGAAATTTGGAACCAAACCATGTATTAAAATTATGCTGGCCTACATCTATTACTCGAAGCTGTGGTATATGACACTTACCTGATGTGGTGGCAGTTTGCACTTCCTTCACATCCCGCGGTGGTGGGGCTTTTGTGTTGTTTTGCTGCTCCACGATTTAAAAAGATTAGAGGCCTGAAAGAGGAATATCAATCATTGTTTTTCGAAATTGTGGGACTATTGTTGGTTTTAACAACCCTTCTAAGCTGAACACAGGATTGTCTGTAATGGCAAATTGGGGTGTGCAAAGCACACTGCCATCTTGCCATGTGCTGTAAAGCACATTCGCCATCTTAAATGAAATGATGCCATGTTTAAGCTAACAGATTTACTCACCATATATTCCATGCCCATCCATACCAATCAAGAGACATTACAACAGCTGTCCTCATGTTACCATCCTTGCAAATCATCTCCCCTCACAGGGCTGAGCATGGCGCTTTTATTTACACAAAACAGGAAGTCATCACCAGTAAGTCGCCTCCCCCCATGGGAGGCGACATTACCAGATGTCTCCTATACACAGAACACAACATTCCTTCTGACAGGAAGTCAAATTGAATAGATGAATAGAATATAATACAATGAATACAATGAATAGAAATACAAACAATGTCTTATGGGTGTGTCCGGTCAGGGTGTGCATGTGCCCCCCCGACCCCAGAAACGCTCACAAGCCCTCAAACTATACGCTGATAGAACCCTTAATCTGCGCCATTCCATAGAATAATGCATATAAAGATTATATCCTTATTGAGGCTATTTACAGATGTACCCTATGAATCCCAAATCCTGCTGATCAGACATGACCCAGATAAGAGCGTACATCTGTCCATAGCCACTAGTGTGCTTGCGGAATGAACGCATCCCCCTCAACGATCGTCTGTGCTAAATGCACAGAGGGGCCCCTCGCTGGTGGGCATATGCCCATGCCGCAATCATCACACTCCAACCTCAAGACGAGAGTCAACCAGCCTCAGGACTGCCACAGTCAGCTCTATTTAGAGCGGGTTGGGGGAAGTGTCAAGACTGGGTGCCAATTATGACAATACATAATAAATACATCTTCAAATTTCCACCACAGTCCTCCCTTTTTGTCATATTGCTCCCACTTGTCCTTCAAATCTTGATAGTCTTCTTACACCTAGAAACGAATCAGTCCTTACAATCCATAAAAAGGAAAACACGGCTTGACATGTAGACTCTGTTCTTCAGAAGACATGACATAAGGAGGACACAACTTGGTGAGCTGTGGTAATCGCAGATTGGGTAGTGATCCTCTGTGTCTTGTCCGTGGGTCCGGCTCCGGGGGCGTCTCATCTGGTACGTGGTCGTCCGGCTCCGGGGGCGTCTCATCTGGTACGTGGTCATCTGCTCCGGGGCGTCTCATCTGGTACGTGGTCATCTGCTCCGGGGCGTCTCATCTGGTACGTGGTCATCTGCTCCGGGGCGTCTCATCTGGTACGTGGTCATCTGCTCCGGCTCTGGTCACGCGTCCAATCAGGCAACAGGAGTGCTCATCACGACATAGAAAGAATAGAAATAAAAACGACATGAGTATATATATTCCCATTTCAATCAACCACGATCCGCTGAAAAATAAGAATTAAATCCCCTCAGATTCCCAGACCCTTCAAAGGACTCCCAACCGTCACTCAGTTACAGCTCTGGCTTTGCCTTGTAGGGACCCAAACCTTATCCATATGGGCCCGAACTCCAATTCCCAGTATCCCCTGAACCAGATATAACAATATTTACTTGTAAATTCCCAGAAACCCCCCCTTGGGCTGTCAGAACTTCCTTGTAGCTTCAACAGTTACATGAAACATTCCATCCTCAATAGGTGTGAATTGTTCAAACGTATCATAAGCTCAAGCCCCCCCACCTTGTACATGCAGGAAACCGTGCCCAGACCTAGTCCGGGTTGGTGAACAATTCCCTTCTAGCTGTCCCCGCCATTCCCAATTTCTCTCGCGCCATCAGATCCTTGCAATTGGCCGCGACATAGGACAGGGACAGCTTCACTACCACGCATGAACCTCTTGCATTGGGGGAATTACCTTATAAGCTGTAGAGCTGCATAAACACCAAACTAAAGTTACACACTTGTGGACTACCCAGTCCTGATACCCAACTGACAAGAGGGGGAGCCATAAAAACAATAATCAATTTTACCCTCTAAAAACATATTAATAAATTCCATTGACAGGCGTCTGTTTGGAGTCTTCACTCGTTTGTCAATAATCCTCATAATTAGCATGTACCACTGTCATCGCTGGGGACTAAAGCTCAACGGAGACTCAGAACAGACCCAGCAATCGGTCCCGTTCATCTTCTTAATTAGTCATAGAATATACTTTAAATAATAACTTGGGATGCTTTCCATCGTTACTCTTGCTAAAATTTACTAAACAAACAAATACAAAATAAACAAAGATACTCCTCATTTCTTTGATGTGGTTGAGCCGCTTCTTGCAGTGGCTGGCGTGGTCTCGTCCATCAAGCTTCTTTACAAACGAACCAGTCACCTGGTTGGGGAAAAATGAAAACCAATTACCGTGTCGGGGTCCAGGAGAGACTCCTGAACCCTGTGAAGTCCACATTACAGGGATCGCACCCACCCCATCACCCAAGAATGAGTGACAGCCAATGGGAGTACGACCCTGGTTTTGGTTGACCTCTAAACAAACCTTATGACAACAACCCAGACCTCGGGACTGTGGTCGCTGCTTAACCTGTGCGTGGCTCACCGTCGCCTGTAATCGCTTACCATCTCCTGTAATCGCTTACCAGCGCCTGTAATACCTGGAACCATTGACAGTTTCTTAGCAACTAAAATGGGAACCTACTTCACCAGACTGCTGCTTGCCGATTCAAATTCTATCAAAGAAAGACAATCTTGGCACAAAACTTGATTAAAATTAGAAAGATTAGTGTTATTAGTTCGGAGAACTGTCATCTTTACATTTTATCTACCATCCCCCCCTTTTCTTCCTCAATACAGACTGGAGGAAGAAATGATAAAAAGAAACAATGAAATAGCCTATGATACTTTCACCTCCTTAGACCCGTAATTATCCATGTGTACAGCTGTCTACATACACCTGCTCTCTATGTACAAACACTTCCGGAAACTCTTTGGACCTGAAAAATACTTATAAGCAGAAATCATTACTCCATCCTTCATATTTATCCTGCAGAGAATGGCAAACAAAAATGACATTCCTGTACATTGTCAATGACATTCTTCACAAAACCGATTCAAACAAAAACCCTTTGTAACCCTTACTTTTCCCGTTCCTACAAAAATACAAAAGCCGCGACGCATCAGAAGATCGCCGCGGTAAGTTTGAATAAAAAAAACATTCACGTTACTACATACAAACATTCAAATACAAATGTGGGGGAGATATTCATAGCTTTCAAAACAAAAATGAAAAAACAAAAACCAGCCGGAAATCTGCCTTCACTCTTTCCGCAATACAAGAAAATACAATGGAAAAATACGAGAACAGCGCGAGAAACTTGCATAGACCAGCTATACAAAGTTCTCCTGAGGCGCGTACCACACCTCCATCCACACATCATTACAGATTTCTGAAACCACATCAGATCTACATCCAAGGTATCTTTTATTCTGAGGTCTCATACCTCCATCCAGAGTACCTTCCAAAGGAGTACACCTTACTGTACCCTCTGACCACCTACGACATTCTTTAGGGGTCTCATGTCCGGAGCCCCTAATCCGGACCTCATGTGCGGTGCAGCTGTCTGACTGATGCACTGCATGGGCGGCACATCCCATGACGATTCGAATCGCTTTTTTTAAGTGAGCTCTGCGTCCAGAACACACCGCGCTTTGTTTTCGGAGCGGTTCTGACTTGCGCCTTTAAAGTCAAAACCGATGCCTGCATTCTGATTATTCTACACAGCCTGAGCAGGACCACTAGCGTACTACTCCTACACATTTATGCTAATATAATCGCTAATAAGATCTCCGACTATCATACACGGCCAGATCTGTATCACGATATAAAGCCTCCTAAAATGTGGTCGTCAGACAACATACAAAGCACCATGAAATCCTCCACTTTTCAAAACAATATTATGGCATGTATGCCATTGTTTACAGAGGGTTACCATCCCTGACTCAGTGATGGGACAGCCAATGCTGGTTGCCCATCCCCCGAGCCTCATGGCAAGAAGGCCATCTTATACAATTAAACATGCCTTCCCTGTCTGAACTACACACAGGCAACCCTTCCAACACAAAATGATCTAAATACACAGTCTCCATTTCACATTCAGTTTCTTACTGTTACTGCACGCAGCCTCACAGGAACAAGACATTCAGAAAATACAAAAAGACTCAGCCATACACCTCGCAGGCTGAATAAGCTCACCTCTATACTGAGGAAACATCTACAATATACAGTTTCCATATGCATCATAAAAATGTTATATCTAACTATGTCCTGAAAGTTGCAAAGTCAGTTGACACAGAAATCAAAACACTGTTCGCCCTTCCCCCGCAAGCCGCATGGCTAGAGGAGCCATGTTACACAAAAGCTTGCCTTCTCCAACAGATTCAATCTGGTCAAACAATCAAGTTACAAACAAACAAATCGCCCTTCCCCCCAAGCCGCATGGCTAGAGGGCCATGTTAGAATCTATTCTAACCTATCTGCTCCATACATCACACAAAACTGTTCAGCCACGCTTCAAACAGCATTTAGGCATACAAAGCAAACTTCCAGTCGATGACGAATCATACATACACACACGATCAAAATCACACCTACATATACACACACCCAAAATCCAGTCGATTTCACAAACTCACGCAATCACACACATGCATCCAATCGCTTTTCACAAATGCACGCAATCACACACATGCATCCAATCGCTTTTCACAAAATGCACGCAATCACACACATAAACAGTCATACACAACTATCATCACACACACACACACACACACACTCTATCACACAACAGTCATACAATCAGAATCACACACACAACAGTCATACAATCAGAATGACACACACACACACACACAACAGTCATACAATCAGAAACACACACACAATCATACATCTATCAAATTCAGACATACAATCAGGATTTCACATGTGTACACACACACACACACACACACACACAATCATACATCTATCACACAGCAGACATACAATCAGGATTTCACATGTGTACACACACACACAATCTTACTCAAGCATTATTTCAAAAAGATGTCAAATTTTTTCTTTTAAAGCATGTTTTTCCCGATGCATCAGAATGTATCCCATCTCCCCCATCTGATGCCATAGGAAAAAACCTGAATAGTCCCTTTCAATGGTCGCCATCTGTAATGGCAAATTGGGGTGTGCAAAGCACACTGCCATCTTGCCATGTGCTGTAAAGCACATTCGCCATCTTAAATGAAATGATGCCATGTTTAAGCTAACAGATTTACTCACCATATATTCCCTGCCATTCATCCATACCAATCAAGAGACATTACAACAGCTGTCCTCATGTTACCATCCTTGCAAATCATCTCCCCTCACAGGGCTGAGCATGGCGCTTTTATTTACACAAAACAGGAAGTCATCACCAGTAAGTCGCCTCCCCCCATGGGAGGCGACATTACCAGATGTCTCCTATACACAGAACACAACATTCCTTCTGACAGGAAGTCAAATTGAATAGATGAATAGAATATAATACAATGAATACAATGAATAGAAATACAAACAATGTCTTATGGGTGTGTCCGGTCAGGGTGTGCATGTGCCCCCCCCGACCCCAGAAACGCTCACAAGCCCTCAAACTATACGCTGATAGAACCCTTAATCTGCGCCATTCCATAGAATAATGCATATAAAGATTATATCCTTATTGAGGCTATTTACAGATGTACCCTATGAATCCCAAATCCTGCTGATCAGACATGACCCAGATAAGAGCGTACATCTGTCCATAGCCACTAGTGTGCTTGCGGAATGAACGCATCCCCCTCAACGATCGTCTGTGCTAAATGCACAGAGGGGCCCCTCGCTGGTGGGCATATGCCCATGCCGCAATCATCACACTCCAACCTCAAGACGAGAGTCAACCAGCCTCAGGACTGCCACAGTCAGCTCTATTTAGAGCGGGTTGGGGGAAGTGTCAAGACTGGGTGCCAATTATGACAATACATAATAAATACATCTTCAAATTTCCACCACAGTATCCATTCCCAAAGCTTATTAAATTCTCTAAGGTCAGACCACCTTTCCTTAGCTCTTTTGACCTGTGCAGCCCAAATTTATAGTGGAGACTCCTCACCACTTTCTCCATGATTTGGGCCTTGACTTTGTTGGGATACTTGTAAGGGCCATGTTTCCCATTGTAGTCCTCCCTCCTTAAGATGGCCACCATCTCCTCAAAGGCCATATTTGTGGCCTTCTACCTCCTTCTCCTGGTTCTTGTGTGTGCTTCCGCCTGGCCTGGCTCCTGGCTAGAGTTTCCAGTCTGCATGTCCTCCATGTTGCTCCGCATTAAACGAGCGAGAAGGGGGGGGAAGTACTAGAACGAACATCAGGGGCGGGGAAACGTGCGGAGCGTCACTCATGCGCAGTGTATTAAGGGATACCGCGTGAGTGAAAACGGCGTTCACAGTCTGTGGAAGAAGGCGGAAGTAACGATCGTGACATACGACGGTACATAACTTGATTTGGGACGTTACTAGTGATCAGTGGATGAGTTTGTGTACTAGATATGGGGAGAAAGCTTATTAGTAGTAGTGGCTTGACTGACATTAGGTTTGTTTATTTAATTTTGACTTGCAGAAATAATGGAGGCCTTCAAAGACCCTGAATTCTTCAGAGAATTTACCCAAAGATGGAAGGATCTGCCTATACTGTGGCAAACTAAAAGCAAAATGAATAAAAACAAAGAGGCCAGGAAGAAAGCACGGGAGACCCTGCTTGCATTTGTAAAGGCAAGGGTCCCCAACGCCACAATCACGACTGTGATCAAAAAAATTAACACCATTAGGGTCACCTACAGGACCCAACGCACACAAGTCCTGGCCTCAGTGAGATTTGGAGCTGCAGTATCTGTAAGCCAAACCTGTGGTACTATAGTCAGCTGCAGTTCCTGGATGACCACATTGGCACAGATTCATATAGAGATACGACGGCGTATCTACTGATACGCTATCGTATCTGTGAGTTCCGTCGGTCGGATCTATGCGGCTGATTCTGTTAGACATAAGCTTTTGGAGCTAAACAAATTACAGGCAGACAGTCTGTAGGTCGTGGAAACAGGAACTGAACTTTATTATTACTTCTTGTACATAGACAAAACATGAACTAGCAAACGTAACACTGCCATCTAGTGATCATATAATGTAATAGGCACACAGCAATTACATTTAGTAGATGTTGCTCATATAATACAAACCTTGTATGCTAATACCCCCACTCAACAACTACTATCTATGTCAATCCCATTTCTGATCTAAGATCAACAAATCTGTTTCTAGCTAGTGGTTTTGTCAAAACATCAGCAATCATTTTTTCCGTTTCACAATACACAAGTTCAATCACTTTCTGATCAACTAAGTCATGAATGTAATGATGTCTGACATCGATGTGCTTGGTTCTTCCATTAATCTTCTCACTTGTTGCAAGCTTAATGCAACCCTGATTATCCTCAAATAAGACAGTAGGTTCTGATGTTGCTTCTCCAAGATCCTTGAGTAATTGTTGTAACCACACAACTTCTTGACTGGCATAAGCTGCAGATATGTATTCAGCTTCTGTAGAGGACAATGCCGCTGACATCTGTTTCTTGCTGGACCATGATATAGGACTGTCTCCCAATTTTAATAAGTAACCACTTGTGGATTTGCGTGTGCTGTGATCACCTGCCCAATCGGAGTCCACATATCCCACGAGGTTTAAATCACCACTTGCTGACAGTTTCAAATTTAAGTCTTTTGTCTGTTTCAGATATCTCATAACTCTTTTGATCGCATTCCAATCTCTTAGACGTGGTTTATCAACTCGCCTGCAAAGAAGAGACATGCTGGCTGCAATGTCTGGACGTGTAGTGGTTGCAATGTAGAGAAGTGCCCCCACTGCTTGTCTGTATTGTTCATTGGATGCGAGAAGATCATCTTCTCCTTCTAACTTTGGATAGGCTGTATCCATAGGTGTGCTTGCTCCTTTCACCTCTGTCATGTTGAATTACTGAAGAATAGATTCAATTTTTGCGCTCTGATTCAACAGGAAACTTCCATCTTTCTCACGCTGGATGTCAATTCCAAGATAATATGTCACTTCACCTAGGTCTTTAGTTTCAAAGTGCTTGTTGAGTACTCCTGTTAATTTTGCAATTTCATTGTTATTTTTGTGAGCAATGATCAGGTCATCAACATAAATTAGCAGATACATCCACTCAGTGTCTACTTGTTTAGCGTATAGGCACGGATCAGCTTTGCTTCTTGTAAATCCTTCATTTAGTAGAACTTGATTAATCTTCAGGTTCCATGCTCGAGCTGATTGTTTAAGGCCATAAAGAGATTTATTCAACTTGCAGACAAGATGCTCTTGTCCCTTTTTCAAATATCCTTCTGGTTGTGACATGTAAATTTCTTCTTCAATATCACCATTAAGAAAAGCTGTCTTAATATCGTGATGTTTCACAATCATTGTACGCATGGCAGCCACTGTCATTAGTGTTCTGAAAGTACTTTGTTTAGCAACTGGAGCAAAAGTAGCATCATAGTCCTCACCGAACTTCTGTGAGTAACCTTTAGCAACCAGCCTTGACTTGTACCGACAGACTTTCCCTTCAGAGTTACATTTGGTTTTAAAAACCCATTTACATCCTATGGCATGTTTACCTTGAGGTAGCTCTGAAAGTGTCCATGTCTGGAGATCTTCGAGTGATGTCATTTCTTCATCAGCGGCTTTATTCCATACTTGTTTCTCATGCATTGGCAGTTTCTGCATCTCTTTCCATGAACCTGGTTCAGTTTGAACAGCTCTGCGAGCTATGTAAGATAAACGTTCAGCTGGAACACCTTTATTGATTCTGGTTGATTTTCTGACTGAAGGTATTTCTGGTTCAGATTCAGGTTTTGATTCTTCTGTAGTAATTTCTATTTCTGTATCACTTTCCTTATTTTCTTGAGTGACTGATGTTGATTCTTTCTCAGTTTGAATAGTTTGTGTCTGTTGTTCAAACTTTGAGCACATAGAAGTTTCATCAATAATCACACTTCTGCTGACTGTTACCTTGTTCGTGTCTTGATGTAAAATCCTGTATCCTTTTTGAGATTCACTGTACCCTACAAGTACACCTTCTTTTGCACATGCATCCCATTTTGTACGTTTTTCTTTTGGAATGTGTACATAGGCTTTACTTCCAAAAATTCTGATGTGTCTTAAATCTGGTTTGCATTTGTTCCATAGTTCATATGGAGTTTTTGTTGTTGCTTTTCCCGGCAAACGATTTTTAAGATAACATGCAGTTGTGATAGCTTCTCCCCAGAATGTAGTTGGCATATCAGCATCAAATAGCATGCTCCTCCCACTTTCACACAGTGTGCGGTTCATTCTCTCTGCAACTCCATTTTGCTCCGGGTTATATGGAACTGTTGTCTGGAACATAATTCCATGCTTCCTGAGAATGGCTTGTGTTTTACCACTTGTATATTCTGAGCCATTGTCTGTTCGTAGTACTCTGGGCATTCTGCCAAAAATATTATTTACTTGAGCGAGATACTGTTCTAATTTCTCTGGCACTTCATCCTTATTGTGAAGTAGAAATACTGTGGTATATCTGGAGTATTCATCAATGAAGGTCAGGAAGTACTTTTTTTTTCCTGGAGTCATAGTTTTCATTGGACCACAAAGATCTGAATGTATTAAGTCCAGAGGTTTTTGAACTTTGCTGTTGGTCTGCTTGGGAAAAGGTGTCCTTGCCATTTTTCCTTTAATACAGCTGGTACAAATCATTGTGTGATCACATGGATTAATCTTAATACCACTTGCATAGTTATTCTCAACTATTTTCTTTATTGTATCAGAATTTCTGTGTCCCAATCGTCTGTGCCAAGTGTGGATGCAGTTTGAATGTTTATCCTCTTTGGCTATTTTAACCATTTCACTGCAGTTCAACTGATATAGTTCATCTATGATTTTAGCCTTTGCAAGCAAGCAATCCCCTTTTGTTATGATACAACTGTCACCCTGAAATGTGACTACATTGCCTTGGTTAGTGAGTTTCTTTACTGACAAAAGGTTGCTTTCAAGATCTGGCACATACAGAACATTCCTCATATGGATCTTTTTAGTGATATCTGGAGAGATAGGACAGTATAGAAAGCCATCTCCTATTCCCACTGATTTCATGAGTTGTCCATTAGCTGTAGTTATCCCTTCTGTTTTGCTTTCATCAAGCTGAGCGAAGAAACTTCGGTTATTTGTCATGTGACTTGTAGCGCCTGAGTCCACACACCATGCTTGCACAGTGGTGACACAATTTTTGGATCCGAATGCATATTCCTTTGTTTCTATGACATTCTTAGCTTGTTGGAATGCACTTTGTTTTTGCATTCTAGCTTTCCAGATTCTACAATCTGCTTTTAGATGTCCTGGTTTCTTGCACACAAAGCATTCCCGCTTTTCTAGCTGCACGTTACTGTGTTTATTTTTGTATCTTGTCTTTAAAGCTGTCTCTGAACACACACTCACAGTACTCATGCTTTCAGTTTTGCGCTTGTATTCATCCACAAGCTTGCCTTTAACATATTCCAGTGTCAGATCATCATCTGGACGTGCATCTAGTGCTGTGACAAGTGTCTCATAACTTTCAGGAAGTCCACTTAATAATAGCGCTGCAACATGGAAATCTTTCATCTCTTCTCCAATCCCTCGCAGTCTCTCCACCATCTCTAAGGTCTGTCTTATATAGTCCTGCATGTCCTGGTCTTTCTGTAGCTTAGTCTGATAGAGCTTTCTGATTAAATACAGTTTATTGCTGAGATTAACTCTTTCATGTGCTTTCTGTAACTCTTCCCACATGTCTTTAGCAGTTTGACAGTTACATATATGTATGATTTGATCATCATCTATGCACAGGGAGATTGTGCTTTGCGCCTTCTGATCTCTGTCTAACCACTCCTCTGTGGGCTGTGCAGGTCTTTGTTCATTTATGCATTTCCACGTACCTTCTCTTATAAGCAGCATTTTCATCTTGAATTTCCAAGATTGGTAGTTCTGATTTGTCAGATTTGCAATGGAAAACTTTGCTGAGGGGATAGCAGCTGCCATTACTGCTGTTTGTCTTTCTGTTGCTGTCTTCTGCACTCAATTGCTCTAGCTCACTGTATCTGGCTATATCCAGGGGTGATCTGTATTATATCCTGGGCTTCTGTAACATGCTCTGGGCCCATAACCTGTTAGACATAAGCTTTTGGAGCTAAACAAATTACAGGCAGACAGTCTGTAGGTCGTGGAAACAGGAACTGAACTTTATTATTACTTCTTGTACATAGACAAAACATGAACTAGCAAACGTAACACTGCCATCTAGTGATCATATAATGTAATAGGCACACAGCAATTACATTTAGTAGATGTTGCTCATATAATACAAACCTTGTATGCTAACAGATTCATCGAATCAGGTTCCCCATAGATCTCCCTAAGTGACTTACACCATCGGAGCTTAGGCTGCAATCTCCCGCTGGCCGCTAGGTGGCGCTTCCGTTTGTATACGCGAGGAATATGCAAATGAGGAGATCCGCCGATTCAGAAACAAACGCCCGCCCGTCACTTTTTTTTTTACGTCATTTGCGTTCGGCTTTTTCCGGTGGAGAGTTACCCCTGCTATATGAGGGGTAAGTGTGGCGTATCCTAAGTTTTAAATTGTTTACGTCGTTTGCATAAGTCGTTCGTGAATACGGCCATGCGTAATTTGCGTTAACGTCGAAACCTTGCGACGTCATTTGGAGCAATGCACGCTAGGAAATTTAGCCGCCGGCGCATGCACAGTTAAATCGGCGCGGGGACGCACCTAATTCAAATAATACACTCCCCCAAGCCGCGGAATTTGAATTCCGCCGGGGGGATTTACGATCCGCCGGCGCCACTTTAGAGGCAAGTGCTTTGTGAATACAGCACTTGCCTCAAAACTGGCGCTGGCGGATCGTAAATAAGATAGATCACGCGGATCTAAAGATCCGCTGATCTATGTGAATCTACCCCATTGAGTCCAGGCCATCCCAGTCTACCCTTCCCCCAAGAGGTCGCTTCGGTCTTCCCTGCAGTCAATCTTCCAGTTTTCCCTGCAGGCAAGAGCAGGCAATCTCTGAGGAAGAGCCAGAGTTCCTGGAGGACCCAGATTGTGACCCATGGAGCCAGGTATTGCATTTTGTAAACAATTTGGGGGAATCAAAGTATAATAACGATGTCAAATTGATGTTACTAGTGTTCCAAATTTAAAGGGATTGAACAAAAAGTGTTGAACATATCAATAGACAGTAGTGGCAAAACATGATGGGGACAAGAATGAAAAATGCAGGGGTCAGAATGATTGTATGTAATTTTCTGATACGCCATCAGGGGGGTACAGGCAGTACACCTGTAAGGGCCCCCGGGTGACAATCCCCCTTTTTTGTAATAAGCAATTTTTAGAAATATGTATTTTTTATAATAATTTAATATTTTGGGTAAAGCCCCCCCGCTTCTCAATTTCAGGCGGCAGCACCCGCCCTGCTTCAGGGGGCCCATGTCTGAAGCTGTGTAAGGGGCCCCATGATTCAGGATGTGTGTAATATATATTAGCATTCAATTAGTATCTGTCATGATTTGAACAATGTGTATGATTTATGAAGACAACAAATAAACTATGTACCTTTTTTTTATACTGTACACAGACAGAGCAAAGCCAGGAGGAGGCAGGCCCCACGGGGAGCCAAGAGGAGGCAGGCCCCACAGGAAGCCAGGGGGAGGCAGGCCCCACAGGGAGCCAGGGGGAGGCAGGCCCCACCCCCACTGCAAGACAGGAGGTGGCAGAGCCCACTGGGAGACAGGAGGAGGCAGGCCCCATTGGGAGACAGGAGGCACGCCGTCGTGATACCATCTCACGGATTCCTCCTCTCTGCACTCCCGCGAAAAGGGCCAGGAGGCTTCTCCAAATGGAGGAGGAGACCCAGACCCTGATTCGTGAGGCAACTGCGGCCCTCCAAGAGAAATCCAGCGAAGAACAGGGTTTTGCAGCGCTCATTGCCAGCAAGCTCCATAATCTGGAGCAGGGCCAGCGTGTGCGCTGTGAAACTCTGATCTTTAAGGCCGTTGGAGCAGCTCGATGATGACACCGACATTGTGCGGATCGCTCCTCCTATCCTTGCTGCTCCTAGTCCTGCTTCTGCTCCTCCTCTTCCTGAGCCTGCTCTGGGTCCTGCTCCTGGCACAACCTCGCCTCCAGGAACCCAGCCTCCGAGGACTCGGCCTGCAGGGAAGACTGCAGGGAAGACTGCAGGGAAAAAGACTAGCAAGTCCAAGCGTTGAGCGATGTGGTGCCCCTAATGGTGTAATTTTTTTGCTCACAGCCTTGTTTGTTTGCTTTGGGGACCCTTGTCGTTACAAATGCAAGCACGCTCTCCAGTGCTGCCTTCCTTGGCTTCTTTGTTTTTATTAAGTTTGCTTTTAGTTTGCCATCAGTCTTTAATTTTTATTTGTTTAATTATACCAGAATAAATGTTTTTTTGGTTTGCTGATAAAATTTGACCATGTGTTTTTCTTTAAAATAGAGAGATCGGTAGTGAGTAGGCAGAGACATTACAACAAAAAAACATTTTCAAATTAACAAGGGACAACAACCTCCTTGTGGTTACATTATAATAAGTAATTTTCCTGACAGACTCCATGGCAGCCTACGTGTGGGTTAATCCCGCCTCCTCTCTAATACTATAGGACCCCATACCCATAAAAGTCAGCTCACCTCTCAGTACTGTGTTCCTTTTTTGTCCTCCTCCACAGATTCAGGATGCACATTGATTCAAAACGTCCAGCAGATCAGGATGAATAGCACACTGAGCGGTGCAGCTCGGATCCCAGCCATGGACGGGTGGAGAGCTTTTGCAGCAACTTTCCTCCCTCGTTTTGTTGTTGTTGCTGTGTGTGCCGAAGTTTCCGGACTCCACGGCTGACAAGGTCTGACAACTCCTCCATGGCAGTCACCTCTGTGTATTATATGTTTGTGTCTGTTACCTTTTTCCTGGTGGTATAGTTTTAAATATCCCCTCTACTGTCTTATGGTCCCTATGGCAGCTGGAGCGCTTCTGTGTTCCAACTTGCCGTGCCACTTCCGGGTCGCGGGCGCCATTGCCGCACACGCATGCGCAGTGTCCGCTTCCAAAGCGAGGCCTGGCTCGCGTATTCGTAGTCCCACGAAACTCGCGGCGGCCGCGCAGGCGCCGCTGAGTGGCTCCCCACCGCGCAGGCGATTTATAGATTTATTGTGACGTCACCGGCAGGTGATTTATAGTGTCTGCTCGCCTGTTTCTATTGGGATTTCCCTGACAGGCAAGTAGCTGCTGAAAAGTGATACTCGGCTATCCAGGTCAGTGAGTGGGATCTGCCTATGAGTTAGGCAGATCCTCTTCTTTGTATTGGTGCATTTAATGGAAAAAAATAAAAATAAATGGATAAATAAATAATAATAATAATAATAATTAAAAAAAAAAATATATATATATATATATATATATATATATATATATATATATAAAAGAATAAAAGATACAAAAGAAAAATAAATAAATAAATAATAGAAAATGTTTTGAATAATAATATATATATATATTCTTAAAGCGGAGTTCCACCCAAAAATGGAACTTCCGCTTGTTTCACTCCACACACATGTGGCATGTAATTTTTTTGGGGGGGGAGTGGGGGCTTCAGGAGGAGTGGGACTTCCTGTCCCACTTCCTGCTTCCGCCGAGGGGCTGGTAAGGCGATTACGCTTAATCGCCTTATTGCAGCCCCTCCCTGTAGGCGATGGCCTAGGACACTGACAGGACACTGACACTGACACTGCCTGTCCAATCAGCGGCTAGCCGCGCCGCGCGCGCATGTGCAGTTCGGCTCATGCATGCGCAGTGGGTGCCCGGCCGTGAAGCCGAAGGCTGTCACGGCTGGGTGCCCACAGCTAGAATGAAGACGCCGGCCGGGGAGGGGGGGAGAGGAGCGGAGCCCCGGTCGGTGCGTCGCTGGAACGTGGAGAAGGTAAGTGAATGTTCATTAAAAGCCAGCAGCTACACTTTTTGTAGCTGCTGACTTTTAATAAACATTACATTTGGGTGGAACACCCCTTTAAGAGTCGGTTCACACACAGGCGACGCGTCAGGCGGCTCAGCCACCTGACGGGTCGCTTCCCATGTAATGCAATGGGAGCGTTCTAATCGGAGCGACGCAAGTCGCTCCGACTTAGAAAATTACTCCCTGTACGAATTTGGGGCGGCTTGGGGGGATTTGCATTGACTTCTATACAGAAGTCGTCTTGCAAATCGCCTCTGAAGTCGTCCTCAAGACGACTTGCAGAGCCGCCCCCAGAGTCGTGCCGCATATGTGTGAACCGACTCTAAAGGGTCAACGTGTTTATATTTCGCTCTTTTTTCTGGCACCATAGGATCCTTATTCTTCAGACCTAATTTTGCTGTGTCATGCCGGTCCAGAAATTATGGACCAGTCACCGCCCATATGTGGCCAGCCCTCACGCACAAGGTATGTGCAGGTGAGGGGAGGGCGCGGTGTTGGAAGTCGCAATTCAGTGATTTATTGTTTGACGGTTCCCCCCCTCTAAATTTTAATTTTCTTAGCCCTTCCGGTCCAGATTCTTCTGCCGCAATTCAGACCACCTTGGACCTTGCCAGGCCACAACACCGTTCATCTTCTAAATCGAAGAGCAAGCGAAATTCTCCGTCTACATCTCACCACCAGAGGAGAAGTTCCCATTCCTCCTCCAGACACAGCTCCCACCGCCATGATAGCCGCTCTGATCGAAGAGCCTGCTGGGGATGTGACACACGAGTCCCCGAGGGCAAGTCATTGTGTGACCGATGTTATGCTCGTGTGGTTGGGGAAAAGGAGACAGAAGATCGCCCCTTCGAGTCTCTAGTTGAACGGGTGGTGCAACGATCATTAAAGGAGAAGGCTGTGTCCCACTCTCAAAGCCAGGCCAGTACCATTGGGTCTGGTTCTCCGGCCCATGAGGTCCATGAGGATCTGGGCCCCTCCCAGCCCTACGCTTCCGCACTAGCTTCCCCAGAGGGCGAACTGGAAAACGATGAGGACTGATTTCTCCCAAGTAACTCCGCTTATTAAAGCCATTAAAGAGACACTTTTGTGGGAAGATCAATCTGCTCCCCCAGCTAAACAGAAAAAGTACTTCAAGTGTCTGAGGAAAGAGTGCCCGAGTTTTCCGTTATTAACCGAACTAAAGGGCATCTTTGACGAAGAGTGGAGTAAGGTGGACAGGAAGTCCTCCATGACCAACAAAGCTTACAGATTGTATCCTTTCAAAATGGATGATAAGGTAAAAAGAGATGAATCTGCGCCACAGACAATTTAAATAAAAAATAAAAAGTGGTGTAATAAAAATTAAAAGGTGATTAAGTTTGAAGTGGCTGCCCCTACATAAAAACCCACCTAGGTGGGAGTGAATATTAAGTAAAAAATAGCAGGTAATGGCGCCTACTAGAAATAAAGTGTATAAAGGAATGTGCAAATAAATATAAATATAAATGGTGTCTGTCCAAAAGAGTGCTGGTCCTAGTCAAAATATAACATATATAACACAAAATAAGTTGAATATTAATAATTATGTGATTGAATTAGTATAAATATAAAAATAATTCATAAAAGTCCAATTCCTAGTGATAAAAATTTCCAAAATAGGTGTTGCAAGATTAAATGATGATAATAATAATAATCCAAGAAAAGTCCAGTTTTATAAAAATATATATATATTTTCAAGATTGCTTCCGAAAAGTAATGCTATAAGGTGATATGTGCTTCATGCAGGTATAGCCGTCAGTGGATCACTCAGTGCTCTCCCCCAATGGTCCCGCACTCACCGGATCCAACTACCCCTGCAGGGGTAATAGGCTTTCTCAGTAAGTCTCCACACTTCAATAAAATCTGCCTGGTTTCCTCACATGGGGTCTATTCAACCATTCAGCCGCTCATAGAGAAGATAGGATGAAACGAAAATGCCCAATAGCGTGATACCGTTTTGTAACAAGTAAAATTTATTCTTGATAAACAATGGGTACTCACAATTTACATGCAGTTAAAAAGCCTTTAGAAAATATGTGCTGTAGCTCTAAGGAACGTTCGCTCGACCGGTTTCGTCGTTCTGACGTCATCTGGAGCGTGCCTCTGAGCCTTCAGCACTAGCTATTTATAATTGACGTTATGTCGGAAAATGCGGACGTTGTGTCGAAAATTGCGGACGTTGTGTCGACAAAATGTCGAAAAAACGGGTCCGACGTTACGTCGTGAAAACTCCGTTGTTCCGGTATCCTCCATGTTGGAGATTACTACAGACCGTAGTCCTAACACTAGAGGCTCAGTGTTGTAGTCGACACTACGACGGACGTTCTGTCGGGAAAGCAAACCCCCGATCTTACGTCGAAAAAGTTCCTAACTTTCGAGTGTCCTCCATGTTAGAGATTTTTGCAGACCGGAGTCCAGTCTCAAGAGGCTCTGTATTAAAAAGGAGAAAATACGTTCGTTTTCATATCGGGAAAAACCCGGAAGTTAGATCGAAATATAGTAAAAACTTGATTATTTAGCTGATCTCCATATTACAGCAAGGTGATGTTAATAACATAATCAGATATATATAGGATTGCAAATAGGTGAAAAAAAAATATATATATAAAATATATAAAATATATAAATAGACATTATGGGAAAAAACATTAGTTAATAGAATACAATTAAAATTATAATTATATGAGGAGTAGTTGATAGGAAAAAGAGAGGTAGATGTGTATATGTCGATGAGGCAATCCGATGTATTATTATAATTAGATATATGAAAAAATTCCCGTATTAAAATATTATATAAAATATAAAATAAAATATATAAAAATATGGAATATAGTGTAAAATTATTAAAAATTGTTAAAAATTGGTTAAAAAACAATTTAGATCCACATCAATATTCATACCAGACGGTTGGAGGGTGTCTAACGTGTAGATCCACCGTGTTTCATTTTGGGATACTTTTATAGTTTTATTTTCCCCCCTCCAGTGTTCTTTTATTCTGTCTATTCCATAGAAAGTCATGCATCCCGGATCTTTATGATGGTAATCTCTAAAATGTCGAGACACACTATGTTTATGGAACCCTTTTTTAATGTTAGCTATGTGTTCTCTAATCCTGATATGTAGTTCTCTTGTTGTTCTGCCTACATATTGTTTTTGGCATGGGCATTCCAGGACATACGTAACATGTGTACTACTACATGTTATCAGCTCTCTTATTTTATGTGTGGTTCCATTAGTTGTAGATGTGAACTCAGTTTTTTTCTTATTTGTCTTTTTACTAACTCGGCAGGGTAGGCATTTACCACATTTGTGGAAGCCTTTGAGGTTTTTGAAAATTGTTTTCCATATTTTATTGCGTTTTGATTTGTTTATCTTTAGATTTCTTATAGATTTCTTTATTAAGAAATCTAAAGATAAACAAATCAAAACGCAATAAAATATGGAAAACAATCAGGGACCTTGAAAAGAAGAAAAACATTGTCATCCGACCCGCGGACAAAGGGGGAGGTCTAGTCATTCTCAGAAAAACAGATTATGAATCTGAAATGACAAAACTACTCAACATACCAGACACCTACAAAAAATTAAAGTCTAACCCTAAAAAAGAATACAAAAAGAAACTAAATGTACAGTATATATAGAAAAAGGCAAAAAGTTGGGCATTCTTACAAAAAAAGAAGCCAAATATCTAAACCCAGAAACGGCAAAAACACCTATTATCTACTATGTCCCAAAAATACATAAGAACCAATCAAACCCACCAGGAAGACCAATTATAAGTGGCATAGACTCCCTCTTTTCAAGGCTTGGAGCCTATATTGATGGATTCCTACAACCACTAGTGAAGGAAGGACCATCATATCTCAAGGATAGCAGGCAACTTATAATGGAACTTGTGGACTTGGAAATAGAACCCACGGACCTTCTCGTCACCATAGATGTCAACTCATTATATACGAATATAGTACAAGAAGACGGCATTAAAGGGGTAAAATGGGCTTTACACAAAGACTCAAAATTAAAACAGGAACAAATAAACTATATTTTGGAGGGGTTAACATTAGCTATGAGCCACAACTACTTTTGGAATAAAGGAAATTTTTTTGTCCAGACTAAAGGAGTAGCCATGGGGGCCAAGTATGCCCCCAGTGTAGCTAACATCTTTTTGAATCATTGGGAGGCAGAACAGATTCAAGGAACAGAAAGACCATCTTTGAAACTCTACAGAAGGTATATAGATGACATACTAATAGTATGGGGAGGCACAGAAACGGAATTACAGAAGTTTTTTGATGAGATCAACCACAATATATATGGGATTACTTTTACAGGCATTTGGAATGTAGAATCCATTGATTACCTGGACTTACAATTATTCAAAGCAGAAAACAGAATACACACCAGAACGTTTTTCAAAAAAACAGATAGGAACAGCTACATTCCAGTAACCAGTTGTCACCACAAAAAATGGATTCAAAATATCCCTAAAGGACAACTTATGAGAATATTCAGAAATTGTAGCAATGAGGAGGATTTCGAACTACAAGCTACACAAATCATTAACAAATTTGTGGAGAAAGGTTACCAACGCAGAGATCTAGAAACTCTGAAAAATAAAGTCAAAGAAATGAACAGAGACAACATCATAGCAGGAACACAAAGGAAGAAAGCAAACAGGAAAACCACAGAAGTAGCCTTCCTGACTGGATACAATATACAACAAAAATATTCAAAAAATACTGGCCTATTCTGCAATCTGATAAAAGCCTGAAAAATCTATTACCGAACAGACCGAGTTTCATATATCGTAAAGCCCCCAATCTAAGAAATCGATTAGTCCACAATGCGATTGACCCCCCAAAACAGATCCAAATTTTCAAAAACCTCAAAGGCTTCCACAAATGTGGTAAATGCCTACCCTGCCGAGTTAGTAAAAAGACAAATAAGAAAAAAACTGAGTTCACATCTACAACTAATGGAACCACACATAAAATAAGAGAGCTGATAACATGTAGTAGTACACATGTTACGTATGTCCTGGAATGCCCATGCCAAAAACAATATGTAGGCAGAACAACAAGAGAACTACATATCAGGATTAGAGAACACATAGCTAACATTAAAAAAGGGTTCCATAAACATAGTGTGTCTCGACATTTTAGAGATTACCATCATAAAGATCCGGGATGCATGACTTTCTATGGAATAGACAGAATAAAAGAACACTGGAGGGGGGAAAATAAAACTATAAAAGTATCCCAAAATGAAACCCGGTGGATCTACACGTTAGACACCCTCCAACCGTCTGGTATGAATATTGATGTGGATCTAAATTGTTTTTTAACCAATTTTTAATTTTTTTTAATAATTTTACACTATATTCCATATTTTTATATATTTTATTTTATATTTTATATAATATTTTAATACGGGAATTTTTTCATATATCTAATTATAATAATACATCGGATTGCCTCATCGACATATACACATCTACCTCTCTTTTTCCTATCAACTACTCCTCATATAATTATAATTTTAATTGTATTCTATTAACTAATGTTTTTTCCCATAATGTCTATTTATATATTTTATATATATATATTTTTTTCACCTATTTGCAATCCTATATATATCTGATTATGTTATTAACATCACCTTGCTGTAATATGGAGATCAGCTAAATAATCAAGTTTTTACTATATTTCGATCTAACTTCCGGTTTTTTCCCGATATGAAAACGAACGTATTTTCTCCTTTTTAATACAGAGCCTCTTGAGACTGGACTCCGGTCTGCAAAAATCTCTAACATGGAGGACGCTCGAAAGTTAGGAACTTTTTCGACGTAAGATCGGGGGTTTGCTTTCCCGACAGAACGTCCGTCGTAGTGTCGACTACAACACTGAGCCTCTAGTGTTAGGACTACGGTCTGTAGTAATCTCCAACATGGAGGATACCGGAACAACGGAGTTTTCACGACGTAACGTCGGACCCGTTTTTTCGACATTTTGTCGACACAACGTCCGCAATTTTCGACACAACGTCCGCATTTTCCGACATAACGTCAATTATAAATAGCTAGTGCTGAAGGCTCAGAGGCACGCTCCAGATGACGTCAGAACGACGAAACCGGTCGAGCGAACGTTCCTTAGAGCTACAGCACATATTTTCTAAAGGCTTTTTAACTGCATGTAAATTGTGAGTACCCATTGTTTATCAAGAATAAATTTTACTGGGGGCGTGGCCTGAGGGTGCATGGAGTAGGACGTGTTTTCCAGAGCTCTGACCGTTGATCCTGCTATCCCTATCATCCTGCCTCTCACGCTCGGAATCGACCCACCAAACCTACCTAGCTGGATCCCTCAGAGTCGGGCCATCATGTCGCCACCTAAATCTCAGAAATCCACCCAGGCGAAGTTGGCACAATATCGCCATGATTCGGGGGAGTCTGTGGAAGATGGCGGAGCAGCCATGGCGGGGGAGACGCGGTCGGCGGGAGACACTGCCAAACTGCTTGAAGCCATCAACCTGTGTCGCACCACTTTGGCCACACAGATAGAGGAGGTTAAGGTTGACATCTCCCTCCTTCGGCAGGATGTGAATGCCATCCGGGACCGGGTGAAGACCGCGGAGAACCGTCTCAGTGTGGTGGAGGATGCCTTGCCGCCATTACAGTCAGACACCGAACACATGCAGCATCAGATACAGCAGCTGTTTGCCAAGCAAGATGAAATGGAGAACAGACTCCGGAGATGTAACATTCGTTTGATCGGCCTTCCGGAGGGTGCTGAAGGACAAGACCCCGCCGCGTTTCTGGAGCAGATGCTTATCAAGGCCTACGGGAGGGAGGCCTTCACTCCCATGCTTTCAGTGGAACGTGCCCACCGCATGCCGGCCAAACCACCGCCGCAGGGAGCCCCACCACGCACGTTTATAGCTAAAATGCTCCACTTTAAGGATCGGGACGCTGCCCTCCGTATGGCCAGGTTGCGGGGAAATATAGACTATGAGAACGTCAAGGTGGCTGTGTTCCCAGATTTTTCGGCAGAAGTACAGCGCCGCCGTCGCAACTTCATGGAAGTTAAACGCCGGCTGAGGATCCACAACTACAAATATGCCATGCTTTTTCCTGCCAGGCTCCGGGTGGAACATGATGGGAGAGCCTCCTTTTTTGAAATTCCAGAAGACGCGATTGCCTGGCTGGAACGTCGCTCCCCCCCGGGTGGCGGGGACTGAGATGTTTGTGAGTACATGACCGCAACCCCTTTAGCCTACACAGCTTGTATCCTCTGACATACTGACTATCAATAACACAGTCTTCACTGCCATATGCCCAGTTGGTCTAACGGACTCCCCTGAATCCCACTAGTTTTCTGTGGGTTCTTTTCTATGCTCTTTCTGTACTGCCCACCGCCTGGGGCTGGGCGAGGCGTGACCTATCCTTGAATTTGACTGCAATGGGTTGATTTGGAGCTTGAGAAACGTTTTATGTTCTGTTTATGACATTACCTATGAGGCCTCTTACAGGGCCCGTGTATACTGTGTGCTGCACTCGTAGCGGGAGCCTGGAGCCTACCAGCTGCGTGCACGGTACAGCGTGGATACCCCCTATGCCCATCCCGGTCTCTGGACTTATGTGCGGGTGATGGCGAAGGCACTGCCCGATCTACTCAAATCCCGGCTCCAGATGCCTGTTTCCTTATAGGATGTACCCTCTTCAATTTTTTCACATTTGTTCTGTCTGCTGGGATGGTCCAGGCCCTGTGGTCCTGGTGCTGGAGGCTGCCTACTTCCGCATATCCATTTTTTCCTTTTTTTTCTTCTTTTTTTATTTCTACTGTCATTTCTTACCACGGGATGGGGATGTTTGTTCAGTTTTGGGCTCATGCCCGCACCATGTTTGGGAGGTGCAGGGCGGGGAGGGGGGAGGGGGGAGGGGAAGGTTATAAATGTTTGTATATATTGGCATGTATGGTACTTAAACTGTGGTGCAGAAATAGCAATGTATGGTTTCACTGGATAATGTGTATTCTCCTTCTATCGATATTATTACACCTGTATACTGCGGGGGTTGGGCTCCTGGTGTGGAAAGAGATATCTATCGCTCTGATTGGGTCAGCCTCATATTGGGTCATAGGTCCATGGCGTCTGTAAAGTTTTTGACATGGAATGTCAGGGGGCTGCGCAATAAGGTGAAGCGCACTGCTGTCCTAGCATTCCTTAAAAAACAGAGGGCTGATATACTGGTGCTTGTAGAAACTCATGTGGAGGGGAGGTTGCAGATGGCACTCCGTCGTCCGTGGGTGGGGTGGTCTTATCACTCAACCCATACTTCCCACTCCAGGGGGGTGTCGGTACTCGTTGCCAAGTCCGTCCACATTTCTCTTGAAGAGGTTCGCACGGACCCCCAGGGTCGCTATGTTTTCCTATCAGTCAGGCTGTTTGGAGAACCATTTCTTATTTTGGCCTTCTACATACCCCCACCATTTACTATGTCCGCTCTGACTGAGGGCCTTGCCTTCATGGCCCAACATCCCTCGATACAGGCGGTATGGCTGGGCGACTTTAATGCTACGATGGACGACACACTTGACAGATGGTCCCCCTCCCAACCCCTTACCCGTCCACCACCGACATCCAAATTCTCTAAATTAGTTGATACCCTACACCTGACTGACTCCTGGAGATTTAGGTTTCCCCTGGCCAGGGCATACTCTTGCCACTCAGCCACACATGGTACGCTCTCCAGACTTGACTATATCCTCCTTTCTGGTGGTCTCCGGTCGTGTCTGTTGGATGCGACCTTCGGCCCCAGATTATTATCGGACCATTGCCCATACATGATCACCCTGAGCGTACCCCGGGAAGGGCCTCCTCGGGCATGGAGATTAAACCCTTTTTGGTTATCCCTCCTTCCAGAGGACGACGATCTCACTGATGAATGGAGGGTATTCTTTGAAGACAATGACGGATCTGCGCCCCCCTCTGTGGTCTGGGAGACATTTAAAATTCATGTTCGAACTCGTCTCACAGCCCGCATTAACCGTATTAAAGTTGACTCCTTGGCGGTGCTAGATTTAGCGACCACAGAACTGTCTGCTGCTGAACGTGCCTACATAGCCGCTCCATCGGATGCGGCTGCGGCGGTGCTGAAACAGCGTTCCAGGGTAGTAGATCAAATTCATTATGCAAAGGCTAGGCAGAAATTATTCTTTTCCAGACAAAAACTGTTTGAATTAGGAGAAAGGGCAGGCAAAATGTTAGCATACTTGGTTCACTGCGAAGACAGGCCGCCAGTTGTTATAACCCTACGGGACCCGGGGGGAACGACAGTATCGGACCCACAAATAGTAAGCTCTAGATTTAGGGATTTTTTCTCAGATTTGTACAAGTCCACGGCCCCGATGGATAAGGAACCTATGAATAGTTTTTTGGAGATGATAGCTTTCCCTCAACTAAAGACTGACCAGGTGGATCTCCTAGAATCCCCCATTACTGTAGAAGAGATAGGGGCTGCTTTGGCGGGCTTTGCCCGCTCCAAAACCCCTGGGTCTGATGGGTTACCGATAGAATTTTATTCACACTATGGAGAGATGCTCACCTCCAGACTCCTTGCACTCTACAACGACCTTTTCCAGACCCAAACACTCCCACCCTCTATGAGAAAGGCAACGATAGTTTTGATTCCCAAACCGGGGAAAGACACAGGACTCCCTGAGTCCTACCGCCCCATCTCACTGTTACAGGTAGATGTGAAAATTCTAGCTAAAATCCTGTCCATGCGCCTTAATCAGGTCATACTCTCCCTCATCCACCCGGACCAAGCCAGGTTTATGCCGGGCCGTAACACCTCTTTTAACCTCCGCAGATTGTTTATGAATCTTCAGGCAGAACACGAAGAAGTGGGTACGCGAGTGGTGGTGTCACTTGACACCGCCAAAGCATTTGACTCTGTGGAATGGGAATACCTCTGGAGCTGTCTCGGATGCTATGGCTTCGGGCCAAATTTTATTAAATGGACACGACTCCTCTATCAAGCCCCTTCGGCCCGGGTGGTTGCTAATGGATGGCCCTCGGAGGCCTTTGCCCTCAGCAGAGGCACAAGGCAGGGGTGTCCACTTTCCCCACTCTTGTATGCCCTGGCGGCGGAACCCCTGGCCATGGCTATCCGAGCAGACTCCGAGATTAGGGGATTTAGGGTGGACTCCCTTGACGAAAAAATCAGCTTGTATGCGGATGACGCGTTGCTATATTTGGCGGACTCTGGCCTATCACTCACTAAAGCTCTCAATACCATAGAACGATTTGGCATTTTTTCCGGACTAAAGATCAACTGGGACAAATCCCAGATTCTGCCATTGGACAGTTTTCCCCCACAGGAGTCCCAGGCTGGCCTGCTGCTACAGAGGGTGGAGAGGATCAAATACCTGGGGATTCATGTATCTCGAAACCCTTCTGACTATACCACCCTTAACATTGACCCGCTCTTCTCCATAATCAGAACCAAATTAAGCGCATGGGCCCGCCTGCCGTTGGGTGTCTGGGGGAGGGTAAGTCTTATAAAAATGGTCCTCTTGCCTAAAATTTTATATGCCCTGTGGCATTCCCCCTCGTACCTCCCGCTTAGATATTTTAAATCAATAGAGGCCCTTCTTAGACCTTTTGTATGGGGTAAGACCAGACATAAATTGGCTTGGAGATCACTCAAGAACCCGACGGATATGGGGGGACTGGCCTTGCCTGATTTCAACCACTACTACATTGCAGCCCAGCTCTCCCACCTCTTTCACCTTGATAAGACGGATAGTGACCGCTTCAGGACCTTGATATGTCCTAGATGGACACGGTGTACTGGTGATCCATTGTATGCGATAGCGGTGGGGACGGGTACCAATGTATTGGGTGGAGAGGTCAAACCCCTTCTATACCACTACAGGCGGGTGTGGGACCTGGCGTCCACTAAGATAGGCATACCCGTTTATAATGACTACTCCCCGCTATGGCATAATAAACATCTGACAGAATTTTGTACAGTTCCGGACCCCGGGGGTTGGGGTTCACGGGGCCTATTGTATCTTCACCAATTGGTGCGGAATGGTGAACTTAAAACGTACAACATCCTCCGGGAGGAATTCTCACTCCCTGACCACATGTACTTTAGATTCCTACAGGTGCGTCATGCTTTCAGGGCACAGTTCTCACAGACGACCCCGCCACCCACCCCCAATCCTATCATTGCAATAGCTAGGAGTCTAGACCCAAAAGGCCTTATCTCTTCATTTTACTCTCTGTTGTCTGCCCCTGGATTTGGTAGAGTGGCTTACGCTCTTAAGCCCCGGTGGGAGAGGGAAGTGGGCCCAATGGATAATGAGGAGTGGGAAGAGGCTATGGACTCATGCAAAGAGGTATCCCCGAAGCTCTCAGATAGACTCACCCAGGTCTACATTCTCCATCGATCATACCTGACTCCAGTTAGAGTAGCTAGATACAACAGGGAACAGTCAACCTTATGCCCAATGTGCAGAATGGGAACGGGCACCTTTTATCACCTCCTATGGTCTTGTCCTATACTCCAGGGCTATTGGACCCAGATTGTCAACTTCCTGCATGATGACATGGGCTCCCCGGTCACTCTGGACCCCAAACAGTGTCTCCTTGGAGTCTTCCCTACCCCAATGGATAGGCATACCAAAACCTTCTTACAGGAATCACTGTTTTTGGCCAGAAAGATCATTGCGAGGAGATGGATGAGGCCCACTCCACCCACATGGACGGAGTGGAAAAAAGAGATAAACGGAACGTTACCGTATAAAAAATTCTTATACATAAATAGAGGTTGTCCGGAGAAATTTAACAAAGTTTGGAACAGATGGCTAGATGACCCTGAAACATGCACGTAAATGAGGTGGACAAAGTTTGTCCCCTCACTGTGATATCTGATTCCTGCTCATATAATATTTATCTTAATCCGGGGAATCGCTAGACACTTCGACCCCTCCACAATATCTATAATGTCAATGTACGACATCATCCCTGGTATACCGTGGGGCCTAACTCTCAATGTACAGTTCTGAGGTGTATTATTTTATTCTTGCATGTGCGTGCCTCCCCTTCCTCCCTCTTTTCTTTATCCCTATGTTGTAATCACTACTCCTATACTTGCAATATTGACATTGTTTATCTGAAATATATTCCTGAACCAAACAACCTCCATCACTTTAGAGATAGGTGGTAATCTGAGCCTCCTACTCTGTTTACAATGTTGACATGCGGTATCACTTCTGAATGCACTGTGGAGCCCGACCCATGATGGTGTACTCTAACTTGTACTATACAATGTTATACTATTTTTATTTGCTTCTTTTATAACCATCGTTGCTGTAATTGCTTCTGTATACATGCCAATGTTTCTTTCTCAATAAAACTTTTGTTCAAAAAAAAAAAAAAAAAAAAAAGAATAAATTTTACTTGTTACAAAACGGTATCACGCTATTGGGCATTTTCGTTTCATCCTATCTTCTCTATGAGCGGCTGAATGGTTGGATAGACCCCATGTGAGGAAACCAGGCAGATTTTATTGAAGTGTGGAGACTTACTGAGAAAGCCTATTACCCCTGCAGGGGTAGTTGGATCCGGTGAGTGCGGGACCATTGGGGGAGAGCACTGAGTGATCCACTGACGGCTATACCTGCATGAAGCACATATCACCTTATAGCATTACTTTTCGGAAGCAATCTTGAAAATATATATATATTTTTATAAAACTGGACTTTTCTTGGATTATTATTATTATCATCATTTAATCTTGAAACACCTATTTTGGAAATTTTTATCACTAGGAATTGGACTTTTATGAATTATTTTTATATTTATACTAATTCAATCACATAATTATTAATATTCAACTTATTTTGTGTTATATATGTTATATTTTGACTAGGACCAGCACTCTTTTATATTTATATTTATTTGCACATTCCTTTATACACTTTATTTCTAGTAGGCGCCATTACCTGCTATTTTTTACTCAAAATGGATGATGTTAAACATCTAGAGAACGTTCCTCTGGTAGACACGGCAGTAATGCGTCTGGCCAAACACGTTTCAGTGTCCTTTAAGGACAGTCTTGACAGAAGGATGGACCAGGATCTTAAAAGGATTTATGGTCTTGCCGGTATGGCCTGCAAACCCGCCCTTGCCCTGGCAGCCTTATCGAAGGCAATGGAGGCCTGGACGGAAAACGTGGACTCCTTCCTGAAGGGTGTTTCTGAAGATCTGGCCAGGAATTCAGCAACAGCGGAATTGAAGCTAGGCCCTTGGGTTGCTGACCTGTCATCAAAGCAAAATTGGTAACAAACTACATGACGCTATAGCTAAAGCTACGTGTGGTAAATCGGGCTTCCTTCCCCAGGACAAGCGTCAGACAGGAAGGAAGAAACCTCAGTTCCCGAAGATGTAGCCCAGAGCGTTTAAGGGAAGCTCGCTCCTACAGACCTGGTGGGAACTTCAGGAGGAACTGGAGCAGAGTTCGGGCTTCTTTCCGCAAGCCAGCTACAACAAGCCAGGCGTCAAGTGGACGCGATCAGGCTAAGTCTTTTTGAGACAAGGCCTGCCAAAGCGGGTTGGGTGGGAGCACGCCTGCTCCTCTTTGGGCACGTCTGGGCGGCCTCAATCATGGATTTTTGGGTCATCAGGACAGTGTCATCAGGTCACGCATGGTCCTTCTCCGACATTCCTCCCCCAGATTCATTTCCACCCCACTCCCGAGAACAGCAGAACAGAGACAGGCTCTACTGTCCTACGTGGACCTGCTAAAATCCCAGGGAGCAGTAGTATGCGTCCCAAAGGAAGAACAGTTTCATGGGGTGTACTCCCCCCTCTTCTTGGTACAGAAGAAAAGCTGAGCCTGGTGTCCAGTCATAGATTTGACCTACCTGAACCTGTTCATAAGGCACAGGAGGTTCAAAATGGAAACTCTGTCAACGATCCAACAAGCCATACAGCTAGGTGACTGGATGATCTCTATAGATCTAAAAGACGCTTATTTCCATGTGCCAGTGGCAGAGGAGTTTTGGAAATATCTCAGATTCCATGTCAGGAAGGAGCACCTTCAAGTCATTTGCCTACCCTTCGGGCTGACAACCTCCCCGCGAGTCTTTACCAAGACCCTATTGGCGATAGTGGCCCTCATCAGGCCACTTTTACCACTATTTGGACGACCTCCTTGTCCTGTCCCAAGACAGAACTCATCTCCTGGCGCAAAGAGATCAGATAATCTTGACTTTGTCTGAGTTCAGATGGCTCCTGAACTTAGAGAAGAGCCACCTGGATGCAACTCAACGTTTGATATACCTAGGGGCTCAATTCGACACAGTGAAGAAAACTATCTCTCTTCTAATGGAAAAGATTCCTGTGATTCAGGAGAGAACCTCTCAGGCACTAAATACTCGTCACCTGAAAGCATCTCAGTGCCTAAGAATCATCAGCACGATGGTCTCCACAACTCCCATAGTAAAATGGGCACTGTGGAGGTTACACCCATTCCAGTCCGGCTTCCTCAAACAGTGGAAGTCAGGGAAAAAGAATCAGAGGATTCGTATATCAACATAATGAAGAACAGCCTCCTTTGGTGGCTCCAGCGGAAGAATCTGCAAAATTGCCATTCCATTGCCCCATCTCATGGTTCACAGTAACGACCGATGCCAGTGGCTCTGGCTGGGGGGCCCTTTGCGGTGCAAACTTAGCACAGTGTCAGGTTTAGTATCAGGCTAGGGGCAGACAACAGTTCAGGTGTGCTAATATGCCTATAGTTCAATAACAAGAGCACATACCATGAGCAGGTCTTGAGAAGCAGGTCAGTGCTGGGACTTGTAGTTCACCACGGATGCAGGGTTGAGATGAGCGGGACAGCTGGCACTTGTAGTTCACTGCTGAAGTAGGTGTTGTGATGAGCAGGAAAGCTGGAACTTGTAGTTCACCGCAGGTGTGGATGTTGGTGGTGTTGCTGGTGCTAGTAGTGCACCGCTGCAATGGATGTTGCTTACAGGAGTCAGGCAAAGCGTGGTCTAGGCAAGCCGGGTCATGCACGGATGGATCAGAGTTTGAAAGGTACCAAATCGGAAGCAACAAGCAGGGTCAAACAAGCTGGGTCATACACAAAGTTTACAGATTAACAGGTCAGGCTGGATCACACAAGGCAAGCAGAGTAACTCTATCACGAGCACTGATTGGGTGAAAACACAGGTGTTTAAAAGGAGAGCTGGCCAATCAGTGTTTCCCAGCCAAGGCTGTGTCAGGTGAGTGCGCTGGGTCCTAGAGGGATCCAGTACTGACACACAGGGCAAGTGGGACGCTCGCCTCCGCAATCCGGGGTCAAACGTCCTAGAGCTTCGGGCGGCTTGGTGTGCCATCCAGTCCTTCTCCCGGCTCCTGAAAGGAGAGTCAGTAATGTTGAGGGTGGACAACATCACGGCGGTGTCCTATGTGAGGAGACAAGGGGGGACACAGAGTTTGACTCTTCTGCAGGAGGTCGAACCCATCATGAGGTGAGCCCAGAAGAACCTGGCCAACCTGTCGGCAGTCTTTATCCCCGGGGTTCAGAACTCCCAGGCGGACTTTCTCTCACGCACCCAGGTAGACATCAACGAGTGGTCCCTCCACGAACAGTCATTCCGATGGATCTTGTCCCTAGGAATCAATCCCCAAGTGGATCTTTTTGCTTCCCCCTTCAACTTCGAAATGGAGAAGTTCTATACAAGGAGTCGTTGTATTCAGGCGATCGGGACAGATGCCTTGACGGATCGGTGGAGGTTCAAGAGGGCATATGCCTTTCCCCCGATCCCAATAATCCTCAAATTTTCGCAGAGACTTCAAGCGAACAGGCCGTGGTTCCCTCTCCTGGTCCAACTGAGCTATCGAGACCCAATACCTCTACCAGTCAGACCAGACCTTCTCTCTCACGGGTCACTCCTACACCCTTGTCCGGCTCTGATGAAACTGACGGTTTGGTTCTTGAGAGGGAGAGGCTGGAATCCCTCGTCTGCGCCTCTAGAGTGATCTCCACGCTAATGAGCTCAGGAAGAGCGAGCACAAACAGAGTTTATGGGAGAATCTGGGCCAAGTTCGTAGAGTTCTCCTCCTCCTCAGGCAGGTCTTACAGGAATTCAGAAATACAGGACATCCTCAGCTTCCTCCAGACGGGGTTGGACCTTCCCCTGTCCGTCAGCTCCCTGAGGGTTCAAGTCTCGGCCCTCCCAGCCTTCTCTGGGATATCGTGGGCAGTACACCCACTAGTTAGGCAATTTTTCAGAGGAGCGTCAAGATTAAAGCCTCAAAGGAAGCCAAAATTCCCCAAGTGGGATCTTCCCTTGGTCCTTGATTTTCTGAACGGACTCAGTACGACGGGGCCTTCCCCGTCCTCCATAAAGGACTTTTCAGCTAAAGTGGCATTCTTAGTCGCAATTACATCAGCCAAGAGAGTCTCTGAGATCGGGTCCCTCGGCCATAAAGAACCGTTCCTGACGTTCTTCCCGGATCGGGTGATCCTGATACCCATGTTGGGTTCAAATCCAAAGGTATCTTCTGTATTCCACGAGAATCAGGAGATTGTTCTTCCTACCTTTAGGTCTCCAGAGTCCAATGAAACTCACTCCCTGGACATAGGCAAGATCCTTACTGAGTATCTTCAGGTTTCGTCTCCCTTTAGACGCTCCAATCACCTATTCATCTTGCACTCAGGCAGTAACAAAGGGAAGAAGGCCTCAACCAGGACAATCGCTTCTTGGATCGTCCAGACAATTCAGCAGGCTTACAGGGCTAAGGGCTTGGCTCCCCCACAGGCGGTGACGGCAGACTCCACCAGAGGGATGGCAGCTTCCTGGGCGGCGGCCCGTCATGTGGCCCCGGATGTCATCTGTAAAGCGGCCTCTTGGTCGTCCATAAATACATTTATGTCTCATTACTGTGTTGAGCCTGCATCTCTTTCCTCTGTGAATTTTTGTTTGAGAATCCTGTCAGTTGACGGCACAAATTAAAACGCCCTCCCAGCCTTCTCTGGGATATCGTGGGCAGTACACCCACTAGTTAGGCAATTTTTCAGAGGAGCGTCAAGATTAAAGCCTTTAAAGGAAGCCAAAATTCCCCAAGTGGGATCTTCCCTTGGTCCTTGATTTTCTGAACGGACTCAGTACGACGGGGCCTTCCCCGTCCTCCATAAAGGACTTTTCAGCTAAAGTGGCATTCTTAGTCGCAATTACATCAGCCAAGAGAGTCTCTGAGATCGGGTCCCTCGGCCATAAAGAACCGTTCCTGACGTTCTTCCCGGATCGGGTGATCCTGATACCCATGTTGGGTTCAAATCCAAAGGTATCTTCTGTATTCCACGAGAATCAGGAGATTGTTCTTCCTACCTTTAGGTCTCCAGAGTCCAATGAAACTCACTCCCTGGACATAGGCAAGATCCTTACTGAGTATCTTCAGGTTTCGTCTCCCTTTAGACGCTCCAATCACCTATTCATCTTGCACTCAGGCAGTAACAAAGGGAAGAAGGCCTCAACCAGGACAATCGCTTCTTGGATCGTCCAGACAATTCAGCAGGCTTACAGGGCTAAGGGCTTGGCTCCCCCACAGGCGGTGACGGCAGACTCCACCAGAGGGATGGCAGCTTCCTGGGCGGCGGCCCGTCATGTGGCCCCGGATGTCATCTGTAAAGCGGCCTCTAGGTCGTCCATAAATACATTTATGTCTCATTACTGTGTTGAGCCTGCATCTCTTTCCTCTGTGAATTTTTGTTTGAGAATCCTGTCAGTTGACGGCACAAATTAAAACGCTTTTTTGTTCAGCATACCCACCCGTGTGGTCTGGCTAGTTATTTCCCACACGTAGGCTGCCATGGAGTCTGTCAGGAAAAAGGAAAATTTATTATCAGATACTTCCTTTCCTGATGGACTCCATGGCAGACGGAGTTCCCACCCTGAAAGTAAGTAGTCGGCTAGTTACGGAACACGGTACTGAGAGGTGAGCTGACTATTTTATGGGGTCCTATAGTATTGGAGAGGAGGTGGGATTAACCCACACACACGTAGGCTGCCATGGAGTCCATCAGGAAAGGAAAATTACGGTAAGTATCTGATAATAAATTTTCCTTTATGTTGTTGTGGTAACTTGACTCACTCCAAAAAAAAAATGGAAAGCAGTCTAAAATATTATCAAATAATAAACAAAACAAAAAAAGACCTACATTACAATATTTTAAATAGGCATTCATTTTTTTAGATGGAGATCTGGCTAAACCCCCCCCCCCCCCCTCCAAAAAAAGATAACAATAAATAGTAAAGTAAAAAGCTTATCATGACTATGTAACAATATCAGCAGCAAGAAATGAGGATTAGTGTAGCATTATAAAGCATTGTGTAATGCAGCGCATTCTTTTCTTCAATAATTTCAAACCTAACGAATGTGCTCACTCTATTCTGAACGGTAATTTTACCAGAACGAGCGCTCTCATCTCATAAATTGCTTCTGAGCATGCGCAGGTTTAAAACGTCATTTTAGCCCACACACGATCATTTTTTACAGCCCGAAAAACAACATTTTTTAAAACAACGTTAAAAATGGCAGCATGCTCGAATTTTTTTTTTGTTGTTTTTCAGAAGATGAAAAACGATGTGAAGCCCACACACGATCATTTTAAATGACGTTTTTAAAAAAGTCGCTTTTTTTCATGCTGAAAAACGATCGTGTGTATGGGGCATCAGAGTTAGTTTACTTTGGCTTCTGTTCCAGCCATGGCTGTGCTGTGAGTGAACACTATTGTTTGCCTGGGGTGTAGTTGTTACTCAAGGCCAAGGGTGGCAGCAGCCAGGTCAAGGTGATTTGAGTATTTTCCCTCGGCAGCCAATCAGTGGGGTTGGTCATCACGCTGTGCATGCTGGGGAGGGGTACTTAAAGCGGAGTTCCGGACACAATATCACTTTTTAAATATAAATGCCTCTGTAATAAAAAAGCTTAATGTATTCTAGTAAAGTTAGTCTGCAAACTAAGTTCCGTTTTGTTAGGTTGTTACAGCATTTAGATACTTTATAAAACAGGAATTGACCGGGGCCATCTTAAGTGTGGGAATCCATGAAGCCAGACTGTATGACTTCCTGGATTTCAGCCTTGCAGATCTCGCACATGCTCAGTGCTGCACAAGCAGTGTAATAAGTTTCAGATCAGGTTTCCATAACGGGAGTGTCAGAGGAAGTCGCTTACAGGGATGGTGGGAACCCCGACATAATGAGCGCAGCACAGGGATGGTGGGAACCCCGTCATAATGAGCACAGCACAGGGATGGTGGGAACCCCGACATAATGAGCACAGCACAGGGATGGTGGGAACCCCCGACATAATGAGCACAGCACAGGGATGGTGGGAACCCCTTATAATGAACACAGCACAGGGATAGTGGGAACCCCTCATAATGAGCGCAGCACAGGGATGGTGGGAACCCCTCATAATGAGCGCAGCACAGGGATGGTGGGAACCCCTCATATTGAGCGCAGCACAGGGATGGTGGGAACCCCTCATATTGAGCACAGCACAGGGAGGGTGGGAACCCCTCATATTGAGCACAGCACAGGGATGGTGGGAACCCCTCATAATGAGCACAGCACAGGGATGGTGGGAACCCCTCATATTGAGCGCAGCACAGGGATGGTGGGAACCCCTCATATTGAGCGCAGCACAGGGATGGTGGGAACCCCGACATAATGAGCACAGCACAGGGATGGTGGGAACCCCTCATAATGAGCGCAGCACAGGGATGGTGGGAACCCCTCATATTGAACGCAGCACAGGGATGGTGGGAACCCCTCATAATGAGCACAGCACAAGGAGGGTGGGAACCCCTCATATTGAGCACAGCACAGGGATGGTGGGAACCCCTCATAATGAGCACAGCACAGGGATGGTGGGAACCCCTCATATTGAGCGCAGCACAGGGATGGTGGGAACCCCTCATATTGAGCACAGCACAGGGATGGTGGGAACCCCTCATAATGAGCGCAGCACAGGGATGGTGGGAACCCCTCATATTGAACGCAGCACATGGATGGTGGGAACCCCTCATATTGATCGCAGCACAGGGATGGTGGGAACCCCTCATATTGAGCGCAGCACAGGGGTGGTGGGAACCCTGACATAATGAGCACAGCACAGGGATGGTGGAAACCCCTCATAATGAGCGCAGCACAGGGATGGTGGGAACCCCTCATATTGAACGCAGCACAGGGATGGTGGGAACCCCAGATAATGAGTGCAGCACAGGGATGGTGGGAACCCCTCATATTGAGCGCAGCACAGGGATGGTGGGGACCCCTCATATTGAGCGCAGCACAGGGATGGTGGGAACCCCTCATATTGAACGCAGCACATGGATGGTGGGAACCCCTCATATTGATCGCAGCACAGGGATGGTGGGAACCCCTCATATTGAGCGCAGCACAGGGATGGTGGGAACCCCGACATAATGAGCACAGCACAGGGATGGTGGGAACCCCTCATAATGAGCGCAGCATAGGGATGGTGGGAACCCCTCATATTGAACGCAGCACAGGGATGGTGGGAACCCCTCATAATGAGCACAGCACAGGGATGGTGGGAACCCTCATATTGAGCGCAGCACAGGGATGGTGGGAACCCCTCATATTGAGCACAGCACAGGGATGGTGGGAAGCCCTCATAATGAGCGCAGCACAGGGATGGTGGGAACCACTCATATTGAACGCAGCACATGGATGGTGGGAACCCCTCATATTGATCGCAGCACAGGGATGGTGGGAACCCCTCATAATGAGCGCAGCACAGGGATGGTGGGAACCCTGACATAATGAGCACAGCACAGGGATGGTGGAAACCCCTCATAATGAGCGCAGCACAGGGATGGTGGGAACCCCTCATATTGAACGCAGCACAGGGATGGTGGGAACCCCAGATATTGAGTGCAGCACAGGGATGGTGGGAACCCCTCATATTGAGCGCAGCACAGGGATGGTGGGAACCCCTCATATTGAGCGCAGCACAGGGATGGTGGGACCCCCGACATAATGAGCACAGCAGAGGGAGGGTGGAAACCCCTCAGAATGTGCACAGCACAGGGATGGTGGGAATCCCTCATAATGAGCGCAGCACAGGGATGGTGGGAACCCCTCATATTGAGCGCAGCACAGGGATGGTGGGAACCCCTCATATTGAGCGCAGCACAGGGATGGTGGGAACCCCTCATATTGAGCGCAGCACAGGGATGGTGGGAACCCCTCATATTGAGCGCAGCACAGGGATGGTGGGAACCCCGACATATTGAGCACAGCACAGGGATGGTGGGAACCAGGGGCGGACTGACCATTGAGTCACTCGGGAACTGCCCGAGGGCCCCATGCCACTAAAATCCTGATATTTTAGCTGCCCCGCCTCTGCACTGCCTCCTAGCATGGTGGCCATCTGTAAGCCAGGGGCCCCATAATCTTCTTTTGCCCGGGGGCCCCATGAGTTGTCAGTCCGCCCCTGGTGGGAACCCCTCATAATGAGCACAGCACAGGGTGGGGGGATCAGGGGTGGACAGCATGGGGGGGAACAGGGGTGGAGAGCATGGGGGGGGGGAACTGGAGAGTGTGGTGGGGGAGAACACTGTGGCGGGCTGGAGAGTGTAGTGGGCCGTGGGGGAGGAGAACACTGGGGGGGCTTCAAGGAGAACTGGATAGGAGAAGCAGGGTGGCTGCATATAGAGGAAATTAGCTTTCTATATTCCTCCATACAGGCGCTGAATGCTTGATTCTTCTACTTTACCTCCTGCAAGCGATCAGTGCCTGTATAGAGGAATATAGCAAGGTAATTTCTTCTATTTGCAGCCCCCCTGCTGGATCCGGTCCTCCTATTAGGCGCGTAGGGCGGCATCACTGCTGACTGAGCTGCCTGGCTGGGTGTGTTTTCGGCGGTGATGCTGTAACACGGTCCCGCCTCCCTAGACCGTGTGATTGGCTGAACACAGATTCTATCCACTATCACATGAGCCAGTTTAGGGGGGCGGGACCGTGTTACAGCGTCACCGCCCAAAACACACCCAGCCAGGCAGCTCCGTAATAATACACAGGATAGGAGAGAGGGGACATCTCCCAGGAGGCAACGCAGCTGTAATTGACACGGCGATGCCTCTGCGGCCGCGGCGGAAGAAATAAACTCATCTGCACAGCACAGTGAGTTTTTAAAATAAAAAATAAATAAATGCCAATTTGATTTAAGGGGGCAGTATAAAAGCAGATGGTACAAAGTTGAAAAAGAGGGTGGAGCTCCACTTTAAGGGACAGATGTCACTGGACTGGGGTCGTCGATCCTAAATCTGTTGTCCCACCACCCCCGTGTGTGGCCCTCCTGGCTGGGGGTGCATGTTCCTGTAATCCTGGCTCCTGGACCACGTTGGTCTGGGGTTTGTGATTGCCTGTTAGTCTCAAGTTCTACAAGAAGTTACTCTGGAGAGATCCGGGTGTTGAATCCTGTACTGTGAGAATTCTGGACCGAAAAGTGTCTCTATCTGTGGGAAGGTCTGTGGCAGAGACTACCATTTTTCAGTGTGTCACCCTGGCTGCTAGGCTAGTGAGAGAAACCTATTCGGGTGCGCAAAACCCACTCTGGCTAGAGTGGCGACGAAAGCTGTGTTACTGGAAGCAGGAGTGTTTCCGGATTGAAACTACGCACCTGAACCTTTATACCTGTTACCCTTCCACCTCTTCATTCACTTCTTTCATCTCCCTGTCAAGTTCAGCAAATAAATCTTGGAAAAGAAGTGCAAAGTGTGGACATTAAACTTTCTCGGCTCTCGTCTAGTACCCTGGACAGCGAGGAAATACGTGGCGCCCGAAAATTTCCAGCAGCTCCTTCGGGGGTAGTGCTACATATTATGTGGTATTTGTGAAAGTTATAGAGTCCACAAGCTATGATGCCAATATCTGAAAATTGATCACACCTGAAGTACTGACGGCCTATCAAATTTCTTGAGACACTAACATGCCAGAAAAGTACAAATACCCTCCAAATTACCCCTTTTTGGAAAGAAGACATCCCAAGGTATTTAGAAAGAGGCATGGTGAGTTTTTTGAAGTTGTCATTTTTTCCCACAATTCTTTGCAAAATCAAGATTTTTTTTTACTTTTTTTTCCCCCCACAAAATTGTCATATTAGCAGGTTATTTCTCACACACAGCATATGCATACCACATTCTGCTATTACTCCAGAGTATGGCGATACCACATGTGTGAGACTTTTATACAGTGTGACCACATACAGAGGTCCAACATGCAGGGAGCATCATTAGGCGTTCTGGAGCACTTAGGCCAATTCTGACATTTCTCTCCTACATGTAAAAATCATAATTTATTTGCTAGAAAATTACATAGAACCCCAAAACATTATATATATTATTTTAGCCAAGACCCTAGAGAATACAATGGCGGTCGTTGCAACTTTTTATCGCGCACAGTATTTGCTCAGCAATTTTTCTAATGCGTTTTTTTTTGGAAATAAAACAGTTTTGTGCTTTAAAAATAAAACAATGTTAGCCCAATGTTTTTGTATAATGTGAAAGATGGAGTCACACCAAATAAATAGATACCTAACATGTCACCCTTCAAAATTCCACATGCCAAACTTTGCTACTTAAAAATCCCCATAGGTGACGCTTTAAATATTTTTACTAGTTACATGTTTTTAGTTAGACAGCAGGTGTAGGGCCAAAATTATTGTTCCCGCTCTAACGTTTGCAGCGATACCTCACATGTGTGGTTTGAACACCGTTTTCATATGTGGGCGGGACTTACGTTTGCATTCGCTTCTGTATGCAAGCACACGGGAACAGGGGCGCCATTTGTTTTTTAAATAGTGTGGGGTTCCCCCTAAAAATCCATACCAGACCCTTCAGGTCTGGTATGGATTTTTAGTGGAACCCCGCACCAAAATTTTTAAAAAAATTACGTGGGGTTCCCCCCAAAAATCTATACCAGACCCTTATCTGAGCACGCAACCTGGTAGGCCGCAGGAAAAGAGGGGGGCATAAGAGCACCCCCCCTCCTGAACCATACCAGGCCACATGCCCTTAACATGTGGAGGATGTCCCCATGTTGATGGGGACAAGGGCCTCATCCCCACAACCCTTGCCCGGTGCAGGGAGCTTATAGGAATCTGGAATTCTCCTTTAACAAAGGGGAACTCCAGATCCTGCCCCCCCATGTGAATTTGTAACAGGGTACATTGGGCTACGAGCGATACCACATCATAGGAGGCGCTCGGCCGAATGACTCTCTGCCGGGTTGACAGCTCTTTTATAGCTGAGGGTGGGGCCACATGTCACATGCGCTTGTGGCCCTGCCCCCTCTCTGACACAAGGAAAAAGCCCAGGGTTACCCTTTGACGTGTATGGGTGACCCCACCCCCTCTGACGCGCCACAGGAAACACGCATTGCGCAAGAGGGGGCGGGGTCATCCGTACACAGTAGGGGTACAATGTACCCCGTTACCAATTCACATAGGGGGGGCGGGATATGGAGTTCCTTTTTGTTAAAGGAGGGTTCCAGATTCCTGTTAAACCCCTGCCCACAGACCCCCACAACCACCGGGCAAGGGTTGTGGAAATGAGGCCCTTGTCCCCATCAACATGGGGACATCCTCCCCATGTTGAGGGCATGTGGCCTGGTACGGTTCAGCAGGGGGGCGTTCTCTTGTCCCCCCGCTCGGATAAGGGTCTGGTATGGATTTTTGGGGGGAACCACACGCCATTTTTTGGGGGGAAGGGTTCCCCTTAAAATCCATACCAGGCCTGTTCCTCACAGTATTTTTCAAACTGTGTTAGTTCCCTTCTATACCTACTCACTGGACCTAGAGTGTTAAAAAAATTGCGTAATAGTAGGGCTTGCCAGTATTTTACTTCAAATTGGCCATTCAGTTGCACAAGTGATGCAACTGTTGGCCACGTTTCCAGTTGTGTAAAGTGTTAAACCTGCGTGAGTCCCTTCTCTCTAAGGCAGGGGCGTCAAACTCAATTTTATCGTGGGCCGCATCAGCATTATGGTTGCCCTCAAAAGGGCCGGTTGTATCTGTAAGATTAGATGTCCAGCGCATCCCTTCCCCTTACATTAGATGTCAAGAGCCACCCCACCATCAGAAATTGAGTCCCCCACTCTCCCTTACATCAAAGTGCACCCCCCTTTCCTTATGCTGCTGCTGGGAAGAAGTTGGATGCATTGCTTGAAAGCAGAAAGTAAGGGTCTGGAGGATGACTGGAGAGGTGCGAGGGCCGCATGAAATGGCCTGGAGGGCCGCATTCGGCCCGCGGGCCTTGTGTTTGCCACCTCTGCTCTAAGGTTTTTATATGTCCCTCCTTCCATTCCTGGCTGGAAACCTGGATTCCCCAGAATTGTGTACAGTGGAGAGTATATTGATGAGTGTTTACCTATCTGACATACCCTACTACCAATGTCGGGCCTATAATAGGATGGTTTTTCAACCAGTCTGGTAGTGTTTGGTAGCATCATATTGCTCACTTCAAAGGGACCTGACTTACTTGCTCCAGTTCTGCCCATAATTTTAATTCGGTACTCCTACACCAATCTATGACCCTTCCCAAGTATACTGCCTGATAGTATTTGATAATATCCGGTACCGCCAGGCCTCCGTAGTACTTAGTGCTGATCCTAGGTCTTCTATTAGCCCAAATAAATTTGGTAAAAAGTGTATTTACCTGACAAAGAAAAGCAGAAGGGATTTGTATCGGTACTGCTTGAAACAGATACAGCAATTTTGGCAATATACTCATTTTGATAAAATTACACTACCCAAACCATGAGTGGAATACTTTCTGCCACTTCTCCATCATAGCGGTAATTGTCCTCACCAGTGGGGGAAATTTGCTTCGAAAATATTTCCTAGTCTTGGTGGTATATATATCCCTAGATATTTTAGAGCTGTTCTAACCCATTTAAATTTAAAGTTGGGTTGTATAACTTGCTGCATTGCGCTTGGGAATGCCACTCCCATTGCTTCTGATTTACCGTAGTTAATTTTTAGATTTGCTAGTTTCCCGTATTCCTCTATTTCTTTCATCAGATTTTGTAGTGATATTTGGGGATTAGACATAGAAAACAGCATATCATCTGCAAAGGCAGAAATTTTATAGTTTCTGTCTCCTATGCGTAGTCCTTCAATATCTGGGTTTTGCCTAATTCTATTTAATAAGGGTTCCAGTGAGAGGACATATAGCAAAGGTGATAACGGACAGCCCTGTCTCGTTCCGTTCAGAATTTTAATTGGTTCTGAGAGTATCCCATTTACTTTAACTAATGCTTGGGGTGTAGTATACACCCCCGCAATCCATCTTCGCATGTGTTCCCCCAGTCCAATATGTCTCAGCACGTCTAACATAAAATCCCAACTGACCCTATCAAAAGCCTTTTCCGCATCTGTACTTAGGAAGATAGAAGGTGCTTTTGTTTCTCTTGCCTAATGCACCAAATTAAGAACCATAGTAGTATTATCCCTGGCTTCCCGTGTAGGGACAAAACCAACCTGATCTGGGTGTATTAATTGTGTCAACAGAGGTTGTAATCGGGAGGCTAAAAGTTTAGTGAACAATTTTAAAACTATATTCAACAATGAAAACTCCGCCGGATCTTTCCCTTCCTTCAGGATCACTGCAATATGAGCCGTAAGTGCCTCCGGGCGGAGGGCGGTAGACTGGACAATCTCATTGAATACTTTAATCATATGTGTCCCTAGTATGGGGAGAAAGTGTTGATAATAGTTAACCGATCCGTGCCTGGAGCTTTCCCTTGTTTGACCGATTTCATTACTACTTTAAGCTCTTCCATTGAAATAGGTCTTTCCAAATTCTTCCTTTCAGGTGAAGACAGCCTATTAAGGTGGGCTGAGGATAAGTATTCCTCCACCTTAACCCAAGGTATAGACCAGGAGTCTCCAAACTATGGCCCTCCAGGTGTTCAGGAACTACAATTCCCATCATGCCTAGTCATGTCTACGAATGTCAGAATTTTACAATGCCTCATGGGAAGTGTAGTTCCACAGCAGCTGGAGGGCCATAGTTTGGAGATCCCTGGTATAGACACTTGGTCCAGGTTATAGAGGGAGGTATAATACTCTCTGAATCTTTGTGCTATATCTCTAGGAAGTGAAATTATTTTTTTCCCCTTTATGTGTGGCACGTATACTGTCTTTCCTTTTTCTTTCAATTTTCCTGCTAGGACTTTACTACATTTATCTCCTAGTTCGTAGGTTATTTTCCTTCCTGTCTGGATTATTGCTTTCACATTATACCTGAGTAGATCTGTCATTTTTCTCCTCTTATGTCCCAATTCTTCCCCTATAAGTACCGTCTGCACTGCCTTGTGTTGAGTCTCCAATGTCTGAATCTCTTCTATTAATTTCACTACGTGTTTCTCGTGCTTTCTTTACTCTAGCACCATGTTTTATCAGTATACCTCTCATTACTGCCTTATGTGCTTACCATACCATGCTTGGGTCGCTCCCCGGTGTATAGTTTGTCCAAAAATATGCTTCCAATTCTTTTTCTACATCTTCCCAGACCTCGGGTATCTGTAGCAAACTCTCGTTCAGGCGCCACCGGTACCCCGTGGAGAGAGCCTTGCCTGATATGGATATATACAATGTCACTGGCGCATGATCTGACCATGTTATATTCCCTATATTAACTTCTGCTACTGCTGTCAATAGATAATGTGGGACCAAAAAGAGGTATATATATATATAGTTGATGCGGGTTAGAAAAAAATGTATAATCTCTCTCACCTCCATGTAGTAATCTCCAAGCATCTACTAATTGCATCTCTTTCAACTTCCGCATGACCCCCTTTCTGGTCCCCCCTGATGTAGATGAAAACCCGGATGATGTATCTATTTTAGGGTCAAATGGCATATTAAAATCTCCTCCCAAAATGAGTTTCCCTTACGCAAATTTAGCAAATTTAGCAAGTGTTCTAGTTAGGAAGGTATCTTGGTGTATATTGGGTACGTATACGGTGGCCACGTCACCTTCTCACCCCCTATACTTCCTTTTAAAAATATAAAACGTCCGTCCCTATCTACACGTTTATCCAACATAAACCACACAAATTGATTAGAAATTAATATAGACACCCCTTTACATTTTGATGTTGGGTTATATGCATGGTAAGTACATGGGAAAAATCTATTCTGCAAGTATGGTAGTCCACCTGTTTTAAAATGAGTTTCCTTTATAAATGCTATGTCTGTACGGATTCGTTTAAGTTTGGCGAGGAGCATTTTCCTCTTTTCCGGGATATTAAGTCCCTTGGCAATAATAGTGGTGATCCTTATACCTTCCATCTCATGTAAGGGACTCTAAATACATCAAGGGGAAACATACGACGAGAGGCGAGAGGGGAGAGGGAGAAAAGAATCAACCAACCCCCCAAAAAAAGGGCTCCCCACCCCCCCTACCCTAACCTAATATCGATGGGGCGAGAGATGGAATGTGAGTTCCTCCCCTCTTCCCCAAAGACAATCCAAGCTATCTGCTTTAAACACTCTATTTCCCTAACCCCTGAGTGTATACCTATCAGGGGGTAAATTGGTTGCGCCTGCTCCTAAGAGAGGATTCCCCCGCTCCTCCTTCCACTCCTTCGGTCTACTTCTCAGTACCCACTTGTATTATTCAAGTTACCCCAGCCAGTCCTCAATTCTCAGTGTTGTTCTTCCCCCCCTATTTACATTTTAGTCACTCTATCAGAGGGGCTGGGTAAAGGGAACCATCAGGGGCCAAAATGCCTTTTCCCAGCTAGGCTGCACTATGGTACCCCCCCTCCTCCCCCTACCCACTAACTCCCTTGTGCCTCCCCACCTTATTTCCCCTACTCCCCCCTCCCCCTTCTAAGATTTTCGGCAGAGTTCCATCCTGAGCTCATATTCTATCCTGAACTTGTATTACCAGTTTCCCCGTCAAGTTTCTTTAGAGAACAAAACATACAAAATAATAAAGTAATGAATTCCTCTCCTCTTCCCCTCCCTTACTTCTACATCCACACCTTATGTGTAGGCCTTTCTACCCCATCTCTTTAACACAATGTGGTAGTACCCACACACAAAATTTCTATTCATTACCCTTTCCTTCTCCTCTCTTCACCTGCCCTTAATTGCTCCCATTGGAAGAGGGGTGAGAGAGGAAATCACAAAAACAAAGAGCTCTAAATTACTATCATCAATTAATTATTATCGGTTATCAATTATCAATTATCTACATGTCTTGAACGTCATCAAATCATAACATCATATCATCAAAGCAAAACAAAAACTAGGGGCGGAGGGCAGTCTCCACCGAAAGCCTTCATCAACTTTCTCCCCCCTCCCTCTTCCCCCCCTATCAGGTACCCCCTCGGATCCAATCTAAATCCCCTTCGTGCTACCTTACCTAGGTGTTCCCATATAAAAAAAAAGAAAGAAAGAAAAAAAGACACCCCTTGTGTCCCCCCCCCCCCCCCTCCTTCCCCTTATCATGACCGTGGTTCTAATAAAGTTCTAATTATAGATTAATTTAAATTCTAATGTGTTATATCCCCCCTCCCCCCTAGAAATACCTCCTTCCTGTCGTGGAAGGTAGAAAAACAGACAAATCAAAATCAAAATCAATTGATAATTAATTAATAGTCCCCCTGTGCCCAGTTGTGCATATATGTGTTTTTAGGTGCTATATTCCAGCGCTAGGGGGTTGCCCCTTCATCCTTTTGTGTAAACATATAACATGTATGGGCCATGTGTACCCTTAAATAGATAACATAAATTATAATTGTCTAATCCTTGTGTTCTAAAAACACCTGCTTGGACCCTTCGGGAGAGCAGGGAGAGAGAGCGGGCGACCCAAAGGGTGAACCCTCACCAATCTACCTCTCCGTACCCCCCGCCCCTCCTCTCTACCTCCTGTTTCCTCTCTGCCTCCTATCTATCTATGCTGTACATTGTGACATCAAAAAGTAAAATACATTTTTGGGGGTTTACATCCACTTTAAGCATTATTAAAATCACTGCTCCCAAAAAAACTGCAGTTTTAAAAAGTTTTTTTTTTGCATTGATACATGTCCCCTGGGGCAGGACCAGGTCTCCAAACACTTTTTATGAAAATAACTTTCATAATAAACTTTAAAATTAGCACGTTTGATTTCTCTCATAGACTTTGAATTTGTAGAAAAATTTGACTCAAACATAAAGCTCATCCCTACCTGTGAAGCTGTGATGAACTCCATGCCCAAGAGGGTTAGGGCAATTCTGGAAAATTATGGTGGCCACACAAAATATTAACACTTTGGGCCCAATTTGGGCATTTTCACTTAGGGGTGTACTCACTTTTGTTGCCAGTAGTTTTAGACATTAATGGCTGTGTGTTGAGTTATTTTGAGGGGACAGCACATTGACACTGTAATACAAGCTGTACAATCACTACTTTACATTGTAGAAAAGTGTAATTTCTTCAGTGTTAACGCATGAAAAGATATAACATATTTACAAAAATGTGAGGTGTGTACTCACTTTTCTGAGATACTGTATATGTCCAGTATGTGTCTGAAGCCATGTTTAGGAGGCAGAATAAGAAATGGCCCAAAGTCTAAAAATGTGCAGTTTGGGAACATTTATGAGTGCCTAAAGCTGGCTATACATGTGTAGCACACCTACATGTGTAGGAGCTGCTTAGTTAGGATTCCCCACTGCTACACAACTAGGCACACAGCATTTCCTTCATTTATTCCAACTCAGAAAACCAGTCATTGGCTTATATTATTATTTGTTGTTTATTAGGTATTGATAACTTGGATGGGGTCGGGAATTCATGGGATGCCCAGCTTAAAAAATTTCCAGAACTTTGAACAAAGAGGAACAACTTCCTGCCCATTACAGGCTGGGAACATCCTGTCCCTTTGTGGATAAAGTAGCACAATATGGAGCGAACAGCGTATCCTTCTGCCTCCTTGTAGACCCTGAGCGCAGTTCTACTGTTGCAAAAGATACCAGCCCACCTGGCTGCTTGCTTCCCCAGTTCTTTCTAACTTGCACACTTGCCCAGTCCTTCCTGACTTACACACTTCCATGGAAATTCCCCAGGGCAAGGACGAAGACATGAGCACAATGCTGTCTTCAGAGAGTACTTTTACAGCTGGCAGTCACTCCCATTGTGTTGTGTCCCTGTACTGTACTAATGTTTCCCACTGCCTCTTCTGGAATGAATCTTTTATCTACCCTAATCTTCTAGTAGCACACACTAGAGGTTGCTACACATGGGTCCGTATTTTTTCATTAAGCCAGCAAGTTCATTGGAAAAAACTAACCCAATTCTTTCATCCACATAGTGGAGTGGATGCAGGAAGTTCTCCCTGTTGTGTCATTGTATTCTGACAGGGGGGATTTTGACACCACTGCCTGCGATACTGCTCAAGTGAAAGTATACAGACAAGGTGGCCATCCTAAACCACTTTGGCCACACATGGACCACACATAGATTGAAACTCCCTAGAACAGGTTGAATTCCGATCCATGTATGGCCAGCTTAAAGAATATGTTACACCAAAATTTCATATACCTTATGTAGTGCCCTGCTCCCAATGACTGGGGCGCTATTATAAATTTAGAGGACTGACTTTGTTGAATTTCAATGAAATTGGCCTCAGTTCTGGCTAATGGTTATGCTTGGTAGGATTTTCCCCTGTTGCTTATAGGTGGTGTTACCAATTTAGGCCCATGTTGGAACTCAAGCAAACCATGGTGTGTTAATTTACCCTTCTCGGCAGCAGCCCAGTGGGAGTGGTGCCCCACTGTGCATGCTGGGAAGGGATACTTAAGGGCCAGATGCCATTTTTCGGGGTCCTTCGCCTCCTGGCCCTCCTAGCGCGAGGCACATGTGTGTGATTCCAGCCCCGGGACCACGTTGGTCCGAGGCTGCATATCTATTGAGTAGGCTCAGCTATGCTGGCTAAGGCCTATGGTTCCAAAGGGGATCCCAAGCTGTCCATCCAAGTGGGGGAAGCTGCTTAAAGAAGGATACCAGGGGAGGACCTGCCCTGGAGGAGACCAAGCAAGGCAAGCTAATGTCTCGGGATTGGCCTGGTGACTTTGTTATGAAGGGATCCACTACTCCTAAAGGCTCTTTTACTGTGAGGCAGGATGTTTGGGACTTAAATCCTGTGGCAGAGGATCCCTGACTATCCATCTTTCGTTCTCAGACGGTCTGTGGCAGAGACTGTTCTCATACTGTTCGTGCATCATTCCGGTTGTTAGGCCATGTGAGAGGGGTCTATCCGGGTGAGTAATACCCACTCACGAGAGTGGTGAATACTGGAACTTAAATATTTTTGTGTATTCTGTACCGTGAACCTGAACCTTTCCCTTCTCTCTATACTCTCTACTTCCTTCACAAGTTTTATACAGCAAAAATAAAACAGTTGAAGGTTTTACATCTTGTGTGGACATTGCAATTTCTACAGACTTTCTTCCCTGGATAACGAACTAAGGGGTAACGTGCAAATCTCAAAATGTAAACCAGCAGCTCCTACGGGGGTAGTGCTACACTTATATGTGCCTGTTATACCATGGACTTGTGTCAAAAAGTATGCTGTCCTCATTGTATTACATCATTTGTGTGAAATACCTGCACACTGCCATCCAGGTTTATTGGTGGCTTTATGCAGCACCTGAGCTTCCTGGGCAGGGGAAATAAGCAGGAGTTTGTTGCCATGGGCTTATGTGCACACTTTTCTTATTACGTGGAGAACCCCTTTAAAAGTGCGCAATAATGTTTTTTTGGATTTACTCGACTATTTATTACTTTCCCAGGGGTTAAGCAGATGTAATAATATAAAAATGTGAACAGCAGACTAGAACAGAGGAAGAAACAGTTATGTCAGCGCAGACAACGATCCAATGTTATGATAAATCTCCACGGCAACAAGAAGGTTCAGGGTGGGTAAAAATAGCAGAGTTAATATGCCAGGAGTTTCGGGACTTTAGCACAGAGTGAAGAAAGAGACATATGTTCTTATTTAAAACCAGGAGGGAAAAGTTATGCGCTGCTATGAATTTACTTCTACTTTTTTTTCTAAATATGAGGACTGCAGAATATAATTTCCTCATTCTCAGCCCAAACAAGGAAATAAGTCTCTATGCATTGAATTAGGCAATGTCTTGCTAGATCCAATCCAGTTGATCTCTCCTGCTCAGTAAAGGCTTCTTCCACAGGGAGGTCTTGGAGTTTGCAAGTGTGCATGACGTCAGCCATAATCTCCTTTTAATATGTTCTTTCTTTTTGTCTACCTGCTTTGTTTACATGTGACAACTTTATCCATCCTGGGTAAGCTGTGAAAAACATTATTTTTGATTATTTTACTTTAGTTTGAGTTTCCATGTTATTTTTTTTTAAAGCCCAACTCCAGCCAAAATATTATTTTTCATATTGGATAGAGCAGGGAAGGTTTACTGTAGAGCCTCTGTCATCTGCATCCCTGTTGGGGAGACTAACTTGATCTCATGTCTTGCCAAGACAATAAGTATGCAGATTTAAGCAGTAGACTAGTGAGCATAAAGAATAACCAATAAGGTTTATGTGCCTTCCTTTGCCAGTGCCATCCTGATTCTTGTAAAGGAGTCACGGTGAGTCAAAATCTCTCTAGTATGATCACAGCTAAAAAAAAATCTACTACAGACAATGCACAAAGAACCTTCACCAATAAGACTGCAGGGAAAAAAGGGATAACAACTACACATACACAATAAAAGATATCTGCAGCACTAGAAAAAGGATTGTACACTTTATGTGGCCAGGGTTTTTTTTCCAGAAGGACGGTGGGGAACTGCACCTCCAGAACTGAATGTATGTTATGGCGAAAAATGCATGGGTGTGCTAGAGGGTATATTGATGCTGGTTGCTAGGGAAACTATTGTCGCTGCAGAGGATCTCATTTTTGTGGAGGAAGGGGGTCTGTTGTTGTTGGGGGGGGTCTTCTGTTGCTCGTGGAGGATCTATTATTGCTAGGGTGTTTTTGAGAGGGATCTACTGTTGAGGAAGGGGTCCTTGTTTCTGGCTGCTGGGGGGACTCTTGATGCTGGCTGCTAGGGAATCTATTGTTACTGAAGGGGATCTATTTTTGCAGGGGGGGTCTATTGTTGCTGGTTGGGGATCTATGGTTGATGGGTGGGTCTTATGTTGCAGGGGGTCAATTGTTGCTGGGAGGGATCAACTTCTTTAGGGGGGTCTAATTTTTCTGGCTGCTGGAGGGTCTAAATAATGCTGGCTGTTGGAAGTCTATTGTTGCTGGGGTGAATCTATTGTTGCTGAGGTGTCCATTGTTGCTAGATATATTTTTGATGCCTTTCTTGTTATCACAAATTCCATACAAAATACTTAGTGCCCCAAAATGATACTTTCTGTATGTTCTGCATTCTCTAAAATAGGTGGTACTGGGAGGTGAGTAAGGGGTGGAACCAAAGGAATCATGCTTGGAGTTGGGTAGGGGCCGAGTCAATGGGTGACTCTGATAGGTGGAGTTCCTTAACCTATTCTCTGAGAAAAAAAGCACTATATGTAGCATTTACACCCTTAGGAGCATCTGGATAAGATTGGGTCCTCCTGCAGATCCCCTTGAGGACTCACCCTCTATCTAAACCTAATCATTGACACACCAGTAACCGTGAATGAGCTTTATTGAAACAGGAACAAGCTATGTGAAGGAAGTTAAATGTAACACAGAAAGAGTTAGAACAACCTTTCATACGGGCACAAACAGTTTAAAGATAAAGAGGTACCAGCTAGACATGTGCAAAACAAAAATTTTCGTATTTTTTTGTTACGTTTCATCTCGTTCTGTAGATTCGTAAAGATTCGTAATTTCGTAAGACTCAAGTTTTCCTATTCAGACTTGTTCGTATTTCGTAAGACGCAAGTTTTCCTATTCGGACCGTTCCTATTTTCATAACAGTTTTATTTTCGTTTATACTGAATAATTCGTAAATCTGACTATTTTCGTTGATTCGAAATTAGTAATTTTGTTAGATAATAATTTTCGTTTAATGGATTCGTAATTTTGTACTTTCGTAAATATGTGGCAACATGTGGCTAATCCATATTAAGATATACTTTCTCTTAAGCCCCGTACACACGGTCAGACTTTTTTGCCAACAAACGTCAACATAAGCGTTTTCCAAAAAATCCGACCGTGTGTACGCTCTATCGGACAAACTTTTTCGGCTTCAAAAGTCTGGCCAACTCCCTTCAGACAAAAATCCACTGAAAAGTTTGTTTGAAGTCCGATCGTGTGTACGAGGCTTTACACTGTACAATGTGACTCAGCACAAAAGAGATAAGCTGATTGCCTAAGATATTAAGTAAGATACACCACTCACTAACTACACTGCCCAGTGCCCATTTAAAAGAACAATACAAGTACACAAATTTACGAACAGACAAAGAAACGGATTTGTAAAACACACAAATGAAAATACGAACATACGAATGAAAATACGAAGAGACAAAGGATTTAAAATACGGAATGCAAATCGTTCATTATAGATGTAATTTTCGTTTTGCTTTTTCTGTGTTTCGTATTTTAGTAAGATTGTCCAATCTTACGTTCGTGTTTTCGCTTTTTTTTCGTTATTTTACTTGTTCGTAATTTTCGTATTTTGGGTCTTTCAGCTTTTCGGATGTTCGATTTGATACGAATGTACGAATACTAATAAATTTGTACGAAAATCCATTCGTTACCAACGGGAACACACATATCTAGTAACAGCTCAGTATTCTAATAACTCCAGGTGGAGTTGCCTACCTATGACTTGGCAGTGTAATATCAGTGGCAGAACTCCTCATGGCTGAAAAGTTTGCAAGCAGCAGCCAATTAAACACACAGTGGTAGCTAATAGGCCTCTCATTATATTGATGCTTTGTGAGATCTTCCTGGCCAGACTGTTAGACTAGGTTCACACTTGTGCAGTTATCCTGTGACTGTGTTGCTTGTGCACAGCAGCCTATTCATTTGGAGTGCTGTATCCACTGAAAAAGCAGGGAACGGGTCCCTACACCTTTTTAAAAAATGCAGCTGCAAGGAAACTGCATAGCGCAGTGTGATTCCCAGTGAGGGTAAACCATGCTGTGTTTTCTAGTGCGTGGGAGTGCCATTGGATTTTAAGGTATCCCCACGCATCTTCTGAGTGACAGCACCATTATCTGTGTTGATGGTTGCAGCTGCAGGAACAGGTGTGGTCCTGCAGTAGCACCCATTTACACAAGTGTCAACCTAGCCTTAGGGGAGCTTCATATGGAAACTGAATACCTCTATGTATGTGGGATTTTTAAGGCAACAACATTATATCTGACAACTGAGGTCATAAAAAGTTATTGTTTATTAGAACATATCAAAAAATATTACAAAAATATCAAAAGAGGTTAAAAACGTATAGGAAAATACTGTAGGTCACTGCATGCTCCAGGACTGAGCTAAGAGCATGCAAGCCAATTTCCAACGCGTTTCGAATAATGTATATTCTTCTTCAGGGAAAACATTATACAGTATCAATTTCTATAAAAGAGTAGAAACATTATAAATGCTTAATGAACAATAACATACAAGAGTAAGGACAAATGCAGACATAATTTGGCATGCAAAAGAGAGGGGAGCTGTCAAATATCACACTCCAAGAAACAAACCCTGAAAAGGACCATGACACTCACCCTCTCCTTGATTGAGGAACATCACGGAACCCAAGACCCGGAACCCCAAACAAAACAGTGGGCATGACAAAGGACACAGCAGGTGGATATAAGCCGATAATTCCCCAGACTCCAAAACTATAGGGGGCGGAGTAAGGAAAAAGATTCCTCTTCGGCCAGTATCCAAAAAACGAAAATCCTCTCCTGTGATAGAACTAAAAAGGGGGAGAGAGAGCATGCGAATATATATAAATAAATAGGTATCCAAGAAAACTAGATCCAATGGAGTGTATATAAAAAATCCAACACCAAATAAATTGGTGGAGGAACACACTTACCAATCCCAGAAAGGGCCCTAATCAAAATAAAGGGGAACTTGTCCACCCCCAGTAGAGAGTCCAGAAGGATCTTAAGCAGAAAAACAGCAAACAACCAAAAATCAACCCCTACTCCTCCATGAGTTAGGAGAGAAATGGATGCCTAGGCCACCCCCTTGGCATCCTTAAATATATGTGCCTCGGTCCCTATTGGCTTTAATACTCACCTCATCCAAACAATCCCAAAAGGGGGGCGGAGAAAAAACACATGAGGGCATGAAAGGGAACGGAAAGCCCGGACGCCATTGCGTTCTCCTGTTTCCCTATTCTGGGCTACATCATCTGTATGCGCCCGTCGCGTACATCCGCGTCACAGGGAGCTTCATACTGCCCTGGTGCTGTCCCGCTGCGCTTTGGGCAAAGTGCAGCTAACTCATAAGTTTTGTGTTTCCCATAGGCTTCTATGATGTCCTGTTGCATGCAGGAGCATTGGTGCTCTTTCTGAAACTGCACCAAAAACTGTGGAACCTCGTAGAAGTGTATGGGAAAGTGCAGCTAACCAGCATGAAAACCGCAGTTTAGGTGCGCTTTAGAAAAAGTGGAGCGGGGCAGTGTAAAGCCACCTATACTCAATGGCTGCTCTTCTGGCAGGATGGATGGGAATACATAGTTGACTGCACTGTCCCTAAAACTGGCAATACACAATTTGTTTCCTTTTATGCCCTGTACACATAATCGGTCAAACCGATGAGAACGGTCTGATGGATTTTTCCATCCGTTAACCGATGAAGCTGACTGATGGTCAGTCGTGACTACACACCATCGGTTAAAAAAACGATCGTGCCAGAACACGGTCACGTAAACCAGGTACGCCAGCTTTTGCTGATTCCGTGTTACCGTGTGTTAATAAAAGTTTGGTAAGAGCCGATTCGCGCTTTTCAGTCTCCGTGCTTTGCAGATCGTTTTCTCGGGTTCAGTTTGTGCTTGTGGGTTCGTATCTGTCTTTCAGTGCTTGCAGTCAGGTCGTATCTGTTTTGCAGTGCGTTCCTGTCCGCTTGATTTCTGTTTTTCAGTTCGTTCTTTACAGGCTTTGCTGTACTTGGTTGCTTTCTGTTTTAAGTGTTCTGCCATCACACAAGTGATGCAGAAGGTCTATATTAAGGTAAGTTGTCTCCTTTCACATCACAATCTATGTCTTTAATGTATGCTAATGTCTTGTATTTCTTGCATCATTTCCTAATTACCATGATTTTAATATGCTGTGAATGTCCCCTTTGTCCCCATGCATGTTGTAAGCTTTGAATGATCAATTTATGGCCTACATGCATATTTCCCTTCACTAACCTGTCCAGCATGCTATCCTAGGCCCAAACACACCTAGCCTAGTTTGTTTCCAACTTCTTTTTTGTCTGCTCCATTGTAGTTCTGCCCCCCCCCCCCCCATTAAAATGTTTAATGGCCCATCAGAGGGGTGAGGAGTCTGATAAGTGGGCCTATTTTAGTTTTGGCATGAAATTCTCACTCCACTAATAAATGTTTTACCGATGTTGGACAAGGATGTCTTTTGTATTGTGATTGCAAAGTACTAATTTTTATTTTGTTTGACTCCACGGTTTCCTTCCACGCCACAGGAATGGCAGACTGTGGATTCCCATTTTGCCCAGCGGTGGGACTTCCCGAACTGCAAAGGGACAATGGATGGAAAACACATCCGCATAGTACCGCCACCCTATTCCTGGTCATACTATTTTAACTACAAAGGTTTTCATAGTAGTGTTGATGGCGGTGGTGTCGGCACAGTACAAGTTTTTGTATGTGGACGTGGGGAAGAATGGCCGAATGTCCGACAACGAAGTACTTGCGCAGACAGAGTTTGCCCAACGTCTCCAGACTGGTGGCCTGGCCCTGCCACGGGATCAAGACAATGTGGAGGGACTCCCTTTCGTGTTTGTTGCGGATTAAGCTTTCGGGCTTGGACCACACCTCATAAGGCCGTTTCCCCAAAGGACCCTCACCCCGGAGAGGAGGGTTCTTAATTTCCGGCTGGCCAGAGCCTGGAGGGTTGTCGAAAATGCCTTTGGGATAGAGGCCAGCCGGTTCCGCCTGTTCCAGACAGCCATACACATGGCAGAATATAAACTGAACACTGTCATTTTTACCTGCTGCATTCTTCATAATTATTTGCGCAGGCATTCAGAGACCTACTTTTCAAAGATTGGGGCCAGACAATCATCAGAGGACCTTACTGGCCTGGACACTGGCCGTACTGGCTTGGCCCCCCGAACTGCTCAAAAGTCCCGTGATATATATACGTGGAGTACTTCACGGGTAGGGGGGCCATTGCTATGCCAGACCATATTACTTAAAAAAAAGAAAGAAAGACCGAGGCATATGTCCCAGTTGGAGGAGGAGTGTCTGCAGGTCATTAGGGAGGCAGCTTCCATCATAAGGGCCCCCCTTAACCATGTTAAGGGTTACAGCACCTACCTTGCTGACCAGCTGCAAAAAGTTAGGTGTTAAAGGTAAAAATTACTGAACCCAGGTTGTCAGAGGTGATGGACGATTTGCAGAGTCGGAGTATCGCTACACATATTTTGAGAAAAAAGTGTAGAAAGCTAGTTTGGGAAGCCTCTAATCCTACTCCACTATATTTAAAACTTAAAGAAAATTGTTTTTTTTGTCAGAGCTAGACAGTAAAGTGGAACTTTAGGAGCTAACCTTTTTTTTGCAAACTTACATTGTTACAGCTTGGCTCAGTGTAATTATCCATATGAAATATCCAGAGAGCCACTGGGGATGCTGAAAATCACTGTAGTAGTCCGTGCTATATTCAGTAATACCTATAAACTTCCAAGTGCTGTTTCTTCTCTGTACACTGCATGCAGAGGGTCACTGGAAGTAAACAACTCATTGGCTCTGTGATGAGTGGAAGTAAAAATTGACCTAGGGCTTGTGCTCAGTTGATGCTTCATCCTTGGTGTCATTGGAAGGAACAATGCCCTATTTTTGGTATCAGTAGGAGAATAATGCCCCATCATTGATGTCATTAGTGGAAACTGTGACCATAGTTGGTATCAGTGGGAGGAATTATGGCTATCATTGGTGTCAGTGCAAAGAATAGTGCCCCATCAATGGTGTCTGAGGGAGGAACTTATGCCTTGTTATTGGGGTCAGTGGGGGAAATTTGTGCCCCATCTTTTTGGTCAAAAGGAATAATACTGCCCCAAAAGCCAGTTAAAGACAGAAAGTGGGTAGCATCTACCTCAAGGGCCACAGTTTGGGGGGCACTGCACTAGAGGGTACTTTATAGAAAATCTATATTGGAGAAAAGGAGCACCCCATGAATCGCTGAGAGTGTGTTTATTTTATCACACAAATCTTAACAAGACAAGACAACGTGGGTTTAGGGCTCAAGAGTAAAAATTAAGATGGAAGGTACTAGACTTGAAAGGGTTGCATTAAGTATGTTTGTGAGATTTACTGAAGCAAATAGCTGGTTGCAGCCAAAGAAACCATATGGCAAGTGCTTTGGACTATAAGGGCTCAGGATTTTTTACACATACTAGAGATGGCCACATTAAAAAATATAATAGTTGTAATCAGGGCTGTTTTTCAGGGGGAACTTGGGGGAACTCAGTTCTACCACCTCTGGCTCAGACCCTTTGGTGCCTGCTCACTACAATCACTTGTAAACACAGAAGTCTGGTTTCTGTGTTTACAAGTGACAGCTCTGCACTCTGTGTGTAAACCCCCCTGTACTCTGCACTCTGTATGTAATGCAATCCTGGTATTTAATGCCCCTTTAGGACCCTTCTACTGTTTTTGAAATCTGAACAGGGTCGTAGTTGAGTTCCTGCACCTATTTTCTGAGAAAAAAAGCTCTGGTTGTAATTTGATTAGCTTTTAAGAGTGCAGCAAGAGAAAGACCTAGTACACATGGGCCAAATGCCGGGCAGCATTGGCCAGTTCAATAAAAATCGTCCGTTCGACCGGCTTCTGTCGAAGGGCCAAGTCTGAAAAAGGTCTGCAGCAGGCGGGCAGTCCCCCCTGTCAGAACACAATAGCACAGCAGGGGAGATCGCTGTATTAATATTGCATAGTTAGTACAGCAGCTCCTCATGAGCTGTCAGTTTTTTGTGTGAGTATCAGGCTTTATGCCGCGTACACACGATCATTTTTTGTGATGAAAAAAAACGACGTTTTCTGTGAAGTAAAAAACGACGTTTTGAAACGTCATTTTTCAAAGACGATGTTGCATACACACCATCGTTTTTTTCACAAAAAGCGAGGTTACGTTCACCACTCTTTTCCATTGAAGCTCGCTTCATAACTAGCTTCTGGGCATGCGCGGGTTGAAAAACGTCGTTTTAAACGACGTTTTTGCTACACACGGTGACTTTTTGTGAAACAAAAAACGACGTTTTGAAAAACGACACAAAAAATTCAAGCATGTTGGAATTTTTTTTTGGTCGTTTTTTTGAAGACAAAAAACAACGTTTTGCCCACACACGATCAATTTAAATGACGTTTTAAAAAACGTCGTTTTTTTTTCATCGCAAAAAACGACCGTGTGTACGCGGCATTAGTCTTCACCAAAACTTTACCGATATGATGGTCAGGCTGCACCTTGTTTGGAGATAATTTAGTTAGGTATGGTCAACAGTGATGGCCATTGGCAAGCTTTTTTTTGCTATCCACACTCAATGGCTACCTGTGCCGGAATACATGACCAAAATAAGCTATAGACCATAGACGTAATGTCAGCCAAATTAGGTAAAAATTAACCTACATCATCTGTGAGTTGATGGCCAATTTTTCTACTGCCTCTTGGGGACATTAGAGAAATGTGTGTTGTCAAGGAATAAGAGTATATACTACAGGAAAGTATTGCATGAAACTTTCAACACCTTTTTATGTTTTATTAGGATCTATTTAGTACATATTTAATTATGAGGCAACAAAACCTGTTATGTCCTGTGAGGGAAGGTATCACGATTCTCGTCACTCTATAAACACTCACATACCAAAATCTCTTTCCTGTGGTGCAAGGTAGTTGTTATAGAAACCAGAGGAAATAAACAATAAAAATGCTTTTTTTATTAAATTGAGAATCACACTTTGCTTATAAAACTATGTGTCATGTTACTACTGACCAGGGTAGCCAAGGCACATCTGGACACTGATACTCAGGCATGGAAACAATATATAAAATGTAGCACTAGAAGGACAATTTAGTCTGGAGTGGAATTCTACTTCATAACGAACAATTTTAATATTGGAAAGAATCAAAAAAACTTACCTAAATTACTTTGCAACTAAACTGAATATATCATTAAAATCATTAACATAAACTGCAATTTAAAGCATATTAAAATTTTAAATCGTTTTTTATGTATTGCAGCTTGCCTGCCCCCTTTAATATTTTTTCTCTTTTTTTCTTCTGATAATCCTAAAAATAAAACACTTCCTGTCACTTTTTTCTTCTGTTTACCCATGGAAATAGCCACGATTGTTGTAAAGGCGGGACCCAGACATGACTGCCTTTGTTCATCTAACTAGTAATTTACACAATTAATTTAGGCTTGTTGTGCTCATTTTGTGGTAGTGACAAGGGCACAGTATTGCTGACAAGATCAACAGGTATTTTCTGTATGTAGCGCTACCCCCGGAGGAGCCGCTGGTTAAATTCTGGGATTGGCACACCAAGTTACCCTGGTGATGTCTATGGGTGAAATAACAGTAGCGGAGCAGTGAGCGAATGTCCAGACAGTCAATAAAGTTTCTTTCAATGCCTTTTTATTTTGCAGCCAACAAGGCAAACATCATCTTCAGTTTAAGGAAAGGAAAGCTGATGAAGGAAAGATAAGAGAACCTTGTGATATCAGGCCTGGATGTGAACAGGGCAGACTTGCCCTCGACAATAGCAATAGTTGAACTCGTCGCCACTCCCGAATGGAGTGAGTAAAGTGCCCACGAACAGGTCCGCCACACTAACCTGGCAGCCGAGGTGTCACTTCGGATCGCTGGGATGAACAGATCTCTCTATCTCAGACCTGGCTCTAGGGCCTTTGCAACCGGCCAATTGCTTTAGTAAGTTAGATGGGTGAACAGAGCGAATCCTCCCAGTAGATTTTCTGTAGCATAGGTCACCGGGTGACAGCAAAGTGTACCTGTCACCAGATCCCTGATTGGTTCGTTCAAGCCCTGTTGGACAACCTGCCTCCGGGTCCTCCTCAAGCCGATCCCCCAATCGCACTGCACCCAGCCTGGTATCTCCTCAAAAGAACCGGGATCCCTTTTGACCTCCGGTTGAGGTCCAGCATAGCCTGTGAGTTTGGCCAGGTGGGCCACGCTGGTGGGGTCCATGAATGCGCGCACCCTGAAGGTGGATGCCGCACCTGGAATCGGGACCCCGCAGAACTGCCTTGAGCACATGACACCTGTCCAGATATATCCCTCCCCAGCATGCCCCGCGAGGGAAAACTCCTCCAATTGGCTGCTGGGGAAGCTTGCTCTGTCAGAAACCCCTCTGCCGCCAACTGCGGACCAAAGATGATACCACATCCCTAGAATGCATACTGGCCTAGAGGACACTTCTGAAATAACAGGCGTCACCATCTGAACAATTGTGTTAATGGGAGCAATGTAACTTTCCCATTCCTGCCAAATTTAGACTAGTGCCCGCACTGAAAGTAAAGGGGGCGCTACATGTACTTGATATAATTGTTCTTAGCTGAAAAAGTGAAAACAAATGCAGTCATCTTATCAGAGGACTAGTAACCTGCAACATCATACAGTTCTGTTTTTGGGTTTAGAAAAAAAAAAACTTTATGCAAATTTTTCTCCTAAGGCTGCATTCACACCTGAACTAAAATTCACGATGTGATTTCTGTGAAGTCCCTCGTCGGTACTGACATCTTCTCCCTGGCTTTTTCTGCGTACAAGGTCCTAGGCCATCTTGAGCAGCTGAAAGGCATAACCCTTTCACCCGCACACACAATTTCATTCACTGCAGTACTGTGCATGTGCACCTTAGTGTACATTATAAAGAAGATTGTGACAAGGCAGGTAAGTTTGTTTTCATGCAAAAGAACATAGCATGTCTCTTCTGTTCTTCTGAAATAAAGAGTGTGTCTGCCTTAAATTTTTTGGTTTGAACTTTAGTTCTACGTAACGTGTTAATGTAATCTCAGAAAATATTTTTTATATTTTTAAATCTGTAGCTTTCAGCAAAATAAAACCTGGTAATATGCCATGAAGCTCCTTGTTTGACACTTCCTGTTATAGGGTGACAACTTCCTGTCCCCGTCTCCGAATTGTACTCCAACACATATTACACAGGCATGGTTCCCTGTCGTTACAATCAGAAAACTTGCCCTGAGAAATGCCATGCAGCCACAGCTGAATCACATGCATGTAGACAGAAAGTGACTGCATATAGGCTGAAAGAGAGCAGCAGCACTGGGATAAAAAAAGGATTTAAAAAGGATGTAAAAATTGTATTTTATTTAAAAATGGCAGTTGATAGAACCTTTGTCAGGATTGGATTTACATTTTGCAGTAAAATTGATTTGAACAATAAAATAGAACGATCTACTCTGTCGTTTGTTTGCAGTGTCATTTCTCCCCTGTTGACTAGAACAGTAGTTCTCAACCTCTAGTACCCCCAACGGGCCATGTTTTCAGGTTTACCTTTACTTTGCATAGCTGCTTTAAATCAATATCATTGACATGGTATTGATAAGAGCTATATTATCTAAGGGAGGTTCCCAAAACATGGCCCGTTGGGGGTACTTGAGGTTGAGAACCATTGGACTAAAATACACCAGTTCGGCCGATTATTTTTGATTGTTTGGTGTTCCTGTGTTTCTGAAAATACACAGGTGTGATCCTAGCCCTAAAGTGCCTAACTCTTGTGGCGCAAATGCTGACACATCAATTCATTTCTTACCACGTGGACAAAAACCTATGGATTTCTTTATGTTAGAAAAAAACAGAAAGAAAAGTGAAGCTGCTGTCCAATTCCCAGTGACCAATTGGACTGTTTTATTTTCTCATAAAGTAATTAGACAATTAACGGTCACTGTGCGGAAACCCTTTTTTTTAATAAAACACCCTCAGGATCTATGTTATTTGTAAAGAACCGAGATCAGATTGGTTGACACCGCCTTGTAACAGAGATCATGTGACCAAACACCTAGGTCTTTTTCATATGACCTGCATTTTTATATGACCTGCACTAAAAGGTGCCGGGAGCAGTCATTTCTCCAGGAAAGCATTTTAGCAAATTTGTTTCTTTACTAACGCTACTAAAGATGGTAACAGCCTTAACATGTAGTTTCACATTTTGTATTCAAATTTGTGAAAATCGCGCAACAATTTGGTTATGTTTTCCCATTTACACAGAATACCTATATATATTTAAAAAAAATATTTATTACATTTCTAGATGTTTGTTTAAAGTGGTCTTAAGGCAGGAAAGTTTTTCCCAACTGACATAAAGGGGAAACCCTGAGTTTCCTCTTGTTACCTTTCATTTGAACAAACGGTGCACAAATCTAGTTTACAGCTGATAATGAGATCTGTCAGCACAGCACAGGCAGGATTAATTATGGTAATCATTAACTCATCAGCCCCACTGTGTGCTGTGGCGCAGTGACCATCGTGCATGTGTAGAAGTGATGTCATTGCCACCTACGACTTCTTTACGGCCAGAGAGCTCAAACCCAGAAGGAAGACCGGGGGAAGATAAAAGCACAGATGTGGTGACACATCAACACTATGGGGCTGTGCTAAGTTAAGTCTGCCATAATGTGCTAGTGCGTGGTACATATTAGCACATTATGGCCTCAACCTGCAGGATGACCATTTAAAAAAAAATCATTTTTTGCAGAGTTCATAGCTCATAATATGCATGCACATTTTACAAAGTGGCGGGATTTCTGGGCTTTAGCATTAAGTTATGCCATGTGAATGGAATTGTGTAACAAATATAAGATAGGTGTTATCTCAATTTGGCTGCAAAAGTAAAAATACACTTTAGATAAGGCTTTCCATGATATTGGAAACTAAGCTTTACTGACAGCCCTACCCCCCAATTCTGTTGGTTTAAAGTATAACTGAAGGCAAAACTTTGTTTTTAGGTTTGGATAGAGTGCAGAGGGATTAGAACACATGTCTGTTATTATAGCTGTATGTCCCCCTACATAGAGAGTAGGGTTGAATTAAGACACCAGTCCATCCAGTTCAACCTGTGTGGGTGTGTGTGCTCATGTCAAAAATCATATCCCATATCCCTGTATGTTGTGCTTGCTAAGATGTTCATCTGATGCCTCGTACACACATACGGGTTTCTCTGCGGACCTTTTACTGACGGGAAACCCAAAGGGGGAAAGCCGAGAACCAGCTCGGCAGCTTTTTTTCCCCTACACATGCCCGGTTTTCCTGGAAGGAAAACTGCAATGAGAGCTTTGGCTGGGAAACCTGGCCATGTGTATGTTCCACCGCAGTGTTTTCCATAGGAAAACTGCTGGAAAAAAGACCGCCAGGAATCACGGCAGGAAAAAAGAGAACATGTTTTAATTTTTCTGGCTGGGATTCCTGGCGGTGTTCCTGTTGGAAGAACTGCCATGGAGCATACACACGGCCAGTTTTCCCAGCCAAAAGCTGTCATGGCAGTTTTCCAGATGGGAAAACTGGTCGTGTGTATGAGGCATAAGAGTATTCTGAAACTTGCAATGCTTCCCACTGACACCACTGATTGTGAAAGTAGGTACAACAACTTCACCGCCCTGACAGTGAAAAACCCTCCTACACAGTTTAAGGCCCTTTTCACATGAGGTGGACTCCGTAATCCGCATCCGCCTGCTCAGCAGGGGATCTCTCTGCTGATCCCCGCTGAGCAAATGGATTAGAGGTCTGTGTCCACTCCACTATGCAGAGTGGACACGGACACAGTCCGCTGTTCTCTATGGGGAAGTCTGTTTCCATCCGATTGTCATCCGAAGTTTCCATCCGAATGTCATCCGATCTGCCAGACAGATGGGGAATGGATCCACCATCTGTCTGTTTTTGGCAGACAGAATTGGATCAGATGCAGTTGAGTATCACTGAACACGTCAGCTAACATCTACCGTTCCATAGAGAACAATGGCTGGTCCGATCAGGTCCACCTGAAAAACTGACAGGAAGACCAGATCAGACCGCCTATGTGAAACCTGCCTAAGGGTAAAGGAGAAGTCCAGCCTGAGCCTGTTTGGCTGGTCTTCTCTTATGGGTCACCGAAGTGCAATTCGTTTTGCACGCCTGTGACCAGTTTTCAGCAGACAGTGGTCTGAAGTCCGCTTGCTGCTGATATCACTGGAATCAGTCAACACTACAATAAAGTCTGGATCCGCCAGGTGCCTGGACTGATGCCTGTTTCAGCCTCTCAGTGAGCCGCTGTCTCTCCACAGCTCAGCACTCCAGTGAGCGTGGGGAGAGGCAGAGCGGAGAGCTGCTGACTGACAGGCAGCTGCTCTCTGCTCGGGGAGCTGATGAAACCGAGACATCAGCAGTGTTTGATGGCTTAGTTCAGAGTGCAGAGGCATCACAGGACAGATGCAGCATCGGTCCTATGTTGCATCCACTTAGGTAAGTATGATGGAAACAAATCCTATTAAAATAATTGTTGAAAAACAAGTCCCAGTGTATGATGATAGAGATAGATAATAAGCACCAGCGACAGCTCCCTTGAGAGTTAAAGTGGACTCTGGAAAATAGTGTAAACAGGAGACAAGGTGTGCCAAACTAAGTGCAGTATGTCAGAAAACAATTTATTATAAAATAAAGCCAAATGGCTAATCACACAACACAGGTGAGGGATAAGCATGAACGTAGGGATAGCTGTGATCTCTATGAAGTCACTCTATGTCTCGGAGCTGTGTCCTGAGAAACATCCCCACAGGCTGCAGCAGATGGATCGGCAGGGCGATAAACAGGGCCAGCCTGGTTCCTGCTAGGCGGCGTGCATGTCAGCGTGGAACGCATTCGGAGTCCATGAACCGGTGTGTCAGATGACGTGTTTCAAAGCTTCTGCTTTATCTTCAGATCTGAAGGAACCAGGCTGGAAGGAACCATAGATTTAGCTTTCTCTGCTCGTCTTTCCAGATAGAACAGTCCTTTTTTAAGTGGCCTTGCAAAGTGCTGTATAGAAGCAAAAGCCACACATGCTCCCCTTCCACAGGCATCCCACGTCAGGTAGGAACAGATATCTACTAACCTTCATTGATGATTTTTCCAGGTACACAACTACTTATCTGATGAAACACAAGTATGAAACATCAGAGAAACTTCAACAGTTTACTGCCATGTCTATCAACAAATTCCAATGCAAACCAGGAATATTACGCACTGACAAAGTGGGAGAATACATAAGCAAAGAAGTGATCGGTCTGTAGTTCCTAGGTATATGTTTTGGCCTCTTCTTAAATATTGGTACCACGTTGGTACAGGAAGTGAAGGGAAATCTTCCCAATGGGACACAGATGGCAAAAAAACTGCCAGGGTTTAGAACCCTCCCTTACTTGATCCAAAATGTTAAAAAAAAAAAAAAAGTTTTGCGTGTAGTTCTACTTTATGTATACAGATCAAAAATAAAGCCTTTCAAAAACAAACAAAAAAAAAACAATAAAATAAATAAAAATATTCACTTAAGTTCCAGCTTCTGATGGTTCCATGAGCCTTTGGTAATGTCACTGTTCTTCCTAGAAAAGCTGGGTGAGAAGATTTGCCCAGCTTTCCTAAGAGGTAGGGCTATGGCATGACATCTTCAGCTATATGTAAGAATCATTATAGGTACTTTTGAAAGTCTGGGTCTGACATGTAACTTTCATACAGTGTGTGAAGCTGTCTTATTTCAGCTAAATTGCAATATTTCCTGGAGAAGCTTGAGTTTACTGGTTGTCTGAAGTGGCTCTTTGAACCTGACCTTTTTTTACAGTGTCCTGATCTTGGATGCAAAGTGATAGGTCAGTTCAGAGTTCACTTCCTGTCCACTATCACTACATTCCTGCATCTGCAGACTAGCAACATTCAGCAAGATGAAAACAAGCATATACAAATTCTGGTAAAGGACAACTCAGAAGGCGATGGTTAAATACAAATGTTTTCTAAAAATTTCCATCGTTTAAGTTTGAACGCCAGCCCGGAATTCTCCCATGTGAAATTTCTTAGCCCGGCTTGTAAAAGAAAAAAAAGTGTAGGCTATTTCCTTTGGCTTTGTATGTGTTTTACTGAGAAAAATCAGAGCAAAGACGGAGGAAAAATATGTTCCATTACGTAAGGCAGTTCTTTTGTTTCAGAATGAAATTGTACAAAGCATATACTTCTGCAGATACCATCTCACACATTTCACAAAGGCAAGCTAAGGCCATTTTGTAGCATTTTCTTGGTTTGCAGGTCAGGCAGAAAGTACATTTGTTAATGCCAATACAAAGTTATTATCAGCTGTCTCAATTGGCTCTGGTATGTAGGGACCATTAGATTATAAGTTTCTTGAGTAGGAGGGACCCAAATTAATGTACAGTATATAAAGTTACCAGATATAGACACTGTTATCTTATACCATTGCCCTCATCAAGGTCTTGCTGCACAAGAAACAATCTGGGACAAGAAAGTGTCTGATTTGTACGTATGTCCAAAAAGGAAATTTGCCATCTGTCATCAGTTTGGTTAGTTTGGATTGGGGGATTCGGTGACCTTTGACGAAGAAATGTTCTGCTTGAACCAAATGGTGTGGCCACGATTCTGTTAGAAATGATGTGGAGGTTTCTGGCGTAAAATCAGGGTAGTGGCGTAGCGGGGTCATAGGGCCTAGTAGGGAGGGTATTTAATGTTTTTGCCAAGTTTACCGGAAGGAGATTAACGCAGGGTCTATGAGTGGGTGATTTTTGCATTTCAGGGGTGTGTGTTTAGGGGTTATCCAAGGGGTTTGAGATTGCGGGAGAGAGGACATATGATGTTCCAGCTGGACCCAGGCTTTAACCTTAGAGTGGATGTTCCAGTCTATAACTCTGGCCAAATAGCAAGCTTAGTGGTATTTTCGTAGGTCTGGAAGACCTATGCCTTCTTTGAGTTTAGGGATGGTAAGTCTGAATTAGCTTAATCTCGGACGTGATGTGCCCCAGATGAAGTCAGTACATGCTTTCTGGTACATTGAAAAGAATGCGGTTGGGAGTTTTATCGGGACATTTTGTAGTAGGTATAGGATTCTGGGTAGGATGTTCATTTTAAGGATAGCGGCTCTGCCAAACCAATAGAAAAGTCCAGAGTGCCATGACTTCAGATCTTCTATAATCTTGTGTATTAGTGGCAGATAGTTATCGGAGTAAAGGTCTGTGAGGGAAGCTGATAGTTGGATGCCTAGATAAGTTATCACATGTTTATTCCACTTAAATGGGAAATTTGATTGGTATTGTTGGCAGGTGTCTAATGGTAAAGTGACATTAAGAGCATTGGATTTTGTAAAATTAATTTGTAGATTGGTTAGACCTTTGAAAGTGTTGAAGTCTTTAAGTAAGTTCAGGATTGTCATAAGTGGTTCAGTGAGGAAGAGTAAGATGTCGTCTGCAAAGGCAGCTTGTTTGTAGGTATGCTGTTATTTTTAATGGTCTAGAAAAAAAAAAAAAATTTCAACCCGATTCTTGTTAAGCCTGCCTTGCCTACACACGATCGTGAAAAAAAAAATGCTTGAGCAAAGCGCAGTGATGTACAACATGTACGACGGCACTATAAAGGGGAAGTTCCATTTGGATGGTGCCACCCTTGGGGCTGCTTTTGCTGATTTCGTGTTACCGCATGTTAGTAAAAGTTTGGTGAGAGACGATTCGCGTGTCATGGACATGCAATAATGTCTGGCAGCTTACCTTCTCTTCCATGTGTCCATTAGAGGCCTGACTCTCTTTCTGGCTGCCTTTTATCACCTCTCCTCCCTGTATGGCTCCACCCCAGGCCACCACAGGAACTCTATATTAACTAGTGTACTGCAGGTCTGCTTTGCTGTTCAACTTTGTTTGTTAGCTTGTTCCTGTTTGCCGTGTGCTACGTTAACCTTTCTGTGTACCAATTTTGTCTCGTCTCTGACTACTCCTGTTTGCCTGTGACCCTGTCATCTGGGACTTGTGACATGTCCCAGATAATTCCCAAGAGGGAGGAGAGGTGAACTTCCTTCCGGCGCCGTGGTGCCCCAGGAGGAAGTAGGAGCTGGAACCCTCCAAATGTGGCACGTCAGGGGGTCAGCTGAGCATGTGTAGAGCAGTGTGAGACAGTGTATTACTTGGTTTTAAACATAATAGGCACTTATTTTTAATGTTTTATGTAGCTATACCTGCAAAAGGGGTAGTCTGCATCTAGCAGGACTTAAGTTACTGACTAAAGTTTCATATTAAGGATTACCTCCCCCCTTATACTTATCAGAGCTCATTCCTGATCCAGCACTGTGCATGAGAGAGAACTCTCGGCTCTGTCCTACCTCACAGGGCAGATTGATAGCAGCAGGAGCCTGCTGCCAATCAAATCCTGTGATGAGGAAGCTGGGGGCAGGGCCGAGCCATCCTGTCTGTGTTAATAGGCGCAGACAGGACGGCTCTGGAGTGAGTCCCCATGAGTGCCCCCATAGCTGCTTTTTATGGGGGCACTCATCAAAGAAGATGAGACAGGAACACCAGCAGGGGATCCCAGAAGAGGAGGATTTGGGCTGCTCTGTACAAAACCATTGCACAGAACAAGTAAAAATTATGGGCCAGATTCATTCTACATTCTACATTCTATAGATACGCCGCGTAAAGTCTATTCTGCGCCTGCGTATCTTTTTTCTGTATTCAGAAAACAAGATACGCCGGAATTCAGCTAAGATACGAGCGGCGTAAGTCTGTTACACTGTTGTATCTTAGTTGCATATTTACGCTTGCCGCTAGGTGGCGCATCCGTAGATTTACGTGTCAAATATGTAAATTAGGGACATACGCTGATTCACGAACGTACTTGCGGCCGGGCGTCGTAGTTTACGTCGTTTGCATAAACGTTAGTCCGGCGTAAAGTTACCCCTGCTATAGTGAGGCGCAGCCAATGTTAAGTATGGACGTTGGCAGTGTCGAATTGTACGTCGTTTACGTCCTTTGCGTAAATCGTTCGGGAATGGGGCTGGACGTAATTTACGTTCACGTCGTTTACATTGACAACTTGTGACGTGATTTCACACATGCGCACTGGGATACGTCCATGGGCGGCGCATGTGCCGTTCAGAAAAAACGTAAATTATGTGGGGTCATGATTCATTTACATGAATCACGCCCCCACATGACTAATTTGAATTAGACGCCCTTACGCCGGACACTTTACGCTACGCCGCCGCAACTTATGGAGCAAGTGCTTTCTGAATAAGGCACTTGCCCATAAAGGTTGCGGAGGTGTAGCGTAAAGAGCATACGCTACGCCCGCACATAATTACGCCCCCATCTCTGAATCTGGCCCTATAAGTTTATTATTTTATTGGAAAAAAAGAAGCTTTAATATCACTTTAATTTATTTTATCTTCGTCTTACTGGAGACAACAATGCACTGTGATCTGGATATGCATATTTTTTCTGGTAGAAATTTTCTTAGACCTGAAAATTATTTCAAGGGATCCTCCTTGATAAAAAGTCTCAGAAAGTCTGTTTTAAGGCTTGCTTGATTTGGTTCTCTGTTTCAGGGGTATTGAAGCTAGCTATTGCCAGGGAACTAGCTGCTTATGACCTAATGAAATTCCATGACTGCTAGCTCTGAAACCCACAGAGGATAATCCACCATATACAGTTAATATATTTAAATCAGTATGGCTGTTTATTGTTGCACTTGAATGGAATACCTCTGAAACCAGTGGAGAATCCAGTTTATATTTGCTAAACATAAAAGTGATAATTTGGGTCATGGAGTTACAGTGGCTCATCATGGTTATTTATAATTCATACAAATCCAACTTCATGTCCTCTTCGCTTCCTAATTGAATACCAGTAATCCTTTAGCCTTCTAATAACTTGGCACCAGTTCCTCACTTTCCACCTACATTTAGCAGTTCCTTTTATTATGTCTTCTGAATCAGCACCAGACATCTTATAGTTCATCTGAGCATTCAATGTGCTAGAGGTCATTTTAAAATGATAAAAACAAAATTCCCAGAAAAACACTCTGAAGATTGCTACTACATTAGCTACAGTCGATGCCGTCTGATATTAAACAACACTCAGTGAGATATCCCTATCCAAGTATATACAGTGCATTGAAAAAGTATTCATACCGCTTGACATTTTCAACCTTTTCAACCTTTTGTCATGTTACAACCAAAAACGTAATAGTATTTTATTGGGATTTTATGTGATAGACCAACACAAAGTGGCACTTAATTGTAAAGTGGAAGGAAAAAAATAAATGATTTTCAATTTTTTTTTACAAATAAATGTAGCACTAACCCCCTAAGGAGCTGCTGGATATTTTGGGTGGCATGTTACCTTTATCTTCTCGCTGTACAGGGTAATAGAAGAGAGCTGAGAAAGTCCAATGTCCACACTATACACTTCTTTTTTTAGGATTTATTTGCAGAACTTAGTAGAAAAGAAGTTGGAGGGGTGGAAGGGTAAATAGGTAGGTAGGTTCACGTGTATAATATCAAATTGGAAGCACTTCTGCTTCCAGCAAACAGTTCTCCTCGCCACTCTATCCAGAGTGGGTATTGCTAACCCAGATAGGTCCCTCTCACTGGCCTAGCAGCCAGAATGGTGCACGGAATAAAGTACAGTCTCTGCCACAGACCTTCCTTTACGAGGAGACACTTTTGGTCCAGAATCCCCTGACACAGGATTCAGCACCCGGATCTCTCCAAATTAACTCTTGTAGAACTTGGATCCGACCAGCGATCACCTTCAAGCCTCTCGGTGTATGGTGCATCCTTCGATTAAGTTTCTAGGCCTGCTCCCAAGATACCAGGCTCTTGCATGGTGTTCTCCAGGATAGGTCCTCCCCTGGCTCCCTTCATCAAGCGGCTTCCTCCCTCAAGGCGGACAGCACAGGATCACCTTGAAAGTGCAGACCCAGTCTGACTACTGGGCCTTCTAAGCTACACCACAACCCCGGACCAGCATGGTCCCGGAGCCAGGACTCAGGAACACGCACCCCAGGCCAGATGGGCCACGAGGCACGTGGGATGATAGCCACTGACCCTGTCCCAATAGCGCCTGTTCCTTAAGTACCCCTCCCCAGCATGCACAGCGGAACGAGTTTAACAGGTACAGGCCACTACATAAATATGTGAAAAGTGTGGCATGCATTTGTATTCAGCCCCCTTTACTCTGATACACTTAGCTAAAATCTAGTGGAACCAATTGCCTTAAGAAGCTATCTAATTAGTTAATAGAGTCGACCTGTGTGTAATTTACTCTCAGTATAAATACAGCTGTTCTGTGAAACCCTCAGAGGTTTGTTAGAGAACCTTAGTGAACAAACAGCATCATGAAGGCCAAGGAACACACCAGACAGCTTAAGGATACCATTGTGGAGAAGTTTAAAGCAAGGTTAGGTTATAAAAAAATATTCCAACCTTTGAACATCTTACAGAGCACTGTTCAATCCATCATCCAAAAATTGAAAGAGTATGGCACAAATGCAAACCTACCAAGACATGGTCGTCCACCTAAACTGACAGGCCCAGGCAAGGAGAACATTAATCAGAGAAACAGCCAAGAGGCCCATAGTAACTCTGGAAGAGCTGCTGAGATCCACGGCTCAGGTGGGAGAATCTGTCCAAAGGACAAATATTAGTCATGCACTCCACAGATCTGGTCTTAATTGTTTAAACTTTAAAGAAACCCATAAGAAGTCCAATCTGCAGTTTGCGAGAAGCCACGTGGGGGACACAGCAAACATGTGGAAGAAGATCTCCAGGAGCAGCTCTCAGTCAGCTCTTCAGAACACTCTGGTCAGCATCTCAGTTCTCATGCCTCCAGCCCAAAGCCACATGGCAGCAGGTGCTGAGGAGGAAACATCACCTCTCCTCAGCTGGACTCTCCTCTCCAGGAAAAAGCCACTTCCTGTGTCTTCCACCAAATATAAATACCCCTCCAGCATGCATAGGGGCCCCTATGCTTGTAATTGGCTGAGATGCCATCCATATTCATGCTGATCTGTATGAGTCACTCCTTTCCAAAGTTGCCTAGATACAGATGAGCCAATACACAGACAGCAGCACTATGAAACATACAGGACTGCTTAGCTCATTAATGTATCTCCCCTGTTAGGCAGGAAAGCTGCTCTGTTTTACCTCACAGTCTCCTGTTAAGCAGGAGACCACATTACACTTGCCTACATACATCTTAGCATCCTACCTAGGATGGGTGCTACACATGCAAATATTATGAGATCAGACATACAGGTGTAGTGATGTGATCATTTATTTGCCCATTTACTAAGTGTATATTCTTGTTATGCAGTGTTTGTTTGCCCTTTTCCAATATGGTTGCTATGCTCTCTCTCACCAAGGATGAGGTCACCAAGAAGAGCAGAGGATGGCAAGGGGTTTTGTGGGTAAGTGGGTGGAGAACCAGACATGTGGAGAGAGAACAGTAATTCCTGCTAAGAGAACACAGATTGAGTAAGTGCTGCAGATTCACCTCACTGAGACAAACATAGAGACTGCTAATGATTTCATGTTCCTGTTTGGAAAATTCTTTATGTTGGATGGTTCACTTAAAGCGGAATTTCACCCTAAATATAAGCCCTCCCATGTGATCCAGCATACTGGCGTCAGCGCCAGTATGCTGTTTTTTTTTTTTAAATCCACGTACTTACTGTCTTATGCAGAATTTTATTTTTTTTACCCCGCGGTGGACGGCGCCAGTATAGCGCGTCACATCTTATGAAAGTACCCGAAAAGGACTCGGGTAATCGCGGTGAAAATGCGGCGCCTGCGCACAGACCTAGGAGCTGACTGCGCAGGCGCCGTATTTCTCCGAGTCCTATTTTGGCGTTTTTCGGAGGGCGTGACGCGCCATAGCCGTAGGACTCGGAGAAATACGGCGCCTGCGCAGTCAGCTCCTAGGTCTGTGCGCAGGCGCCGCATTTTCGCCGAGATTACCCGAGTCCTTTTCGGGTACTTTCGTAAGATGTGACGCGCTATACTGGCGCCGTCCACCGCGGGGTAAAAAAAATAAAATTCTGCATAAGACAGTAAGTACATGGATTTAAAAAAAAAAAACAGCATACTGGCGCTGACGCCAGTATGCTGGATCACATGGGAGGGCTTATATTTAGGGTGAAATTCCGCTTTAATGTTATTTCTTCAATAAATAGACTTTTAAATACAATGCTGTGTAGATTACTGTCTATGTGGAGATATATTTCTCAATTGGGATGTCACTTGCTATTCACAAGCCCCAATAGAGTGGAGGCACTGTGCTTGTTAAAGTGCCTTTCCTCATCACACAGATTATGAAGACTCTGCTCCTAAATACTATACAAGTGGCACCATAATACCTCAGTAGACGCAGAGAGAGAGAGAGAGAAAAGAATAGTTTTACACAGGCATATGATCATACTCATGTTGGGATTGCAAACCCCCCCCCCTCCCTTACAAGTAGTAATCTCTGTTGATGAAATCTCCCCCCCCCCCCCCAGGCACAATCCTTCCCATCTCCCCTCATACAGTTTAACCTCCCTGGCGACATGATTATGTCAGATTTTTGATGCTGAAAGCAGTACAATTATTTTGCATGGAAATTTGGCGTTTTATAAAGTAGGCCCGTAATTCTTAGGAATAACTCACTTAAATCTGTCCAAACCAGAGTCTAGTAGACATCTCGGGTATGATAAAGTTTGAAAGACAAAATCATATTTTATGATATAATAAATAAATATAAATAATAACAAATAATAATACTTTTTATTTAAAATGTTGTCAACAATATAATCAATTCAAAAACACTGAATTTTTTGGCCAAACAAGGGTGCGATATTACTAGTCATATTGCTTCAGTAAACACCCCGGGTATGGTACATTTTGAAACATGGTACAGCACAAAATCCTATGTCACAATCAGAACAATAGAACCTGGTTTCTTTTCTGATTTTCCTTCCAGTGTCTTCATGCTAATGCCGCGTACACACGATAGTTTTTCGGCATGAAAAAAAAACGACGTTTTTAAAAACGTCATTTAAAATGATCGTGTGTGGGCTTCACATGTTTTTTCATCTTCTGAAAACGACTTTTTCACGTCGTTTTAAAAATGTTGTTTTTTGGGTTGTAAAAAATGATCGTGTGTGGGCTAAAACGACGTTTTAAACCCACGCATGCTCAGAAACAAGTTATGAGACGGGAGCGCTCGTTCTGGTAACACTACCGTTCATAATGGAGTAAGCACATTCATCATGCTGTAACAGACAAAAAAGCGCGAATCGTCTTTTACTAACAAGGAATCAGCTAAAAGCAGCCCAAAGGCGAATAGAACTTCCCCTTTAGAGTGCCGTCGTACGTGTTGTACGTCACTGCGCTTTGTTCATCATTTTTCAAAAACGATGGGCAACATCGTTTTAAATGATGAAGTTGGAAAAACGTTGTTGTAATATTTTTTTGGTTGTTTTCCCATCGCTGGATAAAATGTCAATGCCTGGTCAGCTCTGTCAACACCTCCTATGTTGTTGTTGTAGTCTATCACGACTTCTGGTTTCATTATGTCTTTTCCACCTTTTGTGTGTACCATGACAGTAGAGGTGTTATGAATAGCACTCATTAGGCACACATCTTTTTTGTTGTGCCATCTCAGTGCCATCATTTTGCCTTTCTGCCAGGCAACCATTTCTCCTGTCTTGAGCTTTTTATTGCCAAAAATTGGCAGCATGTCACGTCGGTTAGCCCTAATGGTCCCATAGGCATCCGCCTTGTTCTGTACAAAGAACTCATAGGGCCAGATTCACGTATTCCAGAGCATCTTTGCTCTGGAGTAACGCTTTTGATTTGCGTTGCGCTGCCGAAATTTTAGGAGCAAGTGCTGTCATTCACGAAGCACTTGCTCCTAAAGTTGCGGCAGCGCATCACAAATGAGCCGGCGGAATTCAAATGTCGCGGGTACGGGGCGTGTAGTATGCTAACTACGCGCGATCCCGCCGCCAACGTACTGCGCATGCGTCGAGTGTCAAAACATCCCCGTGCGCATGCTCCAAAATCTGTGAATGAACGTCAATGACGTCACATTCCCATTCATGACCGTTTTACGCAAGCGACGTTTTTTTTTTTTTTTTCGACGCGATGACGACGCCTATACCTAACATAGGATACTCCAGCCCCATGTAGGTATATCTATGCGCCGCGTATCCCGTCCGGAAACGTCGTATCGTCATTGCGTCGCGCCGGATTTCGATCGTGAATTGCCGATTTCCGCTCATTAACATATTTTTTGAGCGTAAATCGCCGGGAACGCCCCCGGCGCCATTTTTAAGTTGAAGTAACGATGCGATGGCGAAACTCAGTTACGCTGCTCGCATCGGAACTTCAACCCGGCGTTTCTTGTTTTCTGGTTACAGAAAACAGAAACGCCGGCTCAAAGCCACAGTTAGGCTGGCGGATCACTCGATCCGCCAGCGTAACCTTTCCTGAATCTGGCCCATAGAGTTCAGGAGAAGTATAGAAATCGTCTGATGATCACATGCCTGACTAAATGGTCCTGCGTGACTCCGAAATGCTGCACTCTCCTTGTGTTGTGATCATGCAATAAATCATTATTTTTTACGCTATTCATGTCGTTGCATGGTGTGCTGGCAAATATCGACATTGTGATTTGAACCAGTTTCCAGCTGGTTGTTGCTGCAGCACCCTAATTTCAGAGCTTATCCAGAAATGTGTGCAATGGGAATATGAAGTAGTACTTCATGAATGGGACACGTCAAAGGTCCCAGAATGCGAGAGGGGGGCTGAATTTCCACTCAAATTACCTAGGCAATCCAAGTGAAAGTGGTAGTTGGTGCCTTTTAAATAAAATAAAAAGATGTGCCAAATTTAGTGGGTGGAGGGCATGAAATGGTACTTCCCCTTTAGGGTGAAGTTCTGTTTTAAAGTATGTGTTAGGCTAAAAACTGTTTTTTTCTAGCTTTGGATAGTGGTAAGGGTTTAAGCCCCTATCAGGTTTTTACTGCCATCTATTATGAAAATGGGCATCTATATCCATAATGAAAAGGTCAGAAAACAAGCACATCCTTCTTACACTAGGTGTAGAGCTATCTGTAACAATAGTAATAGACAGCATATAAAGACTAGCATTTCCTGGAACTATGCTGAACGAGGAGACATATTAATTGGATGGTACAGATGAGGAATCACAGGAAGCAATGTTCTTTTTGAGTCAGGTCATTAAAGAGGGGAGCTGGAGATGAGTGGGCTGATAAAAGCTTGGTAAATAGGGTTAATTTTAATTCTAAAGAGTATATTTGTAGACTAGCAGTTTCCTTTGATCAAGCAAGGAAGGGACTTAAAGATCAGTTGTGTATTTACAACATCTCATGTCATTTCATTCAATATTAGTGATAACCAGGTAACAAAGAATTCATTCCAAATAAATCTGATCATTTGCAAAGCAATATCTGTGTAAGGACCAGCTGGTATATCACATAGATGCTATAGGGAGATTGTCTAAGTTGAGTTATTATGACCTCATTCAGCTTATTTTGTTTTTTTGTTTTCAGGTGTTCTGATTTGCACCTACAGTCCAAAATGTTGCATTCTATTTTGCATTTTGTATTCTACATACAATTTTAACGTAAACAGTTTAAGCAGAACTGAATTCTCTTCTAAGAAAAAATTATATCAGGTAGATTTTTAAGCATGAAAAGACTGTATGTCTCTTCTGCCATAAAAGCTCCATCCCTTCACATTAGCTTTTTTATTCTAATTGTACACTGGGCTGCACATGTGCAACCCAGTGTAGAATGTTGTAATGCTTTGCACATGCACAGGCAGTGGTGGTCTGTCCAAAGGGGGTGCACAGGCGCCGCCCCCCTAGCCACAAAAAATAAAAAAAATAAAAAAGGTCCTTTAAGTGCGCTGTGTTTGGCGAGGGAAGGCTATGCAATCACGTGATTGCAGACATATCACTTAATTTGCCTTGTTTTGCCCTGCCATGTGGCACAATGCAATGTGCCTGATTACTTCCTCCCATAGTCTTAGGCTTGCCTTGTATTTGATTAGCACTACAATGCCCTAGACATGGAAAGTGCTTTCCCACAGAGCGTCGGCGTCACTTCCGTTTTTTCTGTGCAGTGCTAAACCGGAAGTGATGTTGGCAGTTCAGTGGATGGAACGCACGGCCCGTGCTGTACTTAGAATCCCGGATTGGTAAGCTGGCACTGCGGTAAGTGATCTCAGATTTGTGTGCTTTAGTGGCAGTTTTAAGGAATTTAAATCCAGATGCAAGGCTGTGCTATATACCCCGATCTATGAGGCTGTGCTATATACCATGATCTGTGAGGCTGTGCTATATACAATGATCTGTGAGGCTGCGCTAAATACCATGATCTGTGAGGGTGCGCTATATACCATGATCTATGAGGCTGCGCTATATACCATAATCTGTGAGGCTGCGCTATATACCATAATCTGTGAGGCTCCTCTATATGCCATGATCTGTGAGGATGCGCTATATACCCTGATCTGTGAGTATGCGCTATATACCCTGATCTGTAAGGATGCGCTATATACCCCAATCTATGAGGCTGCGCTATAAACCCTGATCTGTGAGGCTGCGCTTAATACCCCGATCTGTGAGGCTGCGCTATATATATACCATGATCTGTGAGGCTGCGCTAAATACCATGATTTGTGAGGATGCGCTGTATACCATGATCTTTGAGGCTGCGCTGTATAACCTGATCTGTGAGGCTGCACTATATACCATGATCTGTGAGGCTGCGCTATATGCCACGATCTGTGAGGCTGTGCTGTATAACCAATCTGTGAGGCTGCAATATATACCATGATCTGTGAGGCTGCGCTGTATAACCTGATGTGTGAGGCTGTGCTATATACCAAGATCTGTGAGGCTGTGCTATATACCGTGATCTGTGAGGATGAGCTATATACCATGATCTGTGAGGCTCAGCTATATACTCTGTCCTGTGATGCTGAGCTATATATGCTGATCTGTAAGGCTGAGCTATATACCCAGATCTGTAAGGGTGAGCTATATACCCTGATCTGTGAGGCTGAGCTATTTACTCTGTCCTGTGATACTAAGCTATATACTCTGTCCTGTAATTCTGGCGCTGTATACTCTGTCTGTGATTCTGGGGCTGTATACTCCTGACACCACAGGTGGAAGCAAGTGGAGCAAGGGGTCTGGCGCCCCCCCATCCTAAAACTTTAGCAGCCGCCACTGTGCGCAGGAGTTACATCATCCCTGCCTAGCCAACCCAAATAAGTCTAGACCCTGGACTCAGAAGAAGGCCACAAGAAGATGTCAGCGGTAGTGACAGAGGGATAAAGGGGAAGTTTGAAAGGAAAATGTTCTATAATGTTCAAATACACATTATTGCACATTATGGCAAGAACCCTAGGGATCTTCTTTAAACAACTACTACAACTGTGGTAGACACACCATCTATGCAAAAGCCAAAAAAACAAGAATACTTTAACCAGAACATTATGTAACTTCTGGCAGAATAAATGCACAGCTTTGTACAGGATCAGTAGGAAGGCACTCCATACCAGGGAGAACACATGGCTGCTTTGGGACTGCCAGCGCATGTATGTGTGTTTGTGCGTGCGTGTCACCCGGTTGGGAATTATTTAAGCAGCTCAATCTGCTTTATGAGTGCAATGGATGCAGGAGGCGGGGGAACCCTATCCTTTGACTGACCACAAGAAGTAAGTATATATTACCATTTCCACGCTACACATTACATTGAATGTAAATGTTGACTGGACATTGGGTCTCCGCTCTGCGGAGCAATGCCCAGGTTAATGTATTAGATGGCTGTTCTGCACATCATCTTTTCTCTTTATCAATTACATTGTAGGCCTCAAGGCGTCAGGGATTGTCTCTCCCTGTACTGACCAGTCATTAGTTTACCAGCCTTATGCCCCGTACACACGACCATTTTTTCCTGTCGGGAAAACTGCCATGACAGCTTTTGGCCGGGGAAACTGGCCGTGTGTATGCTTCATGGCAGTTTTCCAGAAGAGAAAACTGCCGGGAAAAAAAAGAGAACGTGTTTTCTTTTTTTCCCGCCGGGATTCCCAGCAGACTTTTTCCGGTTATGCTTTCCCAAGGGGAAAAAAAACGTGCATGCTCAGAATCAAGTATGAGACGGGAGTGCTCATTCTGGTAAAACTAGCATTCTGAATGGAGATAGCACATTCTTCAAGCTGTAACGGACTGAAAAGCATGAAGACTAAAAAGTCTCTCACTAAACTTTTACTACCACGAGAATCAGCAAAAGCAGTCCAAAGGGTGGCACCATTTGAATGGAACTTCCCCTTTATAGTCCCGTCATACGTTGTGTACGTCACCACACGTTGGACGGGCGGTATTTGGCCTGAAATTATGTATGCAAGACAGGCTTGAGCTGAATTTGTCGGAAAAAAACTTTTTTTTTCCTGCCGAGAAAAACGGTTGTGTGTACGAAGCATAACTGAGACACATTACTGTGGTTGTGATCTTTATCAAATTGAACTCTCTCCCCCCCCGGACCCAGAGCACTACTCATGTTCCATACAAGGTCAGCTATTTTTGGTATCCAATTTACTAGATATGTGCATTCCCGTTCGTACGAATGTTATTTTCGTACGAAAATGTTCATTTTCGTACCCAAGGGATAATGTGTACAAATACGAAAAAATTAAAGCACCAAAATACGAAAACAACGGGATTACGAATGAGCCGCATAACGAACAACCGCAAATACGAACGAACGATCTGATGATAAAAACGACAAAACGAAAACGGCAAAAGAATGAAAATGACATCTATAACAAAAGATTTGCATTCTGTATTTTGTTCGAATCCTTTTTCTGTTTGTTTTCAGTTGTATGTTCATTGTTCATATGACATCTATAACAAAAGATTTGCATGCTGTATTTTGAATTCCTATTTTCTGTTCGTATTTTGTATTCAAAATACAGAATGCAAATCTTTTGTTATAGATGTCATATGAACATACGACTGAAAGGAGCAAAAGAAAAGGGTTTCAAGATACAGAATGCAAATCAAAGACGAAAATTCACGAAAATTATTGTCTAACAAGTAACGAACATGAATTAAACAGAATAAAGAACCATCCCGCATGTACGAAAATAAAACGGTAACGAAAATACGAAACGATCGGAATCCGAAAAAATCGCGTTGTACGAAAAATGAACGGGAACGAACAGGAAAATGGGCGTCTTACGAAAAACGAACAGGAACGAACCTACGGAACGATACGAAACGGAACAAAAAAAAAACAAAACGCTTTTCTGTGCACATGTCTACAATTTACCTTTTTTCCTCTCCCTCTTTCCTCCCTTTTTCTCCCCCTCTCCTCTCTTTTCCCTGTCCCCTCCCTTTCTTTACCCTCCTTTCCCTTCCCCTCCCCCCTTTTTTTTCACCCCCCCCCTACTTTTTTCCTCTCCCCTCCCCCTTCTTTTCTCTCCCTAATTGTCTCTTCATAGTTATATATTTTCTACTAATACACTGTCCTGGCCAGGCCAGTCCTGAGTTGGTACACCCCAACAAATATGCCAAGTTGAATGATGATGGGGATATAAGCTCAGGGTTTGCCCTGCTGGAGCAGGCGCCCTCCCCTAGCTGCCAGGGGAGAGACAGCTCCAGTAAGGAGTAAAGTGGTGATACAGAGAAGTGTTGGTAGTGGGAGACTCAATTATTAGGCGGACAGACAGGGCAAACTGTCAGAAAGACCGTGGTTGCCGAACAATGTGTTGTTTAACAGGCTCAGCGTGTCAGAGGACAGAGGACCATAGGTGTGCGCAGCCTTTGGCATTAGGGTGTGCACCCCAAAGCTCAAACACACTCTACCGATCACTCACTATGTTCATTCAGAAAGGGAAGGGGCCAGAAAATTGCATATTTACTGGCCCCTTTCCTCACTCATCCTAAAACATCCACAGCAACAACCATTTGAAGAGGAGGGAAGCCGGCAGTACTGTGGGGGGAAGGTCAGTAGGGGAAATCTGTTCTGTACAGGGTGATTAGGGTGTGCCTGGGCATACCTGGCACACCCTGTGCGCACACCTATGCAGAGGACAGATTATTGGGAGGGGCTGGGGAGGACCCAACGGTCATTATACACGTTGGTACCAATGACTAAGTTAGAGGAAGGTGGAGAGTCTTAAAAAATTATTTCAGGGACTTAGGGAATAGATTGAGGAAAAGGACCTCCAAGGTAGTTTTCTCTGAAATACTACCTGTACCTTGAGCCACACCTGGGAGACAGCAGAAGCTTAGGGAACTGAACAAGTGGCTGAGGAACTGGTGCAGGAAAGAGGGGTTTAGGTTCCTGGAGAACTGGGCTGACTTCTCATTCAGTTACCAGCTCTTTAGTAAGGACGAGCTGCACCTTAATGGGGATGGTACAGCTCTATTGGGAAGTAAGATGGCCACAATGTTGGGGGGGCTCTTAAACTAGGTGTTGGGGAGGGATAAAAGAAAGCTATAGCTGACAGGGAGCAGGTGACAGAGGGTGATAATACAACTATAAAAATTAATCCTGGGGTAAGTAAGTGGGCAATATAAATTCAAAAACAAAAGCAGGAGAAACAAAAGGGGAATATAATATGCACTCATACAACTCTAAGGCCACGACGGACTGATGGACCATTTTCATCGGGCCAACGCTGAAGTGGTCTGATGGTATGATGTGCGTACACACCATCAGACCAAAATCCGATCGGGTCAGAACACGGTGATGTAGAACACAACGATGTGCTGAAAAAACTAAGTTCAATGCTTCAAAGCATGCATCGACTTGATTCTGAGCATGCGCTGGTTTTTGGTCCGATGCTTTTGTGTACTAACCATCGTTTTGGTCCGACGGTCAGGTGTCCATCAGACAGATTTTAAAGCAAGTTTTAAAACTTTGGTCCGATGGACAACGGTCCGATTGGCCGTACATACGATCAATTTGGTCTGATGAAACTGGTCTTAAGGCCAGTTTCATCGGACCAGTCTGATCGTGTGTACGCGGCCTAAGAGGCGTATACAAAAATGCTAGGAGCCCAACTAACAAAAAAGTGGATCTGGAGCTGCTATTACATAAGGAGGACTTAGGCTTGATTCACATCTTTGCATGTTGCATTTAAGCGTTTCTGCAGTGCTTTTTAAAGTGCTTGCCGCGTTTTTGGACACACGTTTTTACAGCAATTTACGTTCTTTTTTACACTGTATATAGGTTGTTGCTAAGGAAGGTTCTAAGAAAGCTGGCCGCTGTGCCCTAACAACAGATCAGTCATTAGCTGTCAGCGGGCTTTCCCCCGATCGGCGACTCTCCCTATCAGCGTGAACCGAGGAAAGCCGTTTACTGGCACTTCCTGGTTCACGCGATGATCAGCCAAGATTCTCCATGATTTTGAATGACTACCATTCATATTGGCACGACTTTAAGTCATGCCGACTTCAAAGTAGTTCCTGCACTACTTTTTTTCTGAAGTCGGATCAAAGTTCACCAATGCCAGAAGCCTTCCGAGCAAAACAGGTGAGTTGGAAGCTCTGGTGCATGAGGAGAGCTATGATGTAATCGGTATTGCTGAAACTTGGCTTCAATCCTCACATGACTGGGCTATTAATATTCCTGGCTATGCTCTCTTTCGGAAAGACAGGGTAAAAAGGAAATGTGGAGGCGTCTGTCTCTATGTGAGAAGTGACCTCAAAGCAAGCGTTAAAGAGGACCTGGTTGATGGAGAGTGTGATGAAGTTGAAGCATTATGGGTGGAACTGCATACAGATGTGCGTAGTTCAAAGTTAATCATTGGAGTTTGTTATAGACCACCCAATGTTAATGAGGAGGTGGAGACTCGGCTCCTTGCACAGATGGAAAGGGCTGCAAGGGCTGGGACGGTGATAATAATGGGGGATTTTAACTACCCAGAAATTGACTGGAATAATGGAATTTCTGGGACAGTTAAAGGACAAAAATTTAAAAACCTATTCCAGGACAATTTTATGGTCCAGTTTATTGAGGCCCCAACTAGGAATGATGCTCTGTTGGACTTGGTAATCTCAAACCATGCAGAGCTTATTACTAATGTTCAGATAAAGGAACACCTGGGTAGCAGTGATCATAACATGATTTTATTTAGTATTAACTATATACAAGAAATACATACAGGAAAGATAAAAACACTTAAATTCAAGAGAGCAGATTTTCAAAGCATGAGGACTGCTCTCCAGGGCTTGGACTGGGAGGGAATATTGGCACAGATGAACACAGAACAGAAATGGGAATTCTTCAAAAAGACTCTTTGGAACCTCACTGCAAAGTATATTCCCATGGGCAATAAGTTTAAAAGGCTAAAGATAAAACCTATGTGGCTCACGGTCAAAGTTAAAAAAGCTATAAACAATAAGAAAATAGCTTTTAAAAAATATAAAAATGAAGGAACACTAGTGTCGTTTAAATGTTACAAAGAATATAATAGAATATGTAAAAAGGAAATCAAGGATGCAAAAATTCAAAATGAACGACAGATTGCAAAAGATAGTAGGACAAACCCCAAAAAATTCTTTAAATATATTAATAGTAAAAAGGTCAAGTCTGAGCATGTAGGCCCTTTACAAAATAATCTAGAGTGGGTGACTGAGGACATAGAGAAGGCAAATTTATTAAATGCTTTCTTCAGCTCTGTGTATACAATGGAGTATGGGAAAGCTCATGTCCATAATGGGGGTGGGAGTGACACAGCCCCAAATCCACAATGGCTCAAAAGTGATATGGTCCAGAAATGTTTAGACAGAATAAAGGTGGATAAAGCACCTGGACCAGATGGCATCCACCCACGGATCCTAAAATAATTGAGCTCTGAAATTTCAAAGCCACTGTATCTAATATTTAGGGACTCATTAATGACTGGAATAGTACCACTGGATTGGCGTAGAGCCAATGTGGTGCCTATATTTAAAAAGGGAACAAAGTCTTTACCAAGTAACTATAGACCTGTTAGTTTAACTTCTATAGTTGGGAAGATACTGGAACGTTTAATAAAAGACCACATGGATGAGTTCTTGCTGGAAACAAACTATTTAAGCAGCAGACAGCATGGATTCATGAAAGACAGAAGTTGTCAGACAAACCTGATTTCCTTTTATGAAGAGGTAAGTAAAACCCTGGACAGAGGCGTGGCAGTGGACGTGGTATACTTGGATTTTGCAAAAGCTTTCGATACAGTTCCCCACACATGGCTCATGTGTAAGGTAAGGTCTACAGGATTAGATATATCAGTTTGTAAATGGATAGAAAACTGGCTGAAAGACAGGATTCAGAGAGTTGTGGTTAATGATTCTTACTCTGAATGGTCCAAGGTTATCAGCGGTGTACCCCAAGGTTCAGTGTTGGGTCCCTTACTTTTCAATATATTTATAAATGATATTGGGTCTGAGATCAAAAGTAACATTTCTGTTTTTGCAGATGACACCAAGCTATGCAGTGGAATAACGTCCTTGCAGGATGTCTCCAATTTACAAGCCGACCTCAATGCTCTGTCTAATTGGGTGACTAAGTGGCAGATGAGGTTTAATGTTGATAAATGTAAAGTTATGCACTTGGGGGCTAAGAATATGCATGCATCATACATGCTAGGGGGAGTTCAACTGGGGGGATCTGTAGTGGAGAAGGATCTGGGGGTTTTAGTTGATCATAAGCTCAATAATGGCATGCAATGCCAAGCTGCGGTTTCCAAAGCGAGCAAAGTCCTTTCTTGTATTAAGAGAGGTATGGACTCCAGAGATAGAGATATCATTTTGCCCCTGTACAAATCATTAGTAAGACCTCATCTGGAATATGCAGTCCAGTTTTGGGCACCAGTTCTCAAAAAGGATATCGGAGAACTGGAGAAAGTGCAGAGAAGGGCAACTAAACTGATAAGAGGCATGGAGGAGCTCAGCTATGAGGAAAGATTAGAAAAACTGAATGTATTCACTCTTGAGAAGAGGAGAATAAGGGGGGATATGATCAACATGTACAAATATATAAGAGGTCCATATAGTGAACTTGGTGTTGAGTTATTCACTTTAAGGTCAACGCTGAGGACAAGGGGGCACTCTTTACGTCTGAAGGAAAAGAGATTTCACCTCCAAATACGGAAAGGTTTCTTCACAGTAAGAGCTGTGAAAATGTGGAACAGGCTCCCTCCAGAGGTGGTTCTGGCCAGCTCAGTAGATTGCTTTAAGAAGGGCCTGGATTCTTTCCTAAATACACATAATATAACTGAGTACTAAGTTCTGTAGGAAAAGTTGATTCGGGGTAAATCCGATTGCCTTCTTGGGGGATCAGGAAGGAATTTTTTCCCCTCCGGTAGCAAATTGGATCATGCTCTGCTGGGGTTTTTTGCCTTCCTCTGGATCAACTGTGGGTATGGTGTTGGGTGTATGGGATGTACTGTGTTTTATTTTGTTTGTTTATTTTTTTTTATATGGTTGAACTGGATGGACTTGTGTCTTTTTTCAACCTGACTAACTATGTAACTATGTAAAGTCGGATTCCGTATTAACAGATACGACTTTGGTATGCGACTTCTGCATAAAGGGGAACTCCCCTCCCTTGGGTCTGGTATAGATTTTAAGGGGAACCCCACACCGAAAAAACGGTGTGGGGTCCGCCCCAATCCATACCAGACCCTTATCCGAGCACCAGCCTGACTGGTCAGGAAAGGGGGTGGGGATGAGCGTCCACCCCCTCCTGAGCCATACCAGGCCGCATGCCCTCAACATGGGGGGGTGGGTGCCTTGGGGTGGGGGGCCCTGCACCTTTGATAAGGGGGCCACCAGATCCCAACCACCCACCCTATGTGAATGAGTATGGGGTACATCGTACCCCTACCCATTCACCTGGGGGAAAAGTGTTAATAAAAAAATCACACTAGACAGGTTTTTAAAGTAATTTATTAGGCAGCTCCTGGGGTCTTCTTCCGACTCCGGGGGTCTCTTCTGACTTCTCCGGCCTCTTCTTCCGCTCTCCGGCATCTTCTCTGCGCTCTCCGGTTCTTCTCCTACTCCCGTTTATAATTTTGCTCAGTATATATATACTGCAATATCTGGTGTTTATTATCCTAATGACTGATTACAGATATTCTCCTGATGAAGTGGTAGAATCCTGCGAAACATGTTGAGAACAATGTTATCGTGGAAACCCATATAATCCTGATCCTCCCTAGCAGTGGACATGCTGGTAATATACAGTACATGGATTGTTACCATGCACCTTTAATGATGTTTATGATGTATTTAAATATACAGGTTTTATGTTTTTTGTACTAATAAAGGATTGAATATTTTTAAAAAACCTGGAGTATACGCTTTATACCTTGGTTCCTGAGAAAGGGCCTTAAAACTCCCTTTATGGTTCATGAGATAGTCCTTTAAAACTCCCTTTATGGGTGACTGTTCTGGGGCCGACCTCCCAGTCTTTTTCCTTCTAAATTGGATGATGGTACACCATACTTAGGCTGTATGCAATTTAAATCAATAGAGGCTTCAGTTTCTGGTCCTAACATGTGTCTTTTACATTGATTACAATACCTACACAAGATTAAAAAAAAAAAATTACAAATTCCAACAGTTTGTTTCTTAGGAAAGTGAAGCTAATTAAAGCCAACTCTCTTTTGGCATGCAGGGAGATCCTGGAGCGGACAGATTTTGTGTAAATGTCTCACGTGTGTCCTCAAAGCTGCACAGCGTGTGCCAAATTCAGGTAAAGGTTAAAGACAGGTACATGAATTTGGCGCACATTTAGAAGGGTTTTTTTTTTTAAATCTATCTGGACTGCGCCAGTCTTTATGAATTTCAGGGTCTGTGTGTAAGATTCAGAATGGAATGTGTTTCAGCATTACCAGCAGGTGTGTTCCAGGGTCACCGAGTTACAGATAAAATTAATCTATAGTCTGGGTCTGCTATAGCAATATCTGGATAAAAAACTCAACTGCTCAGACAGTATGCTGCGTCCGAGGTATGCATTTTTATTTTTATTTTCCTAGTTTGTACCTTTAACCAGACCTGAAAACATGAATCTTAGTGACTGAAAAGCTTCTGAGACCATTCATTAAAACTTTTACAATCTCCTATTGAACGATGGGCATGGAGACAGGATGCACCTGTGTTTTGCTCTCCCCCAAGGTCTCTCTTTTCTGTGATCTAACATCTCAGCTGCACATTAGTCATGCAATGCACACAAGAAAACTTGCATTCTGTCATTTCTATATATCTGGGAACTGAGTGTAGCTCATTTTACCTGGTATGGAAACTCCAGATTGATTTTTAAGGGACATTATAAAAGAAACAAGACTTTATTTAAAATATATAAATTAGACTATGTTTGCGCAATGGTATAGGGAATATATTGGTGGCAGCAGCTGTCACCAAGTGATATGTCCTCCAGTGGTGAGAATATACCTAGAATGATGGAAATATATGTGGTGTAGTGCTACCCAATCCAAACACTAAGTAATAAATCCACATTAAATCTACAAACAAACAAGGGGTCTACAATACACCTCCCCATGATGGAGGAATCAAATATCTACTTCACGAGTGATTAATCCCACCTATTGGATGCCCTATTAAATATAAATAATATAAATAACTTGATAGGTGAAAAAAAACCTGTGGTGTACTATAAAACACCTCCCCTCAAAATGCAAAGAAATATATCAATAATATACTTAAAAATCAATCCATATCGAAATGCAATAGTCCTCATATTTATACACATGCAAATGTGTAATTCTCTCATCCAAACGGACCATGGGAAGTAAATAAAAAGAAGGAATCCTTCAAAGGGCCAGATTCAGGTAGATGGGCGAATCTTTAAGTTGGAGTAACGTTTCTCATTTACGTTACTCCGCCGAAACTTTAGGAGCAAGTACTGTTATTCACATAACACTTGCTCCTAAAGTTGCGCCGGAGTAACGAAAATGCGCTGGCGTAACCCAACACAAGTGGAAGTGGGTGTGATCATATGTAAATGATGGGCGGAGCCCAGCACAGAGGCTTACGTTCAGCGCATCATCCAACTTCCGTCGGCACCACTTCACGGGAAACGTCAGCGCAATGTGTTCCGTTGCGTGTATAAAAGCGACAGCGGAAGCACCATTCCGGCGCAAAAGTATTTCCGTTTCCCCCCCATCCCAGGGAAGTTACTTTTGCTCTGTAATGGCTGCTCCCGCTCCCCCCAAAGAGAGGAGGAACCTCAATTTTAATGCCCAGGAGGTCTCGATTGTAATTTCGGCTATGGAGACCCACAACGATGTCCTCCATGGCAGGAAAAGCAGAAAGACCAGCTGGGAGAGGAAGCAGGCCATCCTGGCAAGCATTGCTGCCAGAGTTAATATTTTGGGGTACTCCACCCGGACTGCTGCCGATATTGGCAAGAAGATCAATGATCTGAGGCGCAAGGTCCGGGGCAAGGTGGCCACCATTAGGAGGCATGAGAGGGGCACGGGGGGTGGACCCCCATGTGCGGTCAGCCTGACCACGGAGGAGGAGGTGGTCGCCCGCTGCCTGGACAGGGAGCAGTTGGAGGGGGTCCCGGGATATGACTCCATGGAGGAAGGCTTCAGGACAGGTAAGTGATTTTTACCCCCTTTTTGGTGTGTTGCATGTGGGGGGGGGGGAGGTTACATGTGCCAAGTGTGTGGGACCACCCAACATGTGTGTGCTTTGTGTCATCCACAGATGACGGAGCTGGGCCATCATCTGTTGGCGGCCAGTCCACCCCATCCCCCCAACGGCATCCTGTGCCCGAGCCCCTGGGTGGTGAAGAGACTGAGGTGGAGGAGAGTGCCCACACCTCACCTGCAGAGGTGGTTGAGGAGGAGCCTGTTCTGGCAGAGCAGGACATTATTTTATTTTTGGAGGAGTCCTCCCCTTCGGCAGAGGCCTCTGTAATCCCCTCCCCCATCCTAGGAAGCCCCTCAAGGGTGACTCCATCCCCACGGGGACAACCATCTACTGGCCCCAGGAAGGCCACCCGGAAGACCAGGGGGGTCTCTGATCTGGTCCAGGACCAGGTGGGGAGGGACCACGCCAGGCAGACCCAGCAAATGGGGGACATAGTTGGGCACCTGGACAGAGTGGCTGACAACCTGTGCTCCGTGGCCCAGATATCTAATGCAGTGCAGGATGTCAGCTGCAACTGCGCTGCAGTGGTGACCAGTCTGGGGGAGGTGCAGGCTGATATAAGGCACCTCATTGCAGCCGTCCAGGCAAACACTGCTGCCATCCGGGACCAGGGGAGGCAGAGTCAGCGGGCCCAGCATTACCAGGTCACCCGGCAGCTCAGGATGCAGGCCCAGACAAACTCTTACCTCGGCCGGATAGCCATGGCCTTGGAGGGCAGGCAAGCCACACCTGCCAGGAGTGGCCCACCCGGGGATAAGCCACCTCCAGATGCCCCCCCACCCCCACCCACTCCATCCAGGCAGCTGAGGAGCCAGAGAGGGGCCACCAGAAGGAGCCCCCGGCATCCCAGATAATTTTTTTTCTTTTTTTCATTAATGCTCAGGTTATGAGCTTTTTTATTTGTGATTATGCTCAGGTTATGAGCTTTTTTATTTTTTTTGATACTGCACACGTTGCAGTGTGAATGGTGTGTGAATGTGAGGGGGTGGCACTCCTGCCAGTAAGGGGTGTCACCCTCGGCCGTGGTGGAGAAGTTATCCCCACGGCTGTGTGAATGACGTGTGAATGGTGTATGAATGGACAGCGACACCATTGGGGCCTTGACGCGGCGTTGCTGCTCCCAAGTCCTACATGTTGGACTTGGGCTAATCCAATGAGATGTGCATGTGGTGTGTGTGATCTAGGGACATCAGTGGTGTGCATGCGTGCATTGTCCGTGCGATCAATGTTTTTGTTTAGTGTCCAAAGATGCCTACGGCGAGGACCCTCCTGACTGCTCTTCCATCAGCAGACTGGTTCTCCTCTGGCAGGGGGGGATTGTCTGGTTGGGGGGTCAGGTCATCACGTATGTCAATCTGCAGGCCTTTTCTCATGGCAAAGTTGTGCAGAATGCAACATGCACCGATGATCTGACACACGAAAGTAGGGGAGTACAATAGGGCACCCCCAGACTTATCCAGGCATCGGAAACGGGACTTCAGGAGCCCAAATGTTTGCTCCACCACTGCACGGGTTTTGATGTGTGCTTCATTGTATCTTCTCTCTCCTCTGGTTTGGGGGTTCCGGAAAGGAGTCATTAGATGGAGTCCCAGTGCATATGCCGAGTCACCTGGAAGGGAAAAGACAGGAGGATGTTAGTCATGCTTGTGCCCCTTGTGATGTCAGCATCATGGGGGGGGACAGTCATGCCTGCCACCCATGTCACTCACCAACCAGCCAGCTGTCCCCATACATGTTCTGTTCGAATTCCATTGGGATGGGGCTCTGATTGTACTGTATATGAAGCTGTCATGGCTGGATCCGGGGTGTTTGGCATGGACGTGCCATATGAGGCGTTGGGCATCGGCTATCACCTGTACGTTGATGGAGTGCCAATGCTTCCGATTGCGGTATATGTGCTCTGTGGCACTGGGGGGCTGGAGTGCCACATGTGTGCAATCAATGGCCCCCACAGTGCGTGGGAATCCTGCAATGTTGTAGAAATCTGTCATTGCCTTCAGCCGCAGCTCCTCAGTGGTGGGTCTGATGAAGTGGTGGGACATGCGTCTGAGGATTGCAGGGACAACCTGGTGCACACATCTGCTCATGGAGGACTGTGACATCCCAGCCACCACTCCACTTGTACGCTGGAATGATCCACTGGCAAGGAAATGGAGTGTTGCCAGGACCTTCACCAGTGGCTGCACTGCTTGTGAGCGGTGTATCTTGCTGGTGATGTCATCCTGCAGGGTTGTGGTTAGTTCAAGTATTGCATCAGGGCTGAATCTGAAGAGGCGATACACCTCCTCATCACCCATGCCAAAGAGGCTCATGCGCGTGCGGTATATCCTCTCACGTGCCCGCCTCCTCCTTACCGGAGGACCCATTAGTAGTGCTAAAACCGCGACTGCCCCTGGCATGTTGGCACACAGAGGTGTTGTCCTTGCAAGTGTGGTTGTTCAGCTTGCTATTTTCGTCGGTAACGCTGCTGCTGTAGCTGCTCTCCTGCTGACCTGAGGCCGTCTGGAGTAAAGATAAAGCAGCTATTTGTAGAAATAACTTTGCGACGGACGGACGAGATACGCGCGGCGCATGTAGCCAGCGTCTGGTGCTAATCCGTTCGCGAATTGGGAAATCTTCCTCATTTGCATATTTGAATGGGAAATCAATAGGCGCGACGGATGCAACGAGCAAAAATATGCGCTTACGATACTCTGGCGAAGGAGAGTTAAGCCGGTCGGAAAAAGCCCGTTTTCTGTCGCATCTAGTTTGGTGGGTACGGCCGCGTAGATACAACGGCGCATCTTTACAGTTACGCGGCGCATATCGATATACTCCAGCGCAAGTCTTGCTGAATCTGGCCCATAGTGTTATACCATTTCTTTACTTTTCTGGATTTTGAATGAATGTTAGTGACATGTTTCGAGCTAATGCTCATCGACAGCATTAGCTCGAAACATGTCGGTTGCTTTTATTGTTTTACCATCCATTAGCCTAATAAAGGCTTACCTTTTTCAAAACAAACTACACCATGTGGAGTTTTCTTTTTCTTTTTTTGGATACCTACAAGTGTTGCTCCATCTGAAAATTTGGAACCACTCTCCATCTTGGACCCTGTGATCCCTGGGAAAGATCCACAATCTTTTGAATCATTACCCCTCATAGAGCCGTCCATCCGAGGAGCTCTTACAAGCGCATCTGACACAGTGCTTCCGGCATATGTGTCCAACATTTGTGGTAAGAGTACCCATCCTTTTTCATATATCTGTTTGGTTATCCTGTATGCCCATCCAAGTGGATCACGTATACCATCAGATTCTCCAGTAACACAGGAGCGGTGGATAGGAGTGTTCCATATGAAGACTTGTCTGCTTTGACTTGAAGGACTTGCTTTGTAATTTACATTTTACACTCCACCGTTTGCCCTTATAGGGTTTCACCACCCTTTATATATATTTTCCTGTTATTGTGTTTTTGGACTACACCATTACAATGTCACCCATTTGAATAGGACTGGTCTACATTGCTTCACGCAAATTTATGCTCACCAGCGCTGCACTTATTTTTCTTACATCGGCTAACATGTTTAACCACTTTAGCCCCGGACCATATTGCTGTCCAAAGACCAGAGCACTTTTTGTGATTCTTCACTGCGTCGCTTTAACTGACAATTGCGCGGTCGTGCGACGTGGCTCCCAAACAAAATTGGCGTCCTTTTTTCCCCACAAATAGAGCTTTCTTTTGGTGGTATTTGATCATCTCTGCAGTTTTTATTTTTTGCGCTATAAACAAAAATAGAGCGACTATTTTGAAAAAAATGCAATATTTTCTACATTTTGCTATAATAAATATCCCCAAAAAAGATATAAAAAAAACATTTTTTTTCCTCAGTTTAGGCCGATACGTATTCTTCTACATATTTTTCGTAAAAAAAAAATCGCAATTAGCGTTTATTGATTGGTTAGCGCAAAATTTATAGCGTTTACAAAAAAGGGGGTAGTTTTATGGCATTTTTATTATTATTATTTTTTTACTAGTAATGGCGGCGATCAGCGTTTTTTTTCGGTACTGCGATATTATGGCGGACACATCGGACACTTTTGACACATTTTTGGGACCATTGGCATTTTTATAGCGATCAATGCTATAAAAATGCATTGGATTACTATAAAAATGCCATTGGCAGTGAAGGGGTTAACACTAGGGGGCAGGGAAGGGGTTAAGTGTGTTCCTATTTGTGCTCTAACTGTATGGGGGGGTGGACTCACTAGGGGGAATCACTGATCTTCTGTTCATACATTGTATGAACAGAAAATCAGCGTTTCCCCCCGCTGACAGGAACGAAAGGTATGTGTTTACACACATACCTCCCGTTCCCCGCTCTGTAACGAGCAATCGCGGGTGCCCGGCGGCTATCGTACCCGCCGGGCACGCGCGCGGGACTCGGGGGCGCGCGCGCTGGCCACCGGCGCAATGTGCGCGCCCCTTAGTGGCTGAAAAGTAGAGGACGTAGAGCTACGTGCTCCCGCGAGACCGCGCCACCGTCCCGCAGTAATATGACGGTGGGCGGTCGGGAAGCAGTTAAAGGTTTCTCTCTTCTTCAGAGCCTACAAAACATGTCCATTACACATACTTATACAGTATATGGTGTCCTGACTCAAATGGTAGTAACCCCTTATGGATGAATTCCATATGTAGCATCCCCCCCGCAAGGGCCGCTGGTTTGATGATGGGATTGGCATGTTGAAGTTACCCTCACTTGTTTAGGGATGCACCAGAAAACACTTAGCAGTAAATTGAATGTCCAGACAGGCAATAAAGATTTTTCTCAATGCTTTAATTTTCCAGGTCAACACAGCCTAACATCAACTTGATGAAAGAAGGACAGGTTGATGAAGAAAGAGAGATTCTTAATGTCAGGCCTGGATAAGTGCACAGCGAAACTCAGCCGTTAATAGCGCCAATTTGCACACGTCGCCGCTTTAATGCCTACTAGGAGGAACGGCCTCCCTCACTGACCCGTCTCTAGGCCTCTGCCACAGGCCAATGTGAATTTAGATAATTTTCTGAAGTCTGAACAGAGCAGATCCTTTCAGCAGCTATCTGCGCATCCAGCACCATGTGACAGCAAAGCGTACCTGTCTTGGCTTGGGTGCCGGATCCATTCGGCGATGCTCGGGACCCCAGTCAACCACCGGAGTCCCCTCAGATTCGTCTCCGACCGAGACTCAGCATAGCCTGGAACTGGCCAGGCGGGCCACACCGGAGGGGTCCCTGGGTGCGCACACCCTAAAGGTGGATGCCGCACCCCGACCCCGGGACCCCTCGCAGGAGACGCCACAAGACCCAAAAACACCTGACCTTGTCCCAGATATACCCCTCCCCAGCATGCCCAGCGGGAGGGGACAACTCTCCAAATTGGCTGCTGAGGAAAGGTCAATCTGCCAGAAATCCCTCCAGCTCCCACTGTCGGCCAAGGATGACTCGCATCCCCAGAATGCAGTCTGAGCCGGTGGACCTTTCCAGAAGGACACAGGTCACAAATGCAACAATCACAATTGGAAGCAAAAATAACTCTCCCAATTAACTATTCTTTTTGCGCGCAATACCTGTGTTACACGCAAGGGGGCGCTACACATCATTTAAAAGTTCCCAATGCGATCAAATGTTGGGTCAATAAAGTAAAGTGAAATAAAAATGGAACAACATAACATTTATAATATATAATACCATATAACTGATTTCTGAATGAATGGTTATACACTAACCGGAATCAAATATCAATAAACCTTACAATAAATGTCACAATACATGTCACAATAAAAAGAGGTAAAAAGGAAAAAATGCATAAACACATATACAGATTTATTTACTCATATCTACAAATTTATTTATATATATTTCCCTCCATTTTTTATTCTTAAATTGTTTCCATTTTCAGCAGCCTAGATCCAACATTCAGCAGACCTCCATTAGCAATAAATTGCAGGCCCCCAGCCCTATTCGCAGAGGCTTCTGGCCACTTAGGTCTCTCCTTAGCTCCTGAATCCTCTCCCCTAGTTCACACAGCAGCTCTAGCCAAGACACCCTGCTCCCAACCTGGGCCTTGGCTCACTCTTCTCCTCCTTATTGGTCTCCCTGAACAAAGAAACCAATTCTGTCTGTTGGTAGGGCTAAGAACAGATGGCTGGGCAGTGGCCAATCAAAATTCTTCTGTCCCCATTGCCACAGGCAGGGATAGTCCAGGCTGCAGCAGCCGCCAAATGAAAGTTCCCCTTTGCTCTCCTCTCCCTGGGCTGTCCATCAAGGCCAGGGAAAGAAACACCATTCAATGGGGGAACATCCCGTTGAAAGGCCACATGAATCTATACATGTACATTCTTATTTAAAGATTACTACTTCTGAGCCCTTAACTTAGTATCCTCAGAATACATTTTCTACAACTCAGCATTCTAGGCATCCAAATACAGCTAGTTCCCAAATAAAGTGCCAATACTCCAACTCACCTGCCATTTCCTTCTAGTGAAAAATAACCCAACTGACCATGTTAATAATTTCAGCACGTAAGCCTCCTGTTCAGTAACATAGACCTTCAAAGCGGAGTTCCACCCAAAAGTGGAACTTCCACTCATCGGATCCCCCCCCCCCCCTCCGGTGCTACGATTGACACCTTTTGGGGGGAGGGGGGACGGGATACCTGTCTTTGACAGGTATCCTTTTCCACATCCGGAAGTCTGTGCCGTGGCCCATGAATCCTTCCCCTGGCCGCTAGGCCAGTAGGAGAGAGAACAGATATAGTTCTGTGACCAGTTGTTAGATATACAGTGGATATCTACAAAAACAATATAAATACACACCCCTGTTAAATGTCAAGTTTCTGTGATGTAAAAAAAATGAGACAATGATAAATAATTTTCTATCTTTAATGTGACCAATATTCAACTTAATTAAAAACAAACTAAAATCTTTTAAGGGGTGAAGTAAAAGTAAAAAAAAAAAAAATGTGTTGCATAAGTGTGCACACATCTTATAACTGTAGCAGAAATTGGGCTCAAACTTGTATTGCATACACACGGTCACACAAAATTATGACCGTCAAGAACGTGGTGATGTACAACACTACAACAAGCCGAGAAAAATTAACTTCAATGATTTTGAGAATGCGTCAAATTGATTATGAGCATGCATGTTTTTTTTGCGCGTCGGAATTGCATACAGATGATCGGAATTACCGACAATAACTTTTCCCGTCGGAAAATTTGAGAACCAGCTCTCAAATTTTTGCTGTCGGAAATCTCGACAGAAAAAGTCAGATGGGGCCTACACACAAAAGCTCACGTCAAAGTTTTTTTGTCGGAAATTCAGATTGTGTGTACATAAGGCATTAGATATACCATGGAACACAGTAAAGACAGTCATCATCAAGAGGAGAAAATATGGCACAACAGTGACATTACCCAGGACTGGACATCCCTCCAAAATTGATGAAAATACAAGAAGAAAACTGGTCAGGGAGGCTGCCAAGAGGTCTACAGCAACATTAAAGGAGCTGCAGGAAAACAATCTCCCGTATTCTTCATATGTCTATGGCTAAAGAAAAACATTCAAGCCAGACTACATTTTGCAAAAACACATCTGAAGTCTCCCAAAACCATGTGGAAATATGTGTTATGGTCTGGTGAAACCAAGGTTGAACTTTTTGGCCATAATTCCAGAAGATATATTTGGCGCAAAAACAACACTGCACATCACCAAAAGAACACTATACCCACTGTGAAGCATGGTGGTGGCAGCATCATGCTTTGGGGCTGTTTTTCTTCAGCTGGAACAGGGGCCTTATTCAAGGTAGAAGGAATTATGAAAACGTTCCAAATACCAGTCAATATTGGCACAAAACCTTCAGGTTTCTGCTAGAAAGCTGAAGATGAAGAGGAATTTCATCTTTCAGCATGACAATGACCCAAAGCTTTCATCCAAATCAACAAATGAATGGCTTCACTATTAACTTTTGGAATGGCCCAGCCAGAGCCCAGACCTGAATCCAATTGAAAATCTGTGGGGTGATCTGAAAAGGGCTGTGCACAGAAGATGTCCTCGCATTCTAACAGATTTGGAGTGTTTTTGCAAAGAAGAGTAGGCAAATATTGCAAAGTCAAGATGTGCCATGCTGATAGACGCATAACCAAAAAGTGCTGTATTAAAAACAAAAGGTACTTCAACAAAGTATTGGTTTAAGGGTATGCACACTTATGCAATCATATAATTTTTGATTTTTATTTTAACTTCCCTCCACCTAAAAAATGTCAGTTTATTGTAATGTTTATAGGTCACATTAAAGCGGACCTTTAGTAATTTTTTTCAAGTTTCCATCGATTAAATCTTCTGCCCTTGTTGTTTAACTTTGAATAGTAAAATTTTTTTCTCACAGTAAATATCTTATACAGCCCAGTTCCTGTTTCTTGTCTGGTCATTAGGGATGAGTCGAACACCCCCCTGCTTTGGTTCACACTAGAACCTGCGAATGGACCAAAAATTAAAAAAAGGAAAGGTGTAGGGAACCCAGGCCCTATATACTCTGAACAACAGGCGGTGCAAACAAGGCAGGGACTGTAGTTAAGTAGAATCTGTTTGTAATTTTGAACTGGTACATTTTTAAAGTGTAGTGGTGACAGGACAGTGCATGCATCCCTGATTATGGCCCACTGGCGTGGGAAAAAAAACAAGCTCCCCTGACCCTGTCCTGGTGCCATATTTCCACAGATACTCATTGATGGCCCTTTGCTGCATGTGCAGCCGCTGCATCATGGCCAACTTAGAGTTCCACCTAGTGGGCATGTCACAGATTAGGCAGTTCTTGGGCAGGTTGTATTCCTTTTAGAGGTCAGCCAGCCAAGCACTGGCATTATATGACCGGCGGAAATGCACACAGAGTTTCCTGGCCTGCTTCAGGACATCCTGTAAGCCTGGGTACCTGCCCAAGAACCGCTGCACCACCAAGTTAAGGACGTGAGCTAAACAGGGCACATGGGTCAGTTGTGCCTGTCGGAGGGCGGAGAGGAGGTTGGTGCCATTGTTGCAAACCACCATTCCTGGCTTAAGCTGGCATGGCGTCAACCACCTCTGAGCCTGCCCCTGCAGAGCTGACAGAACCTCTGCCCCAGTGTGGCTCCTGTCCCCCAAGCACATCAGCTCAAGCACTGCATGGCATCTTTTTGCCTGCATACTTGTGTGGCCCCTTGAACGCCTACGGAGCACCGCTGGTTCCAAGGACAAAGCACAGGAAGAGGGCATGGAGGAAGAATAAAAGGAGGGGTAGAGGAGAGAGGTGTGTCAGAATCACCAGTAGTAGCATTTTGGAGGTGTAGTGGCGGAACAACCTGCAACACTACCGTACCTTGTCCTGCATCCTTCCCAGCTGCCAGCAGAGTCACCCAATGCGCCGTGAAAGATATGTAATGTCCCTGTCCATGCCTGCTGGACCATAAGTCAGCAGTAATATGCACCTTACCACTGACCGCTCTGTCCAGCAAGGCATGGACATTGCCTTCCACATGCCAGTAGAGAGCCTTCCGTGAGAAAAAGTGGCATTTGGGAACCTGCCACTAAGGTACCGCACATTCCACAAACTTACGGAAGGGGGCAAAGTCTACCAACTGAAAGGGCAGCAGTTGAAGTGCTAGCAATTTACCCAAGCTAGCATTCAACCGCTGGGCATGTGGATGGCTGGGAGAGAATTTCTTTTGGCGCTGTAGCAGCTGGGGCAGGGAAATTTGCCTGGTACAATCTGACGTCGGTGTACCGATAGCAGATTGCCAGCAAGTACTTGGCTGTGTCACACCTAATTCTACACCTTCATCCCTCTCAGTGCAGGTTTCAGAGAGGACTGAAGGTATAGTGGGGTTGGAGATCCCAGCTGATGAGGAGCAAGGAGAGGTCCGCTTTGTTCTTTGGTGTGGGTCTTTTAGGTACGCTTGCCAATGAACTGCATGCAGAGGCGTATCTAGTGAATATGGCTCCTATGGCAAGCACTGAAACTGCGCCCCTCTCAAAACATTTGAAACCAATCTTTCAGATAACCATAACAAAAAAAATGCACCCATAAATGTGGCCTTACCAGCACCAATAAATGCGGCCTTACTAGCACCCATAAATGCAGTAACATCAGCACCCATTTATGCAGCCTTACCAGCACCCATAAATGCAGTAACATCAACACCCATAAATGCAGCCTTACAAAAACCCATAAATGAGGCCTTACCAGCACCCATAAATGCGGCCTTACCAGCACCCATAAATGCGGCCTTACCAGCACCCATAAATGCGGCCTTACCAGCACCCATAAATGCGGCCTTACCAGCACCCATAAATGCAGCCTTTTCAGCACCCATTATTGCAGCCTTACTAGCACCCATAAATGCAGTAACATCAGCACCCATAAATGCAGCCTTACCAAAACCCATAAATGCGGCCTTACCAGCACCCATAAATGTGGCCTTACCAGCACCCATAAATGCGGCCTTACCAGCACCCATAAATGCGGCCTTAGCAGCACACATACATGCAGCCTTAACAGCACCCATAAATGCAGCCTTAACAGCACCCATAAATGCAGCCTTACAGCACCCATAAATGCAGTAACATCAGCAGCCATAAATGCAGCCTTACCAGCAGCCATAAATGCAGTAACATCAGCACCCATAAATGCAGTAGCATCAACACCCATAAATGCGGCCTTACCAGAACCCATAAATGCGGCCCTACCAGCACCTATAAATTCAGTAACATCAGCACCCATAAATGCAGCCTTACCAGCACCCATATATGCGGCCTTACCAGCACACATAAATGCAGTAATATCAGCACTCATAAATGCAGCCTTACCAGCACCCATAAATGCAGCAACATCCGCACCCATAAATGCAGCCTTACCAGCAGCCATAAATGCAGCCTTACCAGCACCCATAAATGCAGTAACATCCGCACCCATAAATACAGTAACATCCGCACCCATAAATGCAGCCGTACTAGCACCCATAAATGCGGCTTTACCAGCACCCATAAATGCAGTAATATCAGCATTCATAAATGCAGCCTTACCAGCACCCATAAATGCAGTAACATCTGCACCCATAAATGCAGTAACATCAGCACCCATAAATGCAGCCTTACAAGCACCCATAAATGCAGCCTTACCAGCACCCATAAATGAGACCTTACCAGCATCCATAAATGCAGCCTTACCAGCACCCATAAATGCAGCCGTACCAGCACCCATAAATGCAGTAACATCAGCACCCATTAATGCAGCCTTACCAGCACCCATAAATGCAGCCTTACCAGCAGCCATAAATGCAGTAACATCAGCACCCATAAATGCGGCCTTACCAGAACCCATAATTGTGGCCTTACCAGCACCCATAAATGCAGCCTTACCAGCACCCTTAAATGCAGCCTTACCAGCACCCATAAATGCAGTAACATCAGCACCCATAAATGCAGCCTTACCAGCACTCATAAATGCACCCTTACCAGCACCCATAAATGCAGTAACATCAGCACCCATAAATGCAGCCTTACCAGCAGCCATAAATGCAGGAACATCAGCACCCATAAATGCAGTAACATCAGCACCCATAAATGCAGTAGCATCAGCACCCATAACTGCGGCCTTAACAGAACCCATAAATGTGGCCTTACCAGCACCCATAAATGCAGTAATATCAGCACTCATAAATGCAGCGTTACCAGCACCCATAAATGCAGTAACATCCACACCCATAAATGCAGCCTTACCAGCACCCATAAATGTGGCCTTACCAGCACCCATATATGCGGCCCTACCAGCACCCATAAATGCAGTTAACTCAGCACCCATAAATGCGGAGGAAATGCGCAGTGTATGGGCACTTAGCAGGAGGGAGAGAGAGCAGCCTCCATGGGGTCGGATCATGCGGTGTACGGGCACAGCACTGGGCAGAAAGGCAGAGTGGAACAGAACATTAGAGACAGTGACTGCGCGCAGTGGTACACAGACAGGTCACACTCACTGGCAGTGGCACTGTGATGATCAGGGACACGCAGCAGTGCAGGGGATGTTTCCTCATAATGGATACAGTCCTCCGCCACTGCTGCGCCAGCCACTGTACAGAGGGAGAGAGGGAGTAGGATCACCAGCGGCCCTGTCTGCTTAGCAAACACGCACAAATCGCACATGATGATGAATTTAAGGCCTCTTTCACACTGGTCGATGGGGGTGTCGGTGGTAAAGAGGCGCTATTTTTAGCGGCGCTTTACCAACATTTTTGCGCGCTATTCAGCCGCTATCGGCCGAGAAAAGGTTGAAAAAAACGCCAGCAAAGCGCCACTTTGATTTCAATGGGCAGGGGCGCTTTAGGAGCCACTCCTACAGCGCCTCAAAGATGCTGCTGGCAGGACATTTTTTTATGTCCTGCCAGCGCACCGCTCTTGGAGCCGCTCTTTCAGGGCGCTTTGCAGGCACTATTTTGTAGCGCTGTAGCACCTGAAAAGCACCTCAGTGTGAAAGTAACCTAAGACCCCTTTCTTTTTTTTTCATTTAAATTTAAGTTTATTATAATAAAATAAAGAGCATACAGAGTAATAAACGTAATACAATAAATGCATCAGGAAACATCGTGTTGACAATTATAGTAGTAAACAATAGATTACATTTCTTAACTAGATTTCCCCTTCTCCTCCCTCCCCCCCCCAATGTCCCAACTATATACCTGGTAAGTCTAACATGGGAGTGTAAACGTGTATAATCAGGAGGGATGGGAATCAGTAGAGGTAGCGACAACATTTTAGGGCTAAAATTCCCTGTTTACTAAGCAATCTATAAAACTTTTATTATAAGCTGAGATCATAAAACTAAAATATATGTAAGGAATAAATCATACTGAACCGTGGAGAGGATAGGTTTCCGGGGGCATCCCCTCCCCCCGACACCCCCACCGGGAGCAATCTGTGTCGGGGGGGGGGGGCAGCCCCCCCTGATGACAAAAAAATTAGATCCAAATGTTGTCCAGAGAAACATCTCTCAATCAACTCTTAACTTATAAACCTAAAAGGAGACAAGGAATTTAATACATACATCCAGTTAAACTAAATCAGCACTACCTGAGACCAGTGGAGAATATGATATGTAATGAATATCTCCTGTTCAAGAGAAAGAATAAAGAAAAGAGAGGGGGAGAAGGAGGAAAGAGGAAAAGGAAAGGGAGGGTGGGCCTACCTGCCATAGGATTACATCAGTCGGAGTCCAGAGCCAAAACTAAACTTACATGTTGTGGGAGATTCCCATGTAAATCAACCAAGGTTCCCAAATTTCAGTGAACTGGGTAGAGGTATCTAACATAGAGTTAATTCTTTTTTCTTGTTCCATAATCCATGTAACCTTTCTCTTCATGTGTAAAATGGAAACCGAGGGTTTCTTCCATGCAGCCGCTAAAGTGATTCTGGCGCCAGTCAGTATAAATAGAATCAGCTGTCTAATGGCCTTGGAGCTCTGTGGTATTAGTCCATTCAATAAGGCTATTGCAGGAGATTGATGGAGGTTACAACCGGTAACTCTCCTGATAATCTGGAATACCCTGTTCCAGAATCCCTGTATCCTAGGGCACTCCCACCAAGTATGGATCATGGTGCCTATTCCTTGACAACCTCTAAAGCATAGTGGTGAGGATGACGGATACATGGTGGCCAATTTAAATGGGACCAAGTACCATCTAGTGAAATTTTTTATATTAGCTTCAATGAGGGATGGACTCTTAAAACCCTTAAGAGAGTTTTTTTGCCAGTCCACCAAGTCCCAGTCCTCTTGAAGCTCTCTTTCCCAAGCTAGCATATGAGGTAATTTTATGTTATTTGATGCAAGAGATTTGTAGATGATGGAGATATTACCTTTCCTATTCTGAGCTTGTTCGCATTTGTGTTCATATGGGGTCAAAAGGCCAGAAATTGTTTTATCGTTCCAAAGTTTCTGAGCAAAGGTATGTATTTGGTGTAATCTGGATCTTTCAGAGGGGGGGGGGGGGGCAGAGGTTGTCTATAAGGAATTGCTCAGGAAGAGGACCTGTATGTTGAAAGAAACGTCCAATGCGGTACACCCCCCTATCAAGCCACCATTTGAAGGAGTCCACTTCCGTTTTGGGGCAGAAAGATGGGTTGAGAAAGATACTTGACAAAGGTTTGCCTCTAGAAATTAAGAGTGGATTGCTTTTAAGTGAATCCCATAATACCAATGCTTGTGATAGGGTGGGGGATAGTATAGGGGGTCTACTTTTAGGAGTGCGCCACATGAGTTCTTCAATTGTGGACAATGGGGAAGCCTGTTCTTCTATTTCTATCCAATCTGGACGATCATTTTTAAGGTAAACCTCCGATAATTGCGCTAACCTCGCGGATTGATAATACCATAACAAGTTTGGCACTCCTAGACCTCCCTGTTCAGGTAAGTTAAACAGACTACGAGAGGGAAGACGGGGTCCCTTTTTGTTCCAGATAAACTTGGTGATTTTACCTTGAAAGGATTTTAGATGGCTTTTTATTATCGGGATCAGAAGGGATCGAAAAAGATATAGGAGTTTCGGGAGGAGAGTCATCTTGGTAGAATTAATTCTGCCGATCCAGCCTATTTTCTGCGCTCCCCATTCGGTAAGGTCCTTCTCGAGTTTCCTATACATAGGAGGGTAATTGGCTAAGTATAAATTCTGGAAATTTGGGGTCAGGTTGATACCTAAATAGTTAGTAGACGTAGAGTCCCATTTGAAAGTATATTTGTTTCTCAAGAGGGACACTGTGGGTTCTGAAAGAGAAATATTAAGGGCCCTAGATTTAGGCATGTTTACCGTGAGACCCGAGACTTTAGAGAACTCGTCTAGCAGGGAGAAAATTTCCGGAAGGGAGGAGATAGGAGAGGTCACGAAGAGTAGCAAATCATCTGCGAATAATGCGCATTTGTGTTCTTTTTTATTACAATGAACTCCCCTGATATTCGAGTTATCTCGGATGGCTATGGCCAGAGATTCAATAACAATAGCGAATATCAGAGGAGATAAAGGGCAGCCCTGTCTTGTGCCTCTTTGGATATTTATAGATTCCGAGAATATGCCTTGTAGCCGGATTTTAGCTTCAGGGGAGGAATAGAGAGCGGAGATGATTCCTAAAAATTTAGAACCAAACCCCCAACGATTCAAAACAGAAAACAAAAATGGCCAAGATACTGAATCAAAGGCTTTCTGGAGATCAAGTGAGAGAAGCATACCTCTTTGTCTAGTGCTTCCAGACCACCCCGAGTACATTAAAGAGATAAGATCAATAGCTCTCCTGATCTGGTCCGGGCCTTGTCTCCCTGTGATAAAAGCTACATGATCTTTGGATATGTATTGACCTAAGAAGGCAGACATCCTATTAGCTATTATTTTAGTAAGTATTTTTAGGTCGTTATTAATGAGGGATATCGGTCTATAGTTCTCCACTAGGCTATGATCTTTATCGGGTTTCGGTATCAACGAAATATAGGCCAAATTAAGTTGTTTATCTAAAGGGGAGCCCTCAGTCAAATGATTGTAAAATCGTGCTAGGTAGGGTGATAGAATGATAGGAAATGTTTTGTAATAAGACCCTGAGAATCCATCAGGGCCAGGAGCTGTGTTTAATTTTAAGTTTTTGATCACTGACATCAGCTGAAATGGGTGCCTCCATCAACTCCTTGTGAACCTTTGTCAACCTGGGAAGATTCAGGCTGTTCAAATATTCACCTATTTTGTCCGAAGAAAAGTTACTATCCTTAGCGTAGAGCTTGGAATAGAAGTCGTGGAAGGCCCCCATCGCCCGCCGAGGATTTAGGGTAAGGGTACCATCTGCCATTTTTATCTTAGGGATGGTTCTCGATTTAAATCTGGGAGATAGTTTGCGTGCTAGCATTGGACCTATTTTATCCTTTAAATGGTAGAACCTGGCACCTGTCCATTTTAAATCATTTTCTGATTTTGCTGTCAGAGCTAGGTTTAAGGCCGATCTAGCAGCGTCAAGATCGTGGGTGGGAACACTGAGAGGGTCTAATTTATGTTTTCTACGTAACTCTAAATAGGTCTCTTCCAATTTCTCTATGGTCAATTTCTTTTGTCTTCTAAGTTTGGCTACAATTTGTATTATTTTTCCCCTAACTGTAGCTTTATGGGCAGCCCATAAGGTTTTGGGGGATATATCTTTAGTATCGTTAATTTCAAAATATTCCTTTATGGATTGTTCAATTTCTGCCATGAGAGTGGGATCTTTTAAGATCAACTGGTTAAGTGTCCAGTGAGACATTTTATGAGTTGTGTCCTCTTTTCTCAAAGTTAATAGAACCATGGAGTGGTCTGACCAAGGGACATCCTTTATAGTGGATTTAGAGGCTGCTGGGACATGATGGTTGGATATTAATATATGGTCTATGCGGGAGTACGATTTGTGAGGATTAGAATAGTGGGTGTAATCTTTAGTTTTCGGATTTAATTCTCTCCAAATATCGGTCAATCGGGATTGATGAAGCATGCGAGCTACTTGTGTGCTAATTTTGGTTGGCCTTATGAGTTTATTATTATTTGGTTTGGATTTATCTAAACCCGAATCGAAAGCCAGGTTGGAGTCTCCTCCCATAATAATGATGCCCTCCATAAGAGGATGGAGGACTTCAAGCATCTGAGAGAAAAACTTCTTCTGTCCCCTATTGGGGGCGTAATAGGAGACAAACGTGTATAGCTTCTCGTCTAGAGTTCCTTTTACCAAAATAAATCTGCCTTCCGGGTCTCCATATTCCTTTAGTAAATTAAAATTACAAAATTTGGATAACAAGATAGCCACTCCTTTCGTCTTGTTTTCCGCATTGGATAAGTAGAATACTGGGAAGTGGGAGTGTAGGAATGAGGGGGAGTACCGCCTTGGGAAGTGTGTCTCCTGCAGGAGCACTATATCTACATGAAGCGCCTTGTATGCCTGGAGGGCTTTTCGTCTTTTAATAGGAGAGTTCAACCCCTGGGTGTTGTGTGTCACAACACGCAGGGGTTTAGTAGTGTTATTTGAGCCAGCCATGGGTCGTAAAGAGTGTTATGGACAGATCGTGTCTTGAAGACTGAGTCCATAGCTCAGAAGACACCTGTGATGGCAGGTAGGCCGGGAGGGAGGGTGGGAAGGTAAAGGGGGAAAAGAAGGGGAGAATAGATACATGGAAATAAAGGCAAAAATGGTAACAACAAAGCAAGATGTAGTATTGCAAAAGGTCAAACCATGACCCAGATTGAAGGAAGGGAAGTTTGCTCCTTCCTTCAATCAAACAGAATTTATTAGAGTAGTCCATTTAGAGGACTAACTTCCTACTTGTCAGGGCGACAAAGTGTCGCTCCAAGAAGTAGGTTGAGGCTCAGGGCCTCACCGCCGACTGTCAGCGACAATCAAAAAGTTCATGAATTAAATTTTGAAAAACAAAGGGTTGATCCCCCAAAAATAACAATTGAAGAGATGGTACCTTCCCCCCCCCCCCAAAAAAAAAAAAAAAAAATATATATATATTTTTTTTTTATACCATAGGAAAAAATAAAAATTGTAGAACCATATGGGTAAGTAGATATTGAAAAACCACAAGAATAAATAAATAAATTATATAAGTGAGCCAGTAAATATTAACTCTTACTCTACCAGAAATCCTTATAAGTAATTTGATCAAGAATTGAGAGACAATTCATATTAAAAGAAGGCCTATTGGGGAGAAAAAAAAAAAAAAGAAGAACACAACAACTTATATGAATGGGGGATGGACACCACCGGAGCTAAGATTAAATCATTTCAGTTGATGTTTAGTAGAGTTATTTCAGACTTTCCTGTGTTTGACTCTATTCCAGGGATTTGAGGTTGGACTATTGGGTGTATTTCTTTTAGCTGAGGTTTGTTGCGGTGGTAAAGTGTCCATGGCTGGTTCATGTGAAATAATTTTCAGGTCTAGTAATAGTCTTTCACCTTCTTGAAAGTTGTGTACTACGTGGAGTCTGCCGTTATAGTTGAATTTTAAGGCGAATGGGAAGGCCCATTTGTATTTAATGTCTTTTTTCATGAGGGCAGAAAGTAGTGGTTTCATCGCTCTCCTCTTCTGAATGGTGTAGGGAGATATGTCTGAAAATATTTGAATCGTTGCACCTTGATATTGAAGGTTTTCTTGTTGTCGAGATTTTTTCATCACCTCGTCTTTGGTGGAGTAATAGTGAGGCTTTACTATCACATCTCTCGGTAAGCCGTATTTTCTTGGTGGGCCTAGGGATCTATGTGCTCTGTCTAATTCCATTTTGTGAATAGGCATGGATGGGATCAGGATTTTTATGATGTCCTGTATAGCTGAGTGTACATCTGTGATGGACTCAGGTAGCCCCCTGAGCCTGAAATTATGCCTCCTTGATCTGTTCTCCAAATCATCTATTCTGGCCTGGGCCACCTCCAGTTGTTCTTGCAGGTGTTGTATGTGGTCAGTATTTTGTTCGATTCTAGAGACATTAATATCCAGTTTCCGTTCTATGGATTCGATCCTGTTTCCAAGACTTTGGAAGTCGGCTCTGATGTCCTTAGTGATTTTTTCAGCGTTCTGGGCGAGGCCCCTATCTAGAATTTCTGATATCCTGTTGAATAAGTCAGTAACATTGAAGGGGGCTTCAGGGGAGCGTTCAGTATTAGAATGGATGTAGATAGGACTTTGAGAAGGGGCCTCAGAAGGGGTTAATTGACCCGACATTGTGGATATTATTCCTTCTTTAACAACAGACGAGTATAGCGCTGTATGTGATATAGAGTCTGATGAAGGGGGTGGTGAAATGGCTAACAGGTGAGATGAGATTTGTTTGACAGACATAGAATTTTCGGTAATTTCCAGCGTATGTGTCTGGAGTTTGGAGTCCATGTTTTTAAGAGATTCCTTGACGGCTAAAGTTTTAATAGTATTCTTGTTCTTCTTGTTTTGCTTTCCCTTCATGTATTGAATGTGTAGCAGAATATTTGCACCCACATGAGTCAAAGCTAAGTGAATATTAGGGTCGGCAAATTTATTAAGTATCCTGAATCAACCATTGGGAGGAGCATGATATTTTAGTGCTCAGTTCATACCTGGGTACCAGGGCTTGTAGTCAAACTGTGAAAACTGACAAAAATCTGTTATAGGTGGAGTCCCTGTTTAATATAATAAGTGGGTGTCATTACTGTAGATGGGGGGGGATCTAAGATCTTCAAAAAATGTTGTCATCAGACACCCGACGGTGAGTGGTGGGTCTTCCCTAAGTTGCCACCTTAAAAGTATCCCTGAAACGAATTATAGTAAATGACTTGCGATTATTGCAGATTAAGTAAGATATTGTTGAATGAAAGTTTTCCTCTTAAGGTTGCAGCCTTAAAATTATCTGGTGTATATTTCTTCAGGTGGTAGACTTAATCTGAGAGGCTGTAATGTACTCTGACAGGGGGGGGAATATGGACTGAGGGTCTTGAGGAGCGATGCTGAGGTAACCACTAGTCCCCTGTCTCTGTGTATTGTATCCACTCAGGGGTGTATTTAGGTTTTGTGCTGCCCTAGGCCTGGTGAAACTCACGCACCCCCTACTTTATATATGACGCACCCCTTCCCTTTTAAGACCCGTCCTGTCATTTTCATGGGATGAGGAAAGAGGGACAGGGTGGGATGAGGACAGGGGGACAGGGTGGGATAAGGACAGGGTGGGATGAGGACAGAGGGACAGGGTGGGATGAGGACAGAGGGACAGGGTGGGATGAGGACAGAGGGACAGGGTGGGATGAGGACAGAGTGGGATGAGGACAGAGGGACAGGGTGGGATGAGCACAGGGGGACAGGGTGGGATGAGCACAGGGGGACAGGGTGGGATGAGCACAGGGGGGCAGGGTGAGCTTTTTTGCCTCCCCCCCGCAAAGTGCCGCCCTAGGCCTGGGCCTTGTCGGCCTAGGCCATAATACATCTCTGTATCCACTCAGATTGAATTGATGGGGAGGCCTCAGACAAGGAATGAATCCTATTGTGTAAAGTCTATTGATGAAAGATAAAATATCAGATGATATTAATCCTTCATGCTGTCACCTTAATCTAGCCAGGTGTGAGGGCTAGTCAGGGGTTCTCAGTGTGGAAGAGTGTCGGAAATGGCATTTTCAAACCTGGATTAATTACACCCACTATATTTACAGGAAAACCAGGCTTCCCCTTCTTCAGGAATACAGGAGAACAGAATTGAAGAAAGATCTTTTCTTGGGCAGCCACAGAGGACTTTGCTTTGTCTTTCAGAACCAATGTAGAAATATGGCCAGTAAAACGTTGTCACCTCCTTTCTTGGCTCTGAAATCCCAAATGTCATCAGTTTTACCTCAAGATGAGCCTCTGGTGAGGATTTCCCTCTTCCTATATCACGAATATTCTAAGACCCCTTTCTAGCTGAAGTGCTATATAACGCAAAAAATAGTGCCTGCAAAGCGCCAGTAGCGGCGTTTTGTGGGCAGTTTAACCCTTTTTGGGCTGCTAGCGGTACGCTGGCAGAATGCTCAAAAATGTCCTGCTAGCCGCATCTTTGAGGCGTCCTGCTAGCGGCCGAATAGCACTGCAAAAACAACAGCGTTGCTAAAATAGCGGCGCTTTACTGCCGATGGCGCAACGCCCCAGTGTGAAAGTAGCTCATGTGCCAGGCCCAGGCCCAAACAGAAGCAAGCAGCCAATCAAAAATAGTGCTCAATATCTGGATTAAATAAATTATAATTATGCATAGCCATAGTTATCATAAATAAAGTGATTTGTGCAACAGCAGGTACTACTTGCACAAATCACTTTATTTATTTATGATCTATGCATAATTACAATTTATTTAATCCATATTGAGCAAGCACTATTAGGCCTCATTTCCACTGGCGTTTTTACAGCCACTTTTCTGAGCGTTTTTTGCAGCTTAAAAACGCCTGTCCATGTTAGTCTATGGCAGGGATCTCCAAACTACGGCCCTCCAGATGCTGTGGAACTACACTTCCTATAAGGCATTGTAAAACTCTGACATTCGTAGACATGACTAGGCATGATGGTAATTGTAGTTCCTGAACACCTGGAGGGCCGTAGTTTGGAGACTCCTGGTCTATGGCATCATGCCCACCATGACGTTTTTGAGCTGTAGATAGCTAAGCTGCAAAAAAAACGCGGGGCCAGTGCGTTCTGAAGCTCCAGCAATAGAGCTGTAAAAACGCCAGACATAAAAAAACGCTTAAAAACGCGCATAAACGCGCAAAAACGCGCACAAACGCTCAAAAACGCTCAAAAACGCGGCCGCGGCGTTTTTAAAGCTGTAAAAAATGTGGCTGTAAAAACGCCAGTGGAAATGAGGCCTTATAGTTGAAAGCTTGGCAGTTGGGCTGAAGCCTGGCACACATCCTACACATGCACATGATGATGATAGGTACGTTGTGACTATAGTACCTGCTGCAGTGCTGCCTGGCTGGGGGTTTGGGTTCAATTGTCCAATTTGGACCAAGTCTCCTCGCAACCAGTTCCGCACGTGACATCACCGACCCGCTCTTGCACTCGGGGAGAAGTTTTAGGCTTCGGCCTCACCATTTAGCCCAATAACAGTGGATGGTCACACTCATCGACAAGCGGGGGGGGGGGGGGGCGTGCCTGCCACTCTGCTACATACTGCCAGCCAGCCAGCCAAGTAAGAGTACTTAACAGGGAAGTGGCGAGCAGCCACCGGGGGCTATAGTGCAAATCCCCCCCCATGACGCCCATGGCACTTTTTTCCTTCAGAAATGACACTTTGTGCAGTTCTAAGCACGGGAAACAAGCGCTACTTCACAGGCATACTATACACCCCACCTCTCCTCCAAGGTACAAAATGTAAAGGAATATTTCACTTTTATTGTTTCAGCATTATTAAAATCACTGCTCCCGAAAAAAAATGCAGTTTTTAAAACTTTTTTTGCATTGATACATGTCCCCTGGGGCAGGACCCAGGTCCCCAAACACTTTTAGGACAATAACTTGCATATTAGCCTTTAAAATTAGCACTTTAGATTTCTCCCATAGACTTTTACAGGGTGTTCCACGGCTTTTCGAATTTTCTCGAACACCCAATTTTTTCGCTGTTCGCCGAAAAGGCGAAGCTCATCCCTACTGGTCATTAGCCTAGGCTTATGACATCATGCACAGCTCTCTCTCACCCTCGTAAGAGTTTGCCAGGAAGGGAGGGGGGATGAGTCATAAGAAGGCCGATGAGCGCTAAAGGGCTGCAGAGCTGGAGGTGTGCCTCTGCGTATCTGTGTAAATCCAGGAAATTAACAGGCAGCAGCTTCAACTGCCTACAGTTAAATGGATGCAGCCAGACTGAGTGGAGGGAAATTTCTGCAGCATATTTGGCAAGTGCAGAATCACAGTATATACTGTATAATATCATTATGTAAAGTGATTGGAGGGAAGCTTCAAAATGGCAAAAAAAAAAATATTATTACAAATTATGTGAGCAGACGGCAGTTCCTCTTTAAAGGTGGAAAAGTGCTAAAATCATTTATTTTTGTCAAATTTTTTTACATCACACCTGACAAACCTGACATTTAACAGGGGAGTGTAGACTTTTTATATCCACTGTATACATACTGTATGTAGCACCCTCCTAGAAGAGAGTATAGTTTTTGAGTCTTTTTCCTTACCAGGAAGGCTGCCAGGTAAATTTAGAGGCTCTCTGACTACCAGGGAGCAGGGATCCATTTATAGGGTTTGCTCATGTTGCTCAGATGCTGCTCACGCTGTCTGAATGTTTCACACTGGTCCAATAGTATGGGGCTTATTGGACAGTGGGAGGAAACCTGACAATTGAGAGCATAGGCATAGTTACAGCCCTGGCCATTGTCAGAGGTAAGTGTCTCAATGCATGCTGGGTGACCGTATATATGCCAATGGCACGTGTGCTCAGGGTTTTTGGCCGCATGGCCTCCTCTGCCTAGGCTGCCATGCGGCCTCAGGTGGTCCACCTGAGAGCCCGAATTTGAGTAAAGCTGCAACTCAGATGTCCTGCAAAGCTGACTGGAAGGGAGACACACCAGGAAGGATCTGTTACCGCCTACTGTGAGTACAGATCTGTGTCAGGGGGCCTGTCCTGTGAGGGCCATCCCTTCAGCTAGTAGAGTCAGTGGACAGGTGTCAGCCAAAGGGGATGCTAGTAAGTGTCCTGAAGAAAAAACAGTTTCATCAAGTCTTCTGCCAGAGCGAGCAAAGGACTTATTTCCACCATATGAGTGCAGTATGATATAGCAGAGTCCACTACTACATTCAACCTGGTGAGGGCAAGTGAGAGTTGTCCTCATCTGTAAATAGTTTCATTGGCTGCAAGGTAATCAGGGGGCGGCCCAGGGAACTCTACACACGGCAATCCCTACAGGGGCAGTGCTACACATATACAGTACTAACACCTTAACGTTATGTCAACAATAGTAGACTATTAACATAGGAAAATGTGCCTAATAACCCCTACTTCTGGTCTCTGGAATAGCAACAGTTCCTCCATAAGGCCATGTGGTTTCTGCTCCTCTCTTTCTCTCCCTTCTGGAATTTCCTAACCCAGACACACCAAGAATTGATAAGCATAAATAACTGTGAACAATAAGCAGCACAGACACTTACAAACATTAGAGGACAACACTGGCAATAAACCTCCTAGCAGTTGGCCAGAGAGAAAAATATTCATAACTCAGGTTATCGGATCTTCTTACACTATTGCCAGGGACAGTCCCTTAAAGGGGTTGTAAAGGTACAATTTTTTTTCATAAATAGTTTCCTTTATCTTAGTGCAGTCCTCTTTCACTTACCTCATCCTTCGGTTTTGCTTTTAAATGTCCTTATTTCTTCTGAGAAATCCTCAATTCCTGTTCTTCTGTCTGTAACAGAAATGCAAGGCTTTCTCCCTGGTGTGGAGTGTCGTGCTTGCCCCCCTCCCTTGGACTACAGGAGAGTCAGGACGCTCTCTACGTTGCAGATAGAGAAAGGAGCTGTGTGTTAGTGGGAGTCCTGTCTCTCCTGTAGTCCAAGGGAGGGGGCGATCACAACACTCCACACCAGGGAGAAAGCCTTGCATTACCGTGTGTAGTTACAGACAGAAGAACAGGAAGTGAGGATTTCTCAGAAGAAATAAGGACATTTAAAAGCAAAATCGAAGGACGAGGTAAGTGAAGGAGGACTGCACCTAGGTAAAGGAAGCTATTTAGGAAAAAAGAATTGTAGCTTTACAACCCCTTTAAGCAGGCAGAAGCAAATAATAATACTGCGCTTAGGAAAGCAGAGCTATCAATACATGCTCAGGCTGACTATGGCCCAGAAGTACTAAATTTAGACTAAGGACACTACTGCTTAGGCAGGGTCCCTTACACTACAAATCTATATTTTAGATAAAAATCATGAAAATATAGCCCAACATAAAGTGATAATCAAGTAAAGAATTATATGTAACGTGTATAAAATTCTCTTTAAATGTGGACTAGAAAACAGTTAAAGTTCCCCTTTAACAAATGCATTTTATATAGAAGTTCTGGTCACCTTAGGTTAGTGCACATGAACAACTACACTGTTATCTCTACCTGTAGGGCATAATTATCTTTGATTATTATTGAAGTTTTGGTGTATTTGGTTTACTCGCTAGTCAGATGTTCCCTTAGGCAGTGACCACAGGGAGTGAGACTTTTACTATAAGGACAGGTTTTACCTTCATTGAGTTTATGAAAATCTTCCCAATCCAACTACCTTTCAAACTGTCAAGTCGATAAAAACATAAGTATTTAATAGGAGACAATGGTGACCCCTTTGCCTGCAGGATAATAAATCGTGAAATGAAAATAAGTTAAGGTCACAAACTGGGAGGGAGAGGCCCCTAATTAGTAATTTATTACTGTCAAACAGATTTAATTGCTCTAGATATCATATATTTTTCAAGGTATCCATACTGATTACCAATGTAGAGTGTGTGTGTGGAATGCACTTAGCATTTAGTGTGGTAGAGGAAGCCCTGCAAATGAACAAATGAACAAAAGAACTAGTTAAAGCTGAAAAGAGTTTTAATCCCTATTTTTTTTTTTTTTTTAATAAAAAACATCATAGTTACCTCCACTGTCTAGTTTATTTTTCACAGAGTGGCCCCCGGTCCTCCACTTCTGGGGTCCCGTCCCTCAGCGGCGCTGGTGGCTCCTACGATCGAGTGTCCACATTGGAGAAGGCTCTCCCAAGGTGGACACCTATGCGAGTGTTCTGCCGAGTCCTGCATCTGTGTCCATTCACACAGAATGCAGGACTCGGCTCCGCCCCTGGTGGAACGTCATTGGATTTAATTGACAGCAGTGGGAGTCAATGGCTGCACTGCTATCAATCTATCCAATCAGGACATGAGACACCAGCTAGAGCTGGTGTGCCGGGGACAGAAGGTGACAGCTTTCAGGTAAGTAAAAGGAAGGTTTTTCACCTTTACTGCATAGAATGCATTAAGATGAAAAACCATGAGGGTTCACAACCCCTTGAACTTAATGCAATCAGCTAAATACACTGAATAAATATATACAAATTAGTTGTTTTAACTTGTCAAAAGAATTTGTATTTCTGTCCCCCTGCATGGCAGGAGACCTGATTTTTCCCCAAGTAGTAGATGATAGCTAATAAGCCAGCGTTAAGTTCAGGAATTGTTTAACAGCAATATGTGTAGCAGGTGTTCTTAAAGCACTACAAGTAACACAAATGGTACTTATCCGCTTGCATGGCTTTAGAACTTGGGATCAGTGGCGTAGCGTGGGTTGTCAGCGCCCGGGGCAGGGCAAGAGATTTGCGTCCCCTAACCCGCGGACTTTTAGCACTCTCTGAGTCCCTTCTACTAGTACTGATCAACCCAATTCCTACACCGACCTACCTGACCACTATACTAACCTACCTGATTCCTATACTGACCTGCCTGATTCCTACACTCACCACTAAACTGACCTATCTGATTGCTATACTAACCACTACACTGACCTACCTGATTCCTATACTGACCACTACACTGACCTACCTGATTCCTATACTGACCACTACACTGACCCACCTGATTCCTACACTTTCCACTACACACATTATTATTGCTCACTGATTAGTTGTTAGACGATACTGCATAAATACGGCTTACCCATTGTTTGCTAGCGGTTACTGCACATCATTACTACAAACGGATTGGTTGCTAGAGGTTACTGCAAGATATTATTGCTCACTGATTGCTTGGTAGAGATTACAGCAGATCATTACTGTTTACTGATTGGTCGCTGAAGGTTACTGCACATCAGAGCTGTGTGTGGCTTGCAGGGTTAAGGGGATGCGCTGTGTGTGGCTTACAGGGATGAGGGGGTGCGCTAAGTGTGGCTTGCAGGGTTGAGGGGGGTGCGCTGTGTGTGGCTTTCAGGGTTGAGGGGGGTGCGCTGTGTGCAGGGTTGAGGGGGGTGCTCTGTGTATATCTCCCCCCTCAAAATCAAATCTCTCTTTCCCACAGATTTCAGTTCAGAGCTCAGCACCAGCCCCCCTCCGGCTGCCATCATCCGTAGAGAGCTTTCCTCTCTAAAGGCATACTCACAATGTCTGTGCAGCTTTCGGTAAAGAGGGGCTTCTGTCTGTGTGGATGATGACTCATCCTCTTCCTCCTGGCCCCGGTTTTCTCCAGCCGCCTCCCCTCCTCCTTTCCCCCAGTCTCCGCACGGTCACAATCCCTGGGATCACCATGGATGGTCTTCAGTGTTCATTTACTCACTGCTGTGTCAGTGTCACCGCTGGAGCCTAAGCCAGGACTGCACCGCAACTTCTTCCTCATAGCGAAGCAGAAGAGCTCACAGTCTCCTAGACTGCACAGCACAGGAGAAGAGCTGCAGGTAACCTATCACCTGCCACTACGCCTGTTACGTACCTCGTGGATAGAGCCTAGTATGCAGGAAGGAGCCCCTCTTACAGCCCGGGTTCAGGGGCTGCTGGAGTGGGAACAGCAAGCCCAGGAACGCGGCGAGGTAAGGGTGTCTGGTGATGACAGCAGACCGGCCGGAACGGGGATCTTGCAGACAGACGGCGTAGGAGACAGCGTCTCTGGGTAGCTCACAGGAACTGGGTAGCTGATGCTGGTGAAACAAGCCGGGTTAGGAGCAAGACAAGAGCAGGTATACGGCCAGCAAGGTCAGGTGAGCAGAAGTTCAGGCACAGGGTCTGGTAACGGTGGGCAGGAGAGCAGAGCGGAGTCAGATCAAGCCAGGGGTCGGTAGAGGTATTCGGGTAGTCAGACGGAGCCGGGTCAAAAACGGTTCAACAGGTAACAGGTTCAACAGATATCAGGTTCAACAGGTATCAGGTTCAACAGGTTTGCGGACACTAAGCTGCAGATCAGACAGCGAAGTGTCACTGCAGCTGCTGACCTTTTAAAGGCAGGATGTGCCAATTGAGCCTAACGCGCATGCGCGCGCTCCCGCCGTACACACGCGCGCTCCCGCGGCGCGCATGCACGCGCACAATAGGTGCACGCGCGCGCGCACGTGCGGCGTGCAGACGTGCGTGATCGGTGCATGAGTGCGAGCACCAGGGGCTCGCCGGAGCCCACAGGTAGGTCCCTGACATTGCCCCCCCCCCCCAAGGGGCAGCCTCCGGATGCCAAGTCGGGTTCTCTTTTCAGGGTGAGCGGAAAAAAAGTTATGAATCAGTCTCTGTGCATGGACGTTGCTTTCAGGTTCCCAGGAATTGTCCTCTGGGCCATACCCTTTCCATTTTACTAGAAATTGCGTTTGCCCTTGCCGTTTCCTGCAGTCGAGGATGGCCTCCACAACATATTCCTCGCACCCATCAACCAAAACTGGTTCTGGGGGACTGGCCCCTCTGTCAGGAAAGGGATCCGGAACTGCAGGTTTCAACAATGATACATGGAACACTGGATGAACTTTCAGAGAATCAGGTAAGGATAGTTCATACGATACCTCATTGATCTTTCTTCGGATTGGAAAAGGTCCCATGAACTTCGGTCCCAACTTTTTTGAAGGACAGGCCAACTTGAGGTTAGTTGTCGATAGCCATACCTGGTCACCTGGCTGAAGATCCAGTTCGCCTCTCTTTTTCCTGTCAAAGAACCTCTTGCTGGCGACTTGGGCTTTAGTCACTGCCTCCCGCAATACCTGGTTGTTGTGGCTGAGGAACTCCATCATACTCTGAACTGCCGGAACTGGGGATTCTGAAAAAAAGTCAGGTAGAAAGGTTCGATTAAACCCGTAATTGGCAAAGAAGGGGGATTACCCAGTGGCTGAATGGTTGGCGTTGTTATACGCGAACTCCGCTAAAGGTAACAGGGGGACCCAATCGTCCTGGGAGAAGGACGTAAAGCACCTAATGTATTGTTCAAGAGTCTGGTTGGTCCTCTCCATTTGCCCGTTGGTTTGAGGGTGGTAGGCTGAGGAAAAGGAGAGTTTGATCTTCAAGGTCTCACATAGAGATTTCCAGAAGCGGGACGTGAACTGAACCCCCCTATCAGACACGATGTTGGAGGGAATCCCATGTAACCGGACGATCTCCTTGATGAAGATACGAGCAGTCTCTGCAGCCGTTGGGGTACCCTTTAAAGGAAGGAAATGAGCCATTTTGATCCACGACCACAAAAATTGCCGTACACCCCTCCGAACAAGGAAGCTCTACTATAAAATCTATGGAAATCATCTCCCAGGGTCGATTAGGCACAGGTAGGGGCTTCAGTAGTCCCCAGGCTCGGTTCCTTGCGGTCTTGTTCCGATTACAAGTGGGGCATGAGTTAACATACGTTTTGCAGAAGTTTTCCAGGTCTGGCCACCAGAAGGTACGACGTACCAGTTCGAGGGTCTTCCGAACCCCAAAGTGCCCTGCCAACGGGTGGTCGTGAAGGAGTTTCAAGACCTCCACGCGATTTGTTTCCGGAACAAAAATTTGTCTTCCTCTCCAAAACAGTCCGTCCCTGGATGTTAAGGTGGTGCTGGAAGGTTTGGAGGCGTCTGTGGATGCTTCTCTAATTTGGGAGAGTAGACCGGACTGGAGAAGTAGGAAGTTACCTGCTGGTAGGATGGTGTCGGGAGCAGATACATCCTTGGGGTTGTCATTCATCCGGGATAATGCGTCCGGCTTGACATTCTTTGAACCTGGTCGGTATGTAATGTGGAAACAGAAGCGTGAGAAAAACAGTGCCCAGCGGGCTTGACGGGGTTTCAATCTTTTAGCGGATCTCAGGTATTCGAGATTTTTGTGATCGGTATAGATTAATACTGGATGGGCTGCGCCTTCTAACAGGTACCTCCATTCCTCCAAGGCGGTCTTGATGGCAAGTAACTCACAATCACCGACATCATAATTTCTTTCCGCAGGAGAGAGTTTCCGGGAAAAGGTCTTTATCTCCCTGGCGTTGGGAGATCACAGCTCCCACTGCGACTTCAGATGCGTCAACCTCGAGGATAAAGGGTAGTGCTGGATCAGGGTGACTAAGGATCGGGGCTGAAGTGAAGAGCTTCTTGAGTCGGTCAAAGGCCCTTTGGGCTTCCGGGTTCCAGTGAAAACATAGGCTCTGCTTGGTTAGTTGTGTGATGGGGGAAATTATTGCAGAAGACCCCCTGATAAACCTTCTGTAGAAGTTTGCTAACCCTACAAAGCGTTGCACTCCTCTTTTGTCCAGGGGTACTGGCCAGTCGAGGATAGCGGACACCTTCTGAGGGTCCATCTTGATTCCTGTAGGGGAAATTACCAGACCCAGGAACTGGATGGTCCGTTGCTCAAATTCGCATTTCTCCGCCTTGGCATACAATCTATATCGACGGAGCCGGTTGAGGACTTTACGAACATGTTCCCGATGTCTGTCTAATGATCTGGAAAAGACTAAAATGTCATCAAGGTAGACAATTACAAAGTAGTCCAGAAAGTCTCTGAGTACGTCGTTAATGAAGTGCTGAAAAGTGGCGGGCGCATTACACAGTCCGAAGGGCATGACTAGGTATTCGTAGTGACCGAATCGGGTACGAAAAGCTGTCTTCCACTCGTCCCCCTCCCGAATACGGACCAGGTTGTAGGCTCCTCAGTCTAACTTGGTGAAGACGGTGGCCGACCTCAGTTTTTGGAAGAGCTCGGGTACTAGGGGTAGCGGGTACCGGTTTTTCATCGTGATGTTATTTAGCTCACGATAGACCACACAAGGGCGGAGGGACTGGTCCTTTTTGGTGACGAAAAATATTCTGGCGCCTGCTGGGGAGGTAGAAGGCTGGATGAACCCCTTGTCCAAGTTTTCGTCAATATATATTTTTAGGGTCTCCTGACGGCCACCTTCTCCACCGCTCCTTCTGTTACTCACCGAAGCCTCAGTAACACGTTGTCCAGCACCAGGATTTGGTAATCCCCCAGGTTCTGGGATTGCGTTGCACAGACCTTTCTGCAAGGCCTCCCGAAGATTTTTCATCTTATGCTCCCTCTGCGACGGCAAGATAAGATCCGCAACCTTACTCTTGTAACGTGGATCAAGGAGAGTTGCCAGCCAGTAATGATCCCTCTCCTTGATACCACGAATACGAGGATCCTTACGCAGGCTTTTCAGGATCAGGGAGGCCATGCAGCGTAGGTTTGCTGAGGCATTCGGGGCACAGTCCTCTGGGTCACTGAGGACGACAGGATCCGAAGCCACCTCATCCCAGCCACGTAAAAGTCCATGGGTTCCTTGGGACTGTAAATGATCCCTTGAAGACTGCTGGTGCTGATGCTGAGTGCTAGGCTCCACCTCCATGCTGATGATACAATCATCTTCCTCCTCCTCTTCGTCCTCTTCCTGTGGGCTAGGCGGGCAAGCAGGACCACTGTCAGGATAAAGGGGGCCTTGAGAGGTAAGGAAGTCCTCCTCTTCCTCCCACTGTTCTGCTTCAAGGGCCCTGTCCATTATTCCACGTAGAGTGTGCTCCAACATGTGAATAAGAGGGACAGTCTCACTGATGCATGCACTGTCACTGCTCACCATCCTCGTGGCCTCCTCAAATTGTGACAGGACAGTGCATGCATCCCTGATCAAGGCCCACTGGCGTGGGAAAAAAAAAAAAAGCTCCCCTGACCCAGTTCTGCTGCCATATTGGCACATGTACTCATTGATGGAACCTCTGCTGTGTGTGCAGCCACTGCAGCATAGCCGATGTAGAATTCCATCTGGTGGGCATGTCACAGATTAGGCGGTTCTTGGGCAGGTTGTATTCCCTTTGGAGGTCTGTCAGCCGAGCAGTGGCATTATATGACCTTCGGAAATGTACACAGACTTTCCTGACCTGCTTCAGGACATGCTGTAAGCCCGCGTAACTGCCCAAAAAACGCTGCACCACCAAATTCAGGACATGAGCAAAACAGGGCACATGGGTCAGTTGTCCCTGTCGCAGGGCAGAGAGGAGGTTGGTGCCATTGTTGCTAACCACCATTCTAGGCTTAAGCTGGCATGGCGTCAACCCCCTCTGAGCCTGCCCCTGCAGAGCTGACAGAACCTCGCCCCAGTGTGGCTCCTGTCTCCCAAGCACACCAGCTCAAGCACTGCATGGCATCTCTTTGCCTGCATTCCTGCGTAGCCCCTCGTACACCTACGGAGCATGGCTGGTTCTGAGATAACATCAGCACAGGAAGAGGCCACAGAGGAAGAAGAAGAGGAGGGGGTGGAGGAGAGAGGTGTGTCACAACCAGTAGTGGTGTTTTGGAGGCGTGGTGGCGGAACAACCTCCAACACTACTGTACCTTGCCCCGAGGCCTTCCCAGCTACCAGCAGAGTCACCCAATGCGCCGTGAAAGAGAGGTAACGTCCCTGACCATGCATGCTGGACCATGAGTCAGCGGTAATATGCACCTTACCACTGACCGCCCTGTCCAGCGAGGCATGGACATTGCCTTCCACATGGCGGTAGAGAGCCGGAATCGCCTTCCGTGAGAAAAAGTGGCGTTTGGGAACTTGCCACTGAGGTACCGCACATTCCACAAACTCACGGAAGGGGGCAGAATCTACCAAATGAAAACATTGGCTGCGCCATCTTGTTGCAGCTTTATATTTACGCCTGAAAACGCCTTACGTAAACGACGTATTTTTACTGCGACGGCCGGGCGTACGTTTGTGAATAGGCGTATCGCGCTGATTTAAATATTCTAGGCGTAAATCAGCGTACATGCCCCTAGCGGCCAGCATAAATAGGCAGCTAAGATACGACGGCGTAGGAGACTTACGCCGGTCATATCTTAGCAACATTTAAAGATACAACGGTGCAGATTCTGAGTTACGACGGCATATCTACTGATACGCCGTCGTAAGTCTACCTGAATCTGGCCACAAGTACGTCTATGTGCAAACTATACGGCCTGATTGCAGTAAACACCAAGTACATTTAGTTGAAAACTATACAGCACACAGGCAATACAAAACGTTAGAAGACTGCAGCTAGCACAATCACCTGCCTGCCAGTAAATTAGGAAGAACTGATCTAGCTAAACTTTACAGTGTAAACAATATGTGTACAACTCCTGGGATGTATATATATCCTCTACACACTGTGGGCCAGATTCTCGTACATCCCGCGCCGGCGTAGCGTAAGCCATTTACACTACGCGACCGAAACTTACTAGAGCAAGTGTCGTATTCTCAAAGCACTTGGTCCGTAACTTGCGGCGGCGTAGTGTAAATGGCCCGGCGTAAGGCCGCGTCAATCCAAGGGGGCGGCTTGTATTTAAATTAAGTGAGCCCCCGCGCCGAACGAACCGCGAATGCGCCGGCCGAATAAAAACCCAGTGCACATGCTCCAACTCACGTTGGAAATTGTTGATGAAACCGACGTAAAAACGATGTGATCGTCACTTACGCCATGCCCTATTTGCGAACGACTTAGTTAAACGACGTAAATGATGGAAAAAGACGATGCTGTCCCGACGCCATACTTAACATGGCATACGACGGACCTTCGTAAACTTACCCCTCATATAGCAGAGGTAAGTTTATGCTTACGGAAATCTGTAGATACACCGGCGTAATTCTTTTGAGAATCTGGCCCTGTAAATGTAACTAAACTGACTAGCCTGCCTGCTCTATCTATCTATCTAGTAAAAAAGAAACTGTCTCTCTCTCTCTCTCTCTCTCTAGGACTGATCTTTTCGCTAACACCGCCACAACACGCTACACGAGGCCGCCCAGCAGGCGGCCTTTTATAGTGTGGTGCGTGTGCTAAAGCTCTGAGCCATAATTGGCCAAAGCCACCCTGGTTTTGCCCAATTATTGCTCTCCGTTTTTTGCGTGCTGTGATTGGCCAAGCACGCTTGGCCAATCATCAGCGCGCAATGCCGCAGTGAATTATGGGCCGTGACGCGTCACTCGAATTTGGCGCGAATGACCCGTTTTGTTCGAATTTCGACAAACAATCGAACAGCCAATGTTCGATTCGAACATGGATTCGAGTCGAACGCAAAGCTCATCCCTACTGCCCTATACCACCCCAACCTGCCCTATACCACCCCAGCCTGCCCTATACCACCCTAACCTGCCCTATACCTGCCCTATACTATAATTTACATGACAATGCACTGCCTGCAGGGCACTGGGAAGTATAGACAGGAGGAGGGTGACACCATGTTTTGCAGCACCAGTTGACACCAACCCTAGTGACACCACTGTGCTCTCCTCAAATGATAGTGGGGATGAGGAGATAGAGGTTGATGTTTCTGATAATAATCATCCAATGGAAAAAAAAAGGGGGCCAGACTTCTCATTACTAAGCATAGGAAAAGGCAACATGATAGAGAGGATATGGCAGGTGGGGAGGTGCATTATCACAACCCCAGAGATGTGGAATTTGAAGAAGTATGGGAGTTAACACAAACTGAACTCCATGAGCTGGAAAAACAATACAAACAAAGCCCGGGGAACCCCTATTGAGTTGGAGCCTATGCTTGTAGGATGAAGGGGCGGACAGTGTTGTTTTGTCAGGCAGAGAAGCAGTGGCTATGGGAGTGTTAACCCATGATCCACAATTGTGTCAGGCAATGCGAAAAGCCTGAGAGTTTAGTGCAAATTTTTCACTGTTTGACCTTGTGAGGAATGGAATAGTTCAAGTATACGCTAGCCCTACTGACCTGAAAAATACCTACTCCTGGAGATCAATAGGAGAGGGTATTTCGAGGTTACGTGAGATGGGTTGTACAACCCAGAATAAATACGTTTCCAATATAGATGGGTCCAGATATGGAACCTTTACGTCTCCTCTAAGCTCTAAGCTAATGAAGTCTGCACCATTTAATCTCAAGGCTCCTTTGTTGTTTTTCTGGGAGGCCTGGGATTAAACAGCAAGATTCATGAATCCACTACCCTCTTAAGCCAGTTGGGGGAGCTAAAGGAGACTAAAACAAAACCTGTCAGGGCAGTAGATAAGGTCAAGTCCAGACAGGAAGCAAACAGGCAGAAAATAACTGTCTTAAAAACAGCCCTGGACTAGGGTGACCACGAGTCCCGGATTGCCCCGGGACAGTCCTGCATTTTTCAGGTCTGTTCCAGGTCCCGGGCACCTTCATTCCAGGGCAATACAGTGTCCCGGAATAAAGTTGACACAGCCACCCCCCTCCCCTCTAGCTGTTGCCCCCAAAAATGGCCACCACATAGCTGCTTTACTCACTGACAGCACTTGACCTGGCCAGGAATGTCTGGAGAGGCACATTCCCCACCCCCTTCTTGTGATTGGAGAAATCATAAATCCCACTTCTTGTGTTTAATCACAGCAGGGCAGTGTATAAAGCCAGCGTTGGAACAAGGTAAAACGGTTCTTGGCCAGTCAGGACACGTGTTGTCAGGGAGTAAAGTGGCAATGCGGCTGCTTTTTTTGGGGGCATTATCAGTGCTTCTGGGTAGAGCGCACATCCACCGCCCCTAGCTGTGCTGTGATTCATTACAGCACAAGCTGATTTTTGGGAAGGGGGTCCCTGAATGGCCATTTGGAAATGTGGTCATCCTACCCTGGACATGTAGAAGGACTGTGGATTACAGAGGTCTAAACAAAGTGGCACCTCCATTGAAGTCAGCTGTACGGGATATGATCTCAATTGTTGGGAAAATTGCTAAAGGGGCAGGAGAATATCATGCTGTATTAGACCTGGCTAATGCTTTATCTTCAAATTTGGTAGACCCAGAGTGTCATGTTCCAGTTTTCCTTTGTGTGGGATGGCTGCTAGTATACTTTTACTGTCCTTCCGCAAGGCTATGTTCATTCTCCAATAATTTGTCATGGACTTATTGCCCGAGATTTAAGTACCTTGAATTTAAAAGTTGGTGTGCTTGACTACATTAATATCATGATCTCTGGAACAAAAGAAGATGTAACTGAAGCACTGCACCTGCTGATACAGCACATGGAGAACAGAGGGTGGACTATCAACAGAGACAAAGTCCAAGGACTTGCCACAGAGGTGAAATTTCTAGGAATGATGTGGATTGGACTGCAGAGGAAAATTTCAGAGACAGTTGTGCAAACTATCTAGTGACTGTTGCCCCCTACTACCAAAAAGCAGGCACAGACGTTTATTGGAGTTGTGAGATTATGGAGATCGTTCATACCATAATTTGTAATAAAAACATCTTTACCATCCTGAAGCTTTCCTCCAACCACATTACATATTATTTTATATATAAATATATATACTATGATTCTGTACTTGCCAAATATGCTGCAGAAATCTCCCTTCACTAAGTCTGGCTGCATTCATTTTAACTGTGGGCAGCTGAAGCTGCTGCCTGTTCACTTCCTGGATTTACACAGAGGCACACCTCCAACTCTGCATCCCTGCAGCTCTCATTGGCTCTATTATGACTCATCCCCCTTCCCTTCCTGGCAAACTCTGACAAGAGTGAGTGAGAGAGAGAGAGAGAGAGAGTGTGAGAGAGAGAGAGAGAGAGAGAGAGAGAGAGAGAGAGAGAGCTGTGCATGATGTCAAAAGCCTGGCTAATGACCAGATAGATAGTGCAAATCAGGGGCGGACTGACAGCTCATGGGGCCCCCGGGCAAAATAAGATCATGGGGCCCCCTGTGTCCCCGCCCACGTTCAAGCTATATCCACACAAAGCCCCACCTACATATTACACTGCCCACATTGCAAAGAATTTCTCTACACAATGTTCAAAATAAATGTTTATTATAGGAATTAAATTCTTGCCACTGATCACCAATGTAAGGGACATTCTTCCCACTGATCACCAATGTAAGGGACATTCTTCTCACTGACCACCAATGTAAGGGACATTCTTCCCAATGACCACCAATGTAAGGGACATTCTTCCCAATGACCACCAATGTAAGGGACATTCTTCCCACTGACCACCAATGTAAGGGACATTCTTCCCACTGACCACAAATGTAAGGGACATTCTTCCCACTGACCACCAATTTAAGGGACATTCTTCCCACTGATTACCAATGTAAGGGACATTCTTCTCACTGATCACCAATGTAAGGGACATTCTTCCCACTGATCACCAATGTAAGGGACATTCTTCTCACTGATCACCAATGTAAGGGACATTCTTCCCACTGATCACCAATGTAAGGGACATTCTTCTCACTGATCACCAATGTAAGGAGCATTCTTCTCACTGATCACCAATGTAAGGAACATTCTTCTCACTGATCACCAATGTAAGGGACATTCTTCTCACTGATCACCAATGTAAGGAACATTCTTCTCACTGATCACCAATGTAAGGGACATTCTTCTCACTGATCACCAATGTAAGGGACATTCTTCTCACTGATCACCAATGTAAGGGACATTCTTCTCACTGATCACCAATGTAAGGGACATTCTTCCCACTGATCACCAATGTAAGGTGCATTCTTAGTGTACAGATGACAGTATCAGGCCGCTTTTACACTGGGGTGGTGGCAGCGGTAAAGCGCCGCTATTTTTAGCTGCGCTTTATCGTAATTTTTGTGGAGGTATTCGGCCGCTACTGGGGCGCTTTTAACCCCCACTAGTGTCTGAAAAAGGGATAAAGCAACCTGCAAAGTGCCGCTGCATTTTAATGGGCAGAGATGCTGCTTGCAGGACATTTTTTAACGTATCGCATCGCCTCAGTGTGAAAGTATTAGGCTTTCACATTTACACTGCAGGGGAGAAATTTGTCAGGTGCTTTACAGGCGCTATTTTTAGCCCAAAAGCGCATGAAAAAAAACCCAGTGTGAAAGAAGACTTAGGGAAAAGCACTCAGTGTATACATTTCAATAATTTTATGTAATGTGTATATATAGGGAATAACACTTACACCCAGATTTACACTGACAGCAGGAAATAAATCATGCAAGTTCAGCTAAACTCGCACGATTTCATACGCGCATGTCAGTGCAAGTTTGGCGGGCGATTTCAGAGACATCTGTGCGGGTTGCTGCACAGATGTCTATGGAAATTGCACCCTAAAGTCAGCAAAAGTTGTAAAGAAACTACTTTTGGGAATCGGTGCTGCGCCACAAATGGGGCATCGCACTGATTCAGGTAGTGCCATTACCATGCAATTTGACACGTCAAATCGCATGGCAAATTGCTCCAATGTGAACTAGTGCTATTCCCTATACTGTATATAACACTGATATCTATACACTGAGTGCACTGAGTGGCATTCAGTGTACCAGATATCAGTGTGCATTAGTGAATAGCACCTGATCTGGTAAATAGGCACACAGTACATGGCAAGAGGGAAGGAACCAGGAAGTAACACTCAGCATGGCTCTTAGAACAACACACACAGTAACTGCAGTGATTTCATTATCACACTGACCTGCTGCTGGACAAGGCAGATCAGTGTGGATGGATGCTGTTTGGAAATTGCAAGCTGACTCAGTCAGCTCTCCTCTATGTGCAGTGCTCTCTGCCTCGAGGCTCCAGCTCCTTCACACACAGACTGTACCCACGGCAGACTTATGGCCCCGCCCCCCTCAGCTGCAGGACAGGGCAGGGGAGAGGTGGCTGGAGCGCCTGTTTCTGAATATCCCCGCACGGCTCAGGGCTTTAATGAGCCATCCATCCCAGCCAACAAACACCTCTGAGCTGCTTACACAGCCACAGGCAATGGTTCCATGGCACTGCTTCCTCGGGGGTACAGTTTTTTTTTTTATTGTGCATAATAATCTGCGCTGTTGCGGGCACCTTCAGGGACAGACTGAGCCGGCCGGGCCCCCCCCCCCCACGGGGCCCTCGGGCACTGCCCGACTCACCGAATGGTCAGTCCGCCCCTGGTGCAAATTAAAACATAAAGTCAGTGGGCATAATAGGGCACAGTAAAAGCTAAGTGGGTACAAAAGCATCTATATAGGCACAATAGCATCTATATGGGTACAATAATATCTACAGTATATGGGCACAACAGCATCTATATGGGTACAATAGTATCTCTATGTACACAAAAACAGATAAATGGGCACAATAGCCACAAGATGCAATTGCGACCATATTACTGCTATCACGACCATATACTGTAGATGCTGTTGTGCCCATATAGATGCACATAGCTAGTTACTGCCTCTGATTTCAAAAGACTGTCGCTGATTTGGAGCAATGTCCCTCTGTCCCTCATTCCAACTCATTTGTGCCTCATTTTGGTCTGATCTGTATAGTTGTATATAAAATGCACATTTTATGTTTCAAAAGTGTTTCCAAATGCTAAACATTTCATCCTAATTCTAAATTGCTGCATTTGTACATTTAAAAAAAACGAATATAAGGGAATAGTAGTGGTAAAAAAAAAAAAAGTCCTTTTGGATTTAATTAACCTTTTTCTTTGGTTAATTGTCCTTTAAATGGGTGTGGCAGGGAGCATGTCCTATGCCTACATGCCTTTGATAATAGGTGTCCCTCATTCCTATCTCAAAATGTTGGGAGGTATGGATGCACAAACAGCTTAAAGGGCCAGATTCTCATAGAATTCCGGCGGCGTAGCGTAAGCCAGTTACACTACGCCGCCGCTGCTTGCTGGAGCAAGTGCTTGATTCTCTATGCACTTGCTCCCGAGGTTTCGCTTACGTCGCGTAAATCGCGCAGCGTAAACCCGCGCAATTCAAATGGGGCGGCTTGTATTTAAATTAAGCGCGCCCCCGCGTCGAACGAACTGCGCATGCGCCGGCCGGGGGAAAAGCCCAGTGCGCATGCTCCAAAGGACGTCACATTTTCTCAATGTAAACGACGTAATCGCAGCGTACGCCAGCCCCATTGAGAATCGACGTACGCAAACGACGTAAACGACGCACAACACGACGCGGTCCCGAGGCCATACTTAACATGGCATCCGACGGGACACGACGGCATCCGACGGGACCTCGTAAGGTTACTCCACATAGAAGCTGGGGTAACCTTACGCGGACGAAAACGACGTAGGCGACGACGGGGCGGCGTAAAAGCGATAGAGAATCGGCGTACTACTTCATTTGCATATGCAAATGAAAAAACAACGTAAAGGCCACCTAGTGGCCGGAGTTGTCATTACATCTACGATCCGAAAGTGTAATTGTATTACGCTTGTCGGATGTAGAAGCGTATCTATGCAAAAGTGATGCTCAGCATCACACGCATAGATACGAGCCAAAAAAAAAGGCGATACGACGGGGTATCTGAGATACTCCGTCGTAACGCCTCTGAGAATCTGGCCCATAGACACTATTGTGCCCATATACAGTAACTGCTATTGTGCCCATATAGATGCACAACAGTGGCGGTGCGTCCAGAGAGGGCGCCGGAGCATTGCATGAATCTATGTATTTTCGCCGCTACCGCCGACTATTCAGATGGCCGGATGGTGAGCACCGGCCATCTGAATAACGGCAGCTGGTTGGCTGTGTGGAAGTGCCTATCAGAGCCAGCGGCTTTCTGAGTACAGCCTTCAGGCTGTAGTTGGCTTCTGAATGCTTATCTAAAGGACGTACGGGGGGTGCGTCTCAGCCGTCTGACAGGCATCTCAGCCAATTAGGCTCACGGGTTCTGGTTACTGGTAACCTGATTGGCTGAAGCGCCATCGAGGGCTGGAGAAGACATCGAGGGACGTTGAAGGAGGATGGCTGACCCCCAGAAAGATAAGTGCCAGGTGGGGGAGGGGCATTTTACAGGGCACATAGGCGACAATGGGCACAGTGGCGACAATTAAAGGGCACAGTGGCATCAATTGGCACAGTGGCTGCGTTTGATGGCATGGCACAGTGGCTGCGTTTAATGGAATGGAACAGTGGCTGCGTTTGATGGCATGGCACAGTGGCTGCATTTGATGGCATGGCACAGTGGCTGCGTTTGAAGGCATGGCACAGTGGTGACAATTGATGGCACAGTGGCTGCGTTTGATGGCATGGCACAGTGGTGACAATTGATGGCACAGTGGCTGTGTTTGTTGGCATGGCACAGTGACTGCGTTTGATGGCATGGCACAGTGGTGACAATTGATGGCACAGTGGCTGTGTTTGATGGCATGGCACAGTGACTGCGTTTGATGGCATGGCACAGTGGTGACAATTGATGGCACAGTGGCTGCGTTTGATGGCATTGCACAGTGACTGCGTTTGATGGCATGGCACAGTGGTGACAATTGATGGCACAGTGGCTGCATTTAGATGGGCCCAGTGGCTGCATTTGATGGGCACAGTGGCTGCATTTGATGGGCACAGTGAGGCTGCAATTGTTTTTATTTTTTTTTCGTTTGCGCCCCCCCCCCCAAAAAAAAATTTGAGCACCAGCCGCCACTGATGCACAATAACAAAATAGCACCTAGGTATAACAGGGCTAACAACTATTAAGCTGCTCTCACACTGATGTTTCCTGCAGGTTAGCTGCGTTTAGCCATATACTTCTATCACACGCACAAACTCCTTTTGGTGTGATTTTAGAAACGCAAACCTGCAGGATATGACAGAAGTCTAAGGAGGTGGAGCGGGGGGGTCGGGTCCAGGACAGTAAGGGCTCATTTACATTTGTGGTTTGGGGGGCAGTAAAACCTCATTGTTAAGCCAGGTCTTTACCTCCACTCCCACCCCAAGCTAAACCCTCTTTAGCTGCAGTGGCCAGGGTTGTACACGTCATGGTCATGGCCGCAGCTCTAGTTATATGCCCTGTCATGCTTGTTGGGTGTAGCACTGCCCAGCATGACCCATTCAAATGAATGAGGCCACTCTGCAAGCCCTTTGTGCAGTACAGCAACCAAGGGGTTAAAACAGATGGTGAGGAGGTGTTGTATCGCCTCCTCACTACCCGCTTTTACCCCTTGGACCCCACAAAAACACAAAGTTGTAGGGCGCTTGAAGGGTAGCCACCACCAAATGCAACTAAGGGCCGGTTTACAAGTGCGACAGGCACTGCTGCTCTTCTGAAAAGCGATCTAAGCATGTTTGACAGACGGTGTAGAGGTTGTGTGCAATGCACACAATTGTAGTTTGGTAGTACAACCATTGTAAGTTTGAACCAGGCAGTGAAGAGGTGACATATCACCAAACACCTCTGAAAAGCAATCTGCACAATGATCCCTTTTCAGAATAGCCTGCTCCATGTTCCTGTGCCATTCATTTGAAGAGGCTGTAAATCACATCAGACTGCACAAAAAGTAGTGCATTCAAAACTGCACTGTGCCAAATCGCATGATATTGCAGTAATGTAGTGCGCTTTGAAGACGATTTACAGGAAACACACATGGAATGCACGGATGCCCGGTGATCTTTTTTTTCCCTGCAAAACCTTATGACTGTAATGCCGCGTACACACGGTCGTTTTTTGTCTTGTAAAAAACTTCGTTTTTTCTCATGAAAAAAACAACGTTTTTCAAACTTCATTTTAAAAAACGACGTTGCCTACACACCATCGTTTTCTGAAAATGCACTTGCAAAGCGCGGTTACGTAAGACATGTTCAACGGCACTCTGTTCCATTGAAGCTCCCGTCTTATAACTTGCTTCTGAGCATGCGCGGGTTTAAAAGTATCGTTTTAAACGTTGTTTTGCCCACATACTATCATTTTTTATGACACAAAAAACGACATTCTGAAAAACGACATAAAAAATTGAAGCATGTTCGAATTTTTTTTTGGTCGTTTTTCAGAAGACATAAAACTACGCTTTGCCCACACACTATCATTTTAAATGACGTTTTTTAAAACGTCTTATTTCATCATAAAAAACAACCGTGTGTACGCGGCATAAGAAGGCGGGACATACACAAAGACAAGTATGCAAGTCAGTGAAAACAAATGGCAATAGAAAATAACGTATCTCCCCTCACTGTCCACCACACTTTCCAACTCCCGATAGTCCAGCGAGCTATTCATCAGCACACTCACCCCTCTAGAAAAAGAGGTGTGAGTGGAGTGATAGGCTATTCCCACCCACCTAAATTTGAGACATGACACAGTATCAGGGGAAGATGAGTCTTTTGTAACGCACAAATGGCCGGTAAATATTTTCTCAGAGAGGTGGAAACCATTGTGCATTTAAGAGGGTCACCAAGGCCCCTAACATTCCAGGACAGGACCTTAAGCATATTCATTGCTCCCGCCATGGTATAAACTCATCAATGTAAAGGCACCACATCACAATCCAATCCGATCCCAATCGTGACCCTCCTTCCCCATCCCAGCATTGAAGAACCTGTAACTGGTGAACCAAGTTAAAAGTCTAAGGGCCAGATTCAGCAAAGGTTACGCTGGCGGATCAAGTGATCCGCCAGCGTAACAGTGGCTTTGAGCCGGCGTTTCTGTTTTCTGTAACCAGAAAACAAGAAACGCCGGGTTGAAGTTCCGATGCGGTGAGCGTAACTGAGTTTCGCCATCGCATCGTTACTTCAACTTAAAAATGGCGCCGGGGGCGTTCCCGCCGATTTACGCTCAAAAAATATGTTAATGAGCGGAAATCGGCAATTCACGATCGAAATCCGGCGCGACGCAGTGACGTTACGACGTTTCCGGACGGGATACGCGGCGCATAGTTATACCTACATGGGGCTGGCGTATCCTATGTTAGGTATAGGCGTCGTCATCGCGTCGGGAAAAAAAAAAAAAAACGTCGCTTGCGTAAAACGGTCATGAATGGGAATGTGACGTCATTGACGTTCATTCACAGATTTTGGAGCATGCGCACGGGGATGTTTTGACACTCGACGCATGCGCAGTACGTCGGCGGCGGGATCGCGCGTAGTTAGCATACTACACGCCCCGTACCCGCCCAATTTGAATTCCGCCGGCTCATTTGTGATGCGCTGCCGCAACTTTAGGAGCAAGTGCTTCATGAATGACAGCACTTGCTCCTAAAAAATCGGCAGCGCAACGCAAATGAGAAGCGTTACTCCAGAGCAAAGATGCTCTGGACTACGTGAATCTGGCCCAAAGAGTCCGTAAACGATGTAAAGTACTGTACCGTACTGCATGAATTGTGCAAATCTGTCCGAACTGCTGAGCGTAACAGCACTCTAACATTTCCCTGTACAAGCCCATGGTCCAAGGCATTAAGTATAACTGCATGCTGACATGTGCCCCTGGTCACCTCCACGATCCCGTGGGCCCTCCGAGGCCAGACACCTATAAGAGAATGTATAACAGGCATAACTAAAGGACAACAGGTCCCAATCTCCGCTGGCATCACAACCACCAGTCGGAGAGGCTTGTCAGTCAAAGACTGAGGAAGCAAATTCTTAGAATACATTCGGTTGTAGACTCTCACAGCTCATGTTCCTGGCATGACTGAAAGGCACCGCACTCAGGTAAGAATAAGAAGGCAAACAGTGCAGGTTGTCAATCAAGTGTGCTGCCCAGGTTTCTTCGGTCCGCAGGGCATGTCAATCCTCGTCTACTGCCCTCCTCCCAGCTGGCATTTTCATTCATATCCAACCAGGCCGATGCATCCGCAGCCTGTTTAAAGAAGTGGGCCTGACCTCTCACTATAATTCGGAGTCGGGCTGGATATAACATGGCATACGGGGCCTGTAACTGTCATTTCTTGACCTCAGTGAACCGCAACCTCTTCTTCTGTACATCCGCGAAGAAGTCAGGATAGAAAGAAACACGAAACCGCATATTAAACCGTATGTTCTGCTTTTCCCTGGCCAGCCGCAGAATGATCTCTCTGTCTTTATAATGGAGGAGACAAGGAAGGATAGGGCGAGGAGGATGACCTGGGGGAAGGGGTCTCAGAGGCACTCTGTGGGCCCTCATCACAGCGTAAAAGGGTTTAAACGCCTCCTTCTCACTGCCAGCAGCCATTTTTCAGTAAACTCGGTGGGGTCTCTACCCTCTGTTTTTTTCTGGGAGACCGACATATCTGACATTGTTCCTTCTCATACGGTTCTCAAGGTCATCCGCCCATTGGTCCACCGTGGTAACCATCCTGGCAGTATGTTGTGATTCTCTTATCAAGGGGGAGTTTGCCCTCCACATCACTGATCCTACTTTTAGCCGCTGTGGTCCGCTCTCGAATCTTTTGAATGTCCTGTCTGATCAGTGACTCTGCCCCCTCCAGGCTACCAAAGTGTTCCTGTGGGGTAGTAACTGAGGCAGTGCATTTGTTAACTGCCCTCAGGATCTCAGCAAGAGTTGGCTGAACAGGCTCCACATCCTTACTGTTCTCCTCCAGTTCCTCTGCCTGTGCTGGCATGAGGCTGGCATCTGTGCACTCCATAACACCTTCCTCCACAGATCCCTGTGCTGTGAGTTCCCCCTCTTCATCCCGCTCCTCTATTGTCAGTGCCTGCTAATTTCTGGGCATAAAACCAAATGTCTTTGGTCAGGGGGGTCTCCACTGGCATTCTTGGGTGTTTTAGGAGGTTTACTCATAGAGTCCTTGGATTTGTCTGTACCACGCTGTCCACACTGCAGGGACCCCGCGGCGGCACCATCTTGGATTTTAGAGCGGTGTCCCTCTTCTTTCACCTTTCCCCACAAAACCATCATGGAGGCAGCTCAGTCTGGTATCACAACTTGGTCCCACTGTGTTCCGGAGTCTGGAGACACCTTTCAAACAGGGTAAGTCGGCCACTCTAAAAAGTGGGCTGTTTAGATTGTGGGGTGGGAGTAGGGGCATTAGGGAATTCCAATGATATAAACTGCATTTTCTGCAGTGATTGTCTGCATTGACAAAATAGGTTTGGTAGCACACAATCAACTCAAGCATGCAAAGTATAAATCATAAATCATTGATTAAAATCACCATAGAAAAAAGTCTCTATGGGTCACTAAGTGTCCATAGGGTTAAAAAAGTTCATAAGATGTCCGGAGGGTCCTGATTGATACGGTTATGGTGGATTAAACGGGGGACTTAGCGGCAGCACCTGAAGCATAAGCAAGCCTTTAGGAGATTCAGGAAACACAGAAGAGATGCGGCAATCTAAGTGCAGTAAGTAAGTATTTATTTCATCATGAGTATAATACAATAAAATGACTACTCACAAAACCAAATGAATGAGTGGCCTTAATAGACCTGCCACTGCTGCAGAAGCGGATAGGAAAACCCTGACTAAGGTTGCAGAAACGCTAGCACAGTGGGCACCTGCGGAAATCAAGGATATTAGAGACAAGCCTTCAGCCATCCATGTGGCTCGCTTTCTGTCTAAAATGACTACGGATAATGATCCAGAGGCCTTCCTGCTAACATTTGAACGGACCGCTGAGAGGGAAGGTTGGCCTAAAACCAAGTGGGCAGGACTGATCGCCCCCTTACTTTCTGGTGAATCGCAGAAGGCCTACTATGATTTGGAGTCAGCAGAAGCGGGAGACTATGAAAAGGTCAAGCAGGAAATTCTGGCGCGACTCGGTGTCACCTTGGTCGTTCGAGCCCAACGGGTCCACAGCTGGTTCTTCCAAATTGAGAGGCCCCCAAGATCGCAGATGTTCGACCTAATCCACCTGGTGTGAAAATGGCTACAGCCGGAGTCCCTGTCTGCGCCACAAATAGTGGAGTGTGTGGTCATGGACCAATTCCTGAGGTCACTCCCAATTCCCCTGCAGAAGTGGGTGAGTCAAGGGGACCCCAAGTCGGTAGATAACCTGGTGGAACTCGTTGAAAGATACTTTGCTGCAGAGAACCTGGTCACCACCCCAACAGCCGCACAGACTTTCCACCCAAAGCCACAGTCTCCCCAGGCAACCGGTAAGACTGTTCCAGGGGAAGTGGGTGGTAAGCGTGGCAAGGAAATAGGGGGGGGGATTTTTGGTGCCAGGACTGAAGTTTGGCGTCCCAAGCAAGGGAAACCACTGCCTGTCAGCAAACCAACTTGGGGAAACATCAGGTGTTTTCGTTGCCAAGAGCTGGGACATGTTGCAGCAAACTGTCCATTGACTGATGAACCAATGCAGTGTGATCTGTCTATTAGAAGGCAGTCCATGTTTGCTGCTGTTTCATGCGCTGCAGTGCCAAATGTGGGGAAACACATGTGTCACATGACTGTTAATAATAAGCCTATTACGGCCTTACTGGACTCAGGAAGTCTGGTTACTTTGGTTACAGCTGAGATAGTTGAAACTGTGAATTTTTATGCTAAAAAAGTTGCTGTGATCTGTGTACATGGGGATACCTGGGAGTATCCTATAGCCACAGTTCAGTTTAAAACTGGCTTAGGTACGGTGTCCCATGCGGTCGGACTTGTGCCCCACTTGGTGCACGAGGCCATCATTGGTAGGGACTTCCCTAAGTTTTGGGAACTGTGGGATCGTCCCGACCCGGTCGCAGTACCTGGCTACTTCCGATATTGTGGGTTCAGGGGACTCATCTCGGGGCTCTCCGAGTTTTCCTTTCTCAGTTATGGCAGGAGAGCTGGAGGAGCCTGAGGAAGTCCCCACAACCAGTAGAGCCGGACAGCCGTCTACCGACTCGGAGCCTACGGTGGAGTTTACTGACCTCAATGTGCACAAGGAAAATTTTGGTACTGAGCAGAGAAAGGACCCTACCCTTGCCAGGGCCTGGGAAAATTTAATGGTGATTAATGATGTACCTGTCAAACCAGGGGATAGGCCCTGTTTTCCCTATTTCAGCAGCAATGATGATTTACTGTATCGTGTATGTAAAAAGAATGATGAAGTTATTGAACAGTTGGTGGTCCCTAAGCCTTACAGAAGGGTGGTGTTGGAACTTGCCCATGGGCTCTTGCTAGGAGGCCATTTAGGGGTTGAGAAAACCAATGAAAGAGTGTTGCGCAGGTTTTACTGGCCTGGGATACATAAAAATATTGAGAATTATTGTCAATCCTGTCCTGTGTGTCAGATGTCAGCCCCCCAGTCCCACTTCCGAAGTCCTTTAGTGCCCTTACCCATTATTGAAGTGCCCTTCGAGAGGATTGCTATGGACCTTGTGGGTCCGCTTCCCAAATCCGCCCGTGGTCATCAGCATATCCTCGTGATTATGGATTACGCTACCCGTTACCCTGAGGCCGTTCCCTTACGCGCCGTGTCTGCTAAAAATATTGCCAAAGAGCTGTTTATGGTGTTCAGTCGGGTTGGCATCCCTAAAGAAATCCTTACAGACCAGGGTACCCCATTTATGTCACGGATAACTAGGGAGCTGTGCAAGTTATTTAAGGTGACGCAGTTGCGAACCTCTGTGTATCATCCGCAAACAGGTGGCTTGGTGGAACATTTTAATAAGACGTTAAAGGGCATGTTAAAGAAGGTTGTTGACAAAGATGGGAAAGACTGGGACTTCCTGATACTGTACCTGATGTTTGCTATCAGGGAGGTTCCCCAGTCCTCTACATACACCATTTGAGTTGCTGTATGGGAGACACCCTCGGGGACTCTTGGACATAGCCAAGGAAACTTGGGAGGGGGAACAGACACCCCACAAAAGTATAATTGAGCATATTGCTCAAATGCAGGACAGGATTGCAGCAGTAATACCAGTGGTGAAAGAACATTTACTAAAGGCACAAGCAGCCCAACAGAGAATATACAACCGGGGGGCCAAACTCTGTGTTTTCTCACCGGTGACAGGGTCTTCGTTTTAGTTCCCACTGTTGAGAGCAAGTTCCTGGCTAAGTGGCAGGGCCCCTTTGAAGTAATTGAAAGAGTTGGGGAAGTCAATTACAAGGTGTATCAACCAGGTAAAAGGAAGCCCTAACAGATTTACCACGTGAACCTGTTAAAGCCCTGGAAGGATAGACTGGCGTTAACTACGAGGTCCCTCCCAGTAACGCCTAAGGGTACTGAATCCCCTCTGATCCCTGAGGTCACGATTCCAGACACCCTGTCATATTCCCAAAAACAGGAAGCTAGAGAGTTCCTAATAAGGAATAGAGAGAAATTTGCCTGGCACGACTTTGGCGGTTCAGCATGATATTGTTACTGAACCTGGGGTCCGTGTCAAGCTCAAACCGTACCGAATTCCTGAAGCGAGGAGAAAGGACATCAGTGATGAAGTTAGAAGGATGTTGGAGCTAGATGTCATTGAGGAATCCAATAGTGACTGGTCTAGCCCCATCGTGTTAGTCCCAAAACCGGATGGCACTTGAAGGTTTTGTAACGACTTCAGAAAGCTCAATGCAGTAACAAAGTTTGACACGTACCCAATGCCCAGGGTAGATGAACTTATAGACCGACTTGGCAAGGCCCGTTATCTGACCACTTTGGACTTGACCAAAGGATATTGGCAAATACCCCTGACTAATAGTGCCAAAGAAAAGACTGCGTTTGTGACCCCGGAGGGATCATTCCAGTATAAGAAAATGCCTTTTGGGTTGCAAAATGCCCCTGCAACCTTTCAGAGGGCCATGGACAGGACCCTAGGACCGCACCAGCAGTATGCTGCAGCTTATTTAGATGACATAGTGATGCATAGCACTGACTGGGAGTCTCACTTGCCCCGTGTCCAAGCTGTCCTTGATTCCCTCTTCAAGGAAGGTTTTACGGCAAATCCCAAAAAATGTGCCATTGGTTTGGAGGAAGCCAAGTATTTGGGCTACATTATTGGCCGTGGAGTTTTTAAACCCCAAGTGAATAAAAAAGAAGCCATCCAGATGTGGCCACGTCCTGCAAACAAGAAGCAGGTCAGGGCCTTTCTTGGCATTGCGGGATATTATAGAAGGTTTATTCAAAATTTTGCCACTATAGCTGCCCCACTGACAGACCTGACGAAAGGGAAAGACTTCGTAATGATAAAATGGTCCCCAGTAGCCGAAGAATCTTTCCAAGTCCTGAAGAAGGCTCTTTGTGCACAGCCAGTGCTATACTCCCCCGATTTCTCCAAAGATTTTTTGGTTCAGACAGACGCCTCTGATGTAGGTATCGGGGCAGTACTATCACAGGTACACAATGGGGAAGAACACCCTGTGGTCTACCTAAGCAGAAAGCTCAATGATCATGAGAAAAAATATGTAGTCATTGAAAAGGAATGTTTAGCCATAAAGTGGGCCGTGGACGCGCTCAGGTACTACCTGTTAGGGCGCCAGTTTGAGTTAATAACTGACCTTGCTACCCTGAAATGGATGGCCCAAAAGAAGGAGACCAATAGGCGGGTGAACCTTTGGTTTCTGGCTCTACAGGATTACTCTTTTTCGGTAAAACACAGGCCAGGTGTTGAGATGGGAAATGTAGATGCCCTGTCCCGTGTTCACTCCTGTTGGGCTACAGGTGTTCCAACCCTGGGGTTGAAACAAGGGGGGAGGGTGTGTAGCAGAGCGTCCCAGAGAGAGCCTGGGAAAGTCAAGTTCGGGGTTTATACCTCTTCCAGGCTCCTCTCTTACACGTTCAGGGATGTCTGACATTGCTCTGTCCTGGGAAACAGTTCATGTGGATCTGTGAGAGCAAGGAGGTTGGTGAGAAACTGGTGAGAAGTGTGTGTTTGAGCTAACAAGCGGTAGGGTTGTTTAGCTTGGTAGTTAGGGCCTGCATATCGTGTAGTTAGAGCCGAGACACGGCTAGGTGTTTAACTGTTTTTGTTCTTTTTGTTTTCTGCACACTGTACAGCACCTGTAAATAGACTTTGTATAGCACCAATTATGGACTTGGTATCTTGGTATCTGTGCCTGCTCATCCCAGGGAGCTTTTGTACCCGCTACCTATCCCCAGCTTACATGTGGTAGAAAAATATACAACCCAAATTCAAAAAAAGTTGTGACCTTATGTAAAAATCTACATTCAAAGAGAATGCAATAATTTTGTCCTGCTGAAATATGCAAGGCCCTCCCTGAAAAAGCCTTCACCCAGAACCTGGACATATTTTTTAGCACTGATGGTGCTTTTCTAGGTGTTCAAGCTGCCCATTCCATATGCACTAATGCCTGCCCATATCATCAGAAATTGAGATTTGTGAACTGAGCGCTGATAACAAGCCAGAAGGTCCTTCTCCTCTTTAGTTAGAAGTACGCAATGTCCATGGTTGTCAAAAAGAATGTCAAACATCAATTTGTCTGATCACAGAACAATTTGCAACAGACCATTTTAAATGAGTTTTGGTCTAGGGAAGATGGTGGTGTTTCTGGATCATGTTGAGATATGCCTTCTTCTTTGCATGATAGAGCCTTACCTCACATTTTTGGATGGCATGGCGAACCAAGTTCATAGACAGTGAACCTGGTGGTCCTTTTTTTTTTTTAGAGCTTTAAAACGCCTATGCCACTTATAGCTCCTAATTGCCTTGGCGGGCATGAGGCCATAGGCCAACATAGAGAGGCGTTTTTAACCACTTTCCGACGGCCATACGAATATATGCGGCCGCCGGGTGCTACTGAATCTCTGACTGGACGCATATATGCGTCCAGCGCTCTTCCTTGACACTAGAGGGCGCACGCGCGCCACCACATTTAATACCCTTCCATGCCCCCCTAGTGTTAACCCCTTTACTGCCAGTCACATTTATACAGTAATCGGTGCATTTTTATAGCACTGATCGCTGTATTAATGTGAATGGTCCCAAAAATGTGTCAGAAGTGTCCGATGTGTCCGCCATAACGTCGCAGTCCCAATAAAAATCGCAGATCGCTGCCATTACTAGTAAAAAAAATAATAATAAAAATTAATAATAATTGTGTCCCCTATTTTGTAAGCGCTATAACTTTTGCGATTTTTTTTTTTTTTTTTTTTTACCAAAAATATGTAGAATAATATATATCGGCCTTAACTGAGAAAAAAAAATGTTTTTTTATTATAGTAACAAGTAAAAAATATTATTTTTTTTCAAAATTGTCGCTCTTTTTTTGTTTATAGCGCAAAAAATTAAAACCGCAGAGATGATCAAATACCACCAAAAGAAACTCTATTTGTGGGGAAAAAGGGATGCAAATTTTGTTTGGGAGCCACGTCGCACGACCGCGCAATTGTCAGTTAAAGCGACGCAGTGCCAGAAGCTGAAATTTCATCTGGTCAGGAAGGGCTATACGTGCCCAGTAAGGAAGTGGTTAAGCTGTGAAAACGCTCCTTAAAGCGGCTGTAAAAACGTCCATGGGCATGAGGCCTTAAAATGTGAATTTTTTATTATACAGGTTTTTGATTTTATATTGTGAAAAAAACATGGTTTTATGAGATTTGCATTCTGTTTTTATGTAGATTTTACAGCATCCGAACTTTTGTGTAATTGGGGCTGTACCTGTGTTATTATCAGGAGTGAGGCAGGACAATGGTTAGGCTCATGGGCAATCTTCCCCAGCCTCAACATGCCTTATGTTTTTTTCACTTCATTGTCTTCCAAGTTCAAGCAGGTATTGAAAATAATATTTTGTGAATTGCTAACACAAATGTCAACAAGACACCTGGGAGAGGTTAGTGTGCTCCTGTTTTCCCTAGTCACTTTGTGATTGAGTTAGATATGCTTCTAAAAGGTAATTGATGCTGAAGATGTTAAATCAATTAATTACCTAACCCCCGGGTAATTCAGTGACACAGTGAGTGGGAAAAACCTGAACAGACAATTGCTGCTTTGGTAAAAAGTGTTGACAGTAGTATCCATGTTTTGTAATATGAAATATACATTTTTTATATTTCTACAGAAATGTTAACAATTTTAGTGAGAAAAATCACATATACTTTAAAGAACATCCCCATGAAACAAATTACAGTAAGTCAATTAGATAACAAGTATTGCTATACAGGAAATAATATAGCTGTTCCCAAGTAAAAAAAACAACCTCAAAACGTACCTTAAACTAATGCCCTGTACACACGGCCCAGATTCTCGCCAGGAAAAAAACGTTTTTTTTCCTGATGAGATTCCTGGCAAGATTCTCTTGCCGGCCGAGTGTACAGACACACCATTCAAAAGAACCGCTGTTCTTTTGAATGGCACAAACGCGGTGACGTCATCGACTACGACTAGCATGCGCTCATCACATTCGATGCCGTCGCCGCCATCTTGCTTCACCCTACCTATTCCTTGGAAGCTACTGCACATGCATCAAAGCAGTGGCGTAACTAGAGACTTCAGGGCCCCGATGCAAGAAATCATGAAGGGCCCCCCCTCCACAGTGACATGACAGTCAGGTGGACCCCTCACACTGACGGGCGGCAGTCGGGCACCTCACACGGGCGGACTTGGCGGAATTACAGGGCCCAGTCGCAACCGCGACTGCTGCGACCCTGATAAATCCGCCATTGGTTAAATGTGTGCTACGTGCAGAGTCCAGGGTGTGCTACGTACAGAGTCCAGGGTGTGCTACGTACAGAGTCCAGGGTGTGCTACGTACAGAGTCCAGGGTGTGCTACGTACAGAGTCCGGGTGTGCTACGTACAGAGTCCGGGGTGTGCTACATACAGAGTTCAGGATGTGCTACGTACAGAGTGCAGGGTGTGCTAAGTACAGAGTGCAGGGTGTGCTACGTACAGAGTGCAGGGTGTGCTACGTACAGAGTGCAGGGTGTGCGACGTACAGAGTCCAGGGTGTGCGACGTACAGAGTCCAGGGTGTCTTACGTACAGAGTTCAGGGTGTGCTACGTACAGAGTGCAGGGTGTGCTACATACAGAGTGCAGGGTGTGCTACGTACAGAGTGCAGGGTGTGCTACATACAGAGTGCAGGGTGTGCTACATACAGAGTCCAGGGTGTGCTACGTACAGAGTCCAGGGTGTGCTACGTTCAGAGTCCAGGGTGTGCTACGTACAGAGTCCAGGGTGTGCTACGTACAGAGTGCAGGGTGTGCTACATACAGAGTGCAGGGTGTGCTACATACAGAGTCCAGGGTGTGCTACGTACAGAGTCCAGGGTGTGCTACGTACAGAGTCCAGGGTGTGCTACGTACAGAGTCCAGGGTGTGCTACGTACAGAGTCCAGGGTGTGCTACGTACAGAGTCCAGGGTGTGCTACGTACAGAGTCCAGGGTGTGCTACGTACAGAGTGCAGGGTGTGCTACATACAGAGTGCAGGGTGTGCTACGTACAGAGTCCAGGGTGTGCTACGTACAGAGTCCAGGGTGTGCTACGTACAGAGTCCAGGGTGTGCTACGTACAGAGTCCAGGGTGTGCTACGTACCGAGTGCAGATGTCATAAGTGCCACATTTCTGCAGAAAAAAAGCCTGGAGTAAAAGTATACAGTGCAAACACTGTCTGCAGCCATGAAAGATACAGCCACAGCACCTGTGATCATCATTATCATGCTGATAATTACACTGTACTTCATGTGACTGTACTGTATATAGGCTGTACAGTGTGATCATCAGCATGATAACGATGATCACAGGTGCTGTGGCTGTATCTTTCATGGCTGCAGACAAAGTTTGCTCTGTATACTTTTACTACTCTTGTCGTGTGGAGCCAGCCTTAAAGTGCCAGTACATGTGGAACCCTTCAGGTATAACAATAGCAACCACTGCAGTCTGAGTCTCAATACATGCACACTCACATACATACATACATATTCACATGCACACACACACACACACACACATTCATACATACATGGCATGCACACTCACATACATGCACATAAGCACACACACATGCAAACACACACACACACACAGTAGATAAAAAACGTCAGTCTTTTACCTTAGCAGCTCTTCCTGTCGGGTACTGCACTGTAGGGGGAGACAAAGAGCACACACTGTGCTTTCAGTTTGTAATGACTGTGACGAACTCCCCGCACAGTGCCGATTGCAGTTGGACTTGGGATCGGGGAACTCATCTGCGCTCCTTCTATGGAAGCACTGTATACAGGGGGCCCTCGGGGTGACCTCAGCGACCCCTATAATTCCGCCACTGCGTCAAAGTCATTTTGAGCATGCACAGGTTTCCATAGAGAGGCAAGTATACACACGCTCAGGTTTCTCGGCAGGAAAACACTGCTGAGAATCTCACGACGAGAAAATAGAGAACAGGTTCTCTATTTTTCTCGTCTAGACTCTGGGCAGTTTTCTTGATGAGAAACCTCAAAGCCTCAGGCCGCGTACACACGTCCGAGAACCTCGACGGGTGAAACTCATCGTTCCGCCCATCGAGGTTCCCGATGAACGGTCGAAAAGGTCGTCGAGCCAAATTTCCTCATTGAACAACGAGGAAATAGAGAACATGCTCTCTATTTTGGCTCGACGAGCTTCCTGACAGTTTGCTCGTCGAAAGTGTACACACGACCGATTTTCTCGGCAGAATACGCCTCCCAGCGAACTTCTCGCTGGATTCTGCCGAGAAACTCGGTCGTGTGTACGGGGCCTCATACACACGCACAGTTTACTTGGCAAGAAAGCTCTGCCAGCAGTTTTCATGCTGGTTCTTGCCGAGAAAACTGTGCGTGTGTACGAGGCTTAAGACCCAAAACAGGTTGGCATTTGTTGATCTATGTTTGCAAACAGTTATCTGAAGAGCATTATTAAAATGATATTAAAGGCTTGGCTTTAATTTTTTGAAAATAACAAACATGTCATACTTACCTGCACTGTGCAATGGTTTTCTCTGACGCCCCGCTGGAGCTCCTGGTCCCTCCCTCCTTCCAAGTGCGGCATCCACACACAGAGCCCTGACTTGGCCCCGCCCCCTCTCTCTTTGGTGGCTGGAATTGACAGCAGCGGGAGCCAAAAGTCCCCGGGGAGCCGATGCTCTCGTGCACATCGCTGGATCGAGATGGGTCGCAGGTAAGGATAAGGGGGGCTAGCTTCATACTTATAATGCATTAATGGAATAAAAATCTGAGTCTAGAATCACTTTTTAAACACGTTCAAGCTTTTAGCAGCTAGCAGCTTTATTTGGGGACTCAGTGTATGAGTGGTAAATGCCAACTTTAGGGAGTGCTGACAGTAGCTTTTACCAGGTTTCAGCAAGGTTTTAGCAAATTTCAAGTACTGCTACAACTGAAGCACTAATTCACGATGCCTCATGTCTCATATCTAACATTAGTTTAAAGCAGGTGTCTCCAAACTGTGGCCCGAGGGCCAGCTGTGGCCATTTGCTAGCCTTCATCCAACCCTTGGGGCTGTATTGCTCCCAACGATATGAGGCACTATTCCTCCCAATGACACCAACAATAGGGCATTATTTCTTCCACTAATAGCAATGATGGAGCACTATTCCTCCTCCTACTGCCCACCAGCACTGGGGCTGTGTTTATTCTCACTGATGCTCAGCCCTGGGGCAATTTCTACCTCCACTGGTCAGAATCCGACTCCCCTGAAGTCTGAAAGACAGTAAACTGGCCCTAGGTTAAAGGAATTCAGTGCGGCCACCTTTAACAGGATTTTCACATGTCTTCTGTACTGAGGCAAATCACAGAACATATTGCACTTTATAATTCTTAAGGGCATATTTACAGTATCAAACATTGTAGGGATGGTGTAAAGACTTTGGGCCAGATTCACAAAGCATTACGGCGGCGTATCTCCAGATACGCCGCCGTAATTTCAAATTCCCGCTGGCGTATCTTTGTTTTGTATTCACAAAACAAGATACGCCGGAATTACGCTAAGATACGACTGGTGTAACGTTATTACACCGTCGTATCTTAGTTGCATACTTACGCTGGACGCTAGGGGCGCTTCCGTTGTGTGTCCGTGTAAAATATGCAAATGAGCTAGATACGCTGATTCACGAACATACGTACGGCCGGCGCAGTGTTTTTACGTTGTTTGCGTAAGCGTATGTCCGGCGTAAAGTTACCCTTGCTGTATAGAGGCGTACGTAATGTTAAGTATGGACGTCGGGCCAGCGTCGATTTTTCTGTCGTTCACGTCGTTTGCGTAAACCGTTCGCGAATAGGGATTTGCGTAAGTTACGTTCACGTCGTTTTCATTGATGTTTTGCGACGTGATTTCGCACATGCGCACTGGGATACGTCCAAGGCCGGCGCATGCGCAGTTACCCGCCATCGCTCGCCCTATAGTGGCTGCTGGTGAATTTATCCTTCAAAGTAGTGGCTCTCCTGAATACCAATTCTGGGTTAGGTCTCACATATTTGCCTAGAACATGGTAGTCTGTTAAAAGGTGCCAGTGTTATGACAGTAGTGTACGTAACTGATTGTGGTGACTGGGAAATTTGGTAGCGACAAATGGTCCATGCAGAAGCCCTAATAAAGGCCTTTCTGAGGTTGGTGTGGGTATAACCCTGAGTCAGGAGACGCTCGGGTAAGACAGCCGCTTGAGTATAAAAATCCCTGTCCTCTGTGCTGTTACGGCACAGTCTGAGATACTGAACGTATGGAATACTGCGTATAAGAGGGCGGGTGAGAGCTGGGGTCATGGAGTAGCGCATTGCCCGCGGTAGGTTTCCGAAATAAGTCCGTTGCTATTTGGCCCATGGAATTTTTGATAATCTTAAGATCAATGAAGTAAATATACTGGTGATCAGAGGTAAATGTGAAGCAGAAACTAAACTGGTTGATGTTTAAGTGTTTAATAAATTCTATCAATAGTGGTTCTGTACCTGTCCATATAACGAATAAATCATCAATGAACCTGTACCAATATAGTACGTGATTCAAGAAAGGTTGTAGAGACTCATCCCCAAAAATTGATCTCTCCCACACCAAGAATAAATTGGCGTAGCAGGGTACACAGGAAGTGCCCATAGCCACTTCACCCTTTTTCTTCTTCCGCCCCCTCTCTTTTTCTCCCTCCTTCCCTCTCCCCTCCCATTTCCCTCCCCCCACATCCCAATCCTCTCCTTTTTCCTCTTTCCTCTTCCCCTCCTCTTTCCCTTTCTCTCTGTTCCTTCCTTTTCTTTCCACCACTTATGTGTCTGTCATCTCCGGCATGTGTGGACCCACATAAAAATTTTGTTATATTTTCTTTATCATTTTAGTCCGTGTAACAATTATCGCTTTCCATGTTCGCCGCGGGGGGGGGGGGGGTATACCCATTTAGGGTGCCTCTATTTATGCCGTCTGATGCCCCTTCTGGGTTTACATTGGTGAGTCTTGCCTGACTTTAAGGCCACATACACACGATCAGATCCCTTGTTCCCAACACTGCAGAGGTGAGAGGCGCAGCTGTCCGCTATGTATCAGGATGGGCTGTGCGATTCCCTCTCTCAGGCCGCGTACACACGATCAGACATGTCCGAGGAAACATGTCCGACGGACCGTTTTCATCGGACCAGGCTGAAGTGGTCTGTTGATCTGATGTGCGTACACACCATCGGACCAAAATCCCCTCGGACCAGAACGCGGTGACGTAGAACACAACGACGTGATGAAAATATGAAGTTCAATGCTTCCAAGCATGCGTCGACTTGATTCTGAGCATGCGCGGGTTTTTGGTCCGATGATTTTGTGTACTAACCATCGAACCTGTCCGACGGACAGGTTTCCAGCGGACATGTTTTCAAGCATGTTTTGAAACTTTGGTCCGCTGGAAAACGGTCTGATAGGCCGTACACACGATCGAACATGTCCACTGAAACTGGTCTGCGGACCAGTTTCAGCGGACATGTTCGATCGTGTGTACGCGGCCTCACTCTTATACCCCCTGAAATACTAAAGTCTTAAAAAGGCTCCTTTTATTCTTTTCAATAGACAAAAGATGTTTTTCTATTATTGAACTATCTTACTATTTTCTTTATATGAAGTTCTCTATCAGTACTGGTATACACCATGACAAGGTCGTCTATTTGGAGATGCCCTCAACGAAAATACATAGGGCCAGATTCAGGTAGAGTTAGGCTGGAGTATCCAGTGATCCGCCAGCCTAACTGTCACTTTAAGCCGGCGTTTTTGTTTTCTGTAAGCAGAAAACAAGAAACGCCGGGTTGGAGTTCCGATGCGATCGGCGCAATTGAATTTCGCCATCGCATCGTTACTTCAACTTAAAAATGGCGCCGGGGGCGTTCCCGCTGATTAACGCTGAAAAAATATGTTAATTAGCGGGAGTCGGAAATTCACGATCTTTTTCGGGCGCGACGCAGTGACTTTACGACTTTTCCGGAAGCGATACGCGACGTAAAGATAAAGCAGCCCCCTAGTGGAGTATCCTATGTTAAGTATAGGCGTCGTCATCGCGTCGGAAAAAAAAAATAATCGCGTCGCTTGCGTAAAACGTTCATGAATGGGGATGTGACGTCATTGACGTTCACTGACAGAATTTGGAGCATGCGCACTGGGATGCATTGACACTCGACGCATGCGCAGTACGTTCGCCGCGGGATCGCGCATAGTTTAAATAATACACGCCCCGTACCCGCCCAATTTGAATTCCGCCGGCTCATTTGCGATGCGCTGCCGCAACTTTAGGAGCAAGTGCTTCATGAATAACAGCACTTGCTCCTAAAATTTCGGCAGAGTAACGTAAATGAGAAGCGTTACTCCAGAGCAAAGATGCTCTCATCTACCTGAATCTGGCCCATAGTGTTCACGGAAATATGTTTAATACTCAACGATTCATAAGTGGCTCAATGTGTGTGTAGCAATAAAAATAAAAGCTGTTTTCATCAAGCTCCCTTTGAAAAGGAGGTTAATATAGGAATGTCTGTGACTAGTGTTTTATAGTCATATGTCAAATGACTTAAAATGTAAATCTTAAGAGAATAAACATGCACAAAGATGTACGTGATGCAATGTACTCTGAGAAACATTGCTGTCTTAACCCTTTGTGTGTTCTAAGTTATTGTGTATAATTCTTCTATCAGTATTGGTATACACACCATGACAAATCCACAAGGCCACCTGTTTGGAGGAGAAGAACACCCATATAGCCAGATTCAGGTAGCTTTATGGAGGCGTATCTCCAGATACGTCGTCGTAAGTACAAATGTGCGGCGTTGTACTTTTACGCTGATTTGCGAAGCTAGATACGCCGTAAAACAAGGCTTCAGCCGCCCGACATAACTTGCCTACGCCGGCGTATCTTGGGCGCATAGTTACGCTGGACGCATTCAGTGTTCCCATGTTAAATATGCAAATGAGTAAGATACGCCGATTCACGAACGTAGATGCGCCAGGCGGAAAAGATACGCAGTTTGCGTAAGGGTTATATCCGGCGTAAAGTTATTCCACCATATAGGTGGCGCAACCCATTCAAAGGTAGGGACGTCGGAACAGCCGGCGTCTTTTACATCGTTTACGTAGTACTACGTGAATAGGGCATGGAGTAGGTTACGTTCACATCGTAGGCATTGAGCCGACGTATCTTAGGGAGTATATGCAACGTGATTCTGAGCATGCGTGCGCATGTGCCGTTTTATCGGCCATTCATTTGCATGGGGTCACGCTTAATTTAAATAGATGACGCCCACCTCCTTCCTACTTTGAATTAGGCGGGCTTACGCTGGCCAATTTACGCTACGCCGCCGCAACTTACGGAGCAAGTGCTTTGTGAATACTGCACTTGCCTCTCTAAGTTACGTCGGCGTAGCGTATTTGAGATGCGCTACTCCGCTCTAAAGATACGCCCCCTACGTGATTCCGGGCCATTGTGTTTACTGGAATTTGTTGAATAGTCAACGATTTATACATGGCTCAATGTGTGTGTAACAGTGTAAATAAAAGCTGTTTTCATCCTCCTCTCTTTAAAGCGGAGGTACCACTTAAAAATAATAAAAATAAAGGGAGCTGTGGTGGCTCAACGTGATTGGCACTGCGCTGACAAGCCATTCACCTCTGCAGCCAAGGGTTCGGATCCCGGTCTCGGCTACATGTGAATTGAGTTTGGTGGTCTCAGCCTGGCTCCCGGTGGGTGTGCTATGCAAGGTACGCCTGTGCTTAGTACGCCAACCCCCCCCCCCCCCCACAAAAACCACCACACTTGCACGCACACGAAATTGGTTTAAAAAACACACGCACTTTGGCCATGCGGTCTCTTAAAATAAAGAGAGGCGAAGGACCTACGGGGCTGGCTAGGCCCCCTCACTCCCTCATAGGGGGAGTCCCTCTGCCCCATTGGGGTCCCGTTGGGCCCCAGTTGGGCTCCCAAGAGGAGCAGGTAGGGCGGGGTGAGTGGGAGGCCCCCCTTCACACCCGCCATTGCCACCAGGGGCATGGAGAAGGATGGCGATTGCCTCCGGGGGGAGGGTCTGCCTACTCCCAACTCCTGCAGTCCGGCTCCTCTCTCTCGAGTTCACGCACAAAAATACACTTTAAAAAAAAAAAAAATAATAAAAATAAAAGCCAGCAGCTACAAATACAGCAGCTGCTGACTTTTAATATATAGACACTTACCTGTCCATGGTGCCCGCAATGTCGGCAGCTGAGGACGAGCAATCGCTCGGCTCTTGGCTGCCCCCGCCGCCATCCTAGGTGAGAGAATTAGAACATGAAGCGTTGCGGCTTCACTTCCGGTTCCCCACTGCACATGTGCGAGTAGCGCTGCGCGTCTTCACTGGTCCCTGCTGTGTTATGGGAGCTGTGTGTCTCCTAGAAGACAGCAAGGGCACAGAGTAGGTTTCGGAAGTGGCGTAGATCACCATAGTGATCTATGCCAGGAACTGGGAGCAAATACCTGTATTAGACAGGTATCCGCTCCCCCCTGAAAGGTGCCAAATGTGACACCAGGGGGGAGGGTTCCAAAAAGTGGAAGTTCCATTTTTGAGTGGAACTCCACTTTAAAGAGGAGGTTGATATGGGAATGTCTGCGACCTGTGCTTTACATGTCCAATGACTTAGAATTTAAGGGCCAGATTCACAAAGACTTACGACGGGCGTATCAGTAGATACACTGTCGTAAGTCCTAATCTGAGCCCGCGCAAATTTGAGCGTATGCTCACAATGAGATACGCTTAAATGTTGCTAAGATACAAGCGGCGTAAGGCACTTACGCCGTCGTATCTTAGTTGCATATTTACGCTGGCCGCTAGGTGGCGTTCCCATCGTAAAATATGCAAATGAGCAAATACGCCCATTCCCGAACGTGCGCCCGGCCGGCGTATCTGTTTACGCCGTTTACGTAAGACTTACGCTTGGCGTAAAGTTACCATTACCCCTGCTATAGTGAGGGACAGCCAATGTTAAGTATAGATGTCGGGACCTTGTCGTATTGGACGTCGTTTACGTCGCTTGCGTAAGTCCATTCACAATGGAGTTACGTTCACGACGCTTTTATTGACAATTTGCAAAGTGATTTGGAGCATGCGCACTGGGATTCAGGCACGGCCAGCGCATGCGCAGTTTGTTCGGCGCAGGGACGGGCTTGATTTAAATACTACACGCCCCCTACCCGAGGAATTTGAATTCCGCCAGGTCATTTACGCTACGTCGCCTCAACTTTACAGGCAAGTGCTTTGTGAATAAAGCACCATCGGTTAAAAATCCAAGCATGCTCAGAATCAAGTTGACGCATGCTTGGAAGCATTGAACTTCATTTCTTTCAGCACGTCGTTGTGTTTTACGTCACCGCGTTCTGACACGATCGGTTATTTAACCAATGGTGTGTGGGCGCGACGGACAATCAGTCAGCTTCATCGGTTAACCGATGACAACGGTCCTTCAGACCGTTCTAATCGGATGGACTGATCGTGTGTACAAGGCTTTAGACAGAGACTAGTTTGTGTAGCCACTCCCTCTTAATGGTTAAGATGATCATCATTCATTTAGCTCTCAACACGCTGTATTGTTTACTATTTTTGGCCTTTAGATTGCTATGGTAATTTTCTTTCACATAGTTGTGTCTTTTCAAATGATAGCCCTCCAGGAAAAGGAGATGTTATGATAGGTATATATCATTCATTGGATGAGATCCTAAGGTCTTTAGAAGGCGCTTCATCTCTTTTCAATAGGCAAAGAAATATGTTTCTCTTCATGCAACGTCTTACTATTCTTCTTATATGCAGTCTTCTATGTATCGGTATTGATATACACCATGATAAATCCACAAGGCCACTTGTTTGGAGATGCCCTCAAAGAGAATACCCAAAGGGCCAGATTCAGGTAGAGTTAGGCTGGAGTATCTGTGATACTCCAGCCTAACTGTCACTTTAAGCCGGCGTTTCTGTTTTCTATAACCAGAAAACAAGAAACGCCGGGTTGGTGTTCCGATGCGATCGGCGTAATTGAATTTCGCCATCGCATCGTTACTTCAACTTAAAAATGGCGCCGGGGGCGTTCCCGCTGATTAACGCTGAAAAAATATGTTAATCAGCGGGAGTCGGAAATTCACGATCTTTTTCGGGCGCGACGCAGTGACTTTACGATGTTTCCGGAAGTGATACGCGACGTAAAGCAGCCCCCTAGTGGAGTATCCTATGTTAAGTATAGGCGTCATCATCGCAACGGAAAAAAAAAAAATTGCGTCGCTTGCGTAAAACGTTCATGAATGGGGATGTGACGTCATTGACGTTCACTGACAGAATTTGGAGCATGCGCACTGGGATGCATTGACACTCGACGCATGCGCAGTACGTTCGCCGCGGGATCGCGCATAGTTTAAATATTACACGCCCCGTACCCGCCCAATTTGAATTCCGCCGGCTCATTTGCGATGCGCTGCCGCAACTTTAGGAGCAAGTGCTTCATGAATAACAGCACTTGCTCCTAAAATCTTGGCAGAGTAACGTAAATGAGAAGCGTTACTCCAGAGCAAAGATGCTCCCATCTACCTGAATCTGGCCCATAGTGTTCACTGCAATCTATTCAATAGTCAATGATTCATAAGTGGCTCAATGTGTGTGTGTGTGTAACAGTGAAAGTAAAAGCTGTTTTCATCATCCTCTTTGAAAAGGAGGTTGATATGGGAATGTCTATGACCTGTGTTTTATATTTACATGTCAAATGACTTAGAATTGAATGCTTGAGAAAATAAACATGCACAACGTTGTACGTGATAGCAATGTTTCTCAGTGTATACTGTATCTTAACCCTTTGTGTGCTCTAAGCTATTGTGTATATTTCCACCCCCCCCAGATATGGACTTGTACGTGGGACTAGATTAAAGGGTATCGCCTCAATTGAGTAGTTGAGCATATAGGGGTGGGTACCATCATCCTTAAATTAGACAATGGGGAAGGGGAAAGGGTTGTCGGGCGCTACTCCAAAAAGCTGCCCCACGACACCAATAGCGTTGTGGACTATCTCGGTATCCAGGGATTAGGACAAGGTGATTTTAAAAATATAAATGTATTAAGACAGAATTCCAATAAAAAGCAACATTAAGTACAACAATACATGGAAATGGTTGTTGTATAAAGTTTTGCTTAGCTCACACTTGGAGAACAAATAGACCCCACTGGTATGAGGAAACGATGTAGGTCCAGACGTGATCCTCTACATGTTTCGCAATATATGTCGCTTCTTCAGGAGGAGATGACCAAACAAATCTATAGAGAGATACAATCTCATAGTTACAAAATCAAAAGTATTTAGAAATGATATTAGAACAAACTGACAATAAAAACATTGTTTTTGGAGTATTAGGCCGCGTACACACGATCAGACTGGTCCGATGAAACTGGCCTGAAGACCAGTTTCATCGGACCAAATTGATCGTGTGTACGGCCCATCGGACCGTTGTCCATCGGACCAAAGTTTTAAAACTTGCTTTAAAATCTGTCCGATTAACACCTGTCCGTCGGACCAAAACGATGGTTAGTACACAAAAGCATCGGACCAAAAACCCACGCATGCTCAGAATCAAGTCGACACATGCTTGGAAGCATTGAACTTCGTTTTTTCAGCACGTCGTTGTGTTCTACGTCACAGCATTCTGGCTCGATGGGATTTTGGACTGATGGTGTGTACGCACATCAGACTATCAGACCACTTCAGCGGTGGTCCGATGAAAACAGTTTCCTCGGACATGTCTGATCGTGTGTACGCGGCCTGAGAGAGGGAATCGCACAGCCCATCCTGATACATAGCGGACAGCTGCGCCTCTCACCTCTGCAGTGTTGGGAACAAGGGATCCACATAGAGCAGTTGGCCCCCTCCACTGCAGTTTAGAGTATGGTCTCTCCAGAGAGAGGACAGCGGCACAGGCGCACACTGCACAATGCACCACCATCCACTAGATATGCAACTACTGACTTTTAGTCAGCATTTGTACTGGATTCATAATACCCTCCCATTCTCCTTCCCCATGTGACAGTACTCAGCCTAGCAAAAGGTTGTACAGGCAGTTCTGCATTGTGAAGCCGGAGGGGGGGGGGGGTGTGTAGGTTCCATATCAAGGAGTTTTCCAGGGGGTCTACAGTGGCCTTTCTTTCACATTGGTTTGCAAATAGGATGTAACTATAGATTTTCTTTGCTGACATGATCCATTTTATCTTTTAGTAACTGATTGCTGGGTATGTAGTACTGTCTGGCACACAGTTACATACTTTATTTATTTTTTAATTAAAAATGTATTTCTTACCCTTGGGTACACTAATTATATATTTTCCAAATCCGTTTTTTTGTCCTAAATCTGCCTTTCATTCCAGTCTCAGAGGGCACAGAGATAATATACTGTGTGCTCCATTATAGATGACAGTTTATGCAAGAGGGAATCCTACATCAAGCACACAAAGATGTATTTTTATGTGTCTGGAGGGGGGTTGGTGGCTGTCCTAATAGCTCCTTTGTTAAATACTGTACTACATGCTTTTTTTTCCGTTCACAATTTCTTAGAACTACAATCTTATACCTCACAGAATAAAACTTTGAAAAACTGAATAACTGAAGGAGCATGTAGACATTTACTGACTTCAGTCTTGTCAATCCTTTCAATCTTAGCAAATTGGACAATGACTGGAATGCGTATATGTATCCTCAAATTGCAGAAGACAGCCCCAGGCTGATGGGCTACAGTTCAGGATTAAAAACTGAAAACATGCTCATTTGTGTAATATGTTCTAATTTAAACTGAAATACTGGTTTGACTGTCTTGTAAGGAGGCGATTTGGCCTTAATTATTTTAAGGTGGTGCTGCAAGTCTCTAGTGGACGGATTTCAGTTCTGGAGAAGAATCGCTTTTTGATTAAGTGTAGCACCTGATACCCCAAGGGAGGATAGCAGCTCCAGAGGACAGGGACGGGCTAGCATTTCACCTCAGAGTCTGTGTCTAAAATAGGGGCACTGTGAAGAAAGGATATTGAGCGCAAGTCACTTTTGTTCTTTTTAAAGTTTTATTGCAGAACGGTTAGGAAGGTGCTGTATCCCACTCCAAGCATATCATATTCTGAACATTGTTTTACTTCTTTGTGCCATCAAGAATGGTACTTGTGATACACATAGCTACCAAGCCCCGATTTTTTTTATTATAATTGTATTTTTATTATTAGTTTAGAAGGAAAAAGAAAAAACAGATTTATAGCAGCATGTATAAAAAAAAACATCACAAAATATCAAGGCATGAGAACAAATGGCCATGAAGCATTATCAAAACATTCAAACTTACTATGAAAGTAATGGCATTAAAGGTTAATAAAGGCAGAAGTACACAGTACAGGGCATATATATTTGAGTGTCGTCTCATAATAGAGGGACCTACAGGAGTGCATAATGAACAGAAACATATACTGTACAATCCACAACAAGACAGTAGACTCCAATAATACTATCAATCTATATGGTCCCCATAGTAAGATTGATGCCAGGGCTCCCAAATTTTGTTAAACTGAGAAACCGTGTTATGAACAGTGGCTGAATTACATCCTCCCGATCTCCGCTATAAGTTGTAAAAATTGTAATTGGAAGGGGGGGAGTAGTTGATAGCCAACACAACAGTATAGCCCTTTTAGCCGCTAGAAGGATATATGAGATCAGATGTTTAGTTGGTTTAGAAACACCTGGGAAAGGGAGCCCTAGTAAATAATGGATAGGATCTAAGGGGAGTCAAGCCCCGATTTTTCATAATCATTGTCATTCCCACTATTAAAGACACAAGGATAATGGCCCTGCATCCCAGCTTTTTTCCCTATGTATAAGCTTTGACTAGCCACCAAAGTAGCCATGCACCAAAGAGATGCAGTATGAGCCAATGACACTATATATTCTTTAAAGATTACAGTCTGGTGTCTGAAAATCCAACATTAACACAGCTTTTTATTAATACTTCAGCAACCAGCATTGAATGTATTTTTCATCAGTATTGCTGAATTATTATAATGAAGAATTCTGGGATTTGTTAATCTTTGCCTTGATTGGTGATTAAGCAGCATGATTTTTCACCAAGTGCTATCCAATATATCATCTGTTAGGCCTCGTACACACGAGCGGATATGTCCGCTGAAAACGGTCCGATGGACCGTTTCAGCAGACATCTCCAATCGTGTGTATGGGCTAGTGGACAGATTTGTCCACCCGACAGATTTCAAAGCATGCTTTGAAATCTATCGGGTGGGAATGTGTCCGCCCGACATGTCTGCTGGTTAGTACACTTACCAGCAGACATGTCGTCCCGCACCGCCGCCGAATGGATTCGGCGCATGCACGGAGGTGTTTTACTTCCTGGTGCGGTGACGTAGCGGTGACGTGGTGGCGTCAACGTCACCGCCACGTCACCGCGTCGTCCGCCGGCGGGGAATTTGATCCGATGGTGTGTACACGCCATCGGACCAAACTCCAGATCGGACATATCCGATGGAAACGGTCCGCGGACCGTTTTCATCGGATATGTCCGATCGTGTGTACAAGGCCTTAAAGTTTGCCTATTCATAAGCATATTAATCTACAAAAATTATGCAGTGCAACTTAGTTTTTTTCAAAAGTTCATAACATAGTAAATTCCAGAGAATTACCGTATTTATCGGCATATAAGACGCACAGGCGTATAACATGCACCCTAACTTTAATGCAGCGTACACACGATCATTTTTTTGATGAAAAAAAACGACATTTCAAGTGATGAAACAAAACAACGTTTTTCAAACTTCATTTTCCAAAACGACATTGCATACACACCATCGTTTTTCCAAAATGCTCTAGCAAAGCGCGGTGACGTACACCACGTTCGACGGCACTCTGTTCCATTGAAGCTCTGTCTCATAACTTGCCTCTGAGCATGCGCGGCTTTAAAAACTTCATTTTCAACATCGTTTTGCCTACACACCATCACTTTTTATGACACAAAAAACAACGTTTTGAAAAACGACACAAAATATTCAAGCATGTTCGAATTTTTTTTTTTCTCGTTTTTTTGAAGACATAAAACAACGTTTTGCCCACACACAGTGATTTTAAATGATGTTTTTGAAAACGTCGTTTTTTTTTTCATCACAAAAAATGATCGTGTGTACGCGGCATAAGAGGAAAGTCTCAGGAAAAAAACTTTCCACAGCCTCCTGCGTATAACACGCAAGCACAGTTTACCCTATATTTTCAGGGTAAAAAAGTTAGTGTTGTACACCAATAAATACAGTATTTGCCTTCAGGCACCAACATGTATAAAGTGCTCAATACCTTCAGGTAAATCAAACTCATATTGGGGTTGATTTACTAAAACTATATTTACTAAAACTCTCTCAGTACTCCACACTCAAGAGACCAAGTTTGCCATGGTATAACGTCATTGGGTGGCTCCACCCACTATATGCATTACGTCCGCTTCACAGACTTCCTCAATAGCATACTTAGGAAGTCCTGTCATCTTGATCCATTGGCTTTAGAACCTTAAGTTAATGAATTGAAACAGGTATACAGATAAGTTCTGACTTCACAAAAATCCTTCCCCCTAGCCTCCAGGTGGAAGTATTAGGGGTTCCCCAAACTACAAACAGATGACAGCGATATCTGCCATTCAACATTCACTCAATCCGATCTTAAAAATGTCAGGTCAACTCATCTGCTCTTTTCTCAAGCCCTCTTCAGGGCACTGTAGAAATGGATGAGTAGGCCCTGAAACATGTAGCTATGGCCACGTTCATTCGCCCATTCCAAAATCTTGTCTTTCCTTCCTGTATTGCTGTGCGCTCCACAGCCGTGCCTGCTTCTTGGCGTTACTCTGCAGTGCCTGACTGTTTCATGGCAAAACTCTGCATGTGGTTAATCCATCTTGAGCCAGGTCCATTCAGTGGTGATTTATCATCTGTGTAGTCTGGAATTTGGAGCAACGGGGCTCTTCTCATTGTTGGAGGGAAGTCACCTGTCTGGGTAGGCGTGCCTACCCCCATCTACAGCAGATATCCTGATTTCAGTGATTACTCATAGAGGTTCCAGCAATTGCTTAGCTGGGGGGCCTATTTCTAAGGATCTACATTTGGGAGGCTAGTAAAAGGAACTCTCATTTAAGGACCTGGTCTGGAGAGCTCACTGAAGAGTGCCCTGTGGAAGTTGGAAAGGGTCTGGCTGTCCTGTGGCATTGTGGACATTAACTTCTCCCTCATTGAAGAGTGTCCACTGGGTACTGGAAGGAGGCACCCAGTGACCCTGTGATATTGTGGGTAATGACCTTTGTCCTGGGTTCTTGTGACTTTGTGCTGTATCTCTGGAATAGAGAATCTAGTAGTGTTACTGCTTAAAGATAGCTGCTAAATACCATGTTATCTGTTTCTGCCCTCTGTATCTGTTTCTGAAGAGCGTTTGCCCAGAGAAGCTTAAAGCGTTTGTACAGAAAAAAAATGTTTTTGTTTAAAATAACAAACATGTCATACTTACCTCCACTGTGCAGTTCGTTTTGCACAGAGTGGCCCCGATCTACGTCTTCTGGGGTCCCTCGGCGGCTGTCTCGGTCCTCCCTGCAATTAGTAACCACAGTCATGCGAGAGCTCGCATGGTGGTCACTAATTGCGGGTGCGCTCCCGTGATACAGCGAGTGGCCATAGCCGCTCACTATATCACTCGGCCCCGCCCCTCTGCGCGCCACGTCACTGGATGTGATTAACAGCAGCGCTGCTCTCAATCCCATCCGCTCTAGCCAATCAGCGGCCAGGCTGAGCGGCGAAGAGGATCTCAGGACCGTGCGGGACTTTAGAGGTATAGTCGGAGGCCGGGGGGGAGGGGGGGATCTTGCGATGTTTTTTCACCTTAATGCATAGATTGCATTAAAGCGGATCTCCCACGCCAAATCCAATTTTTGTTTAAGGGGTATTTAAATTGTTACTAGCGCTGCTTTGCTAAACTCACTGTTCTGGTGTCCCACAGCCACTCCGCTGTTATTCTGTCCCGAATAAATACTTATATTCTTTGTATCCTCCCGTTGCCATCTTAGCTTTGGGCGCTTCCTTTCTCGCGCATGCGCACTGGCAAAGGTGACCGGCAGCGTGAGGGTATCTGTCCTGTATTGGAGATTTTTGTAAAGCCCGCCCTCCTGCCTTTGTTTACATAGCGCGTCACTTCCTCTTCCTCGAAATCACGCGATATTTAGTCTAACAGGGTAGAATACGATATCAAGGGAGCTATGACACAAGCCCTCAGAAGACACTACGCGGGACAGGAAACTCAGAGAAACCAGACAAAAAACCTAAAGGGAGGCAGACCGGAAGCCCATCCAGTTTCATGGTACAGTAAATATTATTTTAATTAAAAATATCGGTTTCAGCATTGTTTATGAGAAGTATTATTTATGCGATCATGTTTAATTTTGGGTGGAGATCCGCTTTAAGGTGAATTTTTTTTTTCATTTACAACTCCTTTAAACAGAGTGAAATGTCCTCCTGCAAAAGTGCAGGGAGTTTGGAGTATCCCATATCATCCCTTTCACATCCCAATTTCTTCAGCAATAACATTTATTAAAAAGGAAAACCCTAGACTGATCAGCCAGAGCCAGAATGAGTGAAATGTTGCTGTACATCTGGCTGCCAGTGCGCTGACTGGGAAAGGACCAGTTAAGCTACAGTGGCTCCTTCAGGGGTAGAGCTACACGAGCCAAGAATCATGTCACTTAATTTCAGTATATCCAGTGCATCAGTGCATCCAGCCCCATGGGGGTTCACTTGCATGCTACAAAAAAAATCTTTCAATTCTGACTTTATGCACAAAGGAAATTGGCAGATTTTACTAAACAGTTAAATATGGTGAGTTTGCACATCTTTAATTTGTTTTGAATGCTACCTTTTTTAAATTGAAACTTAATCACTAAGCTTTTAGAATTTTGATCAAATCATAAACTAATTGTTTTGCTCCACGCGTGGTGGAAGGAAAGAAAAGATGAATTGACTATGGGATGCTTAAAGGGTTTGTAACCCTACATTTTGATTCTCTGCCAGCCCCCCTACTTTCATCTAGCTTCCATCCTGCACTGTAAAAGGCCGCGTACACACGAGGGGATATGTCCGCTGAAAACGGTCCGATGGACCGTTTCAGCAGACATCTCCGCTCGTGTGTATGGGCTAGCGGACAGATTTCTCCACCCGACAGATTTCAAAGCAAGCTTTGAAATCTATCCGGTGGGAATCTGTCCGCCCGACATGTCTGCTGGTTAGTACACTTACCAGCAGACATGTCGGCCCCCACCGCCGCCGCGCCGCTGCCGAATGGATTCGGCGCATGCGCGGAAGTGTTTTACTTCCTGGTGCGGTGACGTGGCGGTGACGCGGCGGCGTCAACGTCACCGCCGCGTCACCGCCACGTCACCGCGCCGTCCGGCGGCGGGGAATTTGATCCGATGGTGTGTACACGCCATCGGATCAAACTCCCGATCGGACATATCCGATGGAAATGGTCCGCGGACCGTTTTCATCGGATATGTCCGATCGTGTGTATGGGGCCTAAGTGTTTATTAGAAACAAAGCCTCTAAATACTTTTTCTGATGTAGCTTCAGGCCGGTCACGTGACTCCTGGCCGCTCCGATACTCTGATCCAGGACTACAGCAGGAGGAGCCGAGCTCTCCCTCTGACTTTGAGTATTTTACTAACAGCAGCAGGGGATTGGGGGGGCGAGACAGAGACACAGACATGACTTTTTAAATACTTCTATAGACTTAGGGGTAGATTCACATACATCGGTGCATATTTATGCCGCCGTAGCGTATCTCTTTTACGCTACGCTGGCGCATCGCGGAGAGGCAAGCATGGAATTCACAAAGCAAGTGCTCCCAACGTTGCGCCGGCGTAGCGTATAGTCGTAGGCGTAAGGCAGCTTAAGTGGAAGTGGGCTGGAAGTGGGCGTGATAAATTTAAATAAAGGGTGACTCCATGCAAATGATGGGCTGAGCTTCAGACAAGTACTTAAAATGAACTGCGCATGCGTCATACCTTGGACGCATCCCAGTGCGCATGCTCACAATCACATCGAAACAACTGGCTAAGATACGTCGAATCGCTGCCTACGACGTGAACGTAACCTACGCCCAGCCTTATTCACGTACAACGTAAACTACGTAAAAATAGACGGAGTTCGTTCCCTGGTCCATACCTTTGCATGAGTTGAGCCTCCAATATGGGGAATAACTTTACGCCGGATGTAACCCTTATGCAAATCGCTTAAAACATGCGCCGGGCGCAAGTACGTTCGTGAATCGGCGTATCTCCCTCATTTGCATATTTGCATCGAAAATCAATGGGAGTGCCAAATGCGTCCAGCGTAACTATGCGCCCACTATACGCCGGCGTAGGCAAGTTACATCGGGCAGATCAAGTCAGTTTTTAGGAGTATCTTAGTTCTGTGGGCACGGCGCACAGATACGACGGCGCATATTTACACTTACATGGTGTATCTCGAGATATGTCGGCGTAAGTGCTTTGTGAATCCGGCCCTAAATGTCAGATAATACATCTATAGGCTACATTTCTTATTTTCGGCTATTAGTATTTCCGTGTCTTAAATCAACAGTTTATTGTTATGTTATCTGCACTTTTAAATGAGAACTCCAGTCAAAATGAATAAGATAAAAAAAATAACAGCTCACTAAAAGATAAAATAACAAAAAATAGAATTTTTATAACAGCTTATTTTTGTAAAATCCTTTTTTTTGGAGTACATCACGGGACACAGAGCCTTGTTAAAGCGGAGGTTCACCCTAAATATACTCCTTCCCATGTGACCAGCATACTGGCGCTGACGCCAGTATGCTGTTTTTTTTTAAAAAATGCCCCACTTACTGTGTAATCTTTAATTTTGATTAATTTCCCCCCGTGGTGGATGGCGCCTGTATAGCCCGTCACGGCTTCCAAAAATACCCGGGTATTTCCGGCACAATACGGCGCCTGCGCACAGACCTAGGAGCTGACTGAGCAGGCGCCGTATTTCTCTGAGTCCTATTTCGGCTTTTTCCGGAGGGCGTGACGCGCCATAGCCATAGGACTCGGAGAAATATGGCGCCTGCGCAGTCAGCTCTTAGGTCTGTGCGCAGGTGCCGCATTGCGACAGAAATACCCGAGTCCTAAATCGGATATTTTCGGAAGCCGTGACGGGCTATAGCGGCGCCATCCACCGCTGGGGAAATAAATGAAAGATTACACAGTAAGTGGAGCAATTAAAAAAAAAAACAGCATACTGGCGCTGACGTCAGTATGCTGGATTGCATGGGGCATAGTGAATTTATAGTGAACCACCTCTTTAACCTCCCTGGTGGTATGATTCTTTCTGGTTTTAGGTGCTGAAAGCGGTACAATTATTTGCAAGGAAATTTGGCGTTTTATACTGTAGGCCTGTAATTCTTAGGAATAACTCACTTAAATCTGACCAAACAAGAGTCTAGTAGGCATACCGGGTATGATTTTTTTTTTAAAACAAAATTATAAATTATAATATAATTACAATAAAAATTATTCAATAATGTAATCAACTCAAAATCACTGAAATTTGCTCAGTTGCAGAATTGTCGCTGTCATTACTTTTTTTTTTTTATGACGAATTTCCCCACAAATCGCTATCACTCAATTCTGCAGGTGATTATAATTTATTATCGCTGTTTTCTAGCTGCTCTAAAACCATTTTTTTACATAAAGGGACACTTTTGGTTGACAATCTACAGTTTGCAGGCAGAAAGAACAGTTTTTATTATACAAAAGAACATGTAGGACACTGGACAGACCACTAGGGACAAGGGGGTGTGTATTTTTTACATACAGTACTGTAATCTATAAGATTACAGTATACTGTATGTACTGTGTTTGTTTACTTTTTTGAATTTGGCGCCGATCTCCGCCCCTGTGCGTCGTAACGTCACAGGGAACGGAGATCGGCGACACACAGGGACACTGCGTGAATCGAGCGAGGACCCGCTCGCTCACACAGCAGGGATGCATCGCTGGATCCAGGGAAAAGGTAAGTAAACCAGACTCAGGAATACCGCCAGGGTGTTAATTACTTAAAGGGTTGTATATCACCTTCAGGTGCTGGACACTGGTGTGATCAATTAGACAGGAAGTTTCCTCCCTATATAACCCCTCCCATACCAGGAGCACCTCAGTTTTTGTAGCAAAGCAATAAGTGTCCCAAAATCCTCAAATAAGAGGGGCGGGAGCTCTGTGTCTCGCGATGTACTCCAAGAAAAGGATTTTACAGGTAATAAACCAAAGTCCAGTGGTAGTGATAAATCACAACTGCATAGTAATGGACGCAGAAACCAGTCCAAAAACGTGAATAATTGACAATGGATGTGTTAAACAATTCAATAGCTTCTATCCCTTTAAGCAATCGGAAAATCAAGAGACGTCTTCAAAGATAACTGTGCTCACAGAGCGCTTACCTCCCAACAGAGAGAAAAGGGCCTCAACTCAATCCTCGATAATGTTGTTGAATTCCGTCTTGGATAGATAATGCTGTCCACATCCAGGCGTAATCAGAGTCCGCTCACCGTAGATTAAGCACATGCATGGAATGGAAAAAATGAAGCTCTCATCGTGAATTATGTAAAAACTGAAACCAGTTTGATGGATAAATTCACTTACAAACAAAAACGGGTAAAAAACACCAACAACGGCACTTCCGATCGGACGGTCAGGGTGTCACGTCACTTCCGGTTGACCATACGCGTTGCGTCACGTCACGTCACTTCATCAGAGGTTCTTTATTGTTCACGTTTTGTGGTTGTAGTTTGTATATTTATATACTTTTTGCCTTTAGGGGCGCCACTTACGCCTTTTAGTTTAGTTCAGTTTTTTGCGCTCATCACTTTTTATTTCACATTTATCTTTATTGTTGTTAGCACATAACAGATTTGAGCTGCATTTAGTTTAGTTTAAGAATTTCACTGATTACGTTTATTCACTGTTGGTTAGCGCTGTAGCTTTCCTCTTATATTTTACAGGTAAGCTGTTATAAAAATCCTATTTTCTTTTTCGTACATCACAGGACACATAGCCTTGTTAATTACTTAATGGTATGTCCCAAAGCAATGCTTAACTTGAGGGGAGGGAGACACAGATCAAAAAGCAGAGCGCCATCGGACATGAGGACCTATACTGCTGCCTGCAGCACACTGTGCCAAAAAGCAGCATCCTCTTGCCGTCTTACATTCATCTGAAAGAAATTAGAGAACATATGCACCAGCGACCAAGTTGCGGCCTTGCAAACCTGAGTAATAAAGGCTTGGTAATGCATAAGCGCTTACTGTCCTGGTAGAGTGCACTCTAAAAGTAACAGGGGGAAACTGAATCTTTAAACCACAAGCCCGACTAATAATCTGATGAATCAACATTAAAAACAGTGGATTTAGACGCTGCCTGCCCTTTCCTGTGGCCTCCTGGTAGCACAACAAACGTCAGTTTTCCATATCTAAGCAGATAGGCCTTGACTACTCTCACTATAACGATAGAGTGTAACCATTTTAATAGCTGATTTGAACGCTACCTGCCCATTTGTAGGGTCTTCTGGCAGCACAACAAAACATCAGTTTCCTGTATCTGAAACCTTCAAATAGGCTTTTAACTGATCTCATCAATTTTGAGAGAAAAGTAATACATACAGTAAAAATTACCTTTACAACCTATTTAAGGATAATTAAGTATGGCTCCATACAAAGGAAAATCTCTTGCAGAGGCTACCACATTTAAAAAGCTCAATATAGCAGTCGTCGACTCATTATGATCATTATGAGGGGCTCCCACCATGCCTGTGCTGTGCTGACTTCCTGGGTTTGTAGTAGCCCGTTAATTTTCATTTCATAATTCGTGTACGAAATAAAATTTGGATACATACAAAATACAACATTTTGTTAGGTTTGTAAACTTTTTGTAATATTTACGAACATTCGTCATGAGGGGCTCCCACCATCGCTGTGCTGTGCCGACTGGGTCTGTAACCTGGGTCTGTAACCCTGCTGTGCTCATTATGAGGGGCTCCCATCATCCCTGTGCTGTGCTCATTATGAGGAGCTCCCACCATTCCTGTGCTGTGCTGATTTTCTCCTGGGGCTGAACCCCTGCTGTACTCATTATGAGGGGCTCCCATCATCCCTGTGCTGTGCTGACTTCCTGGGTTTTTAACTTCATCACAACGAATAATCATAATTATTATGACAATAATAAAACAATATTAACAAACATTCTTATTTTGTCCAATTCTGAATCTCCTATCCACTACCAGTACCGGTCTGAGCAGTCTCGAAAGGAAATTTGTCAACAAAATTCCGTATTTCATATAAAATTTGTAAGAACAGAAATTTGTATTCCGGAGGCTTACGAATGTACGAATTTTTGGAAGTCTGTACGAATATCCGATTCGTACCAAACATGCAACTACTCATAGAAGAGAACCTCAAGAATTTCTCAGGGTTGTCCTCACTTACCTTATCCCCGCCGCAGGATACTGCTGAAGACCAGACAGTTCCAACCTTCACCCATCACGGTGCGCTGTGTTGGGCCAACCTTCAGGGTTCTGGGTTCGTACTCAAAGGAGGCCTCCCTGGACCAGGAAGGCACTCTGCCAGAAACCTTTGGGCATTTTTTAATACGTCCTACAAAGTGCTGGATCCCAGAGTCCAGTCCTTAACCTCTTAAGACCCGGACCAAAATGCAGGTAAAGGACCAGGCCCCTTTTTGCGATTCGGCACTGCGTCGCTTTAACTGACAAAATTTGCGTCCTTTTCTTCCCACAAATAGAGCTTTCTTTTGGTGGTATTGATCGCCTCTGCGATTTTTATTTTTTGCGCTATAAACAATAATAGAGCGACATTTTTGAAAAAAATCAATATTTTTTACTTTTTGTTATAAGAAAAATCAAATAAACTAAATTTTAGTCAAACATTTAGGCCAAAATTTATTTAGCCACATGTCTTTAGTAAAAAAAAAAAAATCGCAATAAAAAAAAAATCGCAAGGGGTTAAGTCTGCCTGCGTGTACTGGTGTCAGTGTAGTGTTGTGCAGACTTACTGTGAGATGTGATCTCTCCTCAGCGGCGGTTGAAAAAACCCGCCTAGAGCAGAGATCACATCACTTCCTCCTCCTGTGTTTACACAGGAGGAGGAAATGACAAGCAGGGGGAGCGCACGGATTGGCTGGGAGCGATCCGGAGGGGGCGGACAAAAACAAACCGCCGCCCCCTCAGCACGGATCGCTCAGCCAGGTAACCGGACAGCCGCATGTACCGGGGGGGTCCCGATGGGACCCCCGACCCACGTCTAGGCACCAGCGTATATATACATTGATGTGCCTGTCGGTGCCATTCTGCCGACGTAAATGTACATGCGGCGGTCCATAAGAGGTTAAAAAGGAGACATAACAGGCAAAACCTTGCTCTTCCGTGAAGCCCAGGTACCATCCACTTTGGCGCTATTTAGGCCTTCTTGGATGGATCCGGATTGTGTAGCTCCTTAAACCCCCCCAGGGATCCTTGGCAGAGCTTCTTCTTAGCACATTCTTTAACCGTAACCAACACCTTAGACACTGGTGAAAAAAACTGTGGTGCTCCCAATATGGGAGGAGTTATATAGGGAGGAAACTTCATGTCTAATTGATCACACCAGTGTCTAGCACCTGAAGGTGAGATATAATCCATTAAAGCGGAGTTCCACCCAAAAATGGAACTTCTGCTTATCCCACTCCTCACCCCCTTACATGCCACATTTGGCATGTCATTTTTTGGGGGGGGGGAGTGGGGGCTTCAGGAGGAGTGGGACTTCCTGTCCCACTTCCTCCTTCCGCCGAGGGGCTGGTAAGGCAATTAAGCTTAATAGCCTTATTGCAGCCCCTACCTGTAGGAGATCGCCTGTCCAATGGGACGGCGCAGCGCCGCGCGCGCATTCTCAGTGCCGCTCGTGCATGCGCAGTGGGTGCCTGGCCGTAAAGCCGAAAGCTGTCAAGGCCGGGTGCCCTAAGTAGCAATGAGGATGCCGGCCAGGGAGGGGGGGAGTGGAGCGGAGCCCCGGCCGGTGCGTAACTGGAACGCTGGAGCAGGTAAGTGTATGTTTATTAAAAGCCAGCAGCTACACTTTTTGTAGCTGCTGACTTTTAATAAACATAACATTTGGCTGGAACACCCCTTTAAATAATTAACAAGGCTCTGTGTCCCGTGATGTACGAAAAAGAAAATAACTTTTGCTGTAATATTCACCCTTAACCCCTAGATTTCCCCCACAGTACTTACCACTTGATGTTCTCCGTCTGTCCAGCATTAAACCCAATTCCTCTGTGCCCAGGATGTCCTGGACCCACCCTGTCCTGTGACTGGACAGCAAAAGGAGAAGCAGCACACGCGATGAGCTTGTCTCTCTTAGGCTGAATTCACATCAATGCATTTTAGTGCTTTTTGCATTTTGCAGATTTGCACTACAGAATGTGTTCCATTGGAAACCATATTACATGGTCTGTAGTGCAAATCTGCAAAATGCACTAAAACTGCATAGGTGTGTATCCAGCCTTACATTCTGCTTACTTCTCCTATCAGAATGCTTCTTGTAGCACATAAGTGACTGAATGACTGGATTTTTGTACTGCATCTTCCTCTCACAGTCCAGCCCTGCAGTACAGGGGACTATAAGGCTGGATTCACACCTATGCATTTTTAGTGCTTTTTGCATTTTGCAGATTTGCGCTACAGAACGTGTTCCATAGGAAACCATGTTAAATGGACTGTAGTGCAAACCTAAAAAAAATGCAAAAAGCACTAAAAATGCATAGGTGTGAATCCAGCCTACATTTAGTGATTTAATAATAAATACAGAGCTTTTTTAATATGTGTCTTTCATATCTGCCTAGAGTCCAGCTGTAAATCCCAACTACAACTAAATTTACCTTTTTATTTATTTATAAATTTTTTTGATAGACCAGTGAAAGCTAATTGAGGAGGAGATTTTGCCTCAGTTCCTTTTCTGGGACCAATAACCTGGTCAGGAAGCGAGGGGTGGAAATTTTACTTTATGATGTCAACAAGAGCAATAAAATCTTGACAGCGTTTGTAAACCTTCTTCAGACTTCAAGTCAACTTTTTGTTTTTTGCTATCTGAGTACTCCTGGGGTGATTTCCCCTAACTTGCTGTTCTGTCTGACACCCATCAAACAGACAGGAGGTGAAGAGAAGCCTCACAAATAGGTATACAGACCAGTGGCGGCTGGTGCTCAAAATTTTTGGGGGGGCGCAAACGAAAAAAAAAAATATTGCAGCCTCACTGTGCCCATCACATGCAGCCACTGTGCCATGCCACCAAATGCAGCCACTGTGCCATCAATTGTCATCACTGTGCCATGCCATCAAACACAGAAACTGTGCCATCAATTGTCACCACTGTGCCATGCCACCAAATGCAGCCACTGTGCCATCAATTGTCACCACTGTGCCATGCCATCAAACACAGCAACTGTGCCATCAATTGTCACCACTGTGCCATGCCATCAAATGCAGCCACTGTGCCATGCAACACAGCAACTGTGCCATCAATTGTCACCACTGTGCCATGCCACCAAATGCAGCCACCGTGCCATCAATTGTCACCACTGTGCCATGCCACCAAATGCAGCCACTGTGCCATCAATTGTCACCACTGTGCCATGCCATCAAAAACAGAAATTGTGCCATCAATTGTCACCACTGTGCCATGCCACCAAATGCAGCCACTGTGCCATCAATTGTCACCACTGTGCCATGCCATCAAACACAGCAACTGTGCCATCAATTGTCACCACTGTGCCATGCCATCAAATGCAGCCACTGTGCCATGCAACACAGCAACTGTGCCATGCAACACAGCAACTGTGCCATCAATTGCCAACACTGTGCCATGCCACCAAATGCAGCCACTGTGCCATCAATTGTCACCACTGTGCCATGCCACCAAATGCAGCCACTGTGCCATCAATTGTCACCACTGTGCCATGCCATCGAACACAGAAACTGTGCCATCAATTGTCACCACTGTGCCATGCCACCAAATGCAGCCACTGTGCCATCAATTGTCACCATTGTGCCATGCCATCAAACACAGCAACTGTGCCATCAATTGTCACCACTGTGCCATGCCATCAAATGCGGCCACTGTGCCATCAATTGTCACCACTGTGCCATGCCACCAAATGCAGCCACTGTGCCATGAATTGTCACCACTGTGCCATGCCACCAAATGCAGCCACTGTGCCATCAATTGTCACCACTGTGCCATGCCATCGAAAACAGAAACTGTGCCATCAATTGTCACCACTGTGCCATGCCACCAAATGCAGCCACTGTGCCATCAATTGTCACCACTGTGCCATGCCATCAAACACAGCAACTGTGCCATCAATTGTCACCACTGTGCCATGCCATCAAATGCAGCCACTGTGCCATTCAACACGGCAACTGTGCCATCAATTGTCACCACTGTGCCATGCCACCAAATGCAGCCACTGTGCCATCAATTGTCACCACTGTGCCATGCCACCAAATGCAGCCACTGTGCCATCAATTGTCACCACTGTGCCATGCCATCAAACACAGAAACTGTGCCATCAATTGTCACCACTGGGCCATGCCACCAAATGCAGCCACTGTGCCATCAATTGTCACCACTGTGCCATGCCATCAAACACAGCAACTGTGCCATCAATTGTCACCACTGTGCCATGCCATCAAATGCAGCCACTGTGCCATGCAACACAGCAACTGTGTCATCAATTGTCACCACTGTACCATGCCACCAAATGCAGCCACTGTGCCATCAATTGTCACCACTGTGCCATGCAACACAGCAACTGTGCCATCAATTGTCACCACTGTGCCATGCCACCAAATGCAGCCACTGTGCCATCAATTGTCACCACTGTGCCATGCCATCAAACGTCACCACTGTGCCATCAATTGTCACCACTGTGCCATGCCATCAAACGCCACCACTGTGCCATCAATTGTCACCACTGTGCCATGCCATCAAACGCAGTCACTGTGCCATCAATTGTCACCACTGTGCCATGCCATCATATGCAGTCACTGTGCCATCAATTGTCACCACTGTGCCATGCCATCATATGCAGTCACTGTGCCATCAATTGTCACCACTGTGCCATGCCATCAAACGCCACCACTGTGCCATCAATTGTCACCACTGTGCCATGCCATCAAACACAGCTACTGTGCCCATCAATTGTCACCACTGTGCCATGCCATCAAATGCAGTCACTGTGCCATCAAGTGTCACCACTGTGCCATGCCATCATATGCAGTCACTGTGCCATCAATTGTCACCACTGTGCCATGCCACCAAACGCCACCACTGTGCCATCAATTGTCACCACTGTGCCATGCCATCAAACGCAGCCTCTGTGCCATCAATTGTCACCACTGTGCCATGCCATCATATGCAGTCACTGTGCCATCAATTGTCACCACTGTGCCCTTTAATTGTCACCACTGTGCCCCATGCCACTGTGCTCATTGTCGCCTCTGTGCCCTTTGTCACCACTGTGCCCCATAATGCCACTGTGCCCCATGATGCTACTGTGCCCCATGATGTCACTGTGCCCCATGATGCCACTGTGCCCCATGATGCCCCTTTCCCTGTAAAAAAAACACTTACCTGACGCTTCCCTGTCCACACTCGATGTCTTCTGCCGCTCAGCCGCTCAGCCAATCAGGTTCCTGATAACCAGAATCCGGGAACCTGATTGGCTGAAACGGCCGTCAGTCTTATGCAAGGAACGCATGTTGCCTGCGCTCCGAGTATAGACTTCCGAGAGCCGCGCCCTCTATAGACGGCCGCCAGAACTTCGGCTAAAATGGAAAAATGACATTTTAGCCAAATAAAAGTTCTTAAAGGGCCCGTTTTTTTTTTTGTGACTGTGGGAGGGGGGGGTGGCGCTCGTGCGTCCCTATGGGCGGGCCGCCACTGATACAGACAGCAATAAATGTTGGTAGAGGGTGTTACTCTTCAACTTGTTAAAATGTTTTGATTGGAGTTGGGCTTTAACCCCACCAATCACACTATCAAACATTCAAGATGGCAGAATGTGACAGTATAAACATTTTGCTTTATAAGTGTTTAGTAGTGTTATTGTGCAAAAGAAACTAAAAGTATGTGCTAAAAATACATCATCTGTCATGTATTGGGCTCAATCCTTGAGACGGATCAAACCTTAGGAGTGGCCGATCCAATACACCCTGACATTCCTCTCTATTTACAACACATAATGGAATGCCAGATGTGTGACTTCTTTATGCATGTAACAAAAATACTTGCATAGATTTGTTAGTGAAAACATTATACTGGAAGTCTTTTTGGTTGAAACAGATTGACATCTGTGACATTTGTAGCTTTTCTTGTTCTACGAGAGAATAGAAGTCTCCAGAAATAGGGTTCAGTGAACCTTACTGACAGCTATATATTGACTTTGACAATCAAATACCAAGAAAGTCTTGAGAGGTATTACCGCAAGAGGTTCCTGTGCTGTTGCAACACAAGTGGTTTACTATAGGGGTATTATAATGTATTATACATATTTTAGGTTATTTTTGCTTACTGTAAAGCAACCTTGTCAGGTTGAACAAAGACCACAGTTATTTTAACATCATAAGATTCTGCTACATACAGTAGGTAACCATTTTGTAGGCACTAATTTCTTAGCTAATGTTAGTTTGCTAGCAGGGTGAGAATCAAATGAATTAGCTGCAAAATGGGAATGTGCGGGAATCGCATGGTAACTCACGCATTTCTGTGCGATCCCAGTGTGAAGTGGCCCTTAGAGTGGAACAACAGGATGCCACCATCCATCTAGGAGCTCTGGGCAAAGTCTAACCTAGCCTAACCAGATTACAGCTCCATATTCATTACTGGCCCCTGCTGGTTTAAGGCCGCGTACACACGTACGAGAACCTCGTCGGGCTAAACTCATCGTTCCACCCGACGAGGTTCTCGGCCGGCCGTCGAGTTCGTCGACCAGGCTGTCGAAAAAGGCGTCAAGCCATTAGTCCCGATGGCCCGTTAAGGAAATAGAGAACCTGCTCTCTATTTTGGCTCGACGCCTCGCTCGTCAGTTTGCTCGGCGAAAACGTACACACGATCGAGCTTCTCGGCAGAATATGGATCCCAGCGAGCTTCTCGCTGGATTCTGCCGAGAAGCTCGGTCATGTGTACGGGGCCTTACATTATAAACACTTGCAAAGTTTCAGTAACAAAGCATCCAACATCAACAGAGTGTGCAGTTATTTCCCCATACTCCTGTGGTCACACACTTTGCAAAGTTCCAAAACACTAAACTTCAAATTTCACACCCACATCCACACAGTTTGCCATGGTTTAGCTAACATACACTTTTAACCAAGAGGGTTGAGTCTCTGGGGTGTTCTATGTACAGAATGCAGCGTTCAGGGGTGTGTTGCATACATAGCTCAGGATTAAGCTACATACAGAGTGTAGAGTTCAGTATTGCGTTACATATAGAGTGCAGAGCTCAGGAGTGTGCTGTGTACAGAGAGCAGACTTCAGGAGCAGGAGTGAGTTTTTTTTACAGAGTCCAGAGTTCAAGATTATGCTATGTACAGAGTACAGAGTTCAGGATTACGCTATGTACAGAGTGCAGCATTCAAAGGTGCAGGCTTCAGGAGTGCATTATGTACAGAGTGCAGGGTGTGCAAGCCAAGCAGCCACCCCCCCCCCCCTCCAAAGCTTCCTTGCATCTCTCTCTCTCCTACCTGGCCCAGCTCTAGTACCTTCCTGTGTAGGCAGCTCTGCTTGTCTTGCAGAGAGATCATCCTCTCCCTCTTTTGAGATCATTCACTTCCTTTCTGGATATCTGACCCCGCCAGGGTGCGTGCAGAGATCTGTAAGATCTGGTGTCCGCTGAGAGCAAAGTTGTCTTTTGTAAACATAGAAGCCTTCTGTGTTTACAAGTGACAGCAGAGGGCTGGAGCGAAGGGTGAGAGCCAGAGGTGGCAGAATGAAGTTTCCACCACATTCTGTCTGCAAAACTGGGTGCAAGAGCCACATCACATAACCTGACAGGCCGGATGTGGCTTGCGGGCCTTGTGTTTGACATACAGTATGTGGAGTAATCCAAATGTCTTGCAGGGAGAATGTCTCTAGGTTAGGGTGACCAGACATCCCCAGTTTCAGGGGACAGTCCCCGGATTGAGCACACTGTCCCGGACCAAATGTGTCCCCGGTTTTGTCCCCGGATTGAATTTGAACAGGGGCTGTGGAAATTTCAAAGACAGTCAGTGCAGAATAAAAAAAAATAGAATTACTCCCCCCCTCCACCGCTCCTCCTGCTAGTCGGAGCAGAGGGAATATTTCTTCATGTTCAGGTGTTGGCCCATTCATCTCCGCTCGCATGTTCTTCTGCCTTGGCTCAAGTCCCGGCCAGCCGCCTGTCTGTTTAGCTTCTTGCCTTCCCTGGTGGAGTGATCTTCCTCCACTCCCCATCCCGTAGTAGCCAGACCCGGAGAGTAAAGCCCTGTACACGATCGGTTTGTCTGATGAAAACGGACTAATGGACTATTTTCATCAGACAAACCGACCGTGTGTGGGCCCCATCGTATTTTTATCCTTCGGTGAAAAAAAATAGAACCCGTTTTCAATTTTTCTTGGTTAAAAAAAACGATAGAAAAAAACGATCGTCTGTGGGGAAATCCATCGGAATCAGGTCGACACATGCTCAGAAGCATTGAACTTCTTTTTTTTCAGTACGTCATTGTGTTTTACGTCACCGCGTTGGACACGGTCAGATTTTTGACTGATGGTGTGCAGGCAAGACTGATGAAAGCCGGCTTCATCGGATATCACTGATTGTCGCCATTACTAGTGAAAAAAAAAATATGTCCCCGGATTTCAGTTTAAAAATCTGGTCACCATACTCTAGGTACGAAATTTAAAGAAATATTTCAATTTTATTGTTTCACTTCAAGCATTATTAAAATCACTGCTCCCGAAAAAACGTCCGTTGTTTGTAAAAAAAAATTGCATTGATACATGTCCCCTGGGGCAGGACCCAGGTCCCCAAACACTTTTTATGGCAATAACTTGCATATAAGCCTTTAAAATCTGCACTTTAGATTTCCCCCATAGACTTTTCCAGGGTGTTCTGCGGCTTTTCGAATTTACAGCGAACACCCCAAATTGTTCGCTGTTCGGCGAACAGGCAATGTTCATCCTTAGTGACATGCAATTGGCAGGCCCTAATGGAAGAACAAGTCCAAGGAAAATATATTAGGCACTGCAGTAGCCACTTATCTTTTATGCATCTACCTAGTATCTGTCCACTTTGTTATCCATGGCTATAACCTTACAGTCATATAAAGGAAAGCTGTTTTTGTGTTGGAAAGTTTACAGGGTCTGAGAGCATTTAAAGCTTTACTGCCATTTACTATGAGAACAATCATACATTTCCATTGAGAACATGCATCCAGTGTAAACGGTATATAATATGTGTATATATAAAGAGTGACCCATTCTATAGAAAGACATAACAGTGCTAATTACTCTCTAGTGATTAGATGGTTAGCTGAACATAAAAAATACTGAACTTAGCTGGAAGACCTTTCATACTAATAATAAATGTATATGGCCAGATTCAGGTAGATCAGAGCATCTTTGCTCTGGAGTAACGCATCTCATTTGCGTTACGCTGCAGAAATTTTAGGAGCAAGTGCTGTTATTCAGGAAGCACTTGCTCCTAAAGTTGCGGCAGCGCATCGCAAATGAGCCAGCGGAATTCAAATTGGGTGGGTACGGGGCGTGTAGTATTCTAACTATGCGCGATCCCGCGGCGAACGTACTGCGCATGCGTCGAGTGTCAATGCATCCCAGTGCGCATGCTCCAAGTTCTGTCAGTGAACGTCAATGACGTCACGTCCCCATTCATGAATGTTTTACGCAAACGACGCGATTTGTTTTTTATCCGACGCGATGACGACGGCTATACCTAACATAGGATACTCCACTAGGGGGCTGCTTTATCTTTACGCCGCGTATCGCTTCCGGAAACGTCGTAAAGTCACTGCGTCGTGCCCGAAAAAGATCGTGAATTGCCTATTTCCGCTCATTAACATATTTTTTGAGCGTAAATCGGCGGGAACGCCCCCGGCGCCATTTTTAAGTTGAAGTAACGATGCGATGGCGAAATTCAATTACGCCGATCGCATCGGAACTCCAACCCGGCGTTTCTTGTTTTCTGGTTATAGAAAACAGAAACGCCGGCTTAAAGTGACAGTTAGGCTGGCGGATCACTGGATCCGCCAGCCTAACTCTTCATGAATCTGGCCCATAATGTATAAACACATAGGCCCGGATTCACATACATCGCAGCATATTTATGCCGCCGTAGCGTATCTTCTTTATGCTACACCGGCGCAACGCAGAGAGGGAAGCATGGAATACACAAAGCAAATGCTCCCAACTTTGCGCCGACGTAGCTTATAGTCGTAGGCGTAAGTCAGCATAAGTAAAAGTAGGTAGAAGTGGGCTGGAAGTGGGCGTGATACATTTAAATGAAGCGTGACCCCATGCAGATGATGGGCTGAGCTTCAGACAAGCACTTAAAATGAACTGCGCATGCGTCGTACCTTGGACGCATCCAAGTGTGCATGCTCACAATCACGTCGAAACAACTGGCTTAGATACGTCGACACTGCCTACGACGTGAACGTAACCTACGCCCAGCCCTATTCACGTACAACGTAAACTACGTAAAATTAGACGACGTTCATTCCCTGGTCCATACCTTTGCATGAGTAGAGCCTCCAATATGGGGAAAACTTTACACCGGACATAAACCTTACGCAAATCGCTTAAAACATGCGACGGGCGCAAGTACGTTTGTGAAATCGGCGTATCTCCCTCATTTGCATATTTGCATCGAAAATCAATGGGAGTGCCAAATGCGTCCAGCGTAACTATGCGCCCACTATACGCCGGCGTAGGCAAGTTACGTCGGTCGGATGAAGTCAGTTTTTAGGCGTATCTTAGTTCTTTGGCAACGGCGCACAGACATGACGGTGCATATTTACACTTACGCGGCGTATCTCGAGATACGTCGGCGTAAGTGCTTTGTGAATCCGGGCCTTAGCATATTGTAAAGCGACTGCTTGTTAAGAATATGTTAATAGTCAAATGTCCATTGACTGGACAGAAGTTCAATTCAAATTAGCCATTGGTTACAGCAAAGTCATGATGCTAGGGGCACATGAGTGAGCACACTTCCAGCACAAAACAGCAACAATTGCAGTTATATGGATATAGGTTTTAGCTCAGCATGAAACCCACTGAGGTATTTCCCGCTTATAGGCCAAATTATTTGTAATAGATTTATATAAAAAGGCCAAGATCTCTGTCTGGTAGGTTTATAGCTGTTTGTTTGGATGTTGGAGAGGTTTCCACTCACTTCCTGCTCCGGGGACCACACAGGTCCCCAATGGGGATAAAAATTGTGATTTAAAACAGAAAATCCTTACCCATCTCCACTCTACTAAAAAGAAGTATCATTTTTTTGATTTTCTCTTTATGACTGTTTAAAGGATTACCGTTATTTCTTTCATTATTTCATAGGTGAATTTTAAATGATAGAGGCAGAATATCAACCAAAAATCTAGAAAAAATACATGATACAAATGTTATAAATTGAGTTGCAGTTCAGTCAGAAAAATAAGTATTTGATCCCCAAGCAAAACATGTACTTGGTGGAGAAAAACTTGTTGGCTAACACTGGGGTTGCAGTGACAAGATGGGCACAGCCAGAGTGGATTGCATGAGTGGCTGAAATTAAGACAATATGATCAAATCCACCATACAATATACATATTATTATGTAATAAATAAATATTATTATGTAATAAACAAGGCAATATGTAAAGGACATTAACCTGTGCAATCAACATTTATTAAAGTCAATACAGTCAAACAACAGGAATAATCTAATATCTAACGCCCAGCCCTATTCACGCACTACGTAAACGGCATAAACAGCGTAAAATTTGACGGCGTCGTTCCCTGGCCCATACCTTTGATTTAGCTGTGCCTCATATAGCAGGGGTAACTTTACGCTGGATGTAAGCCTTACGAAAAGCGTGTATATGAAGCGGCCTGGGTGCATCTACATTCGTGAATCGGCGTATCTTGCTCATTTGCATATTTATAATGGGAACGCCGTGTTTTTCGGCGTATCTCGCTTTGGGAATCGGCGCAAAGATGCGACGGCGCACATTTGAAATTACGGCGGCGTATCTGGAGATACGCCGGCGTACTTCTTTGCTGAATCTGGCCCTTTCTGTTTACTCTGGCAATGTTAGGTTGGTGAACAAAGTCCTACATTTGCGTGGTATACATATGGGCATAATAGGCACTGTGGTCTGTAAAGACTCTGCCCCAGTACAATGTGCCCACAGCTCATTCATTTGCAAACCGCTACTGGATTTGCATATGTATGTCCCGACATAGGATATGCATTAGCATGAAAATGTGGCAAGATTTTCATAAAAACAAGCTTCACTGGATAATTTTAATGCATGTTTCCCTTCGGCTCATTTATAATGTTGGGTTTACACAGGCTGAATATGGACCGGTATCAGCAGGTTCAACAGAAACCGACGACATTCAATCACTGTGTACAGCATCCTTACCAACAGAGAATGACTGGCTTTTGTCAAATGGACATGCAAAACCAGCATCCAATCAGCGTATGCAGCAAATGGCTATGAGCACTGATAGGTTCTGGTGGGAAGGGAGAATACAATAGAACAGTGGGTGATATCGGCACACTAACATCTGTTATGTTAGTAGTAGTACAGAAATCTCTTTTTTTCCCCATTCAGCACCCTGGATTAAACAAAAACATTATTTTTAGTGTGTACCACTTAAGACCCGGACCATTATGCAGGGAAAGGACCTGGCCCCTTTTTGCGATTTGGCACTGCGTCACTTTAACTGACAATTGCGCGGTCGTGGCTCCCAAACAAAATTGGCGTCCTTCTTTTCCCACAAATAGAGCTTTTTTTTGCGCTAAAAGCAAACTGGAGCGTAAATTTTGAAAAAAAAAAAATATTTTTTACTTTTTGCTATAATAAAGCCACTTTTACATTGAGGAGTTTTTCAGACGGTACAGCGCTAAAAATAGCGCCTAAATACCGCCTGAAAAACTCCTGCCCAGCCTTCTCAATGTGAAAGCCCGAGGGCTTTCAAACTGAGGCGATTCGCTGGCAAGAGAGAAAAAAATCTCCTACAAGCAGCATCTTTGGAGCAGTGAGAGGAGCGCCGTGTATACCGCTCCTTCACCGCTCCTTTCCATTTAAAGCAATGGGAAACCGCGGTAATACCGCCCACAATGCTCCTCTGCAGAGGCGCATTGCTGGCGGTATTAACCTTTTTTCGCCCGCTATCCTGTGGAAATTCCGACGGTATAGCGCCGTGATTTTTAGCGGTGCTATACCGCCACTGCACTGATTACTGTGAAAATTACACTGGCAGTAAAGGGGTTAACAAGGAGGGGCGCTATAGGGGTTAAGTGTGCCCTAAGGAAGTGTTCTTACTGTGGGGGCGTGGCTGTGCATGTGACATCACTGATCGTCGTTCCCTAACCGGCGGTGATTGGGTCCACGGGTCCCGCAGGCTTGGTCACGGAAAACAGGACCAGGTCGCAAGCTCGCTGCCCCGGCGCGCTTGCGACCCACGGCTGGGCTCTTAAAGGCGACGTACAGGTACGTGCCTGTGAACAGCCGTGCCCTTTTGCCGACGTTTCTCTGGTATCAGCATGAGTAACTTATCACCTGAGGTCAGTCACTTCATTGTGTATATGGGTTTACAACCAAATTAAGGAAAACTGAAGGAAGGTAATTTTTAGCACCAGTCACATTGCACAGCTGAAGAGAGAGCTTGCTGCTGCTGTTGCTTGTCTCCTTTGCATCTGATGAGTGAACTAAAGCGGGAAAATTAGTCTGTACTGGTTAGATGAAGGGGGGCTGCCTTTTCTGATTGGGAGGGAGAAGGAATACACAGGAGGGGGAGTCTGTACTGCTAGGGAGAAAGAGGGGATCTGTACTGGAGTGGGGTCTGTACTGGTGGGGAGGGAGCAGGACTTTATTGGAGGGGAGTCTGTACTTGTAGAGAGAGGCGGTCAGTATTGGTGTAAATGGGGGGCTGTACTGGGAAAGAGGTCTGTACTGGAGGGGGGGGGGTTTCTTACTAGAAGGGGCTGGAAGGAGGGTATGTGCTGGACATGCAGGAGCATATAAACGCAATGCTTGAAGTGTCTGCGCAACTCAGATCAAGAGGGGAGAATATAACAGACAGTCACATTGCAGCCATGTTATTATGCAGTTTGCCCGATACATACACTGCACTAATCAATGCACTGGAGACACGGCCTGAAACAGATCTGACGGTAGCATTTGTAAAAACCAGGCTCATAGATGAGTATCAGAGAATAAAGGAATTAATGCATGACTCCACAGAAACCAGCACCACTCTTAGGCCCCATACACACGATCGGACATATCCGATGAAAACGGTCCGCGGACCATTTCCATCGGATATGTCCGATCGGGAGTTTGATCCGATGGCGTGTACACACCATCGGATCAAATTCCCCGCCGCCGGACGGCGCGGTGACGCGGCGGTGACGTTGACGCCGCCGCGTCACCGCCACGTCACCGCACCAGGAAGTAAAACACTTCCGCGGCGGCGGTGGGGGAAGACATGTCTGCTGGTAAGTGTACTAACCAGCAGACATGTCGGGCGGACAGATTCCACCGGATGGATTTCAAAGCATGCTTTGAAATCTGTCGGGTGGAGAAATCTGTCCGCTAGCCCATACACACGAGCGGAGATGTCTGCTGAAACGGTCCATCGGACCGTTTTCAGCGGACATATCCCCTCGTGTGTACGAGGCCTTAGAGCTACAGACAGGAAAGAAACCAGAGTGTGTTTCAGATGCCACAAACAGGGACACATAAAATGTACTATATGGAAAGCAGAGCAAATGAGACAACGCCCCTCTTATGCTAAACAAAAGGTGAAAACCACAATCAATGACCCAAGGGAAGGCAACTGGAATGTCACATTTAAAGCGACAGGCAACAATAAATGCCAAGACTGGTGCATCGATTCAGGGGCAACCAGTCACATGACGAGTGATAGAAGTTTCTTCACAGAACTTGAACCGAACAACAAAGAAACTATTTACCTTGCAGATGGAAGCACAATACATGCAGAAGGATGTGGGCATGGAACCCCTGTATGCCCTGATGATGCGGGACACAATTTAACCATACCAGTAAAAGATGTGCTTTATGTTCCTAATCTAGAAGGAGGACTCTTATCTGTGAAGCGTCTAACAGCCAGAGGACTCACTGTGAAATTTCAAGGTGACAAGTGTTCCATTCTAAACACTTCCCAAAGTCAGCCAGAAGAGAGCCTCAAGACCACTTGACTTAGTTCACAGTGACGTGTGTGGTCCCCTAAACGCACCTGGAGACAACAGGTACATAGTGACTTTCATAGACGACTACTCAAGATATACAGTCACCTACCTAATGCAACACAAGAGTGAAGTATTCGACAAATTACAAGACTAGATAACAAAGACAAGTAACAAGCTTCAGAGGAAGCCTCTCATACTTCGGAGCGATAATGGAGGTGAATTCACAGGAGGTAAGATACAAGAGTACTTAAAAAGGCATGGAATAGAACATCAAATAATAGTTCCGTATACACAGGAACAAAATGGAGTAGCAAAGAAAGAATAGAACTCTGACTGAAATGATCAGATGTACAGTATGCTGACAGACTCTGGACTACCACAAAAATACTGGGGTGAGGCAGCCATGACAGCTACATATTTGCAGAACAGACTTCTTTCCAGAACAGTGGAGAAAACCCCATATGAACTATGGCACAATGAGAAGCCAAGTGTAAAACACCTAAGAGTTTTTGGATGCAAAGCATTTATCTACATACCTGAAGAAAAACGCACCAAACTCCAAAACAGAGTGTTTGAAGGTATCTTCGTTGGATACAGTGACAATGTCAAGGGTTACAGAATCCTAAATCCCAAAACAGCCAAGGTTACCATTACCAACAGCATAACTTTTGTTGAAGATTTAAGAGACAATGTAATGACAACAGTAGAAGCAACAATAGAAGAGAAAACTGACATTGACCAGCCCATCTCTGTAACTTCCAAACAAACAGTTGAAGTGAGTATAGACTCAACCAGTAATGAAGAGCAGATACAAGAAGGCTCACACACAAAAATGAGACGGGTCAACAAAAGAAAACAAAGGTAAACCACCTATACGTCTCTCATACAAAGCACGTACTGCCAGTATCAACGAACCTGTAAACTGGGAAGACACATCTCAACTTTCAGAAAAAGAAGCAAGTAAATGGAAAAAGATTGCTGAGGAAGAGATAAAATCCAATCATGACACTAAAACATGGACACTTACAGAACTACCACCCGGAAGGAAAGCCATAAGCTGTAAATGGACTTTTAAACTGAAATGCAATGCAGATGGCACAATTGAACGATACAAAGCAAGACTAGTAGCCAAAGGATATTCTCAAAAATACGGAGAGGACTATGATGAGACATTTGCACCAGTAGTCAAGCAGACTACAATACGGACTTTACTGACAGTAGCCATCACAAGGAAAATGCAAGTGAAATATTTTGATGTGAAAACCGCGTTTCTACATGGCGATTTAACAGAAGAAATCTACATGGAACAGCCGCCAGGATTCAAAGATGAACAAAAGTCAGACCTAGTATGCAAACTTTGCAGGAGTATATATGGCCTAAAACAAGCAGCCAGAGTGTGGAATATAAAAATAAATGAAGTGCTTACACATCAAAAGTTTCAAAGGAGTAAAGCAGACCCCTGCTTATACACAAAGAGATTGGCAAACAGATGGGTCTATATGCTTATTTATGTGGATGATATCCTGATTTGCTTTGAGCAAGAAGGTGTTGAAGCAGAAATACTTGAAAAACTAAATCAGCACTTTGACACCAAAGACCTCGGCAACATAAAGAATTACCTCGGCAACCAGATCGAGAGAGAAGAAGATGGCAGCTTTCTTCTGAATCAAAGACACAAAATACAAGAAATAATTGAAACTTTTGGAATGGAAGACGCCAAACCAGTGAAATCTCTCAGGGAAACCAACTACCTAAAGGAGATGAATTGTCTAGATAACCCATTACCTACTAATACTCAATACAGGAAAGCAATAGGGAAATTGCTGTACCTTACCACTGCTACAAGGCTGGACATTGCAGCAACAGTTGGAATTTTATGCAGAAAAGTTTCAATGTCAAATCAAAAAGACTGGAATGCTGTAAAACGAATCATTCGCTATCTTAAAGGGACTTCGCACTACAAGCTCAAGTTACCAGCAAGCGATGAAAGCACCTTAACAGGATATGTGGATGCTGACTGGGCAGGAGACACCAGTGACAGAAAATCTACTAGTGGCTACTTATTTTTCCTGTCAGGAAGCGCCATCAGTTGGACTAGTAAAAAACCAACTCTCTGTTTCACTGTCGTCTACTGAAGCAGAATACATTGCTGCAGCGCAGGCAAGCAAAGAAGTTATATGGCTAAGACAGCTATTAACAGATTTAGGTCAACCACAGTTGGGACCAACAGAAATCTATGAGGACAATCAAGGATGCATTATACTTGCACATACGGAAGGAGTCAATTCAAAAACCAAGCACATTGATGTGAAGTTTCACTTTCTTAGGGATCTTCAAGAGCAAGGTCTTCTTAAGTAAATTTATTGCCCGACCGATGATATGACAGCAGACATCCTTACAAAGCCTCTGACTGCTGAAAGTCATTCAAGGCTCACAAAGAAGGTTTAACAGACTAAGCCTTATGCCGCGTACACACGATCGTTTTTTGTAATGAAATAAAACAACGTTTTTCATCATGAAAAAAAACAAGTTTTTCTAACTTTATCATAAAAAAACAACCCTGCCTACACACCATCGTTTTCTGAAAATGCTCTAGCAAAGCGCGGTTATGTACAACACGTACGACGGCACTCTGTTCCATTGAAGCTCCTGTCTCATAACTTGCTTCTGAGCATGCGCGGGTTTAAAACGTCATTTAAAACGTCGTTTTAGCCCACACACGATCATTTTTTATGACACAAAAAAATGACATTTTGAAAAACGACATAAAAAATTGAAGCATGTTCGAATTTTTTTTTGGTCGATTTTTAGAAGACAAAAAACGATGTGAAGCCCACACACGATCATTTTAAATGACGTTTTTTATTTCTATGATATGTGTTGTATTTCCTATCCACAGTGATCTACTTGATGGTTTCTTTTTCCTGCCTTGTTGTCTGTGTGTGTTCTCCTTATCAAGTGCAGAGACATCTTTGTCTGTGTGATGATGTTCCAATAAAGAAGCCAGTTCCTGTTACTACACAACGTCTGATCTGAATTGACTCCGCTGCACCTATCAATCGTACTTTGCAACACTCTTTGTGATAACATTACATGGCTCTCACCCCAGCACCCTGTGGGATATGCAGTCAATGCAGTACATTTCATATTCTTGACCACTGCATTCTGTACACTGAGTTCAATGTAACATACTCCTGATCACTGCACTCTAAGTAAATTACTAATTGGAGATTTCTTTAAGAATGTGTGCAAAAAAGCATGGTAATCAGTTACATTTTTTTAACATGTCTGTAAGGCTCTCTTGGGTGGCACAGTCTTTGAAGCATATTTTGTGGGTAAAAGGACTTTGGCATATGTGCAAATTAAGAGGCTCGACAGCAGAAAGTTAGTCTTCTGAATATTTTATGCCAAATGTGTTTGAAACATTATTGCTGTTTATCAATGTATTGTCTGAAAGAGCTGCTGGGTTGCAACACTACAAACAGACTGTACTAAAAGCTGCAGCTAGCTAAACAAATGAATAAAACATTGTATTTACTAATAATACCTTCTGGTTGTGTTTCTGTGCTTATTATAAATCTTCCAGTGGCGGAGCTCAGTTTTCTGGAGGATCGGCAGATGAGGGGAGAATAAACTTTGTGCTCACCTCTAGAAAAAACAAGCAGTTGACCCATGCAGTGCAGGCACAGCCCCACTGCCCGGAGTTGGGCTTAAAGTGATAATTGGTATATGTATACAAAGTGTGTTCAGAAAGTAATGAGAATGATATTTAAAAAAACAAAAAAATTTGAAAAATGTTACATTTGAACACTGTCTCCTTAAAAGTATGCACCTTGTATTTGTACACAACGCTCCCAGTGAATTTTTCATTCTTCATAGAATCCCTGAAAGTCTTCAAGTGGGATAGCGTTCAGAGCCTATTTAGTGGCTCGGCTCAAAAACTCAGGCTCTCTTTCCAAACAAGCCAACTGTTCCTTCTGATCAGATGACCAGTTCTTTGGAACAAGTTTTGCACACAAATTTCTCATGTTCATATCCTGAGTCCTGTTCATATCCTGATTTTATGAACAATTGACTTGGTTGACTTGCGTTTCCTCTGCAATCATTCTGATTCTGGTGAGCTGTTGGTCACGGTTGAGAACAGACCTCACTGCATCCACATTCTGTTCTGTTTTAGATGAAGATGGGTGTCCTAATTGTTTGTCTTCAACACCTTCTCGTTCTTCCTTGAAGGCCTTGTGCCATCTGTACACTTATGCAGATGATAGCGCATCGGGTACAGTTGTTTAAGGCTCACTTTTATTTTTCTTAATATGAGGCACTTGAACAGGGTATTACAAAAAGAATGTCTAGTCTCTGACAGGGCTGGAATGCAGCCAATCAGTGTTCTAATGCCCCGTACACACAATCAGAATTTCCGATGGACTTTGTAGCCCCATCTGAGTTTTTTCATCGGAAATTCCGATGAATTCCATTGGACTTTAGATATAGAACATGTTCTATATTTTTCTAATGGAATTCCGTTGGAATTCCGATGTGATTTGGCCGGGCAAAAGCCAGATTGTGTGTACGTGGCATTACTCTAAGATATGCAGTACCTAGCACCCCACCCCAAGTGACCTTGGCCAGCTTCTCCCTTCACAGAGCAGAGCCCTTTGCGAGCATAGGACCACCGTGTGTGTTTTTAGAACATCTTTATGACACAAGTTGTACCTCACTGAGTACTGATATATACCCTGCTTTATACTGTAAGTCCTCTCCAATCCTCCTTTGAAGCTGGGTTTGGGCTGAGATTACTCAATATTCACACCTATATTTTTTTTAAATATTTTTAGTTGAATGCATGTATACTAGACATGTGCAATTAGTTTCAGACAAATTATTGGTTATTCTGAGTATCGGATATATAAGAATCTCTGAATGAAATAGTAACGAATTTCATTGAAATTTGTTAAAATTCGTTTTGTTTATTCATTTTCTAAACAAATTTTCAGAGCAATTAGAGTTCGGATTGGCCGAAAAATGATCGACCGGTTCAAATTCTGTATGAAGAATAGCTGGTTGTTAAGCGGCGTTCCAGGAAGCCAGTAGCCGCATCCTTAACAACCAATGAGTCATCAGCTTACAGCTGGCCTCCCCTCTGACAGCTAAAATGTAAACAAAACAATGCCGGAAATAAAAAATTCTGAAAAAAAAATAAGACCAATTTTTTTTTTAAATGCCATGGGATCCGCCCCAAAAATCCATACCAGACCCTTATCCAAGCATACAGCCTGGCAGGTCAGGAAAGGGGGGGGCACAAGCACCCCCCCACCTGAACCCTCAATGAATGCTTCCTGTGGACTGCCTGCTCCTCTGTCTGACATTTCTTATACAGGTGAGTGGCGGAGTCACCCGATGACGTCAGGGGGTGATCCCACTCCTTTGTGATGTCACAGACTGAGGCATGCTGGGTCCATGACCTTACAAGGGAATGGGGTCACCAGGTGGCCCCTCCCCTTACATAGGAAAGTTAGCCTGATTCGCCGGGCGGCGTGAGATGGATCTACATCAGGGGACATTGTTTTTTATTTTTTAATAAAGGAATTGTCAAAAACGTGTTTACTTTCTTTATTCACTTTCTACACATTTTTGGTGAATGAGTAGTGATACTCTGTATCCCATACTCATTCACATAGGGGGTGGGAACTAGAGCCCCCCCTGCCCCAAAGCACCCACCCCCCATGTTGAGGGCATGTGGCCTGGTATGGTTCAGGAGTGATCGCTCATCCCCCCATCCTGACCTGCCGGGCTGCATGCTCGCATAAGGGTCTGGTATGGATTTTGTGTGGGACCCCCCTGCCTGCAGACCCCCACAACCACAAGGGTTTTGGGGATGAGGCCCTTCAAGGTGCTTTGAGTGGGGGGCAGATAATGTGCAATAAAAAATATAAAAGAAAACATAGGTTGAACAGATGATATATGATTGAAGATGGAGGTATCTAAACACAATTAGGTATCTATACAAAATAACTGGGTGTTAATTCAAGGTGTATCCCAAAATTTCATATATTTTTTTCAAAAATATGCATAGTGTCTTGGAGAGTGTGATGGGCACGTTCTGAGAGTTGGAAAGTTTCCATTCTGGATAGTACCTGGGTTCAAATAAGATTAGGTGCAATCATTAATATTATTGAACTGAATAGGGAGTGTAATATTCAGTTGCAGGAGATAGGAATGTTTGGTATAGAGGCGAACAAAAGGCATATTTTTGGTGTAATTGTTTTGCCTGTAACAAGTGTTACTTTATTGGTAGCTGCCTGCCAAATTGGTTGAAGAAATTTGCAACTCCAAAAAATATGTAGAAAGGAGCCTTGGTCTGTGCATCCCCATAAACAATTAGGAGAAGATGTAGGATAAAAGAAGTGTATTTTGGTAGGGGTCATATACCATCTGAAGAATAATTCTGTTGGGGCCTCCCTGATTGAGACTGAGCGGTAGCATTTATGGAGACCCAGTCCTCTATATCAATAGAACTTTCCAGTTCCTCTTCCCATTGCAATATTGATTTCAATTTTTCAAGGAGATGAAGATTGGTAAAGATGAGATATCAAACCTTTGTCCCTTGGGGATGTAATGCATATGTGTTTAAATTGTGTGTTAGGAGGGTGAATAGTTAGTGAGTAATATTCTCTAAAGAAGTTTTTCGGTTGTATATAGCGGGAGACTTCTGAGGGAGGAAAGTTATATTTATCTGTAATTCGAATGAGGGTAATTTCCTGTCAACGGTAAGGGATCTAAGTGGCTCCTATCCTTGAAAGCTGATTAAAATCTAGGGTCGCCTAAAAACATGGCCAATGGTATTATCAAGTATGAGAGTTTAAAAGTATCTTCATGCTGAAGCCAAAGTTGGTATGTGTGTGCTACTATAGTGTTAAGAATATGGATTGTTCTGGGGGAGGAAACATTCAACCAAAGCTGGCCCTGTATATGAAAAGGGATTATTGTGGAGGACTCAAAGGAGATCCATGTGGTGTTAAGGTTTGGGGTAAACCATTCGGCTAGTTGTGAGAATCTGTGTCATGGATATGCATTAAGCTCTGGCAGTTTACCTGTCTCCATGTGGTTATTAGAGGCCTGATCCTCCTTCTGGCTGTCTCTTATCACCTTCCTCCCTGGATGGCTCCACCCTAGGCCATCCCAGGAAGCCGATATTAACTGTTGCACTGCAGGTCTGCAGTGCTGTTCAACCTTTGTTTGTAGCTAAGAGTTCCTGTCCGCTGTGTGCTAGTTTATCTTCCTGTGTACCGATTTGGCTCGTCCCTGACTACCCTTTCTTGCCTGTGACCCCGACCTTTTGGCCTGTCCCCTGGTTACCCTTGTCTGCCTGTTGCCCCGACCTCAGCTTACCATCACTATTGCTTGCTGCTTCCCCTCTCTCCTTGTGGAGCATGACCTAGGTGATTCCAGGGGTCGCGAGCTGGATCCAGTTGCGGCAAAGCCCATCCTCACCACTAGAGGCTCTGGTGAAAACAAAGCTGGGTCTTAGATTCCGTGCCCTGGGGGATCTTGGGTTCACAATTCCTCACCGATCGCAGCAGTCGGCCAAGGGTTCACTACCCTGTGGTGCATCCCTGTCCCCAAAGTGGTGCACTTGTCACCTGGCCTCAGGTGAGCTGACAATCTGGTTGTAAGGAAGTATAGCCAAATGTTAGTGAGGCCAAATCCCCCCTGGGGTTGTGATCTGTATGTAAGGGAGTAGCTATATCTTGTTTTTTCCCCTAACCAAATACATTTATTTATCTCTTTTTGTAGGGATCCTAGTCCAGTTTTGGGGATATTGATTGGGAGGGCACAGAAATAATAAAGTACATTTGGGAGAATCATCATCTTAACAGCACAAATTCTACTAAAAAAAGATAGTTGGTATGAGGACCATAATTTCAGCAAGGAGTTTATGTACAGTAGGTAAATAAGGGGGGGTCATTGGTTTGGAAAAGTGATTTGTAGGGTTATGTAATATGTATACCCAGGTATCTAAAGGATTGAGAACACCACGTGAAACAGAGTGATCACAGCGTCTCCCCGCAGGGATGTAGTCCCAAGGGAGGGGCGAGCACGCTGACTAACCCCCAGCCAGAACAGCTCGGATGATGGGGGCAAGCTTACTGAGGAGGAACAGGAAGTGAGAAATTCAGACGAAGAAAAAAAACATTTAGAAGGGAAATCGAAGGAAAAGGTAAGTGAGCCAACAATGCACTAGCTTAAAGGAAACTATTTAAAAAATAAAAAACAAACCTTTACAACCCCTTTAATTTGTATTCATTGGGGCCCTTTGTATATCCTTTAATGTTGGTGTTATTTCTAATTGCATGTTCAAGGGGTTCAATCGCTAGTGCAAATAATAAGGGGGATAAAGGACATCCCTTCCTGGTATATTTTTTTAGGGGAAAGAATTCAGAGTTATTGCCTGCTATTTTGATCCTAGTTTGGAGGCAGAAGGTTTTTTATCTGAATGCATTCTATGCATTCAGATAAAAAACCTTCTGTGTGCTGCAGACCCCTCAGCACGCCTAATACTTACCTGAGCACCATCTCTATCCAGCAATGGCCACGAGTGCCTTGGCCATCCGTGACTCTTCCTCCTTATTGGCTGAGACTCAGCAGCAGTGCCATTGGCTCCCACTGCTGTCAAAGTCAGTTAGCCAATCAGGAGAGAGGGGCGGGGCTGAACCAGGGCTCTGTGTCGGAATGAACACACGGAACTGCAGCAAGCTGCTTGCTGTGGGGGCACTCAACAGGAGGGAGGAGCCAGGAGCACTGAAGAGAGACCCGAGCAGAGGAGGATCTGGCCTGCTCTGTGCAAAACCATTACACAGAGCAGGTAAGTATAACTTATTATAATTTTTTTATAGAAAAAAACAAGACTTTACAATCGGCTTCCTGACCTGCTGCTTAACAACCAGCTACACTTCACACAGAATTCAATTTGATCGATCATTTTTTTACCAATCTGAATCCTAATCGTTCTGAAAATGTGGAACTTGTTTGAAAATGAATAAACAAAAATAAATTTAACAAAAATGAAATTAAGTTTAACGAATTACGAAACCACACTAAATTAAATTTCCTGTAAACCCTACTACACAAATAAACTCAGCTAAATTAGTAACATAACGAATATATACGATACAAAATGAATGTTTTCATTCTGCACATGTCTAATGTATACATGTGTATATGCATTGCTGTTTCCATTGTATAATGTGAAAAACTTTTTTTATTTTTTATTTTTTGTAGAAATACATAATCTTATTGTAACACCTGATGGTGCAACTCAAAATGGTATGAGAAATGAGTTAGCCCCGTACTCCATCATTGATTCTAATATAACTTATAAAGTTAGGCAGTATTAGCCTTTTTCATGATGAATCACCTTTAACCCCCTGAGCGGTATTCCAGAGTCTGGCTCGAGGTGGAATTTCAGGACCAAAAGTGGTAACCCCAAGCCAGACTCGGGATCGCTCGCAGTGTCCACAGGCAGGGAATTACTTACCTTGTCCCTGGATCCTGCTATGCCTCCCCGATGTGTCATCGAGCTGTCTCCTCGCTCGATTCACACAGTGCCCGTGTGTCCCGCCGAACTCCGTTCCCTGCAACATTACGACGCACGGGGGCGGAGATCGGCGCAAAATTTTAAAAAGTAAATAAACACAATACATACAGTATACTGTAATCTTATAGATTACAGTACTGTATGAAAAAAATACACACCCCCTTTGTCCCCAGTGGTCTGCCCAATGTCCTGCATGCACTTTTATATAATAAAAACTGTTCTTTCTGCCTGGAAACTGGAGATTGTCCATAGCAACCAAAAAGTGTCCTTTTATGTCAAATGTGGTTTTAAACCAGCTAAAAAACAGTGATAATAAATTATAATCATTTGCATTTAGATATTTAAATTTTGGGAAATTCGTCATCAAAAAATTTAAAGTAATAATTTGTATTGAGATACAAAAATAAGTGCGCTAATAACATATAATAAGACACAATCTAATGTGCTAAATATATACTGAAGTCCATAAACTAGAAAGTATTGTCCATAAATAGTGTTGCCAACAATCACCATACAGTGTGTAATAGTGTATTGTTATAAAGTCCTATTGGTGCAATAGTTTCTGAAAACTTAAAATTCTTCCAAAGTCTTGAATGCGTGTATAGAAACTTCCACCACACTCTAATGATTTCACCCAAAAGTGCTCAATAGGTATATGCGCTTACCAGAAACACCTGACTTCTCTAATTAAAAAGAAAGTCAGAAACAGCCTTAGCAGTATTGTGACTGCAAACACATCGGTGATAACAGGATAGCTGATGTTCTCAATCCCATATTGGATACGGTGACATAAATATGAGAAAAAAATAATCCATAGCGTAATACTGCTTAATTTATTAAAAATAGGAACATAAAAAAAGTGGCCTCTTACATTAAAAGAATGCCAGACCTGACATCAAGGCTGCTCGCTTGTAAGTCAAAGGTAGTCTGCTGCGCTTCAATCGCAGCTACGCTGCCTCGCAGCAGCATGTAGCGGCGTGCGTTCCACTCCGAGACTCCGACAACCAGATGACCGGATACTAGGCGTATCATGTGACTAGTTACGCTGCCGACGTACGTTTCGTTGTGCTAAACGTCTTCAGGGCACGTAACTAGTCTGGCAAAGGCTCATGGTATTTGTAGTGTATTGGACCCCTCCCATCATACAATTAAAGCAGACAGGCCAGTTAACTCATTCAGCACACCAGCCTTGATCTCGAGCATTACAATTGACAGGTATGGAAGTTAGATCCGGCAATACAAAATAAAAATAGCAATTAAGCCAATTAAATAAGTAAAACATATATGAAGAAAAAATCAATTAAATAATAGTGATTATAATGAAAAATATTTTTTTTATTTAAATCTGCAGTCTCAAAGTCACGGATAAGACTCGCACTGCGTGGTTATTATACAGGTACATTTTAGTTACTAGTCATACTCGAAGGGTGAATTGTTATAGACCAGCTACATCTCCAGAAACTTAGACTGTCATTAAACAAAAAACCGACTAGCAAAAACACCATATTGATACTGAAGACTAACCTTCACAAAATATGTACAAAACCCCAAAACACAAAAGTTTAAGGAGAACTCAGCAGTTCCTCCATCCACTGGAGTGCAATGAATTGCTCCCCCCATATGATGGTGGACTCTGCCAAAATTCCTTGATCACCTATAGTACAGTTGATTGCTCTCTCAGTTTGGTGATGGTATATTCAAAGTGACATTACACCTAAAACCTATGAACCATTGAATGACATTCTGGCAGATCTCAATATCATGGAAGGCAACCAAAGGTATGCTCTTTAGCTGTTGGATAAAAAACAGTTGAGATCAAGCTCAATGTTCATACCCAACGGTTGCATCGTACGAAGCTTATATATCCATTGCGTTTCATTTTGCGAAATGCTTCGGGTCATGTTTGTCCCTCTCCAATTTCTTGTGATTTTATCAACTCCAATAAAGGAGCATAAACTGGGGTCACTATCATGATGGCTGGCAAAATGCCTAGAGACACTATGGTTTGGGAAGCTTTTTTTAATGTTGCCCAGATGTTCATTTACTCTAGTCTTTAACTGTCGCGTGGTTCTGCCAACGTATTGAAGTGGGCAGGGGCACTGAAGAATGTAGGTCACATGATCAGTTTGACAGGTAATAAGAGGTCGAATTTTAAATTGTTCTTCTGTTATTATTGATTGAAAAGATATAGTTTTCTTCGGATCCCCTGATTTTCTGGTTATTTTACATGCCTTACATCTAGTGCAATGATAAAAACCGGATCCGTCCAAAAAAGTGCTTAGTTTTTTTGGGGGGTCAGGTACATTTGGGGCAATTTTATTTCTTAGTCCTGGTGCCCTTCTATAAATGAACCTGGGGGTACTGGGGATGATGGTCTGCAGATCTTTATCCTTAAGAAGTATTGGCCAATACTTCCTAAAAATACGCTCTATTTGTTTATATTGCCTGTGGTACCCTGTAATGAAGGGCACCTAACCAAAGATGCTAAAATCAAAAAAATCCAAATCAAATTTCTCATCAAAGGATTGAATTTAGCTATGGGAAATAATTATTTTTGGGCAAATACTAATTTCTACAATCAAATTGGAGGGGTAACTATGGGGGCACGTTATGCCCCCAGTGTTGCCAATATAGTACTAAACAAGTGGGAACATGAATCCATTTTTTCTGAAAGACGTGATTCACTCATGTTCTACAGACGGTATATAGACGATATTTAAATTTTTTGGGTAGGTGCGGAGAACACCCTACAGGAATACATCAATCAAATGAATAATAATCAATACGGACTTAAATTTTCGGCAGAAATTAATTCTGATATTGTAAATTATCTGGACCTTACTATCAAAAAGAAAGGGACTAAGTTTGAGATTCTTACGTACTTTAAAGAGACTGATAGGAATGGATCAGTCATCATCCCCAGTGGATCGGGGCCGTCCCAAAAGGACAATATATGAGACTGAAACGTAATTGTGCAACTTCTAGTGATTTTGACCACCATTAAGGTGAAAAAACTTCTAACGCTAACTGGCCCCCCAGTCCCCCCATTTTACTCACCTGAGCCCGTTTGTATTCTCAGTGGAGATGCACTCTACCTCTCTGCCCAGGGTTCTCGGCTCTTGATAGGATAGATTGATAGCAGCGCAGCCATTTGCTCCTGCTGCTGTCAATAAAATCCAATGACGTGGGCGCCGGGGCGCGGGGAAGAGTTTGGCATTCTTTGTCTATGCGCGCAAATGATGGACTCGGGAGCGCGCCCGTAAAGTAACCCCCAGGGAGAGCGCTTCTCCCAGAGTATTTACCGATGTGAGTGAGGAGCCGCGAGCGCCGCCGGGGGACACCAGAAAACTAGGTTCAGGACCACACTGTGCAAAACGAACTGCACAGTGGAGGTAAGTATCATATGTTTATTATTTAAAAAAAAAAACAATGGGTTACAATCACTTTAAAGTATAACTAAAGTTTTGAATAGAGTGTGGAAGGATTAGAACTTCTGTTGTGTTTTTATTGCTGTCTGTGCACCCATTAGGGAGATTCTCTCTTTTTATTTGTACTGTTTATCGTTATCATCAAAAGTGAAAGTGATAGAAAATCACTGCGGGATTGCCTAAGCAGTGCTGACCCTGACTGACCTGTTTACTGCCTGCCCTTGAGCCCTGTCTGGAACAAACTATTCTCTTGTTGTCCACCTAGTGTACTGTATTTACACTGTAGCTTTCCAGTCCTTGCTTCTCCCTTGGTGGAGTGCTAATTATTTCTGTAGCATGGTACCAGCACACAACAAAGAGCTCTGGGGGCTATTAAGGCTCCTGCCCTCCACTATCAGCTGGTGCTTAGACTCTGCTTCTTGTGCGAGACCCACCAGGGGGTGTTGCTGTTACACACATTCATTAAATATGGAATATGATTGGTTGTTATGGCATTTTGTATTTGGTGCTTTGTTCCTTGCTAAATTTACTATTGAGAATTGCATTTAAAATGTTTATCCAAACAAAATCCACTGGTTGACATTATAACCCAATATGACTTAATAATGGTAGGTAGTGGTTAGGTCACATGAAGACATAGTTGAAGATATCAACAATGTCCCCAGTGACATTATGTCTGCCTCACCACAGAAAAATCAATTTGGTCAGTATTAGATCAGGGGTTTCCAACCTCGGGATCTTCCTGGGCCATCTTGGATTAAGAGAAATTGACTTGGGCAACACATAAATTACACTAACAATAAACCTGGGTACACAAGATCCGAATATCAGGTCCTGCTGAAACAATGGAAGAATATTATTGTTTCAAGTGAAAAATGGATTGGCAATAATACTTTTTTCTATGGTACCACTTTCCACAGGTTGGTACAATTTACTGTATATTTCTGCATTACAATCAGGCCCGTCGGAACAAGACAGGCAAACCAAGCAATTGCTTGGGGCCCCCAAGCAGGAGCCTGCACGCCCGTCCACTCTGGCTGCTGTTGGAGGGGGGAATGTGTTGGTTCGTTCCACTTCCACTGGGGATGAGGGCTTTCCTCACTGAAGGGAGAGAGAGAAGGCAGAGGCAGCCTGAGACATTGCTGACACCAAGTGAGAGAAGGTCGTGGAGGAGGAGCTACAGAGAAACGTGGAGCAGAGAGAGACATGGAGCCATGCAGGGGAAACTGAGAGGACACTGACAGAAAGTAAGTGTTTCTGATTCCGGCACCCAGCGCTGCCAATGTACCCAGTCAGTTACCACCACCGCTGATTACATCCCACCCCCCCCCCCCAGCACTGACACTCATTCCACCCCCACCAGCACAGCCACTCATCCCCAACTCTGCTGGGGACACCTGCTGGGGGGGACTCTTATGGGGGACACCTGCTGTGGGGGGGACTCTTATGGGGGACACCTGCTGTGGGGGGGACTCTGATGGGGGACACCTGCTGTGGGGGGGACTCTGATGGGGGACACTTGCTGTGGGGGGGACTCTGATGGGGGACACCTGCTGTGGGGGGAACTCTGATGGGGGACACCTGCTGTGGGGGGAACTCTGATGGGGGACACCTGCTGTGGGGGGGGGGGACTCTGATGGGGGGGCACCTGCTGTGGGGGGGGGGGACTCTGATGGGGGGGCACCTGCTGTGGGGGGACTCTGATAGGGGAATCTGATGGGGGACACCTGCTGTGGGGGGACTCTGATGGGGGACACCTGCTGTGGGGGGGGGGGACTCTGATGGGGGACACCTGCTGTGGGGGGGGACTCTGATGGGGGACACCTGCTGTGGGAGGGGGGCTCTGATGGGGGACACCTGGTGTGAGGGGTGACTCTGATTGGGGACAGCTGCTTTGGGGAGGGCTCTGATGGGGACACTTGCTGTGGAATGGGAGGGGGAGAGGGGAGTAAGAAGTATTTTGGATTCAGTTATTGTACACTTTTTTTATGTATATTAATAGTTTTTTTGGTACAGTGTATAAACTGTATCACTATGCTGTGGTTCCTGTAGGCTTTGCGTGCGTGCGCAGGGGAGGGGGGCTTGGGGTCCTCCATGTCCATTTTGTTTGGGGCCCCCGAATTCCTTCAATCTCCTGGGTCTTGGTGCATAAAACCACTGGAGAGTAATTCCCTAATGCTTGGCTCACTCCTCTGTGTGTGGCTGTGGGTGCGGGAATTGCAGCAATTGCAGCAATTTCCACACCAGCAGCCACTGCACTGCAGTGAAAATGTGCTGCTCTGTGAAAATGCGCGGGGCTGTCATTAATTTTGAATGTCACCCCCATGCATGTAAAATTGCAGTCGCAAGGAAATTGCATGGTAACAATTACCATGTGGTTTCCATGTGTGCATGCACCTTTTTCTGCGGGAAATGTCGGCATGGCAGCCCTTGAAATGAATGTGCTGTGCCTGTGCAAACCCAGCCTGCAGGAACGCACCAATCTGATGATGACCCAAACTAGAAGGTTTTTAGCATAGGTGTCCACATAATAGTCAACAAATGTATTATAATATGTCATTTGTAATTCAAAACTGTTCACTGTTGATTTACTAAAACTGGCGGAGAGTGCAAAATCTGGTGCAAAAGCTTAAACAAGCTGAAGTTAGAAGCTTTTTGGCTACTGCACCAGATTTGGCACGCTCCAGTGTTAGTAAATCGATCCAAATGGCCAATGCCAGAGCTCACAAACCTACACAATGAAACAAGTTGGCCATTCTGTAACCCTGGACCCTGGAGCCATTAAGAAAATCCTTGTTTTTAGACTTCAATGACAATGTGTGCTGAAGTTAGAAGCTACTGTAATTGGCTACCCAGATTTTGCTCTCTCCACTTACAGTGAATCAACCACTAATGCCGCGTACACACGATCACTTTTTTGTGATGAAAAAAAACGTTGTTTTATCTCAAGAAACAAAACAACATTTTTCAAACTTCATTTTAAAAACGACGTTGCCTACACACCATAATTTTCTGAAAATGCTCTTGCAAAGCGAGGTTACGTACACAACGTTCGACGGCACTCTGTTCCATTGAAGCTCCCGTCTCATAACTTGCTTTGGAGCATGCGCGGTCTTAAAAACGTTGTTTTAAACGTCGTTTTGCCCACACGCGATCATTTTTTATGACACAAAAAACGACATTTTGAAAAACAACACAAAAAATTCAAGCAGGTTCGATTTTTTTTTTTCCGTTTTTCAGAAGACATAAAACAACGTTTTGCCCACACACGATCATTTTAACCACTTGACCACTGGGCACTTAAACACCCTTAATAACCAGACCAATTTTTAGCTTTCGGTGCTCTCACAGTTTGAATGACAATAACTCAGTCATACAACACTGTAACCAAATGAAATTTTTGTCCTTTTTTTCCCACAAATAGAGCTTTCTTTTGGTGGTATTTGATCACCTCTGCGGTTCTTATTTTTTTTGCTATAAATGAAAAAATAACAACATTTTGCAAAAAATAATAATTTTTCTTCATTTCTATTATAAAATTTTGCAAAAAAGTATTTTTTCTTCATAAATTTGGCCTAAAATGTATACTGCTACATATCTTTGGTAAAAAAAAAAAAAAAAAAAAATTGGATATTATTTAGTCTGGGTGAAAGTTATGGGGTCTACAAGCTATGGTACCAATTACTGAAAATTGATCAATTTCATCACATCTGATGTACTGACAGCCTCTCTCGTTTCTTGAGACCCTAACATGCCAGAGAAGTACAAATACCCCCCAAATGACCCCTTTTTGTCACCCTTCAAAATTGCTCACGCTTGTGGAATGGCGCCAAACTTCGGTACTTAAAAATTCCCATAGGCGACGCTTTAAATATTTTTACTGGTTACATGTTTGAGTTACAGAGGAGGTCTGGGGCCAAAATTATTGCTCTCGCTCTAACGTTCGCAGAGATATCTCACATGTGTGGTTTGAACACCGTTTTCAAATGAAGGCGGGACAGGGGCGCTGTATGCTTAGAGTATGCCCAGAGTATGCCCAGAGTATTGCAGAGTATGCCCAGAGTATTGCGGAGTATGCCCAGAGTATTGCGAAGTATGCCCAGAGTATTGCGAAGTATGCCCAGAGTATGCCCAGAGTATTGCGAAGTATGCCCAGAGTATTGCGGAGTATGCCCAGAGTATTGCGAAGTATGCCCAGAGTATGCCCAGAGTATTGCGAAGTATGCCCAGAGTATTGCGAAGTATGCCCAGAGTATTGCGAAGTATGCCCAGAGTATTGCGGAGTGTTGCGGAGTATATGGCCGGAGTATTGCAGAGTATATGCCCAGAGTATTGCAGAGTATATGCCCAGAGTATTGCAGAGTATATGCCCAGAGTATTGCAGAGTATATGCCCAGAGTATTGCAGAGTATGTGCCCAGAGTATTGCAGAGTATGTGGAATGGCGCCAAACTTCGGTACTTAAAAATTCCCATAGGCGACGCTTTAAATATTTTTACTGGTTACATGTTTGAGTTACAGAGGAGGTCTGGGGCCAAAATTATTGCTCTCGCTCTAACGTTCGCAGAGATATCTCACATGTGTGGTTTGAACACCGTTTTCAAATGAAGGCGGGACAGGGGCGCTGTATGCTTAGAGTATGCCCAGAGTATGCCCAGAGTATTGCAGAGTATGCCCAGAGTATTGCGGAGTATGCCCAGAGTATTGCGAAGTATGCCCAGAGTATTGCGAAGTATGCCCAGAGTATGCCCAGAGTATTGCGAAGTATGCCCAGAGTATTGCGGAGTATGCCCAGAGTATTGCGAAGTATGCCCAGAGTATGCCCAGAGTATTGCGAAGTATGCCCAGAGTATTGCGGAGTGTTGCGGAGTATATGGCCGGAGTATTGCAGAGTATATGCCCAGAGTATTGCAGAGTATATGCCCAGAGTATTGCAGAGTATATGCCCAGAGTATTGCAGAGTATGTGCCCAGAGTATTGCAGAGTATGTGCCCAGAATATTGCAGAGTATGTGCCCAGAGTATTGCGGAGTATATGCCCAGAGTATATGCCCAGAGTATGTGCCCAGAGTATTGCAGAGTATATGCAGCAGGGATTGCTGAGCAGGGAGGGATGGATGGATGGATCTGTGACTACATTTGTCACAGATCCAGCCCGCAGCACTGGCGCTGCCATCCGCTCCCTCCCCTCTCCTCTCACACTGTACCGATCAGTACAGAGAGGAGAGGGAGGAACCGGCGTCTGGACATGACGCCAGTTTGTTTACAAGTGATCGCTCCGTCATTGGACGGAGCGATCATGTGGTAAACCGCCGATATCAGCGGCGATTTACTGTGATCCGTGATGCGCCGGGTCCTCGGGACCCGGCGGTCATGGATGCTCCCATGTGTGCGCCTCAGGAGGCGTGCGGGAGCGCGATTCTAAGAAGCCGTTAATTAACGGCCACTTAGAATTGAGGAAACCGCCCTGTAGCCGTACTTTCTCTATAGGGCGGTTGCAAAGTGGTTAAATGACGTTTTTTAAAACGTCGGGTTTTTTTCATCACAAAAACCGACCGTGTGTACGCGGTATAAGTGTACGTTCAACAGAGACTGCAAAGCAGACAGGCAAGTGTGTCTTATTGCACAAGAGCAGCATGTCTGTTCTGCAATAAAGAGCTGCCTGCTCGCAGGAATTGTTTTATTATGTTGAGCCTCACTTTAAATTAAAGCTAAACCCATGGAGTGAACTAGTTACCAAAACAGTTACATCATAGGCATCGTTTTCCTCGTAGATTTCCTTGTTAGGCTTGTCGAGGAACAAGTTTGGTAAGAGACATTTGCACTTTTCAGTCTGTTACAGCGTGACAAATGTGCTATTTCCATTACAAATACTACTTTTACCGAGGGTGCACGGGTTTCTTAGCATACACACGCTCGAGTTTCTCGTCGAAAAGCAGCCTGATGAGGAACACGACGAGCCAATTTGGACTCCCATCGAGGAAAAAGAGAACTTGCTCTCTTTTTTGCTTGTCGAGTTCCTCGACAGTTTCCTCGATGAAAAATGTACACACGACCAGTTTCCTCGACAAAAAAGCTCTCCCACCAATTTTTTTGATGGATTCTGCCGAGGAAACCGGTCGTGTGTACGAGGCCTGACAGTTGCTTGTGCTCTCAACTGCATTGTCACACCATCAAATGGCTGGTGTCATAAATTCCCTTGCTGTAATGAATAGGAAGGTTTGGGCTCACTTTAATAACAGGTGCACTTTAAAGTCTACTTGGTTCTGCTGATCTAGTGATTCAGATCAGTTGATTAGCCAAGTCTAGGTGCAGGGTTGGTATTCCAATCTACTGGAATTTAATTACGGACTCTGGGACAAACAGGGAAGTGGCACAGACTTATGCAACAAGAAGTTAGAGTCCAACATAGCAAACCACATGAGAATTATCCAAAAATCACATGTAGCAATGTTATAAAACATTTTATATAATAAGTAAATAATTGGATCTACATGAAGCTCCATTTTTCATAAACGTATAAGTGTATGCATGAATTTGCCCACTGAAGTCTATAGCCCCCCAAATCTAACTCCTTGAACATGAAATATAGCCCTGTGACAGCCAGAAAAGATTTTCAAACATACTCAACATACGGGAAATGTTTTGTTTGTCTAGTTAATATCATATGACTTTGGTAAGGTGAAATACAGTTAAAAAGGTTAGGGGGCATTTTCTGCAGGAAGTGCAATGTACATTTTCTTATGGCTACAGGTCACAGAGATTAGAACTCTGATGTAATTACACTCGTCAACCCATAACAGGGAATTCTGGTCCCACAAGTAGTGATGTCACTGAATAGTACAATGTGGACATTACACACGCTAAGTTATATAATGCAAGTTAAATTAGATAATTGACTGTGCCTCCACAGGGAGCCCAATGGGGCTCTTTGGCTAAGTCAATTTGTTTTGCAGAGTTTGTACCCAGTGAACTCTGAGCTTTCTAAATTAATTCCTGATTCAATGAAAGCTCTTTGCAGCGGTGCATGCAAACTAGAAATGTGAATTTTTCAGGTATATTACAAACAATATGAGGGAAAGGAAGAAGTATTTTAGTATGTAGATGTATGATTGTAAACAGTATGTAAAGAAGCGAATTGTGGAGGTTAAAGTGGTGAGCAGTATGTACAGGAGAGGAGTACATAGAGTATAATAGAGGGTAATATGTACAGGAGAGGAGTGCATAGAGTATAATAGAGGGTAATATGTACAGGAGAGGAGTGGAGAGAGGATATAATAGTAGCAGTATATTTAGGAGAAGAGTGCAGGTGGTATGATGGTGGGCAGTATGTTCAAGAGAAGAAGGGGGGCAGTATGCTCAGGAGAGAAGTTCATGGGGTATGAGAGAAGTATGTAGAACATGATTACGAGCAGTATGTACAGAAGAAGAAAATGTAGGGTATTATGACAGCAAGTATATACAGGAAAGGAGTGCAGAGGGTATGATGGCGGGCATGATGTGCCGGAGAGGAGTGCAAAGCAAATAACGGCAGGCAGAATGTGCAGTAGAGACTGTGGAGGGAATGAAGGTGGGCAGTATGTTAGGAAGAGGTGTGTGTAGGGTTTTATGATGTCTCAGGCGAGACGTGTAGAGGGTATGATGGCAGGCAGTATGTGCAAAAGAGAAGTTCAGAGGGTATAACAGGCACTATGCAAAGGAGAGACATATAAAGGGTGTGATGCTGTGGCAGACAAAATGTCTGTGAGCCGCACATCATGAAGCAGACCAGTGTGAAATGATAAATGCCAGCCTCAGCCTAGACTCCGGCCAGGCCACGCCCCCAAGGTGTTTTGCTCCTCAAGCTTAATAATGGCCATCCCCAGCATGGAGCCTGACCAGCACTCATTGCGGTTGGCTTTGGACTGCACCTCTGAGTTGACCTATGTTTTTATCTTTTGGGTCACAAGGGTGTGATGCTGCTTAAAGCTTATGCAGCATTGGGAACAATCATAATAATTACCCCTCAAGATTCCTCCTATTTTTAATCAGTCCACTACACACTTTGTTCAAAAGTACAATACCCTTATGTATGGGGGCCCTTTGAACGCGTTGGATTTTTATGATATAAGAGTTGACCAAAATTGAATCTGCATTATATACTGACATTCTGCTTTTGGCACTTTCATCTTTGTACACCCAGTCACTAGTCGACCATAACAACAATGATGTCATTGTTAAAGTCTTTATTAACCTTAAAAAATAAATAAAAATACTGTTCCATTAAAGCATGTTATATAGCACAGTGCTTGTGCTGTGTAATTTTGGCCCCTTCTGTCACCTAAAAAACCTGGCTGATCCTGCCTGGCTATACCCTCCCCCTGTAAACTGACCATGGTTTATCATGTGGTCTGTTTATTTACCGTGGTCAGTTTATGTGCCTCAGTCATCCGCAGCCCTGCTCTGTATTTCTCTGTCCTCCTCTCCCCCCCTCTCCTTGCATGTCTGCTCGTGTCAGTGCCTGCCCCCACACCTCCTGCTGCTCTCATAACTACTATAAAATTCTCCCATCCCCTTTGTAACATAACAAATTGTGTCCCTGTACCTGTGTTAGATAAAAAAATATGCGAGCTGTACCTATATCAGAGCATCTCCCGGCGCTCACGTGACTCCTCGGCTCTCCCTGGCTAACATCATCGGGAGTGCTTGGCCCCACACACTGGAGAGTCACGTGAGCGCCGGTAGATGCTCTGATATAGGTACAGATCTGCATTTTTTTGTATATAGCAAAGATACAGAGACATATATTTTTATGTTACGGGGGGATGGGAGGTTTTTATAGTAGTGGCTTAACAACCACTTTAAATTCGATCTAAAATTTTATTTAATGCCATTGATATTGCTAAAGCATTGGTTATCATAAATATTTGCAATTAGCAGGAGCTTCTTTTGGGCGACAGACTTCATGCATTGCGGTTTGCAGGTGGTGCATTTGCCTTTATTTACTCATTTCCTGAACCAGCAAGGACAAACCACAGGTTCACTTTAAAGAGGAACTGCAGTCTGCCCACATAATTTGTAATAAATACATCTTTGCCATTCTGAACCTTCCCTCCAACCACTTTGCATATTATTTTATATATACTGTGATTCTGTACTTGCCAAATATGCTGCAGAAATCTCCCCAAACTAAGTATGGCTCTATTAATTTTAACTGTGGGCACCTGAAGCTGCTGCCTGTTCACTTCCGGGATTTACACAGACACACAGAGGCACACCTCCAGCCCTGCAGCTCTCATTGGCCCTCCTATGACTCACCCCCTCTCCCTTCCTGGCAAACTCTTGAGTGACAGAGAGAGCTATGCATGATGTCATAAATCTAGGCTAATTACCAAACAAGAAACAGGAAGTGGGCTGTATAAAGTATTTACTGGCAGAAAAAAAATGTTTTACTATCCAAAGTTAAAACAACAAGGGCAAAAGATTTAATATATGGAAAGATGAAAAAACTACTAAGGTAAGAATATTGTTACCATTGTTACCATTGGCAGTGCGTCCATAAAGGGGACAGGAGCGCCGCCCCCCTCTCCTGCTCTCTCACATAGATAGATTCATGAATTGCATGAATCTATCTATGGTCGCTCCACCTATTCATGTGTTTCTGGCCCCTTGCCAGCCGCCCGGCATATGAATTACAGCGGCGGGTGTGTTTTGGAAGCACCTGATTAGAGCCATAGGATAGGCTCTAATAGGCTTCCTGATCAGAGCCTGTGGGCTCTAATAGGCTTCCAAAAGGATAAACAGCTGATTACTCAGTCTTGTGTTAGGGAACAGAATACATTGCTTCCCTAACACTGACCCGCCTCTCAGCCAATCAGGTGCACCAAGTCTGGTTACCCTGTCACCTGATTGGCTGAAACAACTGGCGGCGCTATTGGAAGCCTGACAGGACATGAGGATGGTGTGGAGAAGTGCACGGCCCCGCAGGACATATAAAGGACCCCGCTTGTCGCCGTCACCCACTGCCCCACCAAGACAGGGTAAGTTCCGGGCAGACGCCGAACGGGCGGGGGTCACACTGGCAGCATTTAATTGGGACACTGGCAGCATTTGATGGAGACACTGGCAGCATTTGGCACAGTGGCAGCATATGATGGGCACACTGGCAGCATTTGGCACAGTGACAGCATATGATGGGCACACTGGCAGCATTTGATGGGCACCCTGGAAGAATTTAATGGGCACACTGGCAGCATTTGATGGCACAGTGGCTGCGTTTGATGGGCAAAGTGGCTGCAATTGTGTTTTGTTTGTTTTTTAAATCTGTTTGTTTGCGCCCCTCCCAAAAATTATGAGCACCAGCCACCACTGATTGTTACTAAAGCTAATCTGCACAATTGGATTTTGAAAAACATTTGTCAAATATGAAAGATCAAAAAGCTGCAATTCATCTTCTTGAAGCTAAAGCTGTTTTGTTCAAACACAAAAAGTAAGAGCTTCCTTTTGGATTCAAATCTAGCAGCCGTGTGTCTTTGAGTTCCACAGCAGCCAAAATACAGCAAATGTTCCGAATACTTCATAATGCTGCAAGTTAAAAACAAACTTTCCACACTCTGCTTGTTCTGTTCCTTTTAAAGACCTGCGGTGTGATGGCTTGCTGTGGGTAGATGGGAATAAGGAGCCCCTTTCTTTGCAGACAGCAGAGCTGCAGCTTTTTATAAACCTAATCCGCCAGACTATATTCATGCTTTTTTTTTTTTTTTTTACGAAAATGTGCGTTTCCTCTGATATATTTTCCGAGATATTGTCCACAGCTAACCAGTCTGTTAGTGTCTGAAAATATTGGTATACAGTTGAGACATCTATCTTTTTAATTTAAAATTTTAAAATAAAATATATTTAAAGTACTTTTGGATAGAGTAGGGAATGGTAAAAAAAAAATATATCCCCTATAAATTGTCTACAGAACAATCCCTTTGGAATATTTCCATTTTACTCCTATTGCTGCGACAACTCAAAATTTGGGATTGAGTCAAATTATAAATCCACTGTATACAGTGCTGGCATAGTAACTGTTGTTGGTTCGCTGATGTGGATCATTATTTCAAAATAATGCAATATTTTATTAATCAATAAATTGCAGTACACAAATGTAAAAGAAGCATGTGGCTTATCCGTAAAAGTAAATGTTGGACGATGTGTGGAACCTGTTTCTTTCTGCCCTCTAGATGTCAGTGTTGCAATTGTAGTATCAACAGCTGAAATAAGGGGTTACACAGGAATACAGATAAGAGACAAATATTGATATGGAATAATTCTGAGTAAACAAAATAGCAGCGCTAAGTTCAGTGACTGAACAAAAGTAAATATATATATATATATATATATATATATATATATATATATATATATATATATATATATATATATATATATATATATATATATATATATATATATATATATATAAATTAAAAATAATCATACACATAAAGTGAACTGAATAATTGTGATTAAATGCTCAAAACGTTCATCCAGTGATCAAAAGTAAATTGTAACAAGCCAAGTCTATAAGTGATTCAATTTCAAGTGATTAAACTTTCAGGTGTCCACTTAGTCTTCTTGAACAGTCTTCTTTAAAACCTTCCACCACACCATAAGTGCTCAGTGACTCCACACCCTAAAGAATTGCGCTTACCAATAGGACATGCCTCACATTCACATGCTTGGCAATATCGCAGAGTCTCTAAAAGCATGAAACGACTCCACCAGTGCTCCAGTACCTCAATGTTATTACACATGTAAAAATAAAAATGGTTCCAATAGTGAAGTATATCGAAACTATTTATTTAAAAACAGCACAAGAGGCCTTTACACATTGCACTCACATCTATTAAAACAAACGGAGGCACTTCAACAGTAAACTCAGCAGTGAACTCCAAAACCAGAGACAAATGTGCGGGAAAACCTTGATGTATTATGGTCTCGGCGGACACAATGTTTAACAATAGGTCTCACCGCCCCCCCCCCCCACGCGCGCCGATCGTTCTCCTCTTCACTTTAAAACACTGCACACTTGATGGTCGGTGGTCCGAACGTAATGAAACGCTGTGTAACCATTCCCAGACCAGTTTGGTCCCTCAGGACTTCTTCAAATATCCCTCAGGACTTCTTCAAATATCCCTCAGGACTTCTTCAAATATTGTCTGCAGGAGCCCAAGCACTAATGCCGCGTACACACGATCACTTTTTGTGATGTAAAAAAACGTTGTTTTATCTCACAAAACAAAACGTTTTTCAAACTTCATTTTAAAAAACGACGTTGCCTACACACCATCGTTTTCTAAAAAAAAATGCTCTTGCAAAGTGCAGTTACGTACACCGCGTTCGACGGCACTCTGTTCCATTGAAGCTCCCGTCTCATAACTTGCTTCTGAGCATGCGCGGGTTTAAAAACGTTGTTTTAAACGTCGCTTTGCCCACACACGATAATTTTTTGTGAAACAAAAGACGACATTCTGAAAAACAACATAAAAAATTGAAGCATGTTCGGAAAAAAATGTGGTAGTTTTTCAGAAGACATAAAACGACGTTTTGCCTACACACGATCATTTTCAATGACGTTTTTTAAAACGTTGTTTTATTTCATCACAAAAAACGACCGTGTGTACGCGGCATAAGACTTTTTGTGGATCAAAAAAAAAAAAGTAAAAGAAAGTAAAAGTTCTAAGAGAGTTTTAAGAGAGCCTGCCTCATCATATGTGTATATATATATATAGAGTATCAGGGCCGGCCTTAGGTGTTCAGGCGCCCTGTGCGAGCTAATCTTGTGGCGCCCCCCCCCCCCATCTTCACCCCCTTGCCCCCTGGTCACCTAAACATACACAAAGAGGAAAAAAATATTTGTAACTAATAATTTGTTTTAATAAACAGACAATTTAAGTGCGTCTCAATGGACCCTTTCACACTGAGTCCTGCAAGCAGCATCTTTGGAGCAGCTTTTGGGCACTGAAAAAACGCTCCAAAAACGCCCCTCTCCATTGAAATGAATTGAAAGCGCTGTAAGAACGCCTTACCCTTTCACACTGAGACACTGCAAAAACGCCCTAAAACATTAGGGTCTTAGCGGTGCTTTACCAGCACATTGGGATTGCAGGTGAGGCTTCGCTTGAATAACGCCTCAATAACGCTCAAATAACAGTTAAGCCTTTAATTGCCCTAGATCAGGGGGTCTCCAAACTGCGGCCCAGGGGCCAGATGTGGCCCTTTACTTGCTTTAATCTGGCCCTTGGGGCAATATTTTATCTTCTGACATAAAAAATGGGTCACAATTCCACCTAATGATGCCAATGGGGCACAATACCTCCTAATGACACCAACAATGGGGCACAATTCCTCCTAATGACACCAAAAAAGGGACACAATTTCCTCCTAATGACACCAAAAAGGGGGCACAATTCCTCCTAATGACACCAAAAAAGGGACACAATTTCCTCCTAATGACACCAAAAAGGGGGCACAATTCCTCCTCTTACTGACACCAAAAAACGTGGCATTGTTTACTCCTGCTGATACCGGAACATTTTTGCTATTTCCAGTGGCCACAGTCCGGCCCCCTAAAGTCTGAAGGACAGTAAACTGGCCCTTCGCTTAATAAGTTTGGAGACCCTTGCCCTAGATGATTAACCCCTTGCCAGCCAGTGTCATTAGTACAGTGATCACTGTATTAGTGTCACTGGTTCCCACAAAGTATCAGATTGTCAGTCACAATATCGCAGCCCTGCTATAAGTCTATATGATCTCCGCCATTACTAGAAAAAAAAAAATTCCATAAATATATTCCATAGTTTGTAGACACTTATTAGGATATTTTGTACCAACAACATTGACCTAAATCAGAGGTCTCCAAACTGTGGCCAGGGGGCCAGATGTGGCCCTTTGCTTGCTTTTATTCCGGCCCTTGGGTACAATTCCTCCTACTGCCACCAATGATGGGGCACAATTTCTCCCAATGACTCCAATGATGGGGCACAATTTCTCTCAATGACACCAATGATGGGACACAATTTCTCTCAATGACACCAATGATGGGACACAATTTCTCCTGACAACATCGATTATGGGGCAACCATTACTCCCATTGACACCAATTATGGGGCACAATTTCTCCCATTGACACCAAAAATGGAGCATTGTTTTTTTCCCCACTGACATCAGGACCTTTTGTACTCCAAATGGCCACAGTCTGGCCCTCCTGAAGCCCGAAGCACAGTAAACCAGCCCTTTGTTTAGAAAGCTTGGAGACCCATGGCCTAAGTTTATGAAAAAAAAATAAAAAAATTGGATATGTTATATAGCAGAAAGTAACATTTTTTATTTTTTTTTTTAAATTTGGTCTTTTGTGAATACAAAAAAAAAAATAACACAGAAAAAAAAATAACACAGGAGGTGATCAAATACCACAGAGGAAAAAAAATACTAATTTTATTTGTGTACAGCGTCGCATGACCACGCAGTTGTCAGCTTAAGTTATGCAGTGCACATAGCAAAAAATGGCCTGTCATGGAGGGGGGGGGGGGGGGGGTAAATCTTCCAGAGGTCACGTGGTTAAACCGTGAATTTTTTTTGCCCAGAGTTTTTTATACTTCAGGCATTAACCCTTAGGTGCCACAAACATGAAGTGATCCTCTGTAGGAGTTTTCCATATGACAGAGGTGCAGACATAGCCGGGGGTACATGGTACCAATACAGGCCAATTACAGACTGCCTGAAGTATAAATAAACTCTGGGCAAAAAATTGGAACTCTGTAAGATTTACCCCCCCCCCCCCCTTTCATGATAGGCCATGTTTTGCTATGTGCGCTGCTTAAAGTGGAGGTTCACCTAAAAAAAAAATTATTGCATTATGGCTATTTAGTAGAACGAAAATCGGCATTTGTTTTTTAAAAATGCTAGCGGGACATACCTTTTTCTATATAGATGATCAACGCGGCTTCCGGGTATGGTCGTCGGGGTTGGGCATTCCTAATTGATTGACAGGCATCCTGACCGGCGGTGCGGCTCTATACGGCGCCTGCGCACCGACGTTCGGCTTCTTTCTGCTACTCGTGACGCGCTGTATGCGCTGGTCAGGATGCCTGTCAATCAATTAGGAATGCCCAACCCCGACGACCATACCCGGAAGCCGCGTTGATCATCTATATAGAAAAAGGTATGTCCCGCTAGCATTTTTAAAAAACAAACGCAGATTTTCGTTCTACTAAATAGCCATAATGCAATAATTTTTTTTTTTAGGTGAACCTCCACTTTAACTTAAGCTGACAACTGCGCAGTGGTATTTAATCACCTCTGTGTTTTGTTTTTTTTTTGCTATAACATATAAAAAAAAATTTACAGGCTCACATCTGGTGTACAGGTGAGGGGGGAGGAGGGAATCACATGTGTGAAGCTGTCAGCCTGCTAGATAAGGGGGAGGGGACGGGCTGCCTTACCGTTACTTTTCTTCAGACTTACGGCGGCTGTCTGTCAGGCAGGCAGGTCCTGGCTTCAGTCGGTCAGACTCGGTGCTCTGCTGCTCCTGGCGCCATTCGAATTTGAAGCTGAGCGGCATGCATCACGCATGCACGCTTTACGCAACGGCGCCGCGTGGAGAGGCGAGGAGGAGGAGGAGGAGGGAGGGTCAAGGGGACCAGTGCATGAGTGTCAGCGGGCGCGACGCGCCCCCCCCCTTCACAGCGCTGGGGTGCCGAGCTCTTGCTGAGCAGTGACACGGGCGGCGGCCGCCCCTGCTCCTGCCACATTCAACACATTTTTTTAGTGAACTGACTGCGAGATGTGACAGCCGCACGGCGCCTGTATTGTCCAAGGCACCTTGTGCGATCGCACAACCCGCACACCGCAAAGGCCGGCCCTGTAGAGTATACACACACACACACACACCATGTAGCAGATGTAGCACCCTGGTCTTTAGGCAGGGTTGCTCGTGTAGCACTACCCCCATAGGAGCTGCTGGTTTAGTTTTGGGCCTTGCACGTTACCTCAACATTCGTTGTCTAAGGGAAGAAAGTTTGTAAAGAGCTCCAATGTCCTAACGAGATGTAAAACCTTAACCACTTAAGGACCGCCTCCTGCACATATACGTCGGCAGAATGGCACGGCTGGACTATCTGTGTTACCAATAGTTAAATACAACAACTGTTAGTGAGTGTTACAAGATTTGTTGCCATAGGAGACAGCGGTCCTACCTATACAGAAGTGGTACAGAAGTGGTATCTGGCTGGAGGCCTTCCCCTGTATAGCTGTCTACCCATAGAAGTCTCTGAGTCTGCCAATTAACATTGCATCTACTTAAGGGGTTGTAAAGGTACAATTTTTTCCCCTAAATACTAATAGCTTCCTTCACCTTAGTGCAGTCCTCCTTCACTTACCGAGTTACCTCATCCTTTTATTTTGCTTTTAAATGTCCTTATTTCTTCTGAGAAATCCTTACTTCTTGTTCTTCTGTCTGTAACTCCACACAGTAATGCAAGGCTTTCTCCCTGGTGTGGAGTGTCGTGCTCGCCCCCCTCTCTTGGACTACAGGAGAGTCAGGACACCCACTAACACACAGCTCCTTTCTCTGTGTTACAAACTACGGTGAACGGGAGTGAACCACAACTGGGGTTTAAGGAAAGAATTCAATGCACCTCCGTATGTTATGTGAGATTTCAGTACTGGACCCCAGGCGTAATTACAATCAGAGAACAGGAGTTTGGGGGTTCTCTACGTCATCTCTCTCACATACAGGAATGCGTTGAGCTACTAAGGGCCGAGGTATTACAACATGCCTCCAACCTGTAGCATAGAAAGATTACAATAAGGATCAATGAGAGAATCCAATGCACTTTTCTTATGCAAGTGATTATCAGTACGGGACCCGAGGCGTCACTCCAATCAGAGAACAGGAGTTTGGTGGTTCTCTGCATCATATCACTTGAACATAAAAGGAATGCATTGGGCTACTAAGGGAGCAGGTATGAGATACCTTCGAGCCTTAGCATGAAAAAGTTTGAGCGAACATGTTCAGCAATTTAGGGACGAAGCACATATAAATTTAAGAACGTATGTCAAGCACGTAGCAATTAAGAATAGTGTATGCAATTAATATTTGCGTAGGAGAGGCAAGTATAGCTAAGCCGAGTTGATAGAGTTTGTCCCTTTAAGATATTCTACAGCTGACAGCTAAAGACACACTAAGTAATCCCAAGCAGCAAGATTGTATTCAATAATCCAGATTTAAATACACTACTTGATAAGGGCAATATATGAAGCAGGTAACTCTAAGGCTGCGTACACACGATCAGACCGGTCCGATGAAACTGGTCCGACGGATCGTTTTCATCGGACCAGGCTGAAGTGGTCTGATGTGTGTACACACCATCGGACCAAAAATCTGATCAGACCAGAACGCGGTGACGTAGAACACAAGGACGTGCTGAAAAAGCGAAGTTCAATGCTTCCAAGCATGCGTCGACTTGATTCTGAGCATGCGCGGGTTTTTGGTCCGATGCTTTTGCGTACTAACCATCGAACCTGTCCGAAGGACAGGTGTCCCTCAGACAGATTTTAAAGCAGGTTTTAAAACTTTGGTCCGACGGAAAAATGTCCGATGGGCCGTACACACCATCGAACTGGTCCGATGAAACTGGTATGCAGACCAGTTTCATCGGACCGGTCTGATCGTGCGTACGCGGCCTTAGCAGTATAAATGACGTAAAGTTGCTACTTATCCATTTGCAGAGGATGAGTGTTGTAGTATGATAGCAGCAATGGGATTTCTGTAGTACAGCGTCTTCTTGAGGAAGGAATCTTTGAGGCCGCGTACACACGATCAGACCGGTCCTATGAAACCTGTCTGAAGACCACTTTCATCGGACAAATTCAATGGTGTGTACGGCCCATCGGACCGTTATCCATCGGACCAAAGTTTTAAAACCTGCTTTAAAATCTGTCCGAGGGTGGCATGGTTTACAGGCTTAAAGCGGAGTTCCACCCTGGAAAAATAAATTCTTACAAAAATAAAATAAAATGTTTTACTTACCCTAAATAGCTGTTGCTATGCAGAAGTCCCGAATCTGCCTCTTCAGTTTCCACGGTCGATTCTCTTCCTCCTCCTACACTTGGTGTATTCTTCTGAATGGGGCGCGCTGCATTCTGGGAACTGTGTGTATCCCAGAAAGCAGCCGGACCATTCACAAAGCGCCGCGCTGCTCGCACATGCGCAGTAGGAAATGGGCAGTGAAGCCACAGGGTTTCACTGCCAGTTTCCCTTACTGTGGATGGCGGCGCCTGGAGCTGCCAGGATCGAGGATTGGTCTCCGTGGGGGCCGACATCGCTGGCGACTAGGACAGGTAAGTGTCCTTATTAAAAGTCAGCAGCTACAGTGTTAGCAGCTGCTGACTTTTATTTATTTTTTTACCGGACCTCCTCTTTAAGGATTGATGGTACCTGTAGTTTGATTATAGCCAACCCGGCATGCTGTTCTGTTTATAGGTCTGAGGCAGGTGTAGTGCATAAGCACTTATTCATCTGGCACTTCTGCGTTCCACGCTGGAGGGCACGTGGCGCCGGGCGATGAAAAAATGTACATAAAAAAAATCCACAGTTTATGCCGATACATATTCTTTTACATGTTTTTGGTAAAAAAAAAATCATAATAAGCGTTTACTAATTGGTTTGCGCAAAAGTTATAGCTTCTACAAAATTGAGGACTGTTTTATGGCATTTTTTTTTTTTTACTAGTTATGGCGGCGATCAGCGATTTTTATCATGACTGCGACATTATTATGGCGGTCACATCGGACACGTTTGACACCATTGTAATTTTTACAGCGATCAGTGCTATAAAAATGCACTTATTACTGTTAGAAATGACACTGGCAGTAAATGGGGTTAACCACTAGGTGGTGCTGCAGGGGTTAAGTGTTCCCTAGCAAGTTATTCTTACTGTGAGGGGACGTGGCTACACATGACACGTCACTAATGACCGTTCCTGATCACGGGGAATGGTCATCAGTGACAGTGTCACTAGGCAGAATAGGGGAATGCCTTGATTACAAAGGCATTCCCCTGTTCTTCTCTTGCCAAACCACAATCGTGGGACTCCAGGGAACATCGAATATCACAAGGCAGGCGGCGGGGCATTTAAATGGACGTACCTGTACGCCCAATCTGCCTGCCCGTGCCATTCTGTTGATGTAAATAGGCGTGCGGCGGTCGGCAAGTGGTTAATTTTATAATCAATGATGTTGTGATAGATCAAGTTAAATTATGAAAAAAATGGTAGCCTATACCTTCAGAATTTGGTGACAGGTGACAACACCCTAATGGCGACACAACCTCTGAAATATATTCCTGATTTGCCACAAAGAATATAAATCCACGTTGTGTGCATGGAATGCCTTTGCAAACCCGCATTTCGTCTTGTGGGGGCAGCAGTGACATCATCACTGTGCTATAGAAAGCCTGCTCAGAGAGCAGAACTTTGGGAGGAGCCCAGCAGTTCCACCCACTGCAGGCTACCTGTAGAAAACAAGAGGGGGCATAAAGAAGACCAGTCAACCTGCACAAGGAGAGAGATTGTTCTTTATTACAGGAAGATCCTGCACAGAGGCAAATTTTCACACAGGATAATTGCACAGATGTTGAAGAAATGCACAAAGCACACCCAGATTTAAGAAAGAATTCTCATTCCTCTTGTATTTAGACAATAGTTGCTTATCCTGCAGTCTGGCTTTAAAACTTTTCCTCGTTTTATTCAAAACAAAAAGGTTTGGCTAGGGTTGGACTTTATAAGCGAACTCCAGCCAGAACTGATAATACAGATGCAGTTGGAATCTTTCTTGGTGACTCAAGTAGTAGGAATTCCTTATAATAGCTGTTTGTGTCTCTGTCCCCTCCCACCCAGCCAGAATGATGGTATCACTCTGTCAGCTGGAATCCATAGATATCTGTTTGTTCTATAATACAAAAAATATGGTGAAATCATCACAGGGCTTTGGAACGGCTTTGGCATTTTAAAGAAACTAGAAATTCTAGCAAGGAACTTTTGTCATTAGAGTTCCAGAGACAATCAGCCAGCATATGATCCCACTATCAAAAATATGAAAAATCTGTTTTGGTGGCAATGTCCCATACAGGGATTTGAAAACTGTCATTTTCTCTTCTAAAACATTAATCACAAAAGTATAGCAAGATTAAAAAAAGCTTATTTTCTTCTTAAAGGCACTCTGTCACAGACATAAAGACAATTAAAAATGAACAGCAACTGTAATGCCGCGTACACACGGTCGTTTTTTGCGATGAAAAAAAACGACGTTTTCTGTGAAGTAAAAAACGACGTTTTTGAAACGTCACTTTTCAAAGACAATTTTGCATACACACCATCGTTTTTTCACAAAAAGCGAGGTTACGTTCACCACCCTTTTCCATTGAAGCTCGCTTCATAACTAGCTTCTGGGCATGCGCGGGTTGAAAAACGTCGTTTTGAACGACGTTTTTGCTACACACGGTGACTTTTTGTGAAACAAAAAACGACGTTTTGAAAAACGACACAAAAAATTCAAGCATGTTGGAATTTTTTTTTGGTCGTTTTTTTTAAGACAAAAAACGACGTTTTGCCCACACACGATCAATTTAAATGACGTTTTAAAAAACGTCGTTTTTTTTCATCGCAAAAAACGACCGTGTGTACACGGCATTAAATAAGAGACATTTTTTTTTATACCCATTCCAGTACCTATTCATGGAATATCCACTCTGCTGCAGAGATTTCATGAAGGGGTGTCAGATGAGGTAAGTATTATTATTATTATTATACAAGATTTATATAGTGCCAACAGTTTACGCAGTGCTTTACAATATAAAAGGGAGACAATACAGTTACAATACAATAAAATACAAGAGGATTAAGAGGGCCCTGCTCAGAAGAGCTTACAATCTAATAGGGTGGGGCAGGTGGTACAAAAGGTTGTAACTGTGGGGAATGAGATGTTGGAAGTGGTAAAAGATTAGAGACGTGATAGGCTTCCCTAAAGAGGTGTTTGGTTTGGGATATGTTTGGAGACAAGATTGGTGATGTAGCTCAGGGCAGAGTTGTGGATGGCTTTGTAGGTTGTAGTTAGTATTTTCAATTTAATTTTGCTGGGTGATCGGGAGCCAGCGCAGGGATTGGAGGAGAGGTTTGGCAGACACTGAGCGGTTGGTAAGGTGGATAAGGCTGGCAGCAGCATTCATGATAGACTGAAGAAGGGAGAGCCTATAGAGAGACAGGCCAATAAGGAGGGAGTTTCAATAGTTAAGGCGAAAGATAACAAGGGTGTGAATGAGGAGTTTGGTGTTTTAATTTGTTAAAAAGGGGTGAGTTTTAGAAATCTTTACGGAGGTGAATTCTACAAAATTTTGACAACGATTGGACTTGAGGCTGAAATGACAAGTCAGAGTCTAGGATTACACCTAGTACCCTGGTGTGAGGGGAGGGACTGATGGTTGCATTTTTGATGGTAAAGTCATGGAAAACGGCAACGGGCGGGATATTAGTAACTCAGTTTTAGAGAGATTTAGTTTAAAAGAACACTAAAGGCAAAAAAAATTTTTTTTAAATAACAAACATGTTATACTTACCTCCACTGTGCAGCTCGTTTTGCACAGAGTGTCCCCTGATGCCGCGTACACACGGCAGAGAAACTCGACGGGCGGAACACATCGTTCCGCCCGTCGAGGTTCTCTGCCGGCCAACAGATTCGGCAACCCGCCCGTCGGGAAAGGCAACCAGCCATTCATCCCGACGGGCCGTCGAGCAAATAGAGAACCTGTTCTCTATTTGCTCGACGGGTTTCCCGACGGGCGGGGCTCGCTGAGAGCGTACACACGGCCGAGGTTCTCGGCAGAATGCAGCTCCCAGCGAGGTTCTCGCTGGTTTCTGCCGAGAACCTCGGCCGTGTGTACGGGGCTTCACCCTGTCTTCTGGGGTCCCTTGGCGGCTGTCTCGGCTTCTCCTTGCAAAAGCTTTCCGCCTTCATGCGAGCTTGCATGGTGGAAAGCTTTTGCGAGCGCGCTCTTGTGATACAGCGGCGGGCATAGCCGCCGACTGTATCACTCGGCCCCGCCCCCGGCGCACCGCATCTCCACTGTGATTGACAGCAACGCCAGCCAATGGCTGCGCTGCTATTAATATGTCCAGCCTAGCCAATCAACGGCCAGGCTGGGAACCGAAGAGGATCACGTGGATGCGCGTAGGACTTTCGAGGGGTCAGGTAAGTAAAACGGGGGTTCGGGGGGGGGGGGGGCGGTACCATCGGATGTTTTTTCAGCTTAATGCATAGGATGCATTAAGGTGAAAAAACATTTACCTTTACAACCCCTTTAAGGAAGTGGTGCGACATCCATGCTGAGATGTCAGTTAGTAAGTTAGTAATACGAGAGGAGAGACAGATTCGATCGTGTGTACGGCCGAGCCGACGGATTTGGCCACCCGACAGATTTCAAAGCATGCTTTGAAATCTATCGGGTGGGAATCCGTCCGCCCGACATGTCTGCTGGTTAGTACACTTACCAGCAGACATGTCGTCCCGCACCGCCGCCGCACCGCCGCCGCACCGCCGCCGAATGGATTCGGCGCATGCGCGGAAGTGTTTTACTTCCTGGTGCGGTGACGTGGCGGCGTCAACATCACCGCCACGTCACCGACACGTCAGCGCGCCGTCTGCTAGCGGGGATTTTGGTTTGCTCGTGTGTACACGCGAGCAAACCAAAATCCCAGCAGACAGATTTGTTCAAATCTGTCGGACAGACAGATTTGAACAAATCTGTCTGCTCGTGTGTACGAGGCCTAAGGGGTCAAGAAGGTTAGACGGTTGTGGACTAGGCGTCTAAGTATAAACTGTCCTTTTTACAGGCGATTATAGTTTTTACTTTTTTTGTCAGCAACAGGGTCACTTCAAGACCCTGTTTACACTTCTCCAATTCAGTGCATTGCAGGAAGGGGTGTTACTGCAACACATGCTACAAGTGTTAGTTTGTTTTCTTGCCTTTTATTTTGAATAACACACCAACACACTTAAAGTGTTACTAAACCCAGAACCCTGCATTCACTATATCTGGTCTCCCACAATACACAGAATATGAAAATGCAATTATTTTAGTAAATATAAACTGCTAAATACCTTTTCTACTCAGTAGTATATAGCAGTCTTATAACTTATATCAGTGTCTGATTAAAGCCTGTGGGATGAGTTTTCATTCTACTCTGACTGTCCTATGAGGATGCAGGACCTGACCTTCTGTCTGGACAGTGCTGATTGGCCCTGTGCTGATCAAATGCACCCTCCCAATTAAAAAAAAAACTCTCTAGCAATACACACCAAACTGAGCATGTGCAGAGTGTCCCCAAGACTCTGTTCTATCAGGGGATGCATTGGGGACAGTGGAAAAAGGGGGGGGGGATCAAAGAGGACAGGCTCAAATAGCCTTTTTACACAATGCAGAGGAATAACCCCCTAGGTTCCACAGTGAGTATAATAAGCATGCTTTACTGGACAAACAGACTGATTTTATTGTTGTGGGTTTACTGTTGTGGGTTTAACACTTTAAGCAACACAACTCTGGCACATGTGTTTCAGCACACTAGAATGCACGTTAACGCACTACCATGCTTTGTGGTGCATTTCGTCAAAAAAATATAAAAATGATGCATGTATGGGCTTTTGTCTATTTCAGTACATTCAAAATGAATGCCTGCTGACATCCGACCCGCTCCGATCCGCCAAAGTGTGACGGAGGAAAAACCTACTTTTCCATCCGTCTGGTGGATTGGATCAGGTGAACACGGAAAGACGGTCCGTGTTCATCCGATCCTCCCAAAGGAGAGAGCGGAAAAAGACAGGGCGGTCCCTGCACAGTGTGCGGGGACCGCCCTGTCATCCGCCGGCTCAGCGGGGATCAACAGAGCGATCCCAGCTGAGCAAGCGGAGGTTCACGGGGCGGATCATTACTGATCCACTCCGTGTGAAAGGGGCCTTAACCACTTGCTGCCAAATCACACACCTGTACGTCATTAAGTGTTTGTACTGGAGTGATTCCTGCAGCTGCAGGCATCACCCAGGTACTGTTTTTTTAGAGCTGATGGTCTTCTCTGTGTAATAACAACCGATGCGGCTAAGCAGCCTTTTTGCTGTTACTAAAAGCAGAGGGAGGGGATGTCCCCCCTCCTGCCACCTTCCTCCACTTGCCCGGTTTCTCGTGACCCATCGGGAGACCCGAGTGACCGTCGGTTGGCCAGAGACCGGAACAAAGCTGGAATCAGCTTTAATCGTGTCTTGAATGTAGTAGATTTTTAAATATCGTAGTTTTTCGCCATTCTACGAGTGTGCACAATTTTAAAGCATGACATGTTAGGTATCTATTTACTCTGCGTAACATCTTTCACTTTTTTTTTTTTTATTCATTAAAGTGTATTTTTTCCCAAAAAACTGCATTTGAAAGATTGATGCGCAAATACAGTGTGACATAAAATACAACTGACAATTTATTCTCTAGGGTCTCTATATATAATGTTTGGGGGGGTTCTATGTAATTTTCTAGCAAAAAATACAGATTTTAATGGCAAAAAAAGGCTTGGTCTTCAAGTGGTTAATGGCCTATTTACATCTATATGTTGCGGGGACCCACAAGTTACTGCAATGCACATCCCATGCTTTGAAGCCTTGTGATGCAACTCAGCAATGCTCCATACTGTGCTGCATCCCATCACAAATTTTGATGCATGTTCGATCTTTGGGATGTTTTCATGCATTGATTTTAATAGGATGTCCTAATGCAGCGTATGTTAAATGCGGAAAAATGCACCTTAATGCATGTGCAATAATACACCGCAAGTGTAAACAGGCCCTTTCACAACACACATTAATGTATGACACAATGGGGTCGCTGTAGATCTGAGGGGGACATGCAAGGAAAAGAGAAAAATGAATTTTTGCTTGTACATGATTGGATTATAAAATCAGCAGAGCTTCGCCTCATTTCTGAGCTTCCCCTCAGGTCTACAGCGACTGCACTTGTGGTGCAAAGTGGATTTGTCTTTTGTAAATAACCCCCAATGTGTGTAAATAAGTCTGCACTAAAGCAATGCACAAGAATGGCAAGCGTGAATGGGCCCTAAAGCACATTGACATTTCTTTCCAGAGTAAAATTAAAATTCACTCTCATCAAGTCTTTATTGGCAGTGGAAGGCCTGTCAAGCCAGAGCCCTGATTTATCTGGTATATTTTCCGGTATTATTAAAATCCCTTTGTCATCGTATATCTATGCAGAAAATAGCAAGTGCCAGGTATCTAGGTTGCATGCTAGGTAATTGTGTATATCCATCAGACCTTACATTTCCGTGTAGCATCCATGCCAGGAAGCCGTTTATTTTAATAAAGCTATAAGAGACTTTCCCCCGCACTTACTAGGAGACACAAGAGACATCCCACCATTGACTCTGCAGAGCCGGCTGAAAGGGCTAGCCTGTCTAGCTACTGCTAAAGTGAAAGAGGGAGGGCTCACAGACACAGCAACCAGAAAATTTCCATCCCGAAAGAATCAGGTCTTTTCCAAAGTGAATGGAAGGAGTGTCATAAGTGAACCTAGAAGTGGAACAAGGGGTGTCCTTCCCAATGTCCCTGTTCTCAAATGCAATTGATCAATAAATGTGTATCAGTTTGTCCCATAGTTATAGCCACTATGAACTATAATAGCAACACCAGGATATTATTACTGCATTATATAAACAATAAGTTGTAACATTGGTACCCATGATGGCAACAAAATGGAAAATGTGATCTGATGATGTACAGTATATAAATATAAGAAATGATTTATATCTATCCATTAAAACATTACCGTCTTGAATGTGACTGTGACCTGATAGGGCTGTACACATACTGCGGCCATGTCATTTTTAACTCTAGCTGCCCCAACTGTCAAACTCGCTAAGTGTGAACCCCAATGCTTGGCTCGTAGTTACGGTATGGTCCTGCAATGTAAAATTGCAGTTCGGCAATTAAAGGGTTTGTAAAGCTTTGTGTTTTTTCACCTTAATGAATCCTATGCATTAAAGGGTCACTAAAGGAATTTTTTTTTTTTTTTTTAGCTAAATAGCTTCCTTTACCCTAATGCAGTCCTGGTTTCATGTCCTCATTGTTCGTTTTTGCTGTAATCCTTCTCTGTTCTGCACACTTCCTGGTTGTCTGTTTCCTTATGAAAAAAATACTGGGAGCTTCTCTCTGTGGTCTCTAATCAGGAAGGTGTGATTACTGTGTGTCTAAAACCCCTCAGAACCAATCAGTTTAATTTTAAAAACAAACACTGCCCTCTATTGGCTCTGTGTCTCTATCCTTCACAGAAGCATGAAACTAGATTTAAAAAGAAACTGAAACTGCAGGCACATTATGTGATTGATTTTTATCTATTTTTAATCATTTTTAAAAGGAATCAGTTAACTATTATGTCTCTATGCCCTGTATACAGTCAAAAAAAATGTTTCCTTTACAACTTCTTTAAGGTGAAAAAACATCTTGCACTCTCGGCCCCCCCCCCCCCCCTGTTTTATTTACCTGAGCTATGAAACTTAGTGGGCACCAGCCCACAATGCTTCTCCCCAGCTTGAGGCGGCTCTTCATTAAAGATTAATAGCAGCGCAGCCATTGGCTCCTGCTGCTGTCAATCAAATCAATGATGTGCGTGCCAGGGGGCAGGGCCAAGTTATACACTTGGCGGCTACGCCACTGTATCACATGGGAGCGCGCCCGCAAGCTAACCCCCTTGGGAAAGGGCTTCCCAGAAGGGGTTAGCTCTTGTGGGGAGGAGCCGAGACAGCCACAGAGGGACCCCCACGAGGATCGGGGCCACTCTGTGCAAAACAAATTGCACAGTGGAGGTAAGTATGGTATGTTTGTTATTTTTTTTTTTTTTTAACCCTTACAACCTCTTTAACCACTTAAGCCCCAGACCATGTGGCTGGCCAAAGACCAGGCTATTTTTTGCAATTGTGCACTGCGTCGCTTTAACTGACAATTGAGTGCTCGTGCGACGTGGCTCCCTAACAAAATTTACATTCTTTTTTTTTATTTTTTTTATTTGATCACCTCTACAGTTTTTATTTTTTTGTGCTATAAAAAAAAATAGAGCGACAATTTTGAATAAATGCAATATTTTTTACTTTTTGATATAATAAATATCCCCCAAAAATATATAAAAAACATTTTTTTTCCCTTAGTTTAGGCCGATACGTATTCTACATATTTTCGGTCAAAAAAATTGCAATAAGCATTTCTTGATTGGTTTGCGCAAAAGTTATAGCGTCTACAAAATAGGGGATAGTTTTATGGCATTTTTATTAATATTTTTTTTTTTTTTTACTAGTAATGGCAGCGATCAGCGATTTTTATTGTGACTGCAACATTATGGCAGACACTTTTGACACCATTTAAATTTTTACAGCGATCAGTGCTATAAAAATGCACCGATTACTGTAAAAATGACACTGGCAGTGAAAGGGTTAACCTGTAGGGCACTAAGGGGTTAAGTGTGACCTAGGGAATGCTTCTGTTAGGGGACGTGGCTTGCCGTGACACATTACTGATCACTTCTCCGGATAACAGGGAACAGACGATCAGTGACATGCCACTAGGAAGAACGGGGAGATGTTGTGTTTACACTGACATCTCCCCATTCTTCAACTCTGTGACCTGATACCGGCAGACATTGAGTCCACGGGTCCCACGGGCACGTTCACAGAGCTCGCAAAAGAGTCGCGAGCGCGCCGATTGCGTTGTGCGACCACATGGCCGGCAAATTAAAGGGGAGGTATATATACTCCCATTTGCCCAGTGGTGCCATTCTGTCGACGTATAAGTGCGTGCAGCGGTCGGCAAGCGGTTAAATAAAATATGTAAAAAATAAATAAAAAATAAAAGAACAGGCATTGGGAGGCAGCAGTAACACCTCCTAAATGCCTGTTAAGCCCTGGCTCACACCAGTGCGGCTTTGAAATCACACTACTTCAGCATGACATCAGTGCAATTTGGATCTCCGATTTCGTTGCAACTTTTTACTTCATTTAAAAAGTAGTGAAGGAACCTTTTTCATAATCGCTGCAACATGAGTCGCAGTGATATGAATGGTTCTATTGCCCGAAATGGGGTGCAACTTGTCATGTGATTTAGAACTGTCCAATCGCACGACAAGTTGCAGCAGTGTGAATAGGAGCTAACCACTAGGGGGCGCGCGAGTACCGCCGCCGGCACGCGCGTGCCCGCCGCATCACTGACATGCCGGTGCGCGTGCCTGGCAGCCGCGATGTCCGCCAGGCACTCGCGATCGGCGGTACACAGACATGGACGTGAATCTGTGTGTGTAAACATGTCCATGTCTTGTCAGGGAGAAAGGAGACCGATCTGTGTCCCTTGTACATAGGGACACAGATCGGTCACCTCCCCCAGTCACCCCCCTCCCCCCACAGTTAGAACACTATGCAGGGTACACATTTAACCCCTTCCTCACCCCCTAGTGTTAACCCCTTCAATGCCAGTCACATTTATACAGTAATTAGTGCATATTTATAGCACTGATCGCTGTATAAATGTGAATGGCGCCAAAAATGTGTAAAAAGTGTCCGATGTGTCCGCCATAATGTCGCAGTCCCAATGAAAATCGCAGATCGCCGCCATTACTAGTAAAAAAAAATAAAAAATAATAATAATAATTCTGTTCCCTATTTTGTAAGCGCTATAACTTTTGCGCAAACCAGTCGCTTATTGCGAATTTTTTTTACCAAAAATATGTAGAAGAATACGTATCGGCCTAAACTGAGAATTTTTTTAATTTTTTTTTATTTTTTTTAATTGGGCTATTTATTATAGCAAAAAGTAAAAAATATTGTTGTTTTTTTTCAAAATTGTCACTTTTTTTTTGTTTATAGCGCAAAAAATAAGAACTGCAGAGGTGATCAAATACCACCAAAAGAAAGCTCTATTTGTGGGGGAAGAAGGACCCCAATTTTGTTTGGGAGCCACGTCGCACGACCGCGCAATTGTCAGTTAAAGCGACCCAGTGCCGGAAGCTGAAATTTCACCTGGTCAGGAGGGGGGTATACAGGGAGTGCAGAATTATTAGGCAAATGAGTATTTTGACCACATCATCCTCTTTATGCATGTTGTCTTACTCCAAGCTGTATAGGCTCTAAAGCCTACTACCAATTAAGCATATTAGGTGATGTGCATCTCTGTAATGAGAAGGGGTGTGGTCTAATGACATCAACACCCTATATCAGGTGTGCATAATTATTAGTCAACTTCCTTTCCTTTGGCAAAATGGTTCAAAAGAAGGACTTGACAGGCTCAGAAAAGTCAAAAATAGTGAGATATCTTGCAGAGGGATGCAGCACTCTTAAAATTGCAAAGCTTCTGAAGCGTGATCATCGAACAATCAAGCGTTTCATTCAAAATAGTCAACAGGGTCGCAAGAAGCGTGTGGAAAAACCAAGGCGCAAAATAACTGGCCATGAACTGAGAAAAGTCAAGCGTGCAGCTGCCAAGATGCCACTTGCCACCAGTTTGGCCATATTTCAGAGCTGTAACATCACTGGAGTGCCCAAAAGCACAAGGTGTGCAATACTCAGAGACATGGCCAAGGTAAGAAAGGCTGAAAGACGACCACCACTGAACAAGACACACAAGCTGAAACGTCAAAACTGGGCCAAGAAATATCTCAAGAATGATTTTTCTAAGGTTTTATGGACTGATGAAATGAGAGTGAGTCTTGATTGGCCAGATGGATGGGCCCGTGGCTGGATTGGTAAAGGGCAGAGAGCTCCAGTCCGACTCAGACGCCAGCAAGGTGGAGGTGGAGTACTGGTTTGGGCTGGTATCATCAAAGATGAGCTTGTGGGGCCTTTCGGGTTGAGGATGGAGTCCAGCTCAACTCCCAGTCCTACTGCCAGTTTCTGGAAGACACCTTCTTCAAGCAGTGGTACAGGAAGAAGTCTGCATCCTTCAAGAAAAACATGATTTTCATGCAGGACAATGCTACAATCACACGCGTCCAAGTACTCCACAGCGTGGCTGGCAAGAAAGGGTATAAAAGAAGAAAAACTAATGACATGGCCTCCTTGTTCACCTGATCTGAACCCCATTGAGAACCTGTGGTCCATCATCAAATGTGAGATTTACAAGGAGGGAAAACAGTACACCTCTCTGAACAGTGTCTGGGATGCTGTGGTTGCTGCTGCACGCAATGTTGATGGTGAACAGATCAAAACACTGACAGAATCCATGGATGGCAGGCTGCATGAGTGTCCTTGCAAAGAAAGGTGGCAATATTGGTCACTGATTTGTTTTTGTTTTGTTTTTGAATGTCAGAAATGTATATTTGTGAATGTTGAGATGTTATATTGGTTTCACTGGTAAAAATTAATAATTGAAATGGGTATATATATTTTTTTTGTTAAGTTGCCTAATAATTATGCACAGTAATAGTCACCTGCACACACAGATATCCCTCTAAAATAGCTAAAACTAAAAACAAACTAAAAACTACTTCCAAAAATATTCAGCTTTGATATTAATGAGTTTTTTGGGTTCATTGAGAACATGGTTGTTCAATAATAAAATGAATCCTCAAAAATACAACTTGCCTAATAATTCTGCACTACCTGTATGTGCCCATTAAGGAAGTGGTTAAGGTCTCTCGCACAGTTGCTAACACTTTGGGAATGGCATTAGCTCTGCTCAGTGTTGTTTTCTGTTATTTGTGCTATTGTGTTTAGAATAAGGTGACCAGATTTTTAAACTGAAATCCGGGGACATATTTTTTTTTTCACTAGTAATGGCGACAATCAGTGATATCCGATGAAGCTGGCTTTCATCAGTCTTGCCTGCACACCATCAGTCAAAAATCTGACCGTGTCCAACGCGGTGACGTAAAACACAACGACGTACTGAAAAAAAAGAAGTTCAATGCTTCTGAGCATGTGTCGACCTGATTCCGAGCATGCGTGGATTTTTGACCGATGGATTTCCCCACAGACGATCGTTTTTTTCTATCGTTTTTTTTAACCATAAGAAAAATTGAAAACGGGTTCTATTTTTTTTCACCAAAGGATAAAAAAACGATGGGGCCCACACACGGTCGGTTTGTCTGATGAAAATAGTCCATTAGTCCGTTTTCATCAGACAAACCGATCGTGTACAGGGCTTTACTCTCCGGGTCTGGCTACTACTGGATGGGGAGTGGAGGAAGATCACTCCACCAGGGAAGGCAAGAAGCTAAACAGACAGGCGGCTGGCCGGGACTTGAGCCAAGGCAGAAGAACATGCGAGCAGAGATGAATGGGCCAACACCTGAACCTGAAGAAATATTCCCTCTGCTCCGACCAGCAGGAGGAGCGGTGGAGGGGGGGAGTAATTCCATTTTTTTTTATTCTGCACTGACTGTCTTTGAAATTCCCACAGCCCCTGTTCAAATTCAATCCGGGGACAAAACCGGGGACAGATTTGGTCCGGGGACAGTGTGCTCAATCCGGGGAATGTCCCCTGAAACTGGGGATGTCTGGTCACCCTAGTTTAGAAAGTTTTGCATTCACAAAAAGCTGGGCTTTTGCATGTTTGCATTTAGTGAAAGTGACCTCGCACTTGGCATAACTAGCAGATTTATAATGTGAAGGATACTGATCTTATAGCCTTTTGTAGAACAAAAGAATAGTGAACTACGCTAGATAGTGAATAGCTGCAAAGAACTGAATTGTCATTTTATCTTTCAGATGCCAGAGAACTACAAATACCAGCACACTTTGCTGTTTTTAAATTGTGATAATCACATTTAAAATAACATATTATTTCAATGCAAGCATCACCCAAATCTAGTTTTTCAGTTCAGATACACAAGCACTTGAAGATTGTCGATTTTCCGTTTGTATCTCTGCCCCTTCTTACAAGCCGGTAATGAAGATGTCATTCTCTTACAGCTGGATTCCTTAGCTATGTGATTACCCTGTTCATGTGTCTATACATGATGGTGATCCACATAATTATGGGGCCTCCTTGTAGCTCAGCCTCTGTCTTAAAGCTGAAATACAGGCACAATACATAAATAAAATGCATATGTGTAAACGGTCTTCCTGCTAAAGCAATTCTGTTCATCCAGTCTTATGATCAGGGCTCAAGTCCTGCGGGAATGCGTGGGAACGGAGTCCCTGCACATTTTTCACAGCAGGAACGCAGTTCCCTTTGCAGGACTAGAGCAGCCGAGAGCAGCCAAGCCGCCCGACCCAATCCTTCACTAAGCGGCGATGCCCAGCTCGAGTCACTGTCAGGGGCAGGAGAACCTTAGTAATCCTTGCTTATTTCTTTCTAAATCCTGCGATAACTCGCGGCAGACCTCCGCAATGTCTCCTGGGAACAATGACAAAAGCTCCCAGGAGACATTGCGGCATCGAGAAAGTGACGGAATACCCGCACACTACTAAATCCATAAACAGGAAGCGGCCAGTAACATAAAGGATTACTAAGGTACAGTGGATCGAAAAAATAAATAAAAAAATGTGGTTTAGTAATTATGCATATGAGCGTATCATTTTTTATTTTTTTTGGTGGGGGAGTGGATCTTGGGTGGGAGTTCCCACACTTTTTTCCCCAGGACTTGACCCCTGCTTATGATCCAGGTACTCCTGCCAAACAGTGCAGTTAAGCTGGTGACCTCAATTTCTTTATGGCTCATGCACATATGGCTTAAAAAACGCCACGTATACAGGCGTTCAGCATTTTTTTTTAAAGCCTGTAAACACACCTCTATGTCAGCCTATGTGGCCATATACACAGACGTTTACAGAGAGCATGAGGCCCTACTGTGGTTAAAGCTGAACTTCAGGAAATTACTTACTATTTTTGTATGTGCCATGTGGGGATAGCTACTGCATTAGTTAGAGCTCTTATGCCGCGTACACGCGATTGGAATTTCCGACAAGAAAAGTTCAATGGGAGCTTTTGGTCGGACATTCCGACCGTATGTAGGCCCCATCGGACTTTTTCTGTCTGGATTTCCGACAGCAAAAATTTGAGAGCTGATTCTCGTCGGAAATTCCGATCGTCTGTATGCAATTCCGATGCACAAAAAGACACGCATGCTCTGAATCAAGCAGAAGAGTCGCACTGCCTATTGAACTTCATTTTTCTCGGCTCGTTGTAGTGTTGTACGTCACCGCTTTCTTGACAATTGGAATTTCAGATAACATTTGTGTGACCGCGTGTATGCAACACAAGATTGAGCCAAAATTCCGTCTGAAAAAAATCCAGTTTTCTTGTCGGAATTTCTGATCATGTGTACGCGGCATTAGTTTCATTCATTACCGGCAGTATGTCAAATTCCTGAATTTTCACTGCCAACACTTTACAGTTCCTGCTCTCATACAGAGCAAGCAGTAATGACAGTGGGTTGCTCATACACCCCCTCCTCCACTCCTAAAACCTTTCATAGGCACAGGGAGCTCTGTGATTGGAAGAGGGGAGATTTTAGTGGGAATCCACCACTCCCCTTTCCTCGTCCATTTAAAAAATGGCTTGCATTCTGTGAAAAGAATACAAGCTGTTTTATGAACGGAGGAGGTGGAATATTTTTTTTCATATTTTTTTTCATTTCTACTTGAAACTGAATGGGTTGTTTTTCCAAGGTAAGGGTTCACATATACTTTAAATACACGATTGTCAGGAGTTAAAGTAGTTGTTAAAGCCAAAGCCTTCTGCATGCCCTGTATTCTTTCCTGAGCTTAATCTTGATCCAACAGTGTGCAAGAGAGCAGAAGCTCTCTCTCTGCTCTCCCTCCTCATTGAATCAGAGACCAAAGCTGCTGTCAATCACAGCCAGTGGTGGGGAACTGGGGGTGGGGTCGAGCTGAGCTCTGTGTGTCTATGGATGCACTGACATGGCTCATTATTGAGCCCACACAAGTACCCCTAATTTTACATGGCTAGCTATCATGGGCGCTTGACCAGGGGGGGGGGGGGGGCAGAAGAAATCAAAAAATCTTTGTACAGAGCAGGTAAGTAGAACATTTTTCTTATTTTTTTTAAAAAACATATCCTTTACAATCACTTTAATGTATCAAAGCAGTAAAATTACTATGAGCAGTAAAAATTGTACAACAATGACTGAAAAACACCAAAAGCTTTCATTTTAGTTTGATAGAAGACTGCATGATACAGTATACCTGTAAGTAGTCATGTTATCCAGAATTATTAGTCAAATGCCACTAGAAGAATGCAGCCAGGCAGTACCCCCTTTGTTATAGGCTCCATAGATGGTGAGAAGTGTGGACTGTTACGTTTTAAGCCCATGTTCACATTGGGCTGCGGGAATGAAGCCGTGCGAGTTCAGACTCGCACGATTTCACTCCCGCTTGTCAGTCCCGTTTTAGGCCTCGATTACAGAGACATCTGTGCCGGTTTCTGCACAGATGTCAAAGTAAATCGCAGGCTGAAATCACTAAAGGAAGTACATAAACTACTTTTTGAAATCGGTGTGGCTTCGAACGGATTATGACGGTGCCATTGCCGGCAAATGCTGCCGATTTCAAATGCGTTTTGACATGTCAAAACGCACCAGTGTGAACCAGGGCTTAAAAGGGGTTGTAAAAGTTTTTTTTCTAAATAGGTTCCTCTAAGCTAGTGCATTGTTGGTTCACTTACCTTTCCCTTCGATTTCCCTTCTAAATGTTTTTTTCTTTGTCTGAATTTCTCACTTCCTGTTTCTCCTCAGTAAGCTTGCCCCCACCATCCGAGCTGTTCTGGCTGGGGGTTAGTCAGCCAGAACAGCTTACTGAGGAGGAACAGGAAGTGAGAAATTCAGACAGAGAAAACAAAGAAAACTAAATTTAGAAGGGAAATCGAAGGAACAGGTTAATGAACCAACAATGCACTTAAAGCGGGGCTCCGGGTAGAATTTTTTTTTTTTTGCAAGCTAAAATTAATCACATTAAATAGTCCCTAAAACATACTAAATGGCTACCCTATCATTCCAGAAATCATTGCAAATGCTTGCCTTATACCCTTCAGCTCATGTTGTGGCCGTATCCATCATATGTGTGGGCATGTGAATCCCAGTTCCTTTTTCTTTTAGGTGCATGCTGGGTGATATTTAGGCACAGTAATGCCCAGAGGCAATGGGGTTTTAGGACAGGAAGTTGAACCACCTAGGACCAGGAACTAGGCAGATTCCGAAATGTGTCTAGTAACAGCCAGATAGACGTGAGTAAAGAAAAAACATTTTTTATTTATTTATTCTTACATTAAAGGCAAGCTGTTAAAATAAAGTTAATTTTTAGGGTGGAACTCCGCTTTAAAGGAACCTATTTAGAAATTAAAAACAAACCTTTACAACCCCTTTAATGACCAAAGAAATTCAGCATTTCTACTAACCTGTAATATTCAGTGTTACCAGCTGGGGGCATGAGGGATACAATGTTTTTGGAACTGGCAATTCTTGATTGATCAAGACAGGTTTTTAGCTTGAAGCTGTGACACATTGACATTCCAGACATCTCTTCTCTTGTAAAGCAAAATATTTGCAGAAAAAAAAATTGTTCAGCATGCTGGGCATTATCTGTCATTTTAAACAGTGAACTGACAGTTTATAAAATGTCAGTCCACTTATTTCTGAACCATATTCATGTGTATTTGTTAAAAATGAAAAAAATAAAAAAATAAAAACAAGTCAGTTCTTTAGAGCCGGTTCACACTCCAGCGGCACGACTCCGTGGTCGGCTCTGCAAGGCGTCCTGGGGACGATTTCACAGGCGACCTGCAAACTGACTTCTGTATAGAAGTCAATGCAGGTCGTCCCAAGCCGCCCCCGAAGTCGTACAGGAACCTTTTTCTAAGTCGGAGCGACTTGCGTCGCTCCTATTAGAACGGTTCCATTGCCTTCAATGGGACGCGACTCGTCAGACGGCTGAGCCGCCTGACGAGTCGCCCCAGTGTGAACCAGGTCTTAATCTAAAGTCTGTTCACATGACATAAAAACATGAGTTGGCTCTTATATATTCCTTCATTGAGGGATGGTACAAACTGGCCCTGAGGCTATAGAAGCACCTATGACCTCTTGGAAGTCCGACACAGACTGATTGTACTTCCTCCTGATGTTCTATATATAACTGAACAAAGGCAAGATCAATTGTAGGCATGCAAAGTACTAATAGTGTTGCCTGTGGTAGACTATAGAAGGGTTTCCTGATATAAGGGGTGATCCCTTCTTGCCCATGGATGATGTTGGGTCATTTGATTGAAAAAAGTGTCAAACTTTTCCTGTTTAGTAATCTTTTAAATATTGAATGCGAAACAATTCTCCAGCACCCTTTGCTATCTGATCTGATGAGTAGGATGAGCTCCGTATTCGAGTCAAACTCGTGTTCGACTCGAACATCGTATGTTCGATCGTTTATCGAAATACAAACAAAACGGGTCGTTCGCGCCAAAGTCGAGTTACATTTCACAGACCATAATTCACTGTGGCATCGCTGGCTGATGATTGGCAAAGCATGCACTATGACCCGCATGCTTGGCCAATCACAGCACGCAAAAAACGGAGAGCCATAATTGGCCAAAGCCAGGGTGGCTTTGGCCAATTATGGCTCAGGGGGTTTAGTACACGACCCACACTATAAAAGGCCGCCTGCAGGTCGGTATTATGTAGTGTGTTGCGGCGGTGGTTAGAGAGAACAGAGAGAGACAGAGAGAGTGTCATTTTTTGCAGGTAGATAGAGCAGACAGGCAGGCTAGTCAGTTAATGTTACAGTGTGTAGAGGATATATATACATCCCAGGTGTTGTACATATATTTATACACTGTATAGTTTAGCTAGATCAGTTCTTCCCAATTTACTGGCAGGCAGGTGATTATGCTATTTAACCACTTAAGACCCGGACCAATACGCTGGTAAATGACCCAAGGTGTTTTTGCGATTCGGCACTGCGTCGCTTTAACAGACAATTGCGCGGTCGTGCGACGTGGCTCCCAAACAAAATTTGCGTCCTTTTCTTCCCACAAATAGAGCTTTCTTTTGGTGGTATTTGATCACCTCTGCGATTTTTATTTTTTGCGCTATATACAAAAATAGAGCGACATTTTTGAAAAAAAAACACTATTTTTTACTTTTTGTTAAAAAAAAATCAAATAAACTAAATTTTAGTCAAACATTTAGGCCAAAATTTATTTAGCCACATGTCTTTAGTAAAAAAAAAAAATCGCAATAAAAAAAAATAGCTACCTAGCGGGAACAGCGACACTAATACAGCGATCAGAAAAATGATCGCTTAGTGACGCTGGCAATAGGGAGTGAAAGGGTTAACTAGGGCGGTGATCAGGGGGTTAAAACTTTATTAGGGGGGGTGGGGGGGCTATCCTGAACCTAACACTAACTGTTTTTTACAGTGCCTGTCACACTGACACTAAATGCAGTGATTAAATCACTGCATTCAGTAACACTGTGACAGGGGGGTGGGGGGGGCGATCACAAGGGGTTAATATGCCTATGTGAGTGTGTGTCAGTGTTGTGTTGGTGCACACTTACTTGTGATGTCTTCTCTCATCAGCAGCGCTGGGAAACAGCGCTGCGATGAGAGAATACATAATTTCCTCCTTCCTGTGTAAACACAGGAGGAGGAAGTGACAGGCTGGGAGCGCGCTCCCATTGGCTGGGAGCGATCGCGGGGGGGGCGGATATCACGGACATCCGCCCGCAGATCCCGGATCGCTCCCAGAGGTAGGGAGACCCCCGCACGCCGCGGAGGGGGTCCCGATGGGACCCCCGAACCGCACTCAGGCGGGGATGTAAATTTACGCCCTTGTGCCTGTACGAGCCATGTTGTGGCCGTATATGTGCGTGCGGGGGTCTTTAAGTGGTTAAAGACATTTTCACAGGCATACTATAGACACCCAGCAGGTACAATATTTAAATTAATTTTTCATTTTTTTATTTAAGCATCATTAAAATCACTGCTTCTCAGGAGCAGTGATTTTAATGATGCTTAAATTTAAAAAAAAGGAAAAATTACTTTAAATATTGTACCTGCTGGGTGTCTATAGTATGCCAGTGAAAACGTCTTTGAGAACCCGGGTCTTGCCCGAGGGAACATGTATCAATGGAAAAAAAAGTTTTAAAAACGGTTGTTTTTTCAGGAGTCCTATAAAAAACGACCATTTTTAAAACGTTTTTTTTTTTTCCATTGATACATGTTCCCTGGGGCAAGACCTGGGTTCTTAAAGATGTTTTACGACAATAACTTGCATATTAGGCTTTAAAATGAGCACTTTTGAATTCGAGTTCGGTCCGTTCGAAGGTTCTGGTGCAAACCGAACGAGTGTGGGGGGGGGTGTTCGGCTCATCCCTACTGATGAGTAGTTTGAGTGTACACACACAGACACAAGGGTGTACATTCTTTATAATAACAGTTGAATATGAAGGTAATCGGCAAACAAACATATGTGTCCAATGTAGTGTCTGGCACATGAGCAATGTCGAAAAATATGGGTCTACTAAGCTGCATGTTAATGGGGTTTTTTAGGAACCTAATTCACAGGCCTCTGCTGTTACAATTTTGATTTGAATATTGTTGATCAGTCAGCAGATGGTGTATCTTCCGGCATTATGGACCAAACAATATGCGGCATATGATAAGTGATTGTTCTTAAATAGATTATTGTCTCTGGGAGAGTGACTGGAATCCAAGTACATTTGTACAGAAGGGAAAAAACAGTACGAGTACTTGACTGTCATTATTAACTTGGATGTTCATTCATAGACAGAAATACAGATTTTTTATGGGAAGTGAGAAAACCATCTGAGAAAACCATCTCTTTCTTTTAGCCTGCCAGTTTTATTATGGGCGCATTCCAATTGGAATTAAAGGCTAAGTTCACTCAGTACTGAAAATGAATATAGATGATGCTGTAAGCTTACTTACCTCTGTGACCAGCAGGAGGGCTGGGCTGGGGGGCATGTGCTCTCTGGGCCAGTACTAATAAGATACAGTATGATGGGCTAGTGGTCCTCAGTAGAGATACTTAATTATTCAAACATCAGTCAGAGTGGGATGCGCAGTCAGCGACACATGGTGGGTTTTATATAGCTATCTGGCCCCGTTCAAACATGTGATCACACCGTCTGGCAGAGGGAACTCATCCAGCATCAACTTCCTTTGTGGCTCTAAGATCATATGCCAAGATTGAATGCCAAGAGCTCCAAAGAAAACTGATGATTGAGGATATGAAAAGGTACACTTTATATGGCGCAAAGGAATCTGTTCCTACCATGAAATGGCCACTTGGTTATATCCCCCTCATCCAGATCAAACATTCCCGGTTTCCCCTAGAGAACCATTAGTAGAATCTATTGGGTCCCTCTACTCCAAAATTAGTTTTTGAATTTATGAGCCCTCATTATATGCAAAAAACCTAGGGCCAGATTCACAGAGCGATTACGCCTGCGTAACAGGAGATGCGCGGCGTAAGTCTAAATGTGCGCGTGCGTTTCGATGCACGGAATCCCCAGAACGAGATACGCAAGAAATCTACTTTTTTTTGTCCATCGTAATTTCGTTAGACAGGTGCATCCGTCCGCACAAAACTGCGCTAGACAGACCATTGATTTGCTAGTCAAATATGCTAATGAGGGACTTACGGGGATCCACAAAAGAACGTTGGGGCAGCGCAGGCTACGCAATGTGCGCAACAGCAAAATGTCCTGTCTAAAATTAGACCATATAAAAGCTGGTCTAAAATTAGAAAAATGTCAGAGAAAGCAACACTGTTAGTGAGGAGCTGAGCAGTCACACGTGTTGCACAACAATCTGTATGCCAACATGCCAGTGGCATCCATGCTCATAGCTATACTACTGACTTTAGATGAGCAAAGAAGGAGGAGGGCACTGAGGAGGGCACAGGATTTTTTTTGTGTTTTTGTTTTTTAACTTTTTATTTGCTTATACTGTATAAACTTTACAATTTAATCTAATCTATTACAATATTCTTATCTGATACAAGCCCCTCACTCTTCACTCTTCACGGGAGAGGATATATCACACACGCATAGACATCTATGGCATGAGTGATTCTGAGGTGTATCGCATCTTCAGATTCACCCCTCATGCCATCATGGAATTAACCACAAGCTTGCAGGAGGACATCACCAGCCCAACACATGACACTACCCATGACACCCATGACAGCTACATATACAATCAGAGCCCCATCCCCACAGATTTCGAACAGAACATGTATGGGGACAGCTGGCTGGTTGGTGAGTAACATGGGTGGCAGGCATGACTGCCCCCCCCCCCCCATGATGCACACATCACAAGGGGCACATGCACTACTAACATCCTCCTGTCTTTTCCCTTCAAGGTGACTCTGCATATGCACTGGAACCCCATCTCATGACCCCATCTCATGCCAGCTCACATTATGCATCTTTGCACGTTAAACACACACATTAATCATGGCACAATGAGAATGCATGCATGCACACCACTGTGGTCCCTAGCACACACACCCCACATCCTCATCACATTGGATTGGCACAAGCCACCACAAATGAGGGTGACACCCCTTTTCCGGCAGGAATGTCACCTCCACATTCCCAAATCATACACAAACAGAACCAAAAAAAAAAAATGACCAGCAAAAAAAAAAATAAGCCCAGCAAAAATATAATTTTACAAAAAAAACAACAAAGAAAACACATAAAAGACAAAAATCACTCTGCAAAACAGTCCCCAAATATCTCAAAGACACGTCACAAACAAACAAATAAACGCTAACAAACAACAGAACAAAAGCACCTTGCTGTATAGGGAGGGATACAAAGGGATGTACTTTTGCAAAGGAAGTGCGTTTGTCTCTGTCTATTTATGCTGTCTGCGTAGTTCTCCAAGTTGCCCTAATCCACTTCCAATTTCACTGATTGCGCCGTTCCCGAGTTGTGAGCATGCGCACGGAGGTGCTGACCATGGTCTCCTTCAAGCGCGCATGCGCGGGCCGGCCGGCCCTTCATTTGCATGGGGTCACGGCTCATTTCAATGTAACACGCCCACGTCCTTCCCAATTTGTATTACTCCGCCTTACGCCTCTGAAATAACGTTACGCATGCGCAAATTTCTGCGTAAAAGTCTAACGTAAAGGCGGTGCGCTACGCCGGTCCAATAATGCGCAGATGTACCTGAATCTGGCCCCTAGTGTTTATTATAATTTTCTCCCCAATTCCATCTATTGCTCAGTAAACCAAGCCCCTAGGACTGAGAGTGTAGTATACCCAGGGCAAAAATACCCGTATCCCATTCCTTTTGGTGAATGCATTGTATGCACCATGTTTGACATCTCCACCAGATAACATTAATGTAAACTTATTATACAAGTTCATTTCATTTAATTTATTTTAAAAACATTTTTTTTAGCTGGCTTTAAAAGCATACTCCTAAACTCCCCTATGCATATTTAATGGAGGGCCCCAGCAGCTATGACATTTTGTAGGAAGTCTTGCCTTCAATTGAGGATGTTGAGCACCAGGTATTCTACACTTTGCCATTGGCCAGGTCGATAGGCAGTCTCACTGACCAGGTACAGGAGGTTAGGACTGGAACGTGACCCTCATCAGTGTTGAGATCTGAACATACAGTAAGGCCCCTTTCACACTGGGGCAGTATGTGTGGTGGCGGTATAGCGCCGCTATTTTTAATGACACTATACCATCGAAATTGCAGCGGAATTGCGGCATTATTTGGCCGCTAGCGGTGCGGTATTAACCCCCGCTAGCAGCCGACAAAGGGTTAATACTGCCCACAATGTTCTTCTGCAGAGGCGCATTGCCGGCGGTATTACTGCGGTGTTCCATTGTTTTTTCAATGGGAAGGAGCGGTAAAGAGCGGTATACACACCGCTCCAAAGATGCTGCTTGCAGGAGATTTTTTTTTCTCCTGCCAACGCATCGCCTCGGGCTTTCACATTGAGAATGCTGGGGCAGGAGTATTCCGGTGTTATTTATGCGCTATTTTTAGCACTGAAAATGCCAGAGATATGCCTCAGTGTGAAAGGGGCCTAACAGACAACTGTAGGTGCCTGCTTTTAAGACCTGCTGGCAGTTTATTATTATACAGGATTTGGAAAGTGCCAACAGCTTGTGCAGCACCATACAAAACAAAGGGAAGCAGTACAGTTACAATTCAATTAACCACTTAAGACCCGGACCAATACGCTGGCAAATGACCCAAGGGGTTTTTGCGATTCGGCACTGCGTCGCTTTAACAGACAATTGCGCGGTCGTGCGACGTGGCTCCCAAACAAAATTCGCGTCCTTTTTTTCCCACAAATAGAGCTTTCTTTTGGTGGTATTTGATCGCCTCTGCGATTTTTATTTTTTGCGCTATATACAAAAATAGAGCAACATTTTTGAAAAAAAAAATCAATATTTTTTACTTTTTGTTATAATAAAAAACCAATAAACTAAATTTTAGTCAAACATTTAGGCCAAAATTTATTTAGCCACATGTCTTTAGTAAAAAAAAAATCGCATTAAAAAAAAATTAGCTACCTAGCGGGAACAGCGACACTAATACAGCGATCAGAAAAATGATCGCTTAGTGATGCTGGCAATAGGGAGTGAAAGGGTTAACTAGGGCAGTGATCAAGGGGTTAAAACTTTATTGGGGGGGGTGGGGGGGGCTACCCTGACACTAACACTGACTGACTGTCACACTGTCTGTCACACTGACACTAAATACAGTAATCATACATGTATGAATACTGCATTCAGTGACACTGTGACAGGGGGGAGGGGGGGGGGGCGATCGCGGGGGTTAAATGTGTTTGTGTCTGTGTGTAAGTGTGCTGTTGGTGCAGACTTACTTGTTGTGTTGTGATCTCTCCTCAGCGGCGCTTGAAACAAACGCCGAGGGAGAGATCACGTCGCTTCCTCCTTCCTGTGTTTACACAGGAGGAGGAAGTGACAGGGCGGGCGGGCGCGCGCATTGGCTGGGAGCGATCCGGAGGGGGCGGGTGAAAACGGATAGCCGCCCCCACTTGTCGGATCGCTCCTGCAGCCGCGCGGACCGCCGCATGTACGGGGGGGGGGGGGTCCGATCGGACCCCCGATCCCCCCCAAGGCACCAACGTATATATACGTTGATGTGCCTGTCGGTGCCATTCTGCCGACGTAAATGTACATGCGGCGGTCCTTAAGTGGTTAAAAACAAGAGGGTTCGGAAGGTCCTGTTTGTGAGAACTTAAAGCGGAGTTTCACCCTAAAAAACAACTATGTACCATGCCATCCTGCATATTAGCGTCAGCTACAGTATGCCTATATTTTATTTTTTTGCGCTGTACTTACAGATTAAACTATTTGTCTGTTTCAGGCTACCGCGGGGTAATAGGCGTTCCTATCAAGAGGGGAACATGATTGACGGCCGGCTATGGCGCGTCACGCATTCCGAAAATAGCCGGAGTAGACTCGGCTCTTCACGGCGCCTGCGCACAGACTAGGAGCTGACTGCGCAGGTGCCCGTGTAGGACTCGGCTCTTCACGGCGCCTGCGCAGTCAGCTCCTAGTCTGTGCGCAGGCGCCATGAAGAGCCGAGTCCTACTCCGGCTATTTTCGGAACGCGTGACGTGCCATAGCCGGCCGTCAATCATGTTCCCCTCTTGATAGGAACGCCTATTTCCTGCCCGGAGTCTGAAATGAAAAAAACAGATTAAACTGTAAGTACAGCACCGAAAAAAAAAATAAAGGCATACTGTAGCTCACGCTAGTATGCTGAATGTCAGTGGAGACAAAGATTTTTTATTTTTTTAGGGTGAACCCCCTCTTTAAAGGTTTACAGGTATGAAAGACTTACTTAAAATGGCCCCATATTTTAAACAGCTGTTTACTGTAATTTGTCCAATTGAACACCAACAGGGGGGTAATGTATCTTTTGTTGGTACTCATCAGCTGGTTTTACAGCTTTTCTTTTGTGTAATGTATCCATATGCTGTCATTATCTTTGACTTAAAGATCTGCAAATACCAGAGTCTACCAGCAGATGGTACTAAAGCTGTAATCTAGTATTGCATCCCCATAGTCCACAGAAACTAGGGTTGTGTTGGTGCAGAGCAACCTTTTTCTACCAGGGTGCCCAAGTACCCTGGGGTGCCTTGGCAAAATGCAAAAAAAAATTTAAAAAATAGTATACAAGCCAGCAGGTGTATTAAGCCTGCCTTTTAATTACACAGCCATTTTTTTTTTAGTATGCACCATTACGACTTTCTAGACACTGGCATCCTAACAACCAATGACGTCATCAGTTGATAGGGAGGATGTCTGTTGTCTCCACAGCATCCTTATTTGACTCTGTGCTCCTCTCCCTCAGCATTGGGGTCACATTAGCAGACTGATGGAGAGAATTGAGGGAGAAGAGAAACATAGAAATACTAGTCAGTGCCAGTGTGCAAAAGTGTATTTGCTTTAGAAGAATAAATCACCTCTAACGTTGGGTGTTTTATGGGTGGATGTTGCTGCATTATTTAAAACTAGGGTTGTCCCGATACCACTTTTTTAGGACCGAGTACAAGTACCGATACTTTTTTTCATGTACTCGCCGATACCGAATACCGATACTTTTTTTAAATGTATCCCCAAATGCAGCCATGTCCCCCCACATATTGCAGCCATGTCCCCCCACATATTGCAGCCATGTCCCCCACATATGCTGCCATGTCCCCCACATATTGCAGCCATTTCACCCACATATTGCAGCCATGACCCCTATATACAGCCATGTCCCCCACATATTGCAGCCATGTCCCCCATATACAGCCATGTCCCCCACATATTGCAGCCATGCCCCCCACATATTGCAGCCATGCCCCCCACATATGCTGCCATGTCCCCCACATATTGCAGCCATGTCCCCCACATATTGCAGCCATGTCCCCCATATACAGCCATGTCCCCCACATATTGCATCCATGTCCCCCACATATGCAGCCATGTCCCCCATATACAGCCATGTCCATGGCGGGAAAAACAGCTATTCAAACTAAAGGTGCCTGTAATGTTCGCGGCGGCTTTGTATATACGGCGGCGGGGTCGGCTTTGCATATACGGCGGCGGCTTTGCATATACGGCGGCAGGGGCGGCGCGCGGGGGGGGGGGGGGAGTATTCTATTTAGGTATCGGGGGTATTTGCGGGAGTACAAGTACTCCCGCAAATACTCGGTATCGGTCCCGATACCGATACTGGTATCAGTATCGGGACAACCCTATTTAAAACTATTAGAATGGCTTTATAGTATACATTTTAGAATGGGGTGTCTTGAGGCTGTCCATAATTTTAAAGGGTGCCTTGACTTAAAACACTAGTGTAGAGTACCCCATCAGGTATTATCAGGGGTTGTTAAATTATAAATCTAGAATTCAAGATCCAGTCCCTTAGTTATATCTGCCAGCAGGCACTAATTAAGGCTCGGATGTGATGTGGTTTCACTGAAATCAGTATGAAAATGTCAGACAAACTAGTTATTTATTAGTTACTGTAAATACTTGGCACCTGCGATTGCTTTAGTCCTGGTATAGTATAGAGATAGAAGGTTCAGTAGGTACAATAAAAACAAACAATCAAAAAATACAACAGTCTAATTACGTTTATTTCAGATTCTTAAAGTTGAGCTCCACCCTGAAAAAAAAAAATACAGGAAAATGCTGCAAAAAATAAATAAATAAATAAAAATATTTTTTTACTCACCCGAAATACCTGTTGCTATGCGGATGTTCCTAATCTTCCCTATCCGCGATGGGTCTTCTTCCGCATCCTCCTTCTGGTGAATGGAGAGCCATGCCTTCTGGGAACTGTGTGTATCCCAGAGAGCAGCCGCCCATTCACAAAGCGGCACGAGCCTTGCGCATGCGCAGTAGGAAACGGGCAGTGAAGCTGCAAGCTTCACTGCCTGTTTCCCTTACTGAAGATGGTGGCACTGGGACCTGTAATGATCCGGATAGGCATGGGGGGGGGCATCATCGCGGGCACCTAGGACAGGTAAGTGTCCTTATTAAAAGTCAGCAGCTACAGTGTTTGTAGCTGCTGACTTTAAAAACAATGTTTTAACAATGTTTTAACAGCACAAAGACTCCTTTCACACTGGAGCGGTGCGCTTGCAGGACATTAGAAAAAGTCCCACAAGCAGCATCTTTGGAGCGGTTTAGGAGCGGTGTATACACCTCCGCCCATGCCCATTGAAATGAATGGGCAGTGCTTTTTGGGCGCATTTAACCCTTTTTTCGGCCGCTAGCGGGGGTTAAAGGATCCCGCTAGCACCCAAAAAGCGCCGGTAAAACGACGGTAAAGCAGCCCGCTGGCAATCTGAAAGTGGTCTAATGCATTTGTTTTCTGACAGAAAACAATACAAGGCCTGGGAAACAAGGTCAGTTCTTTACACAATATCATCCTCTGTTTGCTAAACTTCACTGTGCAATCAACAAGTGTTTATTCATTAACATCAGTCCTTGTGCACAAGCTTACCATCTAATTTCCACACCACATGTGTACATTTATACACATTGTGAAACCCAATAGCTATTGTCTACTGATGGAGAGAATTTTTCAACTTTTTTCAAAGTTTTTACAATAGCGTTTTTTTAGCGCTTTTCCGCCTTAGCGTTTTTTAGCATTCTTTTTTATATGTATGTGTATATATATATATATATATATATATATATATATATATATATATATATATATATATTATGGTTGTCCCGATACCACTTTTTTAGGACCGAGTACAAGTACCAATACTTTTTTTCATGTACTCGCCGATACCGAATACCGATACTTTTTTTAAATGTCATGTGACAGTTTTCAAACCACAATATAGACTAAGGATATTTTCTTTAGAATTATGAAGAACTCTAACTCAAGACATTATAAAAGAATAAAAATGTTTTATTTTCTTGTCACGCAGTAGTTAAAAACTCAAAGAATTTTCACAGAACATGTTGATAAATACAAAAAAAGTATTCTTTTTAGGTATCGGGAGCATTTGCGCGAGTACAAGTACTCCCGCAAATACTCGGTATCGGTCCCGATACCGATACTAGTATCGGTATCTGGACAACCCTAATATATATATATACCGTGTTTATCGGCATATACCGAACACTTTTTTCCCCTTAAAATCAGGGTAAAATCGTGGGTGCATGATATATGCCGATCCCCGCTTCCCACGCTGTGTTTGAACGCCGCCGCCGACATATACCGAGTGCAGTACCTCGGGTACACTTGGCCAGGTTCGGCTCTGCTTGCGGTCACGCCCTGTGCCGCCTCCAAGCCTTTATGCGAGAGGAGCCGAGCGTGTCCGAGTGTACTGCGCGTGGTATATGTCGTCGGCGGCGTTCAAACACAGCGTGGGAAGCGGGGATCGGCTCAAAAACAGCGCGGGAGAAGCAGAGAGGACACCACCAAGGCCGCAGACGGATGCCGGACCGGACAAGGCCGTCGATGGACGCCGGGCAAGACACCAATGAGGGGCATTCAAACTGTAAGTATTTTCTTTTTTTTCTGAAATTTCCCTTCTAGGTTGGGGGTGCGCGCTATACGCCGGTGCACGCTTTAGGAAGATAAATACGGAAAAAAAAATGTAATGGCTCAAAAACTTTACAAAACACGCTGGTGAGTGACGTTTTTTGAGCGTTTAGCGACGTTTATCAGATTTAGAGCATTTTTACAGCTGAAAAAGCGTCTCTCAGAACCCACTATTCCCACTATTTTTTTTTTTTTCATTTTTTTTTTTTTTTTTACTGCTCAAAAACACCACTGCCCAAAACTGCTGATAACAGCCTGTGTGCGTGGCCACATAGGATAACATGATGACTGCAGAAAAAAAAAATTACAGCTAAAAACAGCTGCTGTAAAAACATCAAAAAACGATCAGTGTGTATGAGGCCTAAAAAACGCTAATAAACACTATTGCAAAAACTTTGAAAAACTCACTGCAAAGCTACTGGTGTTTTTATAACGTAATTTTAACGTCCAGTGTGCATGAGGCCTTAGGTCTATTGATCAATGTTTTCACCCCAGATCCACATAACATTTATCCAAGATTCCCCCACTTTCTAACATAGTCTTGGGGGTGAATTTTAGGTGACAGTTGTGTAATTATAGAGTGGAAACATTGATACATATATATATATACATATACCATATCTGGCCAATGTCACTGTTACAGTGATCTCCATCTTTTTACGGGTCGCATGCTGAACAGCTGCGCCATTCAGATAATGCTTTCCGTATATGAATGAATGCAAAGCATTCTGTAATTGGATGAGGTGGAGAGGCAAGGCAGTGATGCAACACTCTCCACCTCATCCAATCAGTGAATGCTTTGCATTCATTTCAAGACTGCAAAGCATTCTTTGAACGATGCCTGGGCTGACCAGTTCATAATGCGGCAGGGCAGCCTCTTGGCACAGGATCCAGATGCAAGTTGAGTTCACTGGAGTTGTGGTGTCTACAACAGTGATTTCCTGCTTCCAGGGGCCATTGGCCAAGTATGGTATATACATAATTACATTGGTAAAAGATGGACCAATGTAACTTTGTATAAAGTATCTATACCTAGAATTCATATCATTTTTTTTTATCTGACTGCTTTATGGTAAACAGCATCATTCTAGGATTAAAAGAACATTTCCACAATTTAAACAATCTGCATCCCATCAGAGAGATATGTGATCAATTAAATTTAAAGCGAACCTTTAACTTAGGTTTTAAATAGAGTGTGAGGGGTTAAGACCCCCCGACAGATAGTTATTGTGGACTAAAGCTCACTGTTCAGTCCCATCACAAAGCCGCTCCAAGCTCTAATAGGATCCTGACAATAATGTCAGGATCCACCCCGATGTCTAATTGGCAGCTAGCTCAGCCCCTCAGCATACCACTGAGAGTCTTAGCCAGCCACCCCCACATCCTTTCCAGTAAGCACTGGGGGAGCAGATTAGAGACTGATGACTGACACTCAGCCCCTCAGCATACCACTGAGAGTCTGAGCCAGCCAATCCCACATGCTCTCCAGTAAGCACTGGGGGAGCAGTTTAGAGACTGATGACCGACAGTCACCGCTCCCCTTAAGAGCCCACCAAGAACTGAGCATTCACCAGTCGTGATCGCTTAGTTACCGGGTTTAGAGCCACTGGGGGGGAAGCTGCAGCATCAGACCAATGCTGCAGGATGGAGGTAAGTATGTGTGTTTGTTCTTTTGGTTACTTCTCCTTTAACCACTTAAGGACTGCCCCTTGTACATGTACAGCGGCAGGGTCCCCTTTAGCGCAAATCTATGTACCTGTAGGTCATTGTTTCTTCCTGCTTTGGCGTGATGGCAATCATTGAAAGGAGAGGCAGAACAGCGGTCTGCCCATGTAAACAAGGCAGGCCGCTGTTCTGCCAAAGAGGAAAATGGAGATCTTGGGCCAGATTCATAGACCCGTAACTCCTGTCTAACTGGTGTTAGACAGGAGTACTTTCAAATTTTGCGCGCCGTATCACTAGTTTGAATCCTCAAACCATGATACGGCGGCTTCGGGCTTCGATCCGAGAGGCTTACGTCTTCGTAAGCCTTCGGATCTACGATGCAATCTTTTTGCGGCCGCTGGGAGGAGTCTGCGTCGTTTTCAGCGTCGGGATATGCAAATGAGTTTTTACGGCGATCCACGAAGATACGAGCGGCCTTCGCAATCGCTTACGTCATTTTTTTGCTACGTACTGTTAGACCAGCTATTTGCTGGTCTAACGGTGCGTAGCCCATGTTAAGTATGGCCGTCGTTCCCGCGTCGAATTTAATTTATTTTTTATTTTTTTACGTAACTCATTCGGGAATAGGAATGTCCGTAAACGACGCTACTCATAAAAAAAAAAATTACGTAACGACGTGATTTCGCGCAATGCACGGCGGGAAATTTCGGAACGGAGCATGCGCAGTTCGATCGCCACGGGAACGCGCCTAATTTAAATGCTTCACGCCCCCTACTCGCGTAGATGGATTGCGCCGGGAGAAATACACTACGCCGCCGTAGTTCACAGGACAAAATCTACCGGGATTCCACGTAGAGCCAGGTAAAAAACGGCGGCATAGAGTATTTCTGATACTCTACGCTAATCTAATTCTATGTGAATCTACCCCCTTGTGTTTCTGCCAAGCAGAAATACGGATCTCTGTTTTCCTCCAGTGTCAGCCATCCCCCACACAGTTAGGCCCCCCTCACACTGGGGCGTCTGCGGTAAAGTGCCGCTATTTTTATTCGGCCACTAGCGGGGCTTAAAACTGGTTAAAAAAAGGGTTAAAACTGCAGCAGCGCTTTGCCGGGGGTATAGCCGCGGTGCCCATTTATTTCAATGGGCAGGAGCAGTGGAAGAGCAGTATACACACCGCTCCTTCACAGCTCCAAAGATGCTAACAGGACTTTTTTTAACCTCCTGCTAGCGCACCGCTCCAGTGTGAAAGCTCTCTGGGCTTTCACACTGGAGAGACAGCAGCAGCTGTTTCAGGGCGCTTTGCAGGCGCTATTTTTAGCGGTATAGCGCCTGCAAAGCTCCCCAGTGTAAAAGGGGTCTTAGCAAGCATTCCTTAGGAGCACACTTAGCCCTTTAATCGCCCCTGATGTTAGACCGTTCCCTGCCAATGTTATTTATACCTCAGAAAATGTCACTTAATGTCATGTTTGTCTGCCACAATCCCGCTAAAAATCGCTAATTGCCACCGTTACCAGTAAAAACAATTAAAAAAAAGTCCATAAGTCTATCCCATAGTTTGTAGACACTATAACTTTTGCGTAAACCAATCAATATATGTTTATTGTGATTTCTTTTTTGTTACCGTAAATATGTAGCAGAATAATTTTGGCCAACTGATGAATACATTTTATTATTGGATATGTTTTGTACCAAAAAGTAAAAAAATCTTGTTTCTTTTTTTTCAAAATTGTCTGCCTTTTTTGTTCATAGCGCAAAAAAAGAAAAAACCTGTGATCAAATACTGCCAAATGAAAGCTCCATTTGTGGGGAAAAAATGACATCCATTTTATTTGGGTACAGCATCGCACGATCGCATAATTGTCAGTTAAAGCAACACAGTGCCGCATCGCAAAACCTTCCGGAGCCAAAGTGGTTAACAGCCATTGACCAAGGCTTATTAATGCATGTTGGATGCCTCATATTTTTTAAAACACACTGCACTGCCGCACTGAGATGGGAATAGATACAATTTTAAAGATTTTTTGGGCGAAATTGGGAACATGCATTTTAGTCATCAAAGTGCAACAAATAAATGGTCTCTTAAAGTAAATGGTCTCTTAACCACTTGCTTACTGGGCACATATACCCCCTTCCTGCCCATGCGAAATTTCAGCTTTCAGCACTGCGCCGCTTTAAATTAAAATTGCGCGGTCGGGCGACGTGCCTTACAAACAAAACTGATGTCCTTTTTTTCCCCACAAATAGAGCTTTCTTTTGGTGGTATTTGATCGCCTCTAGCGCTATAAACAAAAAAGAGCGAGAATTTTGAAAAAAAACACAGAATATTTTTTACTTTTTGCTATAATAAAAATCCAATTTTTAAAAAAAAAAATTATTTTTTCTCAGTTTAGGCCAATATGTATTCTACATATTTTTGGTAAAAAAACAATCGCAATAAGCGTATAGTAATTGGTTTGCGCAATGGTTATAGTGGCTAGGAAATAAGGGATAGAATTCTGACATTTTTTTACTAGTAATACGGCGATCTGCGAATTTTGTCAGGACTGCGATATTGCGACGGACACATCGGACACTTTTGACACATTTTTGGGACCATTCACATTTATACTGCGATCAGTGCTATAAAAACGCACTAATTACTGTATAAATGTGACTGGCAGTGAAGGGGTTAACACTAGGGGGTGAGGAAGGGGTTAAATGTGAGTCCTGGGTGTGTTCTAACGGTGTGGGGGGAGGGGGGGTGACTGGGGGAGGTGACCGATGCTGTCTCCCTATGTACAAGAGAAACAGCATCTGTCACCTCTCCCTGACAGGACATGGAGCTCTGTGTTTACACACAGAGATTCACGTCCCTGCTCTAAAACTGCCGATCAGCGGGTACCTGGCGGACATCGCGACCGGCAGGCATGCGCATCGGCATCTCGGGGACGCGCCGGGTGCGCGCCGCCATCGGCGCACGCGCCCCCCCCAGTGGCCGGAGAAAGCGATGACGTCAATTGATGGCAGCTTGGATATTCAGATCCCCTAAGCTGCCGTCAATTGAGGATACACGGGGCCGCAAGTGGTTAAAGACTATACCGATCAATAATTTTTTCAGCGCCATAGCTGACCATATTTTAGCTTTTTCTACTTGGCTTAGAAAATTAAATATTGTCCGTGATAAATTTTTTATTTGCACTAACATATAATTTTTCATGGATGAGCTTTCGGGGTGTGTCCCCTTCTTCAAGGTCTACTTGGCTTCAAATTGTATTTTGCAGAATGGATTTCTGTGTTTCACAAACAGACATTTTGATTGCTTATAACAGATCGGCAAATTTTCACGTGATCACCCAAAAGAAACAACCCATTTAATGTCTACATTGGATACTAAGGCTACTATGACTTCCGTGTCTCTGCTACGTCTCTCTGCTGTATACAGAGATGTCAGGAATTCTGCTGACCTCCAGGCCATGGGCCACACAATGTTTATTTTGTGTAGTGGTATGTACTAGAGCCTTCCTGCGGAACACATCCTGAACAAATTCGGAACAGCATCATTTATTATACCCCAAAACAATGCAGTATACACTTCATGAAGCTATCCCTGGGATAAAAATATCAAAGGGAGGAACCTCGCTGTGAGTTCCCTTCTATAGAGCATGACAAGGACGTCGCCAATGCTATACATAGTAAAAGCAGAACTATGCAAATAAAAACATATGCAAAGAAAAAGCAAAATACAAATAAAAACATGGAAAAATAAAACAAAACAAAAAAAAGAGGAAAAGTTTTATAAACAAATATGTAGAAGAATACGTATCGGCCTAAACTGAGGAAAAAAAATGTTTTTTTATATATTTTTGGGGGATATTTATTATAGCAAAAAGTAAAAAATATTGCATTTTTTTTTAAATTGTCGCTCTATTTTTGTTTATAGCGCAAAAAATAAAAACCACAGAGGTGATCAAATACCACCAAAAGAAAGCTCTATTTGTGGGAAAAAAAGGACGCAAATTTTGTTTGGGAGCCACGTCGCACGACCGCGCAATTGTCTGTTAAAGCGACGCAGTGCCGAATCGCAAAAACCCCTTGGGTCATTTGCCAGCGTATTGGTCCGGGTCTTAAGTGGATAATGTGCATTAAAGGGGTTCCTAAATAGCTTCCTTTACCTAGGTGCAGTCCTCCTTCACTTACCTCATCCTTCCATTTTGCTTTTAAATGTCCTTATTTCTTCTGAGAAATCCTCACTTCCTGTTCTTCTGTCTGTAACTTCACACAGTAATTCAAAGCTTTCTCCCCGTTGTGGAGTGTCGTGCTCGCCCCCTCCCTTGGACTACAGGAGTGTCAGGATGCCCACTAACACACAGCTCCTTTATCTATCTGCAACGTAGAGAGCCTCCTGACTCTCCCGTAGTCCAAGGGAGGGGGCAAGCATTACACTCCACACCAGGGAGAAAGCCTTGCATTACTGTGTGGAGTTACAGACAGAAGAAAAGGAAGTGAGGATTTCTCAGAAGAAATGAGGACATTTAAAAGCAAAATCGAAGGATGAGGTAAGTGAAGTAGGACTGCACTAAGGTAAAGGAAGCTATTTAGGGAAAAAAATGTACCTTTACAACCCCTTTAACTCTTGACTGCTCCTCCCCTATTTTACTTTCTCAAAATCTAATGCCGAATACACACACATGAAAAATTAAAATTTTTAAACATGCTCTAAATTTTCACGTTGTCGTTTTTCACGTCATGAAAAATGATCGTGTGTAGGCTTTAACGATGGGAATAAACCACGCATGCTCAGAAGCAAGTTATGAGACAGGAGCGCTTGTTCTGGTAAAACTAGCGTTTGTAATGGAGATAGCACATTCTTCACGCTAACAAACTGAAAAGCACGAAGACTGAAAAGCGCGAATCGTCTCTCACCAAACTTTTACTAACACAAAATCAGCAAAAACAGCCCAAAGTGTGGCGCCATCTGAATGGAACTTCCTCTTTATAGTGCCGTCATACGTGTTGTACGTCACCGTGCTTTGCTCCAGCATTTTTTTTTTCACGATCTTGTGTATGCAAGGCAGTCTTGACAGGAATTACATCAAGAAAAACTTTGTTTTTTCTAGGACATGAAAAACAGTTGTGTGTACAGAAGAGGTCTGGGAACTTCAAGTGACCCTGTCACCAAAATACTATTCTATATACAGTCGTTACTTGAAAAGAAGAATATAAATACTTACGACTACTGCTGCAGCGCCATCAAACGCTAATCTGTTACTAAGGAATCGTCCACCACATCTGTTCTGAAACAACACTTCTGGGAATGTTGATCTCGTGTGCCCCCTGCAGTGCCAATGGTTCCTCCCAACAACGTCCGCGTCACTACAGTAAGATAGGGTTACTTAATCACAAGATTATATTTTTAGGAAGAAGCCATTTTAGTTTCTCTATATGAGGCACATTGTCTGACCTTCCTTTTTGTTTAATTTTTTAGGTTATTAAATAGCCAAACAGATTCCTCCATCTATACAAAATACTGAGATGGCTATTGTATTCTAACAGCCAGTACCCACAGCTTTCTGAAGAGCCCAACATTGCCTCCATCTTTTTGAATGCATCACTGTTCAGCCAACTATTTCCCACCCAGCTCCTTCTACAAAAGTGAACACAATGGGCCAGATTCAGGTAGATGAGAGTATCTTTCCTCTGGAGTAACGCTTCTCATTTACATTACTCTGAAGACCCTTTCAGCGCAAGTCCTGTAATTCACATAGCAGTTGCGCGTAAACTTGCGCCAGAGTAACGATAATGCGCTGGCGTAACCCGACGCAAGTGGAAGTGGGTGTGATCATATGTAAATGATGGGCGAAGCCCAGCGCAGAGGCTTACGTTCAGCGCATCATCCACGGAGCATGCGCAGTGAGTGCGGCTCCACTCGCCCCCTTGTGCGCATGCTCACAACTTCCGTCGGCACCACTTCCTGGGAAACGTCAGCGCAATGCGTTCTGCTGGGCGCTTAAAAGCGCTGGCGGAAACGCCATTACGGCGCAAAAGTAGTTCCATTTCCCCCCACCCCAGGGAAGATACTTTTGCCCTGTAATGGCTGCTCCCGCTACCCCCAAAGAGAGGAGGAACCTAAATTATAATGCCCAGGAGGTCTCTGTGATAATCTCGGCTATGGAGACGTTTAATGATTTCCTCCATGGGAAAAAAAGCAGGAAGACCAGCCGGGAGAGGAAGCAGGGCATCCTGGACACCATAGCTGCCAGGGTCAATGTGCTGGGGTACTCCACCCGGAGTGCTTCGGACATTCAAAAAAAAATAAATGACCTGCGGCGCAAGGTGAGGGGCAAGGTGTCCACCATTAGGAGCCATGAGAGGGGCACAGGTGGTGGTCCCCCATGTCCTGTCACCCTGACCGCGGAGGAGGAGGTGGTTGCCCGCTGCCTGGACAGGGAGCAGTTGGAGGGGGTCCCTGGCTATGACTCCGTAGAGGAAGGCTCCAGGACAGGTAAGTGATTTTTACCCCCTTTTTGGTGTGTTGCATGTGGGGGGGGGGGGGTGTTTACATGTGGCAAGTGTGTGGGACCACCAACATGTGTCTGGTTTGTGTCATCCACAGATGACGGTGCTGGGCCATCTCGTGCCGGCCAGTCCACCCCAACCCCCCAACGGGATGCTGAAGACGAGGCCCTGGGTGCTGGGGACACCGAGGTGGAGGAGGAGAGTGCCCACACCACTTCAGTAGAGGTGGTTGTGGAGGAGCCTGTCCCTGAACAGGAGTTTATTTTAATGTTGGAGGAGTCCTCCTCCTCTGCAGGGCCCTCTGTGATCCCCTCCCCCATCCTAGGTAGCCCCTCAAGGGCGACTCCATCCCCACGGGGACAACCTTCTTCTGCCCCCAGGAAGGCCACCCGGAAGACCAGGGGGGTGTGTGATCTGGTCGAGGACCAGGTGCTGTTGGACCACGCCAAACAGACCCAGCAAATGGGGGAGATGGCTGGCCACTTAGACAGGGTCGCAGACAGCCTGGGCTCTCTGTCACAGCTGCCCAGTCGCGTGCAGGGCGTTGTGACCAGCCTGGGGGAGGTGCAGGCTGATATCCGGCACTTGACAGCAGCTGTTCGAGACAACACAGCTGCCATCCGGGAAGAGGGGAGGCAGCGGCAACGTGACCAGCGGCACAATATCACCCGCCAGTTGAGGATGCAGGCCCAAACAAACCTGTATCTGAGCCGTATCGCTGTGGCATTGGAGGGCATGCAGCCAACAGCTCCCAGGAGTGGCCCACCCGGGGATCAGCCTCCTCCTGACGCCCCCCCACCCCCACCACCACCCACTCCCTCCAGGCAGATGAGGAGCCCGAGAGTGCCCCCAAGGAGGAGCCCCCGTCATCCCAGATGAGGGTTTTTTGTTTTTTTGGTTGTTATATATTTTTGTTTATACTCAGGACATGAGTTTTTGTTTATTTTTTGGTTCTCAGGTTATGAGATTTTTTTTTTTATTTTGTACTGCACACGGTCAGGAGTGCAGGGGACAGTGTGAATGGTGTGTGAATGTGAGAGGGTGGCACTCCTGAAAGTAAGGGGTGTCACCCTCGGCCGTGGTGGTGAAGTTAACCCCACGGCTGAATGAATGACGTGTGAAAGGTGTGTGAATGGACAGTGACATCATTGGGGCCTTGACGCTGGCGTTGCTGCTCCCAACTCCTACATGCTGGACTTGGGCTAATCCAATGCGATGTGCATGTGGTGTGTGTGATCTAGGGACATCAGTGGTGTACACGCGTGCATTGTCTGTGTGATTAATGTTTTGGTTTAGTGTCCAAAGATGCCTACGGCGAGGACCCTCCTGACTGCTCTTCCATCAGCAGACTGGGTGTCCTCTGGCAGGTGGGGACTGTGTGGGTCGGGGGTCAGGTCATCACGTATGTCAATCTGCAGGCCTTTTCTCATAGCAAAGTTGTGCAGAATACAACATGCAGCGATGATCTGACACACAAAGGTAGGGGAATACAATAGGGTCCCCCCGGACTTATCCAGGCAGCGGAAACGGGACTTTAGGAGCCCAAATGTTTGCTCCACCACTCCACGGGTTTTGATGTGTGCTTCATTGTATTTTCTCTCTCCTCTGGTTTGGGGGTTCCGGAAAGGAGTCATTAGATGGGGTCCCAGTGCATATGCAGAGTCACCTGTAAGGTAAAAGACAGGAGAATGTTAGTCATGCATGTGCGACTTCTGTTGTGCATCACGGGAGGGGATAGTCATGCCTGACTCCCTTGTCACTCACCAACCAGCCAGCTGTCCCCATACATGTTCTGCTCGAATTCTGCTGGGATGGGGCTCTGACGGTATATGAAGCTGTCATGGCTGGACCCGGGGTGTTTGGCACGGACGTGCCATATGAGGCGTTGGGCATCAGCTATCACCTGTACGTTGATGGAATGCCAATGCTTCCGATTGCGGTATATGTGCTCTGTGGCACTGGGGGGCTGTAGGGCCACATGTGTGCAATCAATGGCCCCGATGGTGCGTGGGAATCTGGCAATGTTGTAGAAATCTGTCATTGCCTTCAGCCGCAGCTCCTCAGTGGTGGGTCTGATGAACTGGTTGGACATGCGTCTGAGGATTGCAGGGACAACCTGGTGCACACATCTGCTTATGGAGGACTGTGACATCCCAGCCACCACTCCACTTGTACGCTGGAATGATCCACTGGCAAGGAAATGAAGTGTTGCCAGGACCTTCACCAGTGGCTGCACTGCTTGTGAGCGGTGTGTTGGGCTGGTGATGTCATCCTGCAGGGTTGTGGTTAGTTCAAGTATTACATCAGGGCTGAATCTGAAGAGGCGATACACCTCCTCATCCCCCATGCCAAAGAGGCTCATACGAGTGCGGTATATCCTCTCACGTGCCCGCCTCCTCCGTAGCGAGGGACCCAGTACTAGTCTTAGGACCACAATTGCCCCTGGCATGTTGGCACACAGAGGTGTTGTCCTTGCAAGTGTTGTTGTTCAGCTTGCTAGTTTCGTCGGTAACGCTGCTGTAGCTGCTCTCCTGCTGACCTGTGACCGTCTGGAGTAAAGATAAAGCAGCCTTTTGTAGAAATAACTTTGCGCCGGACGGACCAGATACGCGCGGCGCATGTAGCCAGCGTTTGGTGCTAATCCGATCGTGAATTGGGAAAAATACCTCATTTGCATATTTGCAGGGGAAATCAATGGGCGCGACTGATGCGCCCAGCGAAAATAAGCGCTGACGATACTCTGGCGTCGGAACGTTCCGCCGGTCGCAAATGACCCGTTATTGGGCGCATCTAGTTTGGTGGGTACGGGCACATAGAAACGACGGCGCATCATCACAGTTACGCGGCGCATATCGAAATACTCCAGCGCAAGTGTTTCTGAATCTGGCCCATAGTTGGAGCTGGACATACACTGCTGGCATTTTGGCCTTTTCAGAGGAATCGGCTAAAATTCTAGCAGCGGGTGGCCTTGCCAACTCAACAAAATTTGGTTACCAACCAGGTTGACCTTTGGCAAAGAAGCCAGGCTAAAATATTGTTGGCAGAACAGTACCTACAGCCAATCCACTGCAGGCATTGTTCGGATACGCTGACAGTCGGCGTGAGCTGCTGTTAGATTACAGTTAGCCCAGTAAGGGGGATTTATCCATCCATTCTGCTTATGTAGATGGATAAAGTTACCTGTAATGCCTTGTACACACGATCGGAATTTCCAATGAAAAAAGTCAGACAGAGTTTTTTCATCGGACATTCCGACTGTGTGTGGGCCCCATCTGACTTTTTTCTGTCGGAGTTTAGAAGTAGAACATGTTTTATTTTTTTCCGATGGGAAAAAATCCTATCGGAAATTCCGATCGTCTGTGTGGAACTCCGACGGAGAAAAAAACATGCATGCTCAGAATCGACGCATGCTGGGAAGAATTGAGCTTAATTTTTCTCGGCTCCTCGTGGGGTTTTATGTCACCGCGTTTTGGATGGTCGGAATTTTGCTTGACAATGTGTATGCAGGACAGCTTGAACGGAATTCCGACGAAAAATTCCATCGGAAATTCCGATCGTGTGTACAGGGCATTAGATGTCCTTCATTTCGCACCAATGACGCACTGATCACGATTGCAATGCTCTGCAGGCTTTAACCACTTTCTGACCAGCCGCTGTCATTATACCGCGGCAGGTTGGCACGGCTGCACGAATCGTTGCAGGTGTAAGTCGGCCGCTTTAGGAGCACTAGGGGGCGCGCCTGCGGCAAGAAGCAGGAGCTGATAAGCGTGACCAGTGGCCACGCTGTCCGCCGGCCAGCTGCGATTGTTCCACAAAGAGCCAGAACGGGGATCTGTGTATGTAAACAAACAGATCCACGTTCTGACAGGGGAGAAGAGAGAGATCTGATGTTCCTAGTGATCAGGAACAGCGATCTCTTTCCTCCTCCAGTCACTACACTGCCCCCACAGTTAGAAACACCTCCCTAGGGAACATTTAAGTCCTTGATCACCCCCTAGTGTTAACCCCTCCCTGCCAGTGTCATTTATACAGTGATCAGTGGCTATTTTTAGCTCTAAACGCTGTATAAATGTCACTGGTCCAAAAAAAGTGTCAAAATGTTTTTTCAAAATTGTCGCTCTTTTTTTGTTTATAGCACAAAAAAAAAATGCAGAGGTGATCAATCACCACCAAAAGAAAGCTCTATTTGTGGGAAAAAAGGACATCAATTTTGTTTGGGAACATTGCATGACTGTGCAATTGTCAGTTAAAGCGACGCAGTGCCGTATTGCAAAAAATGGCATGGTCATTAAGGGGGCAAATCCTTCCCGGTCCTCCTTAAGTGGTTAATGCAAAAATGTAACAAATGCACATGTGGGTGTGTGTTAAGCCTCATACACACAATGGGATTTTCCGACAACAAATGTGTGATGGCAGGGTTTTGTCGGAGAATCTGACCGTTTGTATGCTCCATCGGACAATTGTTGTCGGATTTTCCGTCAACAAATGTTTTATAGCATGCTTTAGAACTGTCCGACAACAAATGTGTCTTGTCGGATTATCCGATCGTGTGCAAACAAGTCCATTGGGATAAAATCCAAAGTACAAACACGCATGCTCCGAACCAATGCTAACCATAGCACAACATTAGCAGAAGTTGCCACAGTGTGGCGGTAAAGAGCTGAAAAACCATGTTGTTTCGTGTATGTTGGCTGTAAAAGTTCTGCCGTCTGTATGCATACCAAGTTCACGGCCAACGCCCTTCACACAAAATTCCACAGGTTTGTCTGATGGAAATCTGATTGTGTGTATGAGGCTTAAGTATGACATTTTTGTCTTTATACTTTACCAAAAATGTCAGTGTTTTCAACAGCTGGCCATACATGGAATATATATATTTTTTTTGCAAATTCCTGCATAACTGAAGCAAGTTTTTTTTGTAATTTGCCTTGTCGGCGGCACCACCCAAATCAACAAAAGTCGCTCTTTTAGTCAACTTTTGTCTGTTGTCTGGTATTCTGACAGCTACGGGTGCATGTTGTCAGAATACAAAAGCTGGCAGGGATTGTTCCTCCATCAACACTGTAATTGAAAAAAATAGCAATTTCTCTTGTTCAGCCTGCAGGAGATATATAGCTGACCCGGCACAGCATGTTGAACAAAATGTGGATATATCAATTCCTCTGTTGACAAAATGCCAACCTGCCCCAACAGTGGCTGCATCGGATTGGATTCAGCCACTGTGCAGCTGACAATTTTCCAGAATTTGTTAGGTAGGGTCTGACAGGGCCACCCACTTAGCAAATTGGGTCTGGTTTATTAAGATCTAGCTGAAATTTACACCTAAACCGGCAGCACATCGCAGAGCAACGCTGTCCATCCCTGTTCCCCATTTCAGGGATGAATCAATGCAGAATCTTTGTCTGAATTCGGCCCTGAAACTGAGGGAAAGAGGCACATCATTTCTGTGCAGTGCGTTCCGCAGCCGCCCCAGAGACATGTGAATCGGAAAGACAGTAACCGGCAAGTATGTTTACATGCGACCAGCTGTGATTGGCTCTTTATCGCGATCTGTGATAAGCTATGTCCAAAGGACACAGTGGTCACAGGGTGCACAGGAGGCGCCGTTCTTGAAGGAAGTCCTCCTAGAACCGAAGATGTAGCCATCTTTCAGCTATAGTACAGGCGGTAAGCTGTTAAAGTGTATTTTTTCCAAACAGAATTGCATTAGCAAAAACTGCTATGCAAATATTTCGACATACAAAAATTGCAATACCCACCATTTTATTCTCTAGGGTCTCTGCGTAAAGAAGAACTCCAGTTTTTCACACAATTTACATTGGAGTAGATTTACTAAAAATGGTGCACTGTGCATGGTAGCCAATCAGCTTCTAATTTCAGCTTGTTCAGTTGAGCTTTGACAATAAAATCTGGAAGCTGATTGGTTTCTATGCAGAGTTGCACCATATTTTGCACTCTCCAGTTTTAGTAAATAACTCCCTATGTGCCTTTCTTACCTGTGAGGCCACTGGATGTTCAGTATAAAATGTATGCAGCTGCAGCTACATACCACACTGTGTTCCGGGGGTGAGCCGAAACTTCCTTTCTTATACCCAGAACACAGCAGCAGCATTCAGTGGGGATAATGCATTCTATCAATGAATACAAAGTTCTTCAGATTAGCAGAGTCAGAGGTGTGACATCATTAGCCTGTGTGCACTGGTTAATGACGTCACAAGGGGGCGGTGCCACCAGCTGAGGTCGTCTGATGGCCCTGGCCCTTAGCTATTTAAGAAATGTCAGGCTACAGAGCAAGTATGTGAGTGGCAGCCTTCGAAATAAGCGGAAATCGTTTTTGTTTTTTTCAGGTTGGTAGTGCGGCGGGCATCATAATTGATGATGGTTCTACACAGGTGGACATTGTTTTTTTTCTATTTTTAATATAGGCATTGTCAAAAACTGTGTTTGTATTTCTTTTTGACACTTTTTTGAGCGAATGAGTGGGGGTATTATGTACCCCACTCATTCACAAAGGGGGGGGGGGCGGGATCTGGGGGTCCTCGTGTTCCAGGTTTCCGATAAGCCCCCTGCACGCAGACCCCCACAATCACTGCCCGGGGTTGTGGGGAAGAGGCCCTTGTCAATATGGCACCTTCTGCCCCAAAGCAACCCCCCCCCCCCCTATGTTTAGGTTATGTTGCCCGGTATGGTTCAGAATGGGGTTGCTTGTTTGCCCTTTCTTAACCTGCTGAGCTGCATGATCGGTTAAGGGTCTGGTATTGATTTTGGGAGGGACACTGTTGCATTTTTTTTTTTAAACTATGGGGTCCCCCGTGCCATTTTTCCCCAGATTTTGCCGGTAATTCTTTCTTTACATTCAGCTGTCAGCAGGGAAGCCTGCTGACAGCTGATTAATCGGTTGTTAAGAAAGCAGCCCTGGCTTCCTGGCTCACTCCATAAAAAGGAAGTAAACTTCCTCTGCAGATATTTACCTACCTATAATAAGGCTTATATATAGGTAGTGTAAATATCTCTTAAACGTGTACCATTTAGGAGACATTTACATTAAAAGGCAGCCAGTGACATCACTGACGCATCCGCTCTGAAGGAACAACCACGGGTGCTGTTCCTTCTGAGCCCTGAAAAGCGGCTCCCGTGTGTATGCATGGAAGTGACATCATCGCGGCTCTCCACTCACAGCGCCGGAATCCCATGAACCCAGAAGTAACTCCGGGAAAGATGTCAGCTGTCTCAGCGGCGTGCGTGTGCCGCTAGCTCATTATGTTTTTGTCTTACAGGTTTTACAAACTCTTTGAAAGGAAGTAAAGTCTTCCTCTTTAATTTTACTTGTAGGTGAGCCTATAATAAGGCATACCTGTAGGCACTATAAATATTTCCTAAACTTGCACCGTTTAGGAGATATTTACTATATACACTGCTACCAATGTCATCGGTGCATGTGCACTGAAGGAACGGCCTGTTGTTGCCATTTCTTTAGGGCCCGTGCCGTGACCGGCTGCTCCTGCGACGCATTGTGCGGGAGTGACATCTTTGCAGCTTCGGCCAGTCACAGACCCGGAGCCCGTAAACCCAGAAGTAATTCCGGGAAAGACGTTAGCCCTATCGGCAGCGCGCCGGCGCGATTCAGGACATTGTTCTAAGGTAAGTATTTCGTAATGAGCTAGTATGCAATCCATACTAGCTCATTATGCCTTTGTATTGCAGGTTTTTTTTTTTTGGGGGGGGGGTTAAGGTTTACAACCTTTCTTAACAATCAGCTACAATTCACACTGTACTAACGCGTTGCAACTGCATGCTGGCACGTTACTGTAGACTTGAATGGGAGGTGTTCAATTTTGAAGCAACGCAAACGCTCCATGTTTTGGTAATGTGTGCTGTCCATTGTACCATTTACATAGGCGGTAGAGGGGTGTTTTTAATGCCTGTGTGAACCTGGAGTTCTTCTTTAAAAATATATATAATATTTGGGGGTTCTGAGTAATTTTCTAGGAAAAAAAATACAGATTGCTACAGGTAGGAGAGAGGTGTCAGAATAAGCCTGGGGGTTGGGGGTCGTGTAATCGTGGGGGGGGGGGGGTCATGTGATTGGTGGATGTGTGATTGGTGAACGGTCGTGTGATTGGTGGATGTGTAATTGGTGAACGGTCGTGTGATTGGTGGATGTGTAATTGGTGAACGGTCGTGTGATTGGTGGATGTGTAATTGGTGGGGGGATTCCTGTGATTGGCAGAAGATTGTGTGATCGGTGGGGGAGTCGTGTGATTGGTGGATGTGTAATTGGTGAACGGTCGTGTGATTGGTGGATGTGTAATTGGTGAACGGTCGTGTGATTGGTGGATGTGTAATTGGTGGGGGGATTCCTGTGATTGGCAGAAGATTGTGTGATCGGTGGGGGAGTCGTGTGATTGGTGGATGTGTAATTGGTGAACGGTCCTGTGATTGGTGGATGTGTAATTGGTGAACGGTCGTGTGATTGGTGGATGTGTAATTGGTGAACGGTCGTGTGATTGGTGGATGTGTAATTGGTGAACGGTCGTGTGATTGGTGGATGTGTAATTGGTGAACGGTCGTGTGATTGGTGGATGTGTAATTGGTGAACGGTCGTGTGATTGGTGGATGTGTAATTGGTAAACGGTCGTGTGATTGGTGGATGTGTAATTGGTGAACGGTCGTGTGATTGGTGGATGTGTAATTGGTGAACGGTCGTGTGATTGGTGGATGTGTAATTGGTGAACGGTCGTGTGATTGGTGGATGTGTAATTGGTGGGGGGAGTCCTGTGATTGGCAGAAGATTGTGTGATCGGTGGGGGAGTCGTGTGATTGGTGGATGTGTAATTGGTGAACGGTCGTGTGATTGGTGGATGTGTAATTGGTAAACGGTCGTGTGATTGGTGGATGTGTAATTGGTGAACGGTCGTGTGATTGGTGGATGTGTAATTGGTGAACGGTCGTGTGATTGGTGGATGTGTAATTGGTGGGGGGATTCCTGTGATTGGCAGAAGATTGTGTGATCGGTGGGGGAGTCGTGTGATTGGTGGATGTGTAATTGGTGAACGGTCGTGTGATTGGTGGATGTGTAATTGGTAAACGGTCGTGTGATTGGTGGATGTGTAATTGGTGAACGGTCGTGTGATTGGTGGATGTGTAATTGGTGAACGGTCGTGTGATTGGTGGATGTGTAATTGGTGAACGGTCTTGTGATTGGTGGATGTGTAATTGGTGAACGGTCGTGTGATTGGTGGATGTGTAATTGGTGAACGGTCGTGTGATTGGTGGATGTGTAATTGGTGAACGGTCGTGTGATTGGTGGATGTGTAATTGGTAAACGGTCGTGTGATTGGTGGATGTGTAATTGGTGAATGGTCGTGTGATTGGTGGATGTGTAATTGGTGAACGGTCGTGTGATTGGTGGATGTGTAATTGGTGAACGGTCGTGTGATTGGTGGATGTGTAATTGGTGGGGGGAGTCCTGTGATTGGCAGAAGATTGTGTGATCGGTGGGGGAGTCGTGTGATTGGTGGATGTGTAATTGGTGAACGGTCGTGTGATTGGTGGATGTGTAATTGGTAAACGGTCGTGTGATTGGTGGATGTGTAATTGGTGAACGGTCGTGTGATTGGTGGATGTGTAATTGGTGAACGGTCGTGTGATTGGTGGATGTGTAATTGGTGAACGGTCGTGTGATTGGTGGATGTGTGATTGGTGAACGGTCGTGTGATTGGTGGATGTGTAATTGGTGAACGGTCGTGTGATTGGTGGATGTGTAATTGGTGGGGGAGTCCTGTGATTGGTGAACGGCTCATGTGATTGGCAGAGGATTGTGTGATTGGTGGGGGAGTCGTGTGATTGGTGGATGTGTAATTGGTGAACGGTCGTGTAATTGGTGGATGTGTAATTGGTGAACGGTCGTGTGATTGGTGGATGTGTAATTGGTGGGGGAGTCCTGTGATTGGTGAACGGCTCATGTGATTGGTGAACGGTCGTGTGATTGGTGGATGTGTAATTGGTGAACGGTCGTGTGATTGGTGGATGTGTAATTGGTGAACGGTCGTGTGATTGGTGGATGTGTAATTGGTGAACGGTCGTGTGATTGGTGGATGTGTAATTGGTGAACGGTCGTGTGATTGGTGGATGTGTAATTGGTAAACGGTCGTGTGATTGGTGGATGTGTAATTGGTGAACGGTCGTGTGATTGGTGGATGTGTAATTGGTGAACGGTCGTGTGATTGGTGGATGTGTAATTGGTGAACGGTCGTGTGATTGGTGGATGTGTAATTGGTAAACGGTCGTGTGATTGGTGGATGTGTAATTGGTGAACGGTCGTGTGATTGGTGGATGTGTAATTGGTGAACGGTCGTGTGATTGGTGGATGTGTAATTGGTGAACGGTCGTGTGATTGGTGGATGTGTAATTGGTGAACGGTCGTGTGATTGGTGGATGTGTAATTGGTGAACGGTCGTGTGATTGGTGAACGGTCGTGTGATTGGTGGATGTGTAATTGGTGAACGGTCGTGTGATTGGTGAACGGTCGTGTGATTGGTGGATGTGTGATTGGTGGGTGAGTACTGTGATTGGTGAACAGTCGTGTGATTGGTGGATGTGTAATTGGTGAACGGTCGTGTGATTGGTGGATGTGTGATTGGTGGGTGAGTACTGTGATTGGTGAACGGTCGTGTGATTGGTGGAGGGCTCATGTGATTGGCAGAAGATTGTGTGATCGGTGGGGGAGTCGTGTGATTGGTGGGGGCGTGTGATTGGTGAAGAATCCGATTGTAGGGGTCCTGTGATTGGTGTCACCTTAGTACAGGCCAGGAGTAGCCAGTCACTCAGTATTTCCAGTCTGTAGATCCCTGTCAGTGTCCTTATCTCCTTCCTCCCCGTCCTTCTCTGTGACAAAGGCGACTAATAATCCCTCTGCCACAACAAGAGTCCTCCAGAGGGGTCAGAAAGTCACAGCTGACAACCATTACCTGCCCCCTCCCCCCTCCTCCCTGTAAACTTGCCCGCCCGCGCCTGTCTCCCTCCCCCACCGGCGCACTAACCATCATCTTTTTCACTCGGGTTTCTACAGACAAGTTTTTTTTTCCGCGTTGCAGCAGGAAAAAAAAAAAAAAGAATCCGGCGGGGAGGGGCGGCTGTTCCTGGAAGAGCCAGCCTGGGGAGTTGGTCACATTCTTGGCTGGGATTCAATGACTGAGGCAGACACCAACAAACAGAAGAGAGAGAGAGAGAGAGAGAGAGAGAGAGAGAGAGAGAGAGAGAGAGAGAGAAAAGGGGTGGAGAAGGGAGGGGAGGGGGAGGAGGCTGGAGCGCTCAGGCACACACAGAGTATTAGCTAAGCACTCTGAATTGGAGAGCCAGGCTGTGTGCACGGGGGGAGCCGCTGTGACAGGAATGAGGAGACACTCCTGAGAGGAACACTAGTGACTGTCCTATCACATGAGGAACTTTATTTTGTATCTATCCGAGGACTTCCTATTCTTATCCTATCACAGAGCGGCGCGACTTCCTCCCACTGTATCCTAGAGCGGCGCGAGGACTTCCCATTCCGTCCTATCGCAGAGCGGAGGAACTTTATTGTATCCATCCATCCTAGAGCGGCGCGAGGACTTCCCGTCCTATCCTATCAGAGAGAGCGGAGGAACTTCCCCGACTGTGTCCTATCCTAGAGCGGAGGAACTTTATTGTATCCGTCGTAGAGGGAGCGTCTCGAGGACTTGCCGTGTGTGTCCTATCATAGAGAGCGGAGGAACCTCCTCCTCCCCCCTCCTATGGGCAGAGGGTCGCGGCGGGGCACGTGCCGCGGGGACTGTCCGGCCATGGAGCGCCTGTGAAGTTGTCGTCATTGCCCCGGCTTGTGACTAGTTGGTGTCCCGCGCCTGTCTGCCTCCATCCCTTCCTTTCTTCCCTCCCTCATCTATTCCTCCCTTCCCCCCCCGATGATGGAGGCTGTGAGCCGGAGCTTCCAGCCCCATCCCGGTCTGCAGAAGACCCTGGAGCAGTTCCACCTGAGCTCTATGAGCTCCCTGGGCGGCCCGGCCGCCTTCTCCGCCCGCTGGGCTCAGGACATGTATAAGAAGGAGAGCGGTAAGGAGCCGCCCGAGCCCATCCTCCACCTCCCTCCGGTCCAGCCGCCTCCGGTCATCCCCGGGGGGCCGCTCTTCATGCCGTCCGACCGCTCGACGGAGCGCTGCGAGACCATCCTGGAGGGGGAGACCATCTCGTGCTTCGTGGTCGGCGGGGAGAAGCGCCTGTGCCTCCCGCAGATCCTCAACTCGGTGCTCCGGGACTTCAGCCTGCAGCAGATCAACTCGGTGTGCGACGAGCTGCACGTCTACTGCTCCCGGTGTACGGCCGACCAGCTGGAGATCCTGAAAGTCATGGGGATCCTTCCGTTCTCCGCTCCTTCGTGCGGCCTCATCACCAAGACCGACGCCGAGAGACTCTGCAACGCCCTTCTATACGGGGGAAGCTACCCTCCGCGCTGCAAGAAGGACTTCCCACCACCGGGCTCGGCCGGCCTGGAGCTCGAGCTTACCGAGAGGAGCTTCCGTGTCTACCATGAGTGCTTCGGCAAGTGTAAAGGCCTCTTCATCCCGGAGCTCTACGCCAACCCCAGTTCCCCCTGTATCCAGTGCCTGGACTGCCGCCTGCTCTACCCCCCGCACAAGTTCGTCGTCCATTCGCACAAGGCGCTGGAGAACCGGACGTGCCACTGGGGCTTCGACTCGGCCAACTGGAGGGCCTACATCCTCCTGGCCCCGGATTATAGCGGGGAAGACGAGCAGAGCCGGCTGGGCAGGCTGCTGGACGAGATGAAGGACAAGTTCGACTACAGCAACAAGTACAAGAGGAAAACTTCACGGGTGAGGAGGGGGGGCTGGGCACCTCAGGGGTTAAGGAGTTGTAGTTTATGCCACCTGAGGGGCTTCACCGGCACCCAAGGGGTTAAGGAGTTATAGTTTATGGCACATGAGGGCTTCAGTTCTAGTTCATGGCACCTGAGGGGCTTCACCGGCACCCAAGAGGTTAAGGAGTTATAGTTTATGGCACATGAGGGCTTCAGTTCTAGTTCATGGCACCTGAGGGGCTTCACCGGCACCCAAGAGGTTAAGGAGTTATAGTTTATGGCACATGAGGGCTTCAGTTCTAGTTCATGGCACCTGAGGGGCTTCACCGGCACCCAAGGGGTTAAGGAGTTCTAGTTCATGCCACCTGAGGAGCTTCACCGCCACCCCAGGGGTTAAGGAGTTATAGTTTATGCCACCTGAGGGCTTCAGTTCTAGTTCATGGCACATGAGGGGTTAACCGGCGCTTGGCAGCCGTGGGGTTAATCAGTTCTTGTTTCTTGTCAGCTAAGAGGTTGACTGGCAGCTGAGGGGTTATTCGGCTGTGGTGCTTGGGGGTCCATTGCTTTAATTTTTTTTTGTTTAGGGCAGCTAAGGGGTTAACAGTGTTTTTGACAGCTGGGGGCCTTGACTGTTTCAAGCTGGCGGCATCAGTCAGCTCCAGTTATTGGCAGCTAAGGGGGTTATTTTTGGCAGTCAACGGGTGGTTGTCGCCTCTTTTTTGGCATTTTAGGGGTTAATCAGCTCAACATGTTTTTGACACTTCTGGGGGTTAATCCGCTTGATTTTTTATTTTTTTTGACAGCAAAGAGTTTGCCATCTTAAGTGAGCAGCTCGGGGCTTAACCCCGCTCTAGTCATTGGCAGCTCAGGGGTTACTCCGCTCTAGTCATTGGCAGCTCAGGGGTTAAGCGCCTCTAGGTTTTAGGCTACAGGAGTTGATCACCAAGGTTTTTCTTTTTTTTTTTGGCAGCTACAGGGTTAAACTGTGAAGTCTGTGGTTTGTTGTTTGGTCAGCTAAGCAGTGAAGGTTGACTGAACTCCACTTTTTTTTTTGTGTGTAGTCTTGTGAGTTTTGTAGCTAAGGGGTTAATTGTATGATTTTATTTTTCATACTAATTCACATTCTAAGATATTCATCTTCAGTCTAATATTAAGGGGTTAACTTCGCAATGTGTTTTTTCCCCTGCTAATGCTGATATTGACTATTATAGATTGTGGCAGTTAAGATGTTAAATTGTATTGATTTTTGACAGTGGAGAGTGTGGGGTTTGTTTTTTATTTTGGGTTTATTCTGCTGGATTTTATCTGAGGGGTGAAATAACTTTACATTTCACATTCTGATGGCATTTGTCAGCTGATAAGTTTATAAATCTAAATATTTTTGATAAATCTATTTTCTTTTAGCAGTAAAGTTGAGTATTTTGTGTGGTTTAGTGAATTCCTTGGTTTTAAAATGAGTTGTGTGGATTTTGTCATTAAGGGGTGTAAAATGTTTGCCCTGGCACACAAGGGTTGTGATTTGTGGGTATCATCTAATAATATGGGGTGGTTTTTGTTTGTTGCTGCGGAGGAGGGTTTGGGTTAATTGCAGTTCAAGTTTGTTTGGGGGCATTTGGGCAGAAGTTATTACTGGTCATAAAGGTGTAATTTGCACTTGTCCACAGACATCCCTAGACTGTCATTGGAGGAGGCAGCAGAGTGTGACAAAAGTGAGCGGAACTCCAGGTCACCTCATTCCAGAGAGCCAGTGTGTCCCTCTGCAGGGCTGTCGCCTTCGGGAACTCATAGAGGCAACAAAGTACGTTGTCCCCCGGTGGCATTTAATGTGACCTGATGGCAACCTGTGTTGATGTCATTCGATGATAAAAATAATTGCTGAGTACCCTCTATGGTTGTAGCTATTGATTACAGTAGCGTTTCGAGATCCAGGACGTGCGTTTTGTTCATCATTTTATATGTAGGCATGCAGAACAGGTGCAGACCAGACCAGTGTCCCTTAAACCCCCCCCCCCCCTAATATAGAAGAAAATGTATAGATGGCCATCTCCACCTATACATCTCCTGGGTAGCACATAGTACAGCAGGATCCCCTATTTAAAGCATGCCCTGGGTAATAAATGTGTATTCTCCCATAATGATCAATTCCTTCTAGGAATGACGTTGTATTTATTTCTTGCCGTCCAGTGAGCTAGGCACCTGGCACAGGAGTGGTGGCGGTATTCTGCATTGTGTGTAGGTGGTGTATACATAACTAGGGCAGCCGAAGGAAGACATGCCACCCAGACTGGCTGTCCAGACGCTAGTGGTTTATTTTAGGCGTCTGGGCTCGACCATATGTGGATGCCAGTGTGCATAAGGCAGAGTCGGTAGCTGGCATGGATCCGACTATGTGGGCAGCACTTAAGGACCATGCAGATGACAAACTTTTTCCATGACCCTTTTAGAGTCTTCAATCCTGTTTTTTTTATTTTTTTTCCTTCCTGCGATTGTTGAATTAATAAACTTTTCAAATTTCAGACCTGCCTATCCATCAGCCGCATTGTGTTGTAGATAAACCGCTTTTCTCTTTGTCAAAACACTTTCCCTGGGATTTTTATTTCCTTTTTATGATCTCAAATTCTTGATGTTTTGAGAAGCTAGACTAGTTCCCAGACAAAAAGTATTAGGTTTCCTTTGACGCTGTAATCTACGCGGGTACTTCATTTACTGGTTGAGGATGAAATGACCAGTTTTCAAAAGCAAAGGGGGGACCTCGGCTTTTGTGCCACTGAGCAACTGTACAATTTCAGTTCCCGATTCCATATAGCTATTCATTGGCGTTTCTGCATAAAATACATGACGATCTCCTGTGATTCTTCTTGGTGCATAATAAAGTTGCATTTACAGATCTCTACTTGGGAGGCCAATTAATTCGCATTATTGCTTAAACCTTTTTTTTTTTTCCTCTGTATTATCAGTGAATAGACTCCTTCCCAATTTCCCCAGGAGTTTCTTACAACTGTGTGTCAGAGCTATTGTGGCGCATTAATGAGGCACATTATCTGTGATAGTTGGAGGTGGATGCGTTTTTAATGGCTTGTCTATCCCCGGCTAATCAAGGATTGAGGTGGAGGCTTTGAATAGCACTGTCTGGCAAGAATGGACCCATTTGTGAGTAGCTCGGGACTACATTGTTTAACCCATTTCTCGCCAGACATATTAGTCTACCGCTGTTGGTTTTGTTACCTTTAATAAAAGTCTGGTGTGTGATAGAGAATATATATATATATATATATATATATATATATATATATATATATATATATTCATTCTCCATCTATCTATTTTTTTTTTTTTGTGTGTGATATATTATAATTTTTTTAATATATGTATATAAATCTACACACTGGGGGCATTTACATTTTATTGCTGCTTCCTAGTCCTCTTTGTAGCTCAAGGCCAACAAGCTGATGTTTTGTGATAACCTGACAAGAGCAGCATCCCCTAACTTGTGACCTTGTGAATGGGCTATATTGTAATGCGTATTGCGTGTCTTCGGAAGCTGCTTTGACGGCACATTTGTGTGGGCTATCTTATGAATGCAGGCTCCTCTGCCACAATAGGTCAGCAAGTGTTTTTCTGTATGATAAGTGGAAGTATGTGTCTAGGTTCTTCCTCCTCTTGATGGGCAGATCTACTGAAATTGTTGCAGAGGTGTAGAGTTGGTGGAAGTCGTCTCATGGTGTGACAACATGGTTGATCATATCTTAATTTTTATTCGGAAGGTGTTGTGCAAAGGAAGTGGTTCTCGAGGTTGTGGGGAAGTTTATACTGAATAATGCTCTTCTACCTCCCGACAGGCAGATCTACCCAAACATAGTTGATAGAAGTCCCTAGGTGTATGGTTGATCATTTTTTTTTTTTTTTTTTTTTAAACCATTGGATTGAAGCTTTTTCAGGAAGAGGGTTGTACTAAGGAACTGGTGCTTAAGGTTATTGGAAAGTTTTTACCAAATGATATCCATGTATCATGTAGATATGTGGGTGGAAATTGTAGCGGACAGTTTTCTGACCAGTTACTAACCAGCAGGTGAGTCCAAGAGATGTTATCCTGAAAGGGTAGAGAATTACTTTGGTGTTCTAATAGGAAATGTATTATCTCTACAGTCAGATCTGATCTGTTCTTCTTTCTACTGACCTATCTCTTATTTGGCTACAGGGTGTCTTTTTTTTTTTTTTTTTTTTTTTTTTTTAACTATTTATCTCAATAGATCTAAATCTCATTTGGCTGTATTCCCTGTGGGCATCCCTCCCCCTCCCCGCCCTCCCTCCCTATTATCCCCTTTCTTTCACTTCTCTATGGAAAGACTCGTGCTGCATGGACTCTAAATGGCACTGGTTGCACTTAGGAAGACATTCTTGAGATTGAATGAGATGGAAGAATTTGCCCAGCCAATGTCTTCCCAGCTACTAGCACAGCTTGTTGAATGACTCTAAAATACTAATATCAGAAGCAAGACAAATTGATTAAGCAATGTTGCTGGGTAAAAAGCTTTGTGGGGTGTTGATAGTCATGAATACACATTTATTTATCCAGAGGCAGTCAAATAGAATTGTGATGGTTCTTATGCTAATGTTTTGAGGTGAACCTATCTCAAATATTTTAATTTTTTTCCCCTGAACAGTAGCAGCCAGACAGTGTTTGAGCACGTCATGTTTCATACAACAAAGTGTTATCACTAGCTCCTAGTGGAGTAGTACGGTATATCAAATCTTGGTCTAGCCCACAAAATGGCATTGCATTAAATTTCAAGTTTTGCTGTGTGGTGTTTTTCATTTTTTTTTTCCTTCGTTGTAAGAGTATACAGTAGTTGAAATTTGATTTTCTTTTTTCTTTCGTGTGGTAGTTTATTCTTGATTTGGTGTTTTGTAAAGATCAATTTTGTTTTCTCTTGTTAGCCTGCTGAAGTCTTTTACTAGGCCTGCAGATTATGTAGTATTTGAGGGATAAAACCCTTTGCCCCGTTTCAGAGTCCAGTTATTTACATTGTTGCCTTACACAACTAAGGTGCTGTTTGTCTTCTCAAAGGCAGCTCATTGTGTGACGTATTTATTAAATGGCTGTTAAATATTTTTATTTCAATCCTGAATTTTTTTTTTTCAAGGTTTCTATGTAGTTGGTATGATTCAACTCTCTGTGTATGTAAATAAAAAGCTTGGAGAGCAAGTCCTGCATTTTATTTAAATGTTCTGTGTTGTCTTCTGGTCTGTATAGACTTCAGTGATTCAGTGAGCTAATAATAATAAAAATTCCCTGTCGTCATAAAATGGGTAATTTCTAGAGTGCTCTCCTGGGTTTGAAGCATTGCAGCCTTCTTTTGTGTGTCTGCTAAAGCGTTGAGTAAGGATCTTGATATGGCAGACAGGATATCAAGTGTTATGAGTCTGGGGTAAATGGGACATAGACACTGAGCTAGGCAGCAGACAAGTAGTCGTTGTTTTTTTTTTTTTTTTTTTTCTGTCTATTATGGATGTTGGTCACTTCAAAAAGTGAAGACTTTGGATAACCGTGGGCACACTGAGTGGCTTGGGTTAACACTTAAGACCCAAAACAACATCTTTACTTTACCTCAGAAAAATTATAAAAAATAAAATCTACCAGATTGTCAATATGGTTGCTACGTTGATAAAGCCCCCCCCCCTGTCAAATTTACTCTCGTAAAAATTGATCATGTTGCCCTGACATTTATTAACGTTATCTTATGTGTTTTGAGAATATGGACATTTTCTTGGTAATTATGGAATATTGTATATTAATAGTTGAGCAAGTGAAAAACTCTGCACTTAATAGAAGTTACTTGAAAGTTTGAACAAACCATTGTTTAATCTGCAGTTCTTGTGCCTAGAATTTGCCCTGCGGGCAGTTAAATAGTCATCGGCAAAGAGTTCTGGGCAGTAAGACTGAATTGTTTTCTGATGTATGAAGTGCAAGTGAACCCGAAGAAAATTCTGGAAGGCTTATCTGTCTCTGTATGGCAGAGATATGTTAAGTTGCCTTTTTCTGACTCGGTTTTTCTGATAAGCACCCAATAACGTCAGTTCTGTGCATAATGGAAAAAGCTTACAGTAAAAGGCGTGTTCAAATGATTTTTCTTTTAAAGTTCTCTAAAAGCATTGTGATGGAGCGTCTGGCTATTGGTCACGTATCGGTTTTACTCAAGAATAGTCTTGTCTCGTCGTTGCACAAGGCTAGACATCCAGTTCCTCAGGCTTCCGCGTTGTTTGGAAATGGTCTGTGTTGTGAAAGACTCGACAGAAATCCATTTCATCCATGTATTGGCAGCCTGTGAAGTCTCTCTGTAGACCAACGGCATAACTGAGTTTAAAGGTCAATACCCTGAATAGGGGAAACTTTCTCTCTAGTCTAGGGTATGTGCATATGCATGTCCAGTCCCCAATTTATCTATGTAGACTGAGGCAATCGGATTCTCTGTACCTGGAAGGTAAAATGCTAAGCTTTGACCAATGGTTGGGGGGGATACATAGACAGATCATGGCCTATGCTGTTGCATACTGTAGTTTGCTATGCCTTTTTATATAGACTGTTTTTGCCTGAGGGCCAAAATGGGTAGCTGTATACTTGGAACGCACCTTGATGTCCTTGGGACCACCACATTTGTATACCTGGCCAAAACTATTTGGTTTTGGATAAAGTGATGAAGGGGTAGAACCCACATCAGGTATTTTTTATCGCAGTCTGTCTTGGTTGAAGAGGTTTACTTGCTCTATTTATCCCAGTAACCCAGTGTTTTTCAACTCCAGTCCTCAAGGCACACCAACAGGTCATGTTTTCAGGCTCTCTATTATTTTGCACAGGTGATTTGATCAGTTTCACTGCCTTGGTAATCACCACAGCCATTTCATCTGAGGGAAATCCTGAAAACTTGACCTGTTGGTGTGACTTGAGGACTCGAGTTGAAAAACACTGCAGTAACCATTATCACCAGGACTGAAAATAAGGTATTATCCAAAATGCTGAGTTGTCACCAGAACCAGAAAAAAGAAGGTTCTCTAAAATGGTGCATTAAAAAAAAAGCCTTTAACCTTTCCTGACTTTTTATTTTTTTCCTTCTTCCCTAATTTTTTTTTACAGTTGGTAAAATACCTACCGTAATTTATGAACGCACAATGTAACATACAGTGCACGCGTTCTTTAGCGGTAGACTGAAACCCCAAATAGATTCCATCTTTTATGGAGGAGAGTATTGTGAAAATGGAGCCCTATAGATTAAGAAGTTGTCTTTGGTAAATTTTTGGTTTTAACTATTGGGGTTTTACAGGCATACAGAGCTCTAATGAGCTTTTAACATGGCATAGCACAAAAAAAAGTGATGGGAAGTGCCATTTTTCATTCATTGCTAATTATACGGAGCTAAATATTAAATAAAATATCAGTTAAATTGAAATTGCGCTGATTATGACAGTGGGGATAATTTTACCAGCCGGCTGAAACCACCAATTACTCTTAATGTGACAGGCAAATGTACGGAGGAAATGCTCTTTCAAAAGCGTGGTGTGGGCTATTTGTTGATTACATATGCACAGATTTATATGCATCTCCGTTTTGCAATAGGGGACGGGTGGCTAAGTGCTATTGCTGGGCTGGTCTTTCCCAGTATGCGTGACGCAACGTCCGTGTGGAAATTGCTGCTTGCTGGACTAATGTCTGTTTCTGTATGCATGTTTAATTATTTATCTTGGGGATGGACTATACCTTGAATCATATTCCTGTTATGCTCGTATCTTCCCATTCATGCTTTGTTGTTGACAATGTCCTGATGCTGTCACTTCCCCCCCCCTTTTTATAATGTATCTGTACTTCTGGGTTATCTGGTACCAAGGGATGGTCATACTGTGCAATGTAATTAATGAAAGCTTTGGGGAATGTCAAATAACTGTGTCAAGCATAGGGCCAGTTGAAAGACTTTGTTGTGACCCATTGTTCAATTTTCTGTGATGAAGTAACAATCCTTTTACTGTGCAAGTGTCCATTGGAAATGCAAATGAACTGGGAACCTTTCTGGCAGTGATAACTAGTAGTTCACTCTGGGGCAGTTTTTTGTTGACTGTGATACGGACTCCTTTGTTGGCCCAAGGAATCTTAAGCTGGCCATAGACTGTTAGAATCTCAGCCTGTTCAGCAGGAACTGGCCGAGTTTCTAACAATGTATAGGCAGGTTGCATGAACCGTGTCTCCTGGTGGGGCCGGTTTCGAATATTGTTCTGTCTATGGCCAGCCTCAGTCAAATATTGCAAGCTATAGGGTTGACTTCCTTAGCAAATATAGTGCATATGCAGGCCACCCTCTCAAGTGCATTGTTCAGAAATTAAACAATCCTACCTTGTTTAAGGGAAATTTTGAATTTTCCAGCTTGCTGACCATTTTAATTGTGGGCTATCAAAATTATATACCAAACGAGCAATTAGGCTGTCTACTAAAAATTATCCTTTGGTCAATTACTTCTTTGACCACTTTCACACTGGGGTGTTTTTCAGGCGCTTTTGGGATAAAAATGGCTGTAAAGTGCCTAAAAAAAATAAAAAGTCTTCCCTGCAGTCTGTGTGAATGCTTTCACACTGAGGCGATGCGCTGGCAGGAGGTACAAAAAAAAAATGCTGCTACAAACAGCATCTTTGGAGCAGTGAGCACTCCTGCTCATTAAAATGAATGGGCAGTGCTGGCGCTTTGCGGGCAATTTTAACCCTTTTTTGGCTGCTAGCGGGGGCTAAAGGCGCCCTGCTAGTGGCTGAAAACCTCTGTAAAAATGGCGGCACTTTACTGCCGACACCTCAGTGTGACGGCAGCCTTGCTGATGATGTCTTTTCAGTGTCCTGCATTTAGTGTTTACAACTCCCAAGTCACATTTTTCAAGTGCATCATATTCATGTGCATTTTAAAAGATAATAAAGCGTTTGACCATGATTTCAGTTGTGCAGAAAGTTTGACTTGCGCCGCTAAAGAAATGCCAAAAAAACAATACTGCCAACCTAGCTGGTCTGCCATTCACTTCATTACATGTGGACAAGGTGTATTATTTCTTGATAATCGCAGGGTTTAAGCAGCAAATCAATAAAAGCTTTAAAAAATCAAAATCCCCGTGAAAGTTTAACAAAGATTTGGTAAATATAAGTGCCAAGCCTTTGGCCTTCTGCACCCATTTTATTGTGGCCACTCCCCTGTCCTCTAAGCCATTCATCCTTTTCATATCTCTGCTCTAGGCGGTTTGCATCACTCCCCAGCCTTTCTTTTTTTTTTTTTTTTTGTTATCCAACACCCAAACAAAAGACCTGGAAGGTGACTGAAGAAACTTGAATTTCAGGCCTAGGCCAAAGAGAGAGATCTAATATTAAACAGTGTACTGTTCAGAGTCTGGTTATGGCCAGCTTGCCAGACTAAACAATTCTGCACCAAATTAACCCAAAACTTACTGCTGCCAAAGGGGCATTCAGTCCAGGAAGGGAGACTGTAAGGCTGGGGCTTGCTATGGCTGTGAACTTAAAATCTGGTCATTTCTGTGTCCTTGGCTTCCTGAAAATGACCATTTGCTCTTGCCAGGAGGGCAAAGTTGAATGCTACATAAAGGCCAGAGTGATTTAGCCCAGTCTTGGCCATTTGTAACACTTCAGGTGTCAATTAAACCTCATGGCTGTTGTGGAAGCCTGGGTACAGATCTCGCCCAACCGTGACATATTTAGCAGGATGGTGAAAGAGGATAAGTTTGCTGTCTGTTCACAAGTGGTTAACAGAGTAAACAAGCCCTAAACCAAATGAAGTTTATTTTTTTTTTGTGATTAAATTGGAGTTCTAAGTTGAGGACAGATCATTTTGCTCCTTGATTGGTTTTGAATAAAAGGACAATGGAAGTTGCAAACTGTAACCAATCCTGTTGCATGCAGATGTAGTCTTCCTACAAAAGTTAATACAGGGGGGCGGATTGTTGATTTCTTGCAGAATCACAAAGTAGGCCAATGCGCTTCTTGGCCTGGGGGTGAATTTGGTAAAAGTACCTTGCCCATGGGAAGAAGTCCTATCCAGACTGCCATTTTTCTGATGCAAGTTAGTGGATTGGCAACAATCTTGGTTCTTGTAGGAAATAGTATAAGTAACTTTTTTTTTTTTGTTCTCTAGGACATCCTATTGTGTAATAGTAAATCTTTACTGAGAAATGCCATTTGTGGCCTTCAAAAAAAAAAAGATTTGTTGGTTGTCATGCTGTTTTCAATGGCTTTAATACTTCCTGACCTGGAACATGCATGCTGCTTAGGAATGGCTTTAGTACTTTCTGACCCAAACCAAGCATGCCGATCGGGAAAGTAAGAACTCCCTGATTTACATTCTTATTCCAACCCCCCCCCCCCCCCAAAAAAAAAAACATAAAAAAAAAAACATTCCAGCTTCACTGCAGTCCTGTAACTTTTGTTATCTTCCCGTGCTGTTTTGCTGCAGTGCATCGTGGGATTTCTGCTGAATGGGCTGCTTGTCTAAGGGGGAGGAAGTAAGCTCCCTGTAGGATAGCAGCAGTGGGGGATGTCCTGTTTTATATGCAAAGCAAAGCATTTAAAAAAAAAGAAGAAATAAATAGGTTTAGAGAAGAGGATCTCCCCGTACAATGTGAAGGTGTCAGAGCAGCTGAAGGCTGGTGTTATTGTATAGGGTTTGTTCAAGCCTTGCTTAGTGATGCATTCCATTAACAAGGAGTAAATTTCACCCAAAAGAGGTATTTAACTTTCCATTTAATAGGATACACTCCAGGTTTGCTGGCATTGATAGTGAATCTACAGGGGTCCTTTTTAAAGAAGCCAGGAGTTAAAAGTGTCTTCAGGATCACTGCATGAAAAGAGGCCGCTATAAAACCCAGGCCTCCTTTTTTCAAAAGGTTTCTGAAAACATTTGGAAATGTGCTTCTATTAAATGCCCCTTTTTTTGTTCTAGGTCTCGTCTCAAACAATTCACTGGTCTGCATGGGACATGCATTTAGCCTCAAATTTTGAAGTTTCTAAGCTGAGAGATGGACTTGCTTTTTGCATATTTGTGTGAATTTGGTGTTACAATTTATAGGTAACGCAATAGACTGAAAGCACAAGCTTTCAAACAGCTTTGTGCGTTAATAAACCGTTCCAGAACAGAATTCGGAGAACATCACCTATATTAGTTATGGAACAAAATAAATAAATAAAATATATATATAATTTTATTTTTTCTTCCTCGCTTTGGTTCCCACCTTGGCTATGAGGACTGTCTGCTTCATCTTAATTATCCGTTTAAGCTGAGTGGTATGCAAATATAGGCAATTAAGTGGGAGGTTTTTAATTAGCAGTTGTAAGTTCATGTGTGAAGTGCCTCAACTTAATCACTTTTCACAGTTTTGTTAATTTGAGAAGTTTTCGATAGTAAAGCTGCGAATTTCTGCGTGTGTGTAAAATTTTTTATTTTTTTCCTCCTACAACTTGGTAGGAATGCCATGCCTACCATGTGTAACAGCCAAGTAGTAGATCTTGGCCTTTGACAATGGATGCATAACATTTACATATAGTGAGATGAAAGGAAATTTTAGATTCACCATGGCTGGCTTTAAATTCTTCATGGAATTTGCATTACTAAGCCAATTACCAGCCAATCGAAATACAGTTGTCCCCTTTTTCTAGTAGCGGTTAGAACATGCAAGCAGTAATCTGATTTGGAGAGGCTACACAAACTTTTTCAGTTTGGGAAAAAATTCTGTTTGAACTTGCAAATTTTTGAACAACGATTGATTAAAAAAAAAAAAAATTTGAAAAATCTGCCCCACGATTCGATTTTTATTTTTTTCCCCTGTGCGATTTGATTTCAAATGGGATTGTAAATCCCAGATCTTAACTTGCATTGAAGTATGTTTTATGATTAAAAAAAAAAAAAAGAAGCTTTTTCTCCCCCCTAACATGGCTCTTAAGCTCTTACATCATATGCTGTGAAGCGGTTTGCCTGTCTGGATTAGCTCCATTGAAATGAATGAGACTAGTATCTGTAGCCTAAGCAGGCAGCTATTAAGAGCCTCGGCAATAGCCTGGTGTTCAGAGTGTTTTGAAGTTCAAGTATTCTTTGTGCAGTCATGGAGTGCAAAATCCGGGCAACAAAAGGGGACTTGGGCCTCTTTTCTGGAATGCTGTATTGGACCTTCGGAGTGGATCCCGTAAAAAGCTTAGCTGAGTGTGGTCTACAGCTTGTGGCTGACCTCTCTGGGAGCGAATAGGTTAAAGAGGCCTCTTGTCATTGTGAAGCAAGTTCAGGGTTGCCTTCCTACCATCCAAACATAGGCCTTTTGTTTAATAACATTGTGTAAAGAACAAGAATGGGCTGTTGAAGCGACCAGTCAGTTTAGTTTTAGGGCTCATTCACAAGCATTAAAATGGAGGGGGAGGGGGGGGGGTTAGTGTGACAGCCAAGCAGCTAGCATTTTCGGGGCGGGGGGTGTTTTTTTTTGTTTTGCTCGGCTTCTTCGATTTCTTGGTGGAAGTTTCTTGGCAGGACGACAATCGAATTGTAGAAATCCACCAAAAAGTTGTATGGCCAGCTTTTAAACGAGTATTGCTGGAGGAACTAGGCTGAGCGTGACGCACAGGCACTGCCTTTTATGTATATCTTTTTAAAGACCCCCCCCCCCCCCATTTCAGTATATCTTGTGGAAATTCTGTTTTGCGGCTCGGTTCATTCAGCAGACAAGGACGTTTACCCCAGACACTGGATCTGTCTTCATAGCTCTGTCTGGCAAAGCTGTTTAGACAAACCTCAAATTACACCGCACACATGGGTTTTTTTTTTTTTTTAAATAAAGATTTTTGTGGCCATCGTCTTTGAGAACCTCAGCCAGGGTTGGTAGTAGATCATTCTCCACAATAACTGGGTTAGCATGCTAACGGGCTTGTCCTTGCTGGAGGGGGTTAATAAACGTGAGCATACGTTTGAGTTTTCTGCATATTCTGAGGTCTTCTTCTCACGTCTTAGCCTCTCATAGGACGGGGTTTGTGAATAATTTAACAAGTGCAGGCAGGGTTGTCTACAGAAGCCACATTGTCAGAAATTCTCTAGTCAGCAGACAGCTAGTCTGGGCAGGCAGTGAGGACACTCTTAAAGTCAATATTCCATCATCTTGGTTAACCATTGCAGGGCGGGCATTTGCTGAATTTGAATGGATTTTTTGTTCTTGCGGACGGTCGGCCTATTTTAGTAATTTGAAGCGTTGAGCTGCTTTTTGTAGATCAGAGGGGGGCCTCTTTTGAAACTGCAAGTCTCAGAATGTCCTGATAGTATTCCTGACATGCAGTGAGTAATATTTACTTTTGCTGTCTGGCAGGTTTGGGCACTCAGGTACCTACCCATGGACATGAGATGTTGCCTGCCTATTTATACCTGCCTTATGTTGAAATACCTGAGTGCTTGGTGTGTCTAAACTTTAGAAACCATTATGTAATGTATTGTAGCTTACCAGCCCCTGAATGTGGGAACCGTTCAGTTTTTATACAGGTTTTTTCCATTCTACGTTCAGCAAAATGCACTTTTTTTTTTTTTTTTGGCTGTCAGATTGGGACTTGCGGCTTTATTCATTTTAGCTGTTGCATCCAAATAGGCGTGAAAGGGACTGCCTGTGCACAGATAATCTGTGTGGGCAAACATGGCTCTTTACATGGAGTTGTGACAAAGTACAGACATGTAAAAAAGGCTTTAATATTCACTTGGTGACCCATGTCTCTTGTCCAAGGGTAACAACGCTTATTTTACAGCATTGTATCCATGGAGCAGTGGAATTGTCACTTTGGGTTACTTTCCTCATCTGGCCTACACATGTCTTTCCATCTCCTCCTCTCTATTACATAGAAGGAATGAGTTTTGTAGTTCACAGCTAACTTTTTTTTTTTTAACAGTTCAGTGTTGAAGATGATACAAAGACACTGGATTTCTATTAGGATCAACATGCATTTGTTTGTGTGCGCTTGCAAAAAATGTGCAATGTTTAAATGGGAAAAGTCAGTGCTACTACCCATTACAACATATAGCAGAACTCCCGGGTGCTCGATCCACAGTCGCTGGCTGAGTAAAGTAATGTAGGAAAAAAAGATCCGCACTCCGGTTGTTGCTCTTTAAAAGAAATCTTTGTTTTTATTGACAAGTCACAGTGAACAAACGCAAATGAAAACAGTTGATGCGTTCAGTCTATATGGCCTTAGACATAACGATATTACAAACAAAAAACTTTGACATGGTAGCTATAAAGATCATAGGCTCCACCCATTAATTGTCTTGACCGCCGGCAATCAACAATTTTTTTTTTTTTTAAAGTGCAACAACTATAGTGTGCTTTTTTCCTACAGAAAATGTACAACTTCCACTGAAAAATAAAAATGCAGTTACTACAGCTAAAAACCTGATCAGTTGCAATATATATTTTATTTTATTTATTTTTGGTTTTAGATATGCTTTAAGGGGCGATTCACACCAGATGCAGACCAGTGCGTCTTTTCTGCATCAAAAATGCATGGAATATAGGTTTAATGGGTTCCAATGGCATAGCTTACACCATGTATGGGCAGGGCAGGACGGCACATCGGAACACATCAAAAACCCACCGGAGCACATTAAACCATGAATGCAGAAACTCATCCGGACTGCATTTTTGTGATGTGAAAGGGCCCTAAGACTACATCTAGCTAAAGGAGGAGTTCCGGCTCTCCTCCAAAAGGTAACTCTGCAGCTACAAATACTGTAGCTGCTGACTTTAACTATTGGTGCACTTACCTGTCCAGGCATCCAGCGGTGTCCTCACCTGAGCCGATTCTTAAATCGGCTCTCGGATGCTGGCACCACCATCTTGGCTAAGGGAAACCGGTAGTGAAGCCTTGCAGCTTCATAGCTGGTTTCCTACAAAGCATGGAGCTGTGCTCTGTGAATGGACTACAGGGGAAGGGGGGGGGGGGAGACTAGCAGAGCTTTCCCTTTTGGGTTGAGCTCCGATTTAACTGCTGCAAAGCGGTGGGTCAGGCTGGAAATGTTTAGCCAAAATCCCAGTACCTAATTTATGAAGATCCTGGTCTAGGCATGGGTGAGTAAAGGTACCTACAGAGGTCATTCAGACAAGTGGACCTTTCTTCAGTACTGCAGACCCCCCCCCCTTTTTTTTTTTTTTTTGCCCTGATGTTCCCCACCAGCAGGCAATGCATCAGCTTACAAATGGTTCAGCAGCTGTTGAGGAGCTTGGCCTGTAAACTCTGTTCTGCCATACTTGGTCTTTTGGTGCCCCAACAGCTGGATGGCTATTGGGGCCATCCAAATCGCTATAGAATTGAGTGAATGCACCATGATTGACTCATTCATTGTGGCATTCATTAAAGTGTTTTGCTTCAGATGAAGCTTGATTTTACTGCGCTTCAGAATAATTCACTTACTGCACAATTCAGCTCTGCAGCGGGAGCAGAGGAACACAAGGCTTTTGTCCTGTGGGGCAGCGTGTCTTACAGCCAGGCCTGGCTCTATGGCTACCCAGCGCAGGATCCCTTTTGCTGCCTGTGTTTGAATGTGCTAAGAGGCCAGTGACACATGGCCCCGCTCGCAGGAATAAATAGATCCCAAACATACTCGCCCTGTTTCAAACTTGTCAGACGCATACAACCATCGGCCCTTTTCTTTAACATCCCAGATGGTAAATAACAGCAGGAGATAGAAGTGACCGTATTGTCTCTTTTCTTATGCCTAATTTAAATCCTCACTGTCTGTCCATCTCCCTTTTCCAGTTCCTTTCTTTCTCGCCTGACTTTTTCTTTAAATGGTCAAATTAGGCTGTCTATTTGGAAGTCTTTGGGGGAGTGTTAAATGAATGTAACACACTCCAGAAAATTTGCATTGGCTTCTCTCTGGTGCACACAAATAAAAAAATCAAATTGGGTATCTTAAAGCAAGTTCTTTTAATTGCTTGTATGTTTTTTTTCTTTTTTTTTTCTTCTAATGTGTGTATTAAAGCATAGGTAGTCATATTTGGTAACTTGTGCATTGTAGATTTAAAGGACCAGCAAATATTTTGAGATTACTTGCATCAAATGAGTGCAGGTGATTGCTACTATGTATTAAGCCACTTGTTTGTGCTACTTTGAAATGCGGGTTTCACTAAAAGTATTTGAGTGTCCTTTAAAAAAAAAAGTCACCATTTTTTTAATTTATTTTTTGTATGTGGTGGTAATGTGTTTTTTTTTTTTTTTTTAGGGTCTGTCCACCCAAACCTGCTATTTTACATTTTAGGCAGTTGTTGGAAAGTCAAACCATTTGCAGAATATACTAACTCTTTATAAAGTCCTGTTTCACAGTAGTGAGTTGCACAGAATCGCATGGCAACGGAAATCACATTATGCTCTATGGAAGTACCCACACGTGTATTTGTAGCACAGCATGGTTGTTTTTTGGAAAAAGGGTCCTTCTCGTTGGGTCACTGGCTGTGATTGGCTACTTTGGTGCGATTGCAGTGCAATTTTAGCCCCATAAACTTCAAACGAAATGCACCAAGAACGCACAGTACATGCATTTTTTTGCTATGTGCAGGTTAGGGCTCCTTGCCAATCAACATCCAGGCTTTCCCATAGCAAAAACTGCAGCCATATCAACATATCAAAAATGCCAAGCAATGTTGGCATCTCTCTGTCTTGAGTTCTGCCTTGCTTGGCCAATATGTGCCTTTTTGAGATCCACATCCTAGCTAAATTTTTTACATTTTGGATTCATTGCCCCTTTTATTCAAATGGAAGAGGCTTGGAATGTTTAAATAACATTTGTAAATCATTTGAATATTGCTAATATATTTCAAGTATGTATGAGGACATAATGTGAGAAGATTCTAGACAACGGAAAACGTTGTGAAATTCTTTTGGACATTCAGAATGTATTGCTTTGTTATTGTAGAGGAAGTAAGAGCAAGGGTGACATTCTGGTCAGTTTATCTCATTGCGGCTGCCTGAAGGGAGGCCCACATCCTTGCTGGCCTCCCTGTGTCCCCCAGGTATCAGGGGACCCGGGTTGTCACTGCAAGCTGAATTTATGGTGGGATTTTCGCTACCCTTTCATGACCCAGAGCAGTGCCAAACACTGGTCACTGCCTTTCTTTCCAGCTTCACGCGATTGAACCTGAGAGCCTGGTGAATTGAAAAATTGAATGGATTAATGAATTCCCCCGGGTGCAGGGGTGACCATCCCTATTGTCTGCTTTTGTTTTTCTCTGTTGAATATTAATGAAAAGGGGGTGCAAGGTCTGGTTACAAGTCAGTAGTGCTTAAAAAGGTGAAGGGGCAACTTTTCCCCCCTTCTCTTCCCTTTTTTGTTTCGCAAATATTGGCATTGATACAAATGTACGTGGTTGTCAGATTTCATTCTCTTTATACATGTGATGACTTGGGCAGCTGATCTAGAAAAAAAAAAAAAACTGTTGACGCCAAAGTCTGAAAACTTTCTTGAACTTGAATTAAATTGTGCAAACAGCAGCAATGGCAGCACAATTTAGACAATTTGATTTGGCATTTAAATAATATATATTGCATTGCAGTGTCAATGCATCTGCTCAATTTACCTGGAAAATATATATTTTTAAAAGGTGAGAGTACAATGGTCGGCATGCATTTTTGTGTTTAAACTAGTTTATTTCTTATGTGCCTGGCCCGTCCCCCCTCCCTGGTAGCTGGCTTTTTATCTTGTAAAGCTTCCGAATAAGCTTTATCAGGGAAGGAGTGCTGCATGATATATATGAATAGAGGCCAGTGTTCTTTTGTTAAGGAAGTTCTCCCTTTTCCCTCCCACTGCTGCCCACTTATGCTTTGCAAATCCTTCTAGGGGCTTTGCTACTTGCACAGGAGTTGGGAGAGAAATGACACCAGCCAGTTAAATGGTGCAAGCACAAGTCAAGTGACAATTAACGTTGCGTTTATTCCTTTCTTGTAATGTGTTTTTGTTTTATATTCAACAGGACTAATGGAAATGCCCATTTAGAACTTTGCACCTCCAAAGTGTGCCGCAACAGAGCTTGCAGATATTTTGATAAGCCCCTGGATGTAAAAAAAGTCATTTACTTGACCAATGAAACGGCATCACTGGTTGGTGGTCTGACCCTTTTTTTTTTTTTTATATTGGGGACAACCCCCCCCCCCCCCCCCCCGATCAATTGCACCAGGCTTCTGTCATATAGTTAGATCTGATGTGTTTGTTTTGGCAAAACTTTCCTATAAGCAGTTAATTGTTACCCCATTGCTATTGTGTTGGGGGTTAAATCAACCAATACCAATTCCAACCATCGGAATCTAAAGGGTAATTTCCATAACCTTGGAAGAGTGCAGACAGACAAAACCTCAATCTTCTATAACCATTCTGCATCCTTCAGTCCTCCTACAGGATGTAACCCAAGTATCTGGAAATAACGTGAGAATGGTAAACAAAACTTAACTGCTCCCTTGGTAATCCGTTCCTCCTCCCCTCCGCCACAGTACAGTGATCTAGGCAGCCCTTGTTTGTCGAGAATCATGATGAGGATATTTTTGCTTGATTGATTCTTGCATTGGATCTTTGCTTCTCCAGTCACTTGGGGTTCTCCTTCCCCTGAAGAGAAGAGAGAATGGGAAATTGCATGTCCTGTGGTTAATGTGTAGGTGTTCATATTGGTAAGCCAACTGTCCTGCTTTTTATAGCTTAGTGTTCATTACACCAGTTCACTGATATTTGTCATGCAGGTTTGGGGTAACTTCCGTCCCATTTTCTTGGTGATTTTTTTCTATTTATTTTTTAACCAAAAACACAATTGAAAGTTTGACCACTATCAGTGTGCATGGTGTATGACCAGCTTTCAGGAAGAGTGTAAACATTTAGGCTGGGCTGCAGGAATGAAGCCGTGTGAGTTCAGCTGAATTCGCACTATTTAACTCCTGCTTGTCAGTCGCGATTTCGGCCACGATTACAGAGACACCTGTGCAGGTTTCTGCACAGATGTCGATGTAAATCACGGGCTGAAATCGCAAAAAGTAGTACAGAAACTATATTATGAAATCTGTGCAGCACTGCAGATGCAGCATCACACCAATTAGGACGGTGCCATTGCTGGCAAATGCCTCCGATTTGACATGTGGTTTGACTTGTGAGATTACATGTCAAAACGCAACAGTGTGAACCAGGGCTAAAAGCAACTTTGCTACTGACGGGTCTCTGCCTTTTTTATTTAGATAGTTTTTTTTCCTGCACTAGTCGTCTGTAATCCCAATTCCTAAAAAGTTGGGACACTGTGTAAGATCTACATAAAACCGAATGCAATGATTTGCAAATCTCAAATCCATATTTTATTCACACTTGAATATAAGAGGGGGAAAAAAAGAGGGATTTCTGAAATTGAATACAACATTTTGCAACAAATTTAGGTTTATTGGCAATTAAGTCAGTAACAAGATTGAGTGAGCATCTTAGAGAGTCAGTGTCTCGGAAGTAAAGATGGGCAGATGTTCACCAATCTGAAAAGCTGTGTACAAAAAAAGTAGAACTATTAGAATTACAATTGTTCAATGTAAAATTGCAAAGGCTTAATATATCATATAAATACTGTACATAATGGCAAAGGATTCTGAGACTCTGGAGGAATCTCTGTACATAAGGCAGAAATGCAATATTGGACACCATTGATCTTCGAGCAGATGACATGCAAGGTAAAGCTCTATCAGGCAAAGAAGTAGCCGCCATATGTGATCATGATACAGAAATTCTGCTGTCTTATCTGGGCCAAAGCTCATTTTAAAATGGTCTGTTGCAAAGTGGAAATATGTTCTGTTGTCAGAAGATTCAAAATGTTGACATTCTTGTTTGGCAACCATGGCGCCGCCTCCTCCGGACTCCAGAGGAGAGGGACCTTCTGTCTTATCATTTCAAAAGCCTGCATCTCTGATGGTATGGGGGGTGCATTAGTGTATATGCCAGCTTTTTGTACACAAACTGCTGTCAGTTGATTTTCTCCCTAGGGATTATCTGATTGTCTTGTTTTAGGAATTATCCATGATAAGAATCTACTTCCTGAACTTAATTGTAGGCTCAGAGTTGATAGAACTGTGCCAATTCTAGTGCTTGTTCAGTTCTTTGCTGTGTTGAGCTGCTGTTAGTCTTCTTTGTAATTTGCTACAAAGTTGCATTGTTGCAGTTTGATCACTGGTGGAGGGCAGACTGAGGAAATTCTTTCTCCTGCCCGCAGCAGACTGATGACATCATTGTCTATGCAAGGTACCTGGGCTGGAGATTTCATAATGACTTTTTTTTTTTTTTTTTTTTAATGGTAAAAGATAAGACCTTTTGGGAATTTTTGTTTTGCTGATGATTGAAAGTAGATTCTACTGTGTGTGTGTGTACACTATTATGTGCTTTGCCAGCCAGATCTTTTTTTGTCACACGTGATGAATGTTCTCTGATAAGACGGGCAGATTTTCTGTCTCCCCACAGTGTCTACTTCAACTTCCTATTTTTACTAAATACTGCTGGTTTCAGCTATGTAGAATCAGTTTATTGTAAATAAAGCATGTGCAAGAAAAACACTTTCATAAATAGATCTTTTGATTCTCAGACCTCAAAGTATTTGTTGTAATTTTTTTATTTTTTGTTAAACATACAAGAATTACTTTGATGCATGGTTGGTAAATTTTTAAAATGGGAGCATTTTATTTTTATTGCAGACTTTTTTGCAAAACGTTCTACATTTTACCAAGTAATATGTCTCTACTTTAAATCCATGATGCTAATTTTAGACCTTGTTTACCAGAAATATGTTGTAAATTATGACGAACGTATGATTTGAATGTATGTGTGTCCCCCCCCCCCCCCCCCATAGACTGGGATAGGGAGAGCTGAAGGATTATTGGAGCTCTTAATATGGTCACCAGCAATGTATGAGGGCTTTGCTATGGATGTATTACAACGTGTGATAACTGACTTTGTCTAATATATATAACATAGCTGCCTGAGTGCAGTTACACTCCTACCTTGGTTGCATTCTAATATGTAAAGCCCGCCCTCTCAAGGTCTTTATAGCTATCTTTGAGTGTCTGATCTTTAATCCGACCCTGAGAAATTATAGGCAAAAAGTTGACAAGTTCTAGCCACCATCCTCAGTATCTCTCAGCTACAGGCTGCAATCCCACCAAGATGCGCAGTCAGAACAGGTTGTCAACTTTAGTCGTGTTTTTAAAATATACTTTAGCTTCTGACTTATAGTGTTGGTTCACCAGGGGCAACTCGTCAGGCGACTTAGCCACCCGACAAGTCGCTCTCCGCTCTGTACTATTGAACCGTTCTAATAGGAGCGACTCAAGTCGCTCTGACTTGGAAAAAGGTTCCTGTACGACTTTGGGATGACTTCAGGGTGACTTACATTAACTTCAATACAGAAGTCATTTTGCAAGTCGCCTCTGAAGTCGCGTGCAGATCGCCTTGCTGAGTCGCTCGGCAAGTCGTGCTGCCCCAGTGTGAACCGGCTATTGGCAAGCGGGTACTTTGGCAGCCCAGGAATCCAGCGATGTCTTCAACAAAGCTGATTTCCTCTCTTGACCCCTCTTGGTCCTGTAACCTCTTGTGAGGTGTCTAGTTGTGGTCAGGGCTGGGACGGACCAAGCTGAAGTAATTTTCACCTAGGAGAGTTATACAAACGTAGGAGTGGGTATCTGTCAGGAAAAAGTTACTGCTTTCAAAAGAAAAATATGGTGAGCCTCGGTCTCTAAACATCCACATAGGTGTTTACAGGCATATTAGAAGAGAAGCGTTTTAGAGGCTGAACAAAAAAAACACTTTTACTGTATGTTGAACTTATGAGTTGGGAGGGGGGGGAATGCGCCTGAAAACGCATTTTAAAAACTAGAGGCATTTAGCTTCTGACCAACAAAAAGGACATAATGAAACTCCCAAATATGTGATGTATCCTAAATGCATTTTGTTTGCCATTTTAAACTGTTAGGAGTAAAGGCATTCAGAGGAGCTGGGCAAAATACCCTGTGTGCGAGTCCTAATGAATGAATGAAAAACGTATATAGCGCGGCACATGCAAACTAAATCGCCTCTGGTTGGTCCATTAAATATATTGGTGTTGGATAGAATGTGAGGTTGTTAGAAACTCTGTGGTCTTTTTGTGTCCCCATTGGGGAGACTTCCACCACTTTATCCCCACCAGGACAGGAAGTGAGATGACTCTTTATTACAGATTTATTTTCACACCGGCTGTTGTGATCTTGAGGCAGGAAATTTGGGAAATCTCCCCAGCAAGGACACGGATCATGAATAAAATCTCAAAGAAAGTGGTGCGCTAACATCTCTAAACTCTGTCCAATACTAAAAAATAGAGAGCCAACTTAATGTTCTTGTTTCATTTTTTTAGATTTCTTAGATTTTTTTGGTTGGTGTACAACCTATTGGGTTATTAACCATAATCAGTATAAAAACTGGTCATTTAAAAATGCAGGTGTGTTTAATACTTTGGATGTTCTTTTTATATATAAATGTAATATGAGAAATTCTCGCTGAGAGGGGACGAATGGTGCAGTGTTTGTGTTCATCCTTTCAGGTTCTTGACTCACCAAAGCTTCTGCCTTTTGCTTCCCTTGAAATTGAAATGAATCAAGTTACGTTGTGCTATTTTTAGATCCATCTGTTGTGTTTCTTTTCACTTAACCTAGTCCTATCAAGAAAATATTGTTGTGTTGTAAAGTGACATTGGACATTCTGTACGTTTTGCAAGCTTACTACTACTCTCCTCCTACTGCTGAGTGCACAGATTAAAGTTTAACTACACCCACTCTTATCTGTGACCTCAATGGATCTTTAGCCCTGGCTGCTATGTTTATGACAGTAGAATTTATTTTATTTGCTTGCCACAGTGCAGCCACATTTCAGCAATGGCAACACTTACGTGTGTGTTGTGTGTGTGTGTGTGTGTAATACACACACACACACACACACACACATCTATATGTACTTTTTTTTTTTGGTACAGTTTTTGTACAAAATCTTTGGAAATGTTGCTTCTCAATTTGTCCCTTAGCTAGGGATACAGCTCTTCCTTCCAGGATGGTTCATTTTAAACCTTGACACAGACAGATTTTCTTGTTTCCCTATTTGGGAGATTTATTTACCATTATGTCGGGTGTCTGATGAAAAGAACATATTCTGGAGATTCTCAATGTGTATAGTGCTAGTGACATGAAGGCCCCATTTGCACTTGATTTGAACGCTGTTTTCCAGCCTTCTTTTTTATTTTATTATTAGTTTGTATGAGTGTTTTTGCGTGTGTTTACAGGAGTGAGCATTTTTAATGTGAGTTTGGCCACCAGAAAGCTAGTTCCTAAGCAACAGAACCTGCAAAAATGCATTTTTTCATGCGCTCCCATTTAAAGGGGTTGTAAACCCTTACATACATACCCAGTGAAGTGACTCTCCTCACGTAAAACAGATGAAACGAATCCTCCTACATAAGTTGTCTGTAGCCTTCGCTTTATGTCCACTCCCTTCTCTTTATGTCCACTTAAAGTACTGAATTTTTAAAGATGTTCAGAAAAAGGGAGTGGAGAGCTGAAGTAACTCTGCAGAGCTCAGTCAGAAGAGCTCTGAGAGCTGATTGGAGGAAAAACGCACCCCCTTCACATAGGAACCAGAGCTGAGGCTGTCAATCTGCTGGAGGAGGTTCCTCCCCATCACCATTTTTCTTGGTGTTGGGAAAACTCGTCAGAAAGGACTAATGCCGATGGCAGAGGAACAAAGCAGCAGTAGGAAATGATACTTGGTGCTCAGGGTAGAGTTTAGTACAGAGGATGTGTTTTTCTCATATTTCATGTCTGCGGTTTACAACCACTTTAAATTAGGGCTGTTACTGATCAAAATTTTTGTGTTGGATTAATCGATTTGTTTTTTAATCGATTTAATAGACTAATTTCGATAACGCACATACAGATCCAACTACTTTTTAGCTAATCTCTTTGCAGGCCGATTCCCAGTGCAGCTACCAACCACTGGAAAAATGGATAGCAGGATACAAAACACACAAAGGCAGCGCTCGATGGGAATAGCATTACAACTGTTATAGTCTTCATGTAGGTAACCAAATATTGCACTGGAGATAAAATTTATGTAGCTACATAAACTGTAAAAATGGTGCGAGTAATAACAAACGGTACCAAAAGCAGTAAAAAAAAAACATGTAGCCAAGTATGATACTGGTATGAAAATGTGTACAACGATACCACTGCTGAATCCAGATGAGAGGTTAACATCAGTCCATCGGCATGTAGATGTCCCATGAAGGGAACTATGACAACTCCCAGTGGATGGCTGTAGAATCCCAGGGTGATAGAGGGAAGTGTAACAGCCCTTGCGTGTGACAGTAAGGTCCCGCCGGCATGCAGATATGAAGGCACAGCAAAGGAGCCCTTCAGATGGACACGGCAAGCCCCGTCGGTGTTCGTGACGCTACCGGATCTCCGACGGAACTCCCTGAAGGCCCAGAAGCTGACGGAGAGGTGAGTACCAATCAAAAGAATTTTAATCGATCAAAAAAGTTAGATTTATCGATTTAATTAAAAGTTAATTTGCACAGCCCTACTTTAAATCTATTGGGGCCAAAACATGCCCCTCTGATCCCAAAGGAAGCTCATTGCTTTTCAAGTGACACTGCTGGGTGTGAACAAGTATATGCTAATATATGCTGGAATTCCTACTATCGCGCATTGAAGCACTTCAGTCAAGTGCAAAAATAAAAAATGTGGCTCCAGTGATCAACAAATCATAAATCCTTAATCTCAGGTAGAACCAGGTGATCAAATAATCAAGCACTTCTTTATAATAAAATGTATAATTGAAGCTTCTAGTGAAGCTTCCAATCACTCAGGTGTGCTTGATGCCTAAATAGAATTGGTATGTTTTATTACAGTTTAGTCATAGCACACTTGAAATCCAGGGAACCTGTTTTGTAGGCCTAGTCAATGCTACCTTGTCTTCAGTTGGTGACATATCTCACATCTTAAGATCCTAGGTTGAATGCTCATAAAAATTTGTTGCAACACGCCTAGGGTACTTGTAACTTAGTTATGCAGGGACATCCTCTTTGACCTTGCTTTGAGTCATCCCATCTAGACAAACTTTCTTCTAGATCCCTTTTAAAGTACAGCAGTTCTTGGAAGACGGCATCACTTAATCTGCTTAATTTGGGTTAATAGGTGTGACGCATGGGAGGCCTCCATGTGCCTGGGCAGGGTGTTGTGGCAGTAGTCTAGACTCTTCCAAAGCACATCTATGCACAGGCTTGGATTACTACTATTGTGTACTAGTGCTGGGGGAGGGTTCTGGCCATTTCGGTTTTTTTTCAGGCTGGGGGGTGGGGGGGTCTGCTGACTGTGAAGTGGTCACTGTTTTGCACACAAAAGGAAGAGCTCAGACCATTATCAGGCCAGGTTACGGCTGTTGTGGCTGACAGAGTTCAGAGGGAACTATTGTTTATTGAGCCTTCTGTGTTCAGTTGAAGATCTGACAGGACATCACATGATCCTCGTGGTCTGACTTGCCAAGACTGGGCAGGTCAAAGTGACAAGGCCCATGTTGCTCTTTTAGGACAGGCGCTCAATGAAAATCTGAGTAAGGGTGTGTCACTCTTTAGAACGTTTGCAGTTTAAAAGCCTTGTTTTCTAGTTTTGTGTAAAACGGCTTTTCACTGCTTTTTCTCTTGCATAGCTTAAATACAACTTTTTTTTTTTTGTCTTTGACATTGTAACTTCTGTCTGAGACATGTCATTGCCACACAGGCTCTCCTTCCTGAATGTCTCGCCGTCTCTGATCTAATCCTGGCATGTTTATATGTGGTTTTTTAAAGGTGTCATAAAACACATCCTTGTCTATGAAATGGCGAAGCCCTTGTTTCAAAACACAATATAGGCTTGCTAGTTATTTCACGGATTACAAATGCAACCCGATTTCCAATTCTGTTTCCCCTCACCCAGTTTAGAAGAATCGGAAAAGATATCTGTTCAATAGTAGTTTTGCTTCATGTTTCTGATTCTTGAGCTTCACTTGGTTGATACATTCTGTACAGCCAGTGGATTAGACCGTTTTTGTTTTTGTTTGTGATTTTAGCTTTTAATTGTCATGCATTTGATTTTTGGAATAAAATCTTGTTACTCCCGATAGCCAGTCATCTCTGTTCACATTCTATCCTTTTTATTAAAGTTAAAGGCTGACCTTTTCTATATCTAGCTGGATTTATTTTAATGTTACAAAAAAATCCACTGCTGTCAAAATGATTTTGTGCTTCCTCGTAGTTGGCCTTTTTTTTTTTTTTTTTTTTACACTCCCAGATTAAAGTGGCTGCCGTTTTTGTAGGAATTATTTGACTCCTAGCTGAGTAATGGATTTACTGTGGCTTTTTGTTTTGGCCTACAAATATGGCTGCCTTTGCTGTGTGTGTGTGTGTGTGTGTGTGTGTGTGTGTTTTTTTTTATATGTATATTGCAAACCCTTCATAAAAACAATGGCTTGGCCAAATGATGGCCTCAGCTTGGTGAATGCAACATCGTATCTGCCTGGAAATGGCTCGTACTCCTAGCTTGGCCTCTCACAGATTTTGCTTCTCCTGGAACAAATTGTGCAAGACAATGTTCAAGGTTCCAGCTGGAGGAGGTTTTAATAGTAACGCAGTGTCAGCAAGATGGAAAAGAGGTTGAGGAAGTTTAGTGGAAAATTTAAATTCTTCCCATTAAAGAAAAACAAGCCATGCGTTGGACTGTCTTTCAGCAATGCTAACTAACATTGCTCTTTACTCTTGGTATGGCAGTCCACCTATTTACATGTGCTTGATGTATCCTTTTTGTTTGAAGAAACTGCAATTTGTGTAAGCTACTAAAGGAAGTCCATGTTTATATCCCTGCAATCCCTTCAGTTTGACGCTTCATTGGCTTTGCCATTGCTGTGAGGGTGCTAGTGGGAAAGAAAAAAAGGAAAATGTATAAATATTTTGGCTTCATGCTGAGCAAATGGAGATTTCCGGTCAGAGCCCAGACAGCACATGTGTGTTTGTGGTAAGCAGAGTGATTAATGTCAGCAACAGTTTAAAGATTGCCCTTATGATTAAAGTATAGATTGCTTTACCCAAACAGAGGTGGATCTGGGCTGGCACAGGCAATCTGATCCCTGGATTTTTTTTTTTCCTTTCTTTTCCTTGGGGACTCCAAGTCTTCTAAAGCATGGAAGTTTTCGCTTTCCTTCCCTATGAACAGCCGTGTGTCAGATGGTGATCTGTTAATTAAATTACCAACAGTACATTGCTCAAGGCCCAGGGAAGAGTATTGAGTTGTACTGTCGGCAGACTAGCATCTGGGGGTGATATTCTTCAATGGCATGATCTGCTTTAGCTAATGGCTTAACTTTTGTAAATTTTTGGGGTTAAAGTTATCTGTGCAGTTTTACTTTTCCCAGTAGTAGAATCTGCATTTAAGATGTGTTTTTTATGTTTAAGCAAGTATTACATTTATAATTTCCACTTTTATAAAATTAGGAAAATAACATGGACTGGGTTGCTTCTTCACTTGGGGGGTGTGTGTAATATAAATATATTTATAAAAAATGTGTGTATACACAGATTCTCTAAACTAGCTGTGAAATGTTCACCTTTTTAAAAAGATCCCGTTCCCTTAAAGCATGTTATACTGTCGTCAGCGGGGGAATCTCGCTCCCTCTGCTGCAGCTGTCAGACAGAGAGAGAGCCGGCCGGTTACGTGAGCGCCGAACTGCGCTCTGAAATACACTAAAGAGACGTGAGCACGCAGGATTCTATAAAAGTTAAATGAGTGAGGAGTATGTTTTTACAAACTTTAAATAAGAAAAATGCAAACTAATGACAAGCCGTTGCTGTAAAGTGAGATCGGCAGCCTTCATGTTTTCATCTACCTAACTGGCTGCCACCATATTGTATTCTTGATGCTAAAATTGATCACTTCCTGAACAAATTGCATCCATGTGTTCATTTCAGCCAGCAGTAATGGAGCTGGCATAATGGTGTATTACTACCTTTTCAACCACTGCAGTGAAAAGGTGATGGCACAGGTGCTGAATGCATAAACCCCACTACTACTTGTGGCTGTCAATTATGCTGGCTTGTACTAGTAGGACCAGGTCAGGTTGTCGGCACACTGCATTGTCCCTGCTTACATTTTTAGATTTTTTTTATTTTATTGAATAAAACCTACCTTCATGTGCACTACCTTTTTTATCCGATGTACAATGTATTATGCTTGTTGCCATATATCATGACCTATCCCCAGCAGAGAAGCTGTGGCTGCTCTCTCGTTTTTTTTTCCTCTAACGCCCAGCAGTTTTGTAAGTTCACCGCACCAGCTTATGCAACTGTCTTTTGAGCAGGAAGGGGTCATTTGAGGCAGCTGTCTTGATCTGGCAGCTTTCTCATCTCCTCTCGGAGGCTGTCTGGGAGGATTTGTTCCCTTTCTTTTTCAAGGGGCACATTGAGGCAGTTATGAGGATTAGAGTTGAAACAAAAGTTTGTTTCATTTCTTTTTTTTCCTCTCGGCCTTGGCTTGCTGCAAGACATTCCCATTTCAATAGCAAGCTTGGAACACTCTGCATTGCAGGCCTTTTTTTCTCTCCTGCTTTCCTTTCTCTCCTCCTGAGGTCTGCTGGTTCTGTTTTCCAAAATATCTTCCAGTATATGTACAGATAAACTGGCTCATACTGTGATTTTCAGAGCTTGACATGCACAGCACTTCTGCCCATTAAAGAGGACCTGGACTGTGGAAGTTTTGTCCAAAGTATAAGTCCTACATCCTAGTTTTGTCTGTATGCTCCCTGCAGCTAATCTTTACCCCACTACTGACTTGCCTTGTTCTGTACATTGTCTGTATGGAGGTAGCCATCTTGGCAGAGACGGAGCTTTGCTTAATCTTCTTAAAGGGGCCCCACCGATGGCTGGTTATCCGATGATTAGAGAATAATTAGAAGCCAAAGAGGTTATGGAAGCACAGATACACAAAAGGAAAGAAGCATGAGGTGCTTTCACTGTGGGTCCTCGGGTACAGATTCCTCTCCAGTAAGAACGTAGTGTATTGCACTAGTGTGGAGACTTCTTGCATCAACAGACACCAGGGATTCATATCTCAATTTGCCAATGTTTCCCACTCACCAGCAGTTCTTACAATTTGTGTTCGAGAACCTGCATTGTTAGTTTGTGGTCCTGCCTTTCTTTTGGGCTGGCCATTGCTTCTCAGGTATTCATGAAAGTGCTAGCCCTGGTTCTGGGCTTGCTAAGGGGCAGGGAGTGTGCATCCTATGACATCTGAATGACCTGTTGCTCAGAGAATAGTCAGTTCTTTGGTTTAAGTGATGGTGAAGTCTCATGTTAAAAAAAAAAAAAAAAAATTATACTTGCCTCCTCTTTGCAGGGAATTTGCACAGGGCAGCCTGCATGTTCCTCTTCGCCATCAGTAAGGGAATCAAATGTGACACCGGAGGGGGAGAATTCCAAAAAGTGGAAGTTCAACACTAGACGTGAAAGGGAAGGCCAGTGATCTTTCTGTGTCAGTTTCAAGACCCCACTCCGAGAGAGGAATATAAAGATAACTTTTTCTCAGCTTTAAGTTTTGTCAACTGTAAATCGAGTAATAGACGTCTAGCCCTCAGGGAACTATGCCTTTTGATCTAATTTCTTTGTTGCTGTGCTGAGAACATTGTCAGACCTTCAGGAATTGCAACCTATGATTATGGTGAAGTGTGGAATTTGCTGCTACTTTGACAGCCTGGTAGCAAAATTTACTTTGTAAAGTGTCTATCAGCCCTGTTTGATTTGCAAACTTTGGAATCTTTTGGATTTTTTGGGGGGATTTTTTTTTTTGGTGTATGTGTTGTACCATATCAACAGGGTTTCTGTGCATTAAAGTGTAGCAGTTGCTGCTTGTCCGTGGAAGGAAGCCATTTTGTTGGTCCATCAATTCAAGATGAATGTTCATTTCATGCTCCCATTTTGCCTTCAGGTATTCTGAATCTTCAGAATTGGCTTTATATATATTTTTTTTTTATAATAATAATTATATGTATGTATATGTGTGTGTGTGTGTGTGTGTGTGTGTGTGTGTGTGTATGTGTGTGTGTGTGTGTGTGTGTGTGTGTGTGTGTATATATATATATATATATATATATATATATATATATATATATATATATAATTTCGTAATCAACCATGGCAACTTGTTTTGTTCTCTGCTAGCCAGCATAGCTGCAATGACAAAAGTACACAAATTGTCTGAGATCTCACAAATCTTGCTATTGAGGACAAAAATTGCCTCCATTGAACAGGCGACAGGCTTACTTTTGAATATTGTATAATGAGACCTTGCTGAAACTGGGGAGATGCCTCACCAACTCTATCGCGCTCTCTCTCGCGCTCTCTCTCTCTCTCTCGCTCTCTCACAAAGGCCATGTGTTTTTGCTTATTAAACGTGCAGGGGACCTGCCTTTTTTTTTTTTTTTTGCAGGAAAAGCTGTTTTCTTTTATAGGGCTTAAACTTCTGAATGTCTGCCCTTAATTGTAACAAAAAGCCCAGCGGTGCTTTCACATAAAGATTTTTTTTTTTATAGGTTTGAAAACTGCTCGGTTTTTGCTTTAAACAGGTTGTATTTGCTGGCTTTCCTTATGTTACTCCATTTTTTTTATTTTATTTTGAGAACCCCCTTCCCCCAACAGGCAATGTGTGTAATAACTGCCATCCAGGCACCATTTCCTATAACGAGGGACTTCTGTTTTATGCTCAGTATATTTTCCAAAGCTCAGGTTATTTTTTATTTGCTATGAAAGTCTAAAGTACATATTTACTACCCATTTTAGTCATAGGGTGGGCTTAACCAATGGAACCTCTGAATGGAAGTTCCCCTCGGCGAGAGTGAAGAGGTTAAACCTGCAGGCACGATGGCTCCAGTCGGTTCATTCATATGGTTTTTGTTTAGTATTAGGATGTAAATTACATCAGTGTAATATATAAGCGGATATACCTTCCCTTCTGCTGGCCAGATGTTGGAGGGATCGAGGCAGACAAGGGGGGTAAATATGCAAGGGGGGGGGGGGAGGACCATTTGTGTAGAGGATTTACTGCGATGCCTGGAGCACATTTTTAGTAGAGGGATAGAGGCGTTCATTATGACAGGGCCCAGACCTGTAGAGGGGTAGGCAAAAGTACCAGAAACACTTGGAGACATATGATTTCTCAGTTATTTACTCAGGAAATGCTGACACCCCCACCTTGCTGGCTCCAGCAGAGAGGGCAAGGGTGAACAGAATTATCAAAACATGCTAAGGATTATTAAAAGTGTTAAGAGGCCAACTTGACTTTGTTAGACTTTTTTTTTTGTCATCTGTGGCCCTAAGTCACAGGCGGCTTTTTGTCGATAATTTTTCTCAATTGCATTTAGATACAGCAACCATAACAGTGGTCCATTTCAAAACCAGCATTTCTGACATGGCTGCTTAAAGAGGAACTTTATCCCCCATTTCTATTTTAATGTGTCACTTTTTATTTTTATTTACCCCTACTTTTTTTTGCTGTGTTGACCTTCATAAACATGCTTGTACCCCCAGTGAATCCAGCATTGATCTGCAGCACCCCCTTTTTTTGTTCTTGCTGCTTAACAGGTCTTGCACCACCATCTTTTATGTTCTCTGTGAGCCAGCAGTCCCTTACTGGTTTTTCAGCCATCTGATGCCCTGCATGTTCCAAAGCGAGTGATCAGAGGGCCAGCTGCAAGAACCAGGAAGAGACATCCGGCCACCCCGTTGACACACTGCATGCGCTGTCAAATATCCGAAGGCCTTCTGGCATATGTGATAATATCCCGGGAGGCTGTGGGTACCTGGGGATGTTCTTTTTGCCTAGGTGAGAATACTGGAGGTGTGTGGAGGGTTACCAAAAAAAGTATTTAAAGGAGAACTCCACCCCAGCACTAAATTTGCTACATCTACAGACATTCACAATATACCTAAGACTAGGCTATCTAGCTCTATAAAGAAGAAATCCATGTGCATTACTTTTTTTTTGAAGCCGGTCCCGTCTCCAGTGGTGGAAGCTCTGCAGAGGACACTGCAGAGGACATGGGGAGTGACGCCGCCCACAGAGTTACCATGGGGCTTCCCTTGTTGGCTGCATCCTCTGCACACACCTACACAGAGAAGCCGCAACTGACCGTTCAGCGTGGGGTTTCTTTTTTTATTCTTGGAAAGGTCAGTTGTTGGATCATGACTGTTTGTTTTTTATAGATGTATTGATTTTAATGTTGGGGTGCACTTATCCTTTTAAAATGTTTGATTATGTGAAATTGAAGGAATACAATTCTGGAAAGTAGATGGGGATGGCTGAAGGTTTTCTTTAAAGTCCAATTAAAGCCTCTAGTGTGGCTGTCAACAAAGGCGTTATCTTCATAAGGAATGTAAGGATTTGCATGCTCTGAATGCCGGAACATGATTGACCGACATTGGCTAGCTGTCAAATCCTCAGCCAGCCGCAGTGTTTTGACGGCCGATCTATAGAAAATCTTTTGATCATTATCCGTTTATTTTGAAAATTCAGTAGTTGAAATATGGAAATCTTTTTGTACCTGCTACTTAATGCTTTTGATTTTAGTTGAGAAAGAATTGCCGATCTAGGTGATGGTTTCTTTTACGCCTTCCCCCGAACCTAAAAAGCGTGACCTTTTAACAGTTACTTGTATTATGGACACAGCCTGCAAAGCCAGCTTGTGTAACAGGTGCAAACTTCCCTGGCCTCTCTCCCAAGGTGGGGCCTCACACAGAACTAGATAGGGAAGGCATAGCAGCGTGCAAGATTAGGAAGGTGCGGGGCCCATGAAAGGGACTAGGCGTCTGCTTGGGTGTTGCATACCGCCCTTAGGTCTTGTTCTGCAGTACTCTTAAAGAAAAACAACTGAGCTTCAGAAAGTGGAAAACATTTTCTGTGAGCACTCTAAGGCTGGCCATACATTCTACAATTTTCTTTCATTCAACCATGGTTTAAGGGAAAGAAAAATCATTTGTTTTCCGCCATCAACACAGTAAGTGTTGATGGGGGGAATCCCTCCTGCTGTAGTATTGTGATTGACAACTGGAGGTCACCCCACTTTCAGAATACAATGATCGCTGCTCCTGGCTATAGCCAGTGGCCATTCACGTAACAATCTAGTCGAATGCTTCTTCATGGAGTAAGAGAATATGATTGTCATTGCTTCAGTTCTAGGCAAAGCTGCTATTTTCATAGAAAATATCCTGCAATATTCAGTTTATTAAGATTATTAAGGCAGCTCATAGATGAGTCTTATGTTTTTTATTTTTATGAGTCGTTTGAGTGGAGAAAGACTCGCCTTCCCAATCCACATACTTGGTGTGAGTGAGGGCGGATCCTCTCCCGCTGACAATGGGGAAACTTTACTGCTGTCAGAATAGACTGATCTGTGCTGCCAGCTATAGCCAGCAGTGCTGATCGGGAGAAAGTTTGACGGCGGGGGTTGTACAAGAGCTGATCGGTAGACTATATAAATCAGTCCTAAAATGATATTTAACTGGTAGTTGCAGAACTAAGGGCCACTAATTATGAAGTTGGGAGTTGAGGAACCATACGTGCATACAATACATTAATAGGATCTTATTTTTATATTTTTATTTCATCAGTAAAAATATAAGCAGATTTTCTTTTTTTTCCTTTAACGTACCTATGATATTCTTTTGAAGGTTCTTGGGAATTTTCCGAGGTGGGCTTAATTGTATATCTGACGGTCCCTTTTTCTGATGAGAATGCTTCCAGCCCTTTATTTTTCACAACTTCAGTGACCTGGATAAATGTACTTGACCTACCACTTGATATGTGTGTTTGTGGAACTTCATGATAAAACCTAGCGGCATTAATAATTCAAAACGGCAGTTTTTCTTATGTTCTATAATGGGGGGGTGAAAAATGTTGACTTCTGATGTAGTTTCCTTGACTAATTATAGGACAGCAACCCTTGTGGTTACACAGCAGATACATTGTATCGTTTTTTCTTTTAGGTTTGACTTCATATTATATGCTAAACACTTTCAAAATACATGTAATCGGCTAAGCCCCTGTACTATATACGGTAGTTAAAGGTAAATCTAATGGAAATTGAACAAGAAAATGGTATAATATATGGCCAACCTAAGGGTTTTGGCCCTTGAATATATTTTAATTTGGTAAGGTTCTGATAAAAGATGTCAAGTAGGATTATTGGGACCAATCAGTAGCTCAAATTGTATTGTCGTAGGTAATGCCTTCATTTTACAGTGTTTTTTTTTTTATTTTATCTGCTAAATTCCACTGACTGATTTTTACATTGTGGGATGTTGGGATGACTCTTTTCACAGAACGGCCATCCCCACTTTTTTATATGTGGGGATACTATGGAAGGTACCCTTAAGGCTCGGCGTCAACAAGCTCTCTCTCTGCTGTGCAAGTATGTGTTGGCTGGACAATTTAACACTGTCAAGACAGGAACACAATAGATAGCTGGCCATTCTGGAAGCGGGGCTATGACAGCCTGATTAATTCTGAACCATTGGCTTCTAGATGGACCCTAAGATTGAATTTATTCCTCATTTCTATTATCACAAGGAGAATGTGATGGCATAATAAATTGTATACAACATGGCCATTGCTTTCTAGTGACCTTACTTTGTCGAATCTGCTCAATAGGTGGGATTTTTTTTTTTTTTTTTATTGATGCGGCGTACATTGTCATTGAAGTTTCTAAAGGATTCTTTAATGGCTCCAGTGTTGCAGAACACCCGAGCTGTGAGCCTTTGGTATTGGCCAGTTGGTTTGATTTACCTAAACCTCTGGAAAGTGCAAAATCTGGTGCAACTGTGCATGGTAGCCAATGGGCTTCTAACTTCATCTTGTTCAATAAAGCTTTGACAAAAAACAACCTAGGAGTAGATTGGTTTAGATGCAGAGCTGCACCAGATTTTGCACACTCCAGTTTTAGAGAAAAAAAAATAAAAATCAGTGTATACTTTATTTTTGCCATTCATTTTTAACCTGCACGTACGTGTTGGAGGGTTTTCTTTTATAGGTATTGTCCACTGGTGTGGATTCCACTTTTATGTGAGGTCAGACAGTCACTAGGTGACTGAGGTCTGCCATCTGGCAGCCATAAAACAAGGCAATACACAACAAAATTGTGTGTGTAAAAAAAAAAGTATATATATATATATATATATATATATATATATATATATATATATATATATATATATATATATATATATATATATATATATATATATATATAATATATTTATATTAAACGGGGCGAAGGAGGAATCGGAATTGATTCTTACAGCTGACTGTTACTAGCAGACACTATTTTATAGACCTTATTTAACTCCTGAGTGCTGCGTGGTGTGGGTCAAAAGTTCAGACTGTCCATTCCCCTGCCCTCTTGAGATAGAAGGCCAAGTGGGGAGGGGGGGTCTGGAATTCAAAGACTGCAAATGACTGGTTGTCCTCCCACCCTTTTTTCTTTCCTTCACCCAGACTAGTTATGACTGTCTAGGGTGGAGATTGGCCATCATCTGAATAGCAGACATGCTAGACACAGGCCCAGCTTTGTGGACATTTGCGTACAATGAACAGATTGCACAGTACCAATCTTCGAGGAAGGCCCATACATTAATTTTATTTGTTCAACCAGAGGGTTGAATGAGAAATTCTTCCCACTGTGCTACTGTAGTCGGACGATGAAATGCAAAGATGAGTGTTGCTGGCTATGGCCAGTGGCATTGATCATTCAGTGAAAATCCAACTGGCTGGTTGTGCACAAGTTGTTGTTGTTCTATTGACTTTTGTACAACCGGGGTGCCAATACATGGTACGATTGGCTGAAACCTTCATGATCATTATGTACCTTCTATCCTATGCTTGCAAATACATATCTGTTTTGTCCATTGCAACTGGTTTCTAATCTGTGCTAAAACTAAATGTGTTGCTGTAACCTGTGCGTCCAAGAGCACCAAAATGCCCTGATGGGTACAGCGTGTGCACTGTATTAAAGAAGTTCCCTGTCCCATTTTGCATTCGCTCTGGTCAAAAGAGCACAAGCTGCATTAAGGGGATTATAAACGCTCCTGTTTTTTTACCTTGATGCCTCCTATGCATTAAGGTGAAAAAACATCTATTACCACCCCCCCTTTACTTACCTGAGCCCTGGAAAATCCTGCATCGAACGCGCTGGATCTTTGCCTGGGGTTCTCGGCTCTTAATTGGAAAGATTGATAGCAGCGCAGCCATTGGATCCATGACGCAGGGGGCGAGGCCGAGTCCTGCATTCAGCAGCCATGAACGCAGAATGCAGGACTCGGGAGAGCTTCCCAGAGAGGGTTATCTGATGCGGGGAGGAGCCGAGAGCGCCACCAGGGACCCCAGAAAATGACATTCGGGGGCCACACTGTGCAAAACAAGCTACACAGTGGAGGCAAGTATGACAGGTTTGTTCTTTAAAAAATAAATAAAACAAACATTTGTATGCTGCACAGTTGCCACGGAACATAACGCACATTAATGTGTGTGCAGTAATGCATCGGACAGGTATGAAGGGGGCATTGGGCTGACAAAATGGATGTCTCAGTCGAGTTGATTTTTTGAAAACCTGTGGAGGGGTGCAGCTGTTGTCTTTACACAACCAGACCTATTGTCCCAGAAACGATGAAGCTTGATCAGTTGCTGCAGACGACGCCTCCACTTTGGCTGCATTGTCAAGTTTTTCCTGCATATTTAGTGGATTTAAAACATCTGCAGAGTATGTCGGTCATCCATGCTATTACATGGATTGTCTGTATTAAATATCAAGGCTTGTATTTTTATTTTTTGTGCATTCTGATTGCAAAATCTCCAAATGAGCAGAATTTTTGGAATGCAAACACTACATCTGTTCAGTATTATTGTGCAACCGAAACTCCTGCCAATATCCCTCTGTTCTGTTTTTTGCCATGTAGAACTGTTTGCTTTTCATGAAACCACTGTTCATGATGCACTTTTGGTAGTGTGGGTTGACAACTCTGAATTTTTATTTATTTTGTACTTCAACACAGTATACCAGTGTTGGGCAAATAGCAGTGATGTACCTTAATCCACAAACAATCATCCATGAACTCTAAATGGCCTATAGCAAACTGGATTGTAAAAAGCTAGTTTCTTATTTGTTTGCTTCAGGGTGAAGCACATTTGTGTGCCATATTATTCATGTTGTTACATAAGCCCTTATATCCATTGTGAATTAGATATGCTGGTATAGAATGTGATCCTGCTAGCTTCTGCACAGTTGATCTGTCTCCTAATACCCTGCTGATTTCAGCTGTCACACAGGAAATAAATTCCAAAGATGTTCCTTCCTTTGTGAAATTGTAAACGGTCAGTGTGTTTTCTTCAGCGGTTCGAACAGTTGTCAAGTTGCATTTTTACACTTTTAAGCTTGTATTTTCCCACTGAAGGGAGTAGCCAGGTAATGCAAGGTTGGTGTAATTGGGGTGGACAGTTTGTTTATTTATTTATTTTTCTCTTTTGTGTAAACCCTAACTGAATGAAATTTTGGTTTTATAAAAACCTAAATGAGAGAGATGTAGTTTTTTTTTTTTATACTTCACCTTTTTTCCATCCTCTGTGCACATTTCAGTGCTGTCAATCTTTTGCAGCCACACTCCCTTTCTACAAGTAGATGTTGCTGCAATGGCGGCACGTCACTTCTGAGGGTAGGTTTCTCAATGGCCGCTGACCATGCATATGTAATGTGTTTTTAAAGAGGTTGATTTTAGTCTCCATCAGAAGACCCCGTGACAGGATACATAGGAGCACAAACTGGGAGATGACAACTGAGCATTGTTATATACACTTTGGGTTCACATTTGTGTGTTTGGTGCACAAAAACATGCATTCCCTTTTGCAGGCACACAGCTATGCCACTAAAGGGGTTGTAAACCCTCGTTTACAAACATGCTTATACTTACCTGCTCTGTGCAACAGTTTTCAGAGCAGCCCCGATCCTCTGTTTCTGGGGTGCATCGCCAGCACTCCAGGCCTTTTCTCTTCATTGGGTGCCCCCACAGAAAGACCCTTTTCCTGGGGGCACCTGTGCGGGCATGCTCCCAGTCAGCCCTGTTCTGTCTCTGGGTTTGGTTAACAGCAGTGGTAGTCATGGCTCCTTTTGCTATCAATCTGTCCAATGAGGAGAGTGGCGGCTGGAGCTGCTGCGCTTGTGTACATCACTGGATCAAGCTCAAAAAGGGGGTCTGGGGAAGAGCTGCAGCCACAAATGTTTTTTTCTCTTGAAACGGGTTTTGACCCTAATAAAAAGATATTTATTATTAGAAGAGTTCACCAGTATCTTCTCCACGCTAAAACAATATATGTGGACTAACCAGACTGTAAAAGGCACAACTCTTCTGTTTTAGGTCATGGCCATTTTTTCTTCTTTTTTTTGCCGTGCATTGCATAACTTTGTAACATTTAAGAGTAAAATGGCACGCCCCAACCACTTCTCCTTTTTGCTAACCTTGTAAATTGAATTTGTGCTCTCTGATGCTCAGGCCCGGCTTCTTTCTCACATTGGGGATAATGTATAAAAAATGAAGCAGTAGTTTGCAGTCAGGTTTGATCTTTGATTCTGTAATCTGCTTGGTGGAAGCTAAACGGGTAGTCCAATTCTTCCTCTGCTCTAGGATAAGTGAAGAAGTTGGTCTGTTTGTCGTTGTCACGCAGCAATCATTTCATACTGCACATGATGCCTTCTGGTCAGCAGTGCGATTCAGCTTTCCATCCTTTCCTTATGTAGTCTTGTCTCAATTGATATTACATTTTTCTGGAGTGCCTCTACCCTACTGCCTGGATGACCCTTTTCTTTAGTTCTTCAGTAAGCCTTCAAAAGTTCACAACTCTTCAACTATTGTGTGACAATGTCATGTTTTTAGAAACGCTGTAAGGTGTTATGGTCTGAATTTCAGTAGAGCTGTCATACTTTTTACAGTCTGCTCTCAGGGCAAATACTTACGGGGGAAAAAAAAGCTGTATGGTGTATTATGTGAGTTCTCAGTAAAAGTCTAAAATCAATCACTTGACGTAAAAGAAGCAAGCGGAATGGTGTATTGTGACATGTCTGTTTAAAAAATAAAATAAAAAACTTTGTATACAAAAGATTGCTGGTGAAGTGTCATTGCTGCTAGTAGCAACCAATAGAGTTTAGGTTAACCTCTAGAATTGTTATTTTACTGTACAGTGTTGGGGGCGGTTGTCAACTGTGGACCAGTTGGCACACTCGCCCCCCCAGCAGGAGTTGGGTGTCGCCTCTTCTTTATGAGTAAATTAACACTTCATGACTACACAAGGTTGCATGGTTGTTTTTACCTTTTTAAGGGGAAAGCTTAAATTCCTGCTGGGTGGTGGCTAGTTCCATAGGTATAATTGAAACGTTTAAAATGCAAACTTTTGAAAGTGTTTGTTCACCACCCTTTTGTTTTTATGTGCTGTACGTTTGCTTGTCACTAATGCATAGTAAACGAGTGTACTGTGCATAGTACAGTGGTCGCCACCCAGGCCAAGACCAGCAAAAATAGGCTACTGCCTAGTAATACTCCGTTTAAAAAAAAAAAAAGATCTTGCTTTTTTTTTTTTGGTGTGGTTTAGAGCAAGTGAAACCTTCATACTGATTGTAAAGTGCCCCTTTACAAAGAAATAAAAGGGGGAAAATAACAAAGTGTAAACAAGTTCCAAAACTTGCCCATAGACTTTTAAGATATCTGCTTCAAATTCACATCATGGATGCTTTTGATCCAGAGTTTTATCACTATTTTATGGTATTCCATCACACTCTGGCCAGTCGGTCTCATGGAGAAAGTTTTTTTCAGGGTAGACTTCTCCATCCAGTTGCTAATCTTTCTCAAGGATGAGACCTTTCTGCAGTGGGCATACAAATATATATCCATATCTATATGTGTATATGCTCTCATCTTTTTCCTTTCAGTGTGTTTGGGCCTGGGACTCTTGATAGTTCAAGGTTGCTGAGAAAATGACAATATCATTAGACATGCATTCTATTTTTTTTGGATTTTCCAATAGATTCCTCCATCCATGCTCAATGGCATAGATAGCGGAATCTACTTTCTTGGCTAGCTATTGTATCTAGACAGCTGCAGCGCCTATGGCCTTCTGAATTTCCCAACAGTGACTGAATGCATCTGATGGGATGCGGTCACTGATCATTTTCTTGCAGTTTTCAGTTAGTTTGTGGAGCTGGGTGGTGCCAAGAAGACTGAACATTTTTGAGCAGTGCATGGGCAGCTTAATTTGTAGACCCTGCTCTGTCTTGCTGGGTGTATACCTAAACTTTTGATGTGCATTTTGGGCAAGCAACTTTAATACTGAAATAGCATGGCAGCCAGACAGCTTGTTCACAGGAGGGGGGCAATGGCAGCTAGCTTACATGTTCATTGAAGGTTTCAATCAACTTGTGTTTTTCTTGGCGTGTGCTGCGCCTTTTTTTTTCCTTTTTTTTTAGGAGTCCATGTTGAACAGCCTCTTTGCACTGCCTGTGTATGTGACTTAAATGTGCATTTTATGGTGTTCATAATGTATACACTTATTATGTACAGGTGTGTGCTGTAGCTCACGGCTTTGCATACGTAGTTCCACTTCGGTGGAAAAAGGGAAAACTGGCACAGTCAGTACTTTTCGCTCTTCACCCTGAAAGCCTGCAGTTCTCGGTGGGGATGACGTCTGGAAATCAAGAGTGTGAGGAAACTACACTTTGGGGAAGTTCCGTGATCTAGGACACTCGGTTGTCTAGTCATTTCCTGGGCGTGCACACCATACAGAACGCAGGGCTGCAGATCATGTTTGATTTAAGTTTCACCTCTAGGCTTCTGAAGGAAAGATCAATGACTGTGCCAGACTCAGTGCTTTTGTGGTAACTGATGATTATGTTTGGCTGTACCTTCAGTTTTTTTTTTATGTTCACTTGACAGGCGGTGGTGACAGAATGTCTCTTCTGCTTCCTGTTTGTGTCACATGATGATGAGAAAACCTACATTTATGTACTGTTACAATTCTTAGGAAAAAGGTGGCTTGCACAAGATGCCTGCATTTTTTTTGTACAATTTGGTTTTGGGATTTAAACTTCCAGTTTTACGATTTTATATGTGACACTTTCACATAACGCAACCTTAATGCATCCTATATAAGGAGGTCCAGGAAAAGGCTCTTCTCTTATAATGCATTAGGGGCAGTTCTTGTCCCAGTGTTTTTGACTTTCACTGTCGGAATGGTGTAATGCAAGAGATGGGAAATACCTAAGGATTTTGAGGGCTTAGGTCAGTGATGGCGAACCGTGGCACCCCAGATGTTTTGGAACTACATTTCCCATGATGCTCATGCACTCTGCAGCATAGCTGAGCATCATGGGAAATGTAGTTCCAAAACATCTGGGGTGCCACAGTTCGCCGTCACTGGTTTAGGTTGTTCCCTTGGTGGAGAGGTGGGCTTATAAGCTGTCATTTTGTGACTTCAGTAGCACATAATCGATTGGGTTGCAGGAAACTATCGTTTGATTCCTCCATCAGTCAGTGTTGATGGAGGAATCCCTTCCATGAAGCCATTGTGTTCTTCTGGCGGAGGGAGCCACCCTGGTCATGAGAATGCAGTGACTTATTACTATAGCCACTGGCAATGATCACATGAAGAATCAAACCGCCTGCCAAAACATGGTTCAGATCTCAGCTGGTCCCTTCTGAACTGAACCATTGGTAGTCTGGCTTAACTTAAAAAAAAAAAAAAAACTGTCATGAGTCGAGTCAGGTGCCATTGAGGATCACTTCTCGGAATTCATATTGATTCTGTATCTTGACTCGAACTAAAGCCAGGTAGCTAGAGTTTTCAGCCTACTATTTCTCAAGTACATTTTGAGTCATTGATGAGGTGTGTGTGTGTGTTTGTTTGTTTTTTATTTTTATTTTTTATTGGTGGCCTATATATTCTCACTGTAATTTCTTTTAATTAGACTGAAATTCTTAGATCACAGCAGATCCATTCCTGTCCTGACATGAATAGAATTTGCATTTATTTTCCGATTTTCTTAAATGTGTTGATCATTTGATAAATGAACGACTAATAAACAAATCTGTTGGTACATTCAATTACAAATCGTTCACTATCCTTTGTGCCCAACACTGATTGGTACTTTAGGTGATGTGGAATCTCCATCGCCCTTCCTGTAGAATCCTTCTAAAGGATAAAGTTGAAAAGTTCACAGCCTTTTTTTTTCCTGTTGTGTTTTGTTTTTATTATCTCCATTTGTGTTCTTGAGGTGACCCGACCTAAGGGCATCAGACAGGTCAGCGGTGTTATCTGTTTTACAACAGCGGTCTGTCCAAAGGACAGCCATCTAAGTCTTTATTTTTTTACTACCTATCCTTTCAAGAAGCCCATAAAATACTTTTCCCCCAATCCACAAATAAGACAGACAAGGCTACAAAAGAGGACAGGACTGAGCATAAATCACTGCTGTCTGTCTATCTTTGCTTCCCAGGCTCCACAGTACTGCCATGTATAAAGTTACCCATACAATGTGGAGGCCATTTTTAGGGTTTGACACTGTTCAACCTACAGATGACAGGGATCAAGCACTGTCGCTAGCATGGGGTGGTGAAGCAGCCCCATTTGTAGCCAGGATAAATCCAGATATTAAAGCCAAGACCACACTTCCGATGATATGATGCATTCATACGAGTGGTGGGAGACTGGGTCACGGAGCTGACATGTTGTGAATGATCCGGTTACCCTTGCTGCTCAATTGTCTTATTTTGTTTAACACAGGGAAAGTAATTGGAATCTAGTTGCTGATATTTTTTTCATATTTTTTTTTTTACATTTCTGTTGGTTTTGGCCAATGGTGAGTTTAGAATCTGTTGGATTGTTAATTCAGTTTTTGTCGATGCTAGCGAGATTCAAACTTGGGTGTAGCGAATGTGGGAAAAACCCCAAAATGTCACCAAGATAGAAATGTATTACTTTCAATAAAGTGGGTTTCTTCGCTTTTAAGTGGTCACTTCCCCTCTCTGCCTCATCTGAGCGTCTCTTCTCCAGGTAGGCTCTCATCATAAATGCTGCCAGGCTCACCCAATTTATCTACCGCTCAGTGTCTGCCAATCCCTCTATTGGCTTCCGCTCACCCAGTGAATCAAATTCCAGATACTAACAACTTACTAAACCATCTACAGCTCTGCCCTCGGCTACATCCCTACCCTAGTCTTGGAATACCAACCAAGTTGCTCTCTTCGTTCCTCCCATGACCGCTTGCTCTCTAGTCCCCTTAGGACTTCTCTTGATCCTCTCCTATGCTCTGGATCTCCCTACCCCAATCTGTCAGACTATCTCCTACTCTATCCACTTTTAAGTCGATCCCTGAAAACCCTTCTCTTAAGCAATGATGGCTGTTTTTTTTTTTATCTTATGCCTTCTCAACAGGGCACCCATTGCAGTGAAAAATGTTGGCAACAATTTTTCTATCCCTTTGGGGTGATTTCCTCTTGCTTTCTGATGTGCTTTATTGTAGGTGAGGGTTGCTTGCTGCTGAAATATTTTGATTTGTCATCTCTGTATTGCATTGTGGGGTTTGTACGTCCCTAACTTTTATGCAAAGCTTACTATTGATTTCCAGCATATTGTATTGATATTCTTTTTATGCATACTGTCAGCAGTAAATTTTTGGTGTCATTACAAGTTCTAACAAAGCTTTCTTCTCTTCTCTTTCATGTTCTTTGTGTCCTGCGCTGCATTCGGGCAAACAGGTAAGACTTGATTCATGTCTGTCGCACACAATCCTACACCTGCACACGCCCTATGTTAACCCCTCCCATATGTCAGAATTCTGCTTCTGGCCTCCCCAGAAATTGGAAATTATCTATTCTCACAAGAATGTGCTTAGGACCAGGTTATGTGGCATGTCTCCCCAAGACCCAATCGCTGAGAATGTATTCAAACAATTCTACCTGTCCTTGATGGTGCCCACCCCTTCTAGGAGCTGACGTGGGCTGTGTAGTCCCGTCATATGGGGGGGGGGGGAGAGAGTAACAAAAGTAACCAAAAAAGATGCTCGTCACCTGATCCTCTTGGGGGATTTGTTAGATTTGGAATTTATTAGAACTCTCCTGCGTTCCCAACATGGCGCTTTCATATGTATTGTGCAAATTGAAATTGGTATTTTTTAGAGAATCTTTTGAGTTGTCACCTGGAAACCAACAAAGGGGGGAAAAGGGGCTTTATTTTGAAGGAAAATAATGGGGCTTTATTAGTTTAGCTGATGCTGCTATGAGTTCTGTAAATTGACTGATTTCTTTGTGTGGTGGACAAAAATTGCTAGGAAAAGGGTCGTGTGTTTTTTTTTTTTTTTTTTTTGTTTAAATCTGCTCAATACCACATGTCCCAATTCCATCCATTACCTATATCCCACATTATGGCTAAATCCTCTTGCTTTATTTCCAAGCTGCTTTGCATATGTCCAAAGTCATTTTGCGGATTGTATGTTTAGCTTTTAGGCACTGTGCAGACCCTTAAGGCTCTAAAAATAAAATCTAGGTCATGAGCATATCCGCCTTGCAGTACACATTCCTAGAATCCAGTAGCCAATGCTCCCTACGAACCTAGTAAAGGTGTCAGCATTTTTTTTTCTTCTTTACTCTGCACACCAGACCCCTCAAATGCCTGACTGTGTGAAGTATGTCCGTCTGAATTTTTTGGAAGATACCATTAGTGTGATCGGAGCATTGAGATGTGTGATCGTTTATGAATAATTACAGTATGTCAACAATCTCAACATGCCCTTGTTTTTTTCTCTGTGAAAGTCTAGCGAGTATGCAAGTTACTGGAATGTTGAAAGTGCAGAGCTGACCAAATATTGAACTAACCTTTTTACATAACTTTTAGGTCTGGTGTGGAAAGATTGAGCAAAACATTCACTTGAGCATCAAATATAGTAATCGGGCCTTTTAGGGCTCATCGTGGGGGTGTGTGTGTGTTTCCCCCCCCCCCCCCCCACTTCCAACATTAATTTATTGCTCAAGATGGTCTTGAGATTTTATAGAATCCAGGAAACCGGAGTTAAATTAGAACCAGCAGGTTGAACAAACAAAAACCTAACATCTCTGAATCTACTCAAGCGACGTGGATGTAGTGTACTCCTCCACTGAGCTGTTGTAGTCTGAAAGACAGGACCCCCACTTAATGAAGATGAGCAGATGGGGTGGTAGGTATTCTAACAGGGGGAAGTCAGGAGGGGCTGATGACCTGGTTTGGGATTTCAGTTCGGCAGAGTTGTTGGCTTACCACAAGGAGTTGGATCACTTGATTTCACCAGTATTTTTCTGTATTTATACGAGAGAAAAACATGTTTGTGTTGTACAGATACTGAGTGTTCTATTATAAATGAGTTTCTTGTTCATGACAGACCCTTTAAAACAGGGGTCTCCAAACTTTCTAAACAAAGGGCCAGATTACAGTTCTTCAGACTTAACAGGGGCCGGACTGTGGCCACCGGGAGTAGAAAAGGTCCCGATTATCATCCTATCATTAGAGGAATTGTGCACCATCATTGGTGTGTCAGTGGGTCAAATTATGTCCTATGTTTAAAAAATAGTGCCCCAAGGTCCGGATCAAAGCAAGCAAAGGGCCGCAGTTTGGGGACCACTGCTTTAAAACATTCTTGGGGGGGGGGGGAAATCTGTTCTCCAACATAGCAAATATATACTATGAGTGTGGCATCTTTCTTTTGAACCGTTGTGTGAAATTGTCATCTAGGCAGCTCTCTTATGCCGAATACACATGAGAGAATCGGATGGAAAATACAACTTTCGGAGCGATCATACAATAATCTTATCGTTGGTATATTGCGTTTTTGGAGCCGATCACGACAGTTCATGTAAATTATCGAAAGGGACAAACGTGAACATTTTTCTTCTACAATAACAGTACGAATAATTTTCATTTTAATCAGTACAGTATTCATCTGTAAAAAAAATTGAGTGAACAAGACCCCACCTTCTTAGACACTAAAGCATATATGGCAATACAATACATTGCATCAATGCGGTAGTAACCGATTCATTTTCGATATGAGACTAGCTTGTGGAATTAAAAAACGGACTCCCATGTTCATCAGGTGCAGTTTAGAGAGGGCTTTTTCCACAGCTTTTCATGTGTACCTTTTTTATTTTTGTAGCTTACATTTTCCAGTAGTTGGTTTTCCCTTCCAAATGAATGAACCATTATATTTTTGCAAATGTGCATTTCTGAAGTCTTTTTGGTCCTCAAACTAATGTTTTTTCATTTCCATTCCTACACTTGTAGGCAGGACTTGTCTTATCAGCCCACATGTTCTTTTAAACAGAGATGTGTTAAAGAATGAGGTCTCTTTTGTAAAACCATTTCAAGAGAGATGCCTTCTTCAGAGCTGCATTCTTAATGGATTTCAAGGAACACCTCGAAGACATGTTGTGTAAAATAGTAACCTAGAACAAAATGCATTAAGTAATCATAACATCTGCATCAATGCTGGAGGACAATTGACATAGGACTCGGAGAAATGCGGCGCCTGCGCAGTCAGCTCCCAGGTCTGTGCGCAGGCGTCGCATAGCGCTGGAAATACCCGAGTCCTAAATCGGGTATTTTCGGAAGCCGTGACGGGCTATACAGGCGCCATCCACTGAAAGGGGAATCAATCAAATTTAAGGATTACACAGTAAGTGGAGCATTTAAAAAAAAAAAGTGGTGCTGACGCCAGTATCCTGGATCACACGGGAAAGAGTATATTTAGGGTGAACCACCTCTTTAATGACATAGTTTCATTTGTAGAGTAGAAGAGAAAATGCAGACGTTCCTTCAAGGTCTGCTCCTCCCAACAGCAGCGCACAGCGTATCTCCTATAAGATTGTTGCTCGTCATTGAATCTTGCATTTCGGCAAGGGTGTTGGAGGAGCATTCCTAGGCTGTAGGCGAATCCAGTCAGGGAATCTCCTAATGCTATCCATTCAAGTATAAACTACACGGAAATCGACAATCCCGCGACATCCGGGACGGTTGGGAGGTATGTATTCTTTGTAACTTTCTTCTATATTACTATTCACAACAAAGCTTCCAAGGCAAGTCTAAATCCAACTGGTGCTTAACATCATAATGTTCTGCAATGCTCTTTTCTTGATTATGCCTGGGTATAAGCTCAGGCGTGTTTGGTTACTAGTCTGAAACTGCCCAAACTATCCCAGCAGTAAGTTGTCACTGTGGGCTGCCAATTCTCACTGTGCCCATTGTAGCCTTACTGTGCCTATTCTTACTGTGCCTATTTTAGCCTCGGTGTACCTGTATTCTTGACAGGCTGCGGGCATCCATTTTTCAAAAGTCGCGGATTCCTCCTGGTCCGTGATAGGCGTTTGACACTGTGTTCGGCTACCGCCTATCACGGAGGTCCTCTCGTCCTCAGTTTCCGAGCAGACACTGTGTTCAGTGTTCTGCCAATCACAGACGTTCTTTTATCCTCGGACAAGAGGACGTCCATGATAGGCGGAACACTGAACAGTGTCTGCTGGGAAAGTCTGAGGATTAGAGGACCTCCGTGATGGGCAGGAGCGGAACACAGCATCAAACGCCTATCACGGATCAGGGGGAAGCCGCGACTTTTGAAATATGGATGCCTGCCACCCCGATAGGTACACTTAAGTATAAAAATCGAGGGGGCCATTTTCAGCCTTAAAAAAGGGGCTAAAAATCTCGGCTTATACTCGAGTATATACGGTAAGTGGCAAAGCATTCTCTGTCTTGAAGCTGCTTGCAGAGAAGGCCTGACGCTTTTGGTTGGCAGTGCCTGGCGGGATAGCTCAGGCGGGTTTGGACTAGTATTAGAACATGTCGGAGTTCATCCCTAGTTAGGTTCTGCCCTCTCCTAAGCCTGTATCCAGATACTATGGACTTCTGGCAGTACAGGCAGTGCATATTAGGGCTGCCTTGTGTACCAATACTTTACCCTCTGGTAAGCTTACAGTTTGCAGAACTTTTTGTCTTTTCTCTCACTCAGCTTTTCCAATACAGGTTCTTATGCAGCCGTTGACAATATGCTAAAGACTTTTACCATGACTAAAAATACTAAAAGTTGCATTAAAAAAACTTGGCACAAAGAAAAGGCTTGTTTTTACCTGCATTAGGAACAGCTGATTGGTTAGTCTCTGATATTGCATACGAAAAACATGTAAGAATAGTAGACCTGTCATCAAACACTTTATTAGCGGCCTCTATGTCCTAGGCAGTCACTTTTAGATGTGTTTGGTTATTAATGTAAAGGATTTTGCTCATGAGTGCTGGTGTGCTCCATCTGTCTTTTTGGTCAAGTTCAAGTCCTCCTTTAGCTGCAAAATGATTCCTGGAGTCATGACTGACGTACATTGCACAGAGCTATGTCCTGTCTGCTTTTTTTTTTTCTTTGGGTTGCGACTATTTCCTTTGTTGCTTTGCTGTTCTGCTGATACTTCCTACTTTTGTGCTGGTCCCCACCCTTCTCTGCTCTCAAACACTCATTCATCGAGTGATTCAAATGTAAAAAAAAAAAAAAACCTTTTAGGTTGTGAAATGTGGGAGACACATTGGATAACCTCCTGGCTGTCATGACAACAAGACATTTTTCAACCAGATGGTTCCAAAATGACACAATGGCAATGGAACGCCAGAAACTAGCTCACATATGAAACCATTTTATATATCCTGCTAGAGGCAAGACGGGTTGTTCTGTCCAATCATGCAGGGCCATTTCACGTGAACTGCAATTTTTGTAATGAAGGAATAGTAGCTTGCATCATCGACTTGGTTGTCTTTTCATGTTAAGAATTTTATCTCTTGGAACATCTGGTAGATGTTGACTGGGGTAATAATTTTAGACATGCCTTAGATGCAGTCTGCAAAACTGCTTTTCTGGTATGGTAGGCTTGTTGGGGCAGTCCTTGAAAAAGCATATGCAGTCATGTAAATGCAGTACGTCTCTACTTGTTGTCCTGGGTTTGCCACGTGTACCCATAAGACTAATGCAACAGAGGAGACTCTTTAGGTGTTAAAGCAGTGCTCAGTTTAGGAACTTATTAGGACTTATTGATGTCGCTGGAGGCAAACTGGTAAAGAGTAGTTTAAGGGAAACTCTTTAGGCATGTAGGCTTTTTTTTTATTTTTATTTTTTAAACGGAGGTTCATGCAGACCATTATTGACTATGTGCCTCTACACACCGGTGGATACACACGCACTGCATGTAGACCAGTAAGCAAAAAATCTGCATTGCTGGTTAGTATTTTTACATGTATACGTGCAAAAAAAATATATATATATATATATATATATATATATATATATATATATATATATATATATATATATATATATATATATATATATATATATATATATATATAAAAATTTGTACAAAGTTGTTGTGATTGTTGTTAATGGGTCACAACAGTAAACTGTTGATAGCATGTCTGCACAATATACCTATTGCAAACAAAGATGGACCGTGTAAACAAATCTTCATATCGGATTGTCTTTGTATATACCAAAGAACATGGTGACTTATTCTGATGTTTTGCCATCTATTCTGTTCCTTCCTCCTTGACATGACCTGGATTCTCAGCCTTTTTCTGTCGCAATGAAGTCATCCCAGCCTTGCTTGTACTTTTCAACTCTTTGATTTATCAGTAAAAGCCTTAATTATGGCTATAAAACTAATGTCCCAGGGTGCCTGGACAGTGAACTAGTCAAAGAGCATCCAGAGGGCAAAGGCCAGAGGTCAGCTCAGCTGTAGTTGTCCAGAAGCTTGTCAGACAGGCAAACCACAGATAGCTATCTCGGTGTGTTTTTACTGCATGAAGACAGCTGGCTCATAACGGTGACAAAAATGACTGCCTTTGCTTATTTGAAATACATTTTTTTTATTATAAATCCTTGCATAATGCACTTGAAGTTTGCTTTTACTTCTGTCTTGAGTCATAATGGTGGCTTCAGTCTTGTAGATCCCACAATGCTGTCTACCTCAAAAGTGTCTGAAATTTGATTTGGCCGTTTTGCATGTAAGAACCAGTGTTATTTTGGTTCCTATTTTTGCGGTACTGGTTGGAAAGTGAAATGGGGAAGCAACATGGTGGTTTTTATATGGTATTGAAGACTTCATTTGGATACTATGATCAACTTTAAGGAAAAATGGTTTGCAAACCGAACCTGGAAACTTACACTTAGCATGTTTGTGCTCATATTTCATGATGTGAAAATTCTATTTTATGAACTGTACACCCAGTTTTAACTTTCAGAGCGGAAGGTTTGTGTGTGTCCTTAGCTAACATCATCCAGTTATATTGCGTCTCTGAACCTTAACCAGCATCTCTAAAGCTGATGGACCTGCAGCTTCCCTATTCTGCATTTTCCATATCTGGAGTGGTGATTCTTTTGATCTCTGTATTTTTATGCACTGGATAGTGAGGCCTTGTGAGACAGAATCCTAAATGCCTTCATGGTGTGGTTTTTTTTTGTTTGTGGAGGACATGCAGATCACAGTGAAAAAAAAAGAAGGAAATTGGAGACAAAAGATGCATTGAAATTTTGGCTTGTTCAGCGGGACCAGCGGATTTCTGATTCATCTGTGGATCTAATAATTGACTTTTGTTGAACGACAGTTTTAGAAAATGTTTCTTGAGCAGCAGACTTCAGCCAGTCGCCTACTGATCAGTGTGTGCTGACAACGGAGGAGTCCACACTGTAGGAAATACATTTGCACAACTATGAGGAACCCAACTTGTGTGTGTGTGTGTGCCTTTTTTTTTTATATATTGGCCTTCTGGCTAATTAAAAGGAAAAATAATCTACGGCTGGCCTGAAACGTAACATTCCGATGTTAAAATGTTTTCTTAAAATTGTCATACGTAAACATCTATACGAAGGAGCAGTGGTGGTCATTCTACTATAACTAGTGGAAGCTAGTAGATTCCTGGAGGGTTGAAAAGGAGTTTCCAGGTTGCTGTGAATTACAGCGTACATTTTAACCTCAACAAAAAAAGTGCTGCTGTTGGCAGCAGATGATCACTGAAGTGTGGCTTCTGTGAGAACCACTTGCTTGCATGCAAATTGGGCAGTGCCAATCTAGCCCATAGAATCCCCTCTCTGAATGAAAAGCAGAAGTTGGCTCAGCCAGAGCAGCACTGCTGTCCACCCACACACTCATAAGCTCATTGCCACCCATAAGGGAAAAAAAGGGCTTCCTGTGTTGCTTTGCGTTCATGTTCAGAGTTCATGCCCTAACCACGTCCCGTAATGGTTGGTGTCAGTCGAGAGAGGAAAAGAGGGGGGGTGGAGGGGGGGGGGAAGCAAGTACTTATGTGAGAGACTGAAAGTGCAGTTGCTGATCACACTGCAGGTTTTTACTCAAAGGTAGAGAACGCCGAGCATGCTTCCATCCCCCACTTCCCTGCAGTGCTGTTAACAAGGTCTCCACTATGTAGTTATCTGTAGTGGGAGGTGTTTGTGCAATTGAATCTTTGTGTGTGTGTGTTTTTTTTTTGGCTCTGTGATGGGGACAACTTTTGCTGCTTGCAATAATTCAGTTGTGTAGAGGTTAACTCCAAAGCAATAACATGCTCTTGCAACTGTTGGATTTTTATTTTTTCACCAAGGTAAATTTCACTGATCTAGAAGGTAAACTCCTTCCTTACGATGCCTAGCATGTTCTAAGTGGGTGCTGTTGAATAAAATCTTTGTTTGATTTCCCAAAGGTTCATGACCTTTCTACAAAACCTGGGTGAAATGGAATCTCTGCAGCATGGGTGCCCGTGATGGCTTTCAAAAGACATTTTTAACTAGTTTGCGTAATCCGGTCCTCGCACCTTGCCCACGTTCACGCAAGGCACACTACGGATTGCTGGTATAAATGCTGTTGTGATGTAGATTGCACATGCTCTTTCAATACCATTTGCAAAGTATTGGGTCCAGTGTTTTATATATGGTATTGCTCTTTCCAAGTCTTGCATTCTTCTCCTCGCGTGTGATCAGCCTTGCCGCTAAGGTACATTTTTTTTTTCGCTGCCTCTTCTTCAGTGGCCTCTTTGTTCCCAGAAGATCTGGCTGTCTTGGAAATGTTACTGAGGGAATTGTGCGGTTCTAAGACACAGCTGCTGTAGTCCTGAGGTTTGCGCTCAAAACAGGACAACACGCCTCTCTACCGAAGCCAGATTTCCCTGCAGTATTATTTATGCTTCCTGCCGAACGTCGGCCAGCCCCAGTACTGTCGTCTCTTTTGAATTCTAAAAGTAGCCTGCACCTTACGCAACCAGAGGATTTAAAAGGCTCAGCAAGAACAATTGCTGTGTGTTTAAGAGTGGCGCCCTGCTTGTGTGCTGTCAGTCTTTACCTAACTGAATACATTCTGTACCTGACCTCACAACACCCTTGGGTGCTTACAGTGAACCGCAGTCTTTCACAATAACAGGACGTCAGGCTGACCCAGAAATCCTTTCCATCGTTTGGTCTTTCACAGTGTAATCTCAAGGGTTTCCTGCCAGAACATTCTGATGCTGAAATGTCAGTTCTAGCAATATACAGAGCATGGCCAATGCTGTTGGAAAGCTGTAGGTTATGCTGGGATTTGTGGTTCCAGCTGCAGAAACGTCCAGGTTGCAGCCAGTTGTGTTTTGCAGGACACATCTTGGAATCTCTGTTTTAGAGGTCCATACGTGTGTGTGTGTGTGTGTGTGTGTATTTAGATCGATCCATGATTATTATTTTTTTTGCCGTGTACGAGTCGCTCGCCCATAATTTCGGAAAGAAAGCTTTTAAGGGTATATTCGCTTCTAAAACTAGGTTATGCAGAACATTTACAATTTTTGTTAAAGATTGTCTCTAAAAATTAAAACCTTGAAAATGCCATTCGATGCCTTACTCGGGCAGAGCTAGCCGTACTGCCGCTTTAAGTATCCCTGCAGCCTACGTCAGCTTCAGGCTCAGGCGGCAGACAACTCTGGCAGACTGTGGAAAGAGAGAGAGGACAGGGAGGAGGCGTGTTGAAGTGGTGGGGAGGAGGAAAAGGAAGGAGGTGGCGCAGAGGACAGAACAGCCACAGTCTGGGCTCCCAGCCTCCTGGCTAGACTGCAGAAACTTATAATTGAGTTCCTGAGCTGTTCCTCCCCTCCCTGCAGCTCAGCTGAAAAACACTCTGGCTCCCAGCCATGCCCTTTCACAGTGACCTTGCCTGCAAATAGCAGGCGCAGGAATTTTTACAGTCACTATGCACTTGGGTGAAAGAGGGGGGAAAAAAAACTGTTTCAGGAGATGGCATGAATGACGGGAGAGGATATTTCTTTCTTTCTTTCTTTCTTTCTTTCTTTCTTTCTTTCTTTCGAGCGTGGGGGGAGGAAAATAAAGGACGTAAACCCTGTTCAGCCGAACCTCTGTTTTTATAATCCTGCAATGGAGTATCCAAAATTGGTAACAAGTTCATTGACGTTTGTACTGACCTTGCATTGCAACCTCTGTCATAATTCTACGTTTAAAAAATATATATTATATTTTTCCAAACAGACTTTGTAGTTTTCATACTCTGAGCCTGAACTGGAAGCTGTATAAAATGTGTACTAAATGTTGTTTTCCTCTTTATGCTTTACCTGACTCTTTTTTTTTTTTTTTTTTTGTGCCCGCCAGGAATGGGGTATGTTGGTACACACACTTGAGATTTCTATACTAGCAAAAGTAGACCTTAAGAGTTAGTGTGTTTTTTTTTTCTTCCCATCTTTTTGAGAATTTGAATTTCTAGTCTCCTTGCTGGGGTGTGAAAATGGAGTCTTCTATACTAGAGGAGGTATTTTGTGTAGCAGTAGATCTTGCGTGTCAGCACATTAGGACCATGGGGGGGGGGGGGTGTTAGGGTGGAGATTTAGCCCAGAAAACCCCTCCTGTTCTCCCAAAGACTCCTGGGATGTATGACATCATTTACCTAGGCCTAGACACCAGAAAATACCTGTATATAAAAATAAAAAATAAATCAAGTAATTATGTAATATTTCCTATCAATTTGCTAATACTAGCAGCACAAGGATTAAAAAAAAAAAGAAGTAAGTTCTGATTTGAGTTGAGTTGTGCTTTTAATATAAATGACATGCTTATTTAGGTAGTTTTTCAGGTATAGTGTTAAGCTGCCTCTGAGGCTTTTGTCGCTTCTGCAAAAAGGCCTATTGGAACCATGTTGCTTGTCCTACAGCATATGGTAACCCAGCACCTGTTTTGAAAGCGCAGCTTGGACGCAGTGCATCAGTGGCTCGAGACAGACAGAGGAGGAAGTCGTTCATGTATTTCTTCCAGTTCCACCTGACTGCCACCTGCTCTGACACTAAATTGGCTTATTCCTTTGCTTCCCTGGCAGGGCACGTGCAAGAGAAGAATTCCTTGACAAAGACACATTAAATAAAAAAATTAATTTGTGAAGGTTAAAGCGGAGTTCCACCCTTAAAATCACTTTGTTTCATTACATCCAGCATACTGGCGTCAGCGCCAGTATGCTGTTTTTTTTTTTTTTTTTTAAATGCACGTACTTACTTTATATAAAATCATTTGAATTTCAGGCGCACCGCGGAATGTCGCCGCTATAAGGCGTCACGCCTTCCGGAAACAGCCGATTAGCATCCGGCTTTTCTCGGCGCCTGCGCACAGACCCAGGAGCTGACTGCGCAGGCGCCGTATATAGCCGCGTCGCGCCCTCCGAAAAAAAACCGAACTAGGACCGGCTATTTTCGGCGCCTGCGCAGTATGCTGACGCCAGTATGCTGGATGTAATGAAACAGTGATTTTAAGGGTGGAACTCCGCTTTAACTAGACATAAAAAGGGGGGTATTTGTGTTTTTGCTAGGTATTTATTTCTGAGCTTACCCTTAGTATCCAGTAAGATCTCAGTACTTGTATAAGTTCTGTGAATTGAACGATTAATTCTTGTAGTTAACTGTGCCATACTTCAAGAAAGCAAGCACTCTAGTGTATCCCATCAAATTGTCTCTAAAGCGGGGCTGCATTATGCCATACCCTTTCTGCCAAAGGCACCTTAGTGTAGTCTTTCGAGAACACACCATTTAAAGCTAAGGATCAATGCGTTTTTTTTTCTGAGGGGTATTTGCCAAATTGCAGTGTAGTTGCAGTGTAAAATGAATATGAAGTCTGGATGTCCTGTGTGTTTCTATGTAAATGTAGACTTCCTTAAATTGTGGCCATGCATTCTCTGCCGGTCTATACAATGTCCTCTTCACTGCTGAAGTGAGCTCAGACTCCCCAGTGGCTTGCTGAATAATTGCATGTGCTAGACCCCTGTGACAGCACGGCCTTGTGTTCAGTCTCGCACCCCCATGTCCCAGACTGCATTTATTTTCAGTATAAAATTTATTTCCTTGAAACAATGACCTCAGAGGGGCATTACCTTCCTCTTTGGCAGTGCAGAAGCATTTGACATGGTTTTTTGAAGCTTGGACCTAACATCCTGGTATAAAAGTATTTATAGTAGACCACCACATAACGTTTCCAGCTACTTGATGTCATACTGATGAACTCCTTATTTTCCGGTCCTTAATAACTACACCTTGATCTTGTTGATTTAATTAGAATCAGCCTTCTTGCCCTTATGAAAAGTGGACCGGATGCCCTTGGCAAACAAGGAGACCTTCCCTCGTTGGTTTTACTAATACGGTTTGCTTTGCTGCACCACCCAAACTTTTTAAAATGTGTTCAGCTACTGCAATTTTTGCTGTTTCTTTCATTATACAGTTGTCATGCAAAGAATGCAGACGTGTGTGTGTGTGCGCGCTGTTTTTTGTTTTCTGAGAAAAAATAAATAAAAATCACTGACTTGTCCACCTAAACTTGTCATATTTCATTAGGAGTCTTCTCCATCTTTATCTTATAGAGAGGCTTAAAACTATCAGAACGTTTACATCCACTTTAAGCGTACATTGCTCCAACTGTTTAGAGTAGAAGTATTAAGACAAGATGTTAGAAAGAGGGCCCTATCTCTCTCCACATGTTCAATGAGATTTAAAGAGAGAGGGGAAAAGGCAGTAATATAAATAGTGTCTAGAAGGGAAGGAGGAATGTTGTTGGTGAGTGAAAAAGCTTCTTTACCGCAGGAATTTGTTTAGTCTCCAGTGTCATTGAGAATGTTAGATTATATATCTTCCCAGAGTGCTCTGCTCTTCTTCCTTCATTTTACATAAGATCTGCCAGCAAAGAGTTGTTTTAAACTAGGAAGCAGTTTTGGAAATTGGAACTTAAAAACTACCTGATCAAAGCGTTCCTCACCCATATCCCCCCTCCCCTCCAGTTTTATGTTTTGTTCCCACTCAATTTACTATGTAACACTCGACTTATGAAATTCATCCGTTTTAAAGCCCATCTCCACGCAAAAAAATTCTCACATCTTTTTCCTCCAATCCTCTCCACTCATCTGAATCTGCCATCACGTTTCCTTGGTCGACGTCTCTCCCATTGGAGACTCATGATCCAGCACTGCAGTCGAGTCTGTCGCCAACTGGTCTTGTTCATGCCCCTTATTGTGATGTCCTCCTGAAAAATTTGACGATGGGTGAATCTTTGTCCACTTTAACGGTCGTCCTTGCCCTTTTCATATTCAGTCACTGTAGGTTATGTGCCCTTCTTTGGAAGACTTTATCTAAAACCTTGAATTCATTGTTTTAATTGAGCTCTCCACTTTGCTGTAGGACTTACCCCGAAAGGTTGTCCTGAAAAATGTTGGTGCGAATAAAAAAAAAGGATCACGGACAGTACTCTGTCTCTTTTCTCTGGAGAAGTTTAAAACTGAACAAAACATTTAAAAAAGACTTGCCTGTAAACAACTGAGTGTCGATAGACTGATGGTGACTATTTAAACATACTGTTGTAAAAATAGCCAATAATCCTTTGGTTATGCAATGGGGCTAATGGGATTCATCTGCATAGTCATACATGCTGTCTTCTGACTTGTCTCTCTACAAAAGTTTGAGGCCCCTTACAGTGTATTTGGTTCTGAGCCAGACTTCCTACTTTATCTCTCTCCCCTCTCTCTGCCCCCTTTGCTGTTTGCCAAGAATGTGGAAAAATAAAGTAAAAGGAAAAAAATTGCAGGAAATGCCTCTTCTCTTTCTCTAATGACATCCCCAGCCGCACAGAGTATGGGAGAACTTGTGTGGGAGGAGCTAAATTCAGTGGAAATTTTGCCTGGCTGCCAATTCAAACTGGTCCAGCCAAGGTCTGGAGACAGTAGAGCCTTTTTTGTGTGTATTTGGCCAATATTAACTGTTCTGGTCAAGACAAAGATGACATTGGTTGTTTTTCTGTTTTTCTGTCCCACGGCTTTTTTACAATTTAAAAATATATGTTCACGTTGCTTAAAACAGTGTAAATCAAAAGTGCAGCACAGAATGAATGAGTTTCTGCCTAACTTTAATGCAATGAAAGGAGCTTGGCTCCCTTTTCTCTTTTTTTTTTCTTATTTTTTTGTCTGTGCACTTTACCCCTTTACAGCCCCTTATACATTCAGAGTATGAAATGTTTCATAAAATAACAAAATTGTAGCATGTGGTAAGTATCCTGAGACGCAAGTCATTCATTCATAACTTGGCATATTCAGTGGCAAGCTGTAAGAAAATGAAAGTCCTGAGTAGCACTAAAGTTCATATAGAACAAGTCCTTAAAGCTGGCCATACACGGTTCGAATTTCGAAAGAATTTTCTTTTGAAAATCGTATCAAAGAATTTTCGTTCGTATTTCGCACCGTTAGTGGGCTGCAGCAACAGCCGGTTTTCGTGTGGCAAACAAATTTCAGAAATCCGACATGTTGGAAATTTTCCGAAAATCGCCCGATTTTCTGATTCAATGATGGGAGAAGTGTGCGAGAAATGTAATAGAAAAATAAAATGTGCATGTACAAGAAAAGAAAATCCCCGGAGAGAAACTAATATTTAAGGAGAGAAAAGAATATTCCCGGAGAGAAACAAATATTCCCGGCAACATTAAAGTTTTGGTCGGCCGAATTTCGAAAATCAATGGTGGCATAATCTGATCACAAAAAAAAAAAAAAAAACGTTCTGATTTTGAAAAGAAAATTCGTTCGAAAATCGACCGTGTATGGCCTGCTTTACCCAAAGTGGCTGTTTTCAGCTGAATTTAGCCATATTTTGCTTATGGCAACCACCCAGTTTTGAACAAGTGTTCTGCTTTGTTCCCCAGGTAAACTGGTGCATGTGCATCTTAAACGTTCACTGTAGTTTATTTTCCATCGGAAGCCTGCTGCATTACGTGACATTAAATAAGTAGCATTTGCATGTGATCCATCATTCTGTAGAATGCAGCGTGGTTTCTAGTCATACAAACAAAATGCTCTTTCTTTCTCTACTGTGAGCTTTGTATGTGGTGCAGCCTTCTTGAATTGTTCTACTGTCAAGAGTTGAGTTAATTCTTGTGTCCTGGATCATCAACGCCTTTCAGAAAAGGAAATAACAAGTTTTCCTTACATGCCACATTAACATTAAAGCCTGAAAGTAACCATGTTTAATCCCCCAAACTCTGCAATCGCACTCTTTCATACTAGTCAGACCACAAATTCATACAAGCAGGCGCCTCTCCTAATAAAATATCAAATGTCCGGGATCGTTTTACGGGCTTCTGTGTCCATAAGCGCTTGGCTTTTATGCTCGTCATTATCTCTGTAGCAGACGGAAAGGCAAGCCAGAACATATACAGGATGCATCTTGTAAAATCTGAAATACAGTGCAGGTATGTTAGCTCTAACAGTGAACCTATTCGCTACTGCTGGTAAATATACCAGTGGAAGAGTTTTTTTTGTTATCTCAAGAAGTGTTGACAAGCGGTTAATTCTGCTGGTAATCTTGTAATTTGGCCCCTTTTACACGGGCTGACTGTTCAGGGTCCGCCTGTCCGTTTTGATGGCTGACCTGAATAGCCGTTCCATGCAATCCTATGGAGCATCGGATGTCAGCGGAGACATGTCCGATCCGCCAAAATCGGACGTATGGCAATACGCCCCCATCCGTCCATGGCGGATCGGGTGAGATCTGATGAAAACGGATATACTGTCTGTGTTTATCAGATCCCTCCATAGGAGACAGTGGTGCTGCACAAGCCCCTCCCTGCTCAGTGAGCAGAGAGGGATTTGTCGTCCACCGGCTCGGCAGAGAGATCTACTGCTGAGTCGGCAGGAGCTGGCAGACTCGCCTTTAGAAAAAATGTACATATTTTTGTAAGAAAAATGTGCATTTATTTTTCCAAAGGCGCCTGCAAAGCATTGCACCCGCAATCGGTGGGTCAAGGTTGCAATGTCAGGCTCCTGCATGCGGTCTCTCCAGCATTATGTCTGTGCCTCTCTACAGATTTTCAGCTAGAGGAAGATTAATGATCAGAAAACCTATAATCCGTTGAACTACAAGTCTGTCTGCTGCAGTGGAGATGGGACTTATAGTTTATTCATTCACGGATCTCCGTGAATGAATTGGGTCGCTGTGCAGGTGGAGCCAATCAGATTTAAATGTGACAAAGGCTGTAACATGTTCCAGTAGTTTGATTGGCCTTTAACTCCTGTACATAGGGAGAGGTTCATGAGGGGGTAGGAGATGAGATGTCCTGCATAATCCATCAGAAATTAGGTAGTGGGGCTGAAACCAATATGCTCAGCAATGTTGAGCTGTGTTTGGTAGGAGCACAAGTTTTCTCGTACATTAACAGTTATGTTTCTAGGCATGTATTCCAAAGATGATGTACTAAACTTTCTTTTATTTTATTTTTTTGCCTTGACAAATGTTTTTTAAACTGTCCTTCAGTAGAAAATTTTAGCACGGTTTAAGCTTATCTGTAACCTACAGCTTGTTTACCTGCAACGTTTCCAGCATTCTTTTATTCTAAAAGCTGCTAGTGGGAGTTTTAACATTGGCTTTTTGTCCAGCACCTGTTTTTTTCTAGGTCGCCTAAAAGTAGACTTGTCAAGGCATTGCTGCATTCATAAACACTGGCATAACCTGCCCTCTTGAAACCGTTCCAAGCAGTAAATCGCAGTGCGGGTCTATTTTGTATCTGCTTACCTGAGTCTAAACCAGGGATCCTCAAACTACGGCCCTCCAGCTGTTGAACTACACATCCCATGAGGCATTGTAACAGTGACATTCACAGACATGACTAGGCATGATGGGAATTGTAGTTCCTGAACAACTGGAGGGCCGTAGTTTGAAGACCCATGGTCTAAACGGTCAAATCCCCAAGCTCTGATGGAGGGAGTGTGGGTGTTTTTTTATTTGCATGAACCTATATTTAAAAAATGTTGGACGCTGGTTTGGTGCTTTCATTGGACTGTATGTATTTTGCGGAAATAAGACTGCTGCAGTTGCGCTCGATCTTCTGAAAATGCTTGCTGCTTGGCTGGTTTGTTGACCCCTAAAGGGGGTTGTAAACCCTTGTTTAAAAAAAAAAAAACATATCCTGCTTGCCTCCACTGTGCAGTTCGTTCCTTTCCGCATCGATTGTCCAAGTTGAAGTGCTCTCCTTGATGGACACCCATGTGGGCGCGCTCCCCAGTCTTGCATCTGTGTCCAGTCGCACAGAATGCAGGACTCGAACTCTGCCCCTGCGTCATTGGATGGACACGAAACGCCAGCTAGTGCTGTGTGCTCATTCCTGGCCAGAGGAAGATCGGGCTCAGGTTAGGGAGAGGGGGTGGCGCAGTTAAGCTGCAGCACCATAGAAGGTTTTTCACCTTTTTAATGCATAGAATGCATTAAGGATAAAAACCAACCCCTTCAATATCAAGAGATTAAAATGGTCAATGTAACCCTAGCCGAAGGATACTCGTGCTAAAATTCTGAGGCCCTGTACACACGGCCAGGAATCCCGTCAGGAAAAAAACGTTGGTTTTCCTGACGGGATTCCTGACAAACTTGTCTTGCTAACCATGCATACAGACGGCCGTTCAAAAGAACCGCTGTTCTTTTGAATGGCAAGAACGTGGTGACGTCATCGACTAAGACAAGCCGGCGCTCATCACGTTCGATGCCGTCGCCGCCATCTTGCTACGCCCCACACTAAACTTGTATGCTACTGCGCATGTGTCTGCTACTGCGCATGTGTCGAACTCTTATCGAGCATGCGGGGGTTTACCTGGGACAGATAAGCATACAGACGACTGTTTTCTCACCAGAAAACACTGCCGTGAATCCCGAAGGGAAAACTGCTAGGGAGCAAACGCATGGCCGGGATTCCTGGCCAAATGCTCTCCTGGCAGTTTTCCTGCCGGGAAAACCGGTCGTGGGTACGAGGCTTGAAGCTATGCTGTTGCAAAGCAGTTTGAATCAAGGTGTATAATACTACGACTATATGATTATTGGGAGGAATGTCAGAATGTGCCCTTATACCCCATAGATCTTCCCAGAGGAGGCTTTTATGAAGCAATTCACTACTTTTCTGCTGGAGGCATGCTAGAAGGAAGCATGGATTTAACTCTTTCAGCATTGAACTGTTCAATCAAGCGTCTAATCCTCCCTTGGGTCAATTGGAATGAATTAACATCTGAGCTAGTTGACCCGTGTGAGCTGCTAATTTAAGGTGTTATGTAACCGTAACCTCTTTGTGGTATGATTTTGAAGGTGTTCTCATGTATGAGGGGGAATAATTGGCTAATGGCGTGCGTTCTACGTTCCCTGAGCCCAGAGGACATTTTTTAGACCAATGGGGTCTATATGCTTTTTCTGTTCTGCAATGGAACAATGTTTGAGATCTCAAAGTGTGGCCATATACAAAAATGTGTGTGTGTGTGTGTCCCCAATATCATACAGTGTAGTGTTATGTATTGGCTAATTGTACCAATATGGTTGCAACACTGCAATAAAAATCAACATCCCTGGTTGGTGGAAAAATGTATTTTTGGCATCAGCCTGATGCAAAAATAACACAAAAGGAAAGGAGCAATGGGTTTATTGTTAACGTAATGAGATCAAAAGCACTCGCAAGTGATGTATGGAAAGGCTTATCGGTGTGCGTCCTCAGCCCCGCAGAAGCAACAGGGGGTCCCCAATCCTCAGTCTTCCAGCAGCAATCATGATCCAAGGAGCAGCAATATGGCCGCCCATCATCTTCTGGGACCAGCGTGTATACATGTATATATGTGTGTGTATGACTGTGTGTCCCTAGCGTGTCAAGATCCTACGGGGTAAAAATGACCGCACCAGCCAAGCAGACACTGGCTGGAAAAAGCGCCCAGAGGCGATTCAGTTCGCATGCGTTGCGCTATACAAGTCATTCATTCATTCATTCATTCAGCGTAGAGCACAAGCCGCATGTGACGACGCACAGGAAAGGGTGGTAATGTATTTCGGAGCATGCTCATTCGCTCTTTTGTCAAAATTGGCTGTCAGAATAATATGCTCACAAGTAGAATTCGGTCCCCACCTCTACTCTGCAAAATATTTATGGACAGTTCAAAAGCTAGATTTCTTGTTTTTCTTCCCATTGGAATTCTAGACTGATATTTTTTAATGCAGTCAGTGTTTCACAGAGCTGTTAACACCTGCAGTTCATAATTATCAACAACTTTGGGAGGTGATATCAATCGAGCATTGCTATAGTTATCTGTGCTCGTTTAAATTATTGTTTGTGTTTAAGGGCTCTTTCACACGTCCGTTCAGTTTTTTAGATCAGTTTTTTCCCCCTTCAGTCGATGCGTTTTTTCCGATGCGTTTTTTCCGATGCGTTTTTTCCGTTGCGTTTTTTCCGTTGCGTTTTTTCCGTTGCGTTTTTTCCGTTGCGTTTTTTCCGTTGCGTTTTTTCCGTTGCGTTTTTTCCGTTGCGTTTTTTTCCGTTGCGTTTTTTCCGTTGCGTTTTTTCCGTTGCGTTTTTTCCGTTGCGTTTTTTCCGTTGCGTTTTTTCCGTTGCGTTTTTTCCGTTGCGTTTTTTCCGTTGCGTTTTTTCCGTTGCGTTTTTTCCGTTGCGTTTTTTCCGTTCCTTAATTTGATGAAAAACTGACATTAGCGGATCGGATGGTAAACGGATCATCCGCTAACGTCCGTTTTTCGTCCGTTCCGTTTTTTTGACGGAAGAAAAATAGGGTTTTCTTCCGTCCAAAAAAACGGAGCTTACCGCAGACGGATGTTAACGGACGTTAGCGGATGCTCATCCGCTAACGGACGCTAACCCATAGGGAAGCATTGAGGTCCGTTAACGGACGTCCAACAAACGAACGAACTGAACGGACGTGTGAAAGAGCCCTTAATGTTCTGCATGGCTTAAAAAAAAAAAAGGTTCACAAATGGCTTACAAGCTGCCCTTAAGTTGACCACCAATCCGATTATTAATCTGATCAGTGACCACAAGTTCAGACACTTGTCTGGTCAGGTTACCTTGCTTCACCGGAATACAAAATGGTGGCAGCAGCCTGATTCTTATATGCAGACGTTCTGTCTGCAGTATAGTCCCATTTTTTTTTTTTTAGCTTGATTCTTTTTCTAAGCAAAAGAGGCTATAATGAAATGGGATAAAGGCTTGGGTACAGAATGTTACTTTCATGGAAAAACGAAAAGAAACAATTGGAGAGCACCTCTGACTCACGTGCGTTGGCAAGCAGACTTGATCCTGGGCGGTTTTGCTGGGCCAAAGCTTTTTTTTTTTTTCTCTCCTTGAAATGAAGTTGTCCAAGCTCCCTGTTATGTCTGTTTCTATGGAGAGAGAAAAAAACACAGCGCCTGCCAGACTTTGGAGGATTGAAGGGAAAAACCTGAAACAGAAAAGAGTAATGCGATTTGGGTAAGGGTGGAGGTGAAAAGCTTTGCAGTGGTGCACTATACCTTGCTTGGGGACTCAACCTGACGTGCCTTTTTTATTTCTGCTTTGCAAAATCCTTGCATCATATTGCAGAAAACATTGGGATGTAGGAGGCACCTTCCCCCCTGCAATGAAACGCCTTGTGTTCTTGGTCATGTCAATAGTTATACAGAGTATGCTGAGATAAAGCATTCTACTTTTTTTTTTATTTATTTTTTGTGAATTGGGCTGAAGTATAAAGCCTAACAGATCACTAGAGCTACTGAAGTAAACCAACAGTTCACTTGTAACCAGTGATATCACTGTGACATAAAGCATGAAAGGCCTCCTTCCATGGTGGTGGTGCTAATAGTTTGAGAGGAATTGGAGTACTTGGTCAGCTAGACAAGACTTGTACTGAAGCTTCTTGGGTGCACTTCAACAATATGAAAAAATTTGATTTTAAAAAGCGTGTTAGGGATAACATATGAAAGCTACCACTGAAGAACATGTTATAAGGCTGTCATTGTGCTCATCGATCTGGTGTGAGCATGCAGCCAGTGAATTTCCAGATATTTGGCTTGACTAGTTAGTTAAAGTTGGTTAACTGTCCTATCATTTTGGGGATATTCATGAAAGATTTTTTTTTATACCTGGTTGGGGTGAGTTATGCCTCGTACGCGCGACCGGTTTTATGGTTTTCCTGACAGAATTCCTCTCAAACCTGCCTTGCATACACACGGTTACGCAAGTCCGGTGAACTTTTGGCTGGCAAGAACGCGGTGACAAAAGACTACGATGAGCCGACAAAAAGTTCTATGCTTCCGAGCATGCATGTTTTTTTCCCCCGTCGAAAAAGCATACAGACGAATGATTTTTCCACTGGTTTTTTTTCCCCGACGGTGAGAAAAAAGTGCCTGCTCTGCTCCTGCTTTTTTTTTTGCAGCTTTCCCTTCGGAAAACCTGCTATGGTGCATACACACGGTTGGAACTCCTGGCCAAAAGCTCTCATCACAGTTTTTCCAACGGGAAAACCAGTTGTGTGTACGAGGTGTAACTGCACACCACTGCTGGTTGCACCATTACAATGGTAAGCTGAATGAAAGAACTAATGAGCCTTCTTCATTTTCTTCTATGTTCCTTATGCTTTTTGACTTATGGTACATATTCGGCCAAAGTATTTGTATCTAGGATTTGTTAAAGGTGATTTATACTTTTACCTCCCTTGATTTAAAACTTGGGATTGATCGTTTCGGATTCACCCCAAAGGAACTTGACAAGTTCAAATTTTATTCTCGAATGGAATCCTTTTTACTCCATGTTTTTTCCTTTACAAGACAGTACAGTTTTTGTGTTCAGTTTTAAAGATATCCATCTGCTTGTTTTTATGTTTACCTTCCCCACCATGCTGTGCTTGTCTTCCCAGCAACCTGTAATAATGCAGCTAAGCTTGGTATGTGTTTTTATCCTTTTTATTTTCAGGCATTACAAATGGTGGAGGGTCCTTTTTAACTGGACCAATATCCAAAAAACAAGGCTTGTTGAATTTCTTTCTATAAAATGAACTTTGCCTTTGTAGAACATTTTCGTGTGTGTGTGGAGAAACATTTCTGGGAGATTTATTTTGGCCATGTAAAGGTAATGGATTAGCAGCAAACATATAGGGTTCAATATTCCCTTCTGGTCCTAGAGCCAGATGCTCCTGCAGACCTCATACAGAATTGTTACTACCCAGAACACTTTGAGCAAGCCCCCCTTCCTCTTTCCTCAGTTTGCTAGCTTGCCCAACTACTGTTTAGAAATTAAAGTTTTCCTCTTGTTTTCTGACCACCTATACATAGACATAAGGAGATGTGGGTTTTTTCAGTTTTTTTTTCTTTAAGAATTTGTGTCTGCCCCCCTTTTGTGTTAAGTACATTTTTGTGATACCACTGGGTTTCTGAAAAATGTTTTTGTTTTGCTGTATATTGAATACAGCAGAACAAAAACATTTCTCAGTCCCAGTGGTATCACAAAAATGTATATAGGTTAAAACCTCCTGTAAATGTTAAGCCCAAGCTTTGAAATGAGTGACCATTAATAGTATGTGCAGATAAAAAAAAATGTCCCCCCACATATTGCAGCCGTGTCCTGTCCCCCCACCTATTGCAGCCGTGTCCTGTCCCCCCACCTATTGCAGCCGTGTCCTGTCCCCCCACCTATTGCAGCCGTGTCCTGTCCCCCCACCTATTGCAGCCGTGTCCTGTCCCCCCACCTATTGCAGCCGTGTCCTGTCCCCCCACCTATTGCAGCCGTGTCCTGTCCCCCCACCTATTGCAGCCGTGTCCTGTCCCCCCACCTATTGCAGCCGTGTCCTGTCCCCCCACCTATTGCAGCCGTGTCCTGTCCCCCCACCTATTGCAGCCGTGTCCTGTCCCCCATACCTGTAGTAGCTGCTGCCGGGTTAATCCCCCTGCAATACAGCACGCATTACAAGCTTTCGTTTGTATACTTGTAATGCGCGCCTCGCCATGTATAGACACTCCCCTTCTCGGGATTGGACAGATCCGTCGGGACAACCCTAATTTTGACTCCAACTTATGGGCGACCGGAACCTTGGTAGAATAAATGTACATGCATATAGGGCACCTGGCTGGTTGTTGAAATGATTTGCCTGGAAGGATTATCAGGTTGTGGGAGTGGGCACAATCACCCCAGATGCTATTGATCGGTTTGCAGTCTTCCTCTTTTACATAAAAATGCATTAATGGGTGGTACCAATGTACTTTTTTTTAACCACTTGCTTACTGGGCACATAAACCCCCTTCGTGCCCAGGCGAAATTTCAGCTTCCGGCACTGCGTCGCTTTAACTGACAATTGCGCGGTCGTGCGACGTGGCTCCCAAACAAAAATGGGCCCTTTTTTTCCCCACAAATAGAGCTTTCTTTTGGTGGTATTTGATCGCCCGTGCGGTTTTTATTTTTTGCGTTATAATGAAAAAAAGAGCGACAATTTAAAAATATATATATTTTTTACTTGTTGCTATAATATCCCATTTTTTTTTATATATTTTTTTTTTTTCTCAGTTAAGGCCGATACGTATTCTTCTACGTATTTTTGTAAAAAAAAAAAATCACAATAAGTGACTGCTTTGCGCAAAAGTTATAGTACATACATGCGATTTTACATACATGCGATTTTTTTATTGGGACTGCGATATTGCGACGGACACATCGGACACTTTTGACACATTTTTGGCGCCATTCACATTTATACAGTGACCAGTGCTATAAAAATGCACTAATTACTGTATAAATGTGACTGGCATTGAAGGGGTTAACACTAGGGGGTGAGGAAGGGGTTAAATGTATTGCCTGGGTGTGTTCTGACTGGGGGAGGTGATCGATGCTGTCTCCCTATGTACAAGAGAAACCGCATCTGTCACCTCACTGACAGGACGTGAAGCTCTGTGTTTACACTCAGAGCTCCACGTCCCTGCTCTCTCACCGACGATCGCGTGTACCTGACGGGACATCGCGGCCGCCGGGTACACGCATCGGATCCTCGGTGATGCGTCGGGACTGTTTTTCCCCGCCGCGCGCCACCCTGTGGCGCGCGCGGGGAATTGCAAGCAAATCACGTCCAAAGACGTGACCCCGGCGCCTCAGGTCCGCGCTGTTCACGTATTTTGTCAATAGCGCGGACCTGAAGTTGTTAAGTTCTCTTGTTCTGCCATCGTAATTATAAAAGTTGTATAGGACAGTATTTATCATTGGAATGGATGCGTTTTCCCCCATCTGCCCTATTCTCTCCATACTATATGCTCTAAACAACATGAACAGTTTTTCCCCTCACTCTTCTAAGGCTTGGCCTGACTTCACTGGAACTGCACAACTCTTTACTCCCGTGCTCTGAGAAGGTGTAAGATTTTGTGATGTGAGGCAACTGCGTCATGTACCAAGGTATACATTGGGTCCAGAAGTAGGCAGTTGCTAACGTGAGAGCAAATATCCCCCTCAGCAAACAGAGGCCTCTGCCTGGCAGGCTGTACGAGACTGTAGTTTATTTTGATTTCTTGGAATTCAGCAGACACAAAATCTCTGTTAAATGTTAATGTTTCTTTGTCAAAATATCTTTATTTGGGTAAACAAGAAAGTTGTACAGATGCAATAAATGAAGGATTATACAATAAGGAGCAACATTGGAGATTCCTTAATGGTTAGCGCGGGAGCTGTTTCTCCCGAAAGAGTCATATTACGTTTGGATCTGTGTTGCGTTCAAGGTTGCAGTAATTGGTTACGAAGTCAGGAGACTTAGCATGTTTTATGCTAGTTAAAGAGATCGAACAGGACTCGGGGTGTTGACTTGAAATGGAGCAAGGTTACATGCAGGTTTGGAATCTCCAATGTCTAACATGTTACATCAATATAAATGTATATATCTATTAGCAAATTTAAGAAAACAAAATTTGGGTTAGGGAAGGGAAGGAGGTGGGGAGGGGGGGGGTGGGGGGGAGAGCGTCTGCAGGAATGGTCGGAGATTCCCTGTCAAAGAGGTATTTACAAAGGATGGAGCATTACATTGGCTGGGCTACCACGGCAGAAGTACATCATTATTAAAATCACCAGGGATTGCGTAAGCAGACCAGGGATGCCATATCTTCTCAAACTTGGCGGTGGTGTCCGTATCCATTGCCATCATTTTGGCATGGGTCATCGCACAGTTCATTCTCCTTTCCACTTCGCAGAGTGGGAGATTGGGTGATTTCCAGGCCTTTGCTAAGGTCTGTTTTGCGGCTGTGAGCAGCTGAAGTATTAACTTAAATTGTGTGTGCGACAGATTAGTCGGCTTGAGATTCAGTAATGCAATTTTGGGGTCTGGGGGGATGTTCTTTTTTGTGAGCATGTTCATTATGTGGAAGATTTCCTTCCAAAATAACTGTGCTTTTGGACATGTCCACCATATGTGAAGATATGTCCCTGGGGCCGAGCAACCCCTGAAACATTCTCCAGGGTAGTCTTTGGTAAATTTAGCTATCCTGGCTGGCACTAAGTACCACCTGGTTAGTACCTTGTAATTGGTCTCGATTGCTAGTTCGTTCCGAGAAGCGGACCTGGTGTTGTTCCATATTTGTTTCCATTCGGAAGGTTCCAACTCTATTCCCAGGTCCTCTTCCCATTTACGAACATACAGAAGTTTCCCGGGGATAGTGGAGGAGAGCAGGTGGGAGTATAATACTGATATTTTACCTCTGGCGTGTGGCTCATTTTTGCAGTAATTTTCAAAACTAGTTATACGGAGAGGTGATGGTGAAGCGTCAATAAACGGTTTGAAGAAGTTTTTGATTTGTAGGTACCTGAACAGTTCAGAAGGTGGTATACCATACTTTTCTTGGATAGTTGGGAAGGACAAGACGGAGGCGGAATCAATAAAATTGTGCAAACAGGTGCAATTTCTTAACGACCATTCCTTGAAGGAGTTGGGGTAGACCCAAGCTGGGTAGAATGCAGGGTTTTTGTGAAACGACAGCAGTGGGGTGTGTGGGGATAGTAGGGAGTTTTTGGTCTTTATTCTATCCCAAAGGGAGAGCAAGTGTTTTGTGATGGGGTTACTTATATGTTTACGTGACTTGGCGGGGACCCAAAGTATGTTGGATATTGGGGTAGGATCGCTATCGACGGCTTCGATTGAAACCCATATGGGTGGTTCCTGGGTAGCGTGGTAGTTTGTCATAGTCGCTAGTTGCGCTGCCCTGTAGTAATTAGTGATATTGGGGTAGCCCAACCCACCATTGGCTTTGGGAAGGTGCATAGTTTGAGGTTTTATTCTAGGTCTGCTGTTTTTCCAGATAAAGTTGGACATTTTCTTTTGCGTCATTCTTAGGTAGTGCGAAGGGATGGGGATAGGGAGCACTCTAAAAAGGTAAAGGAGTTTAGGGAGTATCGTCATTTTGACGGCATTGAGCCTTCCTAGCCAGGACAGAGGGAGGTGAGACCATGAGTTTAAGAGGGCTGATAGGTGTTTTAGTAGTGCGGGGTAGTTGGACGAAAATAAATCAGACAGTGTTGCCGTGAGGCGTACTCCTAGGTAGGGGATATTCTTTTCTGTCCAAACAAAGGGTAAGCCATGCTTGGCAGCTTTTAGTTCAGTGACTGAGAGTGAGATATTAAGAGCGAGGCATTTTTTGGGGTTGATGACCAGGCCTGAGAAAGATGCAAACTTGTTTAAGATTGGGATTAGGTTGGGGCCCGTTACTTGGGGAGATGAGAGGAACAGGAGAATGTCATCTGCGAATAGGCACAATTTATGTTTATAGCCACCTACCTCTATACCTAGGATTGTTGGGTCTGACCTAATTTTTTGCGCCAAAGGCTCGATAAGGAGGGCAAATAGTAGCGGGGAGAGTGGGCAACCCTGTCTAGTTCCTTTGCTAATGGTGAAGGTTTCTGACTTGTATCCCGCGTACTTAACGTAGGCCTTCGGTTTGTTGTAGAGCTCTGTGACCCATGTCATAAAGTTGGGGCCAAAGCCCCAGTTCTGTAGTGCGTATCCCAGGTATGACCATGATACGGAGTCGAATGCCTGCTTGATATCTAAAGAAAGAAAGCAAGCAGGTATTCCCCTTTTCTTTGCAAAGTGAGCTAAAAGATTTGCCCTCCTTATATTGTCTCCTGCTTGACGGTTAGGCATGAAGCCTACTTGGTCACGGTGTATTAGAGTTCCAATTATTTTGTTTAAGCGGGTTGCTAGTATTTTGCCTAGTAGTTTTATGTCTATGTTTAGCATGGATATTGGACGGTAGTTCTCGCTGAGGGTCGAATCGGTGTGTTGTTTGGGAATCATACAAATGGTAGCTAGAAGGGATTCCTGTCTAAAGGATTTATGCTTTAGGAGGTCATTGAAGGCTTCGGCCAGTCTTGGGGAGATGGGTTCGACAAAGGATTTATAATATTGGGCTGAGAACCCGTCAGGGCCCGGTCTTTTGTTGAGTTTTAATTCTTTAATAGCTTCTACTACGTCGTTCGTGGAGATTGGTTTGTCTAGGTGATTTTTCTGGGATTCTGTCAGGCGGGGGAGCTGGAATTGTGAAAAGAAGGAGTCAGCCTCTGTTCCATTAAATGTGTTTGTTTCTGAGTATATCTTTTTCAGATGGGAGCTAAATTTCTGAACTATTTTATAGGGGTTACTAGAAGTGACATTGTTCGCTACTTTCAGTTTGATGGGGGTATACGTTTTGTTGATGGAGTTGAGTGCTCTGGCTAAGTAGGTCCCTGACTTGTTGGCCCTTTTGTAAAAGGTATGTTTGGATCTATTCAGGGTCTTATTTGCTGATTCTGTGAGGAATAGATCATACTCCAAACGAGCTTTGTCTAAGCGGTTTTTAGAGGAGGGGGAATGATCATTTTGGAAGGCCAGGAAGGCTGTGTTGAATTCGGTTTCAAGGGTCTTTGCCATCTGGATTCGTTTTTTTTTAAGGATCCCCATTTGCCTTTGGAGTGCGCCCCTCAGAACTGGCTTGTGGGCTTCCCAAAGAGTGAGGGCCGAGATTTCGGGGTTCATGTTAAATTTTAGGTATTCCTGGAGAGTTTGTTTAATTTCTTGGCTGTGAGTTGGGTGTTTGAGTAAAATTTCTGGTAGGTACCAGGTAGGGTCCTGTTTTTTGGGGATAGTAGATGCAATCGTTGTGCAGACCGCATTGTGGTCCGACCAAGGGATAGGGATGATAGTTGAGTTGACGACTTCAGGCAGCATACCTATAGTTAGGAATATATGGTCAATGCGGCTTAAAGAATGGTGGGGGTTGGAGTAGTAAGTATAGATACGTTTTGCTGGGTTCATTTCTCTCCATGTATCTGCTAGACTATATTTGGTGAGAAGATTGGGGAGTGTCCATTTGGCGTGATGCTTTGGTTGGATATAAGGTGATCTGTCTAAAAATGGGAGCAGTACTTGGTTTGAGTCTCCGCATATCAGTAGGGACCCCAGTTTGTGAATTGTGATGGTTTGAAAGAGATGGGACATAAATGGCATAGGGTTTGTATTTGGAGCGTAATAGGACACCACTGTAACCGCGGTGTCTAAGATGGATCCTGTCAAGATGAGATAGCGGCCTTCGGGGTCTTTTATTTCAGATAGAAGGGTGAATGGAGTGGTTCGGTGGAAAGCAATTAAGGTGCCTCGTTTCTTGGAGGATGCTGAGGCTGTATACACTTGCGGGTAAGTCGCACTGAAGTGCTTGGGGGTAGAGTTCGGGGTGAAGTGGGTTTCTTGTAAGCACACTACGTGGGCTTTTTTAGCCTGGAAAAGCCTGAATGCTTTTGTACGCTTTTGTGGGATATTCAAACCTTGTACGTTGAGTGTCAATATGTTCAAGGGTGCCATGGTAGCCAAACCAATAAACTCTTCTTACCGTGGTTCAGTGAAGGGAGTTTTCCCAGACCATTCCATGCAGACAGGAGGGGAGGGTGGGAGGGGGGGAGGTTCAGAACTTCAACCTTGAAAAAAAAGTAAAAGACAATACATATTATTGCACGCATAAACATCAGAATACAGAAAAAGTGAACAATGTTTGCCCGAGGTGGGGGAGAAGGTCCCCCGCCCAGGGAAAAGGGGCCTTCGTCAAGTCCCCAGATAATAGCCTGGGGGCCGGAGGTGGGCCTAGTGGGACGCGTGTTCGCCCAGAATCAGAAAGCCGCTTACTAAAATGTGAAAAATCGCACCTCTGGGGGTGCACAAGCTCCCATTTGATCGCATAATAAGACTTAGGTTAGGTATGTTGACATTTTAGGGCGCTTAGGGGTGGTGGGGGCCAGAGAGGGAGGGCTAGCGATCATGTTTGGGGATAGGGGGTTGGGGACTCCCTGAGTAGCCCCATGAGTGATTGGCAGAGCAGACTATGTGTCAAAAAAGGTACTTGGGGTCAGGGCCTATGCTGGCTGGGATGTAGATAGCCTGATTCGTGTGTAGAGAATTTGTTGAGGAAGGGGTGCAGGTGTTAAGGGATGGGTGTTGAGGGATGGGACCTGTGATAGGGGTGAGGGCACCTGCATTTTCCTGAGTCAGGGCTTAGTGGGTGAACAGTTCAATTGTGGGGTTGGGAGAGGGAGGCCCTGTTGTATTGTGGGGGGCATAAAGTGGTGTGTGGTGTGTGAGGTGCCAGTATGACCATTTCCACCTGATGCTATGTCCAGGAGGGAAGGGGGAAAGGGAGATTTCCAGAAAGGTGTGGTAAAGAGAACATAGTCCAGCTAGCACGCTTTTGGCCTATGGGGGTGAGGGCAGAATAGTTGTTGCTTGGGGATTCAGTCCATGGAATCTTGTTCTTGAGGCTGCGGGACAAATCTACCCCGTTTGTTTGACTGGTGTGAGCCATTATTCTGACCCTGATGTGGGGAGTTGTTGCGTGAAGATGCTGATGCTGTTCTTCTGCGGGTGGATGAAGTAGATGCAGGGTTGTCAATTAGCTTGAAGTCCAGAAGAGCCTGGTGCAATTGGTCAGGTGTTCTGCAGGTTATTTTGGTGCCGTGGATCGTGAAGCGCAGAGAGAAGGGGAACCCCCATTGGTACCTGATGTTGCGTTGTTGCAGCTCTGTTAGAAGGGGTTTCATGGCTCTCCTTTTGGCGATGGTTAGCTGTGAAATGTCAGCGAATATTTGATAGCTGTGGCTTTGGAAGGAAAGGGTGCCTTTCTCCCTTGCTGCCTCCAGGATCTGCTCTTTGGTTCTGAAAAAATGAAACTTGGCTATAATGTCTCTGGGGGGACCTTCAGCTTTTTTTGGGGAGAGTGCCCTGTGCACTCTGTCCATCTCTAATCTCTCCACAGGTATACCCGGCAGAAGTTCTTGACACAGTGCCAAAATGGTTGCTTGTAAGTCCAGAATTGATTCCGGTATGCCCCTGAACCTCAAATTGGACCTCCTGGCCCGGTTCTCAAAATCTTCTAGCCTGCTTTGTAGGGTCTGGTTCTCTTCTTTAAGTGCTTCCAATTCAGTCAGACATTCGTGGGTGTGGGTTTCTATTTCATCTACCTTCTCCTCAAGGACCTCAGTCCGGCTCCCCAATTCTCTGATTTCTTTGGTGAGGTTTGCAGTTATTTGGTCAGATGTGTGTTTCAGGGCTTTTTGGAGCATTTTTTCAAATTGCCTCAGTAAGTCTGAGGGGACTTCCTTCTTGCTAGTGGGGGTTTGTGGAGAGTCATTTGTGTCCTCTTCTTCATTGTCTGAAGCATAGTTCGCCGCTGTAGCCATGTGTGAGGCAGGTTTCACTGTGCGCTTCTGAGTTTTTCCCTGAGGGGAGCTTCTCTGAGGTGACTGGCGCCTCTTTTGCAGCGCCTTTGATCCGCTGGGAGCCGCTGCTGAAATTCGATTTAGTTTTGTTCCTTGTGCCTCCCAGCACCATTTTTTCGCGCACCCTTCCTCTCTCACCTCTTAGCGAAAAGTACCCGTTGTTGGTTTCGACGGGAGATCGATATAACTGAAAATATCTGCGGCTTTCTTCCTTCCAGGAGCGGAGCTCTAGTCAGACATGTCTTGCCTGCGTGAGCCCGCGCGCGCGTCTGAAAATGTTAATGTTTCAAAAGACACACAGATCAGCATTTTGTTGCGGTGGAGGCCCGAGACGAAAGGGAACAGGGGTGGTGTGAGATGAGAGAGAACGGATTATGGAGAACTGAAAATTCAAATTGATTTATAGGTTTTCTACTCCCCCCCCCCCCCCCCCCCTTTTTTTTTTCCCTTTCTTTCATAAACACACTTTTTTTTTTTTTACTTCCAAGTCTTTATACTTTTTTTTTTTTTTTTTAATCCCACTGTTTCTTCACCTCTGCCTTCTCTTTTCTCCTGCACTCACCAGGCAAAGCTGACTAGCTCCTCATTTTAGCAGCCTTAACACGAAGCGTAAAATCAGACAGACAAGTTGAACAACTCTTCATTTGTTCTTTTCATTCCCATTTTATTCAAAAACTTCAAGCCGAAGAAGGCCTCTACTTTGTATTGTGTTGCCACTTGGAATATCTTACAGGAATCTTTATTAAGTAGGAACCATTGACTCAAATCACCCGCTTTTTATCTTTGTTCATTGCCCATTTCAAAGTCAAGGAGGACTACAATGCGTCACCAGCCAGAGGGAAATGGTGCTCTTGATGAATTTCTACTATTTGAGGACAGCTGATTCATGCCATTGGCGCTTTTTTTTTTACTGATATTAATACAACCTAATATAGAAAACATTTTACAAATTGTGCCAAATGCCAGTTTTCCCACAAGTAAAGCTGCTAAACTCGTTTTCTTGCGTCTCCTCCGAAGGTTGTGATGGGATTGGTTATAAACCTTCATACTTTTCCTGTTCAACTATTGGCTAAAAGAATGTCAATAGCACATCTTGAATGAGCATTTAAATGGCTTTAAGCTGCCGCACACTTAAAGTGATTGTAAAGCTTTTTTTTTTTTTTTAAATAACATTTCATGCTTTCCTCCACTGTGCAGTTTGTTTTGCACAGTGGCCCCCAATCCTTGACTTCTGCGGCTTCTCCCCGCATTGTATAACCCCCTAGGAGAAGTGCTCTTCCGGGGGTTACCTTGCGGGCGCGCTCCCGAGTTTAGCATTTGCGTTCATAGACACTGAATGCTGGAATCGGCGCTACGTAATTGGCAGCAGCGGGAGCCAATAGCTGCGCTGCTATTGGTCAATCCAATCAAGAACCGAGAACCCCAGGCAGAGGAAGAGCGTGTGTCCGCCGTGGGAAATTCCAGGGCTCAGGTAAGTAAAATGGGGGGTCACTGGCAGGTGGCTTTTCACCTTGAAGCATAGGATGCGTTTTTAAGGTGAAAAAACATGAGGGTTTACAACCCTTTTTGAAGGGACAAATACCCATTACATTTCAGTTATTGAACCTAAAATTATTTACAATATTTAAAATGGTTCTAAATGGTGAATGTATACCCATGTTATATAATAGGAGCCAATTAATTTGATAATGAAAGGTAATTGTTTCTTAGAACAATGTTTCTCACATAAATTTGACTGCATTTGTGGACCAGTGGAAATATTTTTCAGTCTTTGTCCATGGTGGACATGACAGGCTTGTAAGCTAATTACAAAATGGATGCCAAAAGGTTCAACCAGTAAGTAAATATACTGCTACTGAAAATGAGCAGGAAACTACCGGTGCTTGTCTTCATGTATGTTACTTTGTGTCAGGAACCGGTGTGTAGGAACCTGAGATGCAAGGCTTAATTGGTTAATAACAATATGGCAGCCTCTGAGGCGTGCAAGTGTCTCTCTGATTCGCTACCTGCTGCACAGTCATATTTTCTTGATAAGCAAATATCTAGAATGATTTTGATTTTTATAGTAGTCCTATTGGGTGCTTCCTCCACCTTGTTCTTTGTAGTTAAAGTTCACATAAAGAATTGCTTATGGGATTGTAGTGGGGGATAGACGTTGATATAGAGCAGATCTAGAGCAGACAGTCTATCGAAGTGTAAAACCTGCGCAGGGAGGACGGCTGAGTTTTTCTTGAGTGCCCATTAAGGAAGTGTCACGTGAAAGCTGAGTCCACACCACACCTTTTGACAAACCTAATTGTTAACGTTCCATTTCCTTGTAGGCCCTCCATTATGAGACTTAATGAAGTGAAAATGGTCTCCACTAGTCAGTCACAGGGCTATTATTTTTTTTCCATTTCTCTTAAGATTATCTGCAGTTATATATGTTAAATTAAGGTGAGTTTTGCTCTGGCAGCAAAACACATTAATTTGAATATGAGATGCATGAAATGTAATGTATCCCGTACTTGTACATGTCTTGGCAAAGTTACTCACAAACACCTTTTATGTGGAAGGGCCCTAATCCATTGAAAATATTTTCTTTGATGGACCCCATTGAAAATGTGGTGCCTTTTTTTTTTTATAAGGGTTTAGAGAGCGGGCATTAAAAATCCAGTTATGGGAAGCCCTATGGAGGAAATCATCATTTCTTCATATAGCCATTCCATTTTGTCACTTTAGACTTCTCAATTGCTAATCTTCTATTGTCTGACATCATTTGGGGATCCGTGATGAATAATGTAATTAGGGCAGCAAGTGTTTTGATGAAGCTGTACATTCACTTCTGTTGAGAATACAGTAATTTTTTATTTCTATGGAATATTGTTTACAATTTGACCAATAAATTAAGGGGTCCTCTCCTCACTTCAACCTTTTGTAGCCTATACCAAATGTATTTTTTTCTACCCTTTTGTAACTTGTAGTGGCTACTCATGCAAATGTCTTATTTGTACAGAGTAGCTAAATGCGTGCCTTGCTTTTGTGAGTTGTAAAACCGTAATTTGCATAGATTAATGACCTAACTCCCACCTAATTTAGATATTTCAAAATGGTAATCTAATCTATTTTCATGAATAAAAACAGACTGGAATCTCTACTAAGCAAATGTTTCCTTTGCTGTTTACATTGCCATCCAGCTTCCCTTCTAAATTCATTACAAATTAAATACCGGTCACTTGTTCTATAACACTCCTCAATCGGAAGGTGCAAGAAAGACTGTTGCTTATAGCAACTTCTTACTCGTGCAGTTTAGCACAGTGGCATGAAAGGAGGACATAAGCTGGCCAGACAATAATTGAAATTTGTCCGGCTCAGATTCATCCACGTTTCGTTCTGTGTGCACAGCCATCCCTGCTCAACAGAAGTCAGTCATTTTGATCGACTTCTGTCGAAGGGAAATTTTTTCCAGTATGTCCCTATCGACAGCTGCAGCCACTGGTCAGTGTATTCTGATAATAGCGTGACCTGCTGGCTAAACACAATAACGGTGTTTAACCAGCTTGTCTTGTGATCAGTATTGAGAGGGGTAAATTTTAGACAGGGCTGCTTCTTCTATGTCTGAGGCTTTTTATCTGTGAATTAAATAGTCTCTTCCCCCCCCCCCCCCTTTTTTTTGTTAATCCATTTTAAACCCCACAGTGATGTTTTGGTCAATTTTATCCTCTCTTTAATTTCTTATTTTCCTTTTTATTGCTGTATAATTGACTGGTGATGTATAATTCATCAATCCCTTGCTGAACCACAACTCTTCTTCTTTTTTTCTTGCAGAAAACTTGGAAAATAGCTTGAAAAATAGGTTAAACTGCTGAGATTCCGATTAGATATATTTTTCTATTTTTTATTTGTCGCATGCAAGTCATTCTGCATTCTGTTTTTTATTTCCACAGTAAGAATACATTTTTTTTTTTGTAGAACAGAGACCCTTGCCAATCAACCTGCATGCAGGACTTTTAGTGTGCCTTCAGAAAGTGCACCAAAACTGCGGGGGATTATAGAAGTCAATGGTAAATCGCAGCTAACCAGCACCAAACTCGTAGATACATGGCACTTCATCGGCAATGCTGACAAACCGTACCACCTCAGTGTGAAAGAAGGCCTAAACTGTCAGTTGGTTTGCAACAAGTAACTAGGGATTGAACTCTGATTACCGTGAGCGCACATTTTTTACATACTATATCTGCTTTTTTGGTCGGTTTTGTCTTTTGTAAAAAATTGTCTTCAGCAAAGCAAAATGCAGATTCATCAGATATTGTTAGATTCCTTTGCAGCAAAAAGGAGGAAATAATTTTCCCGCCCTTCCCATTCCACAAAGCATGTATCATTTTTTCTTTCACATTGGGGGGGAGAACATCTGCTGAAGGAATTTTTGCTGTTAAAAAAGAAATGGTATCAGATTAGGAAATTGAAAAGCACTTTCTGTGCCAAGTGATAAATCTGTTTGGTATGTAAATTTGTAGATGACAGTTTCAGTGGACTTGTCTGGTTTATTTTGTCGTCTGTAACATATTTCATGTCTGAGCGGTGCCGTGTTGGTCCCCCCCCCCCCCTCTCTCGATAAGAATTTACTGTTTTCTGCTCCCACATGAAGTATGTGGTAATATTTTTGTCTTGCTGAAATGTTAGTACTGCCGCTGTCTAGCACACAGCTGTGTGTTTTGTCTACACGGGATAAGGCCCTTCAGGCACCTGGCATTTTTGTGAGGGGGTGTGTAAAGGTTCTACATGTGGGTATATATACGCCGCACACCTGAGTGTGTGCATACCTTACGCCTCAAGACACACCGGTCATAATAAAAAATGTAACCCTATTTTGCTCAATTCATCAGAACTCTAAAAAGACACAGAAATCCCTCCTGAGACCCAAGTCTGAGTAAAACGGTTTAAACTGGGTCAAGAATGTTAATGATGTCGGCTCTGTCCATATGTTCGGAAAACCTACAGCAGCAAGAGGAAAATGTCGACTGCAGATAAAATGTGATGGAGAATTATGAAGAACGGGTGTGTTCTTGCATTTTGTACGTTTTTTTTTTTTTTTTCTGTGCATTTCAAAAGTATCTCTTTTTTTTGAAACTCCTAAATCCCAAGGAATTAGCCACATAAACATGATTGTTTCCCAAACAGTCTCTTGTGCTAGATCTCATGACCGTGTCTTTGAGCTAGACAGATGCCACCAGTCGGCAGTTCTCTGGGGGGGAACCATTGAGTGGTCAGATATAAAAAAGCCTGCTAGATTGCCAAAAATCTCCTTCGCCGTATGAATCTGGTGCAAGCGTCCTTTTAGAGCCTTTTCACATGTTTATGGCATTTAAGAAGATCCCACAATTAATTGCTGACCTTCACACTGGGCGATTGGTGACTTGCTGTCCTCATCACCATTGAAAGGAGGTTCCTGTGCAGTAGGTGGACTTTGTTGACCTAAGCCTACACATCGGCATATACACAATGTAGCTGCTTGAATTGTGCCCACCAATGGAAGGGTCTATGCTGACATGCAATGGCCTGCTAGCAAACAGTACCAAAAGCCTGTTTCAAGCGGAGCTCCAGCCGCGGGAAATTTTTTTTTTAAAGTCAGCAGCTACTAACAGTGTAGCTGCTGACTTTAAATAAGGACACTTACCTGTCCTAGGCGCCCGCGCTGACGGCCCCCCCGATGCCGGTCCCACGATCGCCCCGTGCCGCCATTCACACTATGGGAAACAGGCAGTGAAGCCGTACGGCTTCACTGCCCATTTCCTAGTGCGCCTGCGTGAGTCTCACGCTGGCTTGTGAATGGGCGCGCTGCTCTCTGAGAACACACAGTTCCCAGGAAGCAGCGCGCCCCATTCACATGGAGAAGAACAAGAAGAAAACACACCGCAGTTCAGGAAGAGGCAGATTACGGACTAACGCATAGCAACAGCTATTTCGGGTGAGTATTTTTTTTTTTTTTTTTTTCAGGTTTTTTTTTTTTTCAAACAACATTGTAAAATGTTGTTATCCTGGGTGGAGCTCCGCTTTCAGCAGAGTTATGGCTTTACCAATGTATTGTGTGTTCCGTCATTCTTGCACTGGAGGCTCTGAAGCAGCAGTCAGATTTTAATTTAAAAGCATGCATTCAGGTTTTTTTTGGTCAAGACAGTTGCTAAAAACTGATTGGATACAATATTCACCACTTTTAGTAAGAACAAAAAAACTAGGTTTTATTAAACAATGTCTGAGAATGTATATTTTAGGCAGCAGAGTCATAAACAAAAGTGGCTCTTCCTTGATGTTCATATTAAAACATTCTCGTTTAATTAGCTTGGATTCCTTGTGTATAAACCTTCCAAGTGCTGTGACCACAACATCCTGTATTTCATTCTGCCTTTCTCATCTTGGGCAACATTTCCTTTAATTCTGAATGGAAAAGTTTGCTTGTTGCATATTGATCTTTTGTGAGGAAGGGCAGAGTGCCAGAACTCCATTAACTTGTACACCCCACAACTTTGGCAAGTCATGTCACTGGAATGTCTGATGTGAAACAGCCTCCGAAGCTTCGAAAGAACAGCCATGGGCTCCACTGGGATTGCTGAGAAATAAAGGATTCCATTTTGTTGTGGCTTAAAGGGCAAGTAATCCTTAAGTGTATAAGGGCACTGCTGTGCTTTGCTGTGAAAGGATGGCTGATATCTTGTGTACATCTACAGTGCCACTGAAAACAATTTAGCCACTATGTTTGGGCTTGAAAGAAGTACCTTTTTTCGGCAGCCTGACTATAGCGGGAGTATGTGTATTTTGTAAATCCTTTCAAAGGAAAAGTCCTGTTATATTAATGTTTTCTGGGGACTTGCTGTATTAGGCCCCTTTCAAAAAGTCAGTTTTTTCGGCGGACCTGAACGGGCACTCCATGCAAGCTTCTGGAGCATTGGATGTCAGTGGTGACATATCCGCTAACATCTGACCCACTCTGAAATGCTAAAGTCAGACGTATAGTGATACGTCACCATCCGTCCCTATCGGTTTGGGTGAGATCTGATGAAAACGGACATGCTGTCTGTTTTCGTCCGATCACTCCATAGGAGACAGCGACTCTCGACAAGCCCCTCCCCGCTCAGTAAGCAGAGAGGGACTTGTCACCCGCCAGCTCAGTGGAGGTCAACGGAGGAATCTCTCCGTAGCAATGAGGCCTTTGGACGGTTCAGAGCAATAAAGGTTTGTAAAATGTGTCCGAGCCCCTATTTGAAGGAAGTTTATCCACCTACCAGGAAATGGTCTCTTTCTCAAGGTACACTGTGACCTAGTGATGGGTATTTTCGTCCTTCATTTTTCATCTGTGGGCTGATTTAGAGCGCAATTTTTATTTTTTTCTTCCATCGTAGGTGTGAGACAGGTACACTTTTTAGGACATGGGTCTTCAAACTATGGCCCTCCAGGTGTTCAGGAACTACTATTCTCGTCATGTCTGTGAATATCATTGTGTTACAATGCCTCATGGGATGTGTAGTTCTACAACAGCTGAAGGGCCGTAGTTTGAGGATCCTTGCTTTAGGATAACGGAAGATCTTTAGATAAAAGTCTTAGTTCTGCAATGACTACTTTTCTGGACTTGCCTGCTGAATGAGCAATTGACAGCTAATCCGGGCCTATGCCTTTTGTGAGGAATGATTTCCCCACCAAGCTTTTATTATGTCTGGTCATCAACTTCAACAAAGAGTTAAGAATCAGTGTAGTCCTCAGTGAAAAGAGCTGCTGTTTTTATTGGCCCTTGTCTAGCCATTTACCTCAGGTTGAACTCCAGCCCAGAAAACAGGGCTGTGTTGACCCCAATGGGCTTGAACGTTACTCCATAGACCCTTGCACACCCACTAGAGCTCTCCTGAAAGGCACTGACCTTCTCACCCCTTTCTGTCTCCATGGTGCTTTGTTTTTCTTTCTTGGCCATGGATTTTCTTTATGTATGCCATCTCCCTAGGGACATGCTTTTTTTTAATTTTTTTTCTCTTTTAGTCCTGTTCTGTTTTTAGGCTTGCTGTACATACACATATATGCATTAAGTAACCACCTATGAAATGGACATCTATTTTATATATTCGTTAATGCCCCATGCCTATTCTGTTTTTAATTCACCTTTTTCAAAACAAAAATTATATAACCTTACCTTAGCCTGTTGAGAGTTGAACTGTAGTATTCTTCGTTGAGTAACTTTCTGTCAAATATCAACCCTTTTTTGTACATCTAAAACTTCTTGCATAGATTTCTGTAAACTTGAAGCCCTTCTCTAGGATGATGATAGTCGTAACATGGCTGTCAATGCTAAACCTACTCCTGGTGCTTTGCTGAGTTCATGAAAAGCATGTCACAATTGAATCAACAAGAAATTGATCTGCATGCATATTGTGGGTTAATAACTCGATGTACCTCAACGTAAGAATTAAAGCCTAATTAAAAAAAACAGGTTATTCACTCCTTTCTACTTATTCAATAAACTTTTGCCTTTTGCTGTGAGTTCAGATTCGTATCCCCTCCTCGAATCACTAGGAAAAATTGGGCAAGCTTGTATAACACACCCAGAAGGGCGAAAAGATTATCTGTAATTACAGCACCGGTGGTCATTTTCATTTGGCGTAATGAATGTGGGGTGGGGGGGGAGAGCTGTGATTGACATGTCATGCTGCTAGAGCATAGCTGAAGCACAAGGTAAGCTGGAAGTTTGATTGGGTGTGTCTTGCCAATTATCACCCACTGTGCCAGCCAGCCACAGGTTGTGCTATACTTTGTTTACTGCAGCCAGCGCAATTGTTGTATTACCGCTGCTATTCAAGACATGGGACTGCAGTGTTACTACAGGCCTAAGGAAAGCTAAGCTTGCCGTAGACGGAGACATTTTTATTTTCTGCAACCATGAATCCCTCCTGTGGAGCCATTTTGTTCTCCTGGCGGGGAACTTGGCAGTCAGAGAGGTGGGCTGATGTCACAACCTCTGATTTGGCCAATCAGAAGAAGGTTTGTATGTATTGCTAGAATACATTTCTCTGAAAGGCTGAGCACCAAGCAGATACTCTCTAGTGCGTTTGGGAAGACCGGAAGGCTCAGCTTGAACTCGAAACAGTGCTGTATATAACCTTAGTGGCATCACATGTTGGTGAGGGACATAGTTCCTTGGGGCCAGCTTTGCCAAATGAGGTATGTTGGGCTTCATTTTCACTGGAAAGTTGCTAAACTTTCATTTTAGGAGCCTTTGGCTTTTTTTTTTTTTTGCCAAAGCTCCTAAACCCCAACTACCATAAAAGCCTGTGTGTTCATGTACACATAGGGCTTTTGCAGAGTTTAGGAGCTGCCGTGTTTTTAGGTTACGTTACACCTCCCTTTCATGAATATAGAATCGCGTTCAGGACAGCAACGTTTTGACGGCTGTCAGGGTAGGTTAGTGTACATGTAACCTCAAGTGTACCAGCAGCTGGAGTTCAGCTTTGAAGTATATCCAAAGCCAATTTTTATTTTATTTTTTTCTCACCTATCACTGTCTCATTGGAGGGCTTGAACTTCCCCATCCTGTAGACTTAACAGGAAATACGAGGGTACAATTCCAATGTATGAAATGCTTTTTTAAGATAAAAATCTGTCGTTATGGGAATAAGCACCCACACTGGACATTTACCCACTATTCTGTTTCAGGTGGCAATTTTGGTTTTAATCTAACTTGCATTCCCAGTGACATTGATTCTCCCTAACATAGAAAGACCACCTGACCGTCATTCAAACCCCCCCCCCCCCCCCCCCCCCCCAAATCACCTTCTGCAAATCCCCAAAAAGTTTTGCCTTTTAGGTATACTTTAAAGGCAAGTTTGGCAGTTAAAAAAAAAAAAAAAATGTATGGGTATTTTGGCTGAACATTTTTCATCTTTATTTTATCCTCCTCTTAAACTTTCGACTCGGTTTTGCTTTTCTGCTCCGTTGTTGTCGGCCTGCCTGGAAAACGCCCACATAATTATAGATTTTCCACATTGCAAGTTCCCCATGGCTTAATTGAAACACAGGAGTCTTTGATGTTTGCGAAGGATGCTGCGACTTAAATGTTGCCCCTGACCGCCAAAAGTCTTCCACTTACTCTACCTCAACCTAAATATTTTTTTATTTTTTTATTTTTTTTATTTTGTACCTTGTGCTTAAAATCTGAGTGGGTTTCACTGTTGGCAAGCAGGTGTGAGGCCTGGCCGACAGCCAGGGAGTAAGTAGAGGCAAAGGGACAGATTGTCGCCATGCAGTTCCACCACACGTGGAGACAGCCTATTGATGAATCTCTGGCAAGAAGCCAAGCACCCTGCTCCTTCCCTCCCCACACCCCCCCCCCGTGAGGCGCGAGCGTACGAAAAAAAATATGGCTAGACAGAAAAATTGATCACGTAATTTGATTTGACATAAGGCAAAGTGGAAAGAGGACAGGGAAAAAGCTACAGTCTCAGCACTGCATTAGCTGAGCAGGAATTGATGTAAGAGAATTTATGGCTGCCCGATTTTATTTATTTTTCCTCAGGAAGTGCATTTATAGAGACCTCACCAAAAAGGGGGTCAGAGGAACCTCCAATAATATGGGTATGAATGGTGACTCTGTAGTCTAGGAAACACTGGGTTTATGAAGAAAAAGTCCCCCCCGTTAACCGATGAGAACAGATTTTGTAGAGATCACTCGTTGGGCAACATGTTTTAATGCCGGTCGATTACAATCAGCCCTTATTAACCGCGCTGTACAAATAAACCACTAGGCTTGCTGACGTCGAGCGGTTCTCAAACCTTGCAGACACATAGCTGTCTGCTGCAAGCTCTCCAGACTCGGCTGGCTTTATTATTTCTTTCCATTTCCCCCCCCCCCTTTGATCAGTCTGAGGCTGTACTTACCATAGAAGGTCACGTTTGTACGGGTTTAGGGTTTTAAAGAGCAAGGATTGTTATTGCATGTGGCATGTCAGTGCTATAAAAGGGTGAATAAAAGAATTATCTGCATGTTCAGCAGAACGTGTAGGTCTTTTATAGGTAGGATGCTAAAACCTATAGTCCTTCCATTTTTTTTGTTAGTACTATTGACAAGCTGCTGATAATTGCAACTGGTTACCGCTAAGCTCAAGTCGGAAGGCAAATTAACTCTTCCAGGTTACAATGACATGTTTTAAAAACTGGAAAAACAAATGCATGATCTTTCTGTTTTTGACGTGATTTTATTTTTTTCTGGTGTGTTAAAGAATTGGTCTACTAACATTTAACCTTTGACAGTAATTGGGTGTATAATTTGTAGGAAGGTTTACCATCGTTTGCACATTTTAAAAACCTAAATAAATTTACCTTCTACATACATACAGCCAGCAATCAAATAAGATTTTTTTTTTTTTTTTTCTTTCACCGTCACATTTTTTTCTTATTGAGGAAATGTGGGGTTCATCAGTGTCTGGTAAGCTCCTGTCTGATGTTTAGTAGACAATAGCTTGCCATCCAGGATCAAAATTAGGCTGGTTTAGCAGTAGGAACCAGACTGATTTTGATCCGTACACTGTGGTTGAGCAGAAGTCAATCTACCCAGCAGCTTCTGTTGACACACCCTGTTGGCTGGGGGGGGTGGGGGGGTTAGGTATTCGTTCAGCACTGCATGCTATAGACTGCAGAGCTGATCAATGACACATCAGTCCATATTTCCCCATGTACCTCAAATGTGTGGCTGGGGGAATTTGGTAAGTGCTTTTTGTTCAGCCCACTGGTTGAAAAAAAAAAAAAAAACACTTGTCTATGGCTAACCTAATTCTATTGTGCAGTTCAATTCCCAGTTCAGAGTGCTAATAAATATGCAGTGCATTTTTGTTTCTGCTTGCAGTTTGCACTCTGAAACATTTAGCTGTTCTGCTATGAACCACGGCCTGGGCTGAGCCACATATGCATTAGTATTACAAATTTTCCTTTTTGACTGCCTTCCAATTGTATAATATTGATCAGTACCTTTTCTGTCTGTTTTTGTTGCAGCTCTAGAGTAGGTTGTCACTATTTATTGCAGCAATTTAATTCCAAAACTCTTTTGCAATTACAAATCCGGATATAGTTCTATAAGCAAATCTGCATAAATTCATATGCAGCCTGTACATTTCACGTGCAGTTGATCAGCTGAAGTACCCTTGCAAGCTATGTACTGACTCCATTGTCTACATCTTGCCGATTGACAGTAAAACTTATTCATAGCAGGGTAAGCACCACATAGATCATTGGAGATTAGTTTGGTTTATTGAGTCGGTCTTGGCATGCATCTAAACATCAAGAACAAAACAAAAATTGCAGCTTACTAGTCTTTTTTTTTTTTTTTTTGTTCTTTCTTTTTTAAAGCTGTGGTGGCTGCATTCATTTTCATTCGTGTTTTTTTTTTTTTTTTCTTCTTCTTGATCCTACCAGAAACACTTTTCGTGTCCTAGGGTGATGACACTTGCTCATTGTATCTACAAAGGATCAGCAATGGTGCCCTAGAACAGGACTACAAAATGTCACCTCTCTCTATACCATAGGGGGAATTTGTTCTGTAGTCGGATAACTGGAACAATGAAACTGATAAGAGCAGCACAAAGTGCAGAGGACATTATCTGCTTGCAAAAGTCATTTGTTTTTAGTTATGGAACAAACATTCAAACCCCTTAGAGCCCATTCACTCAGGGGCGACAGCCACCTGACAAGTCACGTCCTGCACTGCTCAATAGAAATATTCTAATATGAGCGACGCAAGTCGCTCCGACTTAGAAAAAGGTTCTTGTACGAATTTGGGGGCGACTTGCATTGACTTCTATATAGAAGTCATTTTGCAAGTCGCCTCTGAAATCTTCATGTTGCTTTGCCGAGTCGCCCCCAAAGTCGTGCAGCCCCAGTGTAAATGGGCTCTTAGTGGTATATTCAAAAGACCCAAAGGTAGCAAAAACTATATATTTTTTTTTTTTTTGCATGGCCATTTTAGATAAAAATGTTTAATGCAGGTTTTTACGTGCTATCCTGAAATTTCCAGAGTTATAGCATTGCATTTGTGCCTCAACTCTAATCAAGTCTGCAGTAACAGGACCATTCCATTATTTTTCTTGGCAAAGCTGAAGTCTTCGTACCAGGGGCCGTATTCACTATGGTTCCTATGCCTGTACCAGTGTCTTTATGCTGCGATGCCAGGAACAATTCGGATGTCATAAATGTCTGAGCATTTCATGGATCATCCTTCTGCCAGCATATGTCTACTACGAGGAACAAAGGGAGGGGCTGCTTAGTATTATCGGCTTCCTGGTCTTTTGGCCCTGGTAGCAGACATTAAAAGTAATTGGTCTTGAAAAGGAAGGCTTAATACAGCAAGCTGCCCAGCAAGGACTGAAAGCTCTGTCTGGGATTTGATAACAGCATTGACCTAGGCAAATCCTTACATGGCAGAAGCAAATCTCCTTAGTTGTCTCCCCTTGAACCTGCAAATGACATTCCTTAGCATTAATTACTGCAGTCAAGTTCTGAATATAGTCAAGCAAAAAGTGGCACAGGTGGCTAAAATGCTGTAATACAGAGGCTCTTTTATCCAGCATAAAAAGTGTTACTTGCTTTTTTTCAGTGTGAAAACCAATAAATATATTTAGCAGGATCAACCAAGAGTTGCTAACTTCCATACTAAGGCCAGCCCCACCTAAACATATTTCACTTGCAGCTAGGCACCAATTTATTGAGGAACTTCCCTCTGGCTGCTTATGCTGGAGTCCACCAGAGCTATATTTTTCCCAATAGTAGTGTGTATCTCTGTCCCAGTCAACACAAAAGGTGTTGCATGGAGCTCAAGGTTGATTCCATTTTTACGGTTTATCTTGCATTTAGAAGAGCCCATCAGGGAAGGGAGATAATGCAATTTAGTTTTGTAATGGCAGACATAGAAATTCAGATGAAAATGTCAAAACTACAAGATCCAATAAGGGTTTTCTGAATTCCAAAATAAATGCAACCACCAGGTTTCTTGCCATCTTATAAACAACTGGCTTCAGCTTGTACTACCATTAAGTGCTAGTGTGCAGGGCTCTGATACATAGTTATAATGCTGCTTGGGGTACATCCAAGTCCCAGCATGCACTACTAGCCATACATGGATTTGCAGTTCTTTATTCCTTTTAACAGACTGATGTCAAACTGAAAGTACCATCAAGAGTCCTTGTCAGCACTCACTTGGTTAAATGGCCCCCTCTGAAATAGACTATAGTTAAGTCCTTCATTTTTCCAGGCGCCTGCAAGACTGCCATTTAAATCTCCCACGAGCCTCGGCATGCTGTATGTTTTTAAGAAGCTGTACAGTGTGCCTGAGCACATGCAGCGAGCACCTAAATGCTTTTCCCTTCAACCCTGTTAAGACAAGTTCCATCCGTCTAAGCACCAAGTAGAATTAAATCCATGCTGCACAGGATAATTGCACAGAGAGTGGCAGGTATGGTTTTTTTTTCTGCCTCCCTCTGGGCGCAGCATCTTGTACGGAAAACACGTGACAATCTTAAAGGCAGCCAAAGAAGCTTTGCAAGTCTAAGACAGTAATTGGTTGACTAGCTTTGTCCTCCGAGCCGTGTGGAGGTTTCCAAAGTCACGACAGTTACTTAAGTAATTAAACTCTGAGATTTTCCACAGTTTTACATCTTGGCCCTATTAACACATCTGTTGTCTAGTACCCCTGCAATAACTATAGCAGAAATTTTACAGGAGATATGAAATCTTTTTTTTTTTTTTTTTTTGACACAGACTCCATTAGATTATCTTGTAGAATTTTGTGTTCCTTGAAAGGTACAGCTATACGAAGTGTTAACAACATCAAGAAATTTAGAAGGTTATGCCAGCCAGTCATTAGATTCACAGGTCTTGACAGTGACTCTAAGCTGAGTCCAGATTGCAGTGATTGCTGGGTCACTTTATATTACTGGATGTACGCACATTGCAGGCTTTCCAATATGCCGTGGTGGAGAATAAAGCAGATAAGCCAAAATCGGTCTAGATTTTTCCTGAAGTCATGCTCTGGATCAGTTCCATCAAACACAATCGGCCTATTTTGGTACTGTGTAGACATTTTTTTTATTTTTTTTATTTTTTTTACGTTTTTTAGATTTTGATTCTTACAGCACCCCATTGGCCTGTATATGTTGGTTGTGCATTGGACACAGTTTGGAAATATTGGGTAAAGTTTGGAATGATTCCTGTCATAGATTATGTGGTGAGCTCTGTTGGGCCTATTGAATGGAGTGTCTACTTCAGTGCAGTTAATACAGTGGCCTCCTTACTAGTCGGTGCGACAGGTACACTTTATAGAACTGTGGAATCAGCAGTCCATAGACTGTTCTCAAGCTTTAGAGGTCAACCTGGCTAGATAATAAGCTTCTTCAGTCACTGCACAAATGTTCTTTGGCACACATCCTGATCACAAAATGCAATGCCAGTTCAAGCAAATATGACTTACAATGCATAGGAGCTGGCAGGGAACATTAGGACGGTGTATGGAATATTTTATGATTTTGGTCAATGTAATAAACCATTAAGTTCTGTGTACACATTTTATGTTTGTATGCTCAGTGGAACTGTCTGGAAAAACCTGGTAGCAAAGTGCACAGATCATCTTATTTTGTAAGCAGACAAACTGAAGTGACCCACAGCCACCAGTAGACCACAAACTGCAGCAAAATAAAATTTGGTTGCTTTTTGTTACTGTATTTTTTGCACATCAGGGTCGTGCTTTGTATAGCCTATTGGAATAAACCTGAAAGAGTTAATGTATGAAGAGTGTCGTTTACTGTGTAATTTGTTAATGCTTTCGGGAAAGCGCAGGGTTGTAATGCAGGTTGAACTGGCTTCTGTTGATCCCAAATCAATACATTTTAATGTCCATTAGCTGTGCATTCAGGTAAAAAAATAAAAATCTAGAAAGCGCTTCTCAGCACTGCATGTTGGGGAAGTTAGGTGTTTGTTCCCATCACAGAATGGAATAATTGTATAGTGTTTATATTTTTTTTTATGTAATCTCCCTAAAGATGACAGTTCTAGGTCTCCTCTTGAATAGTATTTGATGGCCGTGAACAGGGGCGCCAGATGCTGGCAGTAGTACAGAGTTTATTTTTGGACATCCAGTTTCCCTCGTAGCCAGCACTTTATATACAAGATCTTCACTACTACTGAAATAGCCAGGTTACCCACACATGAACCCCTTTTCAGGAAAATTTGTTTAGGACTTTATTTACAGAGTTTATTCAGTGTATATCTGTAGGCAACTTTTACAAATAACTGATCTGATATTAAGAAAGTAGGGTGGCAAATAAAAAATGTTTTGCACATGTATGTGGTCATTTTGGAACTAGTTCCATTTTCTCCTGAAAAATCTTAGTGATTGTTAAGGCAGGAGGTATTTTATTTGAATGCATTCTATGCATTAAAGGGGTTGTAAAGGTAAAAAAATAAAAATTCCCTAAAAAACTTCCTTTACCTTTAGTGCAGTTCTTTCACTTGCCTCATCCTTCAATTTTGCTTTTATTATTTCTTCTGAGAAATCCTCATTTTCTGTTCTGTCTGTAACTACACACAGTTAATGCAAGGCTTTCTCCCTGTTGTGGAGAATGCCTCTTGAGGGGGGAGGGGGCGAGCAGGCGTGTCGGGACACCCACTAAAACACCCCCTTTCTCTATCTGCAAAGTAGAGAGCGTCCTGACTTGCCTGCTCGCCCTCTCCCCCCTCAAGAGGCTTTCTCCACACCAGAGAGAAAGCCTTGCATTACGGTGTGTAGATAAAAAGCCTTGTGTGCAGCAGCCACCCTAATACTTGGCTGAGCCCCTCTCTATCCATCTATTTTTGCAGGAGACTCTCAACTGCCTGCCCTGGACCCTCCTCATTGGCTAAGGCAGCAGTGGAGCACCATTGGCTCCCACTGCTGTCGGTCAGTGAGCCAATGGGGTGTGAGGCCTAGCCAGAGCTCCCATGTCTGAATGGACACTGAGCTGCAGCTCGGTTCAGGTGCCCCATTGCTTGCTGTGGGGGCACTTGCCAGGAAGAAGGGACCAGGAGAGCCGAAGAGGCTATTCTGTGCATATCCTCTACATAGAGCAGCTAAGTATATAACATCTTTGTTTTTAAGAGGGGGGAAAAAAAACACTTTACAATCTAAGCCCTGGTTCACACTGGAGCGTTTTGACATGTCAAATCGGCAATTGCACCATCCTAATTGGTGCGACGCCACATATGCGGTACTGCACGGATTTCAAAAATTAGCTTCTGTACTACTTTTTGCGATGTCTCTGAAATCGCATCCGAAAACGGGGCCGACCAAATGCGGGACATACATTGTGCGAGTTCAGCTGAACTCCCATGGCTTAATTCCTGCAGCTCAGTGTGAACCTGGGCTAAGGTTTTGAGAACTGATCTGTCTATACATGACCAACTATATAGAATGTTGCTTTTTCAGCCATCATATACTTTTACATTCCTAACAAACGGATTTTCTTTTATCCGGAAAAGGGGCGACTGCTTAATATTCAGTTCTTTTACATGCTATATAGCAGGGGTGGCCAACCAGTGGCCCGCGGAGCCCTCTGATGTGGCCCGCGACCTCCTTCTCTGGAATGGAGGGTTGGCAAGCCCAGATCACAGGTTGCCAACCCGCCATACCACAGCATCAGTGTTGTAAATGAAGCTGGTGGTAGAGGAAGAAAGCGGCTGCGGATCAGAGCCCCATAAGCCAATGTTTCCTCTACAGTGCCGGCTTTTGTCGCAGGCGGAGTCTATGGCAAAGTTCAGCTAACCCGCAGGATAGACACAGGTGCACACAATCGGCCTGACCAAATGGGACCCTTAATTCACCTCCTATAGAGCGACAGATGTCTGTTTACACCTGCCTACCTCCAATCCGAAAAACAGAAGGGAATTTGTCCCCTTTTATCTGGGCTGATAGGAGGGCCTATAGAGTAGCCGTGACCTGTCATCCACCTGCTCCGCTCATTGTGGCCCTCGACTGGTTACCAAGTTGCTTAAGTGGCCCCTGCTCTTCAAAAGGTTGCGCACCCCTGCTATATAGTGTCATTTAGGAGCTGCAGTATTTCAGTTGTGTAAGATTAGTATAGTAATATTTGTCAGCTAATGTGTACGTCTGTTAAATAGAAGGGCTAGGACAGATATTCTGAAACTGGAGCAAGATTTAGGTGTTGGCCATATACATGTAGGATTTGCCGCCTACATTTTTTTTTTTTTAATGCTGTGGCTTTATTTTTAAAATGGTGGTGGTGATCTGTATAATTTGATTTCAAGAGGACATTGGTCATTGACTATTTGAGCGTCAGTCTTTTTTGATTATGAGGGCACTAACTGATTTGCATACCTTTCTTCAGTACCCTGAAATCTAACTTCCAACTCCGTGTATTAATGTGTAAAGGCCCGTACATTGGCATTTTAATGTGTGCACATGTATGTATATACACAATCTCTAAGGTCAGTTTAAGGCATAAAATAAGCTTCTGCACAGGTTCAGATGACTATACCTGTGAAGGATTCCACAGCAGAGGAGGCTCACTATGTGAGTGGGTACCACTAAACCCAACTGGTGGTGCATGTCAGCTAAAGATGTGTTGGTGGTCGTGCTGACTGAGCTATGATTTAGCAGGGGTGATTCAGCTTAAACAGATTGTACATTTTCCCCAGCTTACTCAGACTGTTATTTCCTTCCTTTTTACAGGGAAAAAAAAATCTATTGTAGAGAGGAATGCACACAGTGTGGAGCCGGGCGGGGGGGAGTCTCGGTACAGAATACTGCAGAATACAGCCAAGAGTATCCCAGCATATAGCCGACTAACTGCAACAGCCTAATGCAGACATCCCCTTAGTTTTTATGTGGCCATTGTATGTAAACATAACTGTAATCTGGTCACAGGCTTTTTGAACAGACTATACAAATGTCAACTGCGGTATTGTAATAGAAACACAAGACAGTGTAAGTCATTTAAAAAAAAATCCTTATTTTTATGCAAGGTTCATAGGTTGTGGAAATTATGAAAAATCCCATAAATATTCTGGCTAAAGTGAAAATACAGGAATAAGTTTCACTTGAACTTATAGTAAAGAGGTCCCTAACCTTGTGTCTTGGTGCTGTCAGATTCTTGGCAATAAATAGACTCGGGTGTGGCAAGTAATTTTGAATCGTGAAAAACTGCTTAATTTTGTGCAAATCTACAGTTGGAGATTAAAATGGCTATGAGATCTGTTTGGCTTGCCATAAGATTGGTATTTTTATCTATCTATCCATTCCTGAGGTTTAGATTGCCCCATCACTCAAGACTGCCAAGCAGATGGCACCACTTACTACAATTAAGAGTCGCAGGGTGATGGAGGTCATCCTTGTGCTCACTCTGCTCTTTCCTCCTGTCAGCATTTTCCTTGTAAACATATTTGCATGTAGCACCCCTGATTGTAACCTAGTACTCCCCCCCTCCCCCTCCAGATAGGACTAATTGTATAGAGGATTGCAAGATGAAAACATTCTCTTCATTATTCTTTTTTTTTAAACCCTCACACCTATCCTCATTGACTATTTGCAGAAGTTGATGTGCACTTTGCACTACGTCCTCTAAACACTTAACATTAATATAAGGTTATATTTTTTACTTCAGAACAGCAGATGCTCGCAGTTGTGGGAACAGAGCCCAATTTCTCTGTGTTTGCTTATAACCATAGACATGTCTAGAAATTTGAAGCCTCTGTCCTTACCTCTGCCCTAGTAAAAACCTATTTGCAAATGAGCAAATACAAATGTGGCCTTTTGCAACTTTCCCAGCCTGGCAAGTTCCTAGAAGGCATAAACAATTCCAGTGTTCATATCAGCATTCATGACTTGTGCAATACTATTATTTTTTGGTGTTTTTATTGCTGGAAATTAAAGTGGATTTTCAAAATAAATAAAATGGTAACCCCTTGTCAGACTTATCTGTAGTAATTCAGAGGAACCATCTTTGGAAAGTGTTGTATTCTGACACTTGGTTCATAAACCATTGCTGTGCTCCAAACTCTTATGAGGCGCTTGTTTAGTTCAGACATGTTCTGAGTTAAAAGGGTTCTCTAGCCCTTGTGGTGTATGCCCCTAATGGATTAGTCAAGCCTACATTTGTATTTGTGCTGCCTGTTCCATCTCAGTCCCACTACTCATTCTGCTTTTGCAGCAGGGGCAGTTTCTTTCTTAAAGCGGATCTCCACCCTAAAGTGGAGTCGCGCTGATCGGAACCCTCCCCCCTCCGGTGTCACATTTGACACCTGTCAGGGGGGTGCAGATACCGGTCTAAAGACAGGTATTTGCACCTACTTCCGGCCACAGCAGAGTAGGGCAAAAGATGGGTTTTCCTAGCTTTCCGTCGCCCCCCCCCCCCCGTTGTGTGCTGGGAACTCTCGGCTCCCAGCACACAGCGGGAGCCAATCGGAGGGCGCAGCGCGACTCGCGCATGCGCCGTAGGGAACCGGGCAGTGAAGCCGGAGCGCTTCACTTCCTGGTTCCCTCACCGTGGATGGAGGGGGGAGCAGCAGAGACGAGCGACTGCTCGTCTCTCTGCTGCAGACGGCGCTGGACTCCAGGACAGGTAAGTGTCCTAATATTAAAAGTCAGCAGCTGCAGTATTTGTAGCTGCTGGCTTTTAATATTTTTTTTGTTAATGGGCCATCCGCTTTAAGGATTTAAGCCTGCCATAGACAGATAGAAATGTCTTATTCAACGGGAACTGGGCCCATCCATCAGTCGATTTCAATACAACCAGCCTGTTGGGTTACTTTCACTTGATCACCGCCCCGCAACTATAGCCACCAGCAGTGATCATTGTATTCTGCAAGTGGGGAACACTCCCCGCAGATAGAACACACAGGAGGGGGATTCCACCATCAACACGAACTGTTGAAGGAATCTAGCAATTTGAAGATTGCATGATGTTTAACCTGCCTTAAGCCTAGTACACACTAATATTTTATTTATTTTTCCGATCAGCCCAACGGGCTAAACAAAAAACATCTCGGATCAGACCTGCTTTACGAACAATCCAATGTTAGTACAGCGATTTCCGCTGCCATGTTTTGTGACACAGGGACTGCCCCCTGTCTCAGAATGCTCTGGTCAGTGCTCTCAGCCATTCTGCAGACCTTTTTTTGTCATGCTCCACGCCTGGCTTCTGTCGGACACACCGGCCGAATGTCAGACGGTTTCTATTGAAAACCAGACGATGTCGCCCAGCACACCCATGTGTACTAGGCTTTAGTCTCCATAATAATAAAAATACCAGACATTGACATCATTGTCCGCAGCAGGTAGATGGCTCCTGGGGGGGCAGAGATGGTGCTGGCTGGTAATGTAGCAGAATTTGGAAGATACTCTGATTTCAAATGAGAAAGTGGAAAGGGTTAACTCTTAGTCTTCTTTTTCCCCCCTATCATAATTGCATGCATTGTGTGCTGTTGCCATTTATCAATGGACTGGTAACAAGACTGTTTCTAGCACCAAGGAAAGGAGTGGCTTCGGACAAGGAAAGAGAATTAAAGAAGGCAATTGTTTTCAGTCTCATCCTCACTTCAGACACAGAGTGTCTCTGATTACACATTCTGCCTCTCAAAGTTTAGTGTTGAAGTCTGTTTTGTCTAGTACAATGGTATCCAGACACTGCTTGCCTGGAATCTGCTCCATGCTATGTTGTGCTTTCCGCTAACAGGCAGACTCCTGGATTTTCTTTTTTCCTGATGGATGTTTTAGTTCTTCCAAAAGTCAGATGTACGTTTTCTTGGAGCTTGTAGCCACTCACCTTGCTACTGACAGTTTTAATACCACAAGAGCTGCACTTGGCCATTTTTGTCAGGAATGCTTTAACAAATTTGATGGGTAATTTTGAGGGGTATTTTTTCTTTTATTTCAACACAGTGGGGATTACACTATCAGTGGCCACGGGCAAAAACATCAGTACATATGAGCAATTTTGGCACCATGTCTGTTGCTGTAGGATAACTGTAAAATACTGATCTACCCACTGTGAATTTCTGTCTAGCACTTTAACACTATGAAATGCTACAACTTTGAGGTTTGCCTTAAACAAATAAGTGAAAAGTCTCAGACAGGCGCCTGTTGTGGTTTTTGCTGTTGGTAAGAACTAGTTAGTTTTCTCGCAGTGTAAATGAGATGGTAGCGAAACAGGAAAGACCTCACCCTAAGACTAATCGGAAAATTACCCAACTCCATTGCTTTTATCGCATGTAATTGTGCAGCAGCAAAATGTAGTTCCAGTGTGACCTTTAGGAACCAAGATTTTTTGCTAGGTTAGCCCATTAAACGTATCTCTGTCCTTGGGCTTCATGTACGCTGGACATTTTAAAACCTCCCCTGATAGAACTTGACAGTAAACAACGTTTTTAAAACGTCTATTTTGCCACGTTTGCATTTTAGGAGTGATTAAAAATGTATTTCCATTAAAAACGCATGTAATCGAAACAAGGCTAAACGTGAGTTACCTCGTTTACAAGCTCTTGCAGGATTTTGGAGTTTCAAATTCCTCTGAACATCCGTTCTGAATGCATCTTTTTGCATTCCAAAAAAATGCTTTTAGACTCAACTGCCTAGAAATGGCAAACAACCCTGTGTATATGTACTAAGAATACATAGAGAGTTCAGGGGAAACTGAAAAATATGCCCAACTGCTCCTAAATGTCTGTTTTACCAGCAGCGGTGTACAGGAAGTTTTAGGAGAACTTTGTTTCCCTCTTAAAGCGGAGGTTCACCCAAACTTACATTCTAAAGGAATCATTGCACAACGCACATACTGAATTGGCACAACATTTAAAAAAATAAAAACAAATACCGGATTATTGTCACTAAACTGACTTCCCCTCCTGTGGAAGTAGCTGTATCTTATCCTTTTCCCGGTGCCGCCATGCGATATGGGATTTATTTGCAATGTTTTCTGGGAGCACAGTGTCGTGCTACCCAAAATGCAATGTGGAGCGCCGTGCCTTGAAATCTCGATTTTACACATGAAGTGACACGTCGCGTCTCTAATTGCGCCATTTTATGAACTGGCATGCAGGTAAATATTGCCATTAGGTTTACGGCGCTACTCTGTGGGAAAGACTGCGCAGACGTGAGAATGAGCGGTGACTGCTGGGAGATCGGCATTCACCATTTCCGGGAAGTGATTGCTTGTGGGCTTCACAATGCCCACAAGCAAAATGGAAACCCACACACGTATTTTTTTTATAAATCCTTCTTTGGCGATAAAACCAACATCGGTTATATACAGCTACCAAACAAGTGAGTGTACATTAATATAGTTATACCACAGGGAATGCTTAAAAAAAATAAAAAAATTGCTTGGCTGCAGAACCCCCTCTTTAACCACCTGTCCACCGCCCACCGTCAAATGACGGCGGGCGGAGGACTCCATTGTTCTGACATCACGTCATATGACGTGATGTCTGCGGGGATCCCGTGATGTCTGTCTGCGGGGATCCCGTGCGAGTGCCCGGCGGCAACGATCGCCGCCGGGCACATGCGATTGCCCAGTAACTGAGTGAGGACGTGGAGCTCTGTGTGTAAACACAGAGCTGCTCGTCCCTGTCAGGGAGAGAGGAGAGCGGTTGTGTCCCTTGTACATAGGGTCACCTCCCCCAGTCACCCCCCCTCCCCCTACAGTTAGAACACTCATAGGACACACATTTAACCCCTTCCCGGCCCCCTAGTGGTTAACCCCTTCACTTCCAGTCACATTTATACAGTAATCAATGCATATTTATAGCATTGTTCACTGTGTAAATGGTCCCAAAAATGTCACAGAAGTGTCCGCCATAACGTCGCAGTCCCAATAAAAAAATCGCAGATCGCCGCCATTAATAGTAAAAAAAAAATGCCATAAACTATCCCCTATTTTGTAAACACTATAAATTTTGCGCAAACCAATCGATAAACGCTTATTGTATTTTTTTTTAACCAAAAATATGTAGAAGAATACGTATCGGCCTAAACTGAGGAAAATTTTTTTTTTTTATATATATATTTTTGGGGTTATTATAGCAAAAAGTAAAAAATATTGCATTTTTTTCAAAATTGACATTCTATTTTTGTTTATAGCACAAAAAATAAAAACCGCAGAGGTGGTCAAATACCACCAAAAGAAAGCTCTATTTGTGGGAAAAAAAGGACGCCAATTTTGTTTGGGAGCCACGTCGCACGACCACGCAATTGTCAGTTAAAGTGACGCAGTGCCGGAAGCTTAAATTTCGTCTGGGCAGGAAGGGGGTGTAGGTGCACAGTAGGCAAGTGGTTAAGTTTGGGTTGGGATGGTCCTGACTTGACCACTCATGCAGCTGCGGAGCTTGAACTTGACTCTTTGGTTTCATCAAAATGTGGCATGAGAATTTCTTGATACTTTGTAACTGCAAAGCTATTGGCGTTTGTGTTTCAATTAAAAGGGGTAAACAAATTGTATTGTTTCAGGGTTGTGGGTGAGCAGAACCCCTTTCTACCTGAAGTCCATTGTCAAATGTAACAGGAAATGCCATGCTGATTGGTTTCAGCTATACCATTGTTGGCATCTGTAGCTTTCAAGTCATCTAGATTTTAAATTGTGGTTTCTGCTTTTTGTTCGAGGGGTACCACCTTTGAAATCTGTGCTCACAAGGCCAGCTGAGTTTAAAAATTGTTTCACGTAGCAATGTGAATGTTTTCTTGATCCAATGCAGAATCCACAAACGATAACTGGCAGACTCTTTGCTAGCCGTCACCTTGGCTGCTGTTATTGCATTGCTCAGCACCCACATGTCACGGTTTATTTTATGGAAACTGTTTGTTTCTGCCGATGTAATAATGTTTTCTTTCCCCTTTTTTGCTAAACCAAGTTTCAAGTCGTTGAACTTTAATAACAGGTCTCCCTGGAAAATGGGCCTCTGCCAGTGTGACTATAGAGATTTCCACCTTGAGGTCATTGGTTCAAATCTGGTTTTGCTCGCTGGTGTCTGACTTGCTATTATCTACAGCGAGATGTAATTATGCTTGGCGCTTTTGGGCAGGCATGCCAGAGACCAAAGCATGTAAACTCATTTGAACCAAACCATTTTGTGTGTGTGTGTGTGTGTGTGTGTGTGTGTGTGTGTGTGTGTGTGTGTGTGTGTTTTTTTTTTTTTTTCTTCTTTCTGAAAGGAGGGTAAAATGCGTGTTTCAACTTGTTTCCTAAAATCTGTTTGCCTTGGCTTGTTCACTATTTCCATGGTACAGTTTTTCCAGTAAGCTGTCTTTTTGGTCTTTGCACCACATTACGCTTCCTCTTCTTCTATGCTTTAAAAAAAAAAAAAGGCCCAAAATCCTAGGTGCACCTTTGGGCTTTCAAGGAGCATAAATTATGCATTTAGTTTCCTGACTACCTAATGCATAACACAAAGTTGTTACTAAATTGCTTCTACCATAAATCATATGCATACTTAGAATTGCACCTCAAAACACATACGTCTACAACTCGTGAGAATGGCAATATCGCGTGCGGGACCTTTTCACAGCTAGTCAAATAGAGGGGCACAAAGTCCAAGGAAGTACCTACAGGTATTCAAAGGACATAAATTACAAGAGACATGGTCAGCAAACAGGCAAATTATTGGTCTGGGCCGCAGGAAGTGTTCTGGTCAAACAGGCCAGGGTTAGTGCAAGCAGAGGCAACAATTGGTGTGGCGGTGATCAGGGACTATGACTGGTGTGTGGGTTGATGATCAGGGACAATGACTGGTGCAGTGGTGAATAGGGATAATGACTGCCTGGTCTCGCGACACAGTATTGCTGTGGCGGTGATAGATGATGGCTGGCAGCACTGACATGCGGTGATTTCGGAGCATGATACATGATCACTGCCGCAGCGGTACAATGTCTCCATAGTAAAACTGCACCTAATTATTTTTTTTATTTTTTTTACAGTTTGCGTATTGCATTGATCACTGTATAAACGATCAGTATTACTGTTCAAAGGTTTAATTCTGGAAACTTTTTACTTCTGTAATGGGACACTTCAGACAACACTATAGTTTAGTTGTACAGTCCAGCCTAGTATTGGTTGTTCTATTGTAGCAACACCTCCATTGTAAAAGAAAAAAAAGCTACCTTTTTGTTACTGTGCCTGCCTGAAGATCTTCATAATTTTTTTACAAACTTTATTTCTTGCTTATGTAGATCAATTCCTTGTCTTTTTTCCAAAATTGTGATACATTCGATGTGGAATTCTTGTAGGGCCTTAGCAACACAAGTCTTAAAAGTAGAATTTGCCGCACCTGCTCATGAGACGCCCTGTCCTTTTTACGTGTGTGTTAAAGGGAATGATGTTCCTGCCAAGAGGTCTTTTCTATGCTTTAGGGTGATTTACAGTCCAAGATTCAAACCACTTGTGGAAAAGTTTAAAGCAGGAGTTGGCATTTTACCCAGAATCCAGTGCAGCTGTGGCAGAGTGAAGTCACCCGCTTAACAACCATCACAAACAAACATAGACTGCGCTGTTCTGATGCACGCTACATAAAATATTCCTTCTATGTGCAGGCAAAGGCAGACGTTTGTCATTTAGGGAGGGTTCTGAGAGGGTCCTTGAAGGGACCAGTTCCATTTCAGTCGTTGCTAAAACCGTTAGCACACTGAAGTCACATTTAGCCTGTCCCATCGTTGGGAACTGCCAAGAGGATTTCTTTTCTGGGTGTTATTGGGGCTACAAATTTTCACACTTTTTTTAAAAGGAATATTCAATTTTTTTGTGGGGGTGGTGGGAGTATTTTATGGCAACTTGTATTGACAATCCCCAGCATTTTTTTTTTTTCCAAGCTTGCCACTAGAGGGCACCATCAAGTTTGATACCATGAAAGGGGTCGCTAACATATCTTCAACAGCTCTAATTTACAGCTCTATTATAAACCAAAAAATCGTTTTAAATGTTTGCCAGCAAGCCCCTCCTGCTGCATTCGTGCATATGTGTATCTGAAAACATACAGACAAATGTTATCCACAAAATACTACTCAATCTTCTAATCAATCATACAGTTTAATGAAGTAGACCAATGACTATTACTTTAAAGCTGAATTTAATTACATATTTAGTTAACGCCATGATATGAGTATGTAATAAAAGGGGTATGTAAATTCTCCTCTTTTAAGAACCGTTAACAGCTGAGATCTGCATTAATTTTCCACAATAGAAAGGAAAGGTAGAGATGTGTTAAGTGACTTTCTGTAATCTTGAATGTCTGTCTTCTCTCTTACAGATTTCTTCAGAACCCCCAAGTAAAAAGTCAAAATTAGACGATGCCATCATCCACTCCCCTAGCTCGACTGAGAAGGACAAGTCGTCAAGTTGGTTACGGAATTTATCAAACTCTAGCAAAGTAGGTTTACTTCTCTACATATGTTTATCTATATACTTCACCCTTGTATTAAGAGTACCAATCACTCACCCACAGTGGTAGGTTGCATTTTTTGTGTGGACCCACTAGTCCAAAGACCTTTATAGGCAGCGAGGGTAATGGCAATAAAAACCACACTGACATTTTTGGATTGCGTTTTTAAAGTTTTAATTAAAAGGAGTTTTTTTTTTTTTTTTTTTTAAATACAAAATCTATCATCCTATATTGATAGTTGAACAACTGTTTGGAAAGTTCAGCTGATCTCTGCAATGAACTCTTTAAGTGGATGTAAAACTCGGAATATGATTGTGTTTTTTTAATGGTTTTGCCATAATCTGTTGCCAAAACAGATTCATTTTGTGAGAAGCTGAACTTTGACATCAGTCTTTCATTTCAACCTAAAAAACTTTGCAACAAAATTGCCTAAGAAATGGGGTTAGATACCATTTTATTGATTAAAAGAAAAATAAACCTCATGCAGGTTTTTGGTATGCAAGATGTGTTAAGGTAAAAAATAAACTGATAAAAGAAGTCATGCAGCTAACTGAATATAACCCTAAGGCTGCATTCACACGATAGCCTTTTGAATCGCGGACAGATTTTCTGCGCATCTACCTGCAATTTGACAGAACCGAGGTGTAAATGACAGCCCTGGACTCGCATTCGAGATGGCATTCATTTAAACGAAGCCTCAAATCGTGCTGCGGGTCTGCTGTGCGATAAATCGTGCTGCAATCACAGCAACCCGCATTGTGTGATTGTCAGACAAAAAATCGTTCAGGAGCTACTTTTGGGTGACACGTGCCCTGCAATTGCAGCACGATTTATCATGCGACAATGGCTTTAGACCCGCACCACGATTTGAGGCGACATTCAAATGAATGGCATTGTGAATGCGAGTTCCGCATTTTGTCATTAACACCTCGGCACTGTTAAATCTCTGGGAGATCCATGGCAAATCTTCCCACGGTTTAAAACGCTGTAGCGTGAATGCAGCCTTAATGTGAGAAAGTAGACTTGGGCCTACATTTTATTTTTTTCCAAAAGCTAGGTTTTTGGCACATGTTGGAAGATGAGGTAAGTGGCTTTCCGATGCCTCAGACTCAAGAACTTCCACAGTCCCACCTCGCCCCAAAACCCCAGCAGGATCTTATTCAAGCTTCATGTTTATTGGCAGGCAACAACTGCTCAGGGTCTTAAATGTAATCTGGCTCATCCTTTCCAGTGAAAGTTGCTAAGCAATTAGGGCCAACATGGCAACCTAAGGAGGGAGCAAGGAATGTACAGCAGTGGCTGCTTATGAAAAATGAGAGCGTAGGCTCTAGCCAAAAACCACAGGCTGTGTTAAATATGTCTGACCAGGTGTGCAGCACAGGTGAAAGAGCCAGACTGCCAAGTTGCAGCCACGGCACAGCCAAGTGTCCAGCCGCCTGTGACACGACACACAAATCATACATACAGCTTGCAAGAGTATCGCCTCTGCATTCTGTTTGTAAACTGAAGCCGATAAGCTTATGAATAGAACAGAATCACAAGAAGCGTTTACACAGAACAGGGTCATGCTCGAGGGTTGCTTTGTAACTTTGCTGTTCAGTTACTTCCCCATCCACTTTTAACCGTACAGGTTTATAGCGAAGGTCATTTGCACATGGACGTAATCATTTACTGATGTATCTTGTCAACAGACAGATCCTGTGTAAAATTTCCTGTAAAGACCTTGTATTAAGGAGTTTGTGTATACGCATCTAAAATTCTTAATTGACAGTGTTGTAATATACACACGGAAACCTGTGTATAGACAGGCTTATGTGCGTAAAATGACTACGCTCAAATGTTACATTTTAGTACAATGGCTCTGTATTCATTGCTGTTTTACTGATATTTACACATCTGCATGCATTATTCCATAGACAACAATGCATCTATGATGAGATCAGTAAAAACATGACTCTACAAGAGGCCTTAAAGGAGCTGCTAAGGACAGAAGTGCAATAGGTAATTGCATTTTTGCAGCTCATTAGTTGTTTGGCGAGTAGGATATGCTAGTTGTGTTTTAAAAGTGAGTTCTACCATTACCCTTAAAAGACTCACCGGTGTTCCGTTGCTGTGGATCTCCCATCTACCTTTAACACTTTGTATGATCTAAATTTATATGACTATGTTTAATGACCATGAACATACTTGTGCCGTGTATTTTTCTTCAAAATCTTTTCTTAATTTTTACAGAACACAGGATATGTCCACCCTCGGCAGCGCCTATCTGCTTTCCGGCCCTGGTCCCCTGCCATTTCAGCAAACGAAAAGGAGATTCCAACTCATCTACCCACCCTGATCCGAGATAGGTAAAAAAAAAAAACAAACGATGCAAATCACATTTTAGGACTTTCATTGTTGTGGTTGGTTTAATTTTATATATTTTTTTATTTTATTTCTTCTTTAGTTTTTATAATTACAAAAGTTTTGAGAACCTCGTTGCCCCCAATGTTGCCCTGGCACCTCCAACCCCACAGAAAGTCATCACAAGCCCTCTTTGTGCCCCTGCGGTACCAAGAAGTAATCAAACATCGGGTAGCCCTGCCCATTCTCGAAAGCGAAGGCCCACAGCAGAATTGCCCTCAGCACCTGAAGCCCCCACTCCTTCGGTCACAACTCGGGAAGAGGACAAGGAGTCTGAAACGGAGATTGAGGTGGAAAGTAGAGAAGAATGTAAGTGTGAGTTGAATTTTACATTCCTTTTCCAACGTACTGTGTGTCAAATAAGTTGTATGATTTTATAGTATTTGTATAGCCAAGCCCAAATGTGGCCCAAATATTCATCACATGGAGAGTAGGCAGAGTTATGTAGTCGAGCACACAGGGAAACTGACACCGCTTGGGATTTCAGTGGAGATAAGAGGAACACCCCAAACAGTAAGTGCCCTCATGGCCATAGCACTCGGTGCTACTACTACTTGGGTGGCTCTGGTTGCTCATTTACCTGAAATGACACTTGGGTCCTTGCTGCGCGGGCACTTTTGTAGGGGACCATTATAAAAATAACAGTATAGCTTGTGAATTAATATTTACACAACTCAGAAGGTGGGTGTTGAAACAGAAATTATAGATCAAAGATTGAACGGATTATGTTTACGAGTCAAGTTCCAGTACTTCTACACTGTTCTTCTGAAGCTGGGTATCGTTTGACTGGTGGATGAATCATAAGGGTCACACACAGGTCACACTCTTGTTTGCGTCTTGAGTGTCCTATGATACGTGGCTGTATTATACAGGAAAAAGTGCCTAGGCATTTTTATTGCCCATATTTTAAAGAGCGGTTTCATACATTATATAGGATTTCATGTTGCACATTTTCACACACCTCAAAATAAACTCAGATGTTAAGTGATCTTGAGAGAGGAGCTGTGGAATGTTAGGATGCACCATACTGATACTATACGTTATGGTGTCTCCATACATCTGTTATGAGACCATTGCAGTTTAACGACTGCAAATCCCCTACAAATGGAGCTTTCTTTTGGTGGTATTTGATCAGTGCGTTTATTTTTTTGTGCTTGAAACAGAGAACAGCTGACTAATATTAAAATTATGTGTGTATATATAATATATATATATATATATATATATATACACATTTCTGCTCTAAAGCAGTAAAATGTAAAAACATTTGAATTTCTTCATCAATTTTTACCAATAGGTATTATGCTACTTGTGTTTTTTTTTTTTTTCTAGTAATATCTGTGACTTCTAGCGGGACTGCCATATTGTGGCGGGAAAATGGGACACCTAACTGACATTATATGGGAACCAGTGACCCCAATACAGTAATCGGTGCTAAAAAAAAATGCAATGTCACTGTATCAATAACACGAGCAGGAAAGGGGTTATCAGGGGCGATTTAAAGGGTTAAATGTGTGCCTAGGGAGTGCTTTTACTACTAGAATCAGTGTTTTGTGCTTCACAGAAACATAGGATCCATGTCTTCTGTACTCACGAAATGACATTCTGTCTAGTTTTACATAGGCAAGCTGACATTCTGTCAGAGTAACAAATGTTTGCCGGGTCTTGGCAGACATTGGGTCTGCGGGTCCCACTGTGTAAAATGACATTGGGAGTGAGCTGTTGGCAGCACGCACTCGTGTCCAAAACCTGGAAGTGCAGAGTCGCATCTATATTTGTGATTCTGCCCAGAGTGGACGCTCTGTGTAGCAATAAATCTGCTATGGGGGCGGTCATGAACCGCTTATGGACTGCCGAAAAGGTGCATTTTAAATATTTTTTTTTTCTTTGCTGCTTGTATTTGTTTTAGGGATCATACTGTCCATGCCATGTATAATTTGAGTTTTCTTCAGCAGTTACCACCTGATCCGAACATGACCAGATCATTTTTTTTTCCCTCCTGTCTTGCAGTTACTTCCTCGCTTTCTTCGCTCTCATCGCCTTCCTTCACATCCTCCAGCTCTGCCAAAGAGTTGAGTTCCCCAGGCATGCTAGCCCCAGCTGCGGTTAACCATTCCTTTGAAGTGGCGCCTCACGGAGACTCGCTTAGCAGTGGACTAGAGGCAGAGCTGGAGCACCTTCGGCAAGCCCTGGACAGCGGTCTGGACTCCAAGGAAGCCAAAGAGAAATTCCTTCATGAAGTAGTTAAGATGAGAGTAAAACAAGAAGAGAAGCTGAACGCTGCATTGCAGGCCAAACGGAGCCTTCAGCAGGTAGAGTAGCTTCATTGAGATCTATGTTCATTGTTTTGATGCTGTGTTAGATACCAATGTGGTCAACTTTGAGCTGAAGCTAAAGGGAGATTGATTGAATCTAAATAACCATGCTTATTAATCATGGGGATTATTATTTGCAATACAGATGCTTCCAGACAGTCCCAGCTTTTTGTGATCTCCCCACAACCAACCGTTGGCGTCTCTGGTCTTGGAGTCTGAAGTAGTGAAGTGTGGGTTTAGGATACTTATGCCTAGTTTCCACTGAACGGAGCGTTTCGGGTCGGTACAGTTTGGAGCGCTTGGAATGGTCCGGTCTATTCTGCTGAGCGTTTCCACTGCAAATCTGACCATCCAGGACCATACAAGGTTCAGAAGAAATACCTAGCACATCCACCAATCAGTGAGATGTATTGTAGGTCCGCCCTAATGAACCGTTCCATTTTCTATGGCCCCACATCTGAAGCAGGGCCCAGAATGGTCCGGTACGGTTCGCTTTTATGGCACGCTTTCATAATGGAAACACCCAAAATAGCGTACCGATCCGCTCAGTGGAGCTCGGGGGATAACAGACTGTATTTAGACACAGGCTTTTTAGATACCTGCTTACAGTTTCATCCTTGTGTTTAGTGCCATAAGTAAATTACCACTTGACCAAATGCCTTTTTATCAAGTCCAAGATCATAATTGTGAACTCTAGTCTTTTCAGGTGGGTCCCAATAAAAGTGACTTAACATTTCAAGAGAACTTAAAGATTATTAGAAATATTTGGTCCACCTTTTAATTGGTTTATCCTGTGTTTCATTACTTGCTCTACCATCCCTGGTGATCATTTCCATTGTGGTGTTGTCAGCAGAACTCTCCACGGACAGCCAGTTTTAGTGTATTAAGAAAGGAAAGCACCATAGGGACAGTTGTCAGGCCAGGGCTGGTGATTTAAGACTGCAGAAATTAAAGTTGTACCAAATTTTAATCTTTGGCTTTATTTTTTTTTGCCCTTTCATTGTGTCTACCTGTGAGATCATTTTTGAAACCAGCTTAAATCATTGCTTGTCTCCAAGGTGAATCGCAGCAGCTTCCTCTTTTTTTCCAAGTTCCTAATTCTGGTGGAGAGAAAGTCAGAAGTTCACTGTTGTTAACAATGGCTTGGCTGGGATGTCACATTATTGTAAAGGGAAAAGGATTTCCCATGACCTAGCTGCAGGGTGTTACTTAACAGAAACATGTTGTTGTGCATGCTGCTATCGGAGAGCCAGAGGAAGTCTCACTTCTGGGTTTTTTTTTCCCCTCTTCCATGTTTTATCCTGTGAATCCTTTCAGTCTGATGATCTATCAGGAAACGTCTAGTGACTTACCTGCCCTCCTCTAGCTGTACCGGAAACCTAAACTAAAAAGCTGCTGCTCTGGTTATCTAGACAAATTCTGCTCAGTAGATGCAGGTTAAGTGTCACACATGCATAGGTATGCAGGAATCAAAACAATGCCTTTTGCTGCATGCCCAGTTTTGTTATGAGTTTGTTATGAGTTTGTTATGAGTTTGTTATGAGTTTGTTATGAGTTTGTTATGAGTTCATTCATTCAATGTGCAAAATGACTGCCTCTTTTGAGTGTAAGTGACAGTTGGATTTTAAGATGGCAATGAGATTCTTCTGTAATTACAAGACCCAGCAAGCTTTGACGGCCAATACAAGACATACTGATTTTTTTGTGGATCAAGCCAAATGAATTATATGTTACCTTTAGGCTGTGCTTTGGATACATATAATTTTAAATGTGGTGTAAAGAAACTAAAAGTCCTAGTATGTGAGCTGGCTTAGTAGCTTTTTAAAGCGGAGGTTCTCCCTCAAAATCGACTATTTACCATTAGATCCAGCATACTGCTGACATTTGCATTTTTTTTTTTTCTGTACTTACCGTGTTATCCACAGTTCAGTTACGGCTACGAGCTGATACCCCGCGGGGAATAGGCGTTCCTAAAACGATGCATAGATTGACATGCGTATACAGCGCGTCACGCCTTCTGGAAATAGCCGATGTGAGACTCTGCTGTTTATGGCGCTATACAGTGCCCGCGCCTGCAGTGTAGAGCTGACTGCGCAGGCGCCGTAAAAAGCCGAGTCCCACTTCGGGTATTTTCGGAAGGCGTGAAGCGCTGTACGCACACGTCAATCATCTATGCATCGTTTTAAAAACGTCTATTCCCCCGGGGCAGAGAGGACCCGGAAGCCGGATTAAAACTAGGATAATACAGTAAGTACAGGAAGGGGGAAAAAACACCAGCATACTGCAGATGTCAGTAGTATGCTGGATCTAATGATATATATTTTGTATAGGGTGAACCCCCGCTTTAAGGAAATGCAAGCAGCCAGAGTTTATAATTGGCCAGTCGATGCTTTGGCAAACCCACCAGCTTCTGAAGAACTAAAAGTCCAGCATAATCTTTAGCTCATGTCTTTTTTGGGCAAATGGCACTGGTTTAGAATAGTTTTGGTAAAAAAAAATTTCTTTGCCCATTTTACTCAGCATTCTTGCCTGTGTTTTTACTGTTGACACAGCGCTGTAGGTAACAGTTGTTTGCTTGTAGACTGTGCTCTTGTGCCACAATATGAGCTGACCCTCTTCCTTGACATCTCTTGTCATTCAGGAGCTGGAGTTCCTCCGTGTCGCAAAGAAAGAAAAGTTGAGAGAAGCAACAGAGGCAAAACGCAACCTGAGGAAAGAAATTGAACGGCTCAGGGCGGAAAATGAAAAGAAGATGAAAGAGGCAAATGAGTCACGGTTACGTCTGAAGAGAGAGTTGGAGCAAGCCAGACAAATTAGAGTGTGCGACAAGGGCTGCGAGGCTGGTCGGATTCGTGTAAAATATTCTGCCCAGGTACATATGGACACCTTTTTATTAAAGCAATCTAAGTGTGCAAAAGTATCAAATACCTTTGCAACTAAGTTTCTTGCGTAAAGCCAGGTCAGTGAAGCATATTAACCATGACTAATCAAGTTGCAATACAGCTCAAGATTTGCTAGATGGCACTTGGAGTGTACCAAAGTGGTCTTTTAACTGTTCCTACCTGTATTAACATCCCTTCAGTAACGCACCTTAAATTCTATTAATCAGTACCAGAGTCTAAATGTGTGCTTTAAGAGTGCACTCACACTGGGCATGGTTAAACTGAACCATGCTAGAGTTCGAATGTCCCCTACTGATCTGCTCTCACAATGACCTATAAGCAATTGTTGGAAAACGTTTGTCTGGGCTACTACCTCCTGTGTTCTTGAGACTTACCAGGCATTACGCAACACTCAGCCTGGGAAGTCTCTGCAAACCTCCATGTGTAATTAATGCAAAAAAGGGAGAAATGCTAGTGCTATGAAAGTCTGCTAAAACATTTTTTAAATGTTCACCTGCAATATTAAAACAATCAAATGTGGCTATCATGAGCCATGATTAAAGCCTGATGGTCGAAACACGTTGGTTTTTTTTGACTGTTGTTCACCTGCAATAAATCTGTTTTAGCAGACTTCCATAGCACCAGCCTTTAATTGTTCCTGGGCACACTTAAAACATCACCAGTGCCAACCAGACCACAGGGATACCTGCTTCTGTGCAAAATTCTGTGCTCATGCTCGATTTGCGCTCACACTGAAGCAAATCCTACCAGACCACAAGTAAACCATGCTAGGAACCACCTCTTCCAAATTCTCCCAAACGCAGTACACTTAACTGTTCCTGGTATGGTTTGGTGCACTCAGACTACACAAATGAACCGAATCAAGGATGTCAACCAGGCACAGTTATAACTGCTGCACTTTACGTGCCTCTTTCGTTTTTGAGGAATCCAGGTTGACAGTCCACATCTAGTTTACCAAAACACCTTACAGAAAGAATCTGATAGTTAAGCCTTAAGCCATATTGCCATAATTGTTGTGAAATGATTGCTACTGATGGCATTTGCTAAGTAATTCTCCAGGAATGGAAATAAGCCTGAGTGCAGCACATTGAGTAAAAAAAAAAAAAAAAGCAGTTTCATTTTTTTTTTGTTTTTTTTAAATACTCTGTCAATTGCGGGAAGGGGAGTAGACTGATTATACTGATGTGAGACAGGCCAAAGCAGGAAATGATGTGGATTTCCTCCCAAGCGTCAAGCTGATAAGATGCCTCCAGACTAAACATTACCAGAGTGAAAACTGTGCAGTGAGTGTTACCTGCAATTCTTCCACTGAGAATCGAACACAAAATTGCAGCTGGGTGCTGCTTAGAAAACATGGCTTGTCAGTGTGTTTTTTCCAGCTCGCAGTCACCTTGGGGAATAAAGTCCTTTGCGGTCTCCCTGGTGACACTGCCTAAGGGGAACGCTCTCTCCCTGCACTCGCTTTACTAGCTGTCACCTGTTGCTGAATATATTTCCAGTGCAGGAAACTACTAAAGCTGTCAGAAACTAGACAAGTATAAAGTGTCTATTGTAACAACCAGAGTCTAAGATCTGTTGGAAACCTAAAGCCCTATTGGTTATGGGGGTTCGGTGAGAAAAGGCAAGATGCTTTCCCTCTTGCACACGAAAATTCAAAACGGTTGACCTGATTGGAGATGGCTACAGGGAAACCTCAGTGAGAGCATTTGCATGGTGCTTGGAGCTTAGCTGGAGAGTGCTTTAAAGTCTGTGTATTGCATAGCATCCAGCCACATTTAACCAAATTTCAAAAAAGGGACGGGACAACAGAACCAACATAAAAGGTATTCTTTTGTACTGATTTGTGAAATGATTATCCACATGTTATTTTGCATCTATCAGTCAGGGGCAGGCGACATCCTCTGTCAAGGTCAGGGTAGGGTCACTTAACCAGCATCCTTCTCTAGCAGATATAGAAAGAGGACAAAGATAAGCTAGCTCTATTTACCACCACATCATGTCCTTGAGTGGGCTTCCTTTGTATCAAAGGTTACCCTTGTGTATTAGACATAACCTTTTTGTTTTTGTTAAGCTGTAGCGAGAAATATATCACATTTTATCCATTTGTAAAGCATCACAAAAGTGCCATTATTGTGAATTTTATCTAAATTCTACTCCTAGATTTTTTTCTATATATTTTTTTTTTTACTGTAATATTCTGCAGAATCAAGTGACGTAGAAAAGTTTTAACAAGCTGTGTTTTTCTACCATACACAAATGTATATTGACCCCAGTATGGAAATAATCACTTGTCAAGCGCTGTGATCGTGGCAAAAACCCCTCTCATTTCTCTTCCCACACCATTTAACAGGAAGAATGAGGCTATTGGTCTATTCTTTGAGCTAGAATCTATTTGCCAATGTATCATGCTCCCTTTAATGTTAACTCTTGCGTCTTGCCCATTTCAGATAGAAGAATTGCAAGCAAAACTCCAGCAAGCAGACAGCGACAGAGAGAAGCTACGGACAGATCTTGCACATGAGCGAGAAGCCAGAGAACACTTGGAAAATGTTGTTAAAGATCTACAGGAACAACGCTGGGCAAAGCCCGGTTGCCTTTCCAGCAGTGAACACACAAGAAAAGACTTTGAGAACTAAAACAAACAATACAAAAAAATTCTATATGAAGCAAAAAACCTATCTATTCATATACAGAATTCTACGTATATGCACAGGAAGAGGAGGATGTTTCCCCAATGTATGCATGAATAGGTGCATGTGTGAGTGTATGGAGTGTGTGCCCTGAGCTCACACAACTTATTACAAACTTTATAGAGTCCGAGAGCGAGGAAAAATGTTACCCTGTACAACAGAAGCACTGAACTTTCGCCTCTTTAGAACCTACACAGCACAACATCTTACTGTGCCTCAGAGAGAGTGTTTATAAAATGGAGTCACTTCGGCTCTCAAGTGAGAACTTTTTTTTTTTTTTGTACATTTCAACTACAAGAGAACAGCAGCATTCGACAAAATCAAGATAAAAAAAAAAGAAAAAAAAAAAGCAAGCATTATCAGTTCTTTAAAATTGTTCTTAAGCTTGCCTGGAACACTTTGAGATTTACATTTTCTTTATAAGCTATTTAATATAAAGATATTTTAAATGACCAGGACAATATATAGACTGTTGAAAATGGGGAGGGGGGAAAACAGATTTTTGTATAACAAAACTGAAACTTTGATGCACAATTTTAACTGACGTTACAGGCTTTTTGGGGTTTATTAAAAAATGAAAAAATAAAAAAACGGCCCTGTGTTCCTACTCCTAAACCCACCCTTCCCTAATCTCAGCACCATTCACATCGACTGTGCAATGTATTGGTAGCAAGCCAAATTAATATTGAAATACAGACTCTTCTGCATCAAGTGGCTTCTCCTACAGATCTCATCTGGAAATATTTGGTGTACTCATCTTGGTGTTTTTTATTTTATTGTTTGTTTTTAATATATATATATATATATATATATATATATATATATATATATATATATATATATATATATATATATATATATATATATATATATATATATATATATATAATTTCTTTTTTTTTTTTTTTTTCATTCAGAGAGTTTTATCTGTACGCATGTAGGAGAGGGTAAAAGACAGACAAATCAAAACGAATAAAAGTAAAAAAACATATAGCTATACTGACCAGTGTTCTTGAATCACATCATATTGGATTGAGATCTTTGGGTGTATATGTATAGATTGTGCCTAAAGGTGCTCACCACGTAGGGAAGAGAGCAAATTGGAACAAAGAATAGAGAACATAGAAGGTTAAATGTTTGTGGAAAGAACAGCTTGTATTTGAAAGTCTGTATAATCGCTTGTTTGGTATTTCAGGGTTTTAAACAAAATAATGTTGTGATCTTTTGTTTTGTGTGACTCAATGTTGAATGTCCAGTCCTGCGTATGCATTGGTGTACGCTAAAAGTACAATGCCAAATCCTATAATTCAATTTTGCTTCTGAAACAAGATAGACTACTAAATCTATAGCTATAATTTCAGGATAGCATTTTAACAGATAACTATTAATAACTGGCAATTGTGTGCTCAAGGGGTCTATAGACCGTAGATGTCTGTTTTCTGTTGGATTGGGTGATCATTTGATGTCTTGGGTAAATGAACTGACCAATTTTAGGATTCATTTGGAGGTCAAACAATTCTAGCACCATAATAAGGCAGTGCAGAAGGTGTCTGCAGACTTCTGCCCCTGATGTTTCACTGCAGACAGGTACACGCCAAAAACCAAAGTGGAAATTCTATAGATGCTCAGCAGGCAGCCCAAATACCAGAGGATAGTCTGATCATACCTGCATGTTTGACTACCTAGTATCTATGACTGCCTTAAAGTGGTTGTAAACCCCATTCATGAAATCTAAACAAATCTCATCTATCTGTATTGTTTTATCTCTCCCCGAAGCTCTAAGTGTCATTCCTCTCTGGTACTTTGTTCTGTTATTGGCATGAATCGCTAATGAGATGTTTTGCCGACGCATGCAATAGATTTGTGACGCGGAGGAAGCTCAGCACGCAGCTTGTCTTCACAGCACAGCTCTGCATCCTTCCTTTGCTCCTCTTTTCTGTGTGGAGGGGGGGTGTGGGCCTTTCCTCCAAACGGCTCACCCACAGTGTAACTGCAGCCCCCTCTTTGAAATTAACAGATGGAGAAGGATTTTAACACAAGTCTGCCCTTTTTGGAGGGGTGTAGGGAAGAGAAGACATCAGGTAAAACTTATGTAGGAGGATTTGTTTCATCTCGGTTTATCACCTGAGGCCAGTCACTTCACTGGGTATATGATAGGGTTTGCAACCACTTTAAGGTTCTTATCCATTAGCTAAGATCTAGTCTTGTGTTTAAAGGAAAGTTCTTTCATAACTTGTAGTAGCAGCTGGTTCTCTACTGGTCTCCACACTTGAAGACTTCATTGGTCAGATATCTCGGCTTGGTGTCTGTTGCATCTGCTATAGCGGACTTCCTTTTCCTGTATTGGAAACAAAATAAAATCCAACATGGGAAGACCCCTTTATGAATAGGGCAGACAAAGACAAAAAAACGAATTTGATATATTTTCTCTCTCCTGTAACTTTTCAAGGAAAATGAAAGATGCAGCTCTTCTCAGGAAAACACAAAATAGGCATGCGTGTATCCTGAAAGCATCAGTAATGGGGATATTGATACCCTTGCATCGAATGGTATTGCATAGACAATGGCTTGGACACCAAATGGTCCCCCCCATAGACATCTGTTACTTGTTATCTTGTCACCTTGGAGCATAAAGTTTTTATATCCTCAAGTTACAGCTATGGTGTTTGAAGAGTTGTCCTGCAGTTTAAGTCAGTTGAAGAGTTTTTAGGTACTGACTGGGCTAACAAATGCTAGCTGTTTTACATTAATGTGGTGTCTTTAACATGTGTGTTATAAAAGGGTGTCCATTCTTGTGTAAAAATTGGTCTAAAGGATTGATTGGCAAGTGATTTTTATTATTAAAGGACATTTGTGTCCTTTGTGCTTTTTGAAGGGGGGAACCTTTTTTTCCAGATGACGTCCACGCAAGAAAGTAATGACCCAGAGGTTGGCCATAATTCATAATAGATCCTAGCTACATCTTCATTCAGAGTCGTAATACAACTGGCAGCTTGGCGATCTTTGCGGTCAAGTAAAGGCTACTTGGTGCTCCTCAGTGGCGAGTTAGCAAGCCCTTGGCTTGTATTCCCTCAGTTGCTGGAGGCTAACACACATAACACAACTCCGTACACAGCCTCTGGCTTTCTAGCTGCTGGGAGTTTTACAAAGTCTGGTAAGCCATAAGTCCTCAACTTCAGCTCCTTTTGCCCTTGTGGTAAGAAAAACGATGATCCAGTATACCAACGCTGATACATTTCTTCTGTGTGCTACTCCGGTTTTCTATTTTCACGTTCATTCATGTGTCCAAGGAATCCTCAGGCTTGATTTTTACAGTTAGGCCTAAAATACCTTTTCGAATAGGCTTTCTGCTGAGTATGTACAGGAAATATTTATATTCTATTGTAAAGTTTACTAACTGTTCTTTTAAAAAGTGAAAACTATTATATATATAGAAAAGTCTGAAAAAAATATTTAGAAAAAAATACTGAAAGGAATTGCTGGTAATGATGCATTGCTGGTGGGACTGCAAAGGTCTGGTCTTAATTTTCACCAAAAACATTTTGTCTGTCTTGCATGGTTGACCTGTTTTTTCTTTTTTTGGAAATAAAATTTTAAGAGTGTCTGCTCCTTGTAGGTAGACAAGTGACATTTTTTAGGTTTCATTTAAAAGGTGCAGTGCCACTGAGTAGCTCCTTCTCTAAACCCTCAATTTTGTCTTGTGTCTACCAGATAGTATTGATGTCTTACAATCTTGCACAAGAGGGCATTGAGAATCTACTTAAGTTATCCCCAAAATTGGTATCCTTTGCACTTAGGAAATATCTTCGAAGAGGGGTCAACAAACTATGTTTTTACAAGCCGGCCATTCTAAAGTATTTGCCCACATGGCACCAAGATGGGCTTCCTTTTTACCTTCCTTGCTGATGCCACTCTTTCTTGATGCTCGGTGTTCACAAACTCTATGGAGGTATACAAATATAACGCTACATGGTTATTTTACACTCTTGTAGAGTACAGTAACATGGCTTTAGTACATACCTCCCATGTCACTGCACCTTTAAAATATCCGCTTAAAAATCTTGGGTTGGAGATGTATAACCGCACACACAATGCAATGACTCAAGTTTTTTTTTTTTTTCTTCTTCTTCTTTAATTGTACCCTAGTATGTTTTCATTCTTTTTGGGACCTACCCTTTTGCTGCTAGTGGGTCTCTTTTTACATATAGAATGTATTTTACATAAAGACTGCGCTACAGGTCACGTTTCCCCAGTTAATGTCCTTACAAGGTTTTTTTTTTCTTTTTGTTTTTTGTATAGTCATCTGCAGCTTTCCAATTGCCACTGGTACTGGAAACCCCTGCATCTCATTTGCATGTATTAAGTCCTGCAGCTGTGTCCTCTATAAAGTGCAATGCAGAAAATATGCGCGCGCGCGTGTGTGTATATGGTATGTGTGTATGTATATGGTATGTGTGTGTGTATGTATGTATGTATGTATGTATACACTTTTTTTATTTTTTTTTGGCTTGCAGTTTTCTTTTTATACTTGATGCATGAAATGAGAATTTCTGCCACACCTATAGAATGGGCATTAATTTTTTAAGTTTTTTTTTTTTCCATCTCGTACATCCACATTTCTGGTCCTTCAGTTGTATTAAGCTGCACTGATTTCAGTTTCCAGAGGGGAGTTGTTTTGCATATAGACAGCCTTTTTATTTTGGAAGATCCGCCCTTTAATTTTAATCCTGGTACAACAAAACTGTCACCTCCGGTCAGAACCGCTGTATTAGCTATGCAAACTTAGTGTAGCGATCTCCCCTGCTGAGCTGTAGTGTTCTGACGGGGGTGGCCCCCCACCAGAACACTCTTAACGATGCTTTCCGCAATTGGCTTGAGCATTGATCAGACAGGGTGGAAAACACAAGGGCCGAATGTCGGTCGGGTGTTTGTTTTTTTTTGTTTACCTGCTGATGTCTCCCGACATTGGGCCCGTGTGTACAGGGCTTTAGGGTGCTTCCAGAGCATTAGTGTTTCATTGTTTTGTTTCTGCAACATTGCCTACATCTAAAACTGCTAGTTACCTGGTTGTCCTTCTGGCCTCAATGCTTCAAGCCGCTAAACTGAAGCAAGTGTGCAGTTAAGGAATTGCGACTCCTTTTGACTTTCCAAACCTAGATCGGTTCTTCTGAGACAGTGACTTGGTACTGAAGTCCGGACGTCGGCATTGCCAGGCAGGTAATTGCCATTTTAGGGAGGATACTGTTTTTCATGTAAGTTTACTTTGCCATATGTGGAATATGTTGAATTGCCCAAGAAACATTCAAATGTCCATTGTTGGTTCTGCACACTAGCCTCCACTGTTGCTCCTCCTTTTGGCCTTTTAACTTTAACTTTTCCAAGGGTTCATTAAACTCAGTGGCGTTCAATGGCAGCAAGTGAAGCTAAGCACAAACAGAACATATGTGCTTATACATCCCGAGTCAGTTTTTAAAAATGCCTGTAGAAATTACACAAAAGGGAGGCCCCATGCTTCTTGGTTCAAAAATAACAGACCAAGGTGTGCATGTGCTAGCATTTCTCTGCATTAGGAACAATAGATTTACTGGTAAATATTTATTTTTATTTTTTGTAAATCTTTTGTTAAAGTAGACTGTTCCTCTCCTGTGATCTTCAGTAAAGCCACTTTTTTCATTTTGACACAAGATTCACTTGCATACACAGGTCGCTCTTAGCCGTGCCTTTCTTCCTTGTTGGATGTTTGTGCCTTGAAATCAGTCTATAGCATTGGTTCTCAGAAGTAATATCCCCTTTGGTGTTGGGGCCCTTTATCTCAACTATAGAGGTTTGAAAAAATAACCATTCTGTTTGAGATCGAGATGGTTCTCGCATTGAAAGCTTTCTCACTACAGGGCTGTAATATTTTTTATATATATATATATATATATATATATATATATATTAATGGGGAGGGGGGCCATGCTCTAAGAATATGAAAGCCATAATTGTACTGCATCTTTGGCAGCATGCTGACGCTTGAATTACTGCAAAATGTACATTGGGATTTATTCCAGGTGCATTCACTCACCATTCTCTTCATAGAAGTATGGCATCTGAGCAAGCAGGCAGACTAGCGTATAGTTGGTGTGCATTTGGAATGCTAGTTTTTTTGTTTGTTTTTGCTTAACAGTGTTGTAATCTTTATGCTATTTTAGTGTAATGTTCTGAAATATAGTTTCATACGTCAGTGTTTTCTGTTTTTTTTATAATACATTAATGCAGTGCTGTGCACTAGCCCACAGCAATCTGATGCCAACAGTTTGCTGTCCGAGATACCAATGAGGAATTACTTGTGGTGGTTTTTGGTTACTGCCAATTGCTTTTGCATAATTAAAGGCCTATTTTTTTTTTTTAATTTCCGAAATTTTATTTTCTGTAACAAAAATGTGGCCAATGGCAACAAAAGTTTTTTTTTTTTTTTTTTTAGATCCTATTGGATATCTGATCGAAATAAAGCAATTTCACTGAGCAATTTTTTTTTTTTTTTACTGAAATACTCAATTACTTGCAGTTTTTACTGCTACCAATTTTGTTTGTCCTGTAATCCAGTCAAATTCATCCTTTTAAAAAAAAGAAAGGCCTTTTTTTAAAATGATAAAAAAACCTGAGGACTTTATTGTGAAGGTGTAGCTTAAAACCATCCCTTTTCAAGTGTCATAAGTAGAGACAGTTTTGGTCTGTTGCTCTGGGCAGCACATCAGCATTTCTTACAGGTATTTACTTGCATAGGCCCTTGGTCTTGACAATGTTACACTTGCTTGCAACCTCCCAAACTTTCTGCATTCTGGAACTGGCTCAAGTCTAAGATCTGATACAACACCTCAGCATGCTATCGTCTATGTAGAAATGAATGGTGTTGTATAATAAACATGGGGTGGGGGGATTTGGTGTGTAATTTATATATATATATATATATATATATATATATATATATATATAATCACACACACAAATGTATGACTGCTTTACCCATTCATGCAGACTTGACTCTCCTACAAAATAAAGCATTACTTTAAATGTACATTCAGTTTAATAACACATTTCTATCATGAGGAATTAAAAAAAAAAAATGAAAGGGAAGCAAACCAACAGCAATAACATTCATATCTATTCAGCAGATATTCGTAATCATAATCTACTTTTAAAAGTCAAACTAGCCAATTGTACAAAGAAACTCAATTTTTGTATATATATATATATATATATTTTTTTTTTTTTTCATTTTACACTGTTGTATTATAAATGTATATGGTGTTTTTTTTTGTTTTGTTTTTCCCTCTGAAAAGCTCTTTATTACTTGGTTATTGTCTGATTTAATTGTGTTTTTAACCACAAAGACTCTGTTAGAAAAAGAGACCTTTTACAGTTTATAAATGTAGTCTTACTTTTTAAACCATAACATTTGTCCATATTTTCATTTTAAAGTGTCTTTATCATGTTTTTTTCCCCTCATTTCTCACATTTTAGAAGTTTTTTTTTTTTTTTTTTTTGTATTCAAAATAAAATTCATAAGAATTACATTTTTTCTTCCAGTTATGGAAAACACACCCGCATTGTTATAGCCAATACCATTTCAATACAGTTTTATTTTTTATTTTTTTATAATCATCCTATGCTGCTGCTAATGACAATATAAAAAAAAAAACTTACTCAACTATTCTAGAACTATTTTTATGTAATAAATGTATGCTTTATTGTTTATGAATGCCTGATTTAAAAAAGCAAGAAAAAAAGCTTAGCATATTTATCTATTTCGCTGTGTACTGTCAGTCTCTTTATTCATTTGTATTTTTTTCAAATTTTTCCAGACCCTTTGCCCTCACACAGTTAATATTGTAAAATAAAGGACTTTATGAGATTATGTATAAAAATAGCTATGCTTATATACCACAGTGACTGAATGTACAGTGTATAGATGCATTACCTAAAATAAAATGTTTGTCCAGAAAGAGATTTGCCCCTTTTTGTCTTTGATTTAAAATGATCATATTAGTAAAAAATATACTTGACAAGTCAGCAGTAACCAAGATTATGTGGTCTCTGGCTATCAATTACTGCAGATGGCTATTTTTCAATCGACCTTAAAAAAAGTAATAAAGGCTGACGTCATGTACATTAGATTTTAGGCCAAGCTGCAAGGTCAAACATTTGTAGGGACTTGCCCATCATACCTATATGAGCTTATTGGGCACCACAAAACCATGATCATTAATATGGAGTTGACCCAGCATTTGACTGCCTCTGGTCCCCTGGGACCACTTTTCACACTATCCCAAGAAGTTACCAACACCTAGACCTAAATCCCAGGACCCCTAATATAGAGATTTCCTAATATGAGTTTTCTATAGCTCCAATGGGTGGGGACTGAGACACCCCGTATGTCCCACAAGGCTCCTTATTTCCACTTTAGACTTTTTGCATAATTACTGGAGCAATATGCTCACTGAGGCTCTAAGAGTGCCACCACCATCAACTGAGTCTTAATTCTGACCCTAATGGGCCACCATCTGAAAGTGTTCATGAAGCCCCTATTATCATCCCTGATTCGGAGTCCTCAGTTTCCTACTAAAGAGTCTGAGCACATTTTATATGTTTATATACTTGATTAAAGCGGTTGTAAACCGCAACATTTTTATTTTTTTAGACCTGCAAGAGAAAAGCCATAATGAGCTAATATGCACCGCAGATTAGCTAATTATGAAATACTTACCTCGGAACGAGGTGTAGGGAAATTAGCTGGTGCACGCCGAGCGAGATCTCATCTTGACTCGGCGTGTCTTCCGAGTATTGCCGCTCCAGCACTGTGATTGGCGATGTCACTCGCGCGCGGGAGATTTAAATCCGGCTGGCCGGATTCTTTCGCCGTGGAGTGCGCATGCGCCGCTGCAATTGGCGGCGCATTGCGGGGGTAATATCTCCTAAACCGTACAGGTTTAGGAGATATTCTTTATACCTACAGGTAAGCCTTATTATAGGCTTACCTGTAGGTAAAAGTAAAAAAAAGTGGGTTTACAACCACTTTAATGCAGTAACTAGGTATGCAGAGGATCAGCTCAAGGTTTTCAGGCCTAAGGGCCTAATCCTCGGCATGTGGCTGTGGGGCACACTTGTACTTTTTTTTTTTTTTTTTTCGGCAGCTGGCCGTGTTGAGCCACAACATGCAGAAGAGTTGGTAGAGTGGATGACCAAGCCGTCCTCATCTCACCCAGACTCTGAGTACTTTCTCTGCCAATGCAGCTGCCAAATCGGCCTCTTCAATCGGGTCAATGTCATCAGTCACTCCTTCCCTAGCCCCACCATCATGTCCTGAGGAGTCCCCCGAACTGTTTGAGTACATGCTGCAGGAGAGGATGTGTAGCGTTTTAAAGGCTCCGATGATTGTACCCAGGTTGAGGATGAAGGCAGTAATGTGAGCCCAGAGAGAGGGGGTGCCCAAGAACAATACTTTGGCAGTCATGTTCCCCTAGCTGCAAAATACTGCCAGGTTAGCTCCAGTGGCGAGGAGGGAGGGGATGATGTCACGGACTCTATGTGGGTGTCTGATAGTGAGGAGGCGACATATCTCCAATGAGGCAGTATGCCCTCCAGGGGCCAGCTTAAGGGCAGCCAACCAACTGCATCACACCGCAGAGCTCCGCATGTGCAAGGCGCTGCTGACTCCACGCTTTTTTTCTTTGGTGTGGGCTTTTTTGAGACGTGTGCAGCAGATCGCACCGTTGCTGTTTGCGACATATGTCTTTTTTTTTAAGTGTATTTTTGTGCGTGAACTCGAGAGAGAGGAGCCGGACTGCAGGAGTTGGGAGTAGGCAGACCCTCCCCCCGGAGGCAATCGCCATCCTTCTCCATGCCCCCGGTGGCAATGGGTGTGAGGGGGGGCTTTTTGGATCACTCACTGGGCTGTGTGGTTTTATGAACTGTAATACTTATCATTCCAGGAATGCTGCTATTTGAATATCACATGCACTAAAGCACTTTGGAGTATTCATTATATGCACTGGAGCACATAACGATGCTAGTTTGCATAAAGATGCGGGGTCGCACAAAGGTGCTTGGTCCCACAAAGTCCTTGGTACCTATGAGTACTTAATTGCACAAAGATGCATGTGGGGTAAAAACAAGAACATGTTTATGATTAATTATATAAAGATACATGTTTTTTTAACTGGTATGGATGGACTATGGATATTCATAGTCGCATTAGGGAAGCTTGGGCACATTTAAGTGCTTAGTCACATAAAGATGTTTGACCGCATAAACATGCTTGGTCGCACAAGAGTCTTTGATTGCTTAAAGATACTTGATCACACAGAGAGGCTTGTTTGCACAGAAATGCCTAAAATGGCATAAAAAAAGCTTGATTGCATAAAGATGCTGGATCGCACAGGGGCGATCAGTCCTTAGTCACACAAGGGTTCTTGTCCGCACAGTAGTGCTTAAAATGCATAAGATGTTTGATTGCATAAAAAATGACAAATCGCATAAGAATGCATGATCGCCTAAAGTTGCATGTTCCTCTAGATTTTGCATGGTTGCATAATAAGGCATTGGTCCTTGGTTACCCAAGAGTACTTAATCACACAAAGAGACTTGTTCCACAGAAATGCCGAAAATCGCATTAAAAATGCTTGATGGCATAAAAATTGTTGAATCGCACAAGGGTGTCTGAATACTCAGGATTCCTTGGTCTCCCAAGGGTACTTGTTCGCACGATAGTGCTAAAGATGCATGAAATGTTGAATCTCATCAAGATGCTGAATCACATATAAGTTGCATGATCACCTAGATTTTTGCATAGGTTGCATAATAAGGCATGATAATTTAGGGATTCCTTAAATTATACAGGATTCCTTATGTTCACATAAGAATACGTGTCTGCATGGATACATGTTGGGTGATGTTGCATAGACAACATATGCTTTCTTGCAAAATGCCCATTCCACAGCATACATGCAATATATGCGAGCATATAGTACACACTTTTTATGTTTCTTGCTTAAAACATATTTGTACAAGTTCATGCTTCCATTGAAGCATTTAGCTTCAACACTTGCCACTTACACATATGGTGAGCCATTGTGTTTATTTACATGGGACTGCAGGAGGTTGTCTGCGTTCGCAGAGGGACAGCACCTCTTCCAGTTAGTGGTCTTTCCCCCTGGGTTAGCCACCGTGCCCGGGTTTACAAGGTGCTAGAGCCCGCCTCTAGCAGGACTAGATCAGTCAGTAGCGTGGCTGGACCTAAGTGTGTCCAAAATAGTCAAGTATCTAAAACTCCTGGGTTAGGATCCCAGTCTAGGGTACATTCGTACGTTTCATAAGGAGCTTGGAGCGTTTGAGACACGGCCCAAAGAAAGGAGAGTTTTTTTTCTTGCTTCAGACAAAGTCAGCACTTAAAGCGGAGCTCCGCCGTAAAAAAAATATTTAAAACCAGCAGCTACAAATACAGCAGCTGCTGACTTTTAATAAATGGACACTTACCTGTCCTGGAGTCCAGAAATGTCGACAGCAGAAGAAGAGCAATCGCTCGTCTCTCTGCTGCCCCCACCGCCATCCTCGGTGAGGGAATCAGGAAGTGAAGCGCTGCAGCTTCACTGTCCGATTCCCTACTGCGCATGGGCGAGACGCGCTATGCCATCCTCACTGGTCCCCTGCTATGTTCTGGGAGCCGTGTGTTTCTTAAGCTTTTCTCACTCTTTGATCCAGGCCTTTCTACAAGGGGTAATGTGTATAAGCCCGCCAGTTAGTTCGCCCTTGTGCCCGGGGAGATTTGAGTCTGGCTTGTCGGCTTGCAGGGATAGCTCTTTGGGGTGATGCACCATATTTCCCTTCATCCTCCTTCAAGGGAGTTCGGGTTCTTGGTCACGGTAGCCTCCGCAAGAGAATTTCAGTATTTGCAACTTTCTTTGGTATAGAGCCATACTTATTTATTAGGGTGATGTTGAACCCTCACATAGCCTTTTTCACAAAAGGATCTAATTTTCTCTAGTTTTTGCAAAACACTTCTTGCCCCCCCCCCCCTTTTTTTTTCCAGAAACTTGGTTTACGGAAGAACAATTATTATTTTTCTCTAAATATAGGTGAGAATAGTTGAGGTCTATCGGAAAGTTTCAGATACAGGAGTCTGACTTTTTGTTATGCTGCCAGAAGACCCTAGAAATGGGTAGGCAGCATTCTAATCAGTTATTAAATGGTTACTCTCTCGTTCTATTGAGAGTAGTCAAGGCCTATCTGAAGCGGTTATTCCGATACGGAAAACTGATGTTTGTTGCGCTACCAGGAGTCCCTGGAAAAGGGCAGGCAGCATCTAAATCAACTGTTTTAATGTTGATTCATCAGGCTACTATTCAGGCTTGTGGTTAAAGAAAGGGTTCCCCCTGTTTCTTTTAGTATGCACTCTACTAGAACAGTAAGCGCTTCATGTGCGGTGCATTAACATGCCTTTATGACTCAGATTGCTAGGCCGCAACTTAGTCATCAGTGATTACGTTTTATTAGGTGAATGTAAGATGGTTAGAGCATGCCGCTTTTTAGCGCAGTATGCTGCAGGCAGCAGTATAGGTCCTCACGTCTGATGGCGGTCTGCGCTATTTGTGTCTCCTTCCCATCAAGTTAAGCATTGCTCTGGGACATCCCATTATGTAATCATTAAAAGCTCTGTGTCCCGTGATGTACGAAAAAGAAAATAGGATTTTTAATAACAGCTTACCTATAAAATCTTATTCTTGAAGTACTTCACAGGACACAGAGATCCAGTCCCTCTTATTTGGGGATATTGGGACCCTTTTTGCTTTACTACAAAACTGAGGAGCTCCCAGTATGGGAGGGGTTATATAGGGAGGAAACTTCCTGTCTAGTTGATTACACCAGTATCCAGCACCCGAAGGTGGATATAACCCATTATGTAATGGGTAAACGCTCTGTGTCCCGTGATGTACTCCAAGAAAGGGATTTTACAGGTAAGCTGCTATTAAAAATCCTATTTTGTTTGTCCTACCCGTCCAGCGTCCAGGAAATGCTTGAACCTTGAGGTCCTGTCACGGATAGACCTTGGGTGGCGTTGTTTCGTCTAAGTTTCCCAGAAGGATAAGCCCCTGGTTTCGGTTACCCTGTCGTGGGCTGAGTTGTCTGTCGAGATACATGCTCTAATCAACTCTGGGGCTGCAGGCCTGTTCAATAATGCTGCCTTTGTATCGAAGCACTCGATTCCGCTGCACTCCACATGCCATTGAAGCTCTTGACGGGAGACCTCTACAGCCTGCCAATGTGACTCGTGAGACTGTTCCGTTGTCAATGGCTGTAGGGGCTCTTCACCATGAGATTATCCAATTCCAGGTTATTTCCTCATCTAAGTCTTTGCTGGTTATTGGTTATCCTTGGTTACAGAGGCACAACCCCTGTTTTGATTGGCTCTGTGCTGAGGTTCTGTCCTGGTCACCACAATGCAGTAAGAGATGCTTCCAGAAGGTAGCCAAGGTCCTGTGCGATGTCTTTGGCAAAGGTCAAGACGGTACTTTGCCTCCACACCGGTCGTATGATTGCGCAATTGACCTTCAACCTGGTGCTATACCCCCTTCGTGGTTTACCCTTTGTCGGTCTTGGAGGATAAGGCAATGGAGGAGTATGTTGCAGATGCACTTTCTTGAGGTTTTATCCGCAAATCCTCATCTCCTGCTGGTGCTGTTTTTTTTTTTTTTGTGAAGAAGAGGAGCAGTGAACTGAGACCTTGAATTGATAATAGGGGTCTCAATCGTCTCACCATCTCACGTATTCCTGCGTTAGAGGAGCATCACTGTGGTCATCGTTCCACTTGGGCACAAGTCCAGAAGGCATTACGACATGCTACTGATAGGTACAGACTCCATGCTGACCGCAGACGCTTGCCTGCGTCTTCCTACCAGGTTGGGGACAGGGTCTGGCTGTCATCTCGCAACCTCCGACTTCGTGTTCCTTCTCTGAAGTTCGCACCTTGGTCTCGGTCTGATTCATGGTTTCTAATAATAATAATAATTATTCATGGTTTCTGACACTATTCCATCGGCTCCATGTCAACAGTCACTCCTTCCCTAGCCCCACCATCATGCACGGAGGAGTCCCCTGAACTATTTGACCACAGTGTCAAGTACATGCTGCAGGAGGATGCACAGCGATTTCAAGGCTCTGATGATGGTACCCAAGCTGAGGAAGGGAGTAACGTGAGCCTAGATAGAGGGGGTGCCCAAGAAGGACAAGAAACTGGCAGTCATGTTCCTCAAGCTTCAGCATACTGCCAAGTTTGCTCCATTGACAAAGAGGGAGGCGATGATGAGGTCACTGACTCTACTTGGGTGCCTGATAGAAGAGAGGAGAAGGAGGAGGAGGAGGCACATCTCCAACAAGGCAGGATGCCCTCCAGGGGGCAGCTTAAAGGCAGCCACCCTATTGCATCACACCACAGAGCTAAACAGGTGCAGGGCGCTGCCTTTTTTGGTGTGAGCCTTTTTTGACACATGTGCAGCAGATCGCACCATTGCATGTCTGAAGCATATCAAGCGTGGCCAAAACAGCAGCCGCTTGGGCACCACATGCTTGACCAGACATATGACGACCTCCTATGCAGTCCATTGGCAACAGCACTTAAAAGACCCTCATCAAAGAACAAGACAGACCTCTCTTTGCTCCTCATTAGCTGGGATCCCCAAGCCCACTATACCTCCAGTCCTCTCAGAAACCTGCACTGAGAGAAATTAAGGTATAGAAATAGGCGTCCCAAGTACTTGCGGTCAATCTGCTAGCGGTACACCAACATCTGATTTTAGCAGGCAAATTTCCCTACCCCAGTTGCTAAACTGTCAAAAGAAATTCCGTCCCAGCCATCCACATGCTCAGCGTCTGAATGCTAGCATGGCCAAATAGCTAGCACTGCAACTGCTGCCTTTTCAGCTGGTAAACTCTGCCCCCTTTCGTGAATTTGTGGAATGTGCTGTACCTCAGTGGCAGTTTCCCAAATGCCATTTCTTTTCACGGAAGGCCATTTCGGCTCTCTACCAGCATGTGGAGGGCAATGCCTTGGCCTCATTGGACAGAGCAGTCAGCAATAAGGTGCATATTACTGCTGACTCATGGTCCAGCAGGTATGGACAGGGATGTTACCTTTCTTTCACGGGGCACTGGGTAACTCTGCTGGCAGCTGGGAAGGATGCAGGACAGGGTTCAGTATTGTTTGAGCTTGTTCCACCACCACGCCTCCAAAAAGCTAGTGGTGATTTAGCCACAGCTCTCTCCTCCACCCCCTCCTCTTCTTCTACAGCCTTTTCCTCTGCTGATTTTCCCGCTGAACCAGCTGTGCTCTGTAGGCATTCAAGGGGCTATGCAAGCACTCAGGCAAAAAGATGCCATGCGATGCTTGAGTTGGTCTGCTTAGGGGACAGGAGCCATACTGGAGCAGAGATTCTGTCAGCTCTGCAGGGGCAGGCTCAGAGGTGGTTGAAGCCATGCCAGCTTCATCCAGGAGTGGTTGTATGCGACAATGGCACCAACCTCCTCTCCGTCCTATGAGAGGGACACTTGACCCTTGTTCCCTGTTTGGCTCACGTCCTGAATTTGATGGTCCAGAAGTTCTTGAGCAGGTACCCGTGTTTACAGGATCTCCTGAGGCAGGCCAGGAAAGTCTGTAGTCATTTCCGCTGGTCATATAATGCCAGTGCTCAAAGGGAATGCAACCTGCCCAAGAACCGCCTTAATTTGTGACATGCCCACTAGGTTGAACGCAACGTTGGCAATGCTGCAGTGGCTGCACACGCAGCAGAGGGCCATCAATGAGTACCTGTGTGAGTATGGCACCAGTACATGGTCAGGGGAGCTTGGCTTTTTTTCGCCAATCCAGTAGCTACTGATCAAGGATGCATACACTGTCCTGTCACCATTGGAGGAGGCTATGAAGATGGTGAGCAGTGACAGTTCATGCATTAGTGATACTGTCCCTCTTGTCTTCCTGTTGGATCACACGCTTCTTGGAATAATGGACAGGGCACTTGAGGCAGAACAGCGGGAGAAAGAGAAGGACTTCCTTTCCTCTCAAAGCCCCCTTTATCCAGATAGTATTCCTGCAGGCTTGCCGATCACACAGGAAGAAGAAGAGGAGGAGGATTGTGTCAGCATGGAGGTGGAGGATAACAGTCAGCATCAGAAGCAGTCTTCAATGGATCGTTTTCAGTCCCCAGAAACCCATGGAGTTGTACGTGGCTGGAAGGAGGTGGTTGCGGATCATGTGATCCTTAGTGACCCAGAGGACTCAGGATCGAATGCCTCTGCAAATTTATGCTACATGGCCTCCCTGATCCTGCTAAGCCTGCGAAAGGACCCTAGGATTTGTGGGATCAAGGAGAGGTATCATTACTGGCTGCGAACCCCTCTTGATCCACGTTACAAGGGTAAGGTTGCAGAACTTATACAACTTTTGCATGGGGAGCAGAGGATGATACATCTTCGGGAGGCCTTGCAGAATGGTTTGTGAAATGCGTTTCCAGAGCCTGGGAGGGTACAATTTCCTGGTGTTGAACAACGTGTTGATGAGGCTTCGTTCAGTCACAGAAACAGCGGTGGAGAAGGTAGCCTTATGACCGATGCCTTCAGACAGTTCTTCAGTCCTCAGCACCAAGGTCTGATCTGTTCCAGCAACCATTGCCAGCGTCTGAATTACATGGTGCAGGAATATCTAGGGGCAAGATCAGACTTGGAGTCCTTTCCAACAGAACATCCACTGCGTTACTGGGTCTTGAGGAAGGACCACTGGCCAAAGCTTGCTCAATATGCAATTGAGCTACTGGCCTGTCCTGCAACCAGTGTTCTTTCTGAATGCACATTCAGTGCTGCTAGAGGCCTTGTAACCGATCACAGAGTGCGCCTGTCCGCAGATTCTGTTGATCGGCTCACATTAAAAAAAATTAATCATTCTTGGATCACCAGCTACCAAGCACCTGATGCTGATGTAACTGTTTGATTTTTCTATGGATGTGGGATCCCTTGAAGACTGCCTATGCTGAGTGACTATTACTATTATGCTGAGTGACTATCTTATTCCTCCTCAATCTTCAAGATGATAGCTAAGTATATTTTTGGTTCAGGGCACCACCACCACTGCCTAAGGCCCAGCTTTTCTGCCCCTGTTTAACAGGGGCGTGTAATTAAAAATTTTGATCAAATATTTCACAGCAATGCCCGTTCCTGCGCTCAGCAAGAGAATCTGTGAGGGGTTACAGTGTTGTGGCACCACCACCTCTGCCTAAGACCCAATTGTTCTGCCCCTGTTTAACCACTTGCGGACCGCCGCATGTACATATACGTCGGCAGAATGGCACGTACAGGCACATTGGCTTACCTGTACGTCCCTGCCTAGACGTGGGTCGGCGGTCCCCGTGGCTTCAGGAGCGATCCGGGATGAGGGGGCGGCTGTTGGTTTTTGTCCGCCCCCCCGGATCGCTCCCAGCCAATCCGCGCGCTCCCCCGTGTGTCACTTCCCCCTTCCTGTGTAAACACAGGAAGGGGGAAGTGATGTAATCTCTGCTCTCGGCGGTATTTTCAACCGCCGCTGAGGAGAGAAGACATCACACAGTGAGTCTGCACAACACTACACTGACACCAGTACACACAGGCACATTAACCCCTTGCGATCACCCCCCCACCCCCCTGTCACAGTGTCACTGAATGCAGTGATCATATATGTACTGATCACTGCATTTAGTGTCAGTGTGACAGGCAGTGTGACATGCAGTTAGTGTTAGGTTCAGGGTAGCCCCTGTACCCGTACCCCCGCCAATAAAGTTTTAACCCCTTGATCACCGCCCTAGTTAACCCTTTCACTCCCTATTGCCAGTGTCACTAAGCGATCATTTTTCTGATCGCTGTATTAGTGTCGCTGTTCCCGCTAGGTAGTTTTTTTTTTTTGCGTTTTTTTTTTTTTTTACTAAAGACATGTGGCTGAATAAATTTTGGCCTAAATGTTTGACTAAAATTTAGTTTATTTGATCTTTCTTATAACAAAAGTAAAAAATATTGTTTTTTTTTTCAAAAATGTCGCTCTATTTTTGTATATAGCGCAAAAAAATAAAGAGTAGATCAAATACCACCAAAAGAAAGCTCTATTTGTGGGAAGAAAAGGATGCAAATTTTGTTTGGGAGCCACATCGCACGACCACGAAATTGTCTGTTAAAGCGACGCAGTGCCGAATTGTAAAAAACCCTTTCATTTATTAGCATAGTGGTCCGGTCCTTAAGTGGTTAACAGGGGCGGGTAATTACATTTTTTATCCAATATTTCACAGCAGGGCTCGTTCCTGCGCTCAACTAGAGAATCTTTGGGGGATTACAGTGTTGTGGCAACACCACCACTGCCTGAGACCCATGCCATTTTTCTTAATGATTTTAATCTTTATTGCCAGGACCCGACAATACATTACAGCCGCAAGCAGTTTTAAATGACTTTTATTCATTTAGAAATGTCATTTTGCAAAAGTGTGAAAAAGCCAATGCACCAGGTCAGATGAAAGGAAGAACTGGGCAAGCACCAAGTATGAAAGTGGGTGAGAAAAAAGAAAGATTTAGCCTGGGTGAGATGAAGGAACCAAGAGGATAAATAAATAAAGTGCTAAACCTTGTTGGATCACGTGAAATTTAGGAACCAAGATCATAAGTGAGAGCTTGCATATACAAGGTGATGCCAGAGAGACACCTAGACACCAAGTGAGGGGAATTTAAATGCTCCAAGCTGAACCAATGTGTTCTGCCCAGTGTCACGTGGGCGTGGCAGGGAAGGGGAGACATCCGTGCCTGAACGAGTGAATCCACCCACACAGGCTCAGCGACCTACCCAATGTCAGCCTGGATGGAAAGAAAAACCTGCTCATGCGGTGCGACATCAAAAAATATACTGTCGCACACACCAAGCAGTAACGTGCCGCCGATGCGATAAGGAGCACCCGCCCAGACACACCACCTCCATCCATTACAAATGGAGAGGAAGGGAACAGGTGGAAGAGGGAGGAGTGCCAAAAATCGCATCGCAGCTCCCAGGGGGCAGACAAGCAAACAGCCCAGAGATCCATGCACACACTACACAGACCCTGACATCTAGAATGCTAGGAACAGGAGAAGGTAGATTGAGATAAAACATATGTATATATGTACACATATGTATATGAGTATGTGAAAAGAGTCAAAGTATAATGTATAATAAAGCCATGATTGGGTCTATCATGGACTGCAAAATTGGTACCTTTGCAGACTGCCAAATGGTAAAATATACCTCTCAATCCCTATATGAATATATTGTTAGGAACAGTTTGGAAATTTGCTAGAAACGCATGCACCCATGCGATTCCACCCCTATATGGAATCAGAAGAAATAAAGATAAAAAACAGGAAATTGTTAAGAGGGAGGAATAGTGCCATCCCCACCCGACGCAAGTGAGCCCCTAGGGCATATAAAAATATACCCTCTGGTTCCCCTATGTGCCAAGTGGCAATAATTGGTATATGGTGCACCAGACCACTAAGTGACCAAAGGTGTCTTCCACCCAAAATTTCAGTGAGAAAAAATGATGTGGTCCAAGGCACCATAGGTAAATGGCCTCCATCCCAAATTTGAACAGAAAAAAAAGAGAGTTTGGTCAGCGGGAGTTTAAATGAGGCCAATCACCATGCGGAGTAAATATGTAAAATATACAGTATTGTTTAATTGAGTTCCAACACAAAAGGGGTGGTAGTTCGGGACTTAGAATGAGAGATGTATAGCAAAAAGCAGTCTTAGCAAAGAGCATTTTATTATGGTAGTTCGGGACTTAGAATGAGAGAGCCCCTGAAGAGTTGGTATAAGAGTTGGGCTTTTTCACACTTCTTAATAATATTATACATTCATGATATACCACTGATCTCAATCCACAGACGTGTTGGCCCACTCTCTTCTACATTCACACATTGGTTTTGGGGAACCCGGTTTGTCCACGTGTCTCTACCTCAGCTCCCATGCCAGACAATTTCAACGGCTCTGGTCCTGTGCGCACATCTATACAGTTGACGTGAGCATTTATAGGGTTATCTATCTTGTTCTTTATACATTATTTATAATATTCTACTACAAAACAATACCATATGGTTATGTCTCTTTATAGATCACCATTGCATTCGCCCCTGAAGAGTTGGTATACCCCCAACGAAACGCATCGGGCAAACATAGATGTATAATGTTCATACAGATAATTTTATGTTTTTATACTGTATTACTCCTATATTCTCATTATACCATCAAGCCCCTCCAGTGGTTCATGTTGGGCAGGACTTTTCTTTAATCCACGATATGCCACGTACCACGGTGTTAATATGCATATGTAATTTGTATCATGTTTGTGCGATTTTGTTGATGCAATTTTTGTCATTCAGTATGCTTTACATGATATCACAAGGCATAATAAAATGCTCTTGGCTAAGACTGCTTTTTGCTATACATCTCTCCTTCTAAGTCCCGAACTACCTCCCCCTTTTGTGTTGGAACTCAATTAAGCAATACTGTATATCTTACATGCTTACTCTGCATGGTGATTGGCCTCATTTAAAGTCCGGCTGACCAAACTCTCTTTTTTTCTGTTCTAAACACGGGAAACATGTGCTACTTTACAGGCATACTATAGTCACCCCCAGGCACTATATTTAAAGGAATATTTCACTTTTATTGTTTCACTTTAAAAGGTTTGTAAAGGTAAAAAAATGTTTCCCTAAATAGCTTCCTTTACCTTAGTGCAGTCCTCCTTCACTTACCTCATCCTTCCATTTTGCTTTTAAATGTCCTTATTTCTTCTGAGAAATCCTCACTTCCTGTTCTTCTGACTGTAACTCCACACAGTAATGCAAGGCTTTCTCCCTGGTGTGGAGTGTCGTGCTTGCCCCCTCCCTTGAGGGGGGAGGGGGCGGGCAGGAGAGTCAGGACGCCCACTAACACACAGCTCCTTTAACTGAAAAGTAGAGATAGGGAGGGGGCGACCACAAAATGTTTTTTTTACCTTTATAACCCCTTTTAAGCATTATTAAAATCACTGCTCCTGAAAAAATTGCCATTTTTAAAACTTTTTTTGCATTGATACATGTCCCCTGGGGCAGAGCCCGGGTCCTCAAACACTTTTTATGACAATAACTTGCATATTATGCCACGTACACACGGTCGTTTTTTGTCATGAAATAAAACAATGTTTTAAAAAACGTCATTTAAAATGATTGTGTGTAGGCAAAACGTCGTTTTATGTCTTCTGAAAAACGAGCAAAAAAATAATTTGAACATGCTTCAATTTTTTATGTCGTTTTTCAGAATGTCGGTTTTTGTGTCATAAAAAATGATCGTGTGTGGGCAAAACAACGTTTAAAACAACGTTTTTAAACCCGCGCATTCTCAGAAGCAAGTTATGAGACGGGAGCTTCAATGGAACAGAGTGCCGTCGAACGTGGTGTACGTAACCGCGCTTTGCAGGAGCATTTTCAGAAAATGATGGTGTGTAGGCAACGTCATTTTTTAAAATGAAGTTTGAAAAACGTTGTTTTGTTTCGTGAGATAAAAGGACGTTTTTTAACATCATAAAAAGTGATCGTGTGTACGCGGCATTAGCCTTTAAAATGAACACTTTTGATTTTTCACGTTCGGGTCCCATAGACTTTAACGGTGTTCGCGTGTTTATGTCAGTTTGAATGTTCTGCCGCAAACCGAACCGGGGGGTGTTTGGCTCATCCTTATACAGGGAGATCCATGCTTGTAACTGACCCCACCACCACACTGATCACCCCTGCCCTTCTATTTTGGGCCTCCCTGTGTGTGAATTAGGGATGAGCCGAACACCCCTGGGTTCGGTTCGCACCAGAACCTGCGAACAGACCAAAAGTTTGTGTGAACTTTAGAACCCTGTTAACGTCTGTGGGACTCGAACATTTGAAATCTAAAAGTACTAATTTTAAAGGCTAATATACAAGTTATTGTCCTAAAAGGTGTTTGGGGACCCGGGTCCTGCCCCAGGAGACATGTATCGATGCAAAAAAAGTTTAAAAAAACTGCAGTTTTTTCAGGAGCAGTGATTTTAATAATGCTTAAGTGAAACAATAAAATTGAAATATTCCTTTCAATTTCATACCTAGGGGGGTGTATAGTATGCCTGTAAGGTAGCGCTTGTTTCCTGTGCTTAGAACTGCCCCTGCACAAAATGTAATATCTGAAGGAAAAAAGTCATTTAAAATCACTCACCTTAGGGTCTGGTATGGACATTAAGGGGAACCCTGCGTCAAATAAAAAAAAATGATGTGGGGTTCCCCCCAAATATCCATTCCAGACCCTTCAGGTCTGGTATAGATTTTAAGGGGAACTCCACCCCAAATTAATTTTTTTTTTTTATGAATGACTTTTCTCTGTATTGCCGACAATTCATTATAGCCGCGAGTGATTTTAAATTACTTTTTTTCCTTCAGAAATGACACTTTGTGCAGGGACAGCTCTAAGCATGGGAAACAAGTGCTACTCTACAGGCATACTATACCCCCCCCCCCCTTCCAGGTACGAAATTTAAAGGAATATTTCACTTTTATTGTTTCACTTAAAGGAATTATTAAAATCACTGCTGCCAAAAAAACTGCAGTTTTTAAAACTTTTTTTTGCATTGATACATGTCCCCTGGGGCAGGACCCGGGTCCCAAACACTTTTTAGGACAATAACTTGCATATTAGCCTTTAAAATTAGCACTTTAGATTTCAAACGTTCGAGTCCCATAGACTTTAACAGGGTTCTAAAGTTCACACGAACTTGCCGCAAACACCCCAAATAGTTCGCTGTTCGGCGAACAGGCAATGTTCGAGTCGAACATGGGTTTTACTCGAACTCGAAGCTCATCCCTAGTGTGAATGTGGTCAGCTGTGGCAGGGATATGTTAAGGGCTCAAGTCCTGCGGGAACGCGTGGGAACAGAGTCCCTGCACTTTTTTCACAGCAGGAACGCAGTTCCCTTTGCAGGACTAGAGCAGCCGAGAGCAGCCGAGCCGTCCAAACCAATCCTTTACTAAGCGGCGATGCCCAGCCCAAGTCACTGTCAGGGGCAGGCGAACCTGCCGGGATTTAGAAAGAACTTGCTTAAAGTTCTTTCTAAATCCTGCGATAACTTGCGGCAGACCTCCGCATTGTCTCCTGGGAACAATGACAAAAGCTCCCAGGAGACATTGCGCCATCAAGGAAGTGACGGAATACCCGCACACTACCCGATGAATCCATATACAGGAAACGGCCAGTAACATAAAGGATTACTAAGGTACAGTGGATCGAGAGAAAAAAAAATCTGATGAGGCTGCACTGATGGGTTCTGATATGTGGCACTGAAGGGCACTGGTAGGTGGCACTGATAGGCAGCATTGATAGGCTGTGCTAATTAATGGGCACTGATTGGCAGCACTGGTGAGCACTTATTGGCTATATATGCTATATCTCACTTCAAATTATCTGATACTAGCAGACAGAGACAGGAGTGCCTTAAAACTCACACTGCGGATGCTACCGCCACCGCACCTTCACTGCCCCGTGTGAAAGGGGCCTTAGGCGCAAATAAAAGTTCTATATGCCCACTATAACAAAGCAGATATTCACTTTTTGAGTTTAAATACACTTTAAGTGTGCAGCTTCTGGAGTAAGCAAAATAAAATTCGACACACCAGGTGGTACTTGGTAAACATTGGCCATTATAAAGCAGCCCATAATATAATAAGGTTGATAAACCATGTTCTGAATGTTGTTGTACATCTCCTTTAATCCACACTCTGCTTAGTCACCCCGTTGTTGTTCGTCAGTTGCTGTTCAATGACAGCTGAAGGGTGGACAGCGGAGCCCAAGGTTTTATGGTAATAAAGAAGTGTGGCTACGGAATCGCTTGTACTGTTCGAAGTTACACAGCTGGGACGCGTGAATTCATTCTTGACCTATTAAATGATGGAGGTTAATCGCCATGGGGCTCATGTCATCATTCAAAGTGCCCCCTGCGTCTGTTCTCTTCACAGAGGCACACAATATAACAAAAGAGAGGATAAGCCTGGTTTATACATGAGGCGCTGCAGAAGTTACCGCGTTTGGGGCTAATGCTCACTGCTGTTTGAACATCTGCCTGTGGTTCCTTGCTCTGCATTGCAATCAGCGTGCAAAGAGGACAGCTCATAGTTGGGTATGAATAGGAAAAGTTTGTTCATGTTTGAATTGGATCAAAGCTCAGACTTTTCTTTTATAGCAGCAGAACATTCCTTTTTTCAGTGACATCTCAGTAGTACCGATTTAAAACTTTTCTTCAATTCTCTACTCACAATCTATAGTACAGTGCAGTTGTACATACTTTATTTTCTTGATTATACTTAAAGTGTACATAAAATAAAAAACAAAAATGTAATAACATTCAGCTTATCGTCATTAAGGCCTCATTTCCACTGGCGTTTTTACAGCCACTTTTCTGAGCGTTTTTTGCAGCTTAAAAACGCCTGTCCATGTTAGTCTATGGCCTCATGCCCACCATGACGTTTTTGAGCTGTAGATGGCTAAGCTGAAAAAAAAAACGCGGGACCAGTGCGTTCTGAAGCTCCAGCAATAGAGCTGTAAAAACGCCAGACATTAAAAAACGCTCAAAAACGCGCATAAACGCCCAAAAACGCGCACAAACGCTCAAAAACGCGGCCGCTGCGTTTTTAAAGCTCCAGCTCCAAAACTCCAGCTCCAGCTCCAGTACCAAACATAAAAATACAAAAACGTGACAAACAAAGGCAATAAATTAAATAAAGTGGGGAAAAGGGATAGTGGAGAGGAGAGTGAAGAAGTGGCCATTGTGCAATACAATGGCCAGGCCCTCTGGCCAGGAATAAAAAATCCTAGCCAAAAGGCCCGGCCCAGGAGGTAGGTGCTTAAAAAGCGTGTATTGGTGCACCCTCACTCACAGTGATTATTCCGGTACTCCTGGACTGCCACTCCTGGGGCACAAGCACCATAGGCTTTCAAAGTCCCAATTCCAACCCCCCGACGGGCCAGTGCAGCCCTCCACCCCTGCAGATCGAGAGCCCTTCAAGGTTTTCGTAGGGAGAGCTGCCCTCCAGATATCAGCCTCCACCAATACTAACCCTTCCAGGCCCCCATCAACCCAGCGGATTTGCATGGTCTTACCCCGTCTCATTGTCCAGGGAAGTACCAGCTCCTCCTACCAAATCGCTGACAGGGACAGCACTTACACCGGCCAGCCAGAAGGACGGACTAAGACTCTGCAAAAAGACCAGGCCCAGTGCAGCCACCCATCCTCACCAGGAACACCCTTCATGTCGGCTCGGACTTGGCCCCGGTGACGTCGCTATGGGCGTCCAGACGCTGACACTGCCGAGACCGTCCTTCAAGGTGCAATTACGCCATTGGATTTGTCTGCGCCCCCCCACACTTTGAATAAGCTACAGTGTCTCCTCTGGCAACTGATAAGAACTGATACTACACTTGATCTTTCTGCCTCCAAACACCTATGTGTGCTTGGCTAACATGCAGGGGCATTTATAAGAAGAAAAATAAACTGATACTCCTTAACGGGGGATTCAAAATCGACCCCATTTTTGTGGATGGGGTAATCTGTTGTTTCTCTGTTTGGACCACTGGCTTAACGAAAGAAAACAAATCATCTATGGCCAGCTTAAAACGGGGGTTCCGCGGGAATTAATTTTTTTTTTTTTTTTAGATGCTTCTTGCACTCTTACCTTAGTGAACCCGGTACTCACGTGTCCTAATCTTATAGTCAGCATTGTCATTGCGCCGCAAAAGATATTTTATAAAAATCTAAGATGGAAGTTTCCATCTTGCTTGTGGGCACTCTGAAGCCCACTAGCATTTCCTTCTGGGATACGGTGAATGCTGATGTCCCAGCATTCACCGCTCTATCCCGCGCATGTACAGTGTTGACGGCGAGCGGCGCCGTCAACACTACCCGTGAGATAATGCGTGATTACAGTACAACGCGTCTCCTGGGAGTCACGACACATCACTCCCAGGAGACATCGCACTTAACCGGGGAATTCTAATGGCACGTCCCCACTCCCGCGGGGAAAGGAACCCGGAAGACACAATAAATGCTGCCGAATCAAGGTAAACAATGAGATTAAAAAAAACAAAAAAAACAATGGATTATACATACACGATGGCTGGTGGTATAAATCAGACAAAGAGGGTGAACCTCCGCTTTAACTATAATGTCAGCATTGATATGCTTAGCAGATATAACAGGTTATTGGGTTTGCCTGTACTACTGTCTTGATGGATCCAAGGTTCATACAATGAACATGCACTGAAAACATGTCTGTGTTTCTGCGAATTTCCATAGCAACAAATCTTTAGCAAAGTCACCCAGAGGTCAGTTCAGAATACCTGAGATATTACACAGCTTGTTACAAAATCAGCTTGTCTCTTAAACCTGTATCTGGGAGAAGGATTGGCAGTATAAAGCAATGCCTGCCAGCCTTGTGTTCACGTTTACAGGATTTTAGCCAAACACTACTTTTAGTGCTTAATGTGTGGAGTAAAATCCATAGCCAGTGAACATGAGGTATTTAGGGGCATGTTTTAAAATGACTAGCAATTTGTATCATAAATGGAGTTCTCCTTTAAAGTCTAACTAGACTAACGACTGTTTATCGGGTTGTAAAAAATGAAGATTTGTTTTAATGTCATTAAAAACGATCGTGTGTGGGCTTCAGAGCATTTTTCGGGTTTTGAAAAACGACCACATTTTTTTCCGAACATGCTCTGTTTTTAAATGACGTTTTTAACGTTGTCGTTTTTCGGGTTGTAAAAAATAGTCGTGTGTGGGCTTTAATGACGTGAAAAATCCGTGCATGCTTAGAAGCAAGTTATGAGACGGGAGCGTTCGTAATGGAGTAAGCACATTCATCACGCTGTAACAGACATAAAAGCACGAATCGTCTTTTACTAACACAAAATCAGCTAAAGCAGCCCAAAGGGTGGCGTCATCCGAATGGAACTTCCTCTTTATAGTGCCGTCGTACGTGTTGTACGTCACCGCGCTTTGCTAGAGCATTTTCTTTATCGTACATCACGGGACACAGAGCGCATAGTCATTACATATGGGTTATATGGGTACCTTCAGGTGTGGACACTGGTGTAATCAACTTCACAGGAAGTTCCTCCCTATATAACCCCCTCCCACTGAGAGTGCTTTAGTTTTTTCGCCAGTGTCTTAGGTGTTGGTCACGTCTAGCTGTCCCTCGGAGGTCTCGGGACCCAGGATAGCTAGCCGGATCCGTCCGAAGTGCTTCAAAGCCAAGGAGTACGGTACCCGGGCCCTGCCTGCGTGGGGTGTTGCCTATAATGCCTCTCCTTGGAGGGCTGGATTCTGGGCTCCAGTGCCTTGGTCTCTCCCAGGACTAAACGCTACTGATGCCAGGATGCTATATAGGTCCAGGGGTGTGGGTTCCTTAACACAGGACCCCGGTCCCTGAAGGTCCGAGACAATACCCACGGAGATGGGGGAAGATTGGGCCTCTTGCAGTTTGCAATACCCTGCGGCGTGGAGCAGGTAAGAGGGAACCTGCGGGACTTGGTTCGACAGTATGTATCCCCCTGGGGGTTCTGGGTTGGCTAATGGTATGCTTGTGCATCAGCCACTATCTCCACTATGTCTGTGTGGGCAGGATGGGATACTAATGTTTACCCAGATAACATGTAGATATATGTATACTTGTGTAAGATATATATTTGCTACTCACCCCAGGTCTGCCTGTTAGCATTGATACTGCAACCCCACATTTTTTAAAGAGGAAATTGCTGGTGAAAACTCCTGTTTCTTAGGAAGCCCATGGGGACAGCTTCCTCTCTCTGTGCACTACAATAAGATTAGTGCTTACCTGGTGTCTGTTGGTGCTGCCTGGCGCTGGTCCATGTTTTTTCCTCTGCTCTGCTTCCTCCATGTTGTTTTCAGCGTGGGGGGGTGCGCGCGCGTGTGCGCGTGCGCGCGCGTGCACGCCGCCTTTTATAGCGTCGGCGTGCGTTGGGGGGGCGGGCCAGCAGCGTCAGGGTCTGTTTAAAAGTAAAACTTTTTCTCTGGCTGGTCTTTCCCTCCTGGAGGCAGAGGAAGAAGGACACAGAGCGCGCAGCTGGGTCTTTTGGCCACAGTGACACCCAGTGGCGGTTTGTGGATCTTCAGGTCTAGGACTTAGTTCCACTATTGACCAGAAAAAAAAAAAAAAAAAGAGCTTTTTTGCTTAAAGGGACTCAGCCTTAGATCCAGCAGTATCTGAGTCAACCTTGGACTCCGGCTAACGGGCATTGGTGTTGCAATACTCACAGGTTTCCTCAGTATTGCCACCTCCCAGGCGGGTAAAAAAAAAAAAAAAAAATTTTTTTTGGGAAAAAATAAAAATAAAAAAATATATATATATACAAAATTTTTCATTTTCCTCAGCCTGTTTTCATATTAATTACTCCTAGCTACAACAGTCAGGTGTTGGCTAGAGGGGTGACTCAAGGTTGTGCAATGGCTCCAAAGGCATCAGGACCAGCCAAGGCTGCAAAAGGTGCCAAGAAACAAAAGGGGTCTCCATCGGGGTCAGAGGATTTGGGCCAGGCTTCAACGGCCCACCCTCACCAGTTAGACCACCGAGTAGCATAGTACAAGAGCCATTGGGGGTGCTGGGGGCAGAGGCGGCCCCCGATCCACCCATTCCCGTTTACGTAACGGAAGAAATGCTAACGACCACCCTGGGTGGGCTAGAGAAAAGGTTAACTGCTTTGTTTGCCCGCCCTTTGCCAAGTAGCAAACGGGCTAGATCCCCCTCACCTAGTTTGGTGTTTTCAGATGCGGAGGTCTCCTCTTCGGAGGAACGGGACCCACAAGGGGATCAAGCAGACCCAAGTCCCGAAGGTTCAGACATGGAGGGTTCCACTGTAGATGAATATTTTCGGCCTCTCAAGCGGAGAGCCTGTGGATCCAGTCTTTGACCGATATAGTGTGTCTTTTCCGATTCACCAGGATTGGGCTCGACCTGATAGGATCTTTATCCCTCCTAAGAGGTTCTCTATTCTCTATCCTATGGAAGAGGAATTTTTAAAGAAATGGGCACTCCCCACAGTGGACGCGGCCATTTCCTGCGTGAATAAATCCCTGACCTGTCCGGTTGAAAATGTCCAGATGTTCAAGGATCCGGTCGACAAAAAATTAGAGACCCTACTGAAGGCTTCTTTCACCACAGTAGGTGCCATGGTTCAGCCAGTGGTGGCAGCCATTGGCGTTTGTCAGGCCTTAAAGGATCAGGCAAAACAGATATTAAAGGACATGCCGGCTCAGCAAACTCGTGAATTAGCAGATTTCCCTAGGGCTCTCTGCTTTGCAGTAGATGCTATTAAGGACTCCATCCAACAGGCATCCCGGTTATCTCTGCTGGTGGTTCACATGCGTCGTCTTTCGTGGCTAAAGAACTGGTCAGCAGAGGCACCCTGCAAAAAGCTTTTAGCAGGGTTTCCCTTTCATGGGGGAAGACTATTCGGTGAAGACCTAGATAAATATATCCAAACCATATCAAGTGGTAAAAGTTCTTCCTTACCGGTCAAGGAAAGACCGCGTGGGCCCGCGTTTAAACGACAGGCCTTTGCAGGCTCGGCCCCTTCGACTTCCCGTCAGTATCGACGGCCTCCCGGGCGTTCAGCAGTTAATAGCCGCCCACAGGGACAAGCCGCGGCAAACAAGAGGCCCTGGTCTCGCAAGCCGGCTAAACCAGTCATCAAGTCAGATTCATGAAGGGGCGCCCCCACTCTCTTGGGTGGGGGGAAGACTTCAGTTTTTCTCCGAAGTCTGGAAGGCCAGAATTCCCGACTCTTGGGTTCGGTCCGTGGTAGCCACAGGCTACAAACTAGAGTTTCGAGAAATCCCCCCTCCTCATTTTCAGGGGTCAAGTCTTCCAAGCGACCCGTTAAAGAGGGCCTCTCTCGTAAAGGCGTTGGATCGCCTCTTGCTCCAAGGAGTAATTGTAGTACCAACCCAAGAAAGGGGTCTGGGATTCTACTCCAACCTTTTTATTATACCAAAACCCAATGGCGACGTCAGGCCTATCCTAGACCTCAAACGCCTAAATCGCTTTCTAAAGATTCAGACCTTTCGTATGGATTCCATACGTTCAGTGACAGCCAGCCTGCATCAAGGCGACTTTCTAGCATCTATAGACATAAAGGATGCATATCTGCATGTGCCGATCTACCCAGCACATCACAGGTTTCTTCGTTTTATGATAGATCAAAGTCATTTCCAGTTCGTAGCCCTCCCTTTCGGGTTGGCAACAGCTCCGCGGGTATTCGCAAAGGTGTTAGCCCCGGTGCTAGCCATCCTAAGGACAGAAGGCATTTTGGTCCTGGCATACCTGGACGATCTCCTGGTTATCGACAGATCAGCTTCCAACCTCAATCATGCAGTAGTCCGCACAGTTCGGCATCTACAAGAATTCGGGTGGGTTGTGAACCAAGGAAAATCGAGGTTGCAACCCACAAGACAGTTGGAATATCTAGGCCTTCGGTGAGATACAGAATGCCAGAGGATATTTTTACCTCAAGAAAAGATCAGGTCATTGACTCAAACAATTCAAATAGTCCTAGGCAAAAAGAGGCCGACTATTCGCCTATGCATGCGACTGCTAGGAAAGATGGTAGCCTCCTTCGAATCAGTGCCCTATGCCCAGATCCATACCAGAGTTCTCCAGGCAGCTATTCTCTCTGCTTGGAACAGGTCCATACAGGCATTAGACCGTCCATTAGGTCTTTCCCCAGGAGTCAGGCGCAGCCTGTACTGGTGGCTGGTCCCTCAAAGATTGTCAAAAGGGAAAACCTTTTGCCCCATCACGTGGAAAATAGTAACCACAGATGCCAGCCTAACAGGTTGGGGGGCAATCTTAGGAAAACGGACCCAGCAGGGACAGTGGTCAGAGGCAGAAAGTCTGCTTCCCATCAATGTCCTAGAGATCAGAGCTGCTCGGTTGGCCCTGGTCGCCTGGACTCTCCCCCTGCAGGGTCTGCCAGTAAGGATACAGTCCGACAATGCCACGGCGGTGGCATACATAAACCACCAGGGGGGCACAAGGAGCCTAGCGGCTCAAAGGGAAGTAAACCTGATTTTCCCATGGGCCGAAGCCCATGTACCCTGCATCTCAGCAGTGTTCATCCCAGGGATAGACAATTCTCAAGCAGATTTTTTGAGTCGTCAACACTTACTCCCGGGAGAGTGGTCTCTTCACCCCCAGGTATTCCAAGAGATTTGCCAAAGATTCGGAGTTCCCGATGTGGACATCATGGCAACAAGATTCAACAAGAAATTGGACAAATTCGTATCCCGAGCCAGGGACCCCTCGGCCTACGGGACCGATGCGTTGGTTTTCCCCTGGCACCAGTTTTCTCTCCTGTATGCGTTCCCTCCACTACAGATGATTCCCCGCCTTCTACGAAGGATCAGGGTGGAGCGCAGGCCGGTGATCCTGGTGGCCCCAGCCTGGCCCAGAAGGGCTTGGTACGCACTCATCGTGAGGATGTCAGTAGGGGCACCGTGGCCACTCCCCCTGCGCCCAGATCTGCTGTCTCAGGGCCCGATCTGCCACCCTGCTTCACGGCAGCTAAATTTGATGGCTTGGCGGCTGAATCCCTAATTCTTAAGGGCAGAGGCCTCTCAGCCCAAGTCATATCTATGTTAATTCAGGCTAGAAAGCCAGTCTCTAGAAATATCTATTACAGAGTCTAGAGGACCTATGTGGAGTGGTGCGAGTCTCAAGGAGGGCATCCTCGCAAGTTTTTTATTGACAGGATCTTGCGATTCCTCCAGGTTGGCGTTGACAAGGGGTTGGCTCTTAGTACTCTAAAGGGGCAGGTGTCTGCCTTATCGATATGGTTTCAAAGGCCTTTGGCCACGCATTCGCTTGTGAAAACCTTCTTGCAGGGGGTCTTGCATGTGAATCCCCCTATTAGAGCTCCCCTCTGCCCCTGGAATTTAAATCTGGTCTTGTCAGCTTTACAAAAGCAGCCGTTTGAACCTCTGACAGAAATCCCTCTTGTGCTGCTAACCCGAAAGTTGGTTTTCTTGGTGGCTATGGCTTCGGCCAGAAGGGTCTCCGAGCTGGCAGCCTTGTCTTGCAGGGAACCGTACCTGATTCTGCGTAAGGACAGAGTGGTTCTGCGGCCTCAACCTTCTTTCCTTCCTAAGGTCATATCCAGTTTTCACTTGAATCAGGACCTAGTCCTACCATCCTTCTTTCCTACTCCCCAGTCCAGAGAGGAAAGACTGCTTCATACTTTGGACATGGTCCGAGCCATGAGGGTTTATCTCAAGGCTACAGAGAAGACTCGGAAAACAGATGTGCTTTTCGTTCTTCCGGATGGCCCCAAGAAGGGTCAGCCGGCTGCCAAGTCTTCCTTGGCTAGGTGGATTAAGCAGCTGATTTGTCAGGCATATGGTCTGAAGCGCGTTCCACCTCCCTTATCAGTTAAAGCCCATTCTACGAGGGCCATGAGTGCCTCTTGGGCGGCACACCATCAGATCTCTATGGCACAGGTTTGCAAGGCGGCAACCTGGTCTTCCGTACATACGTTTACTAAATTTTATAAGTTGGACGTCGCAAAGGCTACGGACGCAGCATTTGGGCAGGCGGTCCTACGGGCAGCAGTATAGAATCCTCTGGCCCGGTTCACGCCCACTTTTTTCTGTTGGTGGAGCTATTTTACCTCCTGATAATGTTTTTTGTTTGGCTATTTTTGGCCTTACGGTCTCCCTCCCTTCATGGAGCATTGCTTTGGGACATCCCATATGTAATGACTATGCGCTGTGTCCCGTGATGTACGATAAAGAAAAAAGGATTTTTAATAACAGCTTACCTGTAAAATCCTTTTCTTGAAGTACATCACGGGACACAGAGCTCCCACCCCTCTTTTGGGGAACATTGTGTAACCTCGGAGAAATTGCTTGCTACAAAACTAAAGCACTCTCAGTGGGAGGGGGTTATATAGGGAGGAACTTCCTGTGAAGTTGATTACACCAGTGTCCACACCTGAAGGTACCCATATAACCCATATGTAATGACTATGCGCTCTGTGTCCCGTGATGTACTTCAAGAAAAGGATTTTACAGGTAAACTGTTATTAAAATCTATTTTTTTCACGATCGTGTGTAGGCAAGGCCGCTTTAATGATCGGGTTGAAAAAAACATTGTTTTTTCTAGAGCCTGAAAAACGTCATTTTTTACAACCTGAAAAAAGGTAGTGTGTACGCAGCATTACAGTTTTTTCTGGGCACCACATCAATTCATGAACTGGCTCCATTTATCTCTTGAAGACACCACCAGCTGCAAAAGGTTCTCTCAAAAGTTGCAACTCCTACCCTTGCTGTAGCTCGTAAAAGCCAAGAAGAGAGTTCACTCCTCCTTTTACATTGTCCTTCAGGCTGGGTTCACACTTGTCCTATAAACTCTCAGACATTGGGAGCTCATGTCGCATGACGTGTGAAAATCAAAGTTTCCCTATGAGACCCGTCTTAACTAGTCTGACACAAGTCAGTCCGACTTTGAAAATGCTCCCTGTACTACTTTGGCCCGACATTGATCCTACTTCACTCCATTGTATATCATTGAAGTCGGACCAAAGTAGGATCCTTGTCCTTACCATTCGACTTTTGACATTAGACATGTGATTACAACAGCAGTAAAAGGAATTTATCTCACTCTGGGATTGTTTTGATTGGTCAAAGAACAAGCCAGACTATCACAAAGTTGGACACAAAGTAGTATCCTGTTCATGAAAGTCGGATGGATGTAGGACCAATGTAGGATCAATGTAGGACAGATGTAGGACAGATGTCACAGAGCGAGCAAAGTAGGATGAAAGTCGTAATGCTGTTGTGTAGTATAGTGTGAACCCAGCCTAAGGCCAGGTTCACACTTGTCCTACAAACGCTCCGACATTGGGAGCTCATGACGTGTGAAAATCAATGTTTCCCTATGAGAGCCGTCTTAACTGGTCCGACACAAGTCAGTCTGACTTTGAAAATGCTCCCTGTACTACCTTGGTCTGACATTGATCCTACTTCACTCCATTGGATATCATTGAAGTCGGACCAAAGTAGGAGCCTTGTCCTAACCATCCGACTTTTGACATCCGACATTGTGATTGAGGCTGGATTCACACTTGTCCTACAAACGCTCTGACATTAGAAGCTCATGTCACATGACGTGTGAAAATCAATGTTTCCCTATGAGAGCCATCTTAACTGATCCGACACAAGTCAGTCCGACTTTGAAAATGCTCCCTGTACTACTTTGGTCCAACATTGATCCTACTTCAGCCCATTGAATATCATTGAAGTCCGACCAAAGTGGGAGCCTTGTCCTTATCAGACATCCGACATGTGATTACAGCAGCAGTAAGTTACAAGGCTCCTACTTTGGTCCAACCTTAATGATATTCAATGGGCTGAAGTAGGATCAAAGTCGGACCAAAGTAGTACAGGGAGCATTTTCAAAGTCGGACTGACTTGTCTCGCACCAGTTAAGACGGCTCTCATAGGGAAACATTGATTTTCAAACTTCATGCGACATGAGCTCCCAATGTCGGAGTGTTTGTAGGACAAGTGTGAACCCAGCCTCAAAGGAATTAATCTCACTCTGGGATTGGTCAAAGAACAAGTTAGACTATCACAAAGTCGGATCAAAGTAGTATCCTGTTCATGAAAGTTGGATGGATGTAGGATCAATGTAAGACCAATGTAGGACAGATGTCGCAGAGAAAAGTCGTACTGCTGTCGTGCAGTATAGTGTGAACCCAGCCTTATGGTATAGAGACCCTATCACCTTGCCAATTTAGGCCATTAAATTGTTGGAAAAACAACAGCATTTAATGTAAAGCAGCTTTCTAATGCGACTATAAACTATATACATTATTTTACAAAAGTGAGTACACACCCCTCACATTTTTGTAAATATTTTATTATATATTTTCATATGGCAACACTGAAGAAATTACACTTTGCTACAATGTAAAGTATTGAGTGTACAGCTTGTATTACAGTGTAAATTTGCTGTCCCCTCAAAATAACTCAACACACAGTCATTAATGTCTAAACCGCTGGCAACAAACGTGAGTACACCCAAATTGGGCCCAATTAGCTATTTTCCGTCCCCGGTGTCATGTGACTCGTTCATGTTACAAGGTCTCAGATGCGACTGGGATGCAGGTGTGTTAAATATGGTATTATCGCTCTTACTCTTTCATACTTTGAGGGGGAGAGCAGCACGGAGGACATTGAGCAACACGGAGGGGGAGAGCAGCATGGAGGACATTGAGCAGCACAGAGGACATTAGGCAGTACAGAGGACATTGAGCAGCACAGAGGACATTGAGCAGCACAAAGGACATTGAGCAGCACAAAGGACATTGAGCAGCACGGAGGGGGGAGAGCAGCACGGAGGGGGGAGAGCAGCACGGAGGGGGGAGAGCCGCACCAAGTGGGGGAGAGCAGCACGGAGGACAATGAGCAACATGGAGGACATTGAGCAGCACGGAGGATATTGAGCAGCACAGAGGACATTGAGCAGCATGGAGGGGGAGAGCAGCTCAGAGGGGGAGAGCAGCACGGAGGGAGGAGAGCAGAACGGAGGGGGAAGAGCAGAACGGAGGGGGGAGAGCAGCACGGAGGGGGGAGAGCAGCACGGAGGGAGGAGAGCAGCACAGAGGAGGGTACAGGGACAGCCAGCAGTGATCGGTGCGGCTTTGAGGAGAGTTACAAGCACTGATCACCGCTGTATAACTTTAACTAAAGCAGCTGAAAAGGGGGCAGAACAGCGCTTGTAACTCCCCTGCCGCACTGATCACTCTGACTGCCCAGGTATCGGGTGAAGCATTGGAGCATTTCCCCGAGTACAAGTACTCAGGGAAATGCTCGGTATCGGTACCGATACTAGTATCGGTATCGGGACATCCCTAGTTATCTTCATAACCAATCTCAGAAAATCTTGGAACAATTCCATATGCAAGATAAAAAAAAGGTTTAAAAATTCTATGGAACCAGAACATTTGAACTGGTTGAACATTTTACTGCTATTCATTTTGTAAGTTCTTATCCACTATCTATGATTGAAACACACATTTTTGGCTTTTGCAATAGGGGCTTTTTTTACCCCTTGTTTGTTTTTAACAAACATTTAATCTCTTGGTGCGTGTTCTTTTCTCCCTCTTTTTTTCTTTAGATACATTACACCCAGACCAGTATAGCGCCTCCTCTCTCTCTTTTTCGTTTATCCCAGCCCCATAGGTATGTTTGAGTTTTTTTCTCTTGTTAAAAATGTTGCTATTATTGATAATTAGGCCATGGGCCCTACTTCCCTTGGAGGCTGTTTATATTTATATGTTAAACCTGGTTCCTCTTTTCTCCCTCCTTCTTCAGCCCGTTACAGCCCTTTTGGGCTGTTCGGATCGAACTTCATTTCCAATGGGGTCTGCCTTTCCCTGATCGATCTGTGTGGGAATTGGGTAGGTTTGACATTTATTCAATCTCAATGTGGGTTGTAAGGGCATTCATGCATCACTAGGGATTGTTTTGAGAGGTACACATTTCTGGGATTCAGTGGAGCCTTTGGCTTATGAGCTTTGCCACCTATCCTAGCCATATTTTGTATGTATTATTCTAATGTCAATACTGTCTAATAGCATATGTTTTTGCTACTTTAGAGCTATTCATTGAGCTGGTTTGCGTCATAAATCCCTGATGAAACCAACATTTTGGCAAAACTAGTCAGAATGACCATTTGTACAACATGCTACATTGCTCCCATGTTTACAATATAATGTTCATGTGATTTAATAGACCTTTTTAATCATTTTTGTATTGAATAAAATATATTTTTGTATAAAATTGTATTAAGAACCTGGTTTCTTTCTGTGGCACCGTGGTAATCCCAATACCCTCTACCTTTTTCTATGGAACCAGGCTATCGAAAGAGCAATTAGGCAGAAAACATACTTCCTAACAATGACACTTATTGCAGAGCAATCAGTAAGCTGCTATATGTTGCCATTGTTACAAGACCAGACATAGCTGCAGAAGTAGGCATTCTATGCAGGGAAGTCTCAGCTCCCTGTCAGTATGACTGGAACACAGTGAAGAGAATGATAAAGTACCTTAATGGAACAATTCAGATGAAGTTACAGTTACCAGCAACATCCAATCTAAAACTGTCTGGATATGTGAATTCTGATTGGGCTGGGGGCTACACAGACTGCAAATTCACAAGTGGATTCATCTTCCAGTAAGGGGAAGGAACCATAAGTTGGTCTAGTCGAAAGCAAGCAACTGTCACTCTATCTTCAACTGAAGCAGAGTACATTGCAGCAGCATACGCGTGTCAATAAGCGATGTGGATTATTCAACTTTTTGTGGACATTGGGATAGACATGTAAAAACCAATTCCCATTTTTGAAGACAACCAGGGATGTCTAAAGCTTATGCAATCAGAAATGGTCAATCCTAGGACCAAACACATTGATGTCAAGTATCACCTACTGAGGGACAATCAAGAGCAAGGTATTATTGACATTGAATAATGCCCCTCAGAGGAGGTGACTGTCGATGCACTCACCAAGCCTTTGTTGAAGGAGCGTCATAGTTATTTCCAGAAGAAGCTGAATATAATATGACAAACCTCATGCTGTTGAGAAGGGGTGTTGGAAAAACAACAGCATGTAATGTAAAACATTTGAAGGAACACACAAATTATGTTTTCATCAAACAGGACTACCGGAAGTGACATGGAGTGAAGTGACGTCCAGCTGCCGTGCGTTCCAGTGGCCATTGCCGCTATACGAGCTACAGTTTGATCCAAAGAAAAATATATATTATACAGGATAGGCTGGCCTAACTCGAGCATCCACCCAGGAATGTACATTTTAGTTCACTGTGGTGAACAATACAGAGACTTATTTATTTATATTTATTTATATTTTTTTTCTTTTGCCTTGAAATTGTAACAAGCCCCTTCTTTTTAATACAATGACCTTTCGACCCAGTCTGATGCTGTGACGACCCGCCTAATTGGGGGGGGGGGTGTTGCTATAGGGTGTCTTGGCATTTATTAGGAGCTGAATACCAGTTGGCTTGAGCTCTGAGGAAGGGGATGAGTCCCTGAAACACATCAGATTGCTGACATTACCACAATTTGATCATTCGTTGTCACACCATGGTTGACCGTTGGATTTGTTGTCATGCATGTTACTTTTGTCCTTTGTGAATATTAATTTATCTTTTTGGTTTCTTTTATCAATAAATCTCGAATAATTCAGTGTTTCCTCCCCCTGTGTGCTTTATTTCAAGAGGTAAAGAAGGAGGCCCTCTTAATGGTTGCTAATATTTACCTCATTCACCCTATTTGCACAATGTGCAGTATTAAGCCATTTGATCCCACAGTGAGTATAACAAGCTTTCTTTACTACATACCCAGACTGATTTTACTGTTTTGAATTTAGTAACACTTTAAGGTCTCACTGCCCCCAACCTCTGACTGGACAGTAAAAAGAGAAGCAGCACACTGATGATCTCTATATATCATTCTACTCTCTCTTTCTACCAGCATTCTCCCTGCACAGCAGGATACCTGATTGGCTCCCTGTGCTCCCAGTTTGAGTTCTGCTGCACAGCAAACTACTAGAGGCCAATACTAGGTAAACTTCAGGCACCTATATTGCTTGCATTAAAAATTGATTTCATGATGTATTAATGAATGTGTATTAATGTTTGTCTTTATATCTGGAGTTCTGATTTAAGCAATGGACCACCTCACATATTCTATTAAGCTTTATTTTTACTCCAGAAGCCTGTACTTTTAAAATCAATACCCATGTAATTTTTACATTTTCGCATTGCTGACCTTTATTCGTAACGACCATATGGTGAAACTGTATTTAAATCCCAATTTATTTAACTCAGTGTTTCTCAACCTTTTTCCAGTCGGGGCGCCCTTGAAAAGTATTTTCAGTCTTGAGGCACCCCTGTCCAAGACTTGGTTCACGTTGCTGTGTGTTGCGGAACACGCGCAAAATCGCGCTCGTTCTTGACACACAGATAAATGCTCTGCTCTTTAGGGGTGCCATTAATTCTTAATGGTGCCCCATCCATTGGCAAACAAGGGTTGCTTTTGTTGTGGCACAATTTAAAAAAAAGGGTCGGGGGACTTCTTTCCCCGCATTACTGCGGGTAGGGAAATGAATGGGCTGCCCTACACACAGCACGCATCCACACAGAACCAAGAGCTTGTTCACATGTCAGGCTGGAGGGGCAGTGAAACCACATGGTTGAGCTGTTTTTACCACACCCAACTTTTGCCCCTTTAGCTGTAGAGGCAACAGCTGGGGGTGTAAACATGCTGTGGCTGCAGCTTGAGGTATACCCAGGGTGAAGGGGGCTGCACTACAACTACCCACGCAACTGTGTGCATTGCATTAACAGTCCTTGCTGCTATCTCGAACAAGCCCTACAAATGTAGTTCTGATGGTACAGGAATAGGGGGTCAGGATTAAAAGTAACATACATACAGACAGATGCGCACGCACACAAACAGGAACACGTACAAACACACACAGTGGAAGTGAGTTTTACACAGAGGACCGGCACCGCTGTAAAGACAAATGATAACAAAGTGCCCAGCAGTAGTGTTACATCAGATAGCAGCCATAGCTGCCAATATTTGGGGTAATTTTGCCGCGGCACACCTGGGGACTCTTCACGGCACACCAGTGTGCCGCGGCACACTGGTTGAGAAACGTTGATTTAACTTATTTCAGGCACCATACTAGTGTTGACAATTTTTAAGGTACGTGACATATGCTTGTGTAACAGTACATCTTGTGATTGCTGTAAAGCATCTCACTTCTGTACAGCTATACAACTGTCACTTAATATCTATAAGTTGGGGGGGGGGTGGAAGTGGTGGTTTGGTTGAACCTTGCCCTTGCATACAGTGCCAGTGTTTTCAGTATTCTGAGCTGTTTTTAAGCTAAGATACCACATTAGCCTAGAAACAGGACTAATGCTAAATGACTATGTAGCGCTACCCCCGGAGGAGCCGCTGGTTAAATACTGAGATTGGCACACCAAGTTACCCTGGTGATGTCTAGGGGTAATATAACAGTAGCGGAGCAGTGAGCGAATGTCCAGACAGTCAATAAAGTTTCTTTCAAAGCCTTCTTATTTTGTAGCCAACAAGGCAAACATCATCTTCAGTTTAAGGAAAGGAAAGCTGATGAAGGAAGGATAAGAGAACCTTGTGGTATCAGGCCTGGATGTGAACAGGGCAGACTTGCCCCTCGACAATAGCACTAGTTTAACTCGTCGCCACTCCCGAACAGAGTGGGTAAAGTGCCCACGGACAGGTCCCCCACACTAACCTGGCAGCCGAGGTGTCACTTCGGATCGCTGGGAGGAACAAGTCTCTCTATCTCAGACCTGGCTCTAGGGCCTTTGCAACCGGCCAATTGCTTCAGTAAGTTAGATGGGTGAATGGAGCGAATCCTCCCAGTAGATTTTCTTTAGCATAGGTCACCGGGTGACAGAAAGTGTACCTGTCAGCATCCCGTTCACCAGATCCTCGATTGGTTTGTTCAAGCCCTGTTGGACAACCTGTCTCCGGGTCCTCCTCAAGCCTATCCCCCAATCGTACGGCACCCAGCCTGGGATCTCCTCAAAAGCTTTGGGAACCCAGTAGAGCACTGGGGTCCCCTTTGACCTCCGGTTGAAGTCCAGCATAGCCTGTGAGTTTGGCCAGGTGGAACAAGCTGGCGGGGTCCATGAATGCGCGCACCCTGAAGGTGGATGCTGCACCTGGAACCGGGATCCCACAGAACTGCCTTCAGCACATGACACCTGTCCAGATATATCCCTCCCCAGCATGCCCCACGAGGGAAAACTCCTCCAATTGGCTGCTGGGGAAGACTTGCTCTGTCAGAACCCCCTCTGCCGCCAACTGCGGACCAGAGATGATACCACATCCCTAGAATGCAGACTGGCCTAGAGGACACTTCTGAAATAACAGGGGTCACCATCTGAACAATTGTGTGAATGGGAGCAAGGTAACTCTCCCATTCCTGCTAAATTTAGACTAGTCCCGCACTGAAAGTAAAGGGGGCACTACAACTAAAATAAACTTATATACAGAATGGTCAGGTTTATGGGTTGGTGGTCTATAGAAGGCAATCAGATTATTCTAAATGTGCCATAACAAGGCATCTGGTATAATTTTCTGCAAAAGGTTTAATCATCTTTATTTTTTATTTTTAAGACTTATTATTTGATTAATCTAAGGAGGGATACATGTAAAGCAGTTGGCCAATCATAGCTATCTATTTTTACATATAACCTACCCCCCAATTACCTACCTGACCTCCTTCTCTCTCCAGCAATGTCCACGATCCCCTCAGCCATCCAATACACTTTTCCTGATTGGCTGAGACAGAGCAGCGGCTTTATTGGCTTCCAGGGCTGTCAATCAAAGTCAGACAGCCAATCAGGTGAGAGAGGGGGCAGGGCCAGGTCAGGGCTCTGACTCAGCTTGGATGACAACCTGTAACAAGCTGTTGGCCGAGGGGCACTCAAAAGAGGGAGGGACTAGAAGCAGCAAATAAGCACCCGAGAAGTGGAGGATCTGGGCTGCTCTGTGCAAAACCAACTGCACAGAGGAGGTAAGTATAACATGTTTGTTATTAAAAAAAAGCAAGCCTTTACAATCACTTTGATGACATCCCAGTCCTAGTCTGTAGGGTTCAATATTGAGTTGGCCCACCCTTTGCAGCTATAACAGCTTCAACTTTTCTGGGAAGGCTGTCCACAAGGTTTAGGAGTATGTCTATGGGAGTGTTTGACAATTCTTCCAGAAGCGCATTTGTGATGTCAGGCACCGATGTTGGACGAGAAGGCCTGTCTCACAGTCTCTATTCTAATTCATTCCAAAAGTTTTCTATTGGGTTGATGTCAGGTCACTGTGAAGGCCAGTGATGTTCCTCCACCCCAGTGAGTTATCCATATCTTTATGGACCTTGCTTTGTACACTGGTGCGTAGTCATGTTGGAACAGGAAGGGGCCATTTCCAAACTGTTTTGACAAAGTTGGGAGCATGAAATTGTTCAAAATGTCTTGGTATACTGACGCCTTAAGAGTTCCCTTCACTGGAACTATGGGACCCAGCCCAACCCCTGAAAAACAACCCCACATCATAACCCCCCCTCCACCAAATGATTTGGAGGAGTGGTCCAATACTTTTGGCAATATAGTGTGGATGAACGAGTTTGGGGTGGAGAAACTTGATTGACCTGCACAGAGTCCTGACCTCAACTTAATAGAACATCTTTGGGATGAATTAGAGAGGAGAATGTGAGCCAGGACTTCTCATTCACATCACAAATGCGCTTTTAGAAGAATGGTAAAACATTCCCATAGACCCAATCTCCTAAGCATTGTGGACAGCCTTCCGAGAAGAGTTGAAGCTGTTATAGCTGCAAAGGGTGGGCCAACTCAATATTGAACCCTACGGACTAAGACTGGGATGCCATTAAAGTTCATGTGAGTGTAAAGGCAGGTGTCCCAATACTTTTGGCAATATACTGTATATGTGCATGTGTGGGGGGAGCTCATAGCATTTGGATTATAAAAAGCAAAAAAAAGTGTGGCTTCACATCTACCAGTATTTCCGATGTATGCAAAAACTGTGCTAAAACAGTTTAAATAGTTTATTTTTCTGTTTACCAGGAAAGTGTACTGGGAGTTGTTTTTGTACACATGTTAAAACATGGGTATAAGTACGTTGTCTTATATACAATCCCCAGCAGTCAGACAGTGTGTTGCAAGTGGGACTGCTGCTTGGCATGTTGCAGAAGAGATTGCTGAATGGCTTCCAGTTTAATTGTAACTGCCAGGCTAGTCAAAGGACTCTCCCTTCACCTATTTCTACAGCCAGAGACTGAAGAAGAGGGATTGAGGTATTGGTAATGTAGGGATGCTGTTTTGTCCTTGGTGGGCTCTTTTGACGTTCAGATCATAGATATAGCAGGTAAACCACAGCTTTCCTCCTTACTTTGTGTAGCACCCTGCTCTCAATGAGTTGGTTATATACGTTAAAATTATAGTTGTCTGAGCAATAGTTTGGCTCAGAAATATTGTATTCAAATTGTGGTTCTGTTTCAGTTCAGCTGGGTTGCACGTTTTTCCACTTGACAGTAGGTGTCACCGTCACCACTGGTCAAGGTTGGAAATGCAACAGGTTGAATGTATTGGGTATTCCTTTTTCAGAAGTGGCTCAGGGTGCATGGTCAACCCGCTGTGCATTCTGGGAGAGGGTACTTAAGGGACAGACACCATTTTGTGGGGTCTGTTTTTCCTGATCCGGTCCTGAGGGCCCGCCTGTCCTCAGGGATGTATTGGTGGTTCCCGCCTCAGGGCCACGTTGGACTGAGGCTCTGTTACTGAGATGTAGGCCCAGGAGCTGCTGGGGCCTACTGATTTAGTGATAGTTCTGTGTCGCCTTGCCTGCTGGAAAGGACCAAGCAATTGAGGACTCAATTGGAGGATGCATCCAGATCAAAATCTACCTCACAGTGCTGCCGGAATGGCTGAGAGATCCTGGCACTGTGAGCTGTGCTCTTTTCTTCAGAAGTTAACCCAGTGCGTGGTTACACAAGTCTGTGGCAGAGACTATTATACCAATTCTACTTTCACCAAGTCTGTGGCAGAGACTATTGAACCAATTCTACTTTCACCAAGTCTGTAGCAGAGACTATTGAACCAATTCTACTTTCACCAAGTCTGTGGCAGAGACTATTGAACCAATTCTACTTTCGCCAAGTCTGTGGCAGAGACTATTATACCAATTCTACTTTCACCAAGTCTGTGGCAGAGACTATTGAACCAATTCTACTTTCACCAAGTCTGTGGCAGAGACTATTGAACCAATTCTACTTTCACCAAGTCTGTGGCAGAGACTATTATACCAATTCTACTTTCACCAAGTCTGTGGCAGAGACTATTGAACCAATTCTACTTTCACCAAGTCTGTGGCAGAGACTATTGAACCAATTCTACTTTCACCAAGTCTGTGGCAGAGACTATTGAACCAATTCTACTTTCACCAAGTCTGTGGCAGAGACTATTGAACCAATTCTACTTTCACCAAGTCTGTGGCAGAGACTATTGAACCAATTCTACTTTCACCAAGTCTGTGGCAGAGACTATTGAACTAATTCTACTTTCACCAAGTCTGTAGCAGAGACTATTGAACCAATTCTACTTTCACCAAGTCTGTAGCAGAGACTATTGAACCAATTCTATTTTCACCAAGTCTGTAGCAGAGACTATTGAACTAATTCTACTTTCACCAAGTCTGTAGCAGAGACTATTGAACCAATTCTACTTTCGCCAAGTCTGTGGCAGAGACTATTATACCAATTCTACTTTCACCAAGTCTGTGGCAGAGACTATTGAACCAATTCTACTTTCACCAAGTCTGTGGCAGAGACTATTGAACTAATTCTACTTTCACCAAGTCTGGGGCAGAGACTATTATACCAATTCTACTTTCACCAAGTCTGTAGCAGAGACTATTGAACCAATTCTACTTTCACCAAGTCTGTGGCAGAGACTATTATACCAATTCTACTTTCACCAAGTCTGTAGCAGAGACTATTGAACCAATTCTACTTTCACCAAGTCTGTGGCAGAGACTATTGAACTAATTCTACTTTCACCAAGTCTGTAGCAGAGACTATTGAACCAATTCTACTTTCACCAAGTCTGTGGCAGAGACTATTGAACCAATTCTACTTTCACCAAGTCTGTGGCAGAGACTATTGAACCAATTCTACTTTCACCAAGTCTGTGGCAGAGACTATTGAACCAATTCTACTTTCACCAAGTCTGTGGCAGAGACTATTGAACTAATTCTACTTTCACCAAGTCTGTAGCAGAGACTATTGAACCAATTCTACTTTCACCAAGTCTGTAGCAGAGACTATTGAACCAATTCTATTTTCACCAAGTCTGTAGCAGAGACTATTGAACTAATTCTACTTTCACCAAGTCTGTAGCAGAGACTATTGAACCAATTCTACTTTCACCAAGTCTGTAGCAGAGACTATTGAACTAATTCTACTTTCACCAAGTCTGTGGCAGAGACTATTGAACCAATTCTACTTTCGCCAAGTCTGTGGCAGAGACTATTATACCAATTCTACTTTCACCAAGTCTGTGGCAGAGACTATTGAACCAATTCTACTTTCACCAAGTCTGTGGCAGAGACTATTGAACTAATTCTACTTTCACCAAGTCTGTGGCAGAGACTATTATACCAATTCTACTTTCACCAAGTCTGTAGCAGAGACTATTGAACCAATTCTACTTTCACCAAGTCTGTGGCAGAGACTATTATACCAATTCTACTTTCACCAAGTCTGTAGCAGAGACTATTGAACCAATTCTACTTTCACCAAGTCTGTGGCAGAGACTATTGAACTAATTCTACTTTCACCAAGTCTGTAGCAGAGACTATTGAACCAATTCTACTTTCACCAAGTCTGTGGCAGAGACTATTGAACCAATTCTACTTTCACCAAGTCTGTGGCAGAGACTATTGAACTAATTCTACTTTCACCAAGTCTGTAGCAGAGACTATTGAACCAATTCTACTTTCACCAAGTCTGTAGCAGAGACTATTGAACTAATTCTACTTTCACCAAGTCTGTGGCAGAGACTATTGAACCAATTCTACTTTCGCCAAGTCTGTGGCAGAGACTATTATACCAATTCTACTTTCACCAAGTCTGTGGCAGAGACTATTGAACCAATTCTACTTTCACCAAGTCTGTGGCAGAGACTATTGAACTAATTCTACTTTCACCAAGTCTGTGGCAGAGACTATTATACCAATTCTACTTTCACCAAGTCTGTGGCAGAGACTATTATACCAATTCTACTTTCACCAAGTCTGTAGCAGAGACTATTGAACCAATTCTACTTTCACCAAGTCTGTGGCAGAGACTATTGAACTAATTCTACTTTCACCAAGTCTGTAGCAGAGACTATTGAACCAATTCTACTTTCACCAAGTCTGTGGCAGAGACTATTGAACCAATTCTACTTTCACCAAGTCTGTAGCAGAGACTATTGAACCAATTCTACTTTCACCAAGTCTGTGGCAGAGACTATTGAACCAATTCTACTTTCACCAAGTCTGTAGCAGAGACTATTGAACCAATTCTACTTTCACCAAGTCTGTGGCAGAGACTATTGAACTAATTCTACTTTCACCAAGTCTGTGGCAGAGACTATTGAACCAATTCTACTTTCACCAAGTCTGTGGCAGAGACTATTGAACCAATTCTACTTTCGCCAAGTCTGTGACAGAGACTATTATACCAATTCTACTTTCACCAAGTCTGTGGCAGAGACTATTGAACCAATTATACTTTCACCAAGTCTGTGGCAGAGACTATTGAACCAATTCTACTTTCACCAAGTCTGTGGCAGAGACTATTGAACCAATTCTACTTTCGCCAAGTCTGTGACAGAGACTATTATACCAATTCTACTTTCACCAAGTCTGTGGCAGAGACTATTGAACCAATTCTACTTTCACCAAGTCTGTGGCAGAGACTATTGAACTAATTCTACTTTCACCAAGTCTGTAGCAAAGACTATTGAACCAATTCTACTTTCACCAAGTCTGTGGCAGAGACTATTAAACCAATTCTACTTTCACCAAGTCTGTGGCAGAGACTATTAAACCAATTCTACTTTCACCAAGTCTGTGGCAGAGACTATTAAACCAATTCTACTTTCACCAAGTCTGTGGCAAAGACTATCTTTTGATCGAGCTTTGCACTGGCTGCTAGGCCAGCGAGAGTTTACTTTAATAAAAACCCTCTCTGCAGAAGGGAGAAAAAGAGACTGGGGGCCAGATTCAGGTAGAGTTAGGCTGGAGTATCAGTGATACTCCAGCCTAACTGTCACTTTAAGCCGGCGTTTCTGTTTTCTGTAACCAGAAAACAAGAAACGCCGGGTTGGAGTTCCGATGCGATCAGCGTAATTGAATTTTGCCATCGCATCGCAACTTTAATTTAAAAATGGCGCCGGGGGCGTTCCCGCTGATTAACGCAGAAAAAATATGTTAATCAGCGGGAATCGGCAATTCACGATCGTATTCGGGCGCGACGCAGTGACTTTCCGACGTTTCCGTAAGCGATACGCGGCGTAAAGATAAAGCAGCCCTCTAGTGGAGTATCCTATGTTAAGTATAGCCGTCGTCATCGCGTCGAAAAAAAAATTTGCGTCGCTTGCGTAAAACGTCCATGAATGGGGATTTGACGTCATTGATGTTCACTGACAGAATTTGGAGCATGCGCACCGGGATGCAATGACAGTCGACGCATGCGCAGTACGTTCGCCGCGGGATCGCGCTTAGTTTAAATAATACACGCCCCGTACCCGCCCAATTTGAACTCCGCCGGCTCATTTACGATACGCTGCCGCAACTTTAGGAGCAACTGCTTCATGAATAACAGCACTTGCTCCTAAAATTTCGCCAGAGTAACGTAAATGAGAAACGTTACTCTAGAGTAAAGATGCTCCCATCTATCTGAATCTGGCCCTGGGTGTTTGGCGCGGACATTTCTTTCTTTAACCATCTCTTCAAGGAGAACCCCTGAGACGAGTGCAAGGAACAGTAAGGTAATGGCAGGCCCAAATCTAAACCAGCAGCTCCTTCGGTGGTAGTGCTACATTAGTATTATACCAACCATTAAAAAACATTAATCCTTATATTGCTGGCTGCACACATGAGTTTTGAGACTAGTGAAATATAGGCTGGATGGAAATTCTGGTCCCGCTTTGACGCTCTTCTGTATCAGCTTGTGTTCAGCTGGTGAATGAAAGTGTACCACAAATAACTTTTCACTGAATTTAAATATGCCAGGCATGCTTTTGCCCCATCTCTTTGCTCACAGCAGACTTTATAAAATGTGGGTGAGGGGCTCCTTTGTCCAGCCACAGTGTGGAATGCGAGGGCACACAATAGAAATATCGTCCCTGGGTGCCTAGTCGGCAAGGTCTCAAAATGTGCCATTCTACCCTTCTCATCCTATTTGGTGACTATTTATTCACTACTTGCCAACTCCTTGCTCTCCTGTGTTAAAAGGGTAAATAACTACTCCATCATACTATTCAATTACACAGAGTTGTGATGGAATGCAAAGGCGTAACTATAGCTATAGCAGCCCATATGATTGCTAGGGGGCCCAGCAGCATAGGGGATCCAGTATATAGTGAACAACACATCTCAAAGACCCCACTGTGTCTGGCTGCATAGGGAGTTATCCAAGCAGAAATATACTATGGCAAATTTCATCCATCCTTCCATGCAGCAATCTCTATAGCTATCTATCTGGCAAATTATCCATCCGCTGTCTGTCCATCTAAAAATATAATCACTGTACATAAAATCCTTACATTAACATACACCTATTTACTTACATTATTCTATTGTATTTTCTCATGTGCTTATGTTAATGAACATGCTTTTAACATGTTTTTTTTTTTCACTCTAAACTGCATAACGCATGTCTGGGTGGGCACTGATAAACTCACATTAATGTACGTAATACTTTATTTTTATTAGTTGCTCTTAGCTCCTCAGCCACTCCAGTACTAACAAAAATAAATAAAAAATCTGACTGATGTTTCTGGAAAGGTCACCAAGCTTTCCATCTTTACCTATCATTACCTTAACACATATCTCCATAAAGGTCTGTAAACATATATCAAAAATGTTCCCTTTCAGTCGCACTTTTTTATTACAAATTATTGGATGACCATCCAGATCAGTAGTCACAAACAAGGCAAAAGTGGCTTAGGTGGCTGTATCGTTAACCTCCAGCCCTGCCAATGCAGACAGAATGAGTTGACAATACATCTCTCATGGTGACCTCTTACCTTGCTAGGCGTAGACTGAAAGAATACAATGATTAGATGTTATGCCACGTACACACGATCAGTTCGTCTGATGAAAACGATGATGGACCGTTTTCATCAAACGAACCAATCGTGTGTGGGCCCCATCAGTTTTTTTCCTATCGGTGAAAAAACTTAGAACCTGTTTTAAAATTATCCGATGGTTAAAAAAACGATCGTCTGTGGGGAAATCCATCGGTTAAAAATCAACGCATGCTCAGAATCAAGTCGACGCATGCTCAGAAGCATTAAACTTAATTTTTTTCAGCACGTCGTTGTGTTTTACGTCACCGCATTCTGACACAATCGTTTTTTTAACTGATGGTGTGTAGGCAAGACTGATGAAAATCAGCTTCATCGGATATCTGATGAAAAAATCCATCAGACCGTTTCATCAGATGAACCAATCGTGTGTACAGGGCATTAGTGTTCAGACTTTCTGGAGTTCTCTGACCTAGCACTTTTAAAAGTCAGAAAAAGGCAGAAAGAGAGAATGTGATGCACACCACAGGCAGCTGTGCCATAGGCATCTGCCTCTTTTGCCTAACTCTTGACCCGACCCTTCCATAGCACTGATTATCTCTGGGGCCAAAAGTAGTCAGCTCATTGCTGAATGCACTGGCCGTTAAAAAAGCTCATAGGATGTGATGTTTGTAGAGTTACAAAGGGATTTCAGTACAGCTCCAGTTTAGAGGTCTGTTAAAAAGTCCGAACCAGTAAATTGACTAATATATGCTTACAAATGGAGCTATAACACAAACTGGCACTAATAATACCCCGTAATCCCCCTAGATAACATGTTGTGCCCGCCAGAAGCGCGCTATTCAACATCTGCCTCCCTTCCAGATGTCATTGTTCGGGATCGATCTGATTAGCATCGAGTTAATGCAATTTGAAAGTAAACTTTCTAACTTCTATTGACTTATGTCCCCTTCAGCAGAACGGGCCCCCCCCCCCCCGGCTTATAAATCACACATTTTATAAAGGCAGTGAAGTGGTTAATACTGGCGGACAATAGCTTGGGCCTCCCGGTTACACTGCTAACCATCCATTCAATGGGCCTTGATTGATAGATCCTCCCTTCTCTTTTCTTTCGGCTCTTTGGTATTATGGCTGTGCATCGGGCTCTCTTCAGGGAGCCATCACGCATGGTTTACGGGGTCTCATTCTAACTCTCCTCCACATGACCTCCCACATTCAGGCTAAGAGAGGCAGCACCTGAGCTGCGGAGGGGTCCAAACAATGTCAGATTAACGCCAGTGCTTGCCAACTGTTGCAAGCCTACCTGCTCTGAATGCTTGAGAGGTGCGGGAGGGACTCGGTCAAGTCAAGGCGTGGAGGCCTTGCACATGGCAGGGCAGCTCTCCAAAGACTGCTCTATGTCAAGCCGGTTCCCTCCTGTTCTCTCCAACAGAAATGCAGTTAATCCCCTCTGACTGCTGGAACAATAGCAAGCAATCCAGGCTCGTTAGCTGCCAAGTCTCCTGTGTTGTGGATGAGCAAGCAGAGCAACCAGCACTCCACTGATCTAGGTGGTACGCTGTCTTAAAAAATGTCCTCATCTTACTTGTACAGTAAACTTACTAAAGAGCAGCCAGAGAACTTGATGCCTTCACATCTGTTACAAACTGTACCTCATTCTTCCCACATGAATAACCTGCATTAAATGTTGTCATGAGGTTCTGGTTCACTAACATCTGCTTATAACATCACTTGTTGTTCTTCCCCGCTGACATCACCTGCAAGCAGATACTAGAATGCCACTCTGCATGCTGGGATACGTCTCACAGGTCAGCAGTGAGGGTACATAAAAAAAAAAAACATTTCTAAAGACAATCCATTCTTTTCTAAACTGGTCCATATTTCATTGGACCATAGCTGGCCCCTGCAAAAAGTATTCATACCCCTTGACATTTTCCACATTTTGTCTTCTTACAACCAAAAACGTAAATGTATATTGGGATTTTATGTGATAGACCAACACAAAGTGGCACATAATTGTGAAGTGGAAGGAAAATGTTAAATGGTTTTCAATTTTCTTTACAAATAAATATCTGAAAAGGGTGACTTGCATTTTAAGTCTAAACTGAATAAGTCAGTACTGGGTCATTTTCACCCATGGTTGCCCAGAACAATGTCAAATTTCGATATATCTGACCACAGAACAGTTTTCCACTTTGCAGCAGACCATTTTAAATATGCTTTGGCCCAGAGAAGCCTGAGGTGTTTCTGGATAGGGATGGTCACAAACAAACAAACAAAGAAACATATGTGGCGTTTGTGGCAAATTCGAGAGCTGCTGAACGCCCCATAATGCACTGCAAGATCGCAGTGCATTGAATGCTGCTGATTGGCCAAAACATGCACCTGACCTGCATGCTTTGACCAATTACAGCGTGATCTGCTGTGAGAGCCATGATTGGCCAAAGGCAGGGTGCTTCCCTCTCTCTCTCTCTCTCCTTTTGTCTTGGGTATCACACACACACACAGCGGGAATGTCCCGCTGTGTGTCATGGAGCTGGCTAGGTCTGTGTTCGGCGTGCGGTATAACAAGGTCCCACCCCCTAGACTGGCTCGTGTGATAGTATCAGTGTTCCGCCTATGAGTGGGGGCAGGACCTTGTTACACCGTGCGCCGAACACAGACCCAGCCAGCTCTGTGACACACAGCGAGACATCCCGCTGTGTGTGTGATTCATCCAGGGGAGTTCAGGTGAGTCTGTATTAATGAAGGGGCACAGTAAAGCTGCATTAATGGGGCACCGAAAAGCTACATTGATGGGTCACAGTCAAGCTGCATTGATGGGTCACAGTCAAGCTGCATTCATAGGGCACAGTGAGGCTGCGGGCACAGTGAGGCTGCAGTCACAGGCATAGAGAGGCTGCGGGCACAGAGAGGCTATGGGCACAGTGAGGCTGCGGGCACAGGGAGGCTGCGTTCACAGGCACAGAGAGGCTGCGGGAAAAGTGAGGCTGCATTCACAGGCACAGTAAGGCTGCGTTCCCAGGCACAGTGACGCTACATTCATAGGCACAGAGAGGCTGCAGGCACATGCACAGTGAGGCTGCGGGCACAGTGAGGCTGTGTTCACAGGCACAGAGAGGCTGCAGGCACAAAGAGGCTACGGGCACATTGAGACTGCATTCACGGGCACAGTGAGACTGCATTTACAGGCATAGAGAGGCTGTGGGCACAGTGAGGCTGCGTTCATGGTCACAGCGAGGCTGCGTTCACAGGCACAGTGAGGTTGCATTTACAGGCACAGTGAGGGTATATTAACGGGTGGTGAGGCTGTGTTAACGGGCAGTGAGGTTGCGTTCACGGACACAGTGGGGCTGCAATGATTGGCACAGTTAGAGTGCATTGATGGGCATAGTGAGGCTGCATTCATTGGCACTGTAAAACTGCATTTGATGGGCACAGTGAGGCTGCATTGATGGGCACAATAAAGCTGAATTTCATGGGCACAGTGAGGCTGCATTCATTGGCACCATAAAGCTGCATTTGATGGGCACAGTGAGGCTGCATTCATGGGCATCGTAAAGCTGCATTGATGGGCACCATAAAGTGGCATTTGATAGACACAGTGAGGCTGCATTAATGGGCACAGGGAGGCTGCATTGATGGGCACAGTGAGTGTGCATTCATGGGCACAGTAAGTGTGCATTTATGTGCACAATGAGGCTGCATTTGATGCACAGATTTGGGCACAGTGAAGGTGCATTTGATGTGTACGGATATGCTTTATGTTAATATTGTTAAAGTTGATATTTATTTTTGGAACTTAATTCTGCTTAAAACATTTAGCAGTGTAATTTCATGAGATAATTTAGGGCGTGTTTAGGGGCGGACTTAGGGGTGAGGCAGGGGAGAGGTTAGATGGAACTGGTGGCTAGTAACTCTTAAGGCCTGGCTAGTGGCTTAGGACTTGAAATTGTAAGCCCTGTATATGTATATATATATATATATATATATATATATATATATATATATATATATATATATATACACATACACACACACAGTGATGGTCACAGACATGGTGCATCCTCTGCAGGGGGGGCACACTTGTCCTTTTTTTCTGCTGCTGGATATGTTATTGAGCCACAACATGCAGAAGAGTTGGTGGAGTGGATAACTAAGCCATTCTCATCCTCCTCATCCTCTGTCACCAAGGCTCATACTAGTTGGCCTTCCAACGCTGCTGCCACAGCAGCCTATTTCACTGGCTCCTTGTCCACAGTTACTCCTTCCGTAGCTCCAACATCTTGCACGGAGGAGTCACCAGAATTATTTAACCATAGTGTCGGTTACTGCTGGAGGATGCACAGCAATTTGAAGGCTCCGATGTTGGTTCCAAGGTTGAGGAAAGTAGTACCATGAGCATAGAGAGAGGGGTGCCACAAAAGGACAAGAAACTTGCAGTCATGTTCCCCCAGCTGCAGCATACTGCCAAATTTGCTCCCCCAGCTGCAGCATACTGCCAAATTTGCTCCACTGATGAGGAGGGAGGGGATTGTACTTAGGTGTCTGAGAGAAGAGAGGGGTAAAGTGAGAAGGAGGAGAAGACACAACTCCAACGAGGCAGGATGTCCTCCAGGGGCCATCTTAAGGGCAGCCACCCTATTGCATCACACCACAGAGCTCCACGGGTGCAGGGCACTGCTGACTCCCCGCTGACTTTCTGCACAGACTTCCAAAAGTTTATTGGTGTGGGCTTTTTTCAACACACGCAGTAGATCGCACCGTTGCTATTTGCAATCTATGTCTGAAGCAGATCAAGCGTGGCCAGAACAGTAACCGCTTGGGCACAACATGCCTGACAAGTCATCTGACGACCTGCCATGCAGTCTGTTGGCAACAGCACCTGAAATACCTACATCATAAAAAAAAGCAGATTTTTCCTTGCTCCTCATCTGGGATCTTAACCCTTACTATACCTTAAGTCCTCTCAAAAACCTGTACTGAAAGGAATTAACATATAGCAATAGGTGCCACAAGTATTTGCAGCCAATCTGCTAGCAGTACAACACCAGTTGGTTTCAGCAGGCAAAAGAACACTGTCCCAGCCATCCACATGCTCAGCGTCTAAATGCTAGCATGGCCAAGTTGCTAGCACTACAACTGCTGCCTTTTCAGGTGGTAGACTCTGCCCCCTTTTGTGAATTTGTGGAGTGTGCTGTACCACAGTGGCAGGTTCCAAAAATTCATTTATTTTCACGTAAGGCCATTTCAGCTCTCTACCGTCATGTGGAAGGCAATGTTTTGGCCTCATTGGACAGGGCGGTCAGCAGAAAGGTTCATATTACCGCCGACTCATGATCCAGCAGGCATGGTCAGGGATGTTACCTTTCCTTCACGTCACACTAGGTAACTCTGCTGGCAGCTGGGAAGGATGCATGATATGGTTCCGAGTTGGAGCTTGTTCCGCCACCACGCCTCCAAAAAGCTGGTGGTGATTCTGCCACCACATCTGACTGTTCCATCCCCTCCTTTTCTTCTTTCTCTATGGCAGTGGCGGCTGGTGAAGTTTTAGGATGGGGGGCGCCAGACCCCGTCCATCCTTTTTGATCCCCCCCACTTCTCATAAGCCACACCACTTATAGAATCCACCCACTCCATCCCCTGCATTCCGCTTGCATCCACCCATAGTGTCAGGAGTATACAGCTCAGCCTCACAGGACAGAGTATATAGCTATGCCTCACAGGACGGAATATATAGTGCAGCCTCACAGGAAAGAGTATATAGCGCAGCCTCACAGGACAGAGTATATAGCGCAGCCTCACAGGACAGAGTATATAGCGCAGCCTCACAAGACAGAGTATATAGCGCAGCCTCACAGGTCAGAGTATATAGCGCAGCCTCACAGGACAGAGTATATAGCTTAGCATTACAGATCAGAGTATATAGCTCACCCTCACAGATCAGGGTATACAGATCAGCCTCACAGATCAGGGTATACAGCTCAGCCTCACAGATCAGGGTATACAGCTCAGCCTCACAGATCAGGGTATAAAGCTCAGCATTACAAATCAGGGTATATAGCTCAGCCTCACAGATCAGAGTATAACAGCTCAGCCTCACAGATCAGAGTATATAGCTCAGCATTACAAATCAGGGTATAACAGCTCAGCCTCACAGATTCACAATTTGTGTATATCTGTGTAGTGTATACAGCTTAATACACACACCTTTTTCCTTCCTGTTTCGGTTTAGCGGAACCCTATGACAGAATTTGGGTCTGGTATAGATTTTAAGGGGAACTCCACGCTAAAATAAAAAAATAAAAACAGTGAGGGATCACCCCCAAAACCCATACCAGGCCTTTTATGTCAGGCATAGATTCTAAGGAGAACTTCATACCAAAATGTAAAAAAAAAATGTCCTTAAGATGGGGAGGGGGTCCTCCCTAAAGCACCTTGTCCCCATGTTATTGTTGTCAGGGTCTGCGGTTGGGGGGGATTATCGGAATTTTGAAGCCCCCATCCTTTGTGAATGGGTATGGGGTACATACCTACCCCTACCTATTTACCCCCAAAAAAGTGTCAAAAATGTAAAAATTATTATTTTGACAATTCCTTAAAAAAATAAAAAGTGTCCCATAATCCATCTTCAAAAATGCTGCCTGATCAGAGAAATAGAAAAAAAAAGCTCTCCCTCTATGGGAGGCTTCCCAGCGACTGCTGTCTCTTGGCTGTGACAGCTGTTATATGGGCAAGGGCGGGCCACCCGGTGACTTAACCGAATGACGTCACCCGGTTACGTCAGCAGGCGGCCTCGCCCTTGCCTATATAAGAGCTGTCAAAGACAGCAGTTGCCGGGAGGAGTTTTTTTTATGTCTATTTTTCGGCTCCATCGGCGGCGTGGTTGAAGATAGACACTTTTTCTTTTTAATAAAGGAATTGTCAAAAACTGTCTATTGTGGTTTTTACTTACTTAACTTTGACACTTTTTTTGGTAAATGGGTAGAGCTACAATGTATCCCTACCCATTCACATATGGGGCAGGATCTGGGGGCCCCCTTGTTAAAGGGGGCTTCCAGATTCCGATAAGCCCCCCACCCGCAGACCCTGACAACAGTAACATGTGGACAAGGTGCTTTGGGGGACTCCAAAGCACCCTCCCATGTTGAGGACATGTGGCCTGGTATTGTTCAGGAGGGGTGACCTCGCTATCCCGTCCTCCAGGCTGCATGCTCGGATAAGGGTCTGGTATCGATTTTTGGCGGGAACCCACGCCAATATTTTTTTTTTTGGCCAATGGCCTGGTATGGACTGGGGGAGGGGGGAACCCAGGCAAATGTTTTCCTTGATTATTTATCTATATTGCCGGGAGACAACAATACATTACAGCCGCAAGAAAGTTTAAATGAAAATATTTCCTTTAAAACTGGCAGACTGAGGGGGCCCCCAGGTACGATATTTAAAGGAATATTTAATTTTTATTTTTTCGCTTTATGCATTATTAAAATCACTGCTCCTGAAAAAACATATTTTAAATATATATTTTCTGCATTAATACATGTTCCCTGGGTCCTCATACACTTTTTATGGCAATAACTTGCATAAAAGCCATTAAAATTAGTACTTTCGATTGTTCATGTTCGTGTCCCATAGACCAGTGGCCATCAACCATTCCTGCAGGGCCCACTAACAGGCCAGGTTTTATGTATTACCTTGGGGAGATGCAGACTAGAATACTGCAATCACTGAGCAGCAAATTATATCACCTGTGATGTATTTCAGTTATCTTGCAAACCTGGCCTGTTAGTGGGCCCTGAAGGACAAGGTTGATGACCACTGCCATAGACATTAATAGGATTTGCATGTTTGCTGAAACTTTTTACCTTTTCACATGTTCTGGTGCAAACTGAACCAGGGGAGGGGGGTGTTAGGCTCCAAATTTCTGGATCATGTTCAGATATGTCTTCTTCTTTGCATTATAGAGCTTTACCTTGCATTTTTGGATGGCATGGAAAACTATCTTCAGAAACAGTGATTTTTTGGAAGTATTCCTGAGCCCTTGCAGTGATGTCCATTACAGAATCATACCAGTTTTTAATGTAGTGCCATCTGTGGGCCCAGAGATCACAGACATCCAATATTGTGTTTCGGACTCGTCCCTTGCACACAGAGATTTCTCCAGATTTTTAGAATCTTCTGATGACGTTATGTACCGCAGATGATGATATTTTAAAATCTGCAATTTTTTTTAAACCAAACTTTCAGGTTTATTAAGAAATACAAGAGATGTACACACAGCAACAGTAATGGAATCACATTGGTCAAGAACACAGTATCCTTTACAGTAGTACAGCGCCTCTCTCTTAGGCCTTTCGGCCTGTACAGTCTGAGTGTCATCCACATCCCTACACTCTACAAGCCCCAAAGAAGAAGCCAGATGAGACAAGCAGACACATTCTACGTCTATATAGCATGCTCCAACCCCAGCCGCCAACTGGTCAGCCCTACACTGTACACGTTTCCCCGTCACCCAGCCATCTATCCCAGACACTAAAAAATTTCTGAGGGCGCCCCCTGTGGATGTATATCATCTTCTTATATGGCAAGGTGATATTCACTTCTCTCTTCCAGTCCTCCAGTGTTGGAGCACTGGCCCTCATCCAGGTCTTAGCAACCACTTTTCTGGCCATGAATAATGCTTCACAGATAAAGATATTTTGATATTTATCTACCTCTACGTCAGGTACCAGTCCCAGGATGCACAATTTTGGGTCCATGCCCACCGGTGACCCCATATTGTCGTGGAGAAATTGTGTAACCTGCAACCAGAAGGCCTGCATATCTGGACAATGCCACAGCAGGTGATAGAATGTGCCCTCAGCCGTCTTACACATAGGGCACTCAGAGTCCCTTGATTGTTGGAACCTTGCAAGTCTGAGGGGTGTAAGATATGCCCTATGGACCATGTATAGTTGCGTCAACCTGTCCGACAGCTTGGGGGACGACACTTTAACTCCCTCCAGTATTTCTCTCCAGTCAGTGTCTTCTATTGGCCCCACGTCTTGCTCCCAGGCTGCCTTAGCCTTTTGGGTGATCCTGCCAACCTCTCTCTGTCTGATAATGTAATATAGGTTAGATGTAAGCTTAGCCGAGTCTGCGCCGAAGATAACATCTAGCACTTGTGGCCTCCTAAGGTCAACTGTCACCGATTCCATCTGTGATCTGAGCGCGTGTCTTATCTGCAGATACCGAAACAGGAATTGCGGTGGAAGGGAGAATTTCTCTCTAAGATTCGCGAAGGATGTAGGGCCTGAGTCAGTGAGCACCTGAGATAGGAATACCACCCCATACGTCGCCCAGAGCCCCTGGTCCGGCACTTTGCCCAGCTCAGGCAAGCCTCCGTTATTCCACAACGGAGTGTGGGAGTGTAAATATGTCCTGTCTTGTTTTCTAAGGGCTATGTCCCAAATCTTCTGATGGGCTTGCAGCATACCCGCATCAAAGCGTGCCGTCTTGCATCCCCCGTGGCCCCTTCTAAATATGGCCTGTGCAGGCGTGTGAAAAGGGCTGCCTGGTTTATTGCATACCAATGACCTATATCTCTGCGCCTCCGATGTATTAAAGTAGTATATGTGTGACAGTTGCGACGCCAGGTAATAATCCTGTAGGTCCGGCAGTGAACATCCCCCCTCTGTCGTAGGATTTTTTAGTATTTGCCATGCCAATTTATGTCGGCCTGGGCCCCATACAAAGGAGTTTAAGATGGCCTCCATCTGTTTAAAGACTTTCATTGGTATATATAGTGGGGCATGCCATACCATATACAAAATCTTTGGTAATAGAATCATTTTCACTAGGTTGATTCTTCCCATAACTCCCAAGGGCAACCTAGCCCAAGCCTGGGCCCTAGTTTTAATGGTGTTAAATAGGGGATCTACATTCAGTGAGACATAGTCCCTAAGGCTCCTCGTGACCTGCACGCCTAGGTATTTTACTTCTGCAACCCTTTGTAGCGGTAGTTCCGGGAACAGTGGCGGCGGGGGGAAGTGGTCCAGTGGTAGTATTCTGGACTTATCCCAGTTAATTTTGAGACCCGAGTATTTACCCACCTCCTCTATAATATTCAAGGCTGCTTTCAGTGATGGACCCTGGTCTGCTAAGTAGAGGACTGTATCATCAGCATACATTCCAATCTTTTCCCATGTGTCCCCTTTTCTAAGCCCTACCACCTCAGGGTTCATCCTAATGGCAATAGCTAGTGGTTCCGCCGCCAGCGCATATAGTAGAGGTGACAGCGGACATCCCTGTCTCGTGCCTCTTTCCAGAACTATTTGCTCGGATAGCCATCCGTTAACAAATATTCTGGCCCTGGGACTCTGATATAACAGCTGCACCCAACGTATAAATTTAGGGCCAAACCCAAAACTTCTCAAGCATTCCCACAGGTATTGCCATTCAACAGAATCGAATGCTTTGGCCGTGTCTAGGGCCACTATAACTCTAGTCCCTACATTATCGTGCTGGGCCTGGATATTCTGAAACAGCCTCCTAATATTCATGGCCGTATTCTTCCCTGGCATGAACCCAGTTTGGTCCGGGTGGACCAGAGAGAGAATCACCGTATTCAATCTGGAGGCTAGAATTTTAGCCAAGATTTTAATGTCGACCGGCAGCAGAGATATAGGTCTATAGGATTCCGGGTATCCCGGGTCTTTACCAGGCTTAGGAAGAACTATTATTTGAGCCTCCTGCATCGAGGAGGGCAGGACCCCCTCCTCAAATATAGAGTGGTACACAGCTTGCAGCTTGGGGATCAGGGTTTCAGAGTACGTGGCATAGAACTCAAGGGGCAACCCATCTAGTCCCGGGGCTTTAGATTTGGCTAATTGTGATATGGCAGTGGCCACGTCTTGAATAGTGATAGGGGCCTCTAAGATCTGTACCTGTTCTAACTTCAACTGTGGGATCTGCAACGTGCGCAGGTATGCCTGAATCTCCTGCGGGGTATTACTAGACTGGGACCTATACAGTTCTAGGTAAAATTTCATAAACCTCTCTGCTACCTTCGGGGGATCCGTGATAGTCGAGCCATCCGGCTCAATCAGAGATACCACTACCGGGGGTCTGTCTTCTAAATGGGCCAGATAAGCCAACATCTTCCCTGCCCTCTCTCCGTGTTCATATATCCGTGTCTTGCTAAAGAAAATACGCTGTTTGGCTTTTTCCATATGTAGCTGTGATACCATTCTAGTCTGCAGTTTAACCCTATCAAGGTTCTCAGGTGTGGGATTCGTACTATAAGTCTCCTCCAACTCCCTTAGTTTGTCTTCTGTGTCACTGACCTCTATCCTAGATGACCGCTTCAACCTCTTTATTCTGTCGTCTAGTAATCTGCTCGCATGCGCTTTAAATGCATCCCAGTGGGAGACCCGGGAGGCCTGCCACTGGTCGGCTGGTAAGAAAAACTGCAATTCCCTTTCTATGCTTTCATGGTCTTGTAGTGCGGTCAACCAGAACGGGTTAAGTCTCCATACCCGTCTGGGTGTCTCCCCTAGAAGAGACATCTGTATCCAGCACGGGGAGTGATCTGACAATGCTCTCGGCGCGAAGCCCGCCCCCTCTATTTTGGGCAGCAGTGACGCTGACGCCAGTATATAGTCTATGCGGGACATAGTAGCATGACTGGTTGAGTGGCAAGTGTATGCACGTGCCCTCGGATTCCTTTGCCTCCATACATCAATTAGGGCGAACTCCTGCATCAGGCGGCCCAGTCTGGACAGTCTACACCCCCCTGCATCCCCCTCGTCACGCGCAGGACGGTCCAAGTGCGGGTCCATTGTCATATTAAAGTCACCCAGCCATATTGCGGGCACCGTTGGATTTTTAGCCATATATGCCAGTCCCATAGTGACCACTTCTGCGCTATAGGGAGGGGGGATATAACAGGCAAGTAGCAAAATAGGTGTACCCCCTATGCGGGCATGGACAAAGACATATTTCCCCTGTCGGTCTGATTCCAGAGACACTAGCTCGAATGGGGTGGCCTTCGTTATCAGTAGCGACACTCCCCTAGAATAGCTGGAGTGCATGCTATGGTACGCCCATCCTATCCACGGGCGCTTCAGCGCCGCCTGCAGATGGCCTGTGACATGTGTCTCGGTCAACGCAATTATGTTAGCCTTCTGTGACTTAATAAACGCCAGGGCTGCCGTGCGCTTAATTTTATTCCTCACTCCCCTGACATTCCATGTCATAAACTTAATTGAGGTCATTGCATGGGTACAAGAATATTACACAGGCTTAACGATGATACAGTACATAGCCTAGTCTCAAGCAGTGTTCTACATCTCAACCGGTAGTCTCCACTTGTAGTATCATAGCACACAGACCTCATCACATCTCTACAACCTGTAACACAATTTTTTAACCTGAGTGAGCCATAACGGTGACTCTGCCAACTCCCTTCCCCCCTCCCCCCTCCCAGCTCAGCACCTCCCCAACCTGGCGTGAGCATAGTATCCCCGAACAATTCCTGCAGCATGAGAGAATAAACGAGTTCTGCTTCCAGCAACCTGTGTTGACTGGAGGTGCTAATCTTATGTTGCAAACGTCCCATGTTAATGCAGTAACAGTCCTTTCCGTGGGGGCGATTATTCACTGATCCCCGCGTGGTTTCTACTCTGGGATAGGTTGGTATTCCCGTATGATAGAGCTCCTCCCACCCTGCATGAGGGGGAAGCCTCCGCCTCTCCCGCTGAGCGGGGCATATCACCCATTGTCTTTCCCACTTTTCCTCCATTATTTATTGTGGTTCATCCAGTCATCCGCAGCAACTCACATACAATTCACAGTGCAAAATTTAAGATCCTCCCTGACATACTGTTCTGTCCATCCCCTCCCCCTCTTCCCCCCCTGTCTTTCGTAGTCCCGGATGCATCCGTTGCCAGTCTTACTAAGACCCAAATCATGGTTCCCCACTGCACAGCAAGAGCCCTTGTCTGTGCCCTTCTTCCCAGTAAATATATGGTCTCCGGGTCTCACTCCTACTGCACGGGGGAGAGGCAGTCCATAAAACAGTACTCACATCTGATGGTATCTCCTATCATTCGCGTCGTCCCTTCCGATCCAACCATGCTGCCGCCGCAGCGGGGGTGTCAAAAAACTGTACCCGGCCATCTTCTTCCACTCTAAGCCTTGCTGGGAACAGCATGGCATACTTGAGGTGGAGCACTCTCAGGCGGCGTTTCACATCCTGGTACTGGGCTCTCTTCCTCTGGACCTCGCTGGAAAAGTCCGGGAACACCGCGACGTGACCGTTTCCTAGCTGTATGTTTCCTTTCTCCCGGGACAGGCGCATGATCTTGTCCCTGTCCCTAAAGTTCAGGAATTTAGCGATGAAGGTTCTGGGAGGTGCCCCCTCGGGGGGGGGTTTTGCAGGGATTCTGTGTGCTCTTTCCACTGTGAACATAGGCGAGAATGCTTCCCGCCCGTACGTTTTAATCAGGAGTCCTTCCAAAAATTCAGCCGGATCGCGTCCCTCCTCTCGCTCTGGTATGCCGATGAAGCGAAGATTACAGCGACGAAGTCTGTTCTCCATCTCGTCTTGATGGCTGTGAAGCTGCTGTATTTGGCGCTGCATATCCTCCGTCTCATGCTGGAGGGGGTGCAGAATATCTTCCGCGGCACTTATTCGGGTTTCTGCCTCGGTGACCCTCTCCCGAACTGTAGATAGGTCCTGCCTCATGAGGGAGATATCTATCTTTACCTCATCTATTTTGGCGGTCAGGTTAGTTTGAAGTGCCGCTATAGCCTCCAGCACTTTCGCTGTCCCTTCCGCGTGGTTGTCTTCCTCCGGATGATCCTCGGCGCCATCTTTGGGCTGCCCGTCTTCTCCCCCATGCCGGTATTTGGCCAGTTTGTCCACTGCCGCGGACCTTTTGGATGACGATGCCATCCCCTCCTCTGATCCCGGAGTTGCCAGTCAGTCCGGTGGGTGATATAATGCCCAATAATTCTCACAGGCTGTAGTGTAGGATATTCGGCGAGAGGAGCTCACACGACCTGCGTCCTACTCCATCGCTGGTCAGGCCACGCCCAAAAAATCTGCAATTTTTAGACGCAACTTTTCACAGATTGGTGAACCTCTGCCCATCATTACCTCTGAGGCACTCTGACTTTTTAGGGCCCCTTTTACACATGTGGACCATTTGTCAGTTTTTCATCCATCTGGTCCATCTCTATGGAAAAACAGATGATCATCCATTTACATCAGTTTACATCCCAATCTGTCATCATCTTTTTTTTTTTAAAAACACATCAAAGCCCTATTTTTGTTCCATTAAATAAACGGAACGGACAAAAAACAGATGTAAAATGGACAAACGGTACGTTTTAGCATCCGTTTTTGCTTGTAAAAAACTGATGGAAAAACTGATGAGAAACTGATGAAAAACAAAACTTTATAATTTTTATTTTTTTGAAAAAAACGGGACTGAACTGATGAAATGAACGGTCCGTATATGTGAAAAGGGCCTAAGGGTCCTTTCACACTAGCGGACGAACGATCCGCTAATTACAAGTTCGTTAACGGACTTGTAATGAACCCCTATGGGAGTGGATCCGTTAGCGGATGATGCATCCGCTAACGTCCGCCAGATCCGCATCCGTTTTTTCGGACGGAAGAATGTCCTATTTTTCTTCCGTCCGGCCAAACGGATCGGATGCAAACGGACAGACGGTCCGTTTCCATCCGACTCCCCATAGGGGAGAGCGGAGGAGAGACAGGGCAGTCCCTGCACAGTGTGCGGGGACCGCCCTGTCCGCCGACAGCTGAAAAACGGTCCGCTCCGTGTGAAAGGACCCTAAGATGTTCTTTTGATACCCAATCATGTTACTGACGTGTTGCCAATTAACCTACCTAATTCTTAGTTGTTAGTACCACTTAGTTTGCCAGCTTTTTGTTAAATTGTTCCCATTTTTTCAGATCCGTTGCCTGATCAATTTCCAAATAACCTTATTTTGTTCTTAAAAATAGACGTTTTATCAGTTTAAACATTTCAATTTTCTATTGTGAATAAAATACGGGTTTATGAAATTTGCCAAATCATTGCATTCTGTTTTTATGTAGATTTTCCACACCATCCCAACTTTTTTGCAATTGGGATTGTATTTCCAGCTGGAAATTTAATTGGAGGTTGAAAAAAAACAGCCAGATCACCAGGTGAAAATAAATCTCCTAGATTGTAATCTCTAACTAGCAAGACCCTGTGGTCCTCCTGTATTGAATTGTGTTGTAACTGTACTGTCTGCCCTCATGTTGTAAAGCACTGCACAAACTGTTGGCGCTATATAAATCCTGTATAATATAATCATAATAATAAAAAAGAAAACAAATGCAGCCACTACACCTAAAAATTGGCAAAATGTTTATTTTGGGTCTGAAAATTGCTTTAAAGTATAATGCCCTGTACACACGATCGGTTCGTCTGATGAAAACGGACCTACGGATTTTTTCATCAGATATCCGATGAAGCTGACTTTCATCAGTCTTGCCTACATACCATCGGTTAAAAATCCAATTGTGTCCAACACGGTGACGTAAATCACAACGAAGTGCTGAGAAAAATGAAGTTCAATTCTTCCGAGCATGCGTCATCTGGATTCTGAGCATGCGTGGATTTTTGACCGATGGATTTCCCCACAGATTATCGTTTTTTTCTATCGTTTTTTTTTTTTAACCATAAGACAATTTTAAAACAGGTTCTATTTTTTTTCACTGATGGGAAAAAAAACGATGGGGCCCACACACAATCGGTTCGTCCGATGAAAACGGTCCATCGATCGAACCGATCGTGTGCACAGGGCATAAGTTGACCTTTTGTAACATGTTACACATGCAGCAGCCCCCGTAAACTCCCCATCCCCTTGTTTTGACAGCGACCAGGGGAATCTTCTCCCCGTGCTCACTGTCACAATAAAAAAAATGCAGCCTGGTGGGGATCTGCCCCCCCGGCAGCACCATTCATTAACAGAGCTCTGTGAATGTGAAAACTGCAAATACCGAAAGCCTTTGTGGTTGTCGGCTTGTAGTTTTTAATGAACTATCAAGACCCTGTTGAGTGCTCTAGGTAGTTCACTGAGTCTAAGGCCGCATACACACGATCAAATCTGTCTTCTGGAAACGGTCTGCCAGACCGTCCCAGCAGACAGATTCGATCGTGTGTACGGGCTAGCCGACGGATTTGGCCAGCCGACAGATTTGAAAGCATGCTTTCAAATCTGTCGGCTGGGAACCCGTCCGCCCGACATGTTTGCTGGTTAGTACGCCCTTTGTTTTCCCTTTTTTATATGGTTTCATTCAAAAACCGTATAAAATAAACAAAGGCACAAGAGGTATATGGTGAAAAAAGGGAATAACAATTCTCCTCTTATAAGAAAGGGGGACAAACATCAGACCAGACAAAGTAAAAAAAAAAAAAAAAAAACATACAACATGTTGAAATTTACCCACAAAAAGATATGCATTCATTTACCGTATTTGTTTTACGAAAAGTGAACTTATCCTTTAAGGCTTAATACGTCTGTTATTTTGGGCTACAGAGGCAAAGAGGTGACTTTTCCTTATATAGATATCAGCATAATGTTTTCTTATCATCTAAAAAAAATAGCAATCTCCTAAGAGGCTATTTACATGTTGCCACAATATTTTAAGCCAGGTCAGAAGCAATAAAACAAGAACATGTTCTGGGTAATAGAGGCGATGCATTGGGCGTCACCCATACAGGGGTGTTACATTGGGCACCAAAGTCCAGTGATGACAGTCCCGTCCTGGAAATATCAAATGTATGTTGTTCTTTTGTGGTGTTTTGCACCTGCTGAACAATTGCAACATAAAAGGGTGGGGTCTAGAGATAAAGGTCACCGGGTCATGATACCAACGTCTATGAAATCATTTTCCTTGGCTGGGTCAGACCTTATAGATATCTCTACTACCATATATCACATATTTTAAGTCATGCGCATGCTCCTGAAGTTTGGATAAATCCATGAAACGCGTAGAGATGTTAAATGCTGTGTTTCCACTTATCATGTGGTTTATTAGATACTCTCCATATGTGTATTATGTATCTACAATGGCTCACTTTTATATGACAATTTTCCTTTATTACATCATGTATATTTGTGTATATATATATATATATATATATATATATATATATATTGTGAGGGGTTAGCTCGGTAGCTGGTCTGTGTGACCCCCTGGATGGGTTCACTACACGCTGAAATATACAGAGAGGCAGTTGAAGGTTTCCCATGTTTCCCGTGTTTATAACAGTCCCTGCACAAAATGACATTTCTAAATAAAAAAAGGCATTTAAAACAAACAATTTGCGGCTATAATGAATTGTCGGGACTATACAGATAAAAGTAATAAAAAAAAAATTACCAAACCAAAATTTAAAAAAAATTCCATATAAGGCCCTTTAGGTCTGGTATGGATATTAAGGGGAACCCTGTGTCAAATTAAAAGAAAAAATGGTCTAGGGCAGGGGTGTCCAAACTTTTTTCAAAGAGGGCCAGATTTGATAAAGTGAACATGCGTGAGGGCCGACCATTTTGCCCGACATTCTTTGAACCATTAAAATTGTGTTTGTTGGATCACTAATACACTGTCCAACAAGAATTAGGCACACACACACTTACACATACAGGCACACACTTACACATACAGGCAGGCACACACACATACAGGCAGGCACACACACATACAGGCAGGCACACACACATACAGGCAGGCACACACACAGGCAGGCACATACACATAGACACATACAGGCACGCACACACACACTCATACACACATACAGGCACACACACACTCATACAGGCACACACACACTCAGGCACGCATACAGACACACATAGGCACACACACACACAGGCACGCATACAGACACACACACACACAGGCACACACACACACACATATACAGACACACACAAACATACAGGCACACAGACACTCACATGTATGAAGCCCTTTTAAGACAAATCTGGGTTTCTAGCACAGTACCTTTCAGTTTCCTTGTTCAGTCGGGTACTGCACTCTAGGGGGAAGCAGAGAGCACAGCACAATCCCCTGCATTTACTTTTACTTTTGAGGCTGATGAAGCTTCTTACAGTGCCGATGGGGATCAGGAGATCGGGCTCATCTGACAGCCCTTATCTCCCCTGATAGCGCGGCACACCTGAGAACCAGGCGGGCCGCCCAAAACCGGCCCGCGGGCCGCGATTGGCCCGCGGGCCGGACTTTGGACATGCCTGGTCTAGGGGGTCTCCCCAAAATCTATACCAAACCCTTTAGGTCTGGTGTGGATTTTAAGGGGAACCCTGCGCCAAATTAAAAAAAAATAGCATGTGGTTCCCCCAAAAATCCATACCAGACCCTTATCTGAGCATGCAAACTGGTAGGCCGCAGGAAAAGAGGGGGGGAGAGAGAGCGCCCCCCTCCTGAACCGTACCAAGCCACATGCCCTCAACATGGGGAGGATGTCCCCATGTTGATGGGGACAAGGGCCTCATCCCCACAACCCTTGCCCGGTGGTTGTGGGGGTCTGCGGGCAGGGGGCTTATCGGAATCTGGAAGCCCCCTTTAACACACACACAAAGCTGGGACAAGTCCTTTAATTAAAAATCAACAGCTACAGTATTTGTACAGCCTGAAGATCCTCTTTAACATTGATTGCTCAAGCCCTGAAGAAGGGAGATGCTTTTCCTCCAAGACACGTTGGCTATATTTGGTGCTTTGAACCATTATATGTTCCAAAAGGTTCTTTAAGTGGGATGAACTTTTGTAACAGATGCTCCTCAGTAACATCTAAGAATATACTGCCTGACATACGTCTTTTTTCGGGAGCAGTGTTTTTAATAATGCTTAAAGTAAAACAATAAAAGTATTTCTTTAAATTCCGTACCTGGGGAGGGTGTTCATAGTATGCCTATAAAGTAGCACATGTGTCCCATGTTTAAGACAGTCCCCCTACTAAAAAAGTAATTTAACCACTAGCCGACCAGCCGCCGTCGTTCTACGGCGGCAGGTCGGCTCTCCTGGGCGAGAGCCCGTAGCTGTACGTCGGGACTTTCGCGGCCACTAGGGGGCGCGTGCGCGCCGCCGGTGGCCCGTGCACGCGCCCCCCGCTCGCCCCCGAGTCCCGCGCGCGTGCCCGGCGGGCGCGATCGCCGCCGGGCACGCGCGCTCGTTCGTTACAGAGCGGGGAACGAGAGCTGTGTGTGTAAACACACAGCTCTCGTTCCTGTCAGCGGGGGAAACGCTGATCTTCCGTTCATACAATGTAACCACTAGCCGACCAGCTTCTGCTCTTACCAGGCAATACGAACAGACGTTAATCCCTCCCTTGCCTGCAGCCTTCCGTGACACACCACAGGTCCCAGAAGGTTGTAAGAACAATCACACAACACAGCACAGTTTGCACATATGCAGGAGGAAGCCTGCTGTGAGGTGACAAGGAGTCATAGCCAGCCTCCCTTAGTAAACATGCCAGCACCTGAAGGCCAAAGACGGGTGAAGAACCACCCCGTAAGAAGACTGTGTTGAAGCCTTATACAGTTAAGCGTTCTTTTATTAAAAATCAACAGCTACAGTATTTGTACAGCCTGAAGATCCTCTTTAACATTGATTGCTCAAGCCCTGAAGAAGGGAGATGCTTTTCCTCCAAGACACGTTGGCTATATTTGGTGCTTTGAACAATTATATGTTCCAAAAGGTTCTTTAAGTGGGATGAACTTTTGTAACATATGCTCCTCAGTAACATCTAAGAATATACTGCCTGGCAAGCGCTTCCTTTGTTGCTATCAAGGAAGTAGCAGCCTTGGACCAGTATTGGTTCCACCTATACTATATTTCAAACATAGAGCTGCTTCTTTGAAAAATCACTTTACAGTAAATCTATCTGGGCCAACTTTCACATCTATCATTCATACACCAGGCACTGGTTACACGGAGGAACCATGCATGCAATCTAAGACCGATCCTGCTAATTATGAATCATTATAAGAATAATAAGTAATATACCTATGTTTTTATCTGTGTTCAAACAAACAGTTTTCTTTGACCTTTATTTAGCCTATGGCAGTCAATCAGTTTCTCCCTTCCAATGTTGGGCATTGGGGCTGCTTTACTAAAAGCAAACATACTTTTTCAAGGGAAGTTGTGCTTTGCACAAGAATTTATCCCATGATGTGAAATTTCCCCTGTGAATGTGATAAAATTTCACTTTGCAAAGAATACCCAATCACATACAAGGATAAAAATAAAAAAAACATTTTTGTTTGGACATAATTGCATGATTGAGGTCAGCAGAGCTTCACCTCATTCACTAAGCTCTGGGGCAAATATGCCCTTGCAAAGCGAACAGGCTTCTTGCCTTTAGTAAATGAATCCCATAGTCACATGGATGGATGGATGGATGGATGGATAGTTAACACAACACAGCAGAAAAGTGTATTTCCTGCCTTAAGCCTTTTTGTTTGTTACTTAAGAAACCCCACATCTTCTTTCTGGTTGGAATTGAACTTGTCTGAGCTTCTGGGGAGCAGAAGGGCTAGCAGAGTGTGACATTTTTCTTTCGTTAACAGCCCTCAAAGAAAGAAATAGTTTTTCTTTATTTTAAAATTGAGGGATAACAGGCCTCTGGGGCTCCATTCATTTCATGTAGCACAGGCCTTTATATGTCCCACATGCTTTGCGAGTGCTGGCAGGTAAACTGTAGATTGAAAAGCCCAGCTTTGTGGCTGAATTCCCCATTGTGCATTTAGTTCATAAACTCAACAAAATCCAGCGCCTCTAACTTGTGAGTTCCGCACACGTCGCAACTACAGAAGGGGGAACATTTCTGTGTCTGGAGGTGACCAAGCTGTTGCCTCCCTCAATGAGCAGAGTGAAAAGTGTGATACAAGCATCAAAGCCGTAGTCTGTATTATTTCCACAAAGTGATCAGCATTGACAGGCCAGAGGAAGGCAGCTGCTGCCCAGCGTTCACTCGGATCTGACAAGCAGCAACCTATTGTGATTAATAATTTGACAGCAAAGGGGCAGTTAGAGGCCAGATAAAACCCAGATATATTTGGATCGATTTATTGTTATTTTCATATATTTGCATAAATCGATTTCTTTCTGTGTTATTTGTTGGTCATCAGGACTGCCTTGGCTGTGAGGACCAGGGTGCCTATGTAACTCAGTGCCTCATTTGTTAATTTACAGTATAGCTTCAACCTCTCCATAATTTGGGTGTAAATCGCTATGCCTCACATCTAAATCCAAACACTAAGGGCCAGATTCACGTACAGTGGCACATATATTAACCGGAGTAGCGCACCTCCTTTACATTAGACCGGCGCGATGTAGAGGCGCAATTACCGTATCCTCGTAGTATTTGCGCAGAAATTTGCGCCGGTGCAACGTAATTTCCGAGGCGTAAGGCGGTGTAATTCAAATTGGGAAGGACGTGGGCGTTTTCCATTTAAATGAGCCGTGACCCCATGCAAATGAAGGGCCGGCCGGATTGCGCATGCGCACATGAAGCAGACCATGGTCAGCACCTCTCTGCGCATGCTCACAACTCGGCACGGCGCAATCAGTGAAATTGGAACTAGGCCCGGTCAACTTAGTGAGCTACGCAGAGAGCTTAAATAGACAGAGACAAACGCCCTTCCTTTGCAAAAGTACATCTATTTGTATCCCTTCCTATACAGCAAGGTGCTTTTGTTCTGTTGTCTGTTCGCGTTTGTCGGTTTGTGACTTGTGTTTGATATATTTGTTGACTGTTTTGTATAGTGTTTTGGATAGTGGTTTTCTGAGTGTTGTTTGGTGACTGTTTTTGATACTTTTTGGGTGACTGATTTTTGTTGATTGTTTTGGTTCCAGTTTGTGAGAACATGAGTGAAAGGAAGCGAAAGTTGAATTTTTCTTTGCAGGAGAAGGCAATTCTTGCCAGGGCCATTACCTAATATGGTTGTTTACTGCACGGCCCGGGGAGTGCCAACACAACCCCGGCCAGGAAGGCTGAGATATTGCAGACCATCACCGACGAGGTAAACTCGATGGGGGGGGGGAGACCCGGACACGCCAGGGGATCACCAAGAAGATTAATGACCTCTGGCGTGTGGTCCGTGGGAAGCTGGGCAAGATTGCAGCCCATGCCAGGGGCACTGGAGGGGGCCCACCATGCCCTGTTAGGCTGACTGAGGAGGAGCGTGCGGTGGCCCAACAGGCAGGCAAGTGGAGGGGCTTCAACAGGCAGCGAGTGGAGGGGCTGCCTGGCTTTGAGTCCCGTCAGGAGGCCGTGAGGACAGGTATGTTTTTTTTTTTTTTGGTGTGTAGCATGTGTGTGGGAGGGAAGGGAATATGTGGCAAGTGTGTGGATCCTCCAACCTGTAAATGTTTTGTGTCATCCACAGATGTGCAGGAGGGTGCTGGGCCATCTGGCCTGACCGCACAATCCCCGGGACAACAGCCTGATGAAGACCCCCAGACAAGGCCGGAGTCCTCTGAGGAGGTTGAGGAGGAGGAGTTTGAGTTGGAGGAGGAGGTCATGTCAAGGAATGGCTTTTTTATTTTGGAGGAGTCTTCCCCTATGGCTGGCAGCAGCCAGGCCTCCATCAGGGGTAGCCCCTCCCACTCCTACCCCAACAGGGCTCCCCTCCCAAGGGGCTCCCCCTCTCCCCGGCCACAAGCCTTATCTGGAGGCAGGAAGGCAACCCACAAGACTAGGGGGTGGCCGAGGTTCTGCCTGCCAACCTGAGAAGGGACCAGGCCCTTCAGACCCGCCATCTGGGACAGGTCAGCCAGACTTTGGGGCGGATGGAGGAGAGCCTGTCCTCCATAAAGGATACACTTGGGGACATCGCCTGCAACTCCCTGACCCTGATCAATTGCCTAAATCAGGGATCTTCAAACTATGGCCCTCCAGTTGTTCAGGAACTACAATTCCCATCATGCTTAGTCATGTCTGTGAATGTCAGAATTTTACAATGCCTGATGGGAAATGTAGTTCCGAAACAGCTGGAGGGCCGTAGTTTGGAGACCCTTGGCCTAAATGAACAGCAGGCTACCACAGCAGGCATTGGTCAGGATGTGTGGGCCCTCGGTCAGGATGTGAGGGCCCTCACCCAGGCTATCCAGGCCAATACGGCAACAATCAATGCTGGCCTGACCAGAATTGCCGTGGCCTTGGAGGGCAAGCTGCCAGGTGGGCAGAGACCAGGGGCTGCTCCTCCTTCCCCAGATTACCCCCCCATGAGTCGGCCCTGAGGAGCCGGGGCCGTTGCCGCCCCAGGCGTGGGTCACGCCAGCGGCGATATTTTTTTTTCTTTTCTGGCTTTTTTTTATTTTTGATGGTCATTTTTTTTGGGTGCTGGGCAATTTTTTTTTGGGGTTGTGAATTATTTTTGAATGTGGGGGTGACATTCCTGCCGGAAAAGGGGTGTCACCCTCATTTGTGGTGGAGAAAGGTTCCCCAGGACCAGGGAGAAGTGATCCCCAGGTTCGTGTGAATGGTGTATGAATGTACAGTGACATAATTGGAGCCGTGTCGTGCCGTTGCTGCTCACAAGTCCTGCATGGTGGGCTTGTGCCAATCCAATTTGATGAGGATGTGGGGTGTGTGTGCTAGGGACCACAGTGGTGTGCATGCATGCATTCTCATTGTGCCATGATTAATGTGTGTGTTTAACGTGCAAAGATGCCTAATGTGGGCCACCACTCCACTTGTTCTTTGAAAAGAGCCACTGGCAAGGAAATGGAGTGTTGCCAGGACCTTGACCAGTGGCTGCACTGCATGTGAGCGGTGTGTTGGGCTGGTGATGTCCTCCTGCAGGGTTGTGGTTAATTCCAGGATGGCAGCAGGGGTGAATCTGAAGATGCGAGACACCTCAGAATCACTCATGCCAAAGAGGTCTATGCGTGTGCGGTATATCCTCTCCCGTGCCCTCCTCCGTGCCCTCCTCCGTGCCCTTCTCCTTCTGTGCTCATCTAAAGTCAGTAGTATAGCTATGAGCAAGGATGCCCCTGGCATGTTGGCATACAGATTGTTGTCCTGCAAGTGTGGCTGCCCAGCTCGTCCCTAACGGTGTTGCTTTAGCTGACATGTAGACGGATTGTCTAATTTAAAGCCTGCTTTTATATTGCCTAATTTTAGACAGGACGTGCAGCTGATGCGCACAGCGCGTAGCCTGCGTTGCACAAACGTACTTTTGTGGATCACCGTAACTCCCTCATTTGCATATTTGCCTAGCAAATTAATGGTGTGTCTAGCGCATTTTTTGTGCGCACAATGCGCCAGTCTAACGAAATTACGCTGGTCGAAAAAGTCTAGATTTCTGGCATATATAACGTTTTGGGGATACGGCGCATAGATACGAAGGTGCATATTTCCAATTACGCAGGCGCATCTCCTGATACTCCAGCGTAAGTGCTTTGTGAATCTGGCCCTCAGGCCTCAAGAACTTTAGTGGCCTTTCATTGTTTGTGGCAGGCTGATTGCAATGGGCTGTATGGTGCACCAGTGCCTCCCAGGGCCCTAAATGCCTAGTTTTTTTAACACTGTATAGGCCAAACCACCTTCATGCATGAAGACTTATGCCACGTACACACAATAATTTTTCGGCATGTAAAAAACGACGTTTAAAAAAAATGTCATTTAAAATGATCGTGTGTGGGCTTCACATAATTTTTTGGTTTCTGAAAAATTACAACATTTTTTTTCGAACATGCTGCATTTTTTAACAACATTTTAAACGATGTCGTTTTTCGGGTTGTAAAAAATGATCGTGTGTGGGCTAAAATGATGTTAAAAACCTGCGCATGCTCAGAATCAAGTTATGAGACAGGAGCGCTCGTTCTGGTAAAACTACCGTTTGTAATGGAGTAAGCACATTCATCACGCTGTAAAAGACAGAAAAGAGCGAATCGTCTTTTACTTACACGAAATCAGCTAAAGGGTGACGTCATCTGAATGGAACTTCCCCTTTATAGTGCCGTTGTACATGTTGTACGTCACCGTGCTTTGCTAGCGTATTTTTTTTTAAACGACCGTGTGTGGGAAATGTCATTTTAACCACTTGCCGCCCGCCAATGACATATTGACGGCGGCAAAGTGGTTACTAGTTCCTGATGACTTGACGTCATATGATGTCGCCAGGATCTTGAGCTGCTGCGTGCCCCCGGGGGCGCGCATCGCGGCGATCGGTGGTTTGGGGTGTCAGTCAGATTATATATTTATATATTATGCAATTATTTATTAATTAGTTTTCACTATTTTCACTATTTTTCACATTATTAGTTCACCACATTTTATATATTATCACTGGTTTTTATTTATGTAATAGTAAGCGCCTCAACACTCCCCCTTTTTTACATATGTGACAAATAATGCAATGACATATCTCACTATCACTGTGCTTACAATCAGCCCACAGCGGCGCATCATCAATTCGCAAAAAATGTTTGGAAAAAAAAAGTCTCCCACCAACAAGTAAACGGCAAGCTCATAACAATATAGACATATATAAGAAGGTAAAAAAAAACACGGCAGGACCACTATGGCCAGACCAGAGAAAGATTCTGTTACACCCTACAGCAGATCAATTTAAAAGACATATCGTTTCAACTAGCGAGATGAACCGATATCTTCCCAAAAAGGGAAAAAAGTGAATATTTTTATAGAAAAGGTTTATAACTAATAGCATCACTAAGGCCAGGAACGGTAGTAGCATCCAAAGTGTGAATCCATCTAATTTCTCTTTGTATGATTTTTTTATCATGATTACCTTTAAGAGTTCATTGGAATGTGTTCTAATTGCTGCAAATTTTACTACACTGCTGTCAACAGCATGCATTGGATTTACTTGTCATCCCAGGTGTCAGCAATTGGTTACTGTTACTATAATATTAGGGCTGTGCAAATTTAATTAATCGATTAATCTTTATTTTTTTGATCGATCAATTTTTTTTTGATCGATTAAAATTCTTTTGATTGGTACTCACCTCTCCGTCGGCTTCTGGGCCTTCAGGGAGTTCCGTCAGAGACCAGCGGGGCTTGCATTGTCCATCTGAAGGGCTCCTTTGCTGTGCCTTCATATCTGCATGCTGGCGGGACCTTACTATCTGCCACATGCAAGGGCTGTTACTTCCCTCTATCACTTCCCTCTATTAACCTGGGATTCTACAACCATCCACTGGTAGTTGTTATAGTTCCCTTCACGAGACATCTACATGCCGACGGACTGATGTTAACCCCTCCTCATCTGGATTCAGCAGTGGTATCGTTGTACACATTTTTATACCAGTAGCCAGTATACTTAGCTACGTTTTTATGACTGCTTTTGCTACCGTATGGTATTAGTCGCACCATTTTTACAGTTTATGTAGCTACGTCTATTTTATCTCCAGTGCAATATTTATTTGGTTACCTACTTGAAGACTATAAAAGTTTTAATGCTATTCCCATTGAGCGCTGCCTTTGTGTGTTTTTTGTATCCTGCTATCCATTTTTCCAGTGGTTGGTAGCTGCACTGGGAATCAGCCTGCAAGGAGATCAGCTAAAAGTAGTTGGATCTGTATGTGCGTTATAATTAATCGAAATTAGTCGATTAATCGATTAAAAAAGAAAACGATTAATCGAACACAAAAATTTTGATCAGTAACAGCCCTATATAATATACAGTATATGGTCCTTGATTCGACACCAAAAAGCTTGTTTAGTTTTGCCCACGTAGAAACTGCCACATTGGCAAAACATAATGTACACCACACCCTCCGTCTGGCAGTTGACATGGTGTACCATAGAGTGTAGTTTGCCATTTGGCAGATACATTGCATGGTTTTCATATATCCATGGATAACAAGTGCATGAGCCACATTGCCAGTATCCTCCCTAGTTATCTCAGAGAAATGGCTTTGTATCGTGTATTGTGATCTTGCCCTCCTGAAAGTAATATTGGGGTTAGGACCTGTGTATTTACAGAGGATGGGATCATTGGTGAAGAGAAACCAGTGTTTCACGTACACATAAGTATTGGCGGGTATAGGAGATAACCATCCATCTTCACTTTGTCAGGGTCTCTTGCATAGAGCTTCTTGTCTGATCTGCCTAGATGCTCTTTTGTAAGCCTTTTTAAGCGCTGTCTTTGTGTATCCCCTATCGGACAATCTCGTAATGCGTATGCTTCCTTCTTGAATAAAATATCATTAGAGCAGATTCTGCATAATCTGAGATATTGTCCATAAGGGATACTGTTGATAAGAGGGATCAGATGAAAGCTGCTAGCATCTAAGAGGGTGTTCCCTGCTGTCTCCTTTCCATATAGAGTGGTATTGATGTTCCCATCACCTTCAATCATAATTGTGATATCCAGGAAGGGGATGGATTTCTTACTTTGATGCATAGTACATTTTAAATTTAATGCATTCTGATATAAATCATACATAAATTAAGCCAGATCAGCAGTGGAATCAGTCCATAGCATCAGAACATCGTCTATATACCTATCACACATTAGGATAGAATCGCAATATTTGGCATACCTGTTGTCATAAAAGAGCATACGTTCCCACCCCCCCCCCTAGGTATAAGTTGGCATACCATGGGGCACACAAAGTCCCCATTGCAACCCCCTACACCTGGAGCTAGTGAGAATCATTAAAAGTAAAGACATTGCCTGTCAATATGTGCCATGAATGACCATGAATCCTGAGTTCTCTCACTTAGAAAGTCCTGTATGACAGACAGGCCCGAAGAGCAAAGTTGCAGTGTTGAGTTTACAGCAAGAGCTCTGAAAGTCTACAGCATGAAAATTCAGTCACAGTGACTGAACCATAAAATCTCAAGTGCTGATGGCTGGAAACATAAAGTCCACTAATCAATATAAAAACATAAAATCACTGGCTTCACAGATGAGGTAGCTGAATCTTCCAGGTAATACATATACATCCGCATACAGAGACACAAGATACATTTTGGCAAGCTGGCCCCTTACCATGAACGGTGGATCCCTGTTAAAAAGAGATCATACAGGCAAAGTAGTAGTAAAGATTCCTTGGGTCACAGGAGTGCAGGAAAGGTGGATCCGTCCTCTTAGGTTCAAAGGAACAATGGTAATCATCTCAGCTCCACTCACTCACAGCTCTACTAGAGATGGCATAATTAGCAGATATAATTAGAGGAAAAAAAGAGGCTTCATAGTGCAATAGATTTAAAATAGATGCTCAGTGGACATCAGAGTTTGGCAACCACATGATCCATATGCAAAAACAGTTAGTTTAAAAAGAGTATCCAATATCTTCCTGAGACATATAATCCTTCCAGCAGTCAGGTAATTATCGATCTGCTGGGTGATGGCTGTGTCTGATACTGGGGCTCCGTCCGACGCGGCGTTTCACCTGATAAGGTTTCAACTGGGAAAGGAGGCAATGTGGGCTGCAATTGTGTAACAAACTTGTGAAGCCTGGTAACTCAAACAATGGCGTAGCAGGTCACAAACGTAGGTTGTAATTTAAAGCAGAATGTCTGGATTTCACCCCACCCAATGCCCCTTTCCTATATTTTTTATTTAAAAAAAACCTAAACATACCTTTTTCCTGGCTAGTCTGGTGACATCACTCATCTTCATGCGGTGCCAGTGAGGGGGCGGGCATTCTAACAGGACTAGGGAGCAGTCACATAATGATGTGGATGTGATAACATGCCTCCTGGGGAGCATGTAGGTTAGTGTTTGCTCAGTCTTTACAATTCTACACAAACCCTGAGGCATCCTATTCTAAAATGTAATAAACGGAATTAATAGTTTTACAGGACACAGCAACATTTTATTCTTCAAAAGAAAATATACTTTTCCACTCTGGTACTGATTAGTATTCCAACATTTCTTCTCCCTCAGTTTCAGTTGTCAAAGGTCCTAAAGTGTATGAAAAAATGTGTATTTGAATAGGGTATGAAATGGTTAAAGTGGTTGTAAACCTTTGTGTAAACCTTTGAGGCCCTGTTTTACTCATCTGAGCCCCGAATCTCCGTGGGCGCGATCCCGCATTGCTTTCCCCCAGGTCTTGTCGGCTCTTAATTGGATGATTGATAACAACGCAGCCATTGGCTCCCGCTGCTGTCAATCAAATCCAATGATGCGGCCGCTGGGGGGCTGGGCCGAGTCATACAATTGGCGTCTAAATTCCTTAGTAAACCCAATTATAACCTTGTGAAAGTAACAGTGACATAATCACTGTGCTGTACATAACCTGTGCAGAGAACATAGCTGTCTAGCTGCCTGCAGAAAACTGCAGTGAGGGGCGGATACAAGACCAGTCACTCTGCACAAGGAGAGAGAGCAGCTCCTGCCTAAAGAAAATGTCCCTCACTAGATTAATGCACAGGTCTATAAAAACTTCACAAAATGCTCCAAGATTCAAGAATACATAGGCCTTTTGTATTTAGACAATATTTGTTTATGCTGGAGTTCAGCTTTAAGGTTAGGTTGAAGGGTAATGTTATGTGTTAGGATTAGGTCAAGTGTTTACTTTAAGTGCTTAAAGTGTAATTTTTGTGTATTTGCTCTGTAGTTACACTTAAGAATACTGTGTTGAAATCAAGCTATTATTGTTGGCAGTGTCAACCCCCATATAGCTCAGGAAGAGTTCACTGGGTTCTTTTCAGAATGCGGCAGCACATATGATTATAATCTGATCTGCATTCAGCATAGCTGTGAGCCTGTTTAGATGAAACTTTTTCTAAAGAATTCATATACAGTAGTCTATATCGTTGATTCTAAAACTTATTTGCATTATAATATTATTGAAGAAATCCAAATGTCCTTCCAACAAGGAAAAGTTCTCACAGAGCTTGACATCAAATCATTGGCATTTCCTGAACCAAGTGAGGCAGAATGTGCTTTTTTATTGCAAAACTGATACTGATTATGTGGCTGAGTGGCTCTAATAAAGGCAGCATGTCTCACTTGTGACAGTGCTAGGCCCTCCTACTATGTAAATCGAAGTAGACAACACTAGTGTTGCTCACGAATATTCGCATTGCGAATATTCGTTACGAATATTGCATATTCGAGTATTCGCGAATAACTCGAATATCGCGGTGAATATTCGCTATTGCGAATATTCGTATTTTTTCAAATTTATTTTTAAAACAGATCACATCCTAGTGATCTCCATCGACGTCTAAAAGCATTGCTGGTATGATTAGAGACCCTGGGCCGAGTAGCTGAGGCGATCCTTTTATGCTGCCGAATATTCGCAATGCGAATATTCGTATTACGAATATTCGCGAATGCATTCTCTGCCCTTCTGTGTTTTGTGTATATATATAAAAAAAAAAAAATTAGCTTTAGTTTAGTCATATAAGTTTGTGTAAGTAGAGTTAGTGTTTAGTGCCTATTAGTTTAGTAATCCAGGAAATGATCTCTGTTTTCGCGTGTTGACGAGAATTTCGCAATCAATTTCGCATTCGCACTAGCGAAATTTCGCTAATTTTTTTTTTGATAAAATATCACAAATATTCGATATTAACGAATATTCCCGAATACGTTCTCTGCCCTTCTGTGTTTTGTGTATAAAAAAAAATAAAATAAAAAAAATTAGCTTTAGTTTAGTCATATAAGTTTGTGTAAGTAGAGTTATGCCGCGTACACACGATCACTTTTTGTGATGAAAAAAAACGTCATTTTATCTGACGAAACAAAACAACGTTTTTCAAACTTCATTTTCAAAAACGACATTGCAATGTACACACCATCGTTTTTCCACAATGCTCTTGCAAAGCGTGGTGACGTAAGACACTTTCGACGGCACTCTGTTCCATTGAAGCTCCCATCTCATAACTTGCTTCTAAGCATGCGCGGGTTTAAAAACGTCGTTTTAAACAACGTTTTGCCCACACACCATCACTTTTTATGACACAAAAAACGTCATTTTGAAAAACGACACAAAAAATTCAAGCATGTTGGAATTTTTTTTTGGTCGTTTTTTTGAAGACATAAAACAACGTTTTGCCCACACACCATCATTTTAAATGACGTTTTTTAAAACGTCGTTTTTTTTCATCACAAAAAGTGATCGTGTGTACGCGGCATTAGTGTTTAGTGCATATTAGTTTAGTAATCCAGGAAATGATCTCCGTTTTCGCGTGTTGACGAGAATTTCGCAATCAATTTCGCATTCGCACTAGCGAAATTTCGCAAATTTTTTTTTTTATAAAATATCACGAATATTCGATATTAACGAATATTTGCGAATATTCTTCTATATATTCGCGAAATATCACGAAATTGAATATGGCGTATTCCGCTCATCACTAGACAACACAAGGGGTTTAATTAATGCAGAGTGAGGGCATCTAGAATGTTTGTGCTGAGTGGAGAAAGGTTATTTTTTAGCTTTTTAGTTCAGAGACTCTGAAGAGCTTTCAGAAGAAAGTAGTCTCCAGCCAAGTGCCCAGATCTTACTGGAGACCATCAGGCTGTGTATTCAGGTGTGCACAGCCTTTATAATCATAGCGAAGCAAGAAAAAAGCAAAAAAGAGTATGGGATTTTAAATGAAACCTCTCTGTTGATACAGATAGATATAACTATTTGATGATAACTACGAAGGATTAATTAACATAATCCCCATGGCCATAATATAATATAATTAGTTAATAATTTAATACTTTGAAAAATTTGATAAATAAGAAAAATATATAGTGCATCATGTAAAAATACATAATGCATGGGGTTTATAAAGAAAACCATAATTAATGATAATAACATATTAAATATTTAATCTTTAATAAACATGATTGGTACAAAAGGCAATGATATAATACACCAATGGATCAATTGTACATGATTGTTATAAAAAATATACAGGCAATATAAAGATAGAAATAAAATGCAATTATTAGGAAATTCATGATGGTAAGTAAACAATACATTGACACCCTTAAATATGGACTTGACGCGTTTTATGGTGTTTAAAACCATTCATCAGGAGTAGGATGCTATAGAGTAAATAAATAAAAAGTAAGTAAATGGGCAAACATCTAATAAGGTATGCTCTCCATCTAAGGGACAAGAAGCACAGTTTAGCAATGGACAATTTACCTATGGGGGTATCTCACCTAAGTGGGCCATCAAGCTCTGAAAAGTTAACGTCCCCAGTATCACATTATACATATATGTACAGTTTATGTACATTACATTATACATTATGTATATTATAGTATACAGTTTGAGAAATGTACTATCTTTATTCGTTTTAAAGTTTAGGGTTGTACAGCTCAAGAGTAGCGCCGCTAACACGAGTACAGTCCATACCAAATATTTCCATTTAAGGGCTTATTGGGCCAATTTTATTTCAAGGAAAATTCACACAAAGTTCTAATAAGCATAAACCATTAACACAAAAATGAAATACCCCACCTCCTGGCTCACTTTAGCAACTAAACAGTTGTTCAGCCTCCTGGCTTACACCTACAGTAGTGCTGCTCAGGCCTTCGACTTCAGTCTCTTGTCTGTCTCCTACAAACCATTTCTTTGCCAACACTGTCCACATAATGTAGATAGCAGCTTCTTGCTGCTCTGGCCCTCAGGCTTGGGCCTCTGTTTTTCCGAGTGCAGACTTGCAGACCCATGGCTTCTCCCTTGCACACCTGGACTCTCCGGGCACTAAAAATAGCCCAGCACACATCTGACTGGTCAGTTTGATGGTGGTTCCGAAAACCTTGACCCAAGATTGGACATTTCAGCCCACCCGGTTCTCTAAGAAATCTCCAGGCTGCAGGTTCCAAAAATTCTAACCAATGAGAAAATTGAAAAGCCAGTTTCCTCCTAATTAACCACTTTCTGTCACTGGTTGTACCTCTGCCAGTACCATGTGACAACTGTAACCAATCACAATTGTGTACAATTGTGTTGCTTGCTGTGATTGGTCACAGTGATCACATAGTACAGTCTGAGCCAATCACAGCCCATCTGTGCAATGTGATCAGCTGTGGCCAATCACAGCTAATCGCAACAAAACAAACTGAATGAATCAAGTTCATTCAGTAAAATGTTTGCTTACAGCAATGAAATTCACTCGTATAAGCAAACATAATGTGTAAAAAAAAAAATACTGATTACTTCCCCAGAGTAGTACAACATTACTATGGTAACATTACATTGCTCTGGTCAAAGTGTGTTAAAAAAAAAAAAAAAATCGTACTGTCATCGCCAGTCACTGGTCCCTGGTCACCACCACACCAGCTATTTGATGATACTGTACTGCATTGGTGACAGTATGTAAAAATATATATATATATTTTTTTAGTTTTTCCTTTTTTCCAAACAAAATTGACAAAAATAAAATGCAATTTTTTTTTTTTTTTAAAGTGGAGTTACCCTTTAAGGAAGAATACAGTGTTCCTGTAACATTGATGTCTTCAACTTTTTGGGGATAAAAGCCCTCTAAAGGAAAAGTTGTGTCCTTTGACTCCTCTGCCCCACAGTAAGCACTTGCTACATTCATGCAGATTGAATTCAGATTGCGTTGTAGGCAGGAGTATTTTCTGCCAAGGGCTTCTCCTTTGACCTGCCCTTGAATGCATATTGTATGTAATCTTTGCACTCAGCTATCCTGTGTTATTAGCTCAGACTAACAGACTGCAGATAGGCATAGATCGCACAACAAAGTGCCATCAATGCTAACCACTGTGCCACTATGCTGCCCCAGCTGGCTTTTATCTATAGCTTCTTTATATTTGACTTACTTATAAAATTATTGATTCCCCTACTTCACTTAGAGCCTACCGGCTTTCAATACATCAAGCGGTTATCATGGATTTTTTATGTATCATTTGAAATAGTGCTATCAACATTCTATCTTTATTTTAGAGATAGTTTTTTTGTTTTTCTTTTTAAGAAAAATAGTACTTAATTGTGGTTGTGTGTTTTTTTTTCTTGTATTTTTATTATTAGATAACTCCCTAAATTCAAATTTCACAGCCCCAATGCTAGAATTTGTTTTAGTTGCCTGGAGTTGGACATGAAATCAAGTCAGAAATGGGGACGGGCATCTTTAATTGTGCATTATTGTAGCCATACTACCATCCCCCAGGTTAAATTAAAATTTAGAAGGCATTAATATGGTCTCAAAGTAAAACTGAATATGTTAGGGTTCCTCATGGCTTTTTTTTTTTACATAATTTGTAGGTATGCACAGCATATTTGCCCAATATGGCACACTTTTCTCACAAAGCACTATGGTGTCCATTGCCACCAATGACATTTACTCTGGGTCATCTGCATCTTCAGACATCTTGATTAGCCAGACCAGGATGATGTAACTCTGATGCATGCACATTGAAGATACTCTGTCTTGGAATGCATGGCATGACAATATTGTACACTAAACTGATCATTTGCATCTCCTTGTACAATCCGTATAAAAGTGCTGGCAGGCAGAAAAAAAAGATTCAGAATCACGATAAAAGTCTACCTACTATCAATTTACAAAAAAACTTTAGCCCCACTATAAGGAGCACAAGCAGAATCCTGGTAAATGTGTACATTTTTTGCTTTGTTTTCACTAAAACTTCTGCGATTAGCAAATTTAAATGGAACCTCAAAAATGTTTTATGCCACTGAGATCTGGAGTCGGAGGATCAAGGTGTTCCAAACAGTGCTTAGTGTATGGTTGGCCTTAAATAAAGGTCAGATGACTGAATCGTTGGTCTTATCAGAGTCATAAACTTCATCTGCTTTGAGATATGATGCTGATGATCTTTTGGTATAACTGACAAAGTACAGTGTTCTTCTACAGTTTATACAAAAAATTTACATTGTGTAATTATACTTTTTCTTTGGCTTATTTTTTTTTAGATATTCTTATTTGAGCTTTACTCCCTGTAAAACAATAGATTTATAGAAGGAAGTTAAGAATTGGGAGTCTACACTGTGGAGCTGATTTATAATGGATATCTTTTATACTCTGCAGTGTGACCCAATATTGCAGCCTGCATTTTCCAGCCCATTCATAATATGCAGGTTGCAGTATTGAGCCTGCTGTACTTCACAGATTTCTCTCTTCTAAAGGCCCCTTTCACACTGGTGTAGTCAATCAGCCGATCCACCTGCTCAGCATGGGATCTCGCTGCTGATCTCTGCTGAGAAGGCGAATGACAGTTCCATGTCCGCTCCGCTGATGCAGAGTGGACATGGATATAGCCCTCTGTTTGGGCTGTCAAAAAGAAACGGACTGCCTGTCCGTTTCCATCTCACTGTCCTTTGATCTGATTTGCCAGATGGATGGGGAACATCCATCTGTTCTTAGTGGACAGGATCGGATCGGATGTCGATGGGTGTCAACAGACACATGTCTGTTGACATCCGTCACTCCATAGAGAGCAATAGATGGTCCGATTGGGTCTGCTTAAAAAACTGACAGGTGGACCCGATCAGTCCATCAGTATGAAAGGGGCCTAAAACAGCAGAAAGAATTCCACAATTGGAGAACCAGCCATGTGACTTTGACAGGTCATGTGATTGGGCTCTCTTCCTGGCTGAAAGAACTTCTGTGCATTTTATTTGCACTGGAATACTAGCTTTTGACTCCCAAGCCAATGGAGCACAGTGCACATTGTAAAGCACACCACTGTTCCTTTTAAATTTGAAGAGATCTTTTTTTTTATAAATAATAATTGAGGGCCCAGTAAGTAATAAAAGAAAATGTATAAAAGGAATGGGCTTTAAAAATGGTGATTCCCGTGGGTATATTAAAAAATTTCACAAAAATGCATCAATAATATTTATAAAGATATAAAAAGCTATTTTATTTTGTACATACAATATATCATGTCAAAAAAGTAGAAAAGGGGCAACTACAGGCTCACGTATACAAAAACACATATACATAGCAAACAAATTTCAGACACAATATCACACGTGTCACATGGAGTCTGCCAACATGTTTCACGGCACAGGCATCTTCTTCAGGGCTTCATTATCCATGTCTGAATCGAAACATCTAGAGTATTGGATGTGTTCAAGCTAGGGTGAGACCATAATCAAACACTTCACCTTGCTGATATAGTGCACAAGCAGGAACCAGTCATCACAAATAGTGTCTACATGTAAGGAGAACACTGCAAAGTATATTCGGACACTAAAAAGTGGGGCTCAAAACAAAGTCCAAAACCTGTATAAGCCCCTGATATTCAAAAAGAAAGACACCTAAAAGAAAATTCTTACTTTTGCAAAGAATTGTAGGAAAAAATTACAACTTAAAAAACTCACCATGCCTCTTTCTAAATACATTGTACTGTCTACTTTCCAAAAAGGTGTCATTTGGGGGGTATTTGTACTGTCCTGGCATGTTAGCGTCTCAAGAAATGAGACCGTCAGTACATCAGGTGTTAGTCCAAAATGTATGAAGAAAAATTACTAATTTAAAACATTCTATAACAGAAAAAAAGAAAAAATAATATTTAAACAAAATGTACGTTTTTTTTAAATTTATAGCGCAAATTTATAGCGCAAATTTATAGCGCAAAAAAAAAAAAAAAAAACAACAGTGGTGATTAAATACCACCAAAAGAAAGCTCTATTTGTATGAAAAAAAGGACAAAAATGTCATATGGGTACAGTGTTGCACGACTGAATAATTGTCATTCAAAGTATGAGAGCACTGAAAGCTGAAAATTGGCCTGGTTAGGAAGGGGGTAAGTGCCCCGTGGGCAAGTGGTTAATAAACTCTCTTGATGTTGATGTGCATCATCATGGTCACTTGTGGTATTAAGAGGGGCATGCAGAGCCCTTGCCCTCTCCACCTGTCCAGTGTATCACTGCTACCTCACTACCAGTAACGGTATGAAACCCCACCATGCTCCTAGCACTGACTCCATGTGTGCACTTCACTTAACTCTTCCACTTCCGTACCTGTGTACAGGTTCGGGGACCTCTGCGGGGCTGATCTCGCTCATGGACGAAGTGCCAACAACTCCTCCTGCTAGAAGACACCCACCTGTTGCATGTAAATGCTTATGACAGGCTGCTAGAGGGACCCTTGTTAACCACTTCACACTGTATGAACTCTTGTACCGTTATCTTCATACCCCGATGTGCTTAGTGACCTGAGCTGTAACTATATGTGCCCGTTACTTTCATTACTCCCTATTTAGTAACTTCAGACCAGGCAAACGCAAAGTTTGAAAAGGCTTTACTAAAGAATAAGTTAACACGATAGTTCAACATCCCTAGTCCCTAACTGAGGCTTGTGGCTGCCCCAGCATACCTGCACAGAAAAAAAGCCCATTCTTGGCCATAGTGGTAGTATCCAGGATTGGCATTTTCATGGCAGGCTGCAAGTCCCAGTGGCTCTTTCAGACAGTAGTAGGGCCCTGAGTGCATGTTTAGGCATCTTCAACAGGACGGAGCCTGGTAACAGTAACAGCAGCAACCTTAGACTTTCGATAGCTCACAGGCCCCTTAGGAATGGACCACTGCCCTTTTTACAATGCATAGGACCAGTGGGTCAGACCCAGGAAAGGCCCCCAAGAAAAGAACCCGGAAACACAATAGGGCAGTGTTAACAACTACCTGAATACATATTTGTTACATGTTCTCATTTACATAGCATACTTTAAAGCAAAAAATGTAAACATTTATGCTTACAATTTTAGATGCTATTTTCTGATAACTCCAGCACTGAAAAATCCTTCTTAGTTCTCTTTGTTTATGATGTGGCTGGGGATCGAGTCAATGCCATAATTAACCCTGTCTTTACAGTGCTGCTAGATCTTTATTATAAGTTGTAATTAGAGCTGCACACGGTCCGTTCTAACAAAGGGTAAAGATTTAGAGACTGGGCTTCTTTATTTTATGTCAGTTAGGCCCCATACACATGAGCAGACACATTTGTTCAAATCGGTCGGGCAGACCGATTTGAACAAATCTGTCTGCTGGGGACAGGGGCGGACTGACAACTCATGGGGCCCCCGGGCAATAGGAGATTATGGGGCCCCCAGGCTTAGAGATGGCCGCCATCTTTTTTTGATGCAACATGAATGTGGGCAAACCCATGCGGAGAGGCACCAAGCTCCGTGACATGCTGAGTGGCTTAGAGCTGGTGACCCGCTAAATTCACCAGAAGCCTCTCATGTGCAAACAATTGCAGCCTCACTGTGCCCCATGAAATGCAGCCAACTGTGCCCCATGAAATGCAGCCAACTGTGCCCCATGAAATGCAGCCAACTGTGCCCCAATAAATGCAGCCCACTGTGCCCCATCAAATGCAGCCCACTGTGCCCCATCAAATGCAGCCCACTGTGCCCCATCAAATGCAGCCCACTGTGCCCCATAAAATGCAACCCACTGTGCCCCATCAAATGCAACCCACTGTGCCCCATCAAATGCAACCCACTGTGCCCCATCAAATGAAACCCACTGTGCCCCATCAAATGCAGCCCACTGTGCCACATCAAATGCAGCCCACTGTGCCACATCAAATGCAGCCCACTGTGCCACATCAAATGCAGCCCACTGTTCCCCATCAAATGCAGCCACTGTGCCACATCAAATGCAGCCCACTGTGCCCCATCAAATGCAGCCCACTGTGCCCCATCAAATGCAGCCCACTGTGCCCCATCAAATGCAGCCCACTGTGCCCCATCAAATGCAGCCCACTGTGCCCCATAAAATGCAACCCACTGTGCCCCATCAAATGCCACCCACTGTGCCCCATCAAATGCAACCCACTGTGCCCCATCAAATGCAACCCACTGTGCCCCATCAAATGCAACCCACTGTGCCCCATCAAATGCAGCCCACTGTGCCACATCAAATGCAGCCCACTGTGCCACATCAAATGCAGCCCACTGTGCCACATCAAATGCAGCCCACTGTTCCCCATCAAATGCAGCCACTGTGCCACATCAAATGCAGCCCACTGTTCCCCATCAAATGCAGCCACTGTGCCACATCAAATGCAACCCACTGTGTCCCATCAAATGCAGCGAACTGTGCCATCAAATGCAGCCCACTCTGCCACATCAAATGAAATGCAACCCACTGTGCCCCATCAAATGCAACCCACTGTGCCCCGTCAAATGCAACCCACTGTGCCACATCAAATGCAACCCACTGTGTCCCATCAAATGCAACCCACTGTGCCCCATCAAATGCAACCCACTGTGCCACATCAAATGCAACCCACTGTGCCCCATCAAATGCAACCCACTGTGCCCCATCAAATGCAACCCACAGTGCCACATTAAATGCAGCCACTGTGCCCCATGAAATGCAACCCACTGTGTCCCATCAAATGCAGCCCACTGTGCCCCATAAACTGCAGCCCCTGTGCCCCATCAAATGCAGCCACTGTGCCCCATCAAATGCAGCAGCCACTGTGACCCTCAGCACCCCCCCCCCGTTGTCTGACCGACACTTGCCCTATCTTGGTGGTGGGTCAAGCAGTGGGTGACGGCGGTAAGATGTTGGAGGGGCAGTGGCGAGCTGCTTACTCTCTGCATCTCTTCTTTTCTCCTGCTAGGCGTCCAATAGGAGCGCCTCTCCTTTCAGCCCATCGCATGATGGGTATCAGACCCGCACTTCCTGATTGGCGGAGAGGCGGTTCAGTGTTAGAAAAGAAAACATTAATTTGCTTTTCTAAGCCCACCTGGATGGGCTCCGAGTGCTCTGCGCTCCGAGCCCATCCTATTTTGAAGCCTATTAGAGCCTATGGCTCCAATCAGGTGCTTCAACCCCCCCCCCCCCTGCAATTTTGGCACCCGGCATCCTGAAAGGGGATGGACAACTGAATAGATTCATGCAATGCATGAATCTATACATTCTACATAGAGGGGGTGGTGTGATAGAGGGGGCGGTGTCCTTAATGGATGGACTGCCCCTGGTATACACACACACACACGCACACTATATATATATATATATATATATATATATATATATATATATATATATATATATATATACACACATACACCAGCACTTTTTTTTACTTTCTTTTTTTAATTAAATGGTTAATGCAGCTAATTTTTCTACTGCATGGGGAAACAAAAAAAAAAACACAACTCTAGTTGTCAATGCTGAATGTTTCCACACACAAACAGACACGTTGACATCCTTACTATCAGCAGGATAATGACAGAACTTCCATTAACACCAGCACTTTTTACCCAAAAATCATCCTGATAGAACACACTGCTGCTGCCCCATCTGGCATGCTGGTACTTGTAGTGCCCCAGCAGCTCACAGACATAGGATGTGGTAAGGTAGTACAGAAGAGGAGGAGACTGTGCCTGTGTACTGGTGGGCAGGTGATGAGTAGGGAGATGTAGCAGAGATTTTAGAAGTTCAGCACATCCTTCTCCCAGAAGCATGGCACTTTGCTCACATAGAAAAACGAGCTTAGAGACAAGAGGAGTCTGGCTGCTACACAACCTCCCCCTCCCCCTCCTCACCAGGGTAAGCACTGATAATAATTTCTTTCAGCTCAGCCAGCTTACCTTTTATCAGGCAGCAGTCTGTACCCACACTTCAAGCTGTCCCCTCCTCCCTCTCCTCTCCTGCACCAGTCGGCATCTCCTGCTCCTATGTTAAAAAAAGCCGCGCTGGAGAAGGGGGCGTGTACACTGTGCTCCCATTGGCTGAGGAGGCAGTAAAGAGGCGGGGCAGCTACAATCTCGAGATTTACACATCAAAATCATGTCGGTAGTGGCCATTTCAGGGATAGATGTCAAAATACATTGATTTTTAACAAACTGTCCCTGCTTTTACCAACGCTGGCAACCCTGATGGGGCCCCCTAGTGGCCATGGGGCCCTCGGTCTGTGCCCGACGGACCGAATGGTCAGTCCGCCCCTGGCTGGGGACATATTGGTTTGATCGTGTACACACGATCAAACCAAAATCCCCGCCGCCAGACGGCGCGGTGACGTGGCGGTGACGTTGACGCCGCCACGTCACCGCACCAAGAAGTAAAACACTTCCGCGCATGCGTCGAAACCATTCGGCGCGTGTGCGAGAAGACATGTCTGCTGGTTAGCGTACTAACCAGCAGACATTTCGGGTGGACGGGTTCCCAGCCGACAGATTTCAAAGCATGCTTTGAAATCTGTCGGGTGGCCAAATCCGTCGGCTCGCCCGTACACACGATCGAATCTGTCTGCTGGGATGGTCGGGCCGACCGTTTCCAGCAGATAGATTTGATCGTGTGTACGCGGCCTAAGAGGAAACCAGGCCTGTCCTATGCCTTTCTATTGGGAGAGGCTCACTCTGAACTCAGAAATGCTTGCAAAAGCAATCTGTCTTGGCACCTTCTCCTAAGAAGTCCAAACAGAAGCTGTACTCCTTAGCGTCATAGACCTTGTAATGATAGGTGCTAAAAGTAAATGCCATGGATGGAACTAAGGATGCAATTTCGTTAATACTACAAATAAATGCATTTTTTTTTTTTTTTTTTTTTACTACAGCATCTCATAATGCACAAGAAACTGATGTTTCGAGACCTCACAGGGTTCCTTTCTCAAGTTGTCTTGAGAAAGGGGCCCTGCGAGGCCCACAGACATTGGTTTCTTCTTCAGCTTTGGTAAAAGGTAAATTTTTGTTTTATTTTTCAGTATGCTTTGTGATTGGAAGCCCATAACAGACATACAGTGGGGTTTTCTCAAATTTGACTGCAAATGTGGAAATACACTTTAAAGCCTAACTCTAGATTTTGGGTTACTTTAAATACCGTATTTATCGGCGTATACCGCACACTTTTTTCCACTTAAAATCAGGGGAAAATTGTGGGTGTGTGATATACGCCGATCCCCGCTTCCCGCACTGTGTTTGAATCCGCCGTCGACATATACCGAGCGCAGTACACTCAGGTACATTCGGCCAGGCTCAGCTCCCCTCGTGGTCACGTCCTGTGCGTCCTGTACGTCCTTTACGCGAGAGGAGCCGAGCGTGCCTGAGTGTACTGCGCTCGGTATATATCGGCGGCGTATTCAAACACAGTGCGGGAAGCGGGGATCGGCGTATATCACACACCCACGATTTCCCCCTGATTTTAAGGGGGAAAAAAGTGTGCGGTATATACACGCCGATAAATACGGTATTTAAAGTAACCCAAAATCTAGAGTTAGGCTTTAAAGTGTATTTCCACATTTGCAATCAAATTTGAGAAAACCCCACTGTATGTCTGTTATGGGCTTCCAATCACAAAGCATACTGAAAAATAAAACATAAATTTACCTTTTACCAAAGCTGAAGAAGAAACCAATGTCTGTGGGCCTCACAGGGTGGTTCAAACACAGAGCGGGAGCGGGGATCGGGTCAGAGACAGCGCGGGAGGACACCACCGAGGCTGCAGCCGGACGCCGGACAGGACACCGACGAAACTGTAAGTATTTATTTTTTTCTGAATTTTTTTTTCTAGGTTGGGGGTGCGCGCTATACTTGGGTGCGCGCAATACCCCGATAAATACGGTAGTTTTCTTGGGCCAAGTTATCACAAAACAAACTATATACAAAACCCACAATTAGGCTTTAAAAGGCCACTCAATGGTTTGCAGGTAAATGTCATAATTTCCCCTTTAAAAAATAAGCAATAATGTCTGAAAAGTTCTATAGGGAAAGATTTTCTCTGTGTCTTTAGAAAGCGTAGAAAGCAATTACATCTTTATTGTTGGCATCTACAGTGAATTTTGTGTTGTGTACTGACCCATTCTGTAGATATCAGACTATTACTGTCAGAGTTAGCTTAGAATGATGTTATTGTTCCGAGCTTCCAGGGTATAAATTTGACAGCCTGCTGAGTTCTTCCATTCATGTATTGCAGACACTGTACAGTCTTTGGTGTATGCCAGCGCCAGTGTTATGTAAGGCTTCAATGGGAGTCACCAGGCAGCGGAACAGTGTGAATGTGTGCAATAGAGAGGGCCCCCAGCATAACCCAAGCACTTTGATGGATGGCTAATCTGCTTTCAGAACTTCTGGGTTCATTTATCACTTGGCAAATTGAACCGGACAATAGTGAGCATCTGGTGATTTGCAAAAGTAAGTGTAAAGAACAGCAGACTGTTTATAACTGGCAAACTTTTGAAGGCCCCAAGCTACAGTGGTGAATTGTTAGAGGGCCCCTTCCCTGCACTTAATCTCCATTGGGTGCTCTGGAGAAATGGCTTTGAATGCACCTGGAGTGGACACATGTTCACTGAGCAACTATAAGAAATGTAAACATCTGCATCTGTCCCTCCTCACAACTGCCTCTGCCATCCATTATTAATCTTATAACGTACTAACACTCCATAATGTGGGGCTACTCCTCACGGTGGGTGGTACAAAGTCTCTGTAAATTCAAAGGAAGTGCAGCCAGAGCTTGTAGTAGCAACAACTTTTAATCCCTGTTTAGAGCCAAAGTCCAGGTAATTTTTTTTTTTAAATACATATATTTTAAACTGACCTGTCAATGTATATCTAAATGTGCACAACCAGATCCATGGATTCATACTAGACAGCAATACTAGGTTAGATTTACTTCGCATGTGCTGCGCTATATAAGTTCCCATTCATTCATTCATTCATTCATTCATTCATTCATTCATTCAGTAATCTAAAGTTTTTCGACTGCTGCCAATACTTACCTTATAATTACTTAACACTTACCTGAGCCCTCGATCCAGCAATGTGCACGAGAGCCCCAACTCTTATGCTCTGTACACACGATTGGTTCGTGTGATGAAAACGGGAACACCGTGTGGCACACACGCCCCGGACAGGTAGGCCATAACGCTAGGGGCGCGGTGATGTGGCCACCCTAAAGGTGGGTGCCACACTCGAAGAAGAAGAAGACCCCGACCCAATGGCATCTGTTCCATAAGTACCCTCTCCCAGCATGCCCAGCGAGGCCCAAGCCTCCTGATTGGTTGCTTGGAGAGAACACCCAAACCTCAGCTTCCACTGCTGCCACCTTTTGTCCTGGGGTGGAATAACACCCCAGGCACAACAGAATGAGCCCACAGCACAGCCAAGCTGAAACAGAGACCCTAACTGAACAATCATAATTGAAATCAGAGTCACTTACACTCTGATTATCCCTTAAATTTCACTAGCACCAGTACTTGGAAGTACATGGGCACTACATGTGGAATGTATGTTCCTTGCTAAAGAAAATATTTTTTTATCAAGTTGTTATGTAAAGTAAAGTTTTGCTTTAACCAGTAAATGTTACAAAAAAATAAGAAATTTAAGTGATCAGAGCTTTTGTACTAGGTGCTCTTCAAAACCCACTCCAGAGGCTGTGGGAGAGAACCTTGTCTTGCTCCAACCTCTGCTATTGCTGCTTCTATAGCATTTACATCTTCCATGAACTGAACATGCTTAACCTGTGTGTATGGGCTTTGTGACTACAACTTCTATATAGGAAACCGTCAAGCTTTGCTATTTGAGTTGTTCTTTAATGGTACTCTATAACCTAGGTCAGTGTTTCCCAACTCCAGTCCTCAAGGCACACCAACAGGTCATGTTTTCAGGATTTCCCTCAATTGAAACAGCTGTGGTAATTACTAAGGCAGTGAAAATAATGGAAATCCTGAAAACCTGACCTGTTGGTGTGCCTTGATGACTGGAGTTGGGAAACACTGACCTAGGTAAATATCTCAGCAATAGCTGCAATTTACTTATTAGGACACAAGCAGCGTAAGCAATCAGACAGCACAGGTTGCTTTGTAAGTTCATGGGCATAAAGATCACAAAGCTTTGTTCTTTGATTTTTAGCTTTCTAATAGCAGAAAGACTGAGCTTATCAGTGCTTTGAAAGTAGAAATATGCAATCATCCTACACATGTGTACAGTCAATAGACAAAATGAACCAAAGTCCAACATAACATGGATGGGTGAACTAAGGTCATATTTATTCCTAGAGTGCAAATTCTGTCCTTATCTGTGGAGCCTGCTATGGTAAGGGCAGTTTATATTACATTATATTTTAGAGGATCAGGATCCTGAATCACTTTTTGATAACTAAAATAGATCTTCACCCACTTTTTACACATTGTATCATTGGTATTGTCATGCAACCTTTTTTATTTACCAAGAACTTTATTGAAAAGTTTTATAAAGTTATACAATACAAAACAGATATACATGGAAATTCAAGCATTACATTTTTTTACATCAAATATAGTATTATATTTAGATAGGGAAAACATATAATGATATCAATCAAATATTCTGACAGAGGTTAATATAGACAAACACAAGTCAGAGAATATATCCAAGTAACTGTTCATTGACTATCTTCATTGGTCTTTTCGGAGATGTCTTGACAATAGTTATTGATTAGTATGGGCATTTAATATTAAAATCAGATAGGGTGGGTATGGGTAGAGATAGAGAAAGGGGTTAAGGTTGGGGTAAAAGAGAAAAAAGGAGAGGGGGGTAGGAGGAAGGATGAGGGGATGGTAGATAGGACTGGGCGACCAATCTTATCCTGGTACCTCTCCTCCGAGTTCTGCAATTTTGTAGGTCTGAGGCCGCATACACACGATCGAATTTATCTGCTGAAACTGGTCCGCCGACCAGTTTCAGCGGACATCTCCGATCGTGTGTACGACCTAGCGGATAGCATGCTTTGAAATTTGTCCGTCGGAAATGTCCGCTGGTTAGTACGCCTAACCAGCGGACAGAAATCCCCCGCATGCGCCGAATGGATTCGAAGCATGCGTGGAAGTATTTTACTTCCTGGATTGGTGACGTGGCGGCGTCAACGTCACCGCCACGTCACCGCTCTGTCTGTCCGTGGGGATTTTGGTTTGATGGTGTGTACAACCATCAGACCAAAACAGCCCAGCAGACATATCGGATGTAAACGGTCCGTCGGACCGTTTTCATCGGATAAGTTTGATCGTGTGTACGCGGCCTGACTCTCCTGTAAAGGGAGTCGGGCCAAGGTTTTGACTTGGTTATTTGGGTAAATTGAGCCGATTCTGTGAAATTGTGCCAACATGCCCAAGTTTTGGTATATTTAGAGGGTGTCTCATGTGCTATATTAATAAGCCTACGCAACCTTATTTAATATTTGGAAATTCCAGTGTCAGTTTATAAATATCTTGTTTTCTTACGTTTTAGAGTCACTTAGGCCAATAACACCACATCCATGGCCCTGTAGAGTCCTGTTATATCGTCCTTAATTCCAGGAGTCTTCCGGCATCCACAGCTTGTGTAATCGTGTTATTTCCAGACTGTAAATGATACGAATATAGAAGAAGTTAGGAGCCATTTTTGAATGAGAGTATCGCTGCTGCATGAAAGTAATTGCACGGAGCGGTGACAAAGGGTCCTGTGTGTTTTTCCCTCTTTTTTCTAAAGGGTCTTGTGTGTTGCCACAACAGGGCAGGAACATCTACAAAATTTGCCATTATTGTGACAACTTATCAACAGCAGTGTGTGCCATGCAGTGTGCTTACTGCGCAGATGCAAGACCTGGACATGCCTCCTGAGTAGCCAGCTACACAAAATCCAGTAAGGAAACAGGTGGTGGCTTCAGGTGACCATAGTTGAAATGGCCACCACCTTACTTTGCTGAGGAGGGTTTCTGAATATTTGGCAAGTAAACAATACATTTAAATGTAAAAGTATATCATAAGTGGTTAAAGCGCTGCTTACCAACGCTAAGGACAATTTTTTTTTTTGTAGAAGGCTGTATCTACTCTTAAAATAATTTAATATTATTAATATTATTAATATTTTTATTATTTGTACCAAACAAAAGAACATTTAAAATAGTGTATGTTTAAGTTCAGAATATTGAAGTGATTCTAAAGGCTAAATTGCCTGCTCTGTGCTTTTGGCTCTTAGCTGCTTCCTATGAGGGAGCATGTAGGCTATGTGTGTCCCCTCACCATCTGCTTACAGGATTTGATTGACAGAAGCAGGAACCAATGGCATTGATTATGAGGCACCGTCAGGGCTTTTTTTTCTCAAACAATAGGTGCTGGAAATCAACCACGACCACGACCACCCAAAACCCCTCCACTCCACCCACACACACCCTCAAAATCACATCAAATAGTGGGTGTGGTCAGTCAAATTTCACGAACAGTAGGAGGATCTTAAAGGCGCATTAAATACCAAGATTGCATTACAGAGTGCAGAGTTCAGGGGGGTTACACACAGTACAGACCTGTCACTTGTAAACACAGAAACCGGACTTCTGTGTTTACAAGTGATTGTGGTGAGCAGCCCCCCCCCCCCCTAAGGGTCTGAGACAGAGGTGGTGGAAATGAGTTCCACCAAGTTCCCCCAATCAAAAAAAGCCCTGCATGTAACATGTGTAGCAAGGTCTCTGGCCTCCTTCGGTCTAATGAGAACCTCCAGAGCCAGAGATAGCTGTCATCCTTCTGTATGTGGTGGGTTGTGAGGCATAGTGGGTGTAAAGTGGATAAAGTTATTGGGCGCCAGACACTTTTTGGATGCAAAAGAGGTTTTATTTCTGTTAACAGTCCATTTTGCATTTTTGGGGGGAGAGAGGGTTAGGGCCAGGACACCCTTAAATAGTTGCAAGTTCAATTAGCAGACTCCAAAACTTCAATAGGAGGACAGCCATGCAGGGAAACGCCTCCAGCAAGAAGCCACATCTGCACATGCACACTACAACTTCTCCCTGTAGTTCTTCAGCCCACTGAGCTCCCAGTCTCTCACTAGATTCTTTGATTCACTGTCACTGAATCCCTTGAGCTCCTCCAATCTTCATGGTTGTATCGTCCTCATGCGTCACCCCTGCCTCTCTGCTGGGTCCCTAGCTTGGCACTCCTGATACTTCTCAAGCTTCACCCCACTTGCCAGCTCGGTCCCTGGCTTGACACACAAGGCTGCTCTACAAATGTCACCTCCGCTGGCTTGGTCCCTGACTTTATCACAATCTGAAGTTTCCCGATTTTCCACCTTGCCCGTTCGGTGAGAATACTGCTCCGGTACTTTTCATTGAGTTATTTACTGTTGTCCCTGGTAATAATGTGGTTGGTCACTTTTTATTTTTAACAGAAAAGTTTTTATTTGCCTCCAGCAGGAGAAGCATAAAGACATACAACAAACAGTAATCAACAAAAAAGAAAAACAAAAATTAACACATTGCAGCTATACAATATAGATTATGGACAATCAAGAACAGGGGCTGATACAGTTCAGTGAAGGACCTAACGGTTAGATAGCATACTCATAACATTATATCCTGGACTTTGGACGGAGACCCACAGCATAGATCCACCATGCGGCCCCAGGAGGGGCAGTAGAGGGAAGGGCGGGAGAGAGAGGGGGAAGGGGCAGAGAGAGAGAGAGGGGGAAGCAGGAGGTCAGGCAGGGAGAGGAAGAGGCAGAGGAGGGGGGAGGGCAGGGGGCGAGAAGGGATGGGAGAGAACCCAGAGGCAGATAACCATCAGGAGGCCCAATGTCAGTGGCAGGGGTCACAATTCAATTTTTAGTCCAGGCGCACCATATCTTCTCGAACTTTTTAGGACATTTACGGTTCATATACGTAAGCTTATATAGGGGCATAGTGGCATCTATAAGAGCTCTCCACTGGGAGATCGTTGGAGGCTCCGGCTGCTTCCACTAAAGCAGGATAGCCTTTCTAGCATAGAAGGAGGTGTAGAACACAAACAGCCGCTTATGTGTGCTGGGTATGACTTTATCACAAACCCCAAGGAGCAGTATAATCGGGTTCAGGTCTATATGCAATTTTCCCACCGAATTAATGAGAGTCACCACATCAGACCAGAACTGCTGGATCACAGGACAGGCCCACACAACATGAAGGAAGGTGCCCACGCCAGTACCACACTTGGGACATCTATCAGATTGGGATGGGAATATTCTAGAGAGTCGCACAGGTGTATAGTACACCCTGTGCAAAAATTTGAGTTGGAGATCATGAGAGGAATAAATTGCTGGATCCCCTCCTCCTAATCATCAGCGGCAAGAGACTGCAGGTCCTCCTTCCACTTATCATATAGTCGGTATTGCTGAAACTTGGCTTCAATCCTCACATGACTGGGCTATTAATATTCCTGGCTATGCTCTCTTTCGGAAAGACAGGGTAAAAAGGAAAGGTGGAGGTGTCTGTCTCTATGTGAGAAGTGACCTCAAAGCAAGCATGAAAGAGGACCTGGTTGATGGAGAGTGTGATGAAGTTGAAGCATTATGGGTGGAACTGCATACAGATGTGCGTAGTTCAAAGTTAATCATTGGAGTTTGTTATAGACCACCCAATGTTAATGAGGAGGTGGAGACTCGGCTCCTTGCACAGATGGAAAGGGCAGCAAGGGCTGGGACGGTGATAATAACGGGGGATTTTAACTACCCAGAAATTGACTGGAATAATGGAATTTCTGGGACAGTTAAAGGACAAAAATTTAAAAACCTATTGCAGGACAATTTTATGGTTCAGTTTATTGAGGCCCCAACTAGGAATGATGCTCTGTTGGACTTGGTAATCTCAAACCATGCATGGCTTATTACTAATGTTCAGATAAAGGAACACCTGGGTAGCAGTGATCTTAACATGATTTCATTTAATATTAACTATAAGCAAGAAATACATACAGGAAAGATAAAAACACTTAATTTCAAGAGAGCAAATTTTCAAAGCATGAGGACTGCTCTCCAGGGCTTGGACTGGGAGGGAATATTGGCACAGATGAACACAGAACAGAAATGGGAATTCTTCAAAAAGACTCTTTGGAACCTCACTGCAAAGTATATTCCCATGGGCAATAAGTTTAAAAGGCTAAAGATAAAACCTATGTGGCTCACGGTCAAAGTTAAAAAAGCTATAAACAATAAGAAAATAGCTTTTAAAAAATATAAAAATGAAGGAACACTAGTGTTAGTTTAACTTCTATAGTTGGGAAGATACTGGAACGTTTAATAAAAGACCACATGGATGAGTTTTTGCTGGAAACAAACTATTTAAGCAGCAGACAGCGTGGATTCATGAAAGACAGAAGTTGTCAGACAAACCTGATTTCTTTTTATGAAGAGGTAAGTAAAACCCTGGACAGAGGCGTAGCAGTGGACGTGGTATACTTGGATTTTGCAAAAGCGTTCGATACAGTTCCCCACACACGGCTCATGTGTAAGGTCTACAGGATTAGATATATCAGTTTGTAAATGGATAGAAAACTGTCTGAAAGACAGAATTCAGAGAGTTGTGGTTAATGATTCTTACTCTGAATGGTCCAAGATTATCAGCGGTGTACCCCAAGGTTCAGTGTTGGGTCCCTTACTTTTCAATATATTTATAAATGATATTGGGTCTGAGATCCAAAGTAACATTTCTGTTTTTGCAGATGACACCAAGCTATGCAGTGGAATAACGTCCTTGCAGGATGTCTCCAATTTACAAGCCGACCTCAATGCTCTGTCTAATTGGGCGACTATGTGGCAGATGAGGTTTAATGTTGATAAATGTAAAGTTATGCACTTGGGGGCTAAGAATATGCATGCATCATACATGCTAGGGGGAGTTCAACTGGGGGGATCTGTAGTGGAGAAGGATCTGGGGTTTTTAGTTGATCATAAGCTCAATAATGGCATGCAATGCCAAGCTGCGGTTTCCAAAGCGAGCAAAGTCCTTTCTTGTATTAAGAGAGGTATGGACTCCAGAGAGAGAGATATAATTTTGCCCCTGTACAAATCATTAGTAAGACCTCATCTGGAATATGCAGTCCAGTTTTGGGCACCAGTTCTCAAAAAGGATATCGGAGAACTGGAGAAAGTGCAGAGAAGGGCAACTAAACTGATAAGAGGCATGGAGGAGCTCAGCTATGAGGAAAGATTAGAAAAACTGAATTTATTCACTCTTGAGAAGAGGAGAATTAGGGGGGATATGATCAACATGTACAAATATATAAGAGGTCCATATAGTGAACTTGGTGTTGAGTTATTCACTTTAAGGTCAACGCTGAGGACAAGGGGGCACTCTTTACGTCTGGAGGAAAAGAGATTTCACCTCCAAATACGGAAAGGTTTCTTCACAGTAAGAGCTGTGAAAATGTGGAACAGACTCCCTCCAGAGGTGGTTCTGGCCAGCTCAGTAGATTGCTTTAAGAAGGGCCTGGATTCTTTCCTAAATACACATAATATAACCGAGTACTGTAGGTAAAGTTGATCCGGGGTAAATCCGATTGCCTCTTGGGGGATCAGGAAGGAATTTTTTCCCCTCCGGTAGCAAATTGGATCATCGCTCTGCTGTTTTTTTTTGCCTTCCTCTGGATCAACTGTGGGTATGGAGTTGGGTGTATGGGATGTACTGTGTTTTATTTTGTTTGTTTATTTTAATTTTTTTATGGTTGAACTGGATGGACTTGTGTCTTTTTTCAACCTGACTAACTATGTAACTATGGACCCCCCCTCCGCCCCTCCACACGACAGTCTGAGATACAAAGAGGAAAGGACACGGTCCGCCCCCCTCGAGGCCAGAAACGTCTCTACTCTATGCGACTTCAGCTCAATCCCCCCAGGAAATTGGGCCTGTATTGCATGTCTCAGTTGCAAGTAGCGAAAGAACATTTTGGGAGGCAATTGGAAAGTGTTCTTCAGTGCATCATACAGTATAATTCTTCCCCCGGACATGACCTGGCGCAGGACCTTAATCCCGTATCCGGCCCAGAGCGCCGGATCAGGTACTGTCTGTAAATGGGCCTAGTTGGTCACTTCTAGTTGGACTGCCAGCTGTAGTCCCAACCCTGAGCTGCTCTCTTGCTTCTGGATAGGTCCTCAGACAGCCCAGAGGCCAGAAGCCCCAAGAATAGGCCCCAATCTCTGGCCTATCAGCTCGGGGCACATGACACGCGTTCACCCCGACAGCCGTCCAGGTGGCACAGAACATATATCACCTGACCCTAACCTGCATATATAGGTTTTCCCAGCAGGCCAAGGGATTCAAGAAACCCCCTGCCTAAATCTCAGCAAAAAGAAGAACATGGAAGTGATGGCTTGGTCCCCACAGAGCCCTGATCTGAACATCATCGAGTATGTCTGAGATTACATGAAAAGACAGAAGGATTTGAGGCAGTCTACATCCAGAGAAGGTCTGTGGTTAGTTCTTCAAGATGTTTGAAACAACCTACCTGCAGAGTTCCTTCAAAAACTGTGTCCAAATGTACCTAAAAGAATTGATGCTGTTTTGAAGACAAAGGGTGGTCACACCAAATATTGATTTGCTTTGGATTTCTCTTTGGTTCACTTACTTTCCATTTTCTTCATCAATAAAAATAAAATATTAACACATTCCTAATATGGAGCATTTTTTAACAACTGCCTTAAACTTTTGCACAGTACTGTATATTATCTTTAGAAACGAAAACAGGGAGGCGCATGCGCGGAGCTCTGAAGATGGCTGCTTGAGCCGGGAGCTCCTCACCACCCCAGACCAGCGGCGCCCATAAGTCAGCCAAAAACGGGCTGGAAGGGGAACTATCACCACACACGGCTTCCCCAGACACCAGGGCACCCCCCTATCATCATAATTTTTTTAAAGGGACACTTTAAAGCCGCATTTTAGTCATTTAAAAAAACGGCAAAAATCCAAGATGGCCGCCGCTGCAGCACCTCACAAGAACGGAGCTGAGGAGATGCCTGAGGGAAGGATTTTGTCAAATATGGTACCCCTGCCTTTTACCCCACTGGTCCAACTTGCAGTACCTACGATCGAGGAATGTCCACTGGGCTGCCAGTCATCCATCCTGACAAATGGCAAGGTTGGGAGGACAGAAGACATCTCAGGGTGAGTGGAGGTAGAGACAGACAGAGTTGCTTTTCAGTTCCCCATGGCTGACCACGTACAGAGCTCCCTCAACATAGCCACACATAATGTTCAAGGCCTGAACTCCCCAGTCAAAAGGCGAAAGATCTTTGATAGCTACAAATCACTCAAACTAGACATTCTCATGATCCAAGAGACCCACTTTCCTGGGCGGTACAGTCCCAAATTTGTCCACTCTCACTTTCCCCTCTTCTACTTGGCTAATGCCGAGAACAAGACCAAGGGGGTCGCAATCTTCTTCTCCAAATCCTGTAACTTTGAGTATCTCTCTGACTTCAAAGACCCAGAGGGACGATTTATACTGGTTAAAGGTAAAATTGAGGGTCATCTATACTCCCTGGTCTCATACTATTCTCCCAACAAAGGGCAAGACAAGTTTTTCCAATTAACCTTGGACACTTTAACCCCACTTCTGGAAGGTACAGTCATTTGGGGGGGGGATTCCAATGTGGCTTTTGACCAGGGTTTGGACAAATCCAGACCTCTGTCCGCTCAACTTACTAGACCCTCTAGGGTCAGCCTGAAAATTGCCAAACTACTCCATGACAGGGGGTTGACGGATGTTTGGCGGGAGTCTAACCCCTCAAAGAGGGACTACACTCATTACTCTCACCCGCATAGTACCTATGCCAGGATCGATCATATTTTAATCCCTTCATTTGTACTTCCGGCAGTGATCAAGGCCCAAATCAGAGACACAGTCCTATCTGACCATTCTATGGTCATCATGTCCATCCGCTCTTTAGCAGGTATGGCAAGGAACGGACATTGGCGGCTAAATGAGTCCATTCTTTCCAATCCAACCACTACAACGGAAATTAATAAAGCCCTTCAAGAATATTTCACAATTAACAATGTTGAGGATATCTCTGCGGAGACCCTGTGGGCAGCCCATAAAGCCTCTATTAGAGGGAAGATCATTCAGATCTCCACGCGAATCAAAAGAGAACACGAAGCAGAAATTGTACGTCTGGAGAAGTCTTATAGGACCCTAAGGGCACAACACAAAAAGAAACCATCTTTAGCCTTACTAGAGAATATTGACAAGCTGAGATTAGAACTTAACTTAGCCCTCACAACGAAGGCGGAGAGATCTCTCCGCTGGAGTGGCAATAAATTTTACACCCAAAAAGGAAAAATAGGCCAGTTGTTAGCGACCAAATTGTCCCCTAAAACAAGGTTTCACTCCTTACCCAAAATACGCTTGGCAGGTCAAGAACCTACATCCAACCCTAAAAAGATCCTGGAGGCATTCGAAACATTCTATTCTGACCTGTATAGTGCCCCTCCACAGATTCCCAGGGTTTCGATTGACAACTTTTTGGACAGCCTACCCATCCCATCCTTAGATGTAGAACACAGAGACAGGCTGGAAGCACCCTTTTCGATTGAAGAGGTGGCGACAGTAATCAAGGGCCTCCGAAAGGGCTCGGCCCCAGGCCCAGATGGACTGTCGGCCCTCTATTACAGGTCATTTGCAGATACCCTAGTCCCACATATGACAAACTTTTTTAATTCCAAAACTCAAGGCACCCCTCTGGGTACGCAACTTAATACAGCATACATTACGGTTATCCCAAAGCCGGATAAAAACCCAGAAGAAGTCTGTAACTATCGCCCCATCTCTCTGATAAATAACGACCTAAAAATTCTTACAAAAATTCTAGCTCTCCGTATCTCCTCTTTCATTAATAAATATATTCACAAGGACCAAGTCGGATTTATTCCAGGTCGACAAGGCCCAGATCAAGTGAGAAGGGCAGTGGACATTGTCTCAATTTTGCAATCCAACTGGGACGGAGGTCCGAAACAAAAAGGCTTTCTCCTATCTCTTGATCTGCAGAAGGCCTTTGATTCTGTGTCCTGGCAATATCTTCTCCCCCTACTAGAACGATGGGGCTTTGGCCCAAGATTTATGGGTGTAATACAAGCTCTCTATTCTAAACCAAAGGCCCAAATTCGAATCCAAGGGTACTACTCTTCTCCAATAGACATAGCAAGGGGTACCAGACAGGGATGCCCCCTCTCCCCAATCATTTTCGCGATGGCAATTGAAACCCTAGCGATAGCCATTCGACAGAACCCCGACATTCGAGGCGTTTCATGTGGAGATCAAACTCATAAATGTGGGCTCTTTGCCGATGACTTACTACTATTTCTAACTTCTCCTATTACTTGCCTACCAAACCTTTGTAAGGTAATTTCGGAATTCTCTAAATTCTCAGGTCTCCAAGTCAATTATGCCAAATCACAAGCCTTGAACGTATCCCTTCCACCTCCTACAGTATCTCTCCTCCAACAGTCATTCAAATTTGAATGGTGTCCCTCATCTATCAAATATCTAGGGATTTCCTTAACAGCTCGGACAGAATCCCTTTACACAAATAACTATCCTCCCCTATACCAAAAACTTACGGCCGACATGAATAACTGGGCTAGGTATGATCTTTCCTGGCTGGGCAGAATTAACTCTATAAAGATGACTTTACTTCCTAGAATTTTATATCTATTCCGCTCCCTTCCCATTCCCATCAGAAAAGATCACGTGCAGACTTTACAAAGCAAAATACTCAAATTCATTTGGGGCAAGTCAGGTTACAGAATCCCCCAAAACACGCTATATAACCATAGGAAAAGAGGAGGACTAGGACTACCGCACCTATATAAGTACTTCGTAGCTGCCAGACTAGCTCAACTATCCGTAGTTTACTCTAAACTGGACAAACCAGACTGGGTCCACATAGAGGGTCAAGCTGTCCCCCGGTTCTCCATAGAACACTTACTCTGGTGCCCCCAAAAGAGAAGACCACCCATTTTGTCCCCCTCCCTTTCTCAATCCTACGCCCTTTGGGATAGATTTCGTAACCTTCCTGCCCTGGTTTCGAAAGGTCAACCTCTAGCCAGTGTATTCCAAAACCCGGATTTCCCACCGGGAATGGACAGGAAAGCATTCAGTTGGTGGTTGGATAAGGGTCTGTACCGCATAGGACAATTCTTCACATCCAAAGGCCCTCTTACACTAGACCACTGTGTGACTAAATTGGACATCCCTGACACTGAAAAATTCAGATTCAAACAAATATCACAATTCCTACACACTTTATGGACGGATAGGCCTCTACCTCCCAAATTTACAGATTATGAGCTCTGGTGCGGGCAGACCATGGGACAAAGGGGAGGAATATCTGTCATCTACTCTTCACTCACCCGCCCGACTGAGAAGTCTTCCTATATGACGGCTTGGGAGGCAGACCTCCAAATAGGGTGGGAGTTGGAGACCTGGCAGGCAGCTTGTTCTGATTCTTATCAGGGCATCTTGAATACTTCCCTGATGGAAGCAAACTTAAAGGTCCTTATGAGGTGGTATATGACTCCCGCCAGGCTTGCGGCCATCTACCCATCATCAGATCCCAGCTGCTTTAGAGGTTGTCAGCTCCTGGGCTCGATGGTGCATGTCTGGTGGGAATGTCCCAGAATCAGACCAATCTGGAAGAGGATTTTTAACCTCATTTGTACAGTCACTGGTTGCTCGGTCCCCAGAACGGCTCCTGTAGCTCTCCTAAATGCTCGGATTCCGGGTATATCCAAGCCCAATCAGAAGCTGATCCGATTTATGCTCCTCGGGGCTAAAATTACCATCGCCAGGGCTTGGAAACAGCCCAGGGTTTCCATTGCAGAAATAAAACGCAAGATTTCGTGGATCATGGTGCAGGAAAAACTGGCCAGCATTCTTTCAAACACGAATCAGAAATTTGAAGCCGTGTGGGGATCATGGGCATCCCACTGTGGTATACCTTTGGCGACTGGGGTACACCCCACGCAACCTGCATCCTTCAGTACTAGTTAAGCTCATGTTTCCCTTCCTTTCCCTCTTTCTTACCCCCACTTTTCTCTCTCCTTTTTTTTTACTTCTACTCTTTTAAGACAGTTGTATGACCAGAAGGTAATGTTCTTTGTTCTTCGTCCGGTTATTCATATGGGCAATTTGGTAACACTATAGGCCTATCTTATTTTGTTAGTATGAGCTAGAGGTTCAATGAAGCCAAATTCGAACCCACTAATTTCCCATCAAATAAATTTATAGGAGGAGGCGGATTGGGAGGCGCCTGGCTGGGACACAGATTGATCCCATTAGGGGTGTCCGGGACAGGCAGGTTTCCCCTGAGCGCAAGATCACCATATACACCTCTTTTTCCGCCCCTTCCTCTGTTATTAAGCTCGCTGGATTCCTTTAATCAACCCATAGTTGGGAAATTTGAAATCAATTGAGTCATTGTTACTGTCATTATGCCCGGTTTGTTGAATGTTTTGATGATGTAATTTCAGCCTTTTGTCATAATTTATCTGTATTCTTTATTTGAAAAAATAAAAATCTATTGAAAGTAGAAACGAAAACAAATTCCAGGATATTTCCAGTGGCAAGAAATTTAACAGAAGCTTACCGTAGGTTAAAAATCTTGGCCTGTCCCTGGCAACATTAGAAATGTGGCTCTGTTACTAGATGACCCTCTTGGTTTTGCTATTGGTCTTTTCTCAAAAAATAAAACAGAATAGTGTGGGCATCAGAAAGCTTGCTTTGCGTATTGTGGACGGTTGATGTTCCCTGCTTTGTTCGGGTAAATCCTCCCACTCATTGGTACCCCAGAGCTTTCTCTCTGCAGGTGGACATGAAATGCCAGTGCCTCTGACTCACACTGCCCGTTGACTGCAATCACAAATTTCCTCCTGCCCGTGTATAAATAAACACCACATGCAGAGCCTACAGCACGTGCCAACCAGCATTAGCTGAGAAATCTCACCCGGAGGAAGTCAGATCTGAAATCATTGCAAATTGAACCGAACCGAGGCACATTTCTTCTAATGGATGTATATTGCAGGTCTACTTTAACTCCTATGAGGCCTCATTCCAGCCTCCCTAGAAAGATGCTAAAGTGCATCGCGTTCCTGCAATCTTAAACACAGCACGGGTTAATGCTCCGCAGGTGAAGCTTATTATTTGACAGGTTGATGATAACAGGAAGTACCAAACTGTAATAATCCAGGAGTGTCAGAAGTAATGATGATTTGTGAGCTCTAAAACCACTGAGTGTGGAAGTAGAGGCTGAAACCTAATTACCTCTGCACGCAGAGAAATCTTTATGAAAAACTTTCTGGGCATGCCAGGCCTATCGTCCAAGATTCTCATACTTCAAAAAGAAAAGGGCGTTCAAATCTGCAGACATTTCTGCTCTGTTCTGCCCTTTTCAGAAATCTCTCTAATGATGTGCATCAGTTATACAAATAGCTATGCAAGCAAGGCTGGCCGTGCAAAAGGGTGCTGATCAAGCTGCTTTTAGTTAGGGGGCATGAATTAATGTTGGCAAGCAACACAAACTAGTAATGGCATATAGTTATGTGCTTGCTAGCAGGGGTGGACTGACAACTCATGGAGCCCCCGGGCAATAGAAGATTATGGAGCCCCCGGGCTTACAGATGGCCACCACGCCAGGAGGCAGTGCGGAGGCAGGGCAGCTAAAATCTCAGGATTTTCACATCAAAAGCATGTCTGTTTTGGACACATCAAAAACACAGATTTTTACATACTGTCCCTGGTTTTATTGAGCCTGGCAACCCTGATGAGGCCCCCTAGTGGCATGGGGCCCTCGGGCAGTGCCGAGAGTCCCAATGGTCAGTCTGCCCCTACTTGCTAGTTATACACATGGGCAGTGTATAGCCATACATGTTGCAAACTGTGTAAGCATAATGATTTTCCATGGGATCGCTAACTTCTAAATAGCAACCTTGGGTTTGGGCTTAGGTTTGGTTTGATGCCAAGTTCATTTGTACCTGGAAGTCTGCTCTCATTGTTGGGTCAATGATCTGTGGGAGATTTCTGCTGTATAGTTAAACCTCAAAGTAACGCGGGTTTATGAGCGGTTCGCAATACAAGCTTTTTTTTTTATATATCTGATTTTATTTGCGAGCGTTGTCTCGCAAGACGAGCAGAATTTAAGCCTCTGGGGAGTGCAGTACCATATGTGGCCAGAGGTGATGCTCAGAGACGCTCAGGGTCACTCAGTTCCTGAGTGTCTCTGAGCAGCTTTGATTGTCTCCGAGCATCTCTGAGTGGTCTCCGAGCATCTTAGAGTGTTTCCGTGTGTCTCCAATGCCCCCCACCTCTAGCCACCTGCAATACTGCATACACTAGCAGTGACACTGGAACAAATTAGCTGAGTTTCCTAAGGGGAAATTTGCTTTGATATACGATTGTTTTGGATTACAATCCAAGATACTTCTGTATATAAAAAGGGCTGGGAATGCTTCAGACATCATTGACCTTGTATGGGTTTATGGCCATATTAGGTCAATGTCATTGACGGAATTCTGACCTTTCAGCAAATCTTAAACATGATATGTAACCAATAATCTGATCATACCTTTACTTGTTGAAAAAAATATTGACACAGAAATGTACAGGTATATTGTCATAAGAGCATAAGATCCAGCAAGCATTTACAAAACACTTAAAAGGTCAAGTTCTTACAAAAATGATATTTCAGTGTTTGGTAGATGCTGATGAGTTAACCACCTGACAGATTCTTACATCTCTTAGGCCGCGTACACACAATCGGACATGTCCGATAAAAATGGTCCGACGGACCGTTTTCATCGGTTCACAGACTGATGGTCTGATGGTCTGATGTGTGTACACACCATCAGTTCGAAAAAAACGATTGTGTCAGAAAGCGGTGACGTAAAACACAAAGACGTGCTGAAAAAAATGAAGTTCAATGCTTCCAAGCTTGCGTCAACTTGATTCTGAGCATGCGCGGGTTTTTGAACTGATGCTTTTGCGTACTAACCATGGGTTTGGACCGATGGTCAGGCGTCCATCAGTCCGATTTTAAAGCAAGTTTTAAAACTTTGGTCCGAAGGACGACGGACCGCTGGGCCGTACACACGGTCGGTTTGGACCGATGAAACTGGACTTCAGTCCATTTTCATCGGTTTGGACCAATCGTGTGTACGCAGCGTTAGGGTCTCTAGCGGTGAGATATCCGCAAAGGTTTCTGTACCCTGTTTCGCCCATTATCGAGGCTCCAACTTTCTCTACTGGAAATATGGGTGTAATACGTAGTGTTGCTCACGAATATTCGCATTGCGAATATTCGCTACGAATATTGCATATTCGAGTATTCGCGAATAACACGAATATCGCGGCGAATATTCGCTATTTCGAATATTCGAATGTTTTCAATTTTTTTTTTAGAACAGATCACATCCTAGAGATCCCCATCGACATCTAAAAGCATTGCTGGTATGCTTTGAGACCTTGGGCCGAGTAGCTGCAGCGCTCATTTTATATTGCCGAAAAATCGCAATGCGATTATTCGGCAATAGCGATATCGCGCGATTATTTTATATTGTAATATATCACGAATATTCTGAGCCAATCAGAGTGCTCCATTCCGCATTTCTCGAAATTTCGCAATTATTTTGTATTGTAATATATCACGAATATTCTGAGCCAATCAGAGTGCTCCATTCCGCATTTCTCGAATATTCGCAATTATTTTATATTGTAATATATCACGAATATTCTGAGCCAATCAGAGTGCTCCATTCTGCATTTCTCGAATATTCGCAATTATTTTATAATGTAATATATCACGAATATTCTGAGCCAATCAGAGTGCTCCTTCCGCATTTCTCGAATATTCGCAATGATTGTGTATTGTAATATATCACGAATATTCTGAGCCAATCAGAGTGCTCCTTCCGCATTTGCCGAATATTCGCAATTATTGTGTATTGTAATATATCACGAATATTCTGAGCCAATCAGAGTGCTCCATTCCGCATTTCTCGAATATTCGCAATAATTTTATATTGTAATATATCACGAATATTCTGAGCCAATCAGAGTGCTCCTTCCGCATTTCTCGAATATTCGCAATTATTTTATATTGTAATATATCACGAATATTCTGAGCCAATCAGAGTGCTCCTTCCGCATTTCTCGAATATTCGCAATTATTTTGTATTGTAAAATATCACGAATATTCTGAGCCAATCAGAGTGCTCCATTCCGCATTTCTCGAAATTTCGCATTCGCAATTCGCATTCGCATTCGCAATAGCGAAAATTCGCAATAATTTCATTTCCAAAAAATATCACGAATATTCGTATTTAGCGAATATATCTCGAATATTCGACTATATATTCGAGATATATCGCGAAATCGAATATGGCATATTCTGCTCAACACTAGTAATACGTAACATGGTCGTTAAAGGTGGAGTTAGCCTTTAAACAAGCTTCAAAAAGCTCTCTTTACACCTTCAAGGCATAACTAAACCTAAAAACAAACATTTATTAAATTGCAGCTTACTAGTTATCATATAATAAATCTGATGGTAGATTGATGGCACGACATCATGCAATACAAAATCAGGATTTTTAGGGTGCTACCGTAAAACCAGCATCATTTAATCATTAATTAAATATTAAAATATGACATTTATTAAGTAACAAAAAATAAAAGAATATTCAGTAAAAAAGAGTTACAAAACACTGCAAATATAATACATGTAGTACATATATGAGATCTCTGATAAACAACCCCTGCTGCTATAATAGATTGATCATAAAGTAAATTACAATGTTATTACAAATACACAATTTTCATCATCCAAATTTGTTTTAGCAGTGTTACTTCACATGACAATAGAGGGGCTGAAATCTTTTTTCGATGCATTTCACGCAGAGCTTCGTCAGGGGGTACAGGAGTACATAACATTGCATACTGCATATGATGAACATGTCCAGACTGAAAGAAAAGCCCCACCCTAGGATGGTCTGCAGGAGTGGGGGGAGTAGAAAACGCAGGCATAAAGGGGAGAACCTGCATTGAGTTTGGCCAATGTTATGGGAAAGGGGAGGGTTGACGCATAAAATCTCTTCAGCTGAGTATAGGCAGAGTTGGGAAAACTTAAAAATGTTTATCAAATACTAGGAGGGAATTACATATTGTGCAAATACTGATTGGAAGAATCAACTCAGGTTGCCTTCTAAACCAGCTCCAAGGGGATGTATGATAAACATATGTAATAAATCTGCTGTGTTGGTGGCATGTGCCCTGTCACCCTCATGTGTCCGCAGCAGCTTACCAGTCCTTAGATGAAATGGGCCACATTTGTTTTCTTTTGGCTTTCATCCCCACCACTTTTACCTGATAATACTGCGAAAAACACACTTTCTGTACCTTGGGGACTACACACATTTTTCCAGTGTATCTATGGAGACAGCCATGGTTGTCACCCCATCTCATTTACATGCTGGTGATGGGATAAGTAGTTTACACAAGAAAGAAAACACCATGCTTTAACTGCTTGCCGACCACCCCACGTACATATACTGTGGGGTGGTAACTGCTATAGGCAGAGTCACTTACAGGTATGGAAATTCTGCATTTCCGGGTCTGCGGTGCATACACGCGCAGCCAGCGACCTGCTCCACCTGTGATTGGACACAGCAGGAGCCAATTGGCGGGTCCGGCAGACCCGATGTCCGCCAGGGCTCGCTGATCATTCCCAACAGAGGCAGAGCGGCTGTCTGCCTATGTAAACTAGGCAGATCGTGGTTCTGTCACACGGGACAGGGATCCTGTGTTTCTCCAAAGCAGGACCATGGATCTCTGTCTTCCCACAGTACAAGCAACCCTCATACAGTTAGCAAGCACACATGAGGGACACATTTAACACTTTGATCACCCCTGATGTTAACTCCTTTCCTGCCAGTGTCATTAGTTCAGTGACAGCGCATATTTTTTGGCACTGATCGCTGTATTGGTGGAACAAACAATTTTCTAATAGTGTACGTGGTTTTTAATTTTGGAAATCACATCAATTCCAAAATGCATTGTTAAAAGCAAACTAAATTCTTTCCAACAACATTCATCCAGACATTGAACCTCCATGGAATTTTCATATGTAGCAACCTGCTGGTTGCTTTGGGTGGCACATTTACCTCGTGGCTCTTCGGAATTCCTAGGGGTGCATGATGCATTTAGTAGAAGTAAAGTAATGTCCACAACAGGTGCTCTGTGCTGTGCTCTTTATTACCCAGCCGGGTAAAAACAATAAAACTTGTGGTGAGGAAAGTAAAGTTGAAGGAAGAAAGGAGAAAAGCAAATTCAGGGATAGTTATAGGGAAACAGTCCTGCTCCCAAGCTTAACACTTCTCTGCGCCACTGCTGTCAGAGTGGGATTAGTGCACCAGTACAAGCCTCTCTCACTGACCTTCCAGCCGGAGTATCACTCGAACATTTGTAGGATAGAGTCCCTGCCACAGACCCTCCTTAGTGAACTTGAACTTGAGGAAAAGTCTCTGCCACAGACCCTCCTTGGTGAACGTCAGGGAGACACCTCTGCCACAGGCCCTCTCTGATTGTAATTATGGAGGAGATCCTCCTTTATGAATTATGCCTGGGTCTCCTTCAACTTGTCACTCAGGTACCGACTGACAGGTGATCAATCCTTCAGTGTCCGGCTACCTTGTCAAGGCCCTTTTGGACCGCCAGCCTCTCAATGACGCTCCTCAGACGGACTCAACACCGAACAGCACTACCACTTGGGATCCTCATAGGTGGGAACCTAGTCCCTTACTGGGTCCCCATTGCTTCTCAAATGCTCCAGGCCAACATGGCCCTGGAACCAGGAACACCGTGTGGCACGCACGCCCCGACCAGGTAGGCCATAACGCCGGGGGGGCCCTGATGTGGCCACCCTAAAGGTGGGTGCCACACTGGACGAAGGAGAACCCTGAGCCAATGGCGTCTGTCTCATAAATACCCTACCCCAGCATGCACAGAAAGGCCAAACCCTCCTTATTGGCTGCTGGGGAAAAGAACCCAAACCTTCACTCCACTGCTGCCACCTACTGCACAGGGGTGGGAAGAACACCCCAGCACAACAGAATAAGCCCACAGCACAGCCAAGCTGAGACAGAGCCCCTGTTTTGCACATAACAATTTGGATCAGAGTTTAACTACACTCTGATCTCCCTCTAAATTTAAATAGCACCGGTACCTAAAGTAACCAGGCTCTACACATATAAAATGTTTGTTTGGAAATCTACTAGCCAACTATCAAATATGACTCGGAAAGAATCAAGGGGAGGTTAAAATGTCAGGCATCCTTGTACACTGTAATTGTAGGTCCCCTTTCTAATAATAACACCTATAACACAACAACTTCTAAAATACTACATTTACCTTTAGGAAGTACAACGTCACAATATAGGTCAGTATGCTGCCAAACACCAGCACTAACCTGTCTCAGCTATTATATATCACATAAGGATGATACTGTGAGAAGGGAAGAATTGAGTAAGTGCATGGCACAGATGGTAGGAGGCTATCTAATGAAAGCTTGCAATAAATAATCCACAGCCAGTGAATTCTGTAACAGACGTCAACCTATATTTATAAATTATAATCATCAAACCATGAGAAAAGGAAAAACAGCTATAACAAGTGTGAAATGACAATGATTTCACAATTTAACATTTTAAAGTAAAGATAGCTACAGTATGTTTGAGAGCTTTGGTAAAGCATCTGTGCTGAAAACATTTGTCTTGGACTGTAGTATGTGCAGATACAAGGGATCTGTCAAGAAGACATGATATGTGCATTCACCGAGATTCATCTATTTTCACATAAGCTTTAAAGCGGAGCTTCACCGAAAAAAATATATTAAAAGTCAGCAGCTACAAATACTGCAACTGCTGACTTTTTATATATGGACACTTACCTGTCCAGGGCGCCCGTGATGTCAGCACCCGAAGCCGATCTGTCCCTCGGATTTCGGATAGAGGCGCCGCCATCTTTGGTAAGGGAATCAGGAAGTGAAGCCGCAAAGCTTCACTTCCTGGTTCTCTATTGCGCATGAGCGAGTCGTACTGTGCGATCCCACTGGTCCCTGCTATCTTCTGGGACCTGTGTGTCTCCCAGAAGACAGCGGTGATGACAGAAAAAAGGCCGGACATGGCGTAGATCACCACCGATACTGCAGTGATCTATTGCCAGAAGTGGGAGCAAGTACCTGGATTAAACAGGTATCTGCTCCCCCTGAAACGTGGCAAATGTGACATTGGAGGGGGGAGGAATCCGAAAAGTGCAAGTTCCATTTTTGGATGGAACTCTCGCCAGCCAAAATACTAGCATATCCACACTCTGAAGCCCTGTACACACGGGCGAGAATCCTGCCGGAAAAAAAAACATTGGTTTTCTCTACAGGATTCTTGTCAAGCTTGACGGGATTCTTGTCTAGCTTTCCTTGCATACACACTGTCAAGCCAAAATCTTGTCAGTCTAAAGCGCGGTGACGTACAACACATACGATGGCAGTATAAAGGGGAAGTTCGATTCCAATGTCGCCACCCCTTGGGCTGCTTTTGCTAATCTTGTGTTACTGCGTGTTAGTAAATGGTTGGTGAGAGACGATTCGTGCTTTTCAGTCTTCATGCTTTTCAGTCTATTACAGCGTGACGAATGTCCTATCTTAATTACGAATGCTAGTTTTACCAGAAGGAGCCCTCCCTTCTAATACTTGATTCTGAGCATGCACGTTTTTTTTAAGACTCAGAAAAGCATACACACGACTGGTTTTCTCGTCGGAAAACAGTCCGACGAGAATCCCGATGAGAAAATTGAGAATCCCGACGAGAAAATAGAGAGCAGGTTCTCTATTTTTCTCGTCGAGATTCCCGGCACTTTTCTCAACGAAAAACCATACACAAGAACGGTTTTCTCGGCAAAAAGCTCTGACAGCAGTTTTCTTGCTGTTTCTTGAAAACCGGTCGTGTGTACTAGGCTATTTACACCATTAAATCTGCAGTTTCTGACAGTTCTCTCAAGGATTGCAAATATTGAACATTATGTTCAGCCCTTCTTTGGTGTTGTCAGGGGCTGAGGCCCCCTTTAGTTCATGAATAGAGTTGAGCAGACATCTGGATGTTCGGGTTCGGACCCGAACCTTAAAAAAAAAAGTACGGGTTCGGTAACCCGAACCCCATTGAAGTGAATGGGATACGGACTTTATTAAAAAAAAAAAAAAAAAAATGACGTGGGATTCCCCCTAAAATCCACACCAGACCCCTTTACCGTGCACGTTGCCCTAGCTGGCCGCAGAAAAGAGGGGGAGCAGAGTGCGGCCCCCCCTCTCCTGAACCGCACCAGGCCACATGCCCTCAACATTGCGAGGGTGCTTTGGGGTGCCCCCCAAAGCACCTTGTCCCCATGTTAATGGGGACAAGGGTCTCATCCCCACAACCATTGCGCGGTGGTTGTGGGGGTATGCGGGCAGGGGGGTTATCAGAATCTGGAAGACCCCTTAAGCAAAGGGGACCCCCAGATCCTGGCCCCCCCCTGTGTGAAATGGTAATGGGGTACACTGTACCCCTACGATTTCACAAAGGAAGTGTAAGTAATAGTTGTCTGGAAAAAAAAACACGCACACCGTTAAACAAAATATTTTAATAATTAAACCAAATAAAAATCCAGTGGTGAAAATAGACGATCGATGCTGTTCCCTGCTCCAACGTTGTCTTTTATCCAGCGCCGGGTGAAGTCTCAAGCGACGGGTGTTCTCTCCAGTGACGGGTGATTGGTCCAGCGATGAGAACATCCATCCAATCAGAGCACAGCTCCACGAATGACGCATCGGAGCTTGACGTTTCTTTTATAGGGGAGGTGGGCCACGCGTCATGTGACCCCATCCTCCTCTGATGCACACTGTGCTACGTCACTGGGACAGCCCTATTCCTTACTAAGCAGGGTTGGTGTAGGTAGACACTACACCAACAGTACAATTCAAAACCAGAGGGTTAGAGGAGCCCTGCTCCTGCAAGCTTACAATATAAGAGGGAGGGGCTGGTGAAACAAAAGGTAGGGACTCTGAGGGATGAACTGTTGAGGTGAGTAGAAGATTCGATTGTTAGCTGGAGGCATGATAGACCTTCCTGAAGAGTTTTCAGGGATCACCAAAAGTGGACAGAGTAGGAGATACCCGGACAGATTGAGGTAGTGCATACTAGATATGTGCATTCCCGTTCGTACGAATGTTATTTTCATACGAAAATGTTCATTTTCGTACCCGCAGGATAATGTGTACATACGAAAAAATTAAAGCACCAAAATACGAAAACTACGAGATTACGAATGAGCCGCATAACGAACAACCGCAAATACCAACAAATGATCCGACGAAAAAAAACGACAAAACGAAAACGGCAAAAGAACAAAAATGACATCTATAACAAAAGATTTACATGCTGTATTTTGTTTCAATCCTTTTTCTGTTTGTTTTCAGTCCTATGTTCATTGTTCATATGACATCTATAACAAAAGATTTGCATGCAGTATTTTGAATCCAAAATACGAACAGAAAAAAGGAATTTAAAATACAGAATGCAAATCTTTTGTTATAGATGTCATATGAACATACGACTGAAAATAGCAAAAGAAAAGGGTTTCAAGATACTGCAAATCATTGACAAAAATTCACGAAAATTATTGTCTAACAAGTAACGAACATGAATTAAACAGAATAACGAACCATCCCGCATGTACGAAAATAAAACAGTAACGAAAATACGAAACGATCGGAATACAAAAAAATCGCGTCATACGAAAAACGAACGGGAACAAACAGGAAAACGGGCGTCTTACGAAAAACGAACGAAAACGAAAAAACGGAACGATACGAAACAGAACAAAAAAAAACTATTTTTTTTCTGTGCACATGTCTAGTGCATACCAGAGGATGGGGGAGGCTCTGGAGAAGTATTGGAGACGAGCATGGAAGGAGGAGACAAGAGAGCTAAAGACCAAAAGGTCTTGGGAGGAGCGGAGTGGTTGGTTTGGGTAATATTAGGAGATAAGATTGGTGATGTAGCTCAGGGGCAGAGTTGTGAATGGCTTTGTATGTTATTGTTAGTGTTTTGAATTTTATTTGTTGGACAATGGGAAGCAAGGGGAGGGATTGGCAGAGAGAAGTGGCGGATACTGAATGGTTGGTAAGCTGGATGAGTCTGGCAGCGGCATTCACTAAAAACTGAAAAGGAAATAGCTTGCAGAGAGGTAGGCCAATGAGGAGAGAGTTACAATAGTCAAAGCGAGAGGTAACAAGGGAGTGACAACTTGGACCTCCCGCCCATTCTGGGCAAAATCATCACCCCTAGCGCCAAAGTCAAAAGTCTCAGGGTCATCTTTGACAATGGACGCACAAATAGGGTGAGTAGTCAGTGGATCTCACCATCTGCTGCGCTTACTACGCAGACTTACTCCTTTCATCCCCAAAGAAGACATAGCAGTCGTGGTGGGAACAATTGTGAACTCCAGATTGGACTATGCAAACGCCCTTTACCTCGGACTCCCCAAGTACCAAATCACTCGTCTACAAGTCGTTCAGAATACGGCCGCTAGACTTGTGACTGGGAAAAAACCCTGGGAATCAATCTCACCTTCACTGAGATCCCTTCATTGGTTACCAGTAAAAGACAGAATCACCTTTAAAGCGCTCTGTCTAACGCATAGATGTATCCATGGGAATGCTCCCCATTATCTATGCGAAAAAATAAAAGCTCATAACCCAATCGCGTTCTGCGATCCACCAACCAAAATCTACTCCAGATACCGAAAGCCAACTACAAGTCCAAAGGAGATAGAAGATTCGCTGTCCAAGGTCCCAGACTATGGAACGCTTTACCAACCAGCATTCGGTTGGAGGAGAACCACCTAGCATTCAGGAGAAAGATCAAGACTCATCTCTTTTGTTTTCAAAGGAGACAGGAACAACAAGCGCCCAGAGGCGATTTACTTCGCATGTGCTGTGCTATATAAGTTTTCATTCATTCATTCATTCATTCAGTGAATAAGTTAGTGGTCTCAACGGTTAGAGAGGGGCGTATTTTGGAGATGTTTCGGAGGTAAAGTCTCGACAATTTGGATAGTAATTGGATTTGGGGCTGAAAGGACAAGTCAGAGTCTAGGATTACATCTAGTACATTGGCATGAGGGGAGGGACTGATAGTTGTATTATTGATCTTGATTTTTTTTTTTTTTTTTATGTCACAATGTAGAGTATAAGGCCGCGTACACACGACCAAATCTGTCTGCTGGAAACGGTCTGCTAGACCGTCCCAGCAGACAGATTCGATCGTGTGTACGGGCGAGCAGACGGATTTGGCCAGCCGACAGATTTGAAAGCATGCTTACCAATCTGTCGGCTGGGAACCTGTCTTCTCGCACACGCGCCGAATGATTTCGACGCATGCGCGGAAGTGTTTTACTTCCTGGTGCGGTGACATGGCGGCGTCAACGTCACCGCCGCGTCACCGACACGTCAGCGCGCTGTCTGCTGGCGGGGATTTTGGTTTGCTCGTGAGTACACGCGAGCAAACCAAAATCCAAGCAGACAGATTTGTTCAAATCGGTCGGTCCGACCGATTTGAACAAATAGATTGCCTCGTGTGTACGAGGCCTAAGATTTCCTATCATCTGTGCCCAGTCTTGCCACACAGAGTTAATCCAGCGCTGAGTAATCCTTTTGTAATGTTCAGTGCAAATTAACAGAATTCCAGATAAAAACTTGCCAAATTATAAAGTCCGTTTCTCTGTTTTTGCTTTCAGTGACAGGTTATTTACAAATATAGCTTGAACATGTTTATCATATGTTATGTTTTGTTTATCATAACATGAGGTGATCCAAAGTTCATTGTATATTACCAGGATGTGTTATGTGGGGGAGGGGTGGATTTCTCACTTTTTATACCTCCTGTTATGATAAACATAACATTACATATGATAAACATGTCCAAGCTAGATATGTAAATAACCTGTCACTCAAAGCAAGAAGAGAGAAAACTGACTTTTTATTTAGGCAGGTTTTTATCTGGAAGGCTGTTCATTTTACTGAACATTGAAAGAGGATTACTCAGACCTGGATTAACTCGGTGTGTCAAGACTGGGCACAGATGATAGGAAATCTTATACTCTAAATTGTGACATCAAAAAGGTGTGAGAGGAGACTGAAGTAGTGAGGTGAGGTATAGAGAGATAGATTTGTGTGTCGTCAGCATAGAGGTGGTACTGGAAGCCATGGGAGTTTATTAACAGACCAAGGGAGGAGGTGTAATCGGAGAAGAGAAAGTGTCCAAGGACAGAACCCTGAGGTACCCCTACAGAAAGGCCCCATACACACGAGCGGACAGATTTGTTCAAATCTGTCCGTCCGACAGATTTGAACAAATCTGTCTGCTGGGATTTTGGTTTGCTCGCGTGTACACACGAGCAAACCAAAATCCCCGCCAGCAGAGAGCGCGCTGACGTGTCGGTGACGTTGACGCCGCCACGTCATTGCACCAGGAAGTAAAACACTTCCGCGCATGCGCCGAATCCATTCGGCGGCGGTGCGGCGGCGGAGCGGGACGACATGTATGCTGGTAAGTGTACTAACCAGCAGACATGTCGGGCGGACAGATTCCCACCGGATAGATTTCAAAGCATGCTTTGAAATCTGTCGGGTGGACAAATCTGTCCGCTAGCCCATACACACGATCGGAGATGTCTGCTGAAACGGTCCATCGGACCGTTTTCAGCGGACAAATTCGATCGTGTGTACGAGGCCTAAGAGGAAGTGAAGAGGAGGAAACAGAGTTATAGGTCACACTCTATAGCGCAAAAAATAAAAAATGCAGAGGTGATCAAATATCACCAAAAGAAAACTCTATTTGTGGGAAAAAAAGGACATCAATTTTGTTTGGGAGCCACGTCGCACGACCACGCAATTCAGTTAAATAGATGCAGTGCCGAATCGCAAAAAGTGCCCTGGTCTTTGCCCAGCGAAATGGTCTGGGACTAAGTGGTTAGGCTTCATGAATTGGTCAGCCCTAGAAATTGTCATTGTCAAGGCCAAATTTATATTTCATGCCTCAATAGCTCAACCGGCATGTGTTGTATACTTTTACACCAGTACAATTTAATTATTTCCACTATATACGGTATCTCACAAAAGTGAGTATACCCCTCACATTTTTGTAAATGTTTTATTCTATCTTTTCATGTGACAACATTAAAGAAATGACACTTTGCTACAATGTTGTAGTAGTGAGTGTACAGATTGCATAACAGTGTAAATTTGCTGTCCCCTCAAAATACCTCAACACACAGCCATTAATGTCTACACCCCTAAGTGAAAATGTCCAGATTTGCCACAATTAGCCATTTTCCCTCCCTTGTGTCATGTGACTAGTTAGTGTTACAAGGTCTCAGGTGTGAACGGGGAGCATGTGTGTTAAATTTGGTGTTATCGCTCTCACTCTCTCAGACGGCGTACACGCGATCAAATTTATCTGCTAAAACCGGTCTGACGGACCGTTTCAGCAGACAAATTTGATCGTGTGTACGGGCGACCAGACAGGTTTTTCCAGCAGACAAGTTTTAAAGCATGCTTTAAAACTTGTCTGCTGGAAACCCGTTCGTCCGACATGTCCACTGGTTAGTACGCCTAACCAGCGGACAAATATCTCCCTCATGCGCCGAATGGATTCGACGCATGCGTGGAAGTATTTTACTTCCTGGAGTGGTGACGTAGCGGTGACGTTGACGCGCTGTCTGTCCGCGGGGATTTTGGTTTGATGGTGTGTACAACCATCAGACCAAAACAGCCCAGCAGACATATCATATAGACATATTAGTTTGAGCGTGTGTACACGGCCTCACACTGGTCACTGGAAGTTCAACATGGTACCTTACTGCAAAGAATTCTCTGAGGATCTGAAAAAAGAATTGTTTCTCTACATAAGGAAGGCTTAACCTATCAGAAGATTGCCAAGACCCTGAAACTGATCTGCAGCACAGTGGTCAAGTGAATACAGCGCTTTAACAGGACAGGTTCCACTCAGAACAGGCCTTGCCATGGTTGACTAAAGAAATTGAGTGCACATGCATTGCTCAGCATCATATCCAGAGGTTGTTGTATGGTACCAGTGATTGGTAGTGTCCAAAGTGGAACTTGTATGCTGAGGATTCAGGCAAAACGTAGTCAGGCAGATTAGGTTGGCAACAAATCAGGCAAAGCGGTACACAATTGAAATCCAGAGAGTGGTCAGGGAGGCAAAGGTCATACACAAGCTTGTGGTGAATAGTGTTGCTCACGAATATTCGCATTGCGAATATTCGCTACGAATATTGCATATTCGAGTATTCGCGAATAACTCGAATATTGCGGCGAATATTCGCTATGGCGAATATTCATATTTTTTCAAATTTATTTTTATAACAGATAACATCCTAGTGATCTCCATCGACGTCTAAAAGCATTGCTGGTATGATTAGAGAGAGACCCTGGGCCGAGAAGCTGATGCGATTATTTTATGTTGCCGAAAATTCGCATTGCGAATTTTCGGCAACATAAAAGAATCGCATCAGCTACTCGGCCCTTCTTTTGCATCAGAGCCAATCAGAATAACTCGAATATTCGGCAAAAGGAATATTGCGCGATTATCTTCTCCGCCCTTCTTTTGCATCAGAGCCAATCAGAATAACTCGAATATTCGGCAAAAGGAATATTGCGCGATATTCCTTTTGCCGAATATTCAAGTTATTCTGATGGGCTCTGATGCAAAAGAAGGGCGGAGAAGATAATCGCGCAATATTCCTTTTGCCGAATATTCGAGTTATTCTGATTGGCTCTGATGCGCCCTTCTTTTGCATCAGAGCCAATCAGAATAACTCGAATATTCGGCAAAAGGAATATTGCGCGATTATCTTCTCCGCCCTTCTTTTGCATCAGAGCCAATCAGAATAACTTGAATATTCGGCAAAAGGAATATTGCGCGATATTCCTTTTGCCGAATATTCGAGTTATTCTGATTGGCTCTGATGCAAAAGAAGGGCGGAGAAGATAATCGCGCAATAGGAATATTGCGCGATTATCTTCTCCGCCCTTCTTTTGCCCCCTTATTCTTCTTTCTTTTAAGTAGAGTTAGTGTAGAGTTAGTGTTTAGTGCATATTAGTTTAGTAATACAGGAACTGATCTCCGTTTATGAGAATTTCGCAATCATTTTCGCAAATTTTTTTTTGGATAAAATATCACGAATATTCGATATTAGCGAATATTCGCGAATATTCTTCTATATATTCGCGCAATATCGCGAAATCGAATATGGCGTATTCAGCTCAACACTAGTGGTGAAGTACAAAATCAGTAGGCTAGAGAGTAGTCAGGGATTCAGGCAGAAGTTCAAGATGATGATCAAGATCACAAGCAGTCAGAACATCCAGGAAGCTAATCCACATAAATGGGCGCTTAGTGATAGCATCACTTCCTATTAATGGGCTGCATTGATTGAAAATTGTCCACAGCTGGCAGCAGTTGAAGCTAGTGAGTCCAAGGTAATGCTTAACACTGCAAGGACATTCCCAAAAGTCCAGATCTCCTCTGTAGCACAACAGGTAAGGCTGCAGCTGTGGGACCAGGAAGATTTCCGGTTCAAATACACCCCGGTACATGACAGTTGTCTTTGGGATATAGACATATGAGTGCTGCCAGTATTTCTGCAGATGTTGAAGGGGTGGGGGGTCAGCTTGTCAGTGCTCAGCCTCTTCTAAAGATGTTGCACAAGAAAGCCCACAAACAATTTGCTGAGGACACGCAGACAAAGGACATGGATTGCTGGAACCATGTCCTGTGGTCTGATGAGACCAAGATAAACTTTTTTGGTTCAGATGGAGTCAAGCATGGTGGTGGAAGTGTCATGGTCGGGGGCAGTATGAGTGCTGCTGGCACTGGGGAGCTACAGTTCATTGAGGGAACCAGGAATGCCAACATGTACTGTGACATACTGAAGCAGAGCATGATCCCCTCCCTTTGGAGATTGGGCCCCAGGGCAATATTCCAACATAATAACGACCCCAAACACACATCCAAGACGGCCACGGCTTTGCTAAAGAAGCTGAGGATAAAGGTGATGGACTGGCCAAGCATGTCTCCAGACCTAAACCCTATTAAGCATCTGTGGGGCATCCTTAAACGGAAGGTGGAGGATAGGGATGAGCTTCGTTTTTGAGTCGAACGTATGTTTGACTCGAACATCGTATGTTCAATTGTTCGTCGAAAAAAGAAAAAAAAACAGGTCGTTCGCGACAAATTCGAGTGATGCGCCACAGCCCATAATTCACTGCGGCATTGCTTGCTTATGATTGGCCAAGCATTCTCTATGACCAGCATGCTTGGCCAATCACAGTACCGTCAGTACAGAGAGCCGTAATTGCCCAAAGGGTGGCTTTGGCCAATTATGGCTCAGGGCTTTAGTATATGCCCCACACTATAAAAGGCTGCCTTCAGGGCGGCCTTGTGTAGTGTGTTCCGGGCTTGTTCCAGATCAGACAGAGAGAGAGAGAGAGATTGTCTTTTTTTCTAGCTAGATAGAGCAGGCAGGCTAGTCAGTTAAATTTACAGTGTGTAGGGGATATATATACATCCCAGGTGTTGTACATATATTTATACATTGTATAGTTTAGTTAGATTAGTTCTTCCTAATTTGTCAGGCAGTTGATTGTGCTAGCTGCTAGCTTCTCACGTGGTGTATTGCCTGTGTGCTCAGTGCACCTAAACCCACTTTGTGTATACTGCAAGTGTGCTTATTACTTTGCACCTAAACCCACTTTGTGTATACTGCAAGTGTGCTTATTACTTTGCACCTAAACCCACTTCGTGTATACTGCATGTGTGCTTATTAGTTTGCACCTAAACACACTTTGTGTATACTGCAAGTGTGCTTATTACTTTGCACCTAAACCCACTTTGTGTATACTGCAAGTGTGCTTATTACTTTGCACCTAAACCCACTTGGTGTATACTGCAAGTATGCTTATTACTTTGCACCTAAACCCACTTGGTGTCTAGTGCAAGTTTGCTAATTACTTTGCACCTAAACCCACTTGGTGTATACTGCAAGTGTGCTCATTACTTTGCACCTAAACCCACTTGGTGTATACTGCAAGTGTGCTTATTACTTTGCACCTAAACCCACTTGGTGTGTACTGTACTTGTGCTCAGTAGTTTGCACCTAAACCTACTTGGTGTATACTGCAAGTGTGCTTATTACTTTGCACCTAAACCTACTTGGTGTATACTGCAAGTGTGCTCAGTAGTTTGCACCTAAACCTACTTGGTGTATACTGTAAGTGTGCTCATTAGTTTGCACATAAAGCTACTTGGTGTGTACTGCACGTGTCCTCTGCAGTTTGCACCTAAAGCTACGAGGTATGTGTACTGACTTTGTCCTCTGCAAGCCATTATAATGTCTGGAAGGGCAACAAGGAGAGGCAGAGAGTCACAAGGGCAAGCAGGCTCTGTGTCTAGAGGCAACAGTGCTGGTCGTGGACACGGTGCATCCTCTTCAGCACGTGGCCGTTGGACACGCTCTTCCTTGTTTTCGGGAGCTAGCCGTGTTGAGCCTCAACATGCAGAAAACTTGGTAGAGTGGATGACCAAGCCGTCCTCATCCTCCTCATTCTCTCCCACCCAGACTAAGCTTACTTTGTCTGGCAAAGTAGCTGCCAAGGCTTCCTCTTCCCTCTGCTCAATGGCATCACTAACTCCTTCCCTAGTCCCACCATGTCCTCCTGAGGAGTCCCCCAAACTTTTTGAACACAGTGTTGGGTACATGCTGCATAAGAATGCGTTTTTAAGGCTCAGATGATGGAACACAGATAGAGGAGGGCAGTCTCTGATAATCTCATGCCCATTTAGAGTTCTTCATTACTAACAGTGTAATTTTTTTAGTTTGTTTGCACTGATCTGTAAGGCTGCGCTATATACCATGATTTGTGATGTGAAGTGGAATACAGGGGACGGAGTGGGTAGATTATATAAGGGGCATGGCTTATGAGAAGTGGGAGGGACCAAACATGGAGGGGCGGGGTCTTGTGCCCCCCACCCCTCCTAAAACTTCACCAGCCGCCACTGATCCTCTTAGTCCTCCATAAATTTAGCAGATATTTGTGCTTAAAGTAGAACTATAGGCAACACTTTTTTTTCCATTTTAGAGTAATGGAGGGTTATAGTTTATTTGTTTTGCCATCTGTTAATTTTCTATTAGTTCCTGCCCCATAGCCAAACAGGAAGTGAGAGGAAATCTCTGCTGCAGTTTAAGGGAATCCCTCCACCCAAAGGTCCTCAGCACTAGTGTCCCCGCTGGAAAATTTCAGGGTAGGTCTTAAACAGGAAGAGGTGTAACCTTGACAGGAAGGGGTGGGTCATATTTAAATTAGGGGTTGCACAAGTTTAGTCAGGCCTAGGGCAGCACAAAACCTAAATACACCACTGCCATTAGATTGCATTAAGACACAAGTGCACCTAAATGCATCTAGCGTTTATACGTGTTTTGCGTCTTTCTGCTGAAAGGCTCCTCTCCTGAATGTATAAGCAATTTTTCAGCTTGTAAACACTCCTCTTCTAATATGCCTGTAGATGCCTATGTGTTCATGGAGTAGTGTAATGTGTTTGGTGTTATATCTCCCCGCACAACAAAAAATATCTGAATGTCCACCATAAATCTCATGAGAATAACACTTTTGTTGCTGTGCATGCAAGAGTTTCTTCCTTTTTTTTTCTTTCTTTGGGCTATTCACATTACAAGAATAGTGTTGGGTTTTAATTATGAGTGGGATGTCTCCCACTTTTATGAATCAGCTTTCACATCTGCAAGTCTGGTTTGCAGTATGGGCCGAAGAATATTATGATACAATATGTTTGTTTTTGTATCCTTATTTTGTTATTATATAGCTCTGCAGAGATGTTTCTGATTGTAGCTGCTTCTGGGAGGTTTCAGATCTGATATTAGGAAGCAGCTGTATGATTGTTTTTTCATTGGTGTGCAAACCTTTTCTTTGGCATTGACACAGTATGGGCATGCGCTAATATGGGGTATGTATAGTTCTGTGCGCTTTACTTTGTAAACTTTTTCGACTTTAGTCCCCTTTCACACTGAGGAGTTTTTCAGGCGGTTTAGCCTTCCAAAAGTCCTGCTAGCCGCATCTTTGAAGCAGTGAAGGAGGGGTGCGTTTACCGCTCCTTCCCATTGAAAACAATGAGACACCGTGGCTATACCGCCGGCAATGCGCCTCTACAGAGGCGCATTGCCGGTGGTATTAACCCTTTTTTGGCCACTAGCAGAGGTTAAACCGCGCTGCTAGCTGCCGAATACCGCAGCAATTCCGACGATTCCAAAAAATAGCGCCGCTATACCGTCAGCGCACCTCCCACCCCAGTGTGCGTCAGACCTGGCTGCCCTTCTGAAATGCAGCTTGTGAGGAATCACTTTTCAGAGGTGTTTGATAGGCGGTTAGGAGGGAAACTGTCACCTTCTTATTGCGTGCTTAAACCCTGTAAAGCTGGCACCACTGCACTGTAACGTTCCGTGCTTAAACCTTTTAAAGCTGGCACCACCGCACTGTAACGTTCCGTGCTTAAACCCTGTAAAGCTGGCACCACCGCACTGTTACGTTCTGTGCTTAAACCCTGTAAAGCTGGCACCACTGCACTGTAACGTTCCGTGGTTAAACCTTTTAAAGCTGGCACCACCGCACTGTAACGTTCCGTGCTTAAACCCTGTAAAGCTGGCACCACCGCACTGTTACGTTCTGTGCTTAAACCCTGTAAAGCTGGCACCACTGCACTGTAGTGTTCCGTGCTTAAACCCTGTAAAGCTGGCACCACTGCACTGTAACGTTCCGTGCTTAAACCCTGTAAAGCTGGCACCACCGCACTGTAACGTTCCGTGCTTAAACCCTGTAAAGCTGGCACCACCGCACTGTTACGTTCTGTGCTTAAACCCTGTAAAGCTGGCACCACTGCACTGTAGTGTTCCGTGCTTAAACCCTGTAAAGCTGGCACCACTGCACTGTAACGTTCCGTGCTTAAACCCTGTAAAGCTGGCACCTCTGCACTGTAACTTTCTGTGCTTCAACCCTGTAAAGCTGGCACCACCGCACTGTAACTTTTCTTGGATAAGCAAGTTTGGGATGGAGGAACTTGACAGGCCTGCACAGAGTCCTGACCTCAAGCCGAAAGTACACCTTTGGGATGAATTAAAGCAGAGACTGTGAGCCAGGCCAACATCAGTGCCTAACCTCACACCTTGTGGACAGCCTTCCCAGAAGAGTTGAAGCTGTTATAATTGCAAAGGGTGGGCCAACTCAATATTGAACCCTACAGGCTAAGACTGGGATGCCATTAAACTTCATGTGTGTATAAAGTCAGGTGTCCCATGACTTTTGGTAATATAGTGTATCTTTAAATAAACGAGTTTAAATCATGTCCAGGAGAATTTCCACGTCTCTGTATAAAATCAGTGTATGTGTGGGGAACGTTTTAATTCTGTCAGTACAAAGGGTCACTAATATGACAAGGTTCACCAACAATAAATGCTCTTATCTTATTTGGTAGACATTCTACTAAATGAAGTAGTATAAGGCCTCTTTCACACGGGCGGATAGAATGGTGCTTTTTGCTGCAGATTTTCTCTTTTTCTACCACAGCTGAAAGCACACAGTGCTTTCCGATGGCCCCATTCACACACTGCATTTAGCTGCGGTTTCATTACATGCGGTTTGGTGCAGATATAAAAAATAGGTTTGACTGCGTCCAGGAACGATTTTGCGCAGCTATCTGCACATAACTGCAGGTAATCGCAGTGCAATGTGTCAGCTGCGATTAGCAGTCTGAACAAAAGAAAAAACAACAGGAAGAACATCAAAATAAAAACGGTTGCTATGAGGATGACAATAATGGCCAACCGCAGCTAAACGTAGCTGCAGGTAAACGCAGCTAATCGCAATGTACGAATGCAGCCGATCGCTCTGCCTGGAGTCTTGAATTTCAAAAGAAAGAAACATGCTTTTAACTGCGGGAGAACAGCCGTCCATGTGAAAGGCGCCTAACAGATTTAAAACTATGGATTATTTCCCTTTACAGGAAAGGAATGTATACTTCCAGTTCAGATCTATTCACAAAGGGCCAGATTCTCAAAAGAGATACGACAGTGTATCGCAGGAAACACCGTCGTATCTCTGTTTTTTTCCCCGGGTATCTATGCGTCTGATTCATAGAATCATTTACGCATAGATACAGTGAAGATCCGACAGGTGTAAAACACTTACACCGTCGGATCTTAGATGTAATTACTTCGCTGGCCGCTAGGTGGCCTTTACGTTGATTTCTCATTTGCCTATGCAAATGAGCCTAATATGCCAATTCCCGAACGTTTTTACGCCACCTCGTCGTCGTTTACGTTGTTTCCGTAAGCGTAAACCTACCCCTGCTATATGAGGGGTAGGCTTACGAAGTTCCATCGTATGCCATGTTAAGTATGGCGTCGGGTCAGCGTCGTCTTTTTCCATCGGCATTGCGTAAGTGACCATCACGTCGTTTTCACATCGGTTTCAACTACGTTTTCCGACGTGAGCTAGAGCATGCGCACTGGGCTTTTTTCCCGGCCGGCGCATGCGCAGTTCGATCGACGCGGGGGCGCGCTTAATTTATATACAAGCCGCCCCCTTTGAATTACGCAGGGATACGCCGGGCCATTTACACTATGCTGCCGCAAACTACGGAGCAAGTTCTTCGGAGAATACGGCACTTGCTCCAGTAAGTTGCGTGTAAATGGCTTACGCTATGCCGCCGCGGATTCTACCAGAATCTGGCCCAAAGTCTATAAGAATAGTTGTAAGCCATACTAACTGTTATTTTCAGCAAAGTCAGCCAACGAGAGATGAAAATAAGTACTAGTGTATGATGACTGTATATTATATATTACTGTATACCGAACCTATTGTCTTTGCAGGCTGGACAACAAAACCAAATGGGACAATGTCTGATGAGTACAAGCAAAAGACAAAAAATTATAAATTCAAAATCTGCATCCTCAAAACCCCTGCATCTCCTCCTTCTCTGGATCAGGAGGACAATAGCGAGCCCGCCCTTTTTTGAAGCCTATTAAAGCCTCTAGCTCAAATCATGTGCTGCTAAAACAAGAAAAAACCCCATTGCAATCCATGTGTCCAACCACTGGGGCAGACCCAATGCTCAATTCACAAAGATTTAACACAAGCCTCTCTAATTTAGCCTTGTGACTGTAATGTTCAAATCTCATTAGCTTTGTGAATTGAGTGCCCTGTCTGCTAGATGAGCAGAATGATTAGCAAAAAATTATAAAGGATGAACTAGATCCTACATATGTAATGTGCAAATATGGTTGCCCCATGTAAATATGATATCCAATACTTTACAGGTTTTTGAATTTATCTGTTTTTGGCAAATGTATAGCTAAAAAAATTAAAACCCTATAGTTCTGCTTAAAAAGCTTGTACACAAAAATAATGTCTATCTTGCATTAGACTCCATTGTGATATCTACAAACCATAAGACTGGTATAGTACATGTTTTGTTGGCTTTATGGGCTTATTAAGGCTTTATTGGGTTTAGCACTGCTTGAAACATAAGCCATAGATCGTCAGCGCACAAAGGTTTTATGGTTAAGGATTTGGTTTGCCTAAATCAGTTGTCATCCCTTTAAAAGACGTTGTCCCCTGTGACTCAATAGATTTTCCCAGAACCATCCAGGTTCTTCCCTTTCAGTCTATCTGTGGAGCCTTTTATTGCAGCTCCAGGTAATTCACTGTGTGTCAGGAAAGGTTCTATCCATCCCAGTTATTTGCAGTGCATTACGAAGCAACAGTCCGCTGTGTGACATTTTACTAAGGCTCTTAACATAATGTATTGCAGGTTTCTATCAATAGCTATTGGCAAGAAAATGATAATACCTTTGCTATCATGCAGTGCGGAGCAAAAGAAATCTTTGTTGGTGTCTCCATGGAAAAAAAAAAAGTTGCATTATGTTGTGAAAAAAGCCGATTCCTAATAAAATCAATCAATAATTAAGTCTGCTTCTAAGATTTGTAATACAATTCTTTTTTTTATTATTATTAATGTTAATATTTTTCATTCGATTAGAGTAGGTTATATCTTTTTTTTTGCCATCTTTGTCCTATTGGGGAGATTTACCTTCACTTCCTTTTCTACAGCCAAAACAGGAAGTGAAGAAATCCCTGAAGAATAAAATAATCCCTTGGGGCCCCCAGATCACCAGAACTAGTTTACCCATTGGAAGATTTCCCCACAATTACTTCCCCAATGGAAGATTTCCCCACTATTACTTCCCCAATGGAGGATTTCCCCACTATTACTTTCCCCAATGGAAGATTTCCCCACTATTACTTCCCCAATGGAGGATTTCCCCACTATTACTTCCCCAATGGAAGATTTCCCCACTATTACTTCCCCAATGGAGGATTTCCCCACTATTACTTCCCCAATGGAGGATTTCCCCACTATTACTTCCCCAATGGAAGATTTCCCCACTATTAATCCCCAATGGAAGATTTCCCCACTATTACTTCCCCAATGGAGGATTTCCCCACTATTAATCCCCAATGGAAGATTTCCCCACTATTACTTCCCCAATGGAGGATTTCCCCACTATTACTTCCCCAATGGAGGATTTCCCCACTATTACTTCCCCAATGGAAGATTTCCACACTATTACTTTTCTGGGGACAACCCACAATTTGGGATTTTCTTTTACTTTCATTTTCAATGATTATGGTAAACTGGGACACAGAAAGCAAAAAAACTAAACAAAAAAACAAAAAAAAAACAAATAGGTGGTCTAACTCATCTCTACTCCAAAACTAAAATACGTTTTGTCTTTAGTTATACTTTACCATTGTCACCTGCAGGGTCGATTCATTCAAAAGGAGATTTTGAGTTACAGGTGGGGCTTGCTGGTCTGAATTAGGCCTTGACTTTTTATGTGTCTTGAATTTTCCAGTTTCCTGACACAATTCCTGAATCTTCCTGTGCTCCCAGAAGTTTTGAGTGCTAAGACAAATATTTCTCCTCCTGTTCTGTTCTTTATTATATAAAATAAATGATATTCCCAAAAAGATGAGTGGTAAATCTATCATATTGGCCACAGAGGTGTGTGGATCCGAGTGCAAATTTTTGACCCACTGGTTTTGATACTTGGAATTGATTAATAATAAGTAGGCAAACCAACGTTTCCTTATACGGGGAAACGCGTAGGGTGGAGCAACAAGTCTCTGACGTCATCACTTTATTCAGTCAGCTGGTGTGAACCGCGGCTGTTTTTGAAAAGTCGATTCTGTTTTTATGGATGTCAGTGTTTCGTGAAGTCTGTGCAATAAATTTTACTACAAAGAAATACTGCACCATGGAGTTTTTTCTTCTTCCCTCTCCTTGGTAATTGGCTGTGAGTATCCGAGCTACAGAGGTAAATCGGTGAAGGTTATGTGGAAATCATAGTGTGAAGTGTGGAGAGTACACCAGCCTATTGAAAAGCGATTACCGGGAGCTGTGGTGGCTCAACGTGATTGGCACTGCGCTGACAAACCGTTCACCTCTGCAGCCAAGGGTTCGGATCCCGGTCTCGGCTACATGTGAATTGAGTTTGGTGGTCTCAGCCCGGCTCCCGGTGGGTGTGCTATGCAAGGTACGCCTGTGCTTAGTACGCCCCCCCCCCACAAAAACCACCACACTTGCACGCACACGAAATTGGTTTACCACGCACGCACATTGGCCATGCGGTCTCCTAAAAATGAGAGGCGAAGGACCTACGGGGCTGGCTGGGTGGGCTAGACCCCCTCACTCCCTCATAGGGGGAGTCCCTCTGCCCCGTTGGGGTCCCATTGGGCCCCAGTCGGGCTCCCAAGTGGAGCAGGTAGGGTGGGGTGAGTGGGAGGCCCCCCTCACACCCGCCATTGCCACCGGGGGCATGGAGAAGGATGGCGATTGCCTCCGGGGGGAGGGTCTGCCTACTGCCAACTCCTGCAGTCCGGCTCCTCTCTCTCGAGTTCACGCACAAAATACACTTTAAAAAAAAAAGAAAAAAAGGAAAAAAATAAAATAAAATAAAAAAAGAAAAGCGATTACCGGCTTACGAGTTGTGAGCAGGAGTAGGAGCTATCCTAACGGCATTCAGATCTGGATTCAATGGTCGATCTGTGTATTGAGTGCCTTGAGATGAGCATCTAAGGGCACACCAGCCCAGTAACAAGCTCAAAGTTTTCATCTATCTGGTAAGCGGCCATTTCTTATCAGTTTCTCTTCGGATGTGATTGTATCATCTCTCACGGGTGTTTTGTGTCAATTGAGGATTTTCTTCACAGCAACATATATATATTTTTATATTTGTTTTTTTATGCATGGATTACATTTACCTTTAGCACCTGTTGGACTTTTCACTCACTGAAGGGTTTATATCGTGTTCACCATAACAATTATTAATTTTAGTTTCCCTTCGGATTTTTTTATTTCACTGGAGGGTTTATATTTTGTTTGCATTAACATTTAGTTAGCACATGATGCAGCTCGTGGCAACATTGTCAATTTATTTAGGTTGCACATTTTTGATCTTCTTTTCCCACTTAGCATGAACCATATTCAGGTTAATTACATTGCAGCACCTATCCACTTTAGAAGTGAAGTTAAAGCGGAGGTTCACCCTAAAATATTTATATACCATTACATTCAACATACTTCCGACATGTACAGTATGTTGTTTTTTTTTGGCTGCACATACCGTATTATTGTTCTTTTCCACCTGGCTTCCGGGTTCTCACTCCCGCGGGAGTAGGCGTTCCTATGAAGAGGCGTATTGTCATGTGGGACTTGGCCCAGATGATTGACGTGCTTGATAAAAACTTCCCCCTCGGCGAATAAGACGAGCCACAAGTTCCAAAAATAGCCGAACTATGGTGCCTGCGCAGTCAGCTCTGCACGGCTCCTAGTCTGTGCCATATAGCGCCGTATAGAGCCGACTCCCAGTTCGGCTATTTTCAACGCGCCTTATCCGCCGGGGGGGGGGGAGTTTTTATCAAGCACGTCAATCATCTGGGCCAAGTCCCACATGACACTACGCCTCTTCATAAGAACGCCTACTCCCGCGGGAGTGAGAACCCGGAAGCCAGGTGGAAAAGAACAATAATACGGTATGTGCAGCCAAAAAAACAAACAAACAGCATACTGTACATGTCGTAAGTATGCTGAATGTAATGGTATATACATGTTTTTTAGGGTGAACCTCCGCTTTAACTATTCATCTCCTCTTTTGGTTGTTTTTGGTTATTTATTCATTATTTTTCATTTATTACATTAGTTAAAGGGGCAGCGCAAATTTTTTACACCTTTATAAACCAAAGATTTGACCTTCTGCAGATTTTCTTGATTTGCACGCTTGTTCAAGTTCAGTAAATTAGAAAAGAGTGCAGCCAGGGTCAAATAGGCAATTTGAATTTTCAGAATGGAACCAGCAGTGGCAGCCTCGATATTTGCAGTATGGATTTCCTTCAAAAATACCCTAAATTTACTTAAGGGCTTTTGTTGATGGGCTGTCGTTTGCTTCTATTGGAATTTGCATTCCCATAGAAGCCTATGCATAGAAGCAGGTTAGAATGAGGTCAGCTGCAAATCAAATGCCAATGATTCTGAATGATCATCTCAAAATTATGCCATCAACACCAGCCCAAAGCCTATCAACAACAGTTCTTTACTAAGTTTATATTGACGTGTAACTTTTTTCCCATTTACTTTACTTTGATCTTCTTCTTGTTTTCATAAACCATATTTATGACCAACATAAATCCTTATTATACCGTTCATAGTTAAACCCTGTTAAACTGATGAAATTTATAACAGCAGTATTCTAATGCCGCGTACAAACGGTCAGAAATTCCGATGGAAAAAGTCAAATGTAATTTTTTCATCGGATATTCCGACCATGTGTATGCCCCATCGGACTTTTTCCGTTGGAAATTCTGAGGAACTTAGAAAGAGAACTATTGGAAATTCCGTTTGTCTGTATGGAATTCCGACGGGAAAAAAACATGCATGCTCGGAAACAATTTGACGCATGCACGGAAGCATTGAACTTCATTATTCTAGGCTCATCGTAGTGTTGTACTTTACTGCATTTTTGATGGTCGGAATTTGGTGTGTCCGTGTGTATGCAAGACAGCTTGAGCAGGATTCCGTCGGAAAAACCCGTCGGGAAAACCGAGCGTGTGTACCAAATTCTTCCACAGCTTCTAATGGGTTTTAACTCATCTGCCTGTACTTTTAGGCTTTAAGGCTAATTCTACTTTTCTGATCATGTTTTATGCTATATCCATATTTAGGGTATAACATGGAACATAAAGGTTTTTTTTTTTTCAGCACACCATGGATCAACAAGGTAGCGTCCAAACAGATTGTATTGCATGATCACAACACAAAGCAGTGCTTTATGTTGTGATCACGCAATAAAATCCATTTGGACGCTACCTTGTCGATCCATGGAGTGCTGGCAAATATCTCCATTGTGACTTGCTCCCAGCTGGTTGTTGCTGCAGCACTCAAATCTTTTAGAGCTTATCCAGGAACATGTGTGATGGGAACATGGAGTATAACATAGAACATGGTCACATTCTGCAGCTCCCCACCCTCAAACTGCCTCCCCCTCAATCGCCTGAATCACAAAGTTCTTTTTCTTGCATTCAATTTTTTATTTTAATTTAGCACAGCTGTGTGTGGCTCCGCCCACACAGCCACATCATCCATTTACAGATCCATTCACCTAGATCTGTAAAGAGAAGATTACAAACTCTGTCTGCCACTCAAAGGAGCATAAATGTGGAAATGTCACGGCACTCATAGCCCATTGATTAGTTGCTCCGGCTCTGTAACTGAAGGTCTGTACTTGCTTACAGACCTGGGGCTGGAGGAATATTCTAAAAGAGCCTGTGAATTGTACATGTGATCCATTGATCACTACAGCAAACTTTGCATATTCCAATGCAAAAAATGAATAGAGGTACATTTTATTCTTTTTATCAATAAGGGTGCATTTATAAAAATAAAAAAAATTATAAAAAGGTGGTATTTGCCTTTAAAGAGACACTAAATCCAGGAAGGTAACACAGTGGACAGAGGAAAGAAGCAAGCATCGGACACACCATGAAGTGTTGAATACTGAAGATTCTACCAGTGATTCTCTGTAAGGGAGTGAATATTGAATTTACTGGAGGCAGTACAGGCAAGTAAAATACATCGATTTTAAAGAGTAATGTCGCGTACACACGATTGGAAATTCCGTCGAAACAAATGTGGATTTTTTGTGATGGAATGTTGACTCAACTTGTGTTGCATACACACGGTCACACAAATCTTGTTGGAAATTTTCGACCGTCAAGAACACAGGGAAGTACAAGACGTACGATGAGCCGAGATCAATGAAGTTCAATGGGCAGTTCGGCTCTACTGCTTGATTCTGAGGATGCGTGTTATTTTGCACATCGGATTTGCATAAAGACAAACTTTTTCTGTCGAAAAATAGAGAACCTGCTCTCAATCTTTTGCTTGTATTGGTCTAGCAACACACCAACACCTTTGCAGCCATTGTGCTATATGCTGGTTGCAGAGGTGTATTTAGGTTTTGTGCTGCCCTAGGCCTGACTAAACTTGCGCACCCCCTAATTTAAATATGACCCACCCCTTCCTGTGAAAGCCATACCCCTGTCATATTCATGGGAAGAGGACAGAGGGATGCCCTGGGAGAAGGACAGAGGGTTGCCATGGGTGACGAACAGAGGGACGCCGTGGAAAGAGGACCGGCCGGCCGCCCCCCACAAAGTGCCGCCCTAGGCCTGGGCCTTGTTGGCCTAGGCCAGAATACATCCCTGGCTGGGTGTTTGGAGGAGGAGTGGCTCCCCTTCAGTCCACCTGCCCCTATCTATCCATTAGAATGCATGTGCTTCCATTGTGGGGACGCTCACTGTTTAGTGTTAGGACCACAGATTAAAGGGTGCCTTGGCGCGGCTCTGTGGCTCACGCATGCGTTTGCAAATGCGCGCGGACAAAACCCCTGTTTTTTTTATCAATAATAGTTTTATTTAGAAATTTCCAATACACGTATACATGTAAGATCATTCACATAGGCAACATCTAGTGGAGTGGTCATTACTCTACATGACAGTGTCCAAGGCTTTATCTGACTCGCTATGTACCTTCATACAAGGCAGCTGAGAGTCTGTATTGATTCACAGCCACATAGACCAGTTAAGTGCAAGGTACAAGAAAAGAACAAAAAAAAAAAAAAACACATGTTAGTGCAGCAGTATACTAGGGAACAATCTAGAAACAACCGTGATTGCACAGGAAGAGATAAGAAGAGAGGAAAAGAAATAGCAAGAAGAAGAAGGGGAGGAGGTTGATAGGGGCAGGAGGGGGATAGGGGGAGGCAGAGAAGGAGGGGGGGGGGAGGGGAATGGGATGGTAAATCACCAGTGTGGTCTAGGTACCTGATCAGGGTGTCTCCTCCCAACGGTGCCAAAGCTCCAAAACCTCGTCGTGGGCCTCCAATCTGTCCATCATTCTGGCCGTCATCCTCTCCATTAGTTCCACATCCTTGATCCTTGCATATAGGGCCTCAGGGGGGGGGGGGGAGGGGCAGGGCGCTTCCAATGTAGAGCCACCAGACATCGCGCTGCCGTGAGGATATGAAAACCCCTGTTTTTAACGCATAGTGTTAGAAAGGTTAATTGGTTGTTCTGCGAGCTGGTCGGTAAGTAGGCTTGGTTATTCCCTGGGCATTTCCCAGGTTTTTTTGTTATCTGTTTTAGCCTTCCAATGCTACTTACCGCCATGGCCAGCTATAGATGGGGCGGTGGACACGTTTATGTTTCACCTGTGGTGCTTGTTTTGGTCCAGCAACACACCGACACCTTTGCAGCCATTGTGCTATATGCTGGGTGTTTGGTGTGCTCCTGCACCTTTAAGGAGGGGTGGCTCCCCTTCAGTCCACCTGCACCCTATCTATCCATTAGAATGCATGTGCTTCCATTGTGGGGACGCTCACTGTTTAGTGTTAGGACCACAGATTATAGGGTGCCTTGGTGCGGCTCTGTGGCTCACGCATGCGTTTTCAAATGCGTGCGGACAAAACCCCTGTTTTTAACGCATACTGTTAGACAGGTTAATTGGTTGTTCTGCGAGCTGGTCGGTAAGTAGGCTTTTCCAGGTTTTTTTGTTAATTGCTCTCAATCTTTTGTTGGCAAAAATTCCGACAGCAAAACTCTGATGGAGCATACACACGGTTGGAATTTCCGACAAAAAGCTTGCATCAGACTTTGCTTGTCGGAATTTCCGCTCGTGTGTACGCGGCATAACTGTTGTTAGTAGACATGTATCCAAACTATAGCGTGTTTTGAAGCAACTGTATAGCCAAGCTGAAGAAATGAAAACAGTAGGTTGTACCTAACAGCATAGCTTGCTTCTTTGCACACCCACACACATGTACTTTTGTCTTATAATTTAATACATGCATTCTTGTAAAAATACCCCTCTGTAAAAATAAATACTTATGTGTTTTCTCTTTTAATGATTCTGGCATTTTCAGCAAGCCTGTAAAGCATCTATTCTAATCTGTTCAGTGGAAGACTGCCATAGTGGGGAAGAGCCAAATCGTTACTGCTGAGCACCAATCAGCATCCAAAGTAACTTCCACACTGCGCTTAAACTTCCATTTTTTTTTCACTTGGAAAAGCAAAACAGCAGCTGTTGTTTGCCACGTGTCATAAAAGCCAATTTATGCATCTAATATTGAAGTTTATTCCAGAATGTGTGGGATATATTTGATTAGTAACTCAAAATACACTTACCACTCCTATCCTGTTTAAAGAATAAGCATTATAAAATCACCAACTGCATTTATATATACACTCGGGCTCTAATGCCTCGTACACACCACCATTTTTCCCGGCAGGAAAAAAATCCTGGCCCAGATTCACATACAATTAGATTCGCGTAGAGCAAGGATCTCCAAACTACGGCCCTCCAGCTGTTTCGGAACTACATTTCCCATGAGGCATTGTAAAATTCTGACATTCACAGACATGACTAAGCATGATGGGAATTGTAGTTCCTGAACAACTGGAGGGCCATAGTTTGGAGATCCCTGGCGTAGAGTATCAGAAATACACTACGCCGCCGTATTTTACCTGGCTCTACGGGGAATCGCGGTAGATTTTGTCCAGTAAACTACGGCGGCGTAGTGTATTTCTCCTGGCGCAAGCCATCTACGCGAGTAGGGGGCGTGAAGCATTTAAAATAGGCGCGTTCCCGGGGCGATCGACCTGCGCATGCTCCGTTCAGAAATTTCCCACCGTGCATTGCGCGAAATCACGTCGTTACCTCATTCGTTGTTTGAGTAGCGTCGTTTACGGACATTCCTATTCCCCAACGAGTTACGTAAAAAAAAAAATAATAATTAAATTTGACGCGGGAACGACGGCCATACTTAACAATGACGTAAAAAATGACGTAAGCGATTGCGAAGACCACTCGTATCTTCGTGGATCGCCGTAAAAAGTCATTTGCATATCCCGACGCTGAAAACGACGCGGACTCCTCCCAGCGGCCGCAAAAATATCGCAGCGTAGATCCGAAGGCTTGCGAAGACGTAAGCCTCTCGGATCGAAGCCCGAAGCCGCCGTATCATGGTTTGAGGATTCAAACTAGTGATACGGCGCGCAAAATTTGAAATTACTCCTGTCTAACACCAGTTAGACAGGCGTAATTGCTCTGTGAATCTGGGCCCCTGTTTCTAACCCCTTACATATACCCACTGAAGCGGAAAGCCTCAGTTAATACACAGAGATTAAAAAAAAAAATCATGCTACATAAATTGTACAGCAATCTCTTTTGTTCATCCCAAAAATTAACCTGGGCAGGAAGGGGGTAAAAGTGCCCAGTATTGAAGTGGTTAATGACTCAATTTGTGCCCTGTCCTTTCATTTTGGTAGACTTTATGGGCAAAATCAACAAGCAATTTTATGGACTGTTCTTAATTTTGTAGTTGGGTAATACTATGTAACATTTGTGAAAATAATTGGTTATGATTAGGCTATTTCATATATTGAGTTTCAAATGTATCTATCTTTCCAGGTTTACTTATCTAAGATTTAGATTTGGTCCATTATCAACCTTTTTTTTTTTACTTTGAGGACAACTGTGAAGTTGGAAGTCAGATCATACTGAGCTTTCATTGTTGTTGCACTTCAGGAGTGTCAAACTAAATTGAATTGAACTGCCGCATCAACAGTTTACCACACACTTAAAAAGATCAGGTGCCAATATAGGGAGAATGGACCAAGAATTCATCAAAAGAGAGTTCATAGATGCAACCCTTGGATGGAGGAATGGAAAAAAACAGCATAAAAAAAACCCTCTAAAAAAAATACATTGTACAAGGGAGTTAAAGTGGATGTAAACCCAAAATGTTTTATTTATTTTTTTGATGTCACAATGTACAGTATAAGATTTCCTATAATCTGTGCTAAGTCTTGCCACACAGAGGTAATCCAGCTCTGAGCAATTCTCTTTTATTGTTCAGTGAGACAAAACAGACTTACAGAGAAAAACCTTAGTCCGTTCAGCCCCCTTGCTCTGAGTGACAGGTTATTTACATATCTAATGCACTAGCTTCAGACAGGCATTTTTTTTTTCATTCCCACCCCCACTCCTATTCTGAAGTCATGTGGTTACTTTTCTTGATTTTGGCTGGATGTTAGTGATCATAGCAGAATTCAGTGTAATAAATACACAGGAAAAATGCATGTTGACAAGGGGAGTGTAGAGGTGGGTGGAGAGCCTACTGACATCACAACTCCACCCACTGAGCTCCAAACAACAGATCCACCCACAGAATATGCAGTTTTTCAGGTCTTATAACAGACAGAGGGGAGACATTTGACAGGTAAGGATACATGCAGGAGGCATGTATATTCTTATAGATCAGCACTATGGAAGTAGTTTAGAAAGGATGAGAGATGGCTTATATCCACTTTAATGTCATAAGCATCAAAGGTTTATTAAAGCGGAGTTCCACCCAAAAATGGAACTTCCGCTTGTCCCACTCCTCACCCCCTTACATGCCACATTTGGCATGTAATTTTTTTTGGGGGGGGGGGGAGTGGGGGCTTCAGGAGGAGTGGGACTTCCTGTCCCACTTCCTCCTTCCGCCGAGGGGCTGGTTAGGCGATTAAGCTTAATCGCCTACAGCAGCCCCTCCCTGTAGGCGATCACCTGGGACACATGACAGGTCCCATGGCAGTGCCGCTCTCGCATGCGCAGTGGGTGCCCGGCCTTGAAGCCGAAGGCTGTCACTACCGGGTGCCCACAGTTCCGATGAGGACGCCGGCCAGGGAGGGGGGAGAGGAGCGGAGCCCAGGCCGGCGCGTCGCTGGAACGCTGGAGCAGGTAAGTAATTGTTTATTAAAAGCCAGCAGCTACACTTTTTGTAGCTGCTGACTTTTAATAAACTTAAAATTTGGCTGGAACACCCCTTTAATTAATAAAAAAACATAAAATGATGTGCATATACACAAGTCAATAGTGCTGTCCAAAAATATAAATACATGCACCATAGTAAACAGACTTGGATGGTCTGTTTACTACGATGTATTTATTTATACCAGATGTCGATGGTCTGTTTACTACGGTGCATTTATTTATATTTTTGACAGAACCATTGACTTGTTTATATGCGCACAATTTGAGGTTTTATATGACTTAATAAACCTTTGATGCTTATAACATTAACTCCAGTGAAATTAAAGTGTAGTGGAGAGTTCACGGGTGCCCTATGCACAGAGTGCAGCGTTCATGAGTATACTAGGTATAGAGTGCTGAGTTCAGATATATGCTATGTACAGAGTGCAGTCCCAAAGGTGCCCTATGAGTGTAGAGTTCAGGGGTGACGTATATACAGAGTGCAAGGTTTAGACATCGGCTATGTACAGAGTGCAGGGTTTAGGAGTGGGCTATGTACAGAGTGTAGGGTTTGAAAGTGTGTGACATACAGAGTAAAGAGTTCAGCAGTATGCTAAGTATAAAGTGAAGATTTCAGGGGTGTGCAGAGTGTGGGGTTTAGGGGTGCACTATACACAGTGTAACCGCAAGCCCAACCCTCCCCCACAGCTTCCATGCTTCTCTACTCTTTCCTACCAGTTTCGGCTCTAGTTCCTCCCTGTGTAAGCAGCTCTAGCTCTCCTTGCAGGGAGATGGTCCTCTCTCTCTGGAGATCTGTCTCTGTCATTAATGCGTGCAGGAATCTGTTACATCTTGGAGCCGCTGAGAAGGCTTCTGTGTTTATAAGGGACAGCGGGGAGCTGAAGCGGAGGGTGAGAGCTTAAGGTGGTGGAATCGAGTTCCAGGATGTTCCATAGCTCCCAACTGTCTCTGATTTCGAGGGACTGTCCCTGATTTGGAGCAATGTCCATCTGTGCCTCTTTCCCCCTTATGTGTCCTCATTTTGGTCTGATCCATACAATTGTATATAAAATGCACTTTTTATCTTCCAAAAAGTGTTTCCCAGTGCTAAATCTTTCATCCAATTTCTAAATTGCTCCATTTGTAAATTTTAAAAGCCAATATAAAAAAATAGTAGTGGTGAAAAAAAAAGCCCTTGTGGATTTAATTAACCTTTTTTTGGGTTAATGCTTCTTTAAGGGGGTGTGGTAGGGGGCATGTCCTATACCTACATACATTTGCTAGTAGGTGTCCTTCAGTTCCATCTCAAAATGTTGGGAGGTATGATGTTCTGGCTGCAAAACTGTGTGAGAAGGCCACATGACAAGGCCTGGCGGGCTGAATTCAGGCCTTGTGTTTGATATCTGTGCTGTAATTGGACAAAAAGTGCCCACCTATCAGCAGGAGGATCCTTGTGCTACAGCATCACTGATTGATTAGCTCCTTGCCAGTGGCGTATCTAGGGTATGACAGCCATGGCAAGTGCCATGGGCGCCATATATGAAGGGGGCGCTGTTGAGTGGCTGGGCAGCAAGGCAGTAACCAGGGTCTGAAGGTCTCTTCTTTCCTCCTCCTGAGCATAGGCAGGATCTCCTTTCCAGCACCTTTGCTAATGGACAATGGCAGCGCTATCCCAGCTGCGTTCAGCCACAGCCCTCCCCGTTCTCCCAGGCTCTCCCATTCCATCTGGTTGGATTGGCAGCGCATAAATAAGAAGGAGGAACATCAGTTTCTCCCTCTCCTCTGTGAAAACTAAGGCCTTAAGTGATGAAGATTTCATCACTTCCAGTATTGGTTCTGCATTTACCTGGCCTTGGAGGGCAGAGGAGGCATCAGGGGTCTAATAAACACCAGATTTCTCCATAAAGAGGATATGTAACTACCCAATGCATGATAATTATCACTAGTTTTGTTAGCTGTTTTTTTGTTTTTTTTAAGGTTATCTAAAAGATGGATTTCAAATGTTTCGACAGGGGCGCAGTTTCAGTGCTTGCCATAGGCGCTATTTTCATTAAATACGCCTCTGCTCCTTGCACCATGTCTCTCTCCAGTTCCCTGTTCAAACTCTGTTGTACAGTTGAAAGCAATAGTTGGAAAGTAAGCCATATTGGGCTCCTGTCACTGCTTGTAAAAAAAAGTGTATTCATGAATACAGAACTACATTGAATTGTTGTATTTTATAACTGCCTATATGTTTAGGATAGGAAGCAGTGATATCACACTGCCAAACGCATCCTTTATTCTGAAATTAGGAAAGTTGGCATCTCAGACAAGTCTAAGGCCGCGTACACACGATCGAATCTATCTGCTGGAAACGGTCGGACGGACCGTTTCAGCAGACAAATTCGATCGTGTGTACGGGCGGACAGACAGGTTTTTCCAGCAGACAAATTTTAAAGCATGCTTTAAAATCTGTCGGCTGGGAACCCATCCATCCGTCCGTCCGACATGTCTGCTGGTTAGTACACTAACCAGCAGACATATCTGCCCGCACATGCGTCGTATGGATGCGACGCATGCGTGGAAGTTTTTTACTTCCTGGTGCGGTGACGTGGCGGCGTCAACGTCACCGCCACGTCACCGCGCTGTCTGCCGGCGGGGATTTTGGTTTGATCGTGTGTGTACACGATCAACCCAAAATAGCCCAGCAGACAAATTCGATCAAATCGGTCTGTTAGACCGATTTGATCGGATTTATTTGGTCGTGTGTACGCGGCCAGACACTTTGTGCTTTCAGAAACATAAGCACGTGAGGCCAACATTATTAAATAAATAATGAAAAAATGTATAAGCAGAGGTTTTCTACAGTGAAAATTAAGATTTTAAAATTAGTATCTAGAGATTTACACAGCTTAAAGGGAATCTTCAGTGCCCTTCATTCACCTCATTCATTTTCTGACATTGCATTCCTACCCCCCTTCCTCTCTTACAATTTTGGGGAATGCATCCCTGCTCTTCCTGGATTCTCACCTAGGCATGAATGACATTCATTGGGTCACAGCCTCTTGGGATACTAACATCCCACATCCCAGAACTCCTCAGGGTACACTACAGTGCATGCATTGCAGTGCACCATTAGGATTTTGGTCTCTGGCTTTTTCAGCCAACCCCCGATTGTGTACCGTGGTGCATGTGGATTATCAGTGGTCCAGCTGCAATAACCTGGAAGGGACAGCCGACTGGCAATGTCATCAAAGAAGAAAATGGTGGTGTAGGACCAGGTGAGCAGCAGAGTGGTAGATGGCTACAGAAACCTGGAATCCCTGGGTGTATGAATAGGTTTATTGTGGATAACAGAAAAGGTAAGAAGGTGTAAAAAACACATGTAAATGCAAATAACGTAAAAGGTGTCTCCACCCCTTTCATCCTCCTTATCTCCCCTCTTAGTTATTTAATGTGATTGGCAGCAGATATGAGCTAAGGTCAACTGCAAATATGCTGCCCCGCTGCTGCATGCAACAAAGGGGCGGGGTTGTTGGTGACATCTATTGACCTAATATGGCCACAACAATGTCATTGACCGAATATTGACATTTGGTCATAATAGTCAAACATGTCACCAGCATCCGTGCCCCTTTGTTACAAGTGACTGTGGGGCAGGGAATTCCTTAGCTGGTTTTGCAGGCAGCCTGCTGTCATGTGACTTGAACCTTATCTTTTATTGGAAGTTGTATTGACTAATAGAGTTACATAGGAGATGGACAGAGCAGAGAAAAAAACATTTGAAAGAAATGTCAGATTTGCTTACTGCTTTCACTGGATGTAACCCCAGCTGGTGCATTTCTTCATCATGTGCTCAGTTTGAATTTCCCAGGTTTGTGGGAGGTCTGCTTTCAAAACGACCATATAATATGTGACTTTGTAACATTACTTTAGTTCAGGGCATTTTTTAAATTGGACTTCTGGTTCAGGCCCTCTGCTCCCTGCACATTACTATAACTTGTAAACACAGAAGTCAGAGTTTACAAGTAAAAGCTTGTTTCCCTATAGCTCCCACTGATCTGATCTCCTGAATGGCTCCCACTGAGGGCAGGATGGGGACAAGGAAGATGCAGGTGCCTGAGGGTGCACAATGGGGATGCCGAAACCCCCCACGTGATGATCTCCCTGCAAGTGTGAGAGGCAAAGCCGCCATCTACAGTGTGCAGCAAGGTACTAGAGCCAGCTGGGTGCTTCAGCCAAATTCAGCAACAAAAGTAAGACATGTGGAAGATGGTGAAGCTTTTAGGAGGCGGGGGGCGTGGGCGAATATGGGGTAAGTGGAGGGGGGAGGTTGCATGCAGAGGTCAGAGCTGAGGAGGGGTGGAAGTGAGATGTGGATTGGGGATGCCAGGGTAATCAGCTGTGGAAGAAGGTTGAACTGTGCACTGGGAACTCTAACACCCCCCCCCCCTGAATGCCATACTCTGTATATAATTCACTTTTGTTATTTATTGCCCCTTTAAAGTTGAGCCTCAGGCTCTTTCAGAAAAATGTAAAGTCAGCAGCTACAAATACTGTAGCTACTGACTTTTAATATTAGGACACTTACCTTTCCACGAATCTTCACCCGAGCCGGTTTTTCAATTGACTCTTGGGTGCTGCCGTCGCCATCTTGGCTAAGGGGAATCGACCTTGCGGCTTCACAGCTGGTTCCCTACTGTGTATGCGTGAAGTGTGCAAAGTCCAAAACAACAATAGAAAAAAGAGACCGCCGCTCCAGATGAGTGCACCTCGGTGGTGAGTGATGACTCAGAAGAACCCAATGGGTGCAGGCAATGCATAAAGCATAAATGGAAGCAGGAAGGTATGGACAGCCACACTCCGGTAAATGTAAAAAAACAATAAAAGCCTTTAAAAAAACACTGTACAAACAGAAGAACGGCAAACGGCGGGATGATATAGCTTACGCGTTTCACATTGTTATGCAATGCTTAGTCATAGCTATGTGAAACGCTTTGACTAAGGCTTTTATTGGATTAAAGGCTTTTATTGTTTTTTACATTTACTGGAGTGCGGCTGTCCATACCTTCCTGCTTCCATGTATGTGTGAAGTGTGCTGAGATTTGTGAATGGCCCGGTGGCGTGGGAAGGAGGAAGAGGGCCGAAATTCCAGCTGAGTTCACCACAATGAGATCAGCTGGAAGTGGGAGCGGGTACCTGTCAAAACCAGAAACCCCCCCCCCCCCCCAAAAGGTGCCAAACGTGGCAGCGGAGAAGTAGAGGCGGCAAACAAGTGTAGCTTCCCCTTTTTGGGTGGAGCTCTGCTTTAAGACATTCTCACTGTTGGTGAAATTTGACCAAACCCACAATTTGGTGCAGTTTAGAGTGTGTGTGTGTGGGGGGGGGGGGGGTGGGTGGGTTAAGGGGTCATTGTTGAGTTTCTGCACCTATTTTCTGAGAACAAACGCTGTGCTTTTGTTTATTATCTACCCTTGTCTGTTATGTCTATATGGAATTCTTATATTGCTAGGTGCTACAATATGAAATAACCCTTATCGTGTACTAAGTGCTATATAATTTTTTTTTAACCTATTACCTATATGAGGAATGTGATGACACCAGGGCAAAGGTACCTGTAAACGCATTTTGTCTGTGAAGAGCTATTAACTCCAGGCATTTATGTCTCTAGACCTGGGTGGCGTGAAAGAAATCAAAGACACCATCACAGAACAAAGTTTATCAGCAGAGACTAAGGTAATAGAGAAACAGGGACATAGAGAGGACTGATGAACCTGTTTGTACATGTCATCAAGTCCATGTCACTCAGTGCAGCGTCTATGGTAGCAGAGTGCACTGTAAAGGAAGTTCTATAGTTTACAGCAGTCAACAGAAGTTCTTTGTTTATTATATCTATAGACATTCAAGGATTTCTACAACTGATTCCTGATTGCCTTTTTATTTAGGTTTGGAAAGTATACAGTTCTGTCTTTTTCAATTAAGTGTAAAGAATACATTAGCAATAGAGACGTCTGAATTCAAGGCAGGACTACAAATGATCAGGCAGTTCATTGTCATAACACTGAATGCAACAAACAAAAATGCAATTTATCTTTTTAAACAGCTTTGAAGTGATATAAAATACCTTTTTTTAATGAATTACAGACAGAATAATGTATAGCAAAAGACCTTTTGACGTGAATATAAGTAGCGCAGTGCAACAAAGCTAATAGTTTGAACTAAGGCCTCGTACACACGAGTCAATCTATCTGTTCAAATCGGTCGGACAGACCGATTTGAACAGATCTGTCTGCTGGCATTTTGGTTTGCTCGCGTGTACACACGAGCAAACCAAAATCCCCGCCAGCAGACAGCGCGCTGACGTGTCGCTGACGTGGCGGTGACGTTGACGCCGCCACGTCATCGCACCAGGAAGTAAAACACTTCCGCGCATGCGTCGAAATCATTTGGCGCGTGTGCGAGAAGACATGTCTGCTGGTTAGCATACTAACCAGCAGACATATCGGGCGGACGGGTTCCCAGCCGACAGATTTCAAAGCATGCTTTGAAATCTGTCGGGTGGCCAAATCCATCTGTTTGCCTGTACACACGATCGAATCTGTCTGCTGAAACGGTCTAGCAGACCGTTTCCAGCAGACAGATTTGATCGTGTGTACGAGGCCTAAGAGGGGTTAAAATTATTATTACTATACAGGATTTATATATAGTGCCAACAGTTTGTGCAGCGCGTTACAACATTAGAGCAATCAGTACAGTACAGTTGCAACCCAATCAAAAGAATCAGAGGGCCCTGCTTGTTAGAGCTTACAATCTAAAAAACAAGGTTCAAGTGATACAAAAGGTAATAACTGTGGGGGATGAGATGATGGAGAAAATAAAAGTTGTTAGGTGGAGGCAGGATAGTCTTCCCTGAAGAGAAAAGTATTCAGGAATCAAAGTGGTTAGAGTCGGAGATAGTGGGACAGATTTCCCAAGGATGGGAGAGGCTCAGGAGAAGTCCTGGATGCGAGCATGGGAGGAGATGACAAGGGAGCTAGAGAGCCGGAGGTCTTGGGAGGAATGAAGAGAATGATTTGGTTGGTATTTTGAGACTAAGTTAGTGATGTAGCTGGGGGCAAGTTGTGGATGGCTTCGTAAATTATTGTTAATATTTTGAAATTAATTTGTTGAGTGAGTGACAGCCAATGAAAAAATTGGCAGAGAGGGTAGCAGACGTGGCGTGATTTGTAAGGTGGATGAGTCTAGCAGCAGCATTCATGATAGATTGATTTGGGGATTGCCTAATTAAATGTGAGCCAATGAAGAGTGAGTTGCTGTAACCAGGAAGTGGATTAGGAGCTTTGTGGTGTCATTGGTTAGAAAGGGGCATATTTTAAAGATGTTGGGGAGGTTGAGACAGGAAGCTTTGGACAGTCATTGTCTCTCATTTTTTTACTTATTTAAAGTAACCAGAGGACTATGTACCACCCTTCATACAGAAGTGGGAACGAGACTTATGCCGCGTACACACGGTTGTTTTTTGTGATGAAATAAATCAACGTTTTAAAAAACGTCATTTAAAATGATCGTGTGTGGGCAAAACGTTGTTTTATGTCGTCTGAAAAACAACCAAAAAAAAATTCAGACATGCTTTCATTTTTTATGTCGTTTTTCAGAATGTCGTCTTTTGTTTCACAAAAGATGATCGTGTGTGGGCAAAACGACGGTTAAAACGACGTTTTTAAACCCACGCATGCTCAGAAGCAAGTTATGAGACGGGAGCTTCAATGGAACAGAGTGCCGTCGAACGTGGTGTACGTAACCGCGCTTTGCAAGAGCATTTTCAGAAAACGATGGTGTGTACGCAACGTAGTTTTTTAAAATGAAGTTTGAAAAACGTTGTTTTGTTTCGTGAGATAAAACAATGTTTTTTTACATCACAAAAAGTGATCGTGTGTACGCAGCATTATGCCTCGTACACACAATCTGTTTTCCTAACAGGAAAAGTGTGATGTGAGGTTTATGTCAGGAAAACCGACCGTGTGTACGCACTATCACACTTTTTCTGTCAGTTTTTCTTCCAAGAAAAGAATGAGAGCAGGATCTCAATTTTCGTGACAGGAAAAATCCTATTGCAAATCGAGGTCGTCTGTATGCAATTATGAAGCGCAAAAAACACGCATTCTCAGAACTTTATTGATCTCGGCTCGTCGTACGTGTTGTACGTCACCGCGTTCTTGACGTTCGGAATTTCAGCCAAGATTAGTGTGACTGTGTGTATGCAAGACACATTTCAGCCATTTTCCTGCTGAGAAGAGAGCGCATGCACCAATGATGTAATCAGCTGCATATACAGAAAATATCTCCTAAGCTGCGCATGTTTAGGAGGTATTTACTGTACCTATAGGTAAGCCTATAATAAGTCTTACCTATAGGTACAAACAGTACATGGAAGTTTTTTTCCGCTTTAAACCAGAGGTCTCAGCTCCACTCTCCCCTTCCTCCTCACCCCTCCCTTTTGTCTCTATAATCTCTTATTTTTCTTGGAATTTAGTTTACATCCGTTTTCTTGCTTCCCCTGGAGCACACTATCTAAATGTTTTTGTTGTTTTTCTTTACATAAATGAAATCCATGTACGTCAGTAAGGCATCAGGTACTTGAGAGCGTTCTAAGTACATTTCAGTTATTTCTAGATGTATTAAGATTCCTCATTCAATAGAGGTTAAAGTGGTTATAAAGCCTAAACATGTTTTGCCTTAATGCATTCCTTGCCCTCATTCGATCCAGGGCCTTGCATGTCTGCGCATTTCTCTCCTCTCCCTCCCTGGTCACACAGGCTTTGCCGAGGCAGCGAGAGCCATTGGCTCCCACTGCTGTCAATCAAAGCCAGTGGCGAGGGAGCAGAGGCAGGGTCAAGCCCTGCTGTCTGTGTCAATATATGCAAACAGAAGACTTGAGATCACGTCTACATGAGTGCCCTCATAGGAGGGGCCAAAAGCGGTGGTGGGGGAACTGAGAGGAGGAGGTTTGGGCAGCTCTGTGCAATGGAATTAATTCAATGGTAAGTATAAACCTGGTTGTTATTTAGAAAAAAAATAATTACAATCATTTTAATGTTTGGAAGATTACTTATGTATCTATTACCTCTTTTGTTCATGCTGTTGTACCTGTTCTGGCTTTGAAACTTTCCTTATTTTACAGTATTGTTTTATGCTATGCTGAAGTACACAATAAAAATGTATAAATTAAAATAATTTAGTAAAAAACTGAGAAAATTCATACCGATCTAAAGGGTTAGTCACGTTTAAAAAAAAAGAAAAGAAGAAGTGCCTGTTTTAATCATCAACCATGTGAGTTGCTAAATGTTGTACCTTCATTAAATGTAACCATATTGCTACACTTAGAGGCCCCTCTCTTCTCTTTTATACTCAGTTGTGACATGACACTACTCTTATATCAAGACATATCGAGTCAAGTCAAAATTTCAAGTTCAATATCAAGTCAAAATTTCTTAAAAAATGTTGCTTGTCTTGCAAAACACTCTCAAACCAAGGTTTTACTGTTATATGTAAATCAGCAAATTCATTTTTTATTTAATGGAATAATGCACACGACAGTTCAGATGCTGTGTTTGACCTGTTTTGCATTGTGCTGCATTTTTTTTGTATGCAGCATGTCCTATTTAGGTATGCCCATAACTAAGCCTTGCTGTTGGTGAAACATGTTGAGGACGTGACTTTGGGTGCAATTGAACGGTATGCTGTGGTTGCAGTAAACCTTGGCTAGAGTGCGGCCCATTTTTTGGGTTGTTGATGTCCTAATGAGGTGTTTGAACTGCAGATAAAGCAGGTCATATGCATGAACATAATAAACACATTTAGGTCAAATGCATGCTTTACCTGTCAAATATTGCGTTTTCCATCAGCAGAAAGAACTCCATAACTGGAGGTCATGCAACAATTTTTTTTCCCCCGTTCATTTTCATATTTCCTATTCATTTATATTATGTTGTGACCCCTAAAGCCAATGGAGCGCATATTTGTAAAGCATATTGTTTTTTTTTATAAATGCGCATTGTTTTTTTTTTTTCAAAGCAGTGGTATAGCTCTACTCTAAATGGACATAAATGTCCTCTGCAATACTGCTGTTGGAAAAAAAGGAAAATAACCTTGCTAAAAATAAAAGAAAAGTATGGTCAAAGCTTTTTTGGCTATACTTCTCTTCTGCGTCACAGTAGTGAATTTACTTATGCTCTCCTGTGACCCTATTGCTCGCTATCAGTTGACATCACAGAGGCGCTCCAGGCTTTGTAAAGATTCCGACCGCATTGTTGGGATTCACCCAGCTGCCTGACTGACAGCTGGTTTCAGCTCTTAGCACACGGCTGAGAGCAAAAGTTAGCTTTGCCTGCCCCCTCCCCAGCCCTGTGCTCCAGTGAGCACTGGAGAAGCAAAGCAGAGAGTGGTGACTAATGGTCACTGCTCTTCACTCTGAGCAGGCCTGAGAACTGAGTGACTAGCGGTCATGTGATCGCTCAATTCTCAGGCTTAGAGCTGAAAAAAATGGCAACATCAAACCGATGCTTCAGCATGGAGCACTGATGTATTTAGGTTTTGTGCTGCCCTAGGCCTGACTAAACTCATGCACCCCCTAATTTAAATATCAACCACCCCTTCCTGTCAAGGCCACAACCTTTTCTGTTTAAGACTCGTCCCTAGGGACACTAGTTCTGAGGGCCTAGGTGCATTGAATTCCCTTAATTTGCATAGATTTCCTCTCACTTCCTGTTTGGCTATGGGGCAGGAAGTGAAGGGAAATCTCTGCAATGGGACAGGGATAGTAAACAATAAACTGACAGGGGCTTTAACCCTCCCTTACTCTATCCAAAATGAAAAAAAAAGTGTTGCCTATAGTTCTACTTTAAGCACAATTTTCTGATAATTTTATGGAGAGGACTAAGAAGATATAACCATGCTAATTGTGCAGCAGAAAACATATAGCACAGTGAGGAAGGGTTGTGATCCACGATAATAGGACAGTCACAATTAGAAGAAGCTTGCATCACACCAACAGTGTAGCGCAAGCCAGGGGGACGCTTTCCGGGCTGCCCCCCTGCAAAGTGCTGCCTTAGGCCTGGGCCTTGTTGGCCTATGCCAGGATACAGCATTGGCATGGAGGTAAGTATGTGTGTTCGTTTTTTCATGAACCCCAAACTTCTCCTATAAGTCTTTCAACTTCGCAATCATTTTGGAAGAGTTTTGAATTTCTGCGCTCCCACCATTAACTGACTTGCTTTGAAGCAGGTTTTGAAACATACAGACATAAATACAGCATGAGTCACAGACATCTTGGCGTTTACAGTTAAATGGCGTAGTGATTATATACTTTTTTCTTCATTCATCAATAATGTTTGCAATAGCTCAAGTATCTGTTTGGTTTTCTGCATTTCACAATCGTCTTGGTGACACATAACACTCCGTCAAAGGACTTTGTATTATTGCTACTGGCCGACTAAGTTTGCCTGTGATAACACGGAACGCGAGGAGCTTTTCTGAGAATGAAATGTAATGTAACTGTTTGTTACCTTTGACCTAGGCAGTAGAGATAAAAATCTATAGGCCCTTCGTATTTGGTTATGATCTGTCTCACCCTAGGAACACTCGCACACCCAGCACACACTTTGGCATGGAGATTTTGTATTTACTACAAAGCAAACAAAGGCCATCCACAGTACAAAGCCCTACTGGACTTCCAAGAATGTAAAGGAATATAGTATTTAAACAGTGATAAGACTGTATGCAATAGCATATTTCACCAGGTCATTTCAGGATGGGTGGTAGAGGCAAGCCAAACAAATATTCTGCTATAATGGCTAAGGAACAGGTGTAGCAAACCAGACTACGTTCCTGAAAGATGTCGGGACCATTTAACTAAAGTATTACAGAGCCACACTACTCAACAACAACAACAACAAAAAACCTGTAACCTGCTTATACTATTTGAAGTTTTGTTTTTTTGCATTGCTTTCACACATGGGAACAGGTGGACCATGGTGCAGTGCCACTCAATTGAAATGGCTTCCCAACACACCACAATAACTTGTATTTTTTAACACATGTAACACACAGATTTGAACCACCTGAAGGATGTATTCTGATAAAAAAAAAAAAAGGCACAGGTCTGTTAAAAGGACTGTAATGCCTCGTACACACGGTTGGACTTTTGACTGTGCAAAAGTCCGCCGTGACCCTGTCAAAAGTCCGACAGACAAAAAGAAAAAAAAAACTTCCGTCAAAAAAAGTTTGATGGAGGCCACATGGCTGGACTTTCAGAGAAAGAAAAACCACCTGACTTTTTTTCTCAGAAAGTCCGGCAGTGTGTATTAGGCATTAAGGTACATTGGCTGGCTCCTGAGACTGTTACATTCTGGTGTAAACAATCTGTTTCCAAACCCAATAATACATTGGCTACAAAGCTGCTTTCAACCATTAGTGCTCTTGCTGTGTTCCTTTCTATAATCACCAAATCTTTTTTTACAGTATGTACTCCTAACGAATATTGTGATCTCTCTTCTGTTGGAGAAAATTGTGTGGAAATCTCTTCAGCAAAGACAATCAAAACACTTATTTTAGTAGAGTGGGGAATAATTAGAAACTTTGTCAGGTTTAGCAGTCTCTCTCCATTTTGTAGATTTTCCCCCACCTCCTATGGACATACACTTTAAAGCTGTTGAACTCCAGAAAAATATAAAAGACAAAAAAATTCAGCTCTGGGACAGTTCTAAACATGGGAAACATGCGCTACTTTACAGGCATACTATACACCCCCCCTTAGGTATGAAATTTAAAGGAATAATTCACTCTTATTGTTTCACTTTAAGCATTATAAAAATCACTGCTCCCAAAAAAACATCAGTTTTTAAGACTTGTGTTTGCATTAATACATGTCCCCTGGGGCAGGACCCAGGTCCCCAAACACTTTTTATGACAATAACTTGCATATTAACCTTTAAAATTAGCACTTTTAATTTCTCCCATAGACTTTTAAAGGGTGTTCCACGGCTTTTTGAATTTGCCGTGAACACCCCAAATTGTTCGCTGTTGGCTGAACAGGCAATGTTCGAGTCAAACTCATGTTCGACTCGAACATAAAGCTCATCCCTAATCGCCAGTGTAGGAAGGACAATTGAGATGCAAAATAGTAGGAACGTAAGTCTGTTAGGACCAATCCCCCCATATCAATGGGCAATTTCAGAACAGCCATGGACACTGTGGGGGATTGAGACCCCCACAGAAAACCCACCACGATGGAGTCTTTGCCCCTAAAAACCTGTTTTGACATAAAAAAAAGGGGAGTTAGAGAGAATGTACAAAAATTTAGGGAGAAAAATTATTTTGAATAGATTTATTCGACCGATCAGCATAAGTGGTAGAGTCTGCCATTTTTGTAGCTTATCACAAAAGATCCCTATGATCAGTGGTAAATTGATCTCCACAAACTTAGAAATGGGAAGCTACACTAGGATCTCCAAATATTTGAAAGAGCCAGACAATGGAATGGGGCTATCTTTGTAAACCGTCACATTTTCATCTATGGGAAAGAGGGGTGACTTAGCCTAGTTAATACGGAAACCAGAATTTCTGGATCAGCCCAAAAGCCGCCGAGAGTCAGGGACACGGTTCTTGTAGGTATAATAGCATGTCACCCGCATATAATGAGACGTGTTCCTCCAACCGCCACACCCGATGGCCGGAAAAAGTAGTACTTGACCACAACCTAGCAGCGAGGGGCTCTATGGCTAGGGCAAATAAGAGGGGCGACAGTGTACACCATTGCCTAATCCCACCAAAAATAGGAAAGGGCTCCAAAATAATGCCATTTACCCGTAGTATCACCATCGGTTCAGTGTAAAGTAGTCTCACCCAGGAAATAAAGACAGGGCCAAACCCATAGGATTCCAACACATGGAATAAATAAAGCCACTCCACCAAATCAAATGCCTTTTTAGTATCTAAGTTTACAAAGAGTCTCCTGACATTCATCTGTGCCACTACCTGGAAATAGATCCCATTTGATCCACATTAATACATTTTAGGATGACCGTGAGAGTGGTCAGAAAGCACTCTGGGTAAATATACAACCTCCCACACCAACTCCAGGCCCTCCACCTCAGCAAGGACAGTGTCTATTCTGGACAGTGACTTGTGCGTTTTTAAAGTAACAAGAATGTTCCTTAGTATCCGGATGGCAAACATCTCGGAATCCATAGGTAGACAACCATCCTGCCAGGGGGACCGGAGTATCAGGAGGTGCATCCAACCTATCCATGGCCGAGTCCACCACCACATTGAAATCTCCCAGAATAAAAATATTCCCTTCTGCTATCTCATATGTGGCCTGTAGCATATCATACAGATGAGAGAGTGAGAAGGGAGGAGGCACATACAAATTTACAAATGTCAGGAACCTATTCATCACTTTAATTACCAAAATGACATATCTACCCTTAATATCAGTTTTAACCATATAGATATAGGAATTGCTTTGGTAACCAGCGTGGATACTCCCCTAGAATACGAAGAGAAACTGGCATTAAAAGCTCCAGCAATATGGGCCCTTTTTAAAGAGAGAACCCTGGCGCCCTGCAAATAAGTCTCTTGTAGTAGGATTAAATGTGGTTTATACTTTTTAATATAATCAAATACCAAAGAACGTTTAAGTTTAGAATTCCAGGGCACCCCTTTAAGATTTACCTCCATCTCCAATGGTCATGAAACAGATAGTAACAGGCCCGCTCCCCCCCAGCAGTGGAGGGAAAGAGTCAGGGCCCCAGTGTTTACCCCGACAGGGACTCTCATACAATAGGGGAGACAAACAACACCGCATTGACAGGATAATAAGTACCCTAAATTAATACACTTAATTTTGCGCTGCGTAATCGAAATACTCTACGCTGCCGTATTTTACCAGGCTCTACATCGAATTCTGGTAGATTTTTGCCCGTACGCTACGGCGGCGTAGTCTATTTCTCGCCGCGTAATCGAAATACACGATTAGGGGGCGTGAAGCATTTAAATTAGGTGCGTCCCCGCGGCGATCGAACTGCGCATTCTCCGTTCAGAAATTTCCCGCCGTGCATTGCGCAAAATCAGGTCGTTACGTCATTCGTTGTTTGAGTAGCGTCGTTTACGGACATTCCTATTCCCGGACGACTTACGTGAAAAATAATAAAAGACGTCGGAAAACGTTGAAAGTCGACGCGGGAACGACGGCCATACTTAACATGGGCTGTCTAATATTAGAGCAGCAAAAAGCTGGTATAGTGTTACGCAAAAAAAAGATGACTAAAGATGCCGTAAGAGATTGCGATTGAAGATCGTAATTTCTGGGATCGCCGGCAAAAGCTCATTACCATACCCCGACGCGGAAAACGACGGAAAGTCCACCCAGTGGCCGCAATTTTATTGCAGCGTAGATCCGAAGGCGTACGAACACGTAATCCAGTCGAATTGAAGCCCGCAGCCGTCTATTCATGGTTTGAGGTTTCAGACTAGCTAAAAAATGCGCGTAATTTGAAATTACTCCAGTCTAACACCAGTTAGACAGGAGTTACGGCTCTCTGAATCTGGCCCACTGTCCCTAAAGAAATCTAGCCCAGGTAGAAAAATCGTGCCCAAAAGAAAAGAGAAAAAGTTAGTCTGACTGTATGGCTGCCATAATCTGTTTAAGAGACAGTTCCTTCTCCTAATTGTCCCCCCAACCTGCTATCACTGTGTGGGCATCCCATCTGTCCAAGGATCTCACTCTGTGTTGTTAATGGGCCCCTTGAATTGTCTAGGACTCAACTGGTCAGGCGTAGGAGATGGAGGCAGAGCAGCATCCACTTTCCTCACAAGCGGGGGCCATTCCTCCTCCTCCACACGGCCACCGGCACATCTTGGGATTTCCATGCTAAATGGGCCAGCCGGTACCAGCATTTTAGGGAGAGGTGGCCCGTATTTAACTATCCTCAGGGCTGCCAGTGGTTTCCCCAGACTCATACCCAAGAAGAAAGAGTCAGGATTGAGCATTCTGCTTGCAGAATCAAGCCAGTATCCAGGACCTACAGATGGAGCTTTATCCCTGCAGTCCTCACATGCTGCGTGCCGCCCGCCCCATGTACTAACAAGTTGCATAGTGATAGAAGTAGAGAACAAATGGGTAGATTTACTAAAACGGGTGCACTCAGAATCTGGTGCAGCTGTGCATGGTAGTAAATCAGCTTTTAAGTTTAGCTTGTTTAATTAAGCTTTTACTATAAAACATGGAAACTGATCGGTTTCTATTCAGAGCTCCACCAAATATTGCATGCTCCAGTTTTAGTAGATAACCCCCAAAGTGACAGAGAGATGAGCTCACCAGTGTGCTTTGTTTCTCAAGGAGTGGAAAAGAAAAGTGTAACTTAAAGGCAGGGCTCAAGTCCTGCGGGAATGCGTGGGAACTGAGTTCCTGCACTTTTTTCACAGCAGGAACTCAGTTCCCTTTGCAGGACTAGAGCAGCCGAGAGCAGCCGAGCTGCCCGAGCCAATCCTTCGATGCCCAGCTCGAGTTACTGTCAGGGGCAGGCGAACCTTAGTAATCCTTTATGTTACTGGCTGCTTCCTGTATATGGATTCATCAGGTAGTGTGCGGGTATTCCGTCACTTCCTCGATGCTGCAATGTCTCTTGGCAGCTTTTGTCATTGTTTGCAGGATTTAGAAAGAACTTGCGTTTTAGTAATTATGCATATGAGCGTATAATTTTTTTTTTTTTTTTTGGTGGGGGAGTGGATCTTGGGTGGGAGTTCCCACACTTTTTCCCCCAGGACTTGACCCCTGCTTAAAGGGGTTGTAAAGGTTTGTTTTTTATTTTCTAAATAGGTTACTTTAAGCTAGTGCATTGTTGGTTCACTTACCTTTTTCTTCCATTTTCCATTCTAATTTTTTTTTCTTTGTTTTCTTTGTATAAATTTCTCACTTCCTGTTTCTCCTCAGTAAGGTGTTCAGTAAACTGTTCTAAATGACTTTCCACCGCTCGGATGATGGTGGAAAGCTTACTGAGGAGAAACAGAGCTGAGCTGTGTAAAACTCAGAACTGGTTGAATAGAAATACAAATTCTTTAGCAGATAAAAACATTCCTATATTTGTAATTCATGTGTGTATTAGCTGTTTTCCTGCAGTTCAGCTTTAAGAGAATAATGTACATTTTCTGTTATTTTCTTTTTTTGGAATAAATATTATCTACTTATATTCTCTAAGCTGTAACAGTGTGTCGTTTATCTTTGTTCATAATCCGTTGCAGAGGACCCTTATTACTGATTATATGTGCAGACGTGGCATGCCATTGTTGCTGTCAATCTTTGATGTTAAGTCCCCCTGTAATCTACTTTCATATACGTTTATAAATGTGTAATACCCTCTTTTAAAAACCCGAAAACACTAAGCAAATCTTCTATTGCTGCAAACAAATTAGGGGAGAGTGAATGGAAATAGATTTTTTAAAGAGAACATTAAGATCCAGAACAAGGTATGCCCGTGTGACAGTGGGGATAAGCCTCTCATGGTTCTTTATAAATCCAGGTGCAGACCTTATTCTGTCTGACACGTGGGAGGAGAAATGTCTCCTTATCATATCACTAATTGTTTTATGCCTAAAAACCCTCACCGCTACACTACCGCACCGTCGCACCACCACATTCAGTGGACACAATATAACTTATATCCAAAAGATAATACTTTTTTGAGTTAATAAAGATAGCTCCGTGTGCTCATTTACATGGGTGTTGTGGCCTGTAAAGTTTGAATCAGTGTTTTTTTTTATGTGGTTGTAGATGTGTGTGGGCAGGCGATGTTACGCTATAAACAATTTTACATTATTGTTTTTTCACACTGTTTTTGGTGGGCGGCTTTGGCTAAATATTAGAGGTCCTAACAGACCCCTGATGTCTCAGTTTTGAGACAGAAAAAAGCAATAAGGACATAAATTCCCTAGTCTCTTTCCTTGCAGTCTCAGCTGCACTGAACAGAAAGCACTTTGTATAGAGGCTCCTAGTCATTCACAACTTGAATCATCACTATGCTTTAGTTACGAATGAACAGAGTGAGTAATTGGCTGTGATTGGGATTCAAAACAACAACTCTAGTGCTGATAGGCAGAAGTGCTAAAGTGATAACCGTCACACTACTCCACTAGTCATTCCCTTCTTGCTGTATGAAGTGGATAAACTGTATAGTCAGGAACAACAAAAGCAAGCATCTATTTCCTTTGCTTGCAGAATAACAATCTAGAATCTCTTTTTTTTTTAAACATGCCAATGTCCAAGAAAAAGTAGATGTGAATCGCTGGACTTTGATCTTTCACCCGTCAAACACAATGTGGCAGTGATACTTGATAGAATAACCATGGCAGCTTCACAACAAGGTGAGGGGTCCAAGAGGTAGGGGCTACCTAAACTGTGGCATCCACGTGAAAACATAACAAAAGAGTGGCAAACATTTTTTATTGTCAGTGATAGGTAAATTACAAGAAGAATGCGTTTCAGGGGCTCCATTCATCAGGGCAAAAAAAAAACAACAAGTAGCAGCAGTGTAAATTGGATTCCATTTATGAAGCTCCTTCAAGAAAAATCTCTACTTTTACTTCTGACAGAGGTTGGCCTTTCATGAGTATCGTAATAGAGTACAATTTGCACTGTTGCTACTTGTTTTAAGCCTTGATGAAGGGGGATTCTGTTGTTTCCTAAACAATTTGGCTACAGTTTGTCTTCTTGTGAATTAGGTATTCATAAGAAGACACGTCACAGGTGGCTGTGTGAGGCACCTGACAGCCCTCACATCCTAGGACAGAGCCTACGTTGGTTATGCAGAAATTGGGCTTTGGTTCAGTGACGTCGCTAGGGTTGGTGTCACCCGGTGTGAAAAAACATGGCGTCACTCCCCCTCCACCAACTATTGTCCCCCCTCAGTACAGGACCCCCTTCCTCAGTACAGACCCCCCTCCACTAAGTACAGACACCCCCCCACTAAGTAAAGACCACCCTCCCACAGTATAGCTCCCCTCCCTCAGTGCAGACCCCCTCACTAAGTGCACACCCCCTTTCCCAGTTTAGACCCCCATTAAGTAAAGACCCCCCTCCTGCAGTATAGACCCCTCTCCCTCAGTACAGACTCCCCTCCATCGGTATAGACCTCCTCTCTCATTCCAGACTCCCCTCCCTCAGTACACATCCCCACTAAGTATAGATCCCCTCTCAGTATAGACCCCTCCCTCAGTACAAACCCCCCTCACTCAGTATAGACCTTCCCCTCAGTACAGACCCCCTCCCTCAGTATAGTCCTCTTCCTCAGTACAGACCCCCCTGTCTCAGTACAGACCCCCCACTTAGTATAGAGCCCCCTCAGTGCAGACCCCCCTTCATCAGCATAGACTCCCTTGGTGCAGACCCCCCTTCATCAGTTTAACCCCCTGTCAGTGCAGACCCCCTTCATCAGTATAGACTCCCCTCAGTGCAGACCCCCTTCATCAGTATAGACCCCCCTCTCCACTTGTGCTAGTGTTCTCCCCTCACATAGCACCCTCCAGCACATGTCCTCATAACCCCCCATCACTCCTTTATCTTTTTTTTTAGCATGCCCCCCTTCTTGGTCACTGTCCCCCTCTTCTGTCCATCTACATTAAACTGTACAGACCTCAGAACACCACAGAATATACACAGTGGCGTGTATGTCTTGGACTCTTTCCTCTTGTGTAGATGTAAATAGAGAGGAGGGGAGGCGGCTTCGGTCCACTCTGCGAGATAGGGATATAGCCAGCGAGATGCGAGAGAGGCAGATCAGTGTAGGGGTGTGAACTGTGTGGTAGTGGTACTGTTAGTGGCAAATCTGCCCACAGGTGTCACCCCTCTGGTGGGTGTAACCCCAATGCAGCCCGCACCCCCCTAGCGACGCCACTGCTCTGGTTACATATGCTCAAAATGGAGATATCGTTTCTAACAAATAGCTTCTTTTTTTATTGTTGAAATTAGCTTTCACAAGGCAGATAATCTCTAGTTTTACATTTTACTTGTCTTATTGGGAGATATTTACTATAACTGGAGAGTGCAAAATCTGGTGCAGCTCTGCATAGAAACCAATTAGCTTCCAGGTTTTATTGTGAAAGTTAAATTGAACAAGCTGAAGTTAGAATCTGATTGGCTACAATGCACAGCTGTACCAGATTCTGGAAACTCCTATTTTAGTAAATCTCCTCCTGCGATCACAACATCTGTAATTAAGTATTTGAAAGCAGAGCGGACATTCCCTCACATCACAACGATATTAGTACAGTTCACGGTCAGTAATCAGTTATAAGATACTTCTTGTACAGTTCAGGGAACTAAATCTGTTCATCAGCCATAATAAGTAAGGGAAAAATATATACATCCCCTGCATTTCATATTCTCCCTTTATGGTGTAAATAAGCTTTCCCAATCAACATTAACAATTTTGTATCCTTTTGCTGCTAGCGGTATTAAATAGATAGGAAGTTATATAGCATTTACTTGTTTTACTTGAGGAGTTTGTTCAGATAAGCACACACTCCTGTCTGCATGCCTGAGCTAAGGGCAGATGGATCTCGGGAAGTAAATGCCACATAAATCATCTACCCTTACTCAATATGTCTCAAAATTAAGCATGGAGACATTGAAAAATGGGTAAGTTTGCTATAAATATTAAAAATGAATACAATTTCATAACATTTTTGTTTTTTGGTGCTCAGGTACAGTTTAGTTCCGCTTTAAGGAAAAATCCTGGAAAATCATACAAAAACAAGTCTGGCCATTTAGTAGAATAACACTTGCTCATGATGGATGATAAAATAGAAAGAAGGTCTAATCCAGTCAACTTGCTTGGCAACCATTACATTATGCAGGGTTTCTTTGTCAGAACCAACCAACATTATAATGAGAAGTTAGCTGGTTTGCAGAAATTAGAGTTGATTAATGATAGTACATAGTAATAACAGGATTCGCGGATTTCAGGAAGTAAAAGGTTTGCCATAGGTTTAACAAGGGGTAGGAAGCAACTTTCCTTGGAGCCATGAGGTCAGTAAAAAAACGCCCACGTTGTATTCGGTATAAAATATTTATTTTATCCTCTCATAGGTGACACACCCTAGTAAAGTGTGATCCTATTTGTTTTAACAGGAAAAAAGGTAATCAGATAACTCCCTGGATCAACATATGATTGTTATGTTCTTAATATTAATAGCTGTTTATATTTACTTTCATTTAGAAACACGTCTAGCCCTTTTTTTAAGCAATCTAAATAGACTAGATGAAGCAGCTTCCGTGGAAGAAAATTCAAAATACAGATACTGTATAGGAGTGAGTGTAGCCACCCAGGGACAAGGACTGTGTTTTTCATAGGATTACCATGTGAAAATGAAAGGAAAAAGCCAGACAAAAATAAAACAAATAAAGCCTCCACACCTACAGAATGGTAAGCTGCAATATTATATTTTTGCTTTTGGGTTTAGGTATGCTTTAAATGTATTTTCCTAGACCATATATGTGACTATTTACTGTAAAAACATGAAGATGCACATAAGGAAGAATCAAAAGTTGTTTATTTGCCACCAACATACGAGAAAATGCACCTGTTTTGCAAATGTAGCGCCCCCTTTCTTTCAGAATAGGCACTACGCTAAAGTTAGTGGGAGAGTGGGAGAGTTATGTTGCTCCCATTCCTAATTTTGCTAAATTGGGCTGCTGTCAGCCCTGAATTATCCTGTGGGTCATTCTGTGCTCCAGGGATGCAGTTCCATCTCTGGGCGGCAGGTGGCGCCAGAGGGATTCAGGCAGAGCCACTTTTTCTCAGCAGCCAATTGAAGGAGTTTTCCTTCGCGGAGCATGCTGGGGGAGGGTATATCTGTGGCAGACGCCATTTTTTGGGGTTCTTCGCTGGTTCCAGGTTCCAGGTGCGGCACCCACCTTCAGGGTGTATGCACCCAACGGACCCCGGCGATATGGCCTACCAGCCCGGGGTCGCATGCTACGCGGAGTTCTCTGCTGATGCTGAAAGGGGCCCTAGCGACTTGCTGGGGGCCCCACTTCTACTAAAGAGATCCTAAGCTGTGTGCTGTTCGGTGGGGGATTGGCTTGAGTAGAACCCGGAGGCAGGTGATCCAAAAGGGCTTGAACGAACCATCGGGGATCTGGTTGCTGACAGATAACCATAGACTGTCAGCTGGTGACCCCTATTGAAAAGAGAACTTTCTGGGAGGATTTGCTCTACAGTCAAACATTGGACCTGTGGCAGAGGTCTTCATATTAAAACACTAAATTCAACTAGAGCCAAGTCAGTGAGAAAGACTTGTTCCTCCAGCAACCTTAGGTGACGCTCCGGCTGCCAGGCTTGTGGCAGAAGTCTGTCCGGAGGCACTCTGCTCACTCTGGCTGGAGTGGTGACAAACTGTTCTACTACAGAAAGCAGGACTGCTTTCTTTTCATCCAAGGCCTGATACCGCAACGTTATCTCCTTTCATCAACCTTTCCTCTCTACCTCATGTTGATGTTGGTCGTGTTGGACCAGGAAATAAAGCATTCAGAAAACTTCAGCGGCAGGTTTGGACATTCTCTTATTGCTCTGCTCACTACAATCACCCCTAGACAATACACAGAGGTAACTTAATACCCCGATCCCAAATCAATCAGCGGCTCCTGAATGGGGTAGCGCTACACAAAAGCTTCATAAAGTATTACCATTTTCATTACATCGTTGAATGTGGACACTAGCCTGAGATCCTGGGAGGAAGGCTGGATGGAGAACTGCAGGGAGAATTGGGGTGACCAAGGTGACCAAGGTACAAGTTCAGTCCACCTGAACAGCACTGTCACTAATCATACAATAGAGAACATTTCATAGGCCAGTATAAAACATACCCCACATCTCGGTTACTCTGCATGTTTGTCTGCAATAATTAGTGAACAAACAGAAATGATGACTTGTTAAAGGCTTTCACCCTATATTGTATGCTCAGCAATTTCCAAAAATGGTCAGATATGCATGCAAGTCTTATGGGTTTATCTGTTTCATCATTATCATAGGCTATAGAATGTAATAACAGCAATCATAATACAGTAATAAAATAATTTACTGCATGCCCTGATCGGAAGAGACTCATTCATTTCCGATAAGCTTACAACATCAGAGAACAATAATACTGCAGATAAAGTTGACCTGGCCAGGAGTTTGCTCAGGCTATATCATACGAAGTATAAGTATTCCATGATTAAAGTAGATCTCCACATAAAGTTATTTTATTTTTTATGGATTCACCCCCATATAAAAAAATAATCCCATCCTCCTCCCTCTTCTTCATCCCTAATACCTGTGATCCTTTATGCATTTCCCCTATCCTCTGCATCCCTCTTTTTTTTAAAGACCCAGGGGGGTAAGAAGAAATGGTTAGAGAAATTGTAGAGTTCTATTCTAAAGGATGCTTAATTTTTATAATACTTATGGTTTATAAACAGGCATGCAATAACATCATATGCAGACTAGTGCAACTGTATCAGAATTTTTTTTACGCAAAGGTGAAATTGATGGCCTTCTAACCACGAATTAGACATCAGCTACTAGTGGAGAACAAAAATACATTTTGCCCTTTTCGGTCTTTCTTGTTTGTACTATTCTTCCCTTTGCTCCTTTGCCACTCTGTGCTTCGCCAGAGCAAAGTCTACACATACATGAGATCTCTTTGGCCTCGTGAATGTGTCACCGAACACTGCATCTTGTGCGGAAGTATCAGGTAAATCACTTTGTTGTTTGGTTCTAAATGTGAGTATCAAGAATGGGTAATGTCAAGAACTGGGATGATGAAAATATATTATAAAGCTGGTGGAGCCCCTTACATTTGAGGTAGACTCTTTTATATTCCTTAGTCCAGAGTGGCCAAGAGGGAGCAGCAAAATAAAAGAGACAGGAGTGCCTTGCCAGATACTGTATCAGTTGTAGATAGTAGTCATCAGTAAGATGTCCATGGTCTACAATTACAGATTGAACAGTTTAAACCTAGTACAAACGATCAGAAAATCAGACAAAAAATACAGCTTTCAAAACGATTGTGTGATAATCTAGTACACAGCAAAATTATCCAAAGAGACAAACACGAAAACTTTTCTTGTATGATACCAGAACGTACGATTTGTGTTTAATCCGTACACTATTCACCTGACACAAATGGAAGACCAAGACTACGCATGCTTGGAAATTAAGAAATAAATTACAATACTATACAATACATCGCAGGAATGACAAAGTTGTATTCTGTCATACAGAAATTTTTGTAACTTTATAAACCTCTTCATTTTTGATGTGAGACTAGTATGCAAAATATAAATACAAAAATTAAGACAACCATTCGTCCTATACTCTTATGTGTACCAGGCTTCAGGCTCAGAAATAATAGGGAAGTCAAGTTAAAGAGAGCAGGGTCAAAGCAGTAGCATCAGATGTAAGACAGAGGCGAGGTCGGGTTCAGAAGCAGTTCAAGAACAAACATTGCTGAAAGACAGCAGGAAAGAGTCAGTGTTGAGCAACAAATATTGACTGACAGTTGCCAGGTCCAGGACAGGTCAGCAACTGAATGATTAGAAAGGACTAGCAAACATCAGACAAGCCAAGTCAAGGTCAAGAACAAAAGAAGAGTCAAAGTCAGGGCAGGCCAGGTCAGAAATCAACGTTCGGAGCTCAGGTTCAAGAACAATGCTAAAAGTAGGGAAACTAATTTTAAACAACCCTTTCTGCACATGTTCTAAGCTTCCTAAATTTACAAAAAGAGAGTAGTGTGGTTCATGGAACGGTATAAGGCTATATAGTACTGTGCCATACTATGTTTACTATAACAGAAGGTTATGAGAAATAATGCAAAAGCTCTAATTTATTAATATGGTACGATCTTTAACATTATTATTACAGAATTATATCTAATACTGTATTAATATTGTACCTTCTTCTTTAACTGTGTATACAAATCTATAGATGTTATAAATATCCTAAAACTTTAAATATCTACAGAGTGTGATAGCTCTGCCCCCTTCCACACATTCTCGAAAATCTGTACCTACTTTTGAAGAAAATTTGAAGCAGGCAATATAATCCTGGTCACACTGATCTAATACAAATTCAAGTCAAGATATAGATTGAGAAATATCATGTGTAAAGTGTAAAAATATCACGCAGTCCTGTCTGGCCATTAGTGTAGTTCTCAGAAGGGCCCTGATAGTAATCGGTGATAACAGGTGAGAAACAAAGTCCCTTATAACTGCTAGACAAGCAATTGTTTAATTAGGTTATGACTGTCATAAAGCAGAGTTATGCTATTTACCCATAATCCATCATTCCACATTCCTCCTACAGCTTGCCACACCTGGCCTGTGAGCATTGTGTAACCAGCCTTATGTATACAGTATTTACAAAGGAAATGATTAGTGAAAGGTGTGCCGGCTGGAAAATGAAGTGTCTGCGTATTATTGTCCTTTGGCACATGGAACTACACTATTGACATTACTTTAACACTAGATAAGATTGAGACTAGAGTTTATTTTTAAACCACAGTCACCACAGAATTTATGAATTTTGTTCCTAATTGCTGATTCATTGAGGGCTTGCAGATTAATCATGGGGAGCCCTCGTGAATGAAAATTGCTGTGTTGGGGCCATGGTGTTGCAATGTTTGCAGATGAGGTATGAATTGCTCAGCTGTATTAGTGGAAGGCAGGTGACTGTATGTTACTGGAGTACTGGCAAGGTTCCATACTGTCCTCCAGGCTTTATGAACAGTGTGCATTGAAGTAGATGTCAACCTAGCCCTCTAAATCTCATGTAAGCTTTAACATGTTAATGAATTTTTGACATCTTTTTAAACCTGCAATTTCCATTAAAGTTATACTTGCTGATCCTATTATAGCCTATTACACCCCCTTAAGGGCCACAGATGAACTGGGATCCCCCACCCTGCACAGCCAGCCACACTGAATCTTCACAGGCACTCTTGAGACAAAACAGTCCTAGACTTTATTTTGCTTTTTTATTAGAGGGTAATAACTTGGATAGGGACGGGAGGTTATGTGATGTCCACTCAACTTTAGCAAAACCTCAGAGACATTCTTCCTATATACAGTCTCTATATACAACTCCACTTCTTCCTCCAACACACACTTGCTTGCGGAACCCAGCTGGACGACGGTGTAAAGATCTGACAGTCACTCAGTCATATTAAGGTCAATGGACCATTACAGGCAAGAACCTGTGGCCCCTTGGTTGTGTAGCAACATTACAGTGTCCAGCTTGTATTCTTCCTCCTGTGGCTACTAATCCCAGCACCACCTCTTCATGCACTGCCAACCCACCTGGCTGCAGCTGCCCCTTTACTAGTCCTCCAGGCTAACTTCTTCACCACAGTCCTCCAGACTGACACTCACCAGTCCTCTCGGCTAGCTCTCAGGAGATCTCCCAGTAGTGCTGACCTGGTCCTGCTTTCCCCTCTTCTTGCTCCAGTGCCTAGAGGAAGGGCTACTTCTATGTGTTATGGCAGGATCCTTCCAGCACCCGAGCCACAGCCCAAGGTTAATCTTCCCCCAGACCAGGGAGCAATCAACAGCCTCCTCAGCACTCCATCTCCATCTTCCACCTGACTGCCCTGTTGGAATGACTCATGCTTATTTATGAGATGGCCTGCCCCCTGCCAGCTCTTTATTGGGAATTGGAGGAGGCCCTCATAAATATGCCAAGCAGCTCCTCCTAACCTCAACCAACTATGTCTAGAACATTCTCCAATGCCCCAAAAAAACAGGGGGAGGCACCAGAGAGGCTGCTTGGATGAGTCATTAAGCCCAGAGTCACACAACCCTGACCCAGATTCACAGCTCAGGCTTAGCTCTGAGCCCACATTAACAATCTACACTAATGTGATGACCGGGGAGGGGGAGCCCCACGGCCACGCACATACGCTTAATGGTTAGCTACTTAGTTCTTGGGGCTAGGAGCCCAGGGTCTGGTGGTATTAACCCTTAGTGTGGGTCGGATGGTATTAACCCTCTCTGTCACGTGACGCAACTGTAGTCTTGGTATACCCCAGGAAATTACAGCTCCGGGGGCCTCCCTATCCCCGCTAGCTAGGGTGGTAAAAACACAGTCCACAACAGGGGTCAATATAACGAAGGCTTTACTGGCATGAAGACAGATGTCAAAATCTTCACAGCGTTCACACAAAGTGTCGCAAAGGTTCCACAGACAGTCTCTAGAGGACCACACAGCTGACAATGCCTGGGCTTGGCTTATCATATATCTCCGGCTTTTGCGGCCGGATTAGTAATACTGGGCCTATGCTTGACTAGGCTGAAGAATAGATGCGTAAGAACTTGAGGCTTTTCGTCGGAATGAAGGATTGATCCGATAATTGCGCTGAAGTACTGATTCTTTAGTATTTAGGGGTACTCCGCGATTTGCTGTACTTTCTCCTGAACGGGAGGTCTCTGGCCTGCACTGATTCTCCTCTGACTGAAATCTGCTCTGACTGAAATCTGCTCTGACTGAAATCTGCTCTGACCTGCCAGAAACTGTGTGTAGCGCTAGACTCTCCTAAACAGGAACTCCCACCCCTTATATAAATGTGAGGAGACTGAAGCCCATTGGTTGAGAGCTGAGGGAGACTGAAGCCCATTGGTTGAGAGCTGAGGGAGACTGAAGCCCATTGGCTTGAGAGCTGAGGGAGACTGAAGCCCATTGGCGGAGAGCTGTGGATCATAGAGACTTATCTGTATTCCCCTTGGAACTTACATTTAAAGTTTGTTACAAGTTAAAGTATAATACAACACCATAAGGTCTTGTCTAGCACTTAGTCCTACTGACTCTCATACACTCTGACTAAACATAAAATGGCGGACTAAACCTCTTAAAGCTATACGCACCTAATAAATGTATTATCAACTATAACAGTATAAATCGCATCATAACTAGCTGAGTCCCTGCAGAGGAGGCCCCACAAGCCGAGGGTCTCAATCTGACAGGGCCTACAGCAAATACCTGTACTGGGACACCACAAAAATACCTAGCACAACTTTAGGCTGCTACACTATCAAAGGAGTTATTGTTAAGACACTTTCCATTATTGGGTGACAACAATCTGTCCCTTTCTCCCTTTTGTGTTCCTGGGTTACACAAGACTACAAATGGCCATGGGGTTGTTTTACTAAGGGTAAATAGGCGTTTCACTTTGCAAAGAAATGTTATATTAGTTTTATGAACACAGTGAAATGTGGAGAAAAATCATATTTCAAAGAATACCCTAAAATTGGCAGGACAAGGTAGTTTTGCTTACACATGCATGATATGATTATGGAAGTAAGCAGAGTTTCACCTTATTCACTTAGCAAAGGAAAAAAATTCCTTGCAAATGAAAATTCCCTTGCAAAGTGAAAACCCCCTTTTGCTCTTGGTAAATCAATTTAATTTAATTTAAATTTCATTATCTAGGTATGGTTCACATCTTTTACCATCAGGAATTCAATCCTGAGAAATGCAATGCAGCCATTGGTGTGGCATATGCATATAAATAGGAAGTGGCCATAAAAGATCAGCACCACTGAGATGCAACAAAGGATTAAAAACAGTAAAAACTGTTTATAGAAAAAAAAATATTGTTTTTGACAACAGTGCACCATGTCTGTGTAATGTGTTGAAACAGCCACTTGGAGTCTCCATCTAAAGCCCATGTGACAAGGCACACAAGCGTGATTTAATACAAGTACTTATATAGCGCTGTCAATTTACGCAGTGCTATACATATATACTGTACATTCACATCAGTCCCTGCCCAGTGAGCTTGCAATCTAAGGTCCATGCACTGTCAGCTTATAAATGAAAGTGCCTAAACAGGGACCTTTATAACGGGATCAACAGCTATTATTTTATTTATATGTACAATTTTAAAATTATTAAACATTACATTGAGTGAGTGAAAAACGTATAAAGCGCAACACATGCGAACTGAATTGCCTCTGGAAATTATTACATTATTACATTGGAAATTAACATGTTAAAGTGGTTCTAAACGTGTGAGTTTTTTTTACTTTTCACTATGCATGAAGATAAAAAAAACCCTTCTCTCCCCCGCCCCCCCGTAAAACTTTTCTGGGCTTTTTTGCGATCCAGCGATGTACACGAGAACCTCGGTCTCCGGGGACTTTCCCTCATCATTGGTTGATGTCAGGAAAGTGGCGGGCTAAGCAACAAGTCTGTGCGTGAATTGACACACAGAGCCACTGCTTGAGAGTGAGCCTGCCTGGGTGCCCCTCATTGTAAGCTGCTTGCTCTGGGGGCACTGGGCAGGAGGGAGAGTCCAGGAGCACCAGTGGGGGACCTGAAAAAAGGAGGATCTGGGCTGCTCTGTGAAAAATCACTGCACAGAGCAGGTACATATAACATGTTTGTTATTTAAAAAATAAAAAAAATGTTTGATATTGCTTTGAAGCTTATTTGAGATTTTAGTGATTGCACTTTAAGCACAAACATGAGAGTCTGGTAACTCTGGGAATTAGTGTTGTCTGTGGTATGTGAGAGTGTTAGGGTGAAAGTCGACTGTCTCTCTAGCCGGCACATATTTTCACATCTAGGAAGAGAATTTCTTAATGGTCTGTTTAAAAACCATTATGGCATGATAATTCCATACAAAGAAGGGAATTTCCCATGTTGGTCTCTACAAACAGAAAAGATTGCATATTTTTCAGTGACTGAACGCTGCACTTTTTCACATGATATTGTGTTTGCTTACAATTTTTTTTGTGCCTACTTTATTTAATTATAAAAAGTCAGTTTAATCTTCCTTTTTCAATTGGTGAAAAATGTCACATTACTAGGCAGGGGCGTTGCTAGGTCTGCAAATGATTTGGGGCTATAGCAGCGGTCACCAACCTTTTTGCATGCCGCGGGGCACATGCTGGTGGTAAAAAAAAAAAATTGCGTACAATGGCTGGTGTTGGCGCTTCAATCATCCTGGCACCATGGTTGATATGGTGCCAGGGTGATTGAAGGACATTATATCTATTATTACATTGTAATATATAATTAAGTGGTTCAACTCATCATAATGCAGAATCAGTGGGACCCCCGAGTGTGTCACTTGCCACATCTCCTGCCAACAGATGCAGCTTGTCACTTCCAACATCGCCTGTCACCAGGTGCAGCTAGTTACTTGCCACTGTTGCCTGTCACCAGGTGCAGCTGGCTACTTGCCACCATCGCCTGCCACCAGATGTGCATTGTAACTCGCCACCGCCACTTGCCACCAGATGTGGATTGTCACTTGCCACCTGATGTGGATTGTCACTTGCCCCTGTCGTCTGGCACCAGATGTTGATTGTCACTTGCCACATCACCTGCCACCACATGTGGATTGTCACTTGCCACCATCGCCTGTCACCTGATGTGGATTGTCACTTGCCATGTCACCTGCTACCATTTGAAGATTATCCAGACACCTGCCAACAGATGTGGATTGTCATTTGCCACTGTCTCCTGCCACCTGATGTGGATTGTCATTTGCCACGTCAGGTGCCACCATTTGCAGATTGTCACGTCACCTGCCACCAGATAGGGATTGTCACTTGCCACTGTCACCTGCCACCTGATGTTGATGATCACCTGCCACTATTTGTGTATTGTCACTTACCATGCCAGCAAGTGCCACCAAATGTGCATTGTCGCTGCATTGGTGGCAGGCTGACAGCACTGGTCCATTTAGTTCTGAGTGAGGTGAGGAGAACGGTGATGTGGGGTGGGCAGTGAAAGAGTATGTCATCTCGCTGCTCCCGGCCACACCTCGCTCCGACATTGAAGAGGCCCAGCTGTGAGGGCAAAAGAGCGGTGATGCAGGGCGAGCGGAAAGAGATGTCATCTCTGCTCGTCTGCCCACTTGATTCTTTCATCCGCCTGTACAGGTCTCTCATGCAGCCCTTCCACCTGCTGCACCCACGTCCCGGCTGGCATGGCCCACTGGTTAGGCAGGGGCCCCTGCGGCAAGATATTTGGGGCTATGGGCCCCAGATTTGGGACTATAGCCTCAATAGCCACCCCCTAGCGACACCACTGTTTCTAGGTTTTGGAACAAAACAAATAAAAATTTTTTTTTTTTGTTTAGAATTGAGTGTTAGGGCTTAAACGTTTTAGGGTAGAAGGATTTTATTGCTGTCTGATTACTATCTCAGGGGAAAAAATATGGCAAATACAGCACTTTACAGTTAGGCCTCGTACACACGATCAAATCTGTCTGCTGGAAACGGTCTGCTAGACCGTTTCAGCAGACAGATTCGATCGTGTGTACGGGCAAACAGACGGTTTTGGCCACCCGACAGATTGGAAAGCATGCTTACCAATCTGTCGGCTGGGAACCCGTCCGCCCGACATGTCTGCTGGTTAGTATGCTAACCAGCAGACATGTCTTCTCGCACACGCGCCGAATGATTTCGACGCATGCGCGGAAGTGTTTTACTGGTCAACGTCACCGCCACGTCACCGACACGTCAGCGCGCTGTCTGCTGGCGGGGATTTTGGTTTGCTCGTTTGTTCAAATCGGTCGGACAGACCGTTTTGAACAAATCGATTGCCTCGTGTGTACGAGGCCTTACAGTATCCCAGGATCAAGGGATGATGGTAAATCTTCCAATGAGGAATTTGTGATGATGACTATCTAAGAGGGGATTTCTCTTCACTTGAAGCTTTTACCTGCTTTCTGTGTTGTATCTAGGACAGGAAGTGAAAAGAAATCTCATGAAAAAAGACACAACAAAACAAAAAATAAATTGAGTGAGGCTTTTAATTGTTCCTAAATGTTTTGTCTTGAGTTAGTGGCATATCTTCTGTGGGTGCAAAGTATGTGGTGCACATGGGCCTGACTAAAGGAGGGGCCCATTGTGCCCTCACACATTACACAACAATAAGTGTGGGGAAATGCCCTTTCAGTTCTGTGTCTTTGCTGCAGATGTGATTGGCATTTGCAGCTGCAAACAATATCCCTCCAGTGCTTGTGTATGGGGAGGAGATCAGTTGGCAGTCTAATGCTGGGGGGCAGGGCTTGGGGAAAGGAGGAAAAGAGCATGCACTGATGACTCTAGAAACCACAATGCAGGCTAACCGAGCTCTGAGAAAGGGGGTAAGCCCCCGAAACACGTCAGCTCTACACTAAGGTGACCAGATTTTTTAAATGAAATCCGGGGATATATTTTTTGTTTACTAGTAATGGCAACAATCAGCGACTCTCTGCCCATTGCCGCCCGCCTCACAGCCTCTCAAGTCTTACTCTTCGTGCCCTGGCTACTACTGGGTGGGGAGCGGAGGAAGATCACTCCCCCAGGGAAGGCAAGGAGATAAGCAGGTGGCTGGCCAAGATTTGTGCCAAGGCAGAAGAACACGTGAGCGAAGCTAAATGGGCATGCACTCGAAACTCCGACCAGCACATGATCATCAGAAAGGGGCACAGATAATGGGAAAAATACAACCCCCCTATGCTAGTAGGCACGGCGGAGCGGGGGGGGGGGTGTAATTCTAATTTTTTTATTTTAATTCTGCACTGACTGTCTTTGAAATTGCCCCTGCCCCCTATTAAATCTAATCTGGGGACAAAACCAGGGACAGACTTGGTCCGGGGACAGTGTCCTCAATCAGGGGACTGTCCCCGGAAACTGGGGATGTCTGGTCACCCTACTCTACACCCCTTTGATGTTGATGTTCATGATGTTCTTGTCCACACTACATGACATTGTGTGGTTTTATGGCTATTTATAGTTGCTATTTTGGGAGTATTCACTTTTATCTGGTTTTACATTGAATAAATGTTTTATTCTGTAAAGCACTAGGTGTGTGCGCCTTCTTGTCTGCTTCACTTAATTCTGACCTCTGAACTCTGCATCACTTACGCCTGGCCTCTGAACTCGGCCTCACTTACTACTGACCCCTGAATTCCATGTCACTTACTAGTGACCCCTGAACTCAGTGTCATGCCGCGTACACACGGCAGAGAAACTCGACAGGCGGAACACATCGTTCCGCCCGTCGAGGTTCTCTGCCGGCCGTCAGATTCGGCGACCCGCCCGTCGGGAAAGGCAACCAGCCATTCATCCCGACGGGCCGTCGAGCAAATAGAGAACATGTTCTCTATTTGCTTGACGGGTTTCCCGACGGGCGGGGCTCGCCGAGAGCGTACACACGGCCGAGGTTCTCGGCAGAATGCGGCTCCCAGCGAGGTTCTCGCTGGTTTCTGCCGAGAACCTCGGCCGTGTATACGGGGCTTAACTCACACCTGACCCCTGAACTCTACGTTACTTACTACTTATCTCCCTGAAATCTGCATAACTTATTCCTGACCCCTGAGCTCTACTTCATTTACTCCTGACCTCTGAACTCTGCATCATTTACTACTGATCTCTGAACCCTACGAAACGTACTCATGACCTTTAATTTCTATGCCACTTACTCCTGATCTGTGAACTCTGTGTCACTTACTACTGACACCTGAATTCTACATCACTTACTCCTGATCCTTTGAACTCTGCCTCACTTACTACTGACTATACTCTGTATTACTTACTACTGAGTCCTGAAATTTGTGTCACTTACTAAATAACTTCTGCAGGAGCAAAAGGGCCCAACTTGTGATTCTTAAACCCAGCCTTGCGTGCACTGGGACATGCATGCCTAATTGAAATACAGTCTAAAGCAGGGGTCTCAAACTGGTGGCCCTCCAGCTGTTGCAAAACTACAAGTCCCATGAGGCATTGCAAGGGTAACAGATACAAGCATGACTCCCTCAGGCAGAGGCATGATGGGACTTGTTAGTTTCGCAACATCTGGAGGGCTGCCAGATTGAGAACCCTGGTCTACAGTATACTTTAGTGTGAAGCTGCAGCCCTAATTTTCTTTGTATGGATCTCTTGACTAAGCTCACAAGTTAAAGCGGAAGTAAACCCATCGATTTAACAGTTTTATGCTGGGAATGCTAACTGTCACATGGTTGTGCTCTCAATCAAACTGTCAATCTATCAAATGGCTGGTGTCACAATGAGTGGAGTGGATGGATGATGCATATGCAGAGCAGATATGCTCACAGCCCGCTCAACTTTATGGGCCCCCCAATCCTATCCGCCCAGATGAAAAGGGACGGATCCCCTTATGTTTTATTTTTGTGGATCGAATTGGAGGTAGGCAAGTGTAAACAAACACATAGAGATGAAAAACAGACAGGCAGACCCGATTAGACTGAATGTGTGAATGTGGCCTAAGGCTGCTTTCACAATGATGTGCTATGGTTTACCCGCACTGCGGGTGCAGTGCACCCGTGGCTTTCCTATGGGTTAGTTGCACTTAGAATTCTATTATATCTTGCAGGTGTGGTGCACTTTCTGAAAGCGCACCAAACTCGCAGGTAATAACAGAAGTCTATGACTTAGTGTGGGTAACTCCCAGGTGCACTGCACCTGTTGCTCAGTTTGAAAGAAGTCCAGTGTAGCTAGTGTAACAGTGTAGAGCAGGGGTGTCAAACTGGCGGCCCTCCAGCTGTTCCGAAACTACAAGTCCCATCATGCCTCTGCCTGTGGGAGTCATGCTTGTAACTGTTAGCCTTGCAATGCCTCATGGGACTTGTAGTTTTGCAACAGCTGGAGGGCCGCCAGTTTGACACCCCTGGTGTAGAGAGTAGATATGCCCATTGCTGTTTGTTTTCAATTAAAAACTAACCTCAGTCTCCTTCCTCAGGATTCCTGCAGCCTGCTGGCTGCTGCTTTCCCCCAGGCAGGTATGGCTGGCTGCTGCTGTCCCCCAGGTGAGTATGGCTGGCTGTTGCTGTCCCCTAGGTATGTATGGCTGATGGCTTCTGCTGTCCCCCAGGCAGGTATGGCTGGCTGACTGCTCTAGTCCCTCAGGTGGGTATGGCTGGCTGCTGCTGTCCCCCAGGTGGATATAGCTGGCTACTTGCTGTTGTCCCCCAGGCCAGTAAGGCTAGCTGCTGCTGTCCCCCAGGTGGATATAGCTGGTGGCTGCTGTTGTCCCCCAGGCCAGTAAGGCTAGCTGCTGCTGTCCCCCAGGTGGATATGGCTGGTGGCTGCTGCTGTCCCCCAGGTGGGTATAGCTGGCTGCTGCTATCCCCCAGGTGGATATGGCCGGTAGCTGCTGCTGTCCCCAAGGTGGGTATGGCTGGCGGCTGCTGCTGTCTTCCAGCAGGTATGGCTGGCTGCTGCTGTCCCCCAGGCAGGTATCACTGGTTGCTGCTGTCCCAGGTTGTGTGCATTTGGTATCACTCCACCTGTGACAGGAGCTGGCGCTATACCGGAAGCATCTTCTCTGCTCTCTACTGCAGCCACATGACCAATGGGAGTAAAAAAAAAATCTGACATCAGTGGGAGAAAACAGTGTTCCATCTTTGGTATTGCAGGGAAGAATAGTGGCCCATTGTTGGTGTCGGTAAAAGGAATAGTGTCCCATCATTGGTGTAAATGAAGGAATAGTATCCCATTGTTGGTGTCAGTGCAAGAATTTTTGCCCTGCTGTTGGTGTTAGTGGGAGGAATACTGCCTGAAGGATCAGAAAAAAAGTAGGCAAAGGGCCACATCTGCCCACCAGGTCACAGTTTGGAGACCACTGCTCTAGGGTAAATAGGTTGAGAATGGCTGGCATAGAGGGTTATAATGCTGTCCTGGGGTACAAAAAGAAAGAGGGACTGTTCTCTAAAAGCATTGTACTCATAAAGTCAATGAACATATGTCGGTGAACCAGTTCAACAACCCATGAACTGTGACTTTGTGTGGGTTTCTGGGCCAAGCAGCCATCCACAACCCTGTAGGCCCAAGAGGATGCATCATGGTGACGAGAACACATCTGTAAAAAAGAGGCAGCCCATCCTCATTCTTATGGTCTACAGTAGTCCCCCTAGGGTAAGAACTGGCTTATCGACTGCTGCCAAGGGGCTCTACTTTAATCTGTATTTTATGGGTGCCTTTCCTGTACTGTAATAAATAATTCCAAAATCAAAAGTGAGAACTGCTCATCATGAATGTTGTAAGTGGATGAAAATCTTTGTTTCAGAATTCCTGGGTGTTTTAAGACTCTAGTGATTGTTCTGACTTGATGGCATTTGCCCAAGACTGGAAAAACAGCTGCTGGTGGCCTGGCCCTTTAATACTCACATTTCTGTTCCCCGTCAACTATTATATGCCTGATAAATAGCAATGTATATAAATGATGAATATTAAATAATCTTTATTCAAGTACCCGTTGCACTGTTTTAAATAGAAAACATGTTTGTGGACAGATGGTGATGGAATTAGTTAAATTTAAATTACAATACAGCCTTGTGTGGGCACCTGTAGTTTGGTGAATCACAGATTTGTCATCTTTAAAACCCACTCAAAGTCAGTCAATTGTTACGGCAATGTTGAACAAGCTACATTTGTTTATAGACGAGGGGATCGCAGCTATTGCCAACTACTGTTTTTCTTGTTATTTACAAGTTTACTGAAAAGTAAAACTGATTTATATAGCAAAATGTGTCTGTGTTGTTAGGTGGCAGGTACATGGGCATTAAACCCAAACATTTTAACATCCAACACATACCGCTTTGAAAACTGTCAGAGAATATAGAAAAATCTCCTGATTATCTCTGAGCCGAAAATGTTATAGAGAACATTGGTCAAATCTGGCCTAGAAAGTTAGCATAAACTGAACAAATTAGTTTTTGTCTTTAAAAAAGTGTCCAAGTGCTTTATGTGTGTAACACTACCCCCGTCTGCCCCATAAATACTCTCCCCCAGCATGCACAGCGAGGCTCAACCCTCCTGATTGGCTGCTGGGGAAGAGCACCCAAACCTTGACTCCACTGCTGCCATCTACTGCCCTGGGGTGGGAAAAACACCCCAGTACAACAGAATGAGCCCACAGCACAGGCAAGCTGAGACAGAGACCCAATTTGAACATATTAACCAGATCAGAGTTTAACTGATCTCCCTTTAAGTTTAAATAGCACCGGTACTTTGAAGTAACCAGGCACTACATGTGCATATAGCAACCGCAGTTTACCATGAGGTCGTTACCTTTTGTGGAAAAAAAATACAGACCTCATTATCTTTTTTTTTTTTCTATTAATCACACCTCCCATGTTTACTGACAAGGCCAGTGAAATATAGACATTGCGCAAACCTAGCCATGTGACTATGAACTGACTTTAAACATCAGTTAGCATACACAGGATGTTAGTCATTCTGGGTTGACTTTTGTATATGAAGAATGACTGTAGGTATTCTAAGGAAACTACCCTAAACCCCAACATTTTGTATATCAAGCCAAAAGATCCACAGTAGTTGGGAAGCGCATTACATTCAAGATGCATCTTGGGAGACTGATGGCATTCCTGCCACTAATTTGTCCATCCCTCCTCTACTGTCAATTTCAATCTACAGTTTCACCACTTGCTGGAGGTTACCAAGTAAGGCCTCTTTCACACAAGCTGATAGTGTGTCCCTCTCAGTGTTTTTTTGCACCCAGGAGTGACAAGTGCAGCATTCAGGGACAAGGACAGGGCCCTAAATGAAGGTACCACTCGGTACAGCATTCAGCACCATCCAGCCACCGCCTGCCTCACACTTTGATAGGCTGTCTGCAGTGCAGCTAGATACTGCAATTGTACCTCCTGGGTGCACTAAAAACGCATACTGTTAGACAGGTTAATTGGTTGTTTTGCAAGCTGGTTGGTAAGTAGGCTTGGTTTTTTCCCTGGGCATTCCCCAGGTCACTTTTGTTATCTGCTTTAGCCTTCCATTGCTACTTACTGCTATGGCCAGCTATAGATGGGGGTGGTGGACAGGTTTATGCTTCACCTGTGGTTGTTTATATTTATCCAGCAATGCACCAACACCTTTGCAGCCATTGAGCTACATGCTGGGTGCTTGGTGTGCTCCTGTACCTTTAAGGAGGGGTGGCTCCCCTTCAGTTCACCTGCCCCTTTCTATCCATTAAAATGCATGTGCCTCCATTGTGGGGACGCTCAAATTTACTTGTATCTAATAATGTATCTCTTAGTACATACTTATACAAAGTTGAAGTTGACCCTTTTCCACTTTTTACCATTTGTTCCAGACCTACTTCCATTATTTGCGGAGTTCCCCCAGGAAACTGGGCAAGTACCGCATGGATAAGTTGCCTATATCTGAAATAATAACTCTCCGGCATGTTCCAGAGCTCTCTCATTTCTACAAATGAGGAAAATTTTTCCCCCTGTATTATTTGCGGTAACTTTTTCACCCCATATTTAGTCCAAGCACCTGGATCCTGAATAGAGTCCAGGTGTGGTAGTTCAGGATTTCTCCATAATGGGGTGTTTGGGGATAAATTTGTTTTCGAGTATCCCTCATTTACCATAGCTGCTTTCCATATTTTAACTGTTGTTCTCATTGAAGGGGTTAACTCTCGCCTCGATTTTAACCCACTATATAATAATCCCTGCAGTGCTTCTACCGATTGGACCACCGCTGCTTCTAACATAGTAGCAGAATCTAACCTGTCAGGGTTCAACCATCTCTCCACTGTCACCAGATGTGCAGCTAAATAATACTTGTAAAAATCTGGAAAATCCAACCCCCCCTGTTCTGCCGGTCTCATAAGTGTACTCAATTTTATTCTAACTGATTTGTTTGCCCATATGAATGTAGAAAATATTCCATGTAGTTGTACAAAAAAGCTTTTACGTAACCATTGTGGGGAGTTCCTAAATATATACAGGATCTTAGGAAGAACCTTGATCTTTACCAGATTTATACGTCCTAACAAGGACAGTGGTAACGTTATCCATATCTTTAGTTTTCTCCCAAGTTCCTGTATCACCGGGTCTAAATTCAGTGCCCGGAAATCCTCAACTTGTCTGGATATTATTATACCAAGGTATTTACATTCATTTACCCATTTCAATGGTATATTTGGGGCAACAGTGTCCTGTGCTCCCTGATCAATAGGGAAAAATAAGGACTTTCCCCAATTTACTTTAGGCCCTGTGAAGGATGAGAAGGTATTCAGTCATTTTAAAGCTCCCTCCAAAGATGGACCCACATCTCTCAAAAACAATAGCATATCATCAGCATACAGAGCTACCCTCTCCTCCAACCCCCCCACTCGAAGTCCCTGAATATTTAACGATGTTCTAATAGCCTCTGCCACTGGCTCTATTGCTATCGCGAAGAGTGCTGGAGAGAGGGGGCAGCCCTGTCTCATACCTCTGTATAACTGTAAAAACGATGACAACTTTCCTCCCAATTTCACAGCTGACATGGGTCTCCCATATATTATTTTAATCCACTTAATGAATTCTAATGGAAGTCCCATTCTTCTAAGTATTTCCCATAGAAAAGGCCATTTGATTGTATCGAAGGCCTTCTCTATATCTAAAGAGGCCACCGCCCTAGACCCTTCCTGTGTATGATGAGTATGTATATTTGTTAATATCTTTGTTAATATTTTAAGATCTATATTTAATAACGCAATTGGCCTATATGAGGAACATAAATTTGGATCTTTCGTTTCTTTATATATTAATGTTATATGTGCCTCTCTCAATGATTCTGAGAGAGCCCCTTTTGATAATCCATACTTTTGCTAATTTGGGAGCTATTAAGGCTCCATATTTTTTATAAACTTCCGCCGGAATTCCGTCGGAGCCTGGTGCCTTTTCCCCTGGAAGTGTACATATAACCTCTATAATCTCCACGGTCGTAATGGGGCATACCAGTGCACTCCTCTCCCCGTCTGACAACCACCCAAGAGCTATCTGGTCTAAAAGACCTGTCATAGCCTCTGGGCAGAAGTTGGAGGGGAGAGAGGAGGTATGCAATGAACTATAATGTTCTCTGAAGGCCTCCAATATCTCTTCAGGTTCTTTTACTTTCTGTCTCCCACTAGACCCCCCCCCCCCCCCAAAACTCCCATCACAACTGTGGATGCTGATATGAGGACACAGAGGAAGAGTGACTGCTATACCTTCCCTAAATCCCTGAGTTCTGAACTCTGGCTGGGTGAGAGCTATCCATTTACTTACTCCAGGGAGAGATGGGAATATCTTAAAGCTTTAAAGTATAGACAGTCAATTTTTTTGGGTTAATGTAGCTTTACTGAACAAGTGTGGCATAACAGTTCAATATGAACAAGGTCCTTCCACTAACCCTAACTACGGTGGTGTGGCTGCCCAGGCATACCCCTGTGAGATGGAAGTCCATTATGGCGTTGTGCATGGCTTGAATGTGTCAGAAAGTCCCAGTGATACCATGAGCAGAACAGAACCAACCAGTTCAGCTAAGACCCCTTTGGACCTGATCCTTTCCCAGGTAGGCTGGCTATGACCAAAAATCCCTGTAACAAAGTTTACAACAGTTACCCTTTCCCCAGCCTGGGCCAGCCTCTGCCTACACAATCTTCAGATTTCTGCATTGAATGTCTCACAAGAGGTTGTTCTAGCTCTATAATTCATGTTTTTTAGTTGGGTCTGTGGCTCCTTTAACTTTCCCGCAAAATGTGTTCCCTTGTTGCAGTTCATTACTCCTTTTTTTGCAGAGTGAGAAGTGTGGAACAAGAAAATATTCCCAACACAGGAGGGGCGGCTGCCAATTGTCAGAGAGACCACCATTAAAGAAGGACTGCAACTGGCAGCATCAGCAGCTGGTCTTTCAACCCGCCCTTGGCAACAGAGGTTGGCAGGATTATCGTCACTTATTATCACTGTGGGGGCTTGTGTGCAGTGAGTAAGCTGCTGTACTGCCCCTACCTGAAACAGTGTTGCTGTATGTGAAATGAATTAATAGTTCTCACCAGAGACTGTGCTGCTTCAGAGCTGCGCTTGCCGGAGACTGATGTGTTGCAAGTGCTCTGTGAAACTGCAGCAGAAGACTTCAAGTGAGGAATAATGTGTGGCTGAGAACTATTGAACAACTGATTGCAGATATCTTCTTTAGGAGAGTGACACAGTGCAGAACCACAAGAAGGGGATTCCAAGATGCTGTCAATTCAGATGATACCCGCTCTCTTCACATTGCTGGAAACAGTGAGTGTACCTGGTTGAGCAGTATTCCCACAGTGTTTGTTGTGAACCGCTGCTGTGTTATTTCAATACAAGTTTTCCTTGCACCTGAATTATTGCCGCTGCACAATGCTGCACCCCACCTACATATTGTTTCTGCACATTATTGATACCTATTGTTTGCAGCTTATCATTTAAAGGGGTTGCAAAGGTTCGTTTTTTATTTTCTATATAGGTTCCTTTAAGCTAGTGCATTGTTGGTTCACTTACCTTTTCCTTCGATTTCCCTTCTAAATGTTTATTTTCTTTGTCTGAATTTCTCACTTCCTGTCACTCCTCAGTAAGCTGTTCAGTAAGCTGTTCTGTCTGACTAAACACCGCTCGGATGATGGTGTGAAGTTTACTGAGGAGAAACAGGAAGTGAGAAATTTGGACAAAGAAAATAAACATTTAGAAGGGAAATCGAAGGAAAAGGTAAGTGAACCAACAACACTATCTTAAAGGAACCTATCTATAAAATAAAAAACAAACCTTTACAACCCCTTTAATCTTCTAGCAGGATTTTACTGTTTATTAAAGCCTGTTTCAACCCCAGGTGTGTTGGTGAGTTCAGGTTCTACTCGACTGGGTCATCCTCCTTGGAAGCAGAAGGTCTAAATCAACCAGCAGCAACTTCAGTGATTGTGCTACATTTTTCAATTTAGGTAGCCTGAAGGTGCTCTTCTAACCAGTGGGATTGTATTCAAATGGGGCAGAACGGAGAAGAGGCAACTGCACAGAGATAAATCATTTTATTTATCACACTCTTCTATTGCTTCCAGGCACACACTGTCAGTGTTTACGCTGTCTGTGTCATCTTAGGCTCCATTCACATCTGAGCGACAAAACGCCGGTCGCCTGACGCTCTCGTCGCTCGAGATGTGAAATAACATTGCGGTCTATGGAGATGGTTCACATCTCAACGCCTGTCGCCTGAAAAAAAGTCCCGGACCCTTTTTTTCAGGCGACATTGGCGTTCGCTCATAGACCGCAATGTTAAAGAAAGAAGAAAAAAAAAAGTTTAATCTACAGGCGGCAAGATAAGCCGCGTACGCGGCGTATCGTGTCGCCTATGTGTGAATGCAGCCTTAGACTCATTATCTTTGTCTGTGCCCCTTGTGCCCCAAGCGTCACAATAAAATGTCCCCTTGAATAGAATGTAGAACAATAGCTTTTATTCTGTAATGGCATTATGGTTTCTGAGAATCATTATTAACAACGTCTAAACTGCTTTCTGCTGGATTACACATGCATTTCTGCATGGCAACATTGGGTACAATTTGACTGAAGGGATTAATAATTATTGTTTCCTGGTAGGGGTGGCCTGAACGACCCCCTCTTCAGTTCGCACCAGAGTTTTCGAATATCAGGAAAGTGCGGAACCAAATAACGAACCCATTGAAGTCAATGGGACCCAAACGTGAAAAATCAAAGTGCCCATTTTGAAGGCTTATATGTAAGTAATTGGGCATACAATGGTTATAAGGGTCCAGGTACTGCCCTGAGAGACATGTTACAATGAAAAAAAGTTTGTAAAAAACAAAATTTTTAAATTAGCAGTTATTTATTGATGTTTAAAGTGAAAGTATAAAAATGAAAAATTCCATCTGTAGAATGGCACATCTGTACTTTGTATAGAAGCTGCAGCAGGAATAATTGCATTTAAAAAGCCAACAAAAATTGGCAGAAAGATTGTTCTTTGGGTATCGGTGACACCAAAAACATTCTTCCAGGTGAAATCAACACCTACACTACTAGGCAGTCTGCAGAGATTCCAAATCCCCAAAACACTTAATCAGCAACATCGGCATCAGGGGCTACATAGCTGCTGGTAATCCATGGCTGATTAATTTTGATAAAATAAAAGTCAGACGGTCCACCGAGTCTGTGGACATATGCGTTCTATGATCAGTGACAAAACCTCCAGCAGCACTGAATGCCCGTTCCAAAAGCATTCTGGCTGAAGGGCATCCTAGCAGCTCAATAGCATACTGGACAAATTCTGGCCTGTGGTCTAGTCTCATGACCCAGTAAGCCAGTGGATCATCAACTGGAAAGATCTCCATCTCTGTTTTTGCCCCTGGATAATTGTCCACCATCTTATGAAAGCGCTGACGATGGGATGTGAAAGCTGACAGCCCTTGGCGGGGAGGACTAAAAAAATTGAGAAGTGCATCACTTTGGCATCCATCTTTTTCACCGCTCCTCTCTTGACCATCAGAAGCCTAAAAACTATGTTTTGCACGACACTGTAGCCTACCAGAGTCGGCAAAAGCATTAGATAAACTTCTATTTTAGGAGTCCTCAAGAGATTTTATCTTCTGCACTCTTTTCTGAGACTTTCCCCTCATAACGGTAGTCAAGGAGGGTTGCCAACCCATAGTGATCCTTCTACTTTACGGTACATATTCTTGGGTCCTTTTGCAGGCTTTGAAGCATGAGGAAGCCCACACATTGCCAAAATGTATTTGCATGAGAAGCAGACTCCTCTGGGTCACTGAGGATTAGAGTATCTGGAACTGCCTCCTTCCAGCCATGTACAAGGGTTCTGTGGATGGAAAACCATCTCTTAGCCCAGGTTCACACTGGGCTGTGGGAATGCAGTCGGTACTGACGCTTGTCCCAATTTCGGACGCAATTTCAGAGACATCTGTGCAGTCCTGTGTAGATGTCAATGTAAATCGCAGCCCGAAATCGCAAAAAGTAATGCAGAAACTACTTTTTGAAATCGGTGCAGCGCCGCACATGTGGCATTGCACTGACAAGGACGGTGCCATTGCTGGCAAATGCCACCAATTTCACATGCGATTTAACATTCCAGCTGAATTTTAGCCATCCGAGCACTGGCTGTGTATGACCGCCTAAAATGGCTGCACACTCTTCTGGCCTGCTTCAGTAGATCTTCTAATCCTGGGTACCTTTTTAGGATACGCTGCACCACCAAATTGAGGACATGTACCAGGCATGGCACCTGTCAACTTCCGCCATCTAAGGGCAGACAGGAGGTTTGTGCCATTATCACACACCACCATTTCTGGCTCCAGCTGGTGTTGTGTGAACCACCTCTGGGCCTGTCCCTGCAGAGCTGCAAGAATCTCTGCTCCAGTGTGGTTCCCGTCCCCTAGGTGTACCAGCTGAAGCACTGCATGTCACCTTTTAGCCTGACTCATTGAATAGCTTAGGGGGTAATTGAGGTTCATATGACTATTCAGCAGAGAAGGGCATAGAGGAGGAGGAAAAGGGGGAAGAGCTAATGAATCTGGCATCATCATCAGCTGTATGGAGACATGGGAGCACAACCAGCTGCAGCACTGAGCCCTGTCCTGCATCCTTCCGAGTTGCAAGCAGAGTTACCCAGTGTGCTGTGAACAAAATATATTGTCCCTGCCCATGCTTGCTGGACCATGTGTCAGCAGTAACATGGAATTTGTGGCTGACTGCCTTGCCCAATGATGCAGCAACACTGCCTTCCAGGTGATGGTGAGAGATGGAATGGCCTTACGTGAAAAGAAATAGCAACTGGGAACCTGCCTTGGTGGTACAGCACATTCTGCAAATTCACAGAAGGGGGCAGAATCCACCAGGCAGAAAGGCAGAAGTTGTAGAGCCAGCAGCTTTGGCAAGCTTGCCATTAGATGCTGGGCATGTGGGTGGCATGGACTTTATTTATTTTTTCTGTTGCAGCAGATGGGGCAGAGAAATTTGCCAGCTATAGTCTACAGCTGCTGTTGGCAGATGTGCTGTAAGGGCCTGGGACACCCTGCGCTATACCATCATCCCTGTCAGTGGAGGCTTCAGAGAGTTCATGAGGTATAGCAGGGACAGACTGAGGTGAGTAAGGAGGAGGGACAGATTTATGTCCCTTTTGTGTGGCTTTTAGGTGATTTTGTCAACGGGCTGAGTGGTGGGAGGTTAAATGCTTTGTGAAGCATGTGGTACCCAAATGGTTGGTGTTTTTGCCACTCTTGATGCACTTAAGACCAAGTTTGCAAATAGCAACAGTGCGATCAGCTGCACATGTACTAAAAAAGGCTGAGCTGTGGGAAGTGGGATAACAGCTCGACAATATGATGGAATAGGGTGGCTGCTCTGTACTCTATGATGGCTGCCTCATTGGGGTTGTGCCTCACCCTCACTTTCCTCCTCTGCTCTATCTGGCACTCAAGTTGAGTCAGTGACCTCATTATCATCATCTCCTCCATCCTCATCATTACCATTGGAGACAACTTGGCAACACGCTGCGGCTGGGGGAACATGACTGCCAATTTGTGTACCAGAGTTCTCCCCTCTTTGTGAATGAATGAATGAATGAAAAACTTATATAGCGCGGCACATGCGAACTAAATCGCCTCTGGGCGCTCGTTGTTCCTGTCTCTCTTGACATCAGAAGAGCAGAGTTTTAATCTGTCTTCTGATGGTCAGGTGGTTTTCCTCCAACCGAATGCTGGTTGGTAAAGCGTTCCATAGTCTAGGACCTTGGAATGCAAACCTTCTTTCTCCTTTGGACTTGTATCTGGCTTTGGGTACCTTGACCAGATTTTGGTTGGTGGATCGCAGAACACGATTGGGATTGTGGGCTTCTATCTTTTCGCATAGATATTGCGGCGCCTTCCCATGGATGCACTTATGAGTCAGACAGAGTGCTTTAAAAGCAATTCTGTCCTTTACTGGCAACCAGTGAAGGGTTCTCAACGAAGGTGAGATTGATTCCCATGTTTTTTTCCCAGTCACAAGTCTGGCGGCCGTATTCTGAACGACTTGCAGACGAGAGATTTGGTACTTTGGGAGTCCGAGGTAAAGGGCATTTGCATAGTCCAGTCTGGAGTTCACAATTGTTCCCACCACGACTGCTACGTCTTCTTTGGGAATAAATGGAATAAGTCTGCGTAGTAGGCGTAGCAGATGGTGAGATCCGCTGACTACTGACCCTATTTGTGCGTCCATTGTCATGTAGGTGTCGAAGATGACCCTGAGACTTTTGACTTTGGAGCTAGGGGTGATGATTTGGCCCAGAATGGGCGGAGGTGTCCAGGTTGTTGCTAGTTGATTCTTACGACTGGCGTGAAACAGAAGAAGTCATAGTCATCCAGTTTTCTATCAAAGAGAGACATTTCTCTAAACTGAGATGATTTTCCTTTTTCTTGCAGATGCGAAAATACAGTTGCGTGTCATCTGCATATGAGTGGTAGAGTAGTTGTTGGCTACTGATGATTTCAAAGAAAGGGCAAAGATAGATGTTGAAGAGCACCGGTGACAGGGGGGATCCTTGAGGGACTCCACATGATACCGTGCGTTTTTCAGAAGTGAAAGGTCCCAATTTTACTGTTTGTGATCGTTTTTCCAAAAAGGAGGAGAACCGTGATAAATAACCTTCTGCTACTCTGGCTACCTCAGCCAGCCGAGTCAGTAACAGTTTGTGGTCTACTGTGTCGAAGGCGGCGCTTAGGTCCAACAGAACCAGGAGACAAGATTTTCCTTCGTCTGTGGCCTCAAGAGCGTCGTCCCATATTTTGAGCAAGGCTGTTTCCGTCCTGTGTCCGGGACGGAAACCCGATTGAAATGGATCATGTTCCTGTCTACCTCAACCCCAGACTCAGAACTAGGGATGAGCCGAACACCCCCGCGTTCGGTTCGCACCAGAACTGTCGAACGGTCCGATCATTTAGAACCCCATTGAAGTCTATGGGACTCGAACGTTCGAATTAAAAAATGGTCATTTTAAAGACCAATTTTCAAGTTATTGTTGGAAAACGTCTTTCAGAACCCGGGTCTTGCCCCAGGGAACATGTATCAATGGAAAAAAGTCTTAAAAACGGTCGTGATTTCAGGAGTGGGACTCCTGAAAAAACAACCGTTTTTAAAACTTTGTTTTCCATTGATAGTAGTATCAATGGAAAAAAAAAAAAAGTTTTAGAAACGGTCGTTTTAAAGACCAATTTTCAAGTTATTGTTGGAAAACGTCTTTCAGAACCCAGGTCTTGCCCCAGGGAACATGTATCAATGGAAAAAAGTCTTAAAAATGGTCGTTTTTTCAGGAGCAGGACTCCTGAAAAAACGACAGTTTTTAAAACTTTATTTTCCATTGATAGTAGTATCAATGGAAAAAAAAGTTTTAAAAACGGTTGCTTTAAAGACCAATTTTCAAGTTATTGTTGGAAAACGTCTTTCAGAACCCAGGTCTTGCCCCAGGGAACATGAATCAATGAAAAAAAAGTCCTAAAAATGGTCGGTTTTTCAGGAGCATGACTTTTTTTTTCCTTTCATAGGGGTCAATTCACAAAGCTTTATTTTCAGATTGCGGGTGTTATTTTAACGATTTTGCACTTTTTTGAAGCTAGTTCAATTCACTAAACGGTTTAACGCTTTGAAAAATCATCAAATAACGTTTCACTACACAAAACCGATATTTTAAGGTGTGGATCCTTATTTAAAGATTCGATCGTTATTTTAAAGAGTCAAATCGTTATTTTAAAGAGTCAAATCGTTAAAAATGTACAGAAGTGCAATTCACAATTTTTTTTTTGACAGTTATCGATCGTTAATTTAACACCTCCCTCAGGGTGTCGTTATGACATTTCCCAGGCGATATTTTGTTGTTAGAGGAAGCTTTTGGCGATTTTTGTAGTGTAGTGAAGTTTTTAGTAGTGTTGGGCAAGATGAAACCGTGCTCTATTTGAACTTAAAATTATCCAGAGGCGAAGAAGAACACGTTAGAATGTTGTTCAGATTTATAAACGTGTATTCCGTTCACATACTATTTTGGATGACTTTTCTGAAACCCAGGTGATTGCTAAATTCCGATTATCATCTCCCATGATTTATTCTCTGTATGAGGAAATACACATGGCTTTAGAAAAACACACACTAGAAGTTTTGCACGTCACATGCTCAATCTCCACGTGTGTATTGCTTGTGTGTCTCTCTCTCTCTCCATCTGCTCTTTTCCACATGCAGCTGTTCTCCTCCCCTTCTGCTCCCAGAATGCATCTCTCCAGCATTATTTAACGATCTTAGACGTTAATATTACAATTTGGGACGTTAAAATAACTCTTGAGTGGTTAGCATAACGATTGGATAAAGAGTCAGTTGAAAACCATAACGACTATGTTGAATAACAATTATAGCTTTCGTGAATACCATGTTTGCTAGCGTTAAATAAGGAGTGCTAATTTAACAACTGAAGAAAACCAATAACGTTTCTCTTTGTGAATTGATCCCATAGTAGTATCAATGGAAAAAAAAAAAGTTTTACAAACGGTCGTTTTAAACACCAATTTTCGAGTTATTGTTGGAAAACGTCTTTCAGAACCCGGGTCTTGCCCCAGGGAACATGTATCAATGGAAAAAAAAGTTTTAAAAACGGTCGTTTTGTTTCACTCGAATTTGCCGCGAACGATCGTTTTTGTTCGAAATTCGACGAACGATCGAACGAACGATGTTCGAGACGAACATACGTTCGTTTCGAACGCGAAGCTCATCCCTACTCAGAACCAACATCTGAATCGAGTAATGGCTGTGCATCGTCAAAGAGCAAGTGGCTGACGCTGTGTTCAAATAACTCTGCTGACTCCTCCATGCCTGATGCTGGGGCTATGGCAGGAATAGCTGTGAACAAGAAGGCAGGTTTTGCCACTCTGGCAGCTGCAGTGGACTGCGCACTAGTCTCTGCTTGGGTGACAGAGGATGAGGAGGATGAGAACGGCTTAGTAAGCCAGTCCACCACCTCCTCTGCATGCTGTGGCTGGATAGCATGGGCAACTTCACTAAACAGAGGAAATAATGCCCTGCCTGAGGACTGACCATGTCCACCTGTGTTTGTGGACACATACGCTGCTGGCCCCCTTACAGTGCCATGGGAATGTCTGCCTCTCCCTGCTGTCCTGCTAGACATGATGGGGGGAGTGGGGTGCTTTTTAACAAAATGTAACACACGCAATGAAATATATAGTGTTAAACTTGCAGTTATGTAATGAAATATATGGCGTTAAACTTTCACAGAACTATATGGCGTTAAACTATCAGTAACGCAATGAAATATATGCCATTAAACTTGCAGTAACGCAATGAAATATACAGCGTTAAACTTGCAGTAATGAACAGGTCTATATGGCATTAAACTTGCAGTAACACACATAACTATACAGTGTTAAACTTGCAGTAATGCACAGAACTATATAGCGTTAAACTGGCAGTAATGCAATTAAATATATGTTGTTAAACTTGCTGTAACGCAATGAAATATTAGGCGTTAAACTTGCAGTAACGCAGTGAAATATATGGCGTTAAACTTTCAGTAACGCAATTAAATATATGGCGTTAAACTTGCAATAACGCACAGAACTATATGGCATTAAACTTGCAGTAACGCAATGAAATACAGTGCCTTGAAAAAGTATTCATAACCCTTGAAATTGTCCACATTTTGTCATGTAACAATCAAAAACGTAAATATATTTTAATGGGATTTTATGTGATAAACCAACACAAAGTGGCAAATATTTGTGCAGTGGAACCAAAATGATAAATGGTTTTCAATTGTTTTTTTACAAATAAATATCTAAAAAGTGTGGCGTGCATTTGTATTCAGCCCTCTTTACTCTGATGCTTTTAGCTAAAATCTAGCGGAAACAATTGCCTTCAGAAGTCATCTAATTAGTAAATAGAGTCCAACTGTGTGTAATTTAATCTCAGTATAAATACAGCTGTTCTGTGAAGCCCTCAGAAATTTGTTGAAAGAAAGCCATAAGAAGTCCTGTTTGCAGTTTGTAAGAAGCCATGTGGGGGGACACAGAAAACATGTGGAAGAAGGTGCTCTGGTCACATAAGACCAATATTTAACTCTTTGGCCTAAAAGCAAAACTCTATATGTGGCAGAAAACGAACACTGCGCATAACCCTGAACACACCATCCCCACCATGAAACATGGTGGTGGCAGCGTCATGTTGTGGGCATACTTTTCTTCAGCAGGGACATGGAAGCTGGTCAGAGTTGATGGGAAGATGGATGGAGCCAAATCTTAGAAGAAAACCTGTTAGACTCTGCAAAATACTTGAGACTGGGGTGGAGCCAGAGCTACAATTGAATGGTTTAGAGCATGGGTCTTCAAACTACGGCCCTCCAGTTGTTCAGGAACTACAATTCCCATAATGCCTAGTCATGTCTGTGAATGTCAGTGTGTTACAATGCCTCATGGGATGTGTAGTTCTACAACATCTGGAGGGCCGTAGTTTGAGGATCCCTGGTTTAGAGCAAAGCATATTCATGTGTTAGAATGGCCCAGTCAAAGTCCAGACCTAAATCCAATTGAGAATCTGTGGCAAGACTTTAAAAATTGCTGTTCACAGACGCTCTCCATCCAATCTGTAAGAGCTTGCAAAAAACATTTCACTCTCCAGATGTGCAAAGCTGGTAGAGACATACCTACAAAGAGTTGCAGCTGTAATTGCAGCAATAGGTGATTTTACTAGTATTGACTCAGGGGGGCTGAATTAAAATGCACTCCACACTTGTCAGGTATTTATTTGTAAAAAAAATTGAAAACTATTCATCATTTTTCTTCCACTTCACAATTATGTGCCACATAAAATCCCAATAAAATACATTTACAGTTTTTATTTTCAACATTACAAAATGTTGAACATTTCAAGGGGTCTGAATACCTTTTCAAGGCACTGTATATGGCGTTAAACTTGCAGTAACAGAATGAAATATATGGCGTTAAACTTGCAGTAACTGAATGAAATATATGGCGTTAAACTTGCAGTAACGCAATGAAATGTACATAAAGCTAATGGTCAGCAAGTTACGTACACTCACACTTGAAGTTCCACCACTGCGCCTCTAGAATGAATATAACTTAGTAATTTAGCTGCCACTTTAAATAATAAGATAATGTAAACAGTATTTTAACCCCAATCAAAAATGAGAAAAATAGTGGCGCTTAAAGTGAAAAATACATATGCATTAATGAATATACATCCATATGAGTGTGAATAAAGATAGACTTTTTATGATTTTTTTTTTCCATAAACTTCCAATATTAATAAATTTGTGTAGTGTTTTCTTATTTTTTCCACCACACCAATATGTGCAAGTGAGTCCACTCCCTTCAGAAAACACACTCACCAACTTCAAATGCTTTACATTCTCGTGCTTGGCTTAAAAGCTTTCAACCATACAAGAAGGATTAAATAAACTCCAATACCCGGCCATGAACATCAATTAGGATCTCTCCACATGTAAATGATAATAAAGTGCTCCAAAAAGTGTGATAACGTAATAACCAGTTTAATTAAAACAACGTGAAATCTTCAATCATTGCACTCACATCAAATAAGTTCACAGTAAGCAAAATAAAATCACAGCAAATCTTCAAATAGATATCAGCAGCGGTGTATAGTGGTCATGGCGGACCCGAGGTGTGCAGACAACAATTCGCTCTCACCTGTCCCTGGCTCTGAACAGTCCACTTCCTAGTCCAGTGTGCAGAGTCAAATGTTACAAGTGATTGCTGTACAGCCACGCCCTAACATGTTTCGTCATACCGACTTGATTACCATTTGATACTGACTCATCTGCTGCTCAGGCTCCACCATATTTAGGGGTTAACCCAGCCACCCTGCCAGTGCCTTCTGCCTGAGGATTGACCAGATTCCCTCAAGTATGCAGATCGGGACCTCCTACCAACTTCCAGAAGTTTCTCCAAGCTTCTAAAAGCAGGGGGGGGGTACCAAAGACCTGTGCTGTACAGCCCCCCAGCCTCACCTGGAGTAACCTAACCCAATTACAGACTCACACAAAATAAATTTACATACACTAGTTACACACTGCAGGGTGCTATAGATATATAACTTACCCATAAGGGTACCTGTCAGAAGGGGCATGCCAGCATCCAAGATGGTGACCGTTGAAGATGGCCTGGAACTTCAGCTCTTGCCAGAACGCCGCTGGTGCGCATGCGTGTGCCCGTGTGTGCACGCATGCACATGTGCACGTGTGTGCGCTCCGCAGCGTGCACCTCGTGACAGCTTTGGCGCCAGACAGGCTATTTAAACTGGGTCAGTACCCAGACTCAGATGCTGTCTGCTCTACAGCGTCCCATGTGTTCTGTTCCCCAGTATCTGATACCTGTTATCTGATCCGGCTTGTCCTTGACGCTCCTGCTTTCTGCCTGCAACCGATCAGGCCTGTTTTGACTTTGCATCTGCCTGCTCCTTCTGCTACCTCGCTGCCAGCCTAATACCGACCCGGCCTGTACCCTAACTCCGCTCCAGCCTACGCTTCTGTTCCTGATTCGTCCGCCAGTGTATGACCCGGCCTGCCCGCACCTGCTACCTCTCCAGCCATTCAGAGTCCAGCTGAGCATCCACTTCACCTGCAGCTACATCTGCTCTTCTGTCTGTGGTGTTCCTGTACCAAGCCAGTTCCTGCTATCTGCTGACTGCTGCTCCTGGTCTTCTCCTGTACCGGTGTTCCTTCGCAGTCTCTTCAGGGGTTCCAGTCCAGCCAGGCACTCGTGCGACTCTGCACTCTTGCGCCTCCTGTCTGCTCTACCAGGGGCCTTGAGTAAGAGGTGTAAGAGAGGCCGTCCTCTGCATATCAGGCTCTCTGCCAGGTACGTGACAGTACCACAAAGACTGCATACTATTGCTTTTTTTTTATGTCATGTATAGAAACCTTTTATTTGTACACTTTAGATTACAAATAATACAAAATGAAGGGAACAACAGCCTTTCTCAACCTTGTAGTGGCAAAAGGGAACTCTGGACATCTTTTTAAGATATAAAGTATGTAGATGATTTTGATCACATTTAGTACATCTTTAACATTTTTTTATCTATGAACATGCTAGTTTTTCAAACTTTTGGCCAGATGGACCCTGAAACTAGTCCTACCCGCATTATAGCATTCATGTGCATATCATTATCATGACAATGAAAAAAGTATGCTTGCCAAGCTATTTTTGCGTTATGATAAAAACACCAATATATTCCAAACACATTTAACATTTCCTGCTTTTCGCTTTCTATTTATTAATTGCATATTTATTTTGCGGGTTACTTACGCAGAAGGCAGATGTAGTGACTGTTCCAAAGTACGCTGACAGATTTTGTTGATGATCGCTGAAGGAAGTGGGTGGAATTTATCACCATTGTTTAAAACTTTTTCATCAGAACGAGGTATACATTTTTCTTTCCTATGATCTAAATCGCAGCTCATAATGCAGATGAGAAAATGTATTACATTATAAGATGGGAATTATTAGCTCTGCATACATGAAGTCATGAGGATTTTACATTAAATTCCTATTAGTAGACTCCCATGTGAAATGCACACGACTTTAATATGCAGATCCTTGGGCTAATTTCCATACAGGTTCACATCTAATATCTTTATTAAAGGGTTTTTCTATTTCTATAGCATTATATCAAAGCTCCTATTCAAACCCTGATAGTTAGTTAATGCTGAACTTTAGGAAAACTGTAAATACACAATTACATATATAGTTATGCTCATAGGTTTACACACCCTGGCAGAATTTATGATTTCTTGGCCATTTATTATCAAATAAACTGTGTTTACTCTTTTTAAATCATAATGGCAGCAGAAACTACCCAAATGACCCTGATCAAAAGTTTACATACCCTGGTGATTTTAGCCTGATAACATGCACAGTTGACACAAAGAGGTTTAAATGGCTATTAAAGGTAACCATCCTAACATGTGATCTGTTTTCTTGTAATTAGTGTGTGTGTATAATAAGTCAATGAGTTTCTGAACTCCTGACAAACACTTGCATCTTTCATCCAGTGCTGTACTAAAGTTTCTGGATTCTGAGTCATTGTGAAAGCAAAAGAAATGTCAAAGGATCTGTGGAAAAAGGTAGTTGAACTGTATAAAACAGGAATGGGATATAAAAGATATCCAAGGAATAGAGAATGTCAATCAGCAGTGTTCAAACTCTAATCAAGAAGTGGAAAATGTCGCCGGTCCCCTGGCCTAGAGGCTTGGAGCTGTGGCCGTTTGGTCACAGCCGTGATACTTTTCTCTGCTCACCATGGCCACCACTCCGATAGTGACTTGGAACATTCATGGTGTACACGATCCGTTGGAATGCACTATGGTTAGATCTTGTTTGAAAAAGTTCCTCCCTGCAGTTATGGGACTTCAGGTGACTCACCTCACGAAGGACATGGTTGGCTGCCTCAGGTTTTCCTGGGTGGGCAAGGCATACCACTTCACCCACACCTCCTATTCCCGGGGGGTGAGTGTGCTGGTACACAAGTCCTTGCCCTACCAGGAAATAGATGCTGCAGTGGACCCCCTTGGGAGATATGTCTTTACTGTAACATTGATGATTGCTTTTGTGTATGTACCCCCTCCCTTTTCTAGAGAGGCCATACAGATTCTCCTAGATATCCTACAACCAAGCAGTTCTCCTGTTTCTCAAAAACCTGTGGGTCACTGTCTCGCATAGACTTATGTGTGGGGTACCCGCAGCTTCTCCCTATGGTCCCCAAGGTGGAGTACTTCCCCAGGGGGGTGTTTGACCACTCCCCGTTGGTGGCTTACCTAGTTAACCGCCCGGTGTCCTCCCTTCCCAGGGCCCCGTGGAAAATGAATACCCTTTGGCTAAAGCTTTTTACGTCCCATGACCATGTAGTGAGCCAGATAGAACAGTATTTCCTGGACAACCGGGGGTGCGCTGATTTAAAGGTGGGCTGGGATGCCTTCAAGGCCTGTCTGAGGGGCACTTTTATATCTGAAATCACAGCCATTAAACACAATTTGTCTGCCCTCTTGGAGCAGGTTAGGGACCAGGTGAAACAGTTGGAACTTACATTTGTCCTGGACCCGATGGATTCCGCGAGGGAGGCATGGACATCGGGCCAGGATTCCCTAGATCGGTTGAGAACCTCCGCCGTGGAAAAAAAGCGGTTCTTTACCAAACAGGCCTATTATGAGGAGGATGAGGAGGGTGAGAAGACTGGCAGACTTTTGACTAGAACAGCCAGGTCTCAGCAGGCGTCCCCAGCCAACCTGAGGCGATTATCCTTAAACATGCAGACCCCTTCGGATTCTGTCGGCCACAGGGCACTGTTGTCTTTTGATGCCAACAAGGCATTCAACAGTGTTGGCTGGCGGTATCTCTGGGCTGTGCTGGCTAAGTTCGGGTTCGGGCCCAATTTCATGAGATGGGTGAGATTACTGTATGCGGCACCACAGGATGTCGCATGGTTTTGCACTGGGCAGGGGGACTAGGCAGGGGTGCCCCCTGTCCCCTCTGCTCTTTGCCCTGGCCTTTGAGCCCCTGGCAGCTCAGGTGAGGAGCTGCCCACTGATTAAGGGCTTTGGCTATGGTAAATTATGCTATATTTAGACGACATGCTCCTCTTTTTAGAGAATGCAGATGACTCCCTGGTCCAGGTTATGTCCCTCATCACGGACTTTGGCCGCTTTTCAGGCCTCACTATTAACTGGTCGAAATTAGCTTTAATGTTCCTAGACGGGGGCCCTGGGCTGGATGGTGGGCCTTTGTGCCCAGTCCCGGTAGTGTCCTCTTTCAAGTATCTGGGAGTGCAGGTGTCCCCTAAGGTAACCGATTTTTGCCAACTAAACATCTATGCCCTCCTGACCCGGTTTAGAGATAAAATACAGATCTGGAATATGTTACAGATGTCCCTGGCGGGTAAGACAAACCTTATTAAGATGATTTTAATGCTGCAGCTGTTGTATCTCCTCCACAACACACCTGTCGTTATTATGCTTAAAATATTCAACTCTCTTTTTAGGCAACTGCTGTGGCACACCAAACCCCCTAGGATTAAACTAGAGCAATTACAACGTCCGAAGGAGGGGGGGGCCTTTCCCTACCCAACCCTTGGATATATTACTTGGCTGCACAGTTGCAGCACCTGATAGGTGCTATGACTCCCTCGCCGGCGGGTTCATCGGCCAGGCTCTTGTTACTGGGATCAGGAGCTAATGCGATACCTGAAGGGCTGGAGGCTCAACAGTTTCAAAAACCTAACAAACACATGCCCAGCTACTCACTCCTTCAGAAGGTGTGAAATAAGGCGAGGCAGCTCCAGAAGGTGTCAGGATTCACAGTGTATAGCCCTCTATGGGGCAACATACTTACACTGAGCTTGCCAAGATTAAGCAGGGACCCAAGTGGCGCCCTATGGGTATTACGCACCTCAATAGAACACAAAATCCTTCTGCGCTCTGGTGTATCGCCAAACTGGGTATGACAGTATAGTCTAACGGTAAGGTCTGAAGTCTTGCAGCCCTCCACAGAACAAAGGGTGTTCATATGGCTAAAATGAAAAAGAAAGGAGGGCGCACCGACCTTGTGCATTACCACTTAAACATTTTAATAAACAAGATAAAAAGCAATGGTCCTACTCACAAAACAATCAAAAGTGAACGCTTTTCAAACAGCTGAAACTGGACCTCACAGCACCTGCCAGTCATACCCTTGACATCAAAGTGGCTGACGCGTTTCTGGGGCGTACCCCCTCCTTCAAAGCCTAGGTGGTCCGTGAGTAGGACCATTGCTTTTTATCTTGTTTATTAAAATCTTTAAGTGGTAATACACAAGGTTGGTGCGCCCTCCTTTCTTTTCTTTTTCTTCTTATTACGCACCTCAGGCATGTATTCCATAATGGTGCCTTGCTCTCGTTTGATGCGCTTCGGTCTAAATACGCGTTGCCATCTAACATGCTATTTTACTACCTGCAATTGCAGCATGCAGTTAGAGCCCATGGAGCGGCGATTTAGTGAGTTCAGTCCCCCACCCCGGTATTCAATATACTGCAGGTCGCATCTGACACCAAGGAGATCATATCTCAGTGCTATAACATGCTGCTGTCCTCGTTTCTGGAGGGGCATCCCATGAAGGTAGTGGGTCACTGGGAGGCCGATGTTGGTCCCATTGCAGGAGAGATGTGGGAGGAGGCACTTCAGGCTGTCAATACCTGTGCACTTAATGTGTCGCAGAAGGTTTCACAATCATATATTTTGTTGAGAGTACACTTTACCCCTGTGAAACTGTTTAAAATGGGTAGGGCACCTGACCCACTGTGTGGCAGGTGCAGGACAGTGCCTGGAAATCTGATTCACCTGCTCTGGCGTTGCCCCAATCTCCACAGATTCTGGTCGGAGGTGCTGGCTACACTTAATTCGGTGTTCCAGACCAACGTCCCCCTCAATCCCATTTGTTACCTGCTCGGAGTTCTGGAGGGGGTGATACCAGAGGAGGTGACTCGAGTGACATTTGCCAGAGCATTGTTTCAGGCGAGGAAGACCATCCTCGTACATTGGAAATCTGAGGCACTGCCCAAGGTCAAAACATGGATACAGCACATGGGTAACATGCTCCTAATGAAGAAATATATATATCAGCACAGGGGAAATGCAGGCAAATTTGTTAAGCTATGGGATCCCTGGCTGGCCGTGCCTGGCCCAAGCCCCCTGGAACTTGTCTGGATGAGATTGTTAGGGGGGGGGGGGGGTGTGAGGTAGTGTGTAGGGAGGGTATGTGAGCAGACTGTTACAGTTGGTTGTGTTATGTTACACCTATGACACATTGTTGTGCCGTTACAATACCTCAGAATGCTGTACCGTACTTCATGTTTTCATACTCTGTATGTTTTTGTGAGCAATAAAAACCTTTCTGATTCAAAAAAAAATAAGTGAAAATAAGGGGTTCTGTTGAAACCAAACCACGGTCAGGTAGACCAACTGAAATTTCAGTCACAACTGCCAGGAAAATTGTTTGGGATGCAAACAAAAACTCACAAATAACTTTAGGTGAAATACAGGACTCTCTGAAAACATGTGGTGTGGCTGTTTCAAGATGCACAATAAGGAGGCACTTGAAGAAAGATGGGCTGCATGGTCGAGTCACCAGAAGAAAGCCATTACTATGCAAATGCCACAAAGTTTCCCGCTTACAATATGCCAAACAGCACAAAGACACGCCTCAAACCTTCTGGCACAAAGTCATTTGGAGTGATGAGACCAACATTTTACTTTTTGGCCACAACCATAAACACTATGTTTGGAGAGGAGTCAACAAGGCCTATGATGAAAGGTACACCATTCCTACTGTGAAACATGAAGGTGGCAAGATGAATGCAGTATGTTATCAATAAATACTGGAGGAACATTTGTGTTCATCAGCCAGGAAGCTGCGCAAGGGACGTACTTGAACATTCCAACATGACAATGATCCAAAACACAAAGCCAAGTCGACCTGTCATTGGCTACAGCAGAAAAAAGTGAAGGTTCTGAAGTGGCCATTAAGTCTCCTGACCTCAATATCATGGAGACACTCTGGGGAGATCTCAAACGTGCCATTCATGCAAGGCAGCCCAATTAACAGGAACTGGAGGCTTTTTGCCAAGAGGAATGGGCAGCTTTAGCATCTGAGAAGATAAAGAGCCTCATCCACAAATACCACAAAAGACTTCAAGCTGTCATTGATGTTAAAGGGGCCAATACATGATATTAAGAAATGGGTTATGTAAACTTTTGATCAGGGTAATTTGGGTAATTTCTGTTGTGATTATGATTTAAAAAGAGTAAACACAGTTGATTAATAATAAATTGGCTTCAGCCAAAAACTAACCAGGAGTGAAAGAAATGTTTTTGTGTTATCATTCATATTCTCTGAAAAATGGCCAAGAAATCATAAATTCTCACAGGGTATGTAAACTTATGAGCAATACTATATATGGATGCTCTTTTACCAACAGAATTGTACCTTTTCCCAGTTAGTCCTGAGATTTATAAAGCCCTACCAGACATAACAACCAGGTCAGTGACCTAATTTTTCGCTACTGCAGTTAACCACTTCATAACCACGCTATAACCGAAAGATGGCTACATCATGACTTCGTCAGCCCCATCAGTGTCCATCAGTGCTGCCTATCAGTGCCACATATCAGCACCTCCTCATCAGTGCTGCCTGTCCGTGCTCATGGGTGCCGCCTATCAGTTGTCATTAGTTCCACCTATCAGTGCGTATCAATGCCACATGTCACTGCAGCCTATCATTGACCATCAGTGCAGCTTATCCATGACCATCAGTGCAGCCTTATCAACACACATCAGGGAAGGAGACAAATTTGCTAAATTCTATAACAGAAACTAAGAAAAACTGTTTTTTTTTCCCCTACAAATTTTTAGTTGTTTTTCATTTGTTTAGCAAGAAGGAAAAAAACACACTCATGATTTAATACCACAAAAAGAAAGCTCTATTTGTGTGAAAAAAATTATTATAAAGAATATGAGTACAGTGTTGCATGACCGCGCAAAGTGTGACAGCGCTGAAAGCTAAACATTGACCTGGGCAGGAAGGGGATGAAAGTGCTCTGTACTGAAGTGGTTAATCAATACAGCGTGTTCATCCTTTTTCTAAAGCCTGTGACAGGACAAAGATGAAGTAGCAGGAGTCATACTAGATCATATCTCTAACCTCTTTCCTTCTGAAAGCATGTTGCTTGTTAATACATGTGCTTGGAGCAGTAGGGTTGATTTACTAAAGGATAATTGACCATGCACTTTGCAAGTGCAAGGACATCTGCTCCAGGGGAAGCTCTGCTGACTCTCAGCTTCCAATCATGTGAACATTTTTTATTTATTTTTTCCTTGCGTGTGATTGGGAAAGTCATTCTTCATCTCATTCACTAAGTTCTGGAGCAAATGCCCTCGCAGAGCGCAACTGCACTTGAAAAGTGCACAGTCTGTTTGCCTTTATTAAATAACTCCAGTATGTTATAGTTTTGATATTGTCCTCTTCCCCCAGTAGCATCTTTTTTAAAGCGTAAAAACACACTTATTTGCTCCCTTTTGGTCTGTTAAATATACTTTTTTTTTTTTTAATACCTACTCACTAATTGAAAAATACCTGTTAGCAGAAATCTAGAAAGCTTGAGTCATATGGTTTACCTTTGTGAATTACAGAACACCCCTTTCTCCCGCATGTTACGGAAATGAGAAGGATGTGTTTTGTAGGCCTAAGAACCAAAAAGATATATATTGCAGCGTACCAGTCCTTAGATATGGTGGCTGCATTGTTTTTTTTTCCAAGCCTTTCTTTTTTACCTAATGATCCTGCCAGTAATATACTTTCGGTTCTAGGATGACAACACTGCTCCTCCACAGATACAGTCCTGTGTTTAACTCGCCACGGCCACTTGATAAAACCAGGCAATGCCACCTGACAATGCTTTACACAGTGCCATATCTGCAAAGCTGTGCTTCATTGTGTATAGCAAAAAAATCGGGCATGTCACATTCTGCAGGCGGTAGCGTCATATAGGTTAATGGGGCTGTGCCACAGCATTTGGGATTTTAGTGTGAAATTCCTCATCAAACAGGCATGCATGTGTGTGTGCGTGTAGGGCCGATCCTAGGGTCACAGGCGCCTGGGTGCAGAAATATTTCAGGCGCCCCCACATGGGTGTCGTAATTTTAACAACTCCTCCCCTTTACAAATGTTTCTATGGCAATGACTCAACCACAGAGATGCTCCCCCACAAAGTCTTCATTAACCTGGTATCCTTACATGATCTCTTAACAATAAACAAAATACAGGAAGAGAAGCAGGGTACTGGAGGGGGGCCTCTGTGATGGACACAGAGAGGGCTTCTGTTAGAGAGTCTGTTAGCTGTTCGGTGCCCCCACCTCTGCAGGTGCCTGGGTGCAATGCACCCTGTGCACCCTGCCTAGGATCAGCCCTGTGTGTGTGCATACCCCCTCTCCATATCCTGCTAAAGGACAGGTCAATAAATGATGACAATGCACTCCACTATAGATTGTGAGTCAGCAGCTAGGTCCATATGAAAGAAGCCTAAGTGAGTGATGTAACCCTAAAAAAGAAAGTTCATTATTGGAAGGACCATCGGGTAAAAATAATACAGAAAATGTTCTATAAAAAGAAAACTAATATGGTGATCACATCTAAAGACTGGTAAGCTGAAATTCTTTTCTTTTTGGTCAATCTAACCTTTTTATGGGATTTTCATAACAACTAAATACTGGTGTTTCAGTTGTCCTGGACATGCTATGTCTACTGTGCTTCAGACCACTACAGTTTTTCTGGTAACTGCCATTCTTGGGTAAGGATCTGGAAGCTTCACTGTGAAGGGGAAACATATTTTATGCTTTTGAACCAACTGAGCACATTGGGAGATTATGTTCAGCATGTCCCTGTCTGTTGTAAATAAGAAGTGACTAGCATCTGGCATTGTCCCGATCTCCAAGGTCGCTTGTAACACTCAGCTCCCTTAAAAATCCTCACACCCTAATATTCCCCTAAAGGATCTGGTCACAGTAAAACAAAACTACAGAAACATATATATTGCTTGTGTGAGTGAAAAAGCAGAATACGCTAAAAGATTGAGATTGAAGTTGAGGTTAACTGAAAAAAAGCGTCCCCTGAAATAGTGGTATCTGCCATTGTTACGGATATAACTAACTGTGACAGTCACACATATGTTTCACAGTGAAACAGAACAGAGGGGATGAAGTCTGTAATGGGATAAGGTAAACCTTTCCAGAAGTGAGGGGCCCTGGATCAGCCAGATTCTTAATGAGACTCAAGGATAGCTAACAGATGTCTGGAGGGTGATCAGAGTGTTAGGGGGAGACTGGTGGGAAGAGTAGTTCAGTTTGGTACGGACAGAGCTGTATCTTACTGATATATTGCTATATTCAGGAGGATCCTGATGATTAGGGTCATACAGAGTTTGATTACTGAGTCAGCACTGACCCTCTCTACATCCATCTCTTCTGCTTTTAATTCAACACTATACAGACAAGTCTTTAATCTAAGTAACAGATTTCCAGCAAGTGTTGATAGTGCTTTGACAGTGCTGCCCACATCCAGATTTAATGTTTGAGTCCAATATAAAAAATTATAGTTGAAACTATTGCCAACATAGGTACATGCCCCCCAGCTTCCCAAAATGCAGTGTTTAGTGCCTTAGGGCTATTAGGCCGAGCACTATCACATGATGAGGGTGTGTCTATACCTATGCAAATACTGGCTTTCAGAAAACTGAACATTAGCCAGTAGATGGCAGTGTTTATATATTTGTAGCTGCATCCATAGTATGCTCTATGTCGATTCTCTGAATAATCAAGTTCCTGTTTCCTATCTGCAGTTAAGCAGCAGACAAGTCCATGTGGACTGTGCCCTGGCTGTTTGTTCTGTAGGGCTATATACAGAATTTCTAACAGGTTATGGGCCCAGACACCCACCCAGAGAAAAGCTGAGAACCCTGTCATAACCCAGTCTTCGTATGCTACAACAGATAAGTGCAGATTCAGCATAAGTGCAGATTCCAACAGAAAGAAGACTGCAAACTATGACTTAGGCCCCGTAACACACGAGCAAATAGATTTGTTCAAATCGGTCGGACCGACCGACCGATTTTAACAAATCTGTCTGCTGGCCGTTTCGGTTTGATCGCTGTACACACGATCAAACCAAAATCCCCGCCAGCAGACGGCGCGGTGACGTGGCGGTGATGTTGACGCCGCCACGTCACTGCACCAGGAAGTAAATTACTTCCGTGCATGCGTCGAATCCATTCGACGCATGTGCCAGAAGATATGTCTGCTGGTTAGCGTACTAACCAGCAGACATATCAGGCGGACGGATTCCCAGCCGACAGATTTTAAAGCATGCTTTAAAATCTGTCGGCTGGCCAAATCCGTCTGCTCGCCCGTACACACGATCGAATCTGTCTGCTGGGAGGGTCGGGCCGACCGTTTCCAGCAGATAGATTTGATCATGTGTTCGCGGCCTAAGACTGTAACTATGTGTAACTAAGAATAAAAGAAAATCACCAACAACACAGCTGCAACAAAGCTTTCATTTGGAAATCTAACAAACCAGAACTACCAGTCCTGGAAATTCAACATGAAAATTCAGCTAATAAGAGAAGGTATGTGGAAATGTATAAATTAAGTCAGGCCAGAACACCTTTCAGATGAGTGGCTAGAGAAAGACCAAAAAGCTCAGAGCACAATATTGCCCTCTTAGCATAGAAGATGATCAAATCATACATATGGTGCAAGTGCTAAACTGCTAATGAAATATGTGGGATGCATCACAAAAGGTGCACGAAAGAGCTAATCTCAACAATAAACTGTATTTGTTTAGAAAGCTATGCCAAATCAAGCTGATAAAAGGCCAGTGTATGCAGGATTACAAAAGGTACACCTTGAAAATGGTTGAATGCCTGAGAGGTAGAGGAGAAGAAATAAAAGTGTTTTATGTCACAGCACTATTACTAAGTAGTTTAACAGAAAGTCTTAAAATTCTTGACACAGCATTTGATACATGTCCAGATGATGAATTGACACTGGAATATGAAACAAAAAAAGCTGCTTCAGGTGAGTGAGTGTCTGATTAATCCCCACACACACTGGAATATGTTAAGGGCAGGCTTGTGGATGAATATAAGTTGAAGGCCTCTTACACATGACCGAGGAACTCATCGGGCGAAACACATCGTTTTCCTCATTGAGTTCCTTGTTAGGCTTGTCAAGGAACTCGACAAGCTTGCTTTGCGTACACACTGTCAAGACCAAATCTCCTTGTTCTCAAATGCGGTGACTTCAACACATACGAAGGCAGGGGAAGTTCGATTCCACTGGCACAACCCTTGGGGCTGCTTTTGCTAATCTCATGTTACTGCGTGTTAGGAAAAACTTTGGTAAGAGACATTTGCACTTTTCAGTCTGTTACAGCGTGACAAATGTGCTATTTCTATTACAAACGCTACTTTTACTGAAGGTGCACAGGTTTCTTAGCATACACACGCTCGAGTTTCTCGTCGAAAAGCAGCCCGACAAGCCAATTTGTACTCACATCGAGGAGAAAGAGAACTTGCTCTCTTTTTTGCTCGTCGAGTTCCTCGACAGTTTACTCGATGAAAAACGTACACACGACCGGTTTCCTCGGCAAAAAAGCTCTCCCACCGAGTTTCTTGATGGACCGGACGTTTGTACGAGGCCTTAAACAGAAAGCATTAAAAATGACAGTGCTTCTGTAGCAAAGTCTGCTTTAAGGATGAAAAATAGGAGTAAAATTAGTAACATGCAACAAGAAACACTTGTTTTCTGTGAATGTTTTGTGTGCAAGAAAACTAGGTAATTTAAAAGCACATTGAAGAATCTGAAACGCTAGAATGCAAAAACAAACTAAACTACAAAAGACCAAAAGTGAGAAGGAAGAAAAATATTTTACTTTAGATAATGAATATATTTGTCAATCCAAAAAGTTGCACCTCATCTTTGCAGACATGGTGTGTTGGTCAGAAGCTCCGAATCCCATGACAAATTACAGAAATTTCTTTATTCACCTTGGCCAGAGTAAAACAGAAAATAATCACCACAGCTTATGGGCAAATATGGAATTTAGAAGGGATAGGAGACAGTTACTTTACCAGAAAGATACATGTGAAAAACATCCTCTCTGCTCTGCTCTTGAAACTAATCTTTTGTCAGTGAAGAAGCTCACAAAACTAGGCAATGTACTGACCTTCCAAGATTACAGTTGTGCCACCACAAAAGGAGATATCTTACTTGCAAATGCTAAAATTACAGATCTGTATCAGCTGAATTGCAATGAAGTGGTTAACACTGCCAAGGAGGAAAAACATTCAAACTGCATTCGCACATGGCACAGACGACTTGGTCACAGAAGTCCTGACATAATAAAGAAATTACACTACGTAAGTGGAATAAAAATTAGTCCATGTGATCAAACAATGAAATGCACCAGCTGTATAAAAAGAAAAATTGCAAGAAAAGCCTTTCCACAGCAGAGTAACAGCAGAGCTAAGAAACCTCTGGACGTAATTCATTAAGATCTTTGTGGTCCAAGCGAAAAATTTACTCCTGAAGAGATAAGGGATTTTCTCACTTTTATGGATGATGACTCCATGTATACTACACTATATGGCCACGTACACACGATCAAATGTATCTGCTGGAAACTGTCCGACGGACCATTTCAGCAGACAAATTCAAACGTCGGTATGGGCGGACAGACAGGTTTTTCCAGCAGACAAATTTTAAAGCATGCTTTAAAATCTGTCTGCTGGGAACCTGTCCGTCCGACATGTCTGCTGGTTAGTTCACTAACCAGCGGACATATCTGCCCACACATGCGTCGAATGGATTCGACCCATGCGTGAAAGTTTTTTACTTCCTGATGCGGTGACGTGGCGACGTCAATGTCACCGCCACGTCACCGCGCTGTCTGCCGGCGGGGATTTTGGTTTGATCATGTGTACACGATCAAACCAAAATAGCCCAGCAGACAAATCCGATCAAATCGTTCTGTCAGACCGATTTGATCGGATTTATTTAGTCGTGTGTACGCGGCCTAACTGTTACTCAACACAAGTGAAGTACCAGAGAAACTTGAACAGTATTTAGCTCAAGAAAGCTACAAGTCTGGCAAAATGCTTAGTGAAATGTGCACAAACAATGGAACTGAATATACAGGTGATAACACACAGGCGATTCTCAGAAAGCATGGCATAATATTTTAAACTACTGTACCATACAACCCAGAACAAAATGGGGTTGCAGAATGCATGAATCATACTCTATGTGTGATTGGAAGAACCGTGTCGCTTGATGCAGATATGCTTACCATATACTAGGGGATTTTGACCGCATGCATCCTACCAGGTAGACATGTGCAATTTTTTTCGTTACGAATACGTTTTCCGTCATTATTCGTTATTTTCGTTGATTCGTTAACCTACGAATAAACGAATGGTTTAGCGCAAATAATAACGAATAACGATATTTCCAAAAATAACGAATATGGAAAACTACGAAGATACGAAACTACTAAATGTAAAAGAACAACACAACGAAAGAAAAAAGAAACGAAAACATAGAAATAACGAAAACACCGAACACAAAAAAAAAATCATAATTATGAAAAATAAACGAAAATGGAAACTTACTAATATTTGAAGAACGAAAAGAAAACAACCGAAATGCCGAACAAAGAATAAAAAACGAAAAGCAAAACTAATGAAAAATAAATTATGAATCTTCGGAAAACGGAAATGAAATAATGTAAATTCACTTCCATTAGTACTGTGACCAATAGCCACTCAGCGCTGTCCCTTCCCCTGAAGAGCTTCTTTCTTATGTGGCTCCTTGACCTTGTGTCTTTATCTGTGTTAGTCAATCGCAGTAAATTACGATGTTTTACAAAATTACGACGAGTAGTGTGTCGAATAAACGTAAAATGTATTTTAACAGAATTACGAATGCAATAAAATCTACAAAAGAACGTTGTTATAATCAAATGAAATTAGACACGAAAATACGAATGATCATAAAGCAACGAAGATTTATTTCTTACGAAAATACAAACGCGGCATTATGGAAAATATAATGTAAATACGAATATCAAAACAACGAAAAATAAACCAACGTAAAAACGAATAAACGAATAAATTCATTGTAAAAATACGAACGAGGCAGAATACAACATTTAACGAAAATACTAATCTCGAATCAACGAAAAATAAACTAACATAAAAAAACGGAAACGGAAAAAAAAGTGTTACGAAAATACTAAAGAGTACGAATACGATAACTAACGTCTTACGAAATTACGACTCATTACGAATCACGATAAACGAACAGAAACGAAACAGAAATAAACGAAAATTTTTGTTGTGCACATGTCTACTACCAGGAAAATAATATGGAGAAAAGTCCATATGAACTGTAGAATGGAAAAGCCCCAAATTTGAAGCATCTAAACCAGCCCTCAAAATTTCCACTCGCCTACTAGCATTTGGCGAGTGGATTTCAGCTGGGGGTGAGTGATGACAGGGCTGCATGACCAATCTCCCTCCAATCTGTGCCTACACTTAGAGTCCTGATGAGATTGGCGGCCGAAGAGGAAAGGTGCATGCTCGGGAAAAGTAGTCTGGTGAGCCGCGCACAGGCAGAGCAGTACACAGGTGCTCTCCTTACAATTCTCATTAAGCCATTGGACCTAACAGTATGACCTCTCTGAGCCTGCCCCCTCCCCCGACCAATGTAGCTGGAGAGCAGGGAGCAGGAAGTAATGAGTGAGGTGGAGGATTGCGAAAATTACCACTCCGGTGCAGTGCTCACTAAAAGTTGCCCTGACATGAGAGCGGCAGCCTTCCAGTTTGTGCAGTTTTCTTCTCCCTGTGCTCTATGTAAGTGTCCAGCAGTTCAGCCTGAGCACTGTGAACAGACTGGTCTCAATGTGTGCTGTGCGGTGTCAGTGTGCGCTGTGCTATGCCGTCAATGGCTGTGCAGTTGTGTGGATCTCAGCGCTGGATTATACTCCCTCCAGCTGTGCTGCAGCTCCTCTTCTCACTGCCAGCCTGAATAAAAGGGCAAAGTGGGGACATGCAAACGTGGAGCCGCACACACAGGCTCCTGATGATGAGATGAATGGGAGAGAGAGAGAGAGAGAGAGAGAGAGGATGGATGGGAGTTGCAGAGGAGACAGCAAGAGAATGGGGAAGAGACCCAGTTCTAGTGCCCTGTCCCTCTGGTCTGCCACCAGTGCCCTGTCCCTCTGGTCTGCCCCCTGTCCCTCTGGTCTGCCCCCAGTGCCCTGTCCCTCTGGTCTGCCCCCATGCCCTGTCCCAATTTGTTAAAGTTGTTGTTGGTAATATTTAATTGTGTAACTTGATTCTGCATAAAACACATTTAACAGTGTCATTTCATGAGATAATCTACGAGGGCACGTTTACAGGTGCAATTGGGCGCAGGGCAGTGTATGAATTAGGTGGGGCAACTGGTGGCGAGTAACTCTTGAGGCCTGGCTAGTAGCTCAGGGCTTGAAATTTTGAGCCCTGATCTAAACATTTTGGAAACAACGTCTATGTGCACATCCAAAAAGAAAAACATACAAAATGGCATACTTGTGCAAAGGACGGTGTACTTGTAGGGTACAGTGAATCCCATGGATACAGAATTCTACACCAAGACGCAAACAAGGTAACTATCAGTAGAAGTGTAATTTTCGATTCAATTTCAGTGTGTTCAAACTCTCATGAACTAACACAAACAATTCAAACTGAGGAAAATTCCCCATCAGTGTCACATGAAGATAAGCAACAAAGTAACTCAGAAAAAGAAATGAATGCACACGATCCAAACAATGTAAAAGAAGAAACCAGGCCACAATCAGGAAATTCACCGGGAGCAAAAAAAGCTTGCCAGCCAAATGTCTGTCCTATGTTGCTCGCGTAGCATTTAAATCAGAGACAGAATCATGTGATGAGATGCAAAGAAGTTTGGACACTAACAAGAAACAGATATATATAACGGAGATCCGAAATTAGACCAATATAAGTAATAGTTATTGAGTGGGGGTGTTGGAATACAAAATTGTATTTTGTGCAAAAACGACATTAGCCAGCAGTGTTTATATGTTTGTAGCTGCATCTATGTTATGCTCTATGCCTTTTCTCTGAATAATACAGTTCCTGTTTCCTGTCTGCAGTTAAGCTTCAGATAAGCCCATGTGGACGGTGCACTGTCTGTTTGTTCTGTAGGGCTATACACAGCATTTCTAACACTAATAATTATTATATATCTACAGCCCCCAGTATGTTTGCCTGATGGTCAACAGGAAAAATGCTCCTCACATTTTTCTAGTCAGAAGGAAAATTCCTCCTTAAGGCTGGATTCACCCTGTTGTGCGGAGTGGCTCGCAGCAGGGGTCCCATGTGTTCTTCGTTTTGGGCAAGAATCAGGCCCAAATTTTTGGCTGGATGTGGACCTAAAAACAGACCAGAAGATGCACAGGAGTCTTCTGCAAGCCGCTCCACAGCCGTCCCATAGCTGTGTGAACCGGCTTCATTGAGAGCTAGTCACAGTCTCCTGATATGAGAATTAGATGCAGGAAAACCCGTATCCAGTTCCCACTAGTGTGAACCCAGCCTAAAGAAAGCTAAAAAGATCATTGGTGTCAGTGGTTACTTATCTGAGAGATGGAAATTGAGAATAGATCATGGAACCCCTAGCAACAACTGGAGAAATCCCAGGGTTCCACTGAATCCTGGTTTAGAATGGCTGGTATAAGATACGCTCTTCCACAGGCTCTACCTGGTCACTAAAAACTATATCAGGGAGAATCTCTGCACACTCTGCCTGCGGACAGTTAGCTGGTAAGAGGCGCAAAACAGAAACTACCCATTATATGTCTAAATGTATCTATCTATCTATCTATCTATCTATCTATCTATCTATCTATCTATCTATCTATCTATCTATCTATCTATCTATCTATCTATCTCTCTATCTCTCTATCTGTCTCTCTTTCATATCTACCATATGTCACCCTGTCTTTGCCTTTACATACTATTTAACATTGGCTGGTACATCAAACAGCCTTGCTGTTCACATTAAAGTGACACAAGACGGCTGCTTTCTTGACAGACCCCCATGTGTGCTCCTAAGAACAGCACGCCTAACTTAAATGTCTTATTTGAAGGCTGGAAGAAAGCGCTTTGTTATAAAATCACTAATGCTGCTTGCTTGGGTGGCTCAGAATTCCCAGCGTACATGTAATTATCCAGAACGGTAAAGGCATTCTTCGAATATGGTGCATTATATCACATACTTACCTTTTTACAAGCCCTCAAAGAGCTAATACATAGCTTATTTATGTTGTTTTGCAGCTATACGTTCTGTTGAGTTTGAGAAGGGGAATGTGGGTGGCAGAAGAACCACTCAAGAGTCTCTCCATAGTTAAACCGTGATCATGTGAAACGTTTACTTGAATTCATGTATTTTTAATGTGCTATTTCATCTCCAGGTCATTTTCTGAAATATTTGTGTAGCATCAACACAATATAGATATCCTAGCAACAATTGCATTTTTTTTTTTTTTTTTTTTGATGGGTTCCTACTTTCACCTGTTCTGTCTGACATGTGCTTATTATCATTATTTTTAACTTGCAAGTTTTTATTGCCATTTTTCTGTTCCTTCTGTAGTGCATGGCTTGTCACTACTGTCACTGGGTATGTGCACACCTGACAGTTACCGAAGCACGGTCAACTGCAGTTTGTTTTTCAATTGCAGCATAGCTAAAGCAAAAGCAATAAGGTTTAGAATTGCAGCTTACCAGTCCTTAGATGTAGTGACTGAATTAGTTTTCCTTCTTCAGGCTTTTTTCCTTTTTTTTTCAGATTTTTAACCACTTCGTACCCACGCCAATTTTGACACTTTGCTCCTACATGTGAAAAATCTCCTTTTTATTATGCTAGAAAATGATTTAGAATAAACATTATTTTTTTTGCAGAGGCTAGGGGGTGAGTAGGGGGTACCCCTACTCTTTCACCCAAAAAAAAATGTAGTGTAAAAAATGACAGATGTATGCTCGGCCAATGATGTAACAAGGGGGCGGGGCCACCCAATTACATCAGTGGGCAACCCTGCTGATTATATATTTAAGAATTGTCAGATGGCAGAGCTGTCAGGCGGCGTACACACGAGGGGATATGTCCGCTGAAAACGGTCCGATGGACCGTTTCAGCAGACATCTCCGCTCGTGTGTATGGGCTAGCGGACAGATTTCTCCACCCGACAGATTTCAAAGCAAGCTTTGAAATCTATCCGGTGGAATCTGTCCGCCCGACATGTCTGCTGGTTAGTACACTTACCAGCAGACATGTCGGCCCCCATCGCCGCCGCGCCGCTGCCGAATGGATTCGGCGCCTATGTGCGGAAGTGTTTTACTTCCTGGTGCGGTGACGTGGCGGTGACGCGGCGGCGTCAACGTCACCGCCGCGTCACCGCGCCGTCCGGCGGCGGGGAATTTGATCCGATGGTGTGTACACGCCATCGGATCAAACTCCCGATCGGACATATCCGATGGAAATGGTCCGCGGACCGTTTTCATCGGATATGTCCGATCGTCTGTACGCCGCCTCAGACAGCAGAAACCTTCAGTGGGAGTAAGCGTTTTTTCCCTTTTTTTTCCGGTCAGCGGTGGCGGCGAACATTATGATTGATGATAGATCTACATTGGGGAACATTGTTTTTTATTTTTGTTTCTTAGCTCAAGGAATTAAAAAAATTGCCTATTGTAATTTTTTACACTACACTTTTTTTTCGGTGAATGAGTAGGGCTATTATGTACTATATATCCCTACTAATTCACATGGGGGGTAGGATCTGGGGGGCCCCTTGTTGAAGGGGGCTTTCAGATTCTGATAAGCCCCCCACCTGCAGACCGTCACAACCACCAGCTAGGGTTGTGGGGAAGAGGCCCTTGTGAATCAATATAGGAACAAGGTGCTTTGGGTGGCACGCCTGCCCCAAAAAGCACCCTCCAATGTAGAGGCCATGTGGCCTGGTATGATTCGAGGGGAGGCGCTTGATCGTCCCCTCCCTTTCCTGACTTGCCAGGTTGCATGCACAGATAGGGTCTGGTATGGATTTTATGGGGGGGGCCCACCGCACCCCACCCCACCCCATTTTTAAAATACATTTTGGTGTGGGGTACCCCTTAAAATCCATATCAGACCCGAAGGACTCTCCTAAACACCACATTTATGCTCATCAAGCATGTTTTTACCTAAATCTCCACTATAAAATGCACTTGTGATGTTTTTTTAATTCAGCTTGAAAACGCTCCTCTGCAAATATGCCTGTAAATGCCTAAATGTGCATGGACAAATAGGCTAATGTAGATTTGCTTTTGCAGGCTGAAGAAAAAACGCAAAAGCCTGTATGAATATAATTTTTTATGCCCAGTATGCATGAAACCTAAGACTTGGATTAGGACTTGTCACTAGAGGTAAAATTTGGAATAGGTTTAAAGTGAAGTTCCACCCAAAAATTTAACTTCCGCTGTCCGGATTCCTCCCCCCCCTCCAGTGTCACATTTGGCACCTTTCAGGGGGGAGCAGATACCTGTCTAATCGCCACAGTATTTGTGGCAATCTACACCATGTCCGGCTGAATGCACAGCGTGATTCGCACATGCACAGTAGGAAACCAGGCTGTGAAGCCGCAAAGCATCTCCACCTGGAGCCGAGGGACGGGTCGGCGTCAGGTGAGGACATGGCGGGCCCTGGACAGGAAAGTGTCCTTATTTTAAAAGTCAACAGCTGCAGTATTTGTAGCTGCTGAATTTTTTAGGCGGAACTCCGCTTTAAGTTAGAGTTACAGGTAGGTTTTGAACTAAAGTACCAATAGTATCTAGCGGTACCCCCTCAGGAGCTGCTGATTGATTTGGGATCGGCGTATTAAGTTACCCTTGTGTGTTGTCTCGGGGTGATTGCAGTGAGCAGAGAAATAAGAGAATGTCCAAACCTGCTCTCAGTAGAAGAACAGTTCGTCGCCACTCTAGCCCGAGTGGGTGAAGTGCCTCCGGACAGACTTCTGCCACAAGCCTGGCAGCCGGAACGTCACTTAAGGTTGCTGGGAGGAACAAGTCTCTCTCACTGACTTGGCTCTAGTAGAATTTAGCGTTTTAGATGAAGACCTCTGCCACAGGCTCAATGTTAGACTGTAGAGCGAATCCTCCCAGAAAGTTCTCTTTTAGTAGGGGTCACCAGCTGACAGTCTATGGTTATCTGTCAGTTCCCGGCGACCAGATCCCCGATGGTTTGTTCAAGCCCTTTTGGATCACCTGCCTCCTGGTTCTCCTCAAGCCGATCCCCCACTGAACAGCATACAGCTTAGGATCTCTTCAATAGAAGTGGTCCCCCAGCAAGTCGCTAGGGCCCCTTTCAGCATCAGCAGGGAACTCTGCGTAGCATGCGACCCCGGCCTGGTAGGCTATGTCGCCGGGGTTCGTTGGGTACGCACACCCTAAAGGTGGTTGCCGCACCTGGAGCCTGGAACCCGCGAAGCACCTCGAAAAATGGAATCTGCCTCAGATATACCCCTCCCCAGCATGCTCCGTAAGGGAAAACTCCTCCAATTGGCTGCTGGGAAAAAGTGGCTCTGCCTGAATCCCTCTGGCGCCACCTGCCACCCAGAGATGGAACTACATCTCTGGAGTACAGAATGACCCACAGGATAATTCAGGACTGACAGCAGCCCAATTTAGAAAAATTAGGAGTGGGAGCAACATAACTCTCCCACTCTCCCACTAACTTTAGCGTAGCGCCTTTTCTGAAAGAAAGGGGGTGCTACAAGTACATGATGGGATGCTGTTCCTCTCTTTTCTCCACCCCTAGAAACAATCAGTCTTCAATCGTCCTCTAAGTTTAGCCTACGTTTGTTCTGCCTCCATCCTCCCCTCTGCTTCTCTGGCCATCATCAGCTTTCACTTTGCCTAGTGTTTCATAGGGCCATTGTCAACTTTCATCTGACTCTTCTTTTTCTGACACTCTCCCTCCCTCACCCAGGTTTGATCACCTGCAGATCTACTCCCTCTCCCATTGTTCCATAGCTGGCCCTTTTTTCTTTCTCTTCTCAACCGTCCACCCTTTTTAAACTTTGAGTTTTGTCTCTTCTTTGTATGCCAGGCCTGTGATTAGCTGCCATTCGGCCCCGGGCCCCTCTTTCTTCACAACCAGAGTCCATCCTGCTTCCCTTTTAATGTCTCCATTCTTCCTTGGACTGTGGCCATAAGCTACAAGTGAGATGGTGCTCTTAATTAATACGTGGCCCAATAAAATATTGCCTCATTAGGCAATAATATATACCGGTGAATTATAAATCACTCAGCGACCTAAAAAACATTTATTCTAAATGAACCCATTCATACTGTCCATTCATATAAACTCAGCAGGCTTCCATATTATCCAAAATTACATGGAATACATTTTCAGTACAGTGTAATTTCCTCACAAAATCAAGCATGTATTCTTTTCCATTCTCCAATAATACAGAAAGGCCCCCAAAATATTGGAATAATAGTGTAATTCTTCCTCCTTTCGATTCAGGTGAGGTCAGTGTGCGCTCATGATTGGCCTAGAGCGTAATCATCTTGATTGCTATACAATTTAAGTATTTTTCCCTCTTTAGTAAAGGTCAGCAGGATTCCCAGTCTTCAGCCATCAGGGAATTAGGAGAAATGTATCAGACGCACTTGATATGGTGATTTGTAAAGCCTAGTGAGGTTAGAAAAGGGTGAGGTGAGCCAGCAGATTAATGTCTTATTGGGATGTCGGACTTGCCAAGCGTGAGCAGTGTGCAGGAGATAGATGAGATGCTTTTCATGATCCCTCATCTTAACTAGCACTGTATGTTTAATTGCTTCATCAGTGAAGAAGTGAAGCATTCAATCCATACAAGCCCTTACATACATCAAAGAAATGTACATGTCTCTTGTACATTACTCACAGCACTTGGAGCATAGAACAGATGGTCAGAGAGGTACAATAATGAAGAGAAACACAACTTGAGATTCCTATTCTTTGAAATCTTGCAATATGACATTGTAAGTGTACATGTGTGTGTATATATGAGTGTATGACTGTTCTGTAGCTCTGTATGTCTTTTAGCTGAACTAAAGATTATATGGAGCTAACAATATTGACCTGAAAATGCTAGTCGCCTGACAGTTCTCTCTTGGCAACAATATGATTCTCTGATTTCACCAGCTCGTTTAACCACTTGCTTACTGGGCACATATACCCCCCTCCTGCCCAGGTGAAATTTCAGCTTTCGGCACTGCGTCGCTTTAACTGACAATTGCGCGGTCGTGCGACGTGGCTCCCAAACAAAATTGATGTCCTTTTTTCCCCACAAGTAGAGCTTTCTTTTGGTGGTATTTTATCGCCTGTGCGGCATTTATTTTTTGCGCTATAAACAAAAAAGAGCGACAATTTTGAAAAAAAAATACAATATTTTTTACTTGTTGCTATAATAAGTATCCCAATTAAAAAAAAAAAAAAAACTTTATTTTTCTCAGTTTAGGGCGATGCGTATTCTTCTACATATTTTTGGTAAAAAAAAAAAAAAAAATCGCAATAAGCGACTGGTTTGCGCAAAAGTTATAGCCCCTACAAAATAGGGGACAGAATTATTAGTTTTTATAATTATTTTTTACTAGAAATGACGGCGATCTGCGATTTTTATTGGGACTGCGACGTTATGACGGACACATTGGACACTTTTGACACATTTTTGGCACCATTCACATTTATACTGCCATCAGTGCTATAAATATGCACTAATTACTGTATAAATGTGACTGGCATTGAAGGGGTTAACACTAGGGGGTGAGGAAGGGGTTAAATGTATTCCCTGCATTGTGTTCTAACTGTGGGGGGAGGGGGGGTGACTGGGGAGGGGATCGATCTGTGTCCCTATGTACAAGGGACACAGATCGGTCCCCTCTCCAGAGACAGGACGCTGTCTCTGTGTAAAACGGCAATGAGAGATGATCTCATATGTTTACATATGAGATCATCTCTCATTTGCCGCACAGATCGCATCGCAAACGGCCACTTTGATTGGCCGTTCACAGCGATCTGTGATTGGCTGTGTCCAAGGGACACGCCCAACACAGAGTTTCCCCGCTGCGCGCTCTGGAGCGTGCGCGGGGAACGTGCTAGTGACAGGCCGTCAATTGACGGCCTGTTGGATATTTAGATCCGCGCTGAAGCCGTCATTCGGGCTATAGCGCGGATCTTAAGTATTTAATGCAGTATAAGGCCCAGATTCACAGAGAGTTGGGTGCACATTACGCCGCCGTAGCGCAAACATCGTACGCTGCGCCGACACAGCGAGGAGAGGCAAGCACTGCATTCAGCAAGCTATTGCTCCCAACGCTGCGTCGGCGCGGCGTAAGTTTCGAAGGCGCAGGACAGTGTAGGTGGAAGTGGGAGTGACCCCATGCAAGTGATGGTCTGAGCATGGTGCAGTATTTTACATCCCGGCGTATTACCGTGATGTTGCCGTGATGTGGACGCATGAAACAGCACCCTTATGCGCATGCTCACAACCACGACGGCACAAATGCCTAAGCTACGCCGGATTACCACGTACGCCATGAACGTAACATACGCCCAATACGCCGGCCTGTGTTCTCTGGTGCAGACCTTTGCATGTCTGTTGACGGGTTGCGCCTCATCCATGATGAATAACTTTATGCCAGACGTACAATTTACGCGCACCTCGCGTAGCATGCGTCGGGCGCAAGTACATTCGTGAATCGCCGCATTTCCCTCATTTGCATGTTTGAATGCCTAATCAATGGGAGCAGCAACATGCGTCCAGGCAAATGTAAGCTACCTCGGCGTAGGCTGGCCAGTTTTTAGGTGTATGTTGTGGGTCTGGCGCACAGATACGCCGGCGCAAATCTGCACTAACAGGCGCACATTTGCACTTACGACGGCGTAAGTGTTTTGTGAATCTGGGCCATAGTGTCTGCTGAGAGTAGTGTGACCACATTTCCAAACTGCCATTCAGGGACACAACCACTCTCTCACCTTCCCCCCCAAAAAGATGAAGGGGAGTGGGGGGAAATGTAGTCTCGGTGGTTGATGGGGAATTTGGCGGTGGGTTATTTGTCAGCTTGCCATCCATAGCCTGCCACCAGATGCAGTGCTGCTGTCACTCCCTCGAGCCACATGCGTAGAAGGAAAAGAGTGGCGTCACTATCTGGAGAGTGTAGATCACACCAGTCCCTGCTGCTTGCCGCTAGGTGCCGGAGAAGGAGGAGGTGCAGAGGTGGGTGGGGACAGCAGTTGACCTCACTGTCTGAGAGCAAATTGTCACTGGTTGCAAGATGCCAGGCAGCGCCAACCCTAGCAACCATGTAGGTAATAGTTAGTAGGGGGTGGCTGTGTCCTCTATTTCATTCTGGGACACTGTATTGTCCCAGAATGAAGGGGCCCGGGACCCAGGACAATCGGGACACGTGGGCTCCCTAGCTGAGAGCCCATCTGCCGTTTGTTTGTACGAATAACCCACCTCCTTAGAAAGATATATTTACCCATATATTTTCCATCACTGCCTCCCTGCTGCAGAAGTCCACCCTGAGTAAACAATGGCATGCCATTTATACTTTTGCTGATGACATTGCGCCAGCATCAGGATTGCTACGCATTTAGAAAAATGTAGCAGCACACTGAATATTTTAGCACCTTCAATAACTGTTTTAGTCCAAACAGACCATAGGAATCCATAGCACAAAGCCTGTTTTTATTTTTTTTATCTCCTGCAGGTAACAGGAAACAAAAGGATGTATATGGACAGCCGCACTCCAAAAAACAATTGAGTTGCCTTTATTGGTAAAATAGGATAAAAGTGCTAAGTAAAACCTCCAATAGGGAGTTTCTAAACAAGCAGTTTTAAGTGTCTGTGTCAAGAGAAAAAGAGGGGGTGAAAAGGCCCACGCTGCTGCAGCAGACAGCTGTCCCCTAATAGATTAGATCAGTCTGGAGAAGTACCTGATACACTGCTTTGTAAAGGTGCCCCCTGTGCTCTTTCATCCAGAGCGATGGCACTCTAATACAGGAGGTGTGTTAGTGGCCAGATCACCAGGTACAAACAAAAGTCTAAAAAAGCTGATGCAGCCACCTCATCTAATGATTGGTAATCTGCGATATACTACATTTTTAGTGGAGGGTTTAATCCCGCTTCAAGCCTTGCTTAGTCTCTGCCAAACTTTAACCACTTCAATACCGCACACCGTCATATGACGTCCACAAAGGGGATCTCCTATCCTGGTTAGACGTCATATGACGTCCTGGGCTTTGTGCGGTTATATTTAAATGATGCCTGCAGCTAGAGGCATCATTCAGATATCATTGTGTTCCGGCGGCGATCCTGCGTACCATAAGAATGATCATAGCGGTGGTTCCCACCGCTTGATCGTTCTTACAGGCGGCGGGAGGGGACATCACCCCCTTCCGCCGACATCCGGTGCTTCTCCAGGCTCCCCCGTGCCATTGGGGGCACGGAGAACGGATCGCCCTGTGCCGGATAGGAAGCATAGAGATGACTGGTGACCAGATGGTCACCAGTCATCTCTATGACCGTCGGAGGCCCTGGCACAATGTGATGACATCACGCCGGGTACCCGTAAATAAACAAAGCTGCAATTGCGGCTAGTAAGCATTAGATCTGTGAATTTTTTTCACAACCTTATGCTTTCCAGCCTGGAGGAGAGATGTGGAGTCTTATTGACCCTGCATCTCTCCTTAAAGAGGACCTGTCACACACTATTCCTATTACAAGGGATGTTTGAACTCATTGTAATAGGAATAAAAGTGATAAAGAAAAAGTAAAAAAAAGTGTAAAAAATAAATAAATAAGTAAAATAATAAATAAATAAATAAAAATTGAAACTCCCCTGTCCCAGGTAGCTTGCGCTCAGAAGCGAACACACACGTAAGTCCCGCCCATGTACTGTATGTAAACGTTGTTCAAACCACACATGTGAGATATCGCCGCGTGCGTTAGAGCGTGTGCAACAATTCTAGCACTAGACCTCCTCTATAACTCTAAACTGGCAACCTGTAAAATGTTTCAAAGCGTCTATGGAGGATTTTAAGTAACGAAGTTTGGCGCCATTCCATGAGTGTGCACAATTTTAAAGCATGACATGTTAGGTATCTATTTACTCGGTGTAACATCATATTTCATATTTTACTAAAAGATTGGGCTAACTTTACTGTTTTGTTATTTTTTAATTCATGAAACCATTTTTTTTCCAAGAAAAAGGCATTTGAATTTTTTTTGCGCAAATACCGTGCAAGATAAAAAGTTGCCATGACCGTCATTTTATTTCCTAGGGTGTCTGCTAAAAAAACATATATAATGTTTGGGGGTTCTGAGTAATTTTCTAGCAAAAGAATGATGATTTGTACATGTAGGAGAGAAGTGCCAGAATAGGCCCGATATAGAGGTGGGTATAAAAGCCCTGTATTGAAATGGTTAAACATATGACATTTTAATGATTGGGTTTACATATATCTTAATATTTACACCATTTAAAAAAAAATGGATCCAGCATAGGAGGCAACGTTGCCCAAATGGTAACTTTTGTGGGATAAAGCTGGAAAAAAAGTTCACTTACAGTATCCCTGAGTAGATTAATGATCATCTTTCATCTCAGAAACTGAAAGATCTCAGTGTAGGAACAAGGAGGAAATGAGCTCATAATGCCAACCAGTAAATGTCATGTTTTATTTTAATGTTTGTAACACTCTATAAAACCTGCCTGGAACCAAGTTTCACCTCCCTCATCCTTTACTGTCTATTAAGTCATAAGTGCATTACTGTATTTAAACTTGCTGCTTTTTCTGCAGGTTTCATATTGCAGAACCAACATTTTTTTTTTTTTAATAGCTCCAATTTAAAGATACCCCAAAAGTCATAGGCAATGATATTACTATCAGAGGTTTTTATCTAAATGCCCAAATTCACATAGACAGTAGGCAATAATATCCAGAAATTCACAAAAGACCTTTAATACTAGTGTAAAAATTGTTATTTTCATACTGGCACCTCTTTGTAGATCACTTTTTTTTATAATGACGTGATAGGAATCTGAGAGAGAATCCCAGGGGTGTGATATAGTCATTAGTCCACTTTGTGGACAAAATGCTGTAGACATGCATAACCATATTCCACTGGTGTGTCTGTCTGCTGATGCTAGAGAAAGTTTGTGAGGGATAAAATCGTCAGATGTTATGGCCAACTTAAAGGTTACTAAACCCAGGACCTTGCATGCACTATATCTGGTTCCCCACAGTACACATAAAATGAAAACACAATAGTTTTAGTAAATATAAACTGCTAAATATATTTTCTCATCAGCAGTTAGAGCAGTCTTGTGACCCCTATCAGTGTCTGGTTAAAGCTTGTGGGAGGAGTTTTCATTTTCCCCTGATTGTCTATTGAGGCTGCAGGACCCCTGTCCCTCTGTCTGGACAGTGCTGATTGGCCCTGTGCTAATCACATGCACTCTGCCAAGAAAAAAAAAGGCTCTGTACTATCAGGAGATGGATTGGGGACTGTGGAAGAAGGGGATCAGAGAAGACAGGATCAAACAGCCTTTTTACACAATGCAGAGGATTCACCCCTTAGGTTCCACCGTGAGTATTAGAAGCATGCTTTACTGCATATACAAATAGATTTTATTGTTGTGGGTTTAGTAACTCTTTAACCACTTAAGACCCAGACCAATATGCAGGTAAAGGACCTGGCCCCTTTTTGCGATTTGGCACTGCGGTGCTTTAAGTGACAATTGCGCGGTCATTCGACGTGGCTCCCAAACAAAATTGGTGTCCTTTTTTTCCCCACAAATAGAGATTTTTTTTGGTGGTATTTGATCACCTTATTTTTTGCGCTATAAACAAAAATAGAGCGACAATTTAAAAAAAATGCAATATCTTTTACTTTTTGCTATAATAAATATCCCCCAAAAACATATATAAAAAAACTTTTTTTTCCTCAGTTTAGGCCGATACGTATTCTTCTACCTATTTTTGGTAAAGAAAATTGCAATAGGCATTTATTGATTGGTTTACACAAAATTTATAGCGTTTACAAAATAGGTGATAGTTTTATGTTTTTTTTTATTTTTTACTACTAATGGCGGCGATCAGCGATTTTTTTCATTACTGCAACATTATGGCAGACACATCAGACACTTTTGACACATTTTTGGGACCGTTGTCATTTTCACAGCGAAAAGTGCTATAAAATGCACTTATTACTGTGAAAATGACAATGGCAGTGAAGGGGTTAACCACTAGGGGGAACTAAGGGGTTAAGTGTGCCCTAAGGGAGTGATTCTTACTCTAGGGGGGCGTGGCTGTGTGTGTGACGCCACTGATCGTCGTTCCTTATAACAAGGAACAGACGATTGGTAACAAGCCACAGAGAAGAATGGGGAAGGTGTGTTTACACTCACCTCTCCCTGTTCTTCAGCTCCTGTGACCCGATTGCGGGACACCAGCGGCGATGGGGTCCGTGGGTCACGGAGGACAGGACCGGGTTGCGAGCGTGCCGCCGGCGGCGTGCTCGCGACCCACGGCTGGGCATCTCAAAGGGGACATACCTGTACGCCCATTAAGTGCGGTTTACTACTACTTAAAATAAAGAGTTTAAATTTCCCCAAAAATAGGTAGATTTTGGTGAATGGGCAAGGGATCAACTGAGTTGAACGTTATGCACTACAATTGACTTGTGTACTTTAGAAGTTTGTAACCAGGTATTCACCCTTCATAAGAGAAAACATCTCTACTGTAAACGTATTACATTTTATATATTAGTGAATGTGTTTCACAGCTGTAGAAACCCACAGACAGAGAAGAATGAGCTTTGTGACAAGTCTCATTGAATTTCTGTCTGCCAGGCAATCAGGCCGAACCAGTGGCTGTCCTTTCAAAAGACAGAGGCATTTTAGAAAATATCCCCTGAGGGCAAAATCAATAAAGTTACTCAATTTTCTGATAGAAGACGCTGTCACCTTCCTTCCTTGTGCCAGCGGTAAAAATAAAAGGGCTTCCTGCTTCTGCATCAGAGCACAAGTGACTATCAAATGTAAAGCCATCCAAGCAAATGCATCACTTTAGAAACGTGCTAACCTTCCAAGTTCAATTACAGCGCACAGTCTGAAACTGTTTTAGCGTTGTAATTTTTTTACTTTTTTTCTACTTTTGTATCTTTTTTGTTACGTACACCAAGAAGACATATACAGTTGAACAACATTTTTGGATATGGTTTTAATGGTGTCTACAGGAAAAACTAATTTGGTTGCATATGGTTATCAATTACTGTCTCCCTTTTGTTCTTTCCATACCACAATGAATATAGAAAACGAAAATCTGCTTAGTTGCTCTGGACAACAAGAACATTCTTTTGCAACCTTGATCAAGAGACATGATTTCAATATTTAGGATTTCCAAGTTGTCTATTTTGTCTAAGTTGTCTATTTTATCACTTATTCACCATATAAGAAGGTTAGTTTGCTTGTAATGAAATCTTAAAGTGATGGTAAAGCGCTACTTTTTTTTAAAATTAAAATAATAAACTTGTTATGCTTACTTGCTCTGTGAAATCGTTTTGCACAGAGCAGCCCTGATGCTCCGGTGGCTCCTCTTCTTCGGCTAATGATCACCATAGAAAAACACTTTCTATGGGGGAACTTGTGCAGGCTTGATCCCGAGCAGCTCTAACTGGTCCTGTCTAGTGTTGCTCACGAATATTCGCATTGCGAATATTCGCTACGAATATTGCATATTCGAGTATTCGCGAATAACTCGAATGTCGCGGCGAATATTCGCTATTTCGAATATTCGTATTTTTCAAATTTCGCAATAAATTTCGCAATAAATTTCGCAATTTTTTTTTTTTTTTTTTTTGGACTGGGGGGTCCTCATCAGAGAAAGTTTTTTACCTTAATGTATAAAATGCAATAAGGTAAAAAATTGCGATCAAGGGAGCAGTAATTGTTTAGTCTGATCTGTTCGGTGCCTCAAAGGCTGGGAGTTTGACTGCTTCCCCCTGCCTCTAAAAGATGTTTCCCGGAGCTTAGATAGGGAGAAATCAAAGGACCAGCCTGAATATTGAGCTGGGCCTAGCCAATCCCAGGGGAGTTGTGCCCAGTTGGTAGCTGGCAGTGGCGTCACTAGGGGGAGGCTTCTGGGGTTATAGCCCTGAATCATCTTGTGCCCATAGCTCAGAGTCTCTTACCGCGGTGCCATACTCCCGCCACGGAAGTCCCAGTTCCTGCTCGCCACTGACATTTCAGCAGTGGTTGGCTGCTAGTAAAGACCTGCATCTAGCAACCAAACATGTGACTTTGCCCTCGGCATTCAGAAGAGAGCGGAACTTTCCTAGCTTGCAGTCCTGTCCTGGGCTGGCTGCTGACACACATCCTGGCTCACTGTCTCCTCAGTGGTTGGTTGCTATCAACCAACCACAGTTTGTCTAACTCTGCTCTCTCCCAGTGTGGAACCTTCTCAATTAGACCTGGCTGCTGCCAGTGCTCTGCCTCCTCTTCACATGTTGTGAATTTAAAGAAGGTAAGAAACTTAAGGAGGCTTATATTTGTAGCACTACCCCCGAAGAAGCTGCTGGTTTAGATTTGAGCCTGCCGTTACCTTACTGTACCATGTACTCGTCTCAGGGGTTCTCCTTGAAGAGTTATCCATAAGAAATGTCTGCACCAACACAAAGTCTCTTTCAAGGGTTTTATTAAAAAAAAGTTCTCCATCAGAGGGGTAGAGGGATGGGGAGACTCAGGTACCTTTGCTTTGCGGATCACGGGGTACAAACTTAGATCCAGAGGATTCATTTGGTTCCACGCTGGATTTCAGCAACTACCAGATAGGCCTACTCTCACCAGCCTAGCAACTGGCGCAAAGCTCACTAAAGTCTCTGCCACAGACTTGATAAGTTCGTCAGGCCATCTCACGATCTTCTGCCACAAGATCATGCGACTACTCACGCATTTTGTAGAAATTTCAATAGAGTTCAATACTCACGGTGCCAAGAATCAGCCAATCCGGCAGCACAGTGAGGTAAAACTGACAGGAAAAGTCCTTCAAATCAATCCCAGTGGTTCAGCTCCCTTGGCGTAGGCGAGACAGTGAAGGACCCTCCCTGGACTATTAGGCCCCAGCAACTTCTGGGCCTACTCTCAGTTCCAAAGCCTCAGGCCAGCCGTCCCTGAGACCATAAGACAGTTCACGCATCACCTGAGGCCAGGAGGGCCATCAGGTCAGTATGGGAAGACCCCGCCAAACCGGTGTTTGTTCCCTAAGTACCCTCCCTCAGAATGCACAGCAGGTTGACCATGCCCCCTGGGCTGCTTCTGGAAAGAGGTACCCAATGCATCCAGCCTGTTGCCTTTCCAACCTTGACCTGTGGTGACAGCGACACCCACCGTCAAGAGGAAAATCATGCAACCCAGCTGAACTGAAACAGAACCGTCAATTTAACATAATCCTTCTGAGCCAAACTACCGCTCAGACAACTATAATTTAAACACATAGGGCCAGATTCAGGTAGATGGGCGAATCTTTATGTTGGAGTAACGTTTCTCATTCACGTTACTCCACTGAAACTTTAGGAGCAAGTACTGTTATTCACATAGCACTTGCTCCTAAAGTTGCGGCGGCGTAGCGAAAATGAGCCGGCGGAATTCAAATTGGGCGGGTAGGGGGCGTGTATTATTATAACTAGGCGCGATCCCGCGGCGAACGTACTGCGAATGTGTCGACTGTCAGTGAACGTCAATGACGTCAATCCCCATTCACGGACGTTTTACGCAAACGACTCAAATTTTTTTTTTCAACGCGATGACGACGGCCATACTTAACATAGGATACTCCACTAGGGGGCTGCTTTATCTTTACGCCGCGTATCTCTTACGGAAACGTCGGAAAGTCACTGCGTCGGGCCCGAATACGATCATGAATTGACGATTCTCGCTGATTAACATATTCTCGGCGTTAATCAGCGGGAACGCCCCCAGCGCCATTTTTAAAATTGCAGTTCCGATACGACGGCGAAATACAATTACGCCGCTCGTATAAGGAACTCCAACCCGGCGTTTCTTGTTTTCTGCTTACTGAAAACAGAAACCCCCGGCTCAAAGTGAGAGTTAGGCTGGAGTATCACTGATACTCCAGATTAACTCTACCTGAATCTGGCCCATAGCGCCTACTCATTGGGAGGACGGTGCTACACATTTAATGCTAGAGGAGGAGCAGCTCTGAAGACCCTTATGCAAGGGGAGGCCGGGCATCTCTCTGAGGACCCTGATGTAAGGGGGGGCTTTCTGGGGACCCTGATATAAAGGAAGGCTCTCTATAGACCCTGATGTAGGGGGGCAGCTCTCTGGGGACCCTGAAGTGGGGGAGGGGCGCTTTCTGGGGACCCTGATATAAGGGAGGGCTCTCTGGGGACCCTAATGTAAGGAGAGGCTCTCTGGGCACCCCAATGTAAGGAGAGGCTCTCTGGGGACCCTGATGTAAGGTGGGCTTTCTGGGGACCCTAATGTAAGGGGGGCTCTCTGGGGACCCTGATGAATGAATGAATGAAAACTTGTATAGCGCGGCACATGCGAACCGAATCGCCTCTGGGCGCTTGTTGTTCCTGTCTCCTTTGATATCAAAAGAGAAAAGTCTTGACCTTTTTCCTAAATGCTAGGTGGTTCTCCTCCAACCGAATGCTGGTTGGTAAAGCGTTCCATAGTCTTGGACCTTGGACCGCGAATCTTCTTTCTCCTTTGGACTTGAAGTTGGCTTTCGGAACCTGGAGCAGGTTCTGATTCGTGGATCGCAGAGCGCGATTGGGATTATGCGTTTTTATTATTTCGCATAAATAAAGGGGGGCATTCCCATGGACACATCTATGAGTAAGACAGAGAGCTTTAAAAGCAATTCTGTCTTTAACTGGCAGCCAATGAAGGGCTCTCAGTGAAGGTGAGATGGATTCCCAGGGTTTTTTTCCAGTCACAAGTCTGGCGGCCGTATTCTGAACGACTTGCAGACGAGCGATTTGGTACTTGGGGAGGCCGAGGTAAAGGGCATTTGCATAATCCAGTCTGGAGTTTACAATTGCTCCCACCACGACCGCTAAATCTTCTTTAGGGATGAACGGAGTGAGTCTGCGTAGTAGGCGCAGTAGATGGTGAGATCCACTGACTACTGACCCTATTTGTGCGTCCATTGTCATAAAGGAGTCAAAAATGACCCCTAGGCTTTTGACTTTGGCGCTAGGGGTGATGAACTTGCCCAGAATGGGCGAGGGGGTCCACGCTGTTGAAGGTTGATTCCTACGCTTGGCGTGAAACAGGAGAAGTTCTGTTTTCGCTCCATTGAGTTTAAGATGACTCTTTGTCATCCAGTCCTCTATCAAAGAGAGACATGTCTCTAGATTGAGGTGGTGATCCTGTCTGTTGCAGATGCGGAAATACAGTTGCGTGTCGTCTGCATATGAGTGATAGAGCAGTTTTTTGCTGCTGATAATCTCAAAAAGAGGACGAAGATAGATGTTAAACAGCACTGGTGACAGAGGCGATCCTTGAGGGACTCCGCATGTTACTGTGCGTTTTTCTGACGTAAAAGGTCCTAACTTTACTGTTTGCGATCGGTTTTCCAGAAAAGAGGAGAACCAAGATAAATCGCCTTCTGCGACTCTGGCTACTTCAGCAAGCCGAGTCAGTAACAGTTTGTGGTCTACAGTGTCAAAAGCTGCACTTAGGTCCAACAGAACTAGAAGACAAGATTCTCCTTCGTCTGCGGCCTTGAGAACATCGTCCCATACTTTCAGCAATGCTGTTTCCGTCCCGTGTCCGGGACGGAAGCCTGATTGTAATGGGTCAAGTAGCTTGTAGGTATCTAGATGCTGTTGCAGCTGTTGTACCACTACTTTCTCCATTATCTTAGAGAGTACGTTGAGGGTTGTTATGGGACGGCGGTGGAGTGGGTTCTTGGGGTCCAGGGAGGGTTTCTTCAGGATGGGTTGGATTATACCCTCTTTCAACTGTGTGGGCACTTTGCCCTCCAGAAAAGACTGGTTGATAAACTGCGTGATGGGAGGAGCCAGGATGTCGGCGCATTCCTTCAGCAGTTTTGTGGGGATAATGTCATTCGGCGCTGTGCTATTTCGCAGAGTACAAATGACATTCTTAGTGGTCTCGATGGAGATGGGTTCTAGGGTGAACTTACCTGATATAGGAGAACTACTATGGGTGCTGTGTGAGAGGCTGCAGGGGGGGCTGAGGGGAGAATTGTTTTGCTGAATGCTTTCACGGATTGCTTCGATTTTATTAATGAAGTAATCCGATAGTTCATTGCAAAATTCTTGTGTATCCGAACTGGGGGCTTTGATGCATTCTGGATCCATGGTCTGGGTGACCATCTTGAAGAGTTCGCGGGGGCGGTTAATGGCACCGTTGATAGCCTCCGAAAAATAATTTTTCTTGGCTTGGAAAATTCCTTTGTGGTATTTTCTTGTCGCTGCCTTGTAGATGGATAGGTTTAGTTCTGAAGAACATCTTTTCCAGGCAGATTCTGCCCTTCTGCGTTCTTGCTTCAGTAACGACAGCTGGTTGTTAAACCAGCTGCGGTTGTTTTTCCGGATGCGGGTACTTCGTTTCGGCGCTACCAAGTCAGCTGACTGTAGCATAGCCGAGTTAATGGCTTCCAGAGTTTCAACGGCCGTTTGATGCGGCTGAGTTGTTTCTATTTTTTTCCTTAAAGTCGTTTTGAAGAGTTCCGAGTGGAGCTTCTTCTAAAAACTAGTCCAGTGTGTTGTCACTGGATTTGATGTTTTTGTTGCAGGGGGGATAGTGGAAATACTGAATATAATTGCATGGTGGTCTGTCCATGGCAACTTTTCATTTTCCCAAATCTTTATTTCCAGAGTTTGTCTGAAAATAAGATCAAGTGTGTGACCTGAAGCATGTGTGGGCCCACATACTAATTGCTGCAATCCTAATCCTTCCAGGTGGTCAATACAGGCGTCGGCAATGGGTATGTATTGAGGAGGGCTCTGGGGACCCACCCAAGCGTATGACTTTCTTTACTTCACTGCTATGTGCTCTAGCCTTTTTGTAGACCTAGCAATGCCCCTGGTGGCTGGGGTGTTGTTAAATTGTCTGGAGTCCTGAGGAGATTGTCTTTCTCTTGACTAAACCTGTGCCAGGATTCTGTGAGTAGAGACTACTTTCTGTGCTGCACCTACAAGCTACTTCATGGACTCCAGCAGTGAACCTATAGACCAGTGATGGTGAACCTTGGCACCCCAGATATTTTGGAACATTTCCCATATAGCTCATGCACTCTGCAGTGTAGTTGAGCATTATGGAAAATGTAGTTCCAAAACATCCGGGGTGCCAAGGTTTGCCCTCACTGCTATACACTGTTCCAGTCTAGCTATACAGTACCTGTTCTACAATCTATCTCACGGTTCCCAGCTGTGATTGAAAAGCTGTTTCACGATTGTTAAGATAGAGAGAGATTTGTCCTCTGCCAAATTGCGCTTAAGGGTTTTTGGAGTATCCCACATCACTCGGCATCCCCTTCCTTGTTGTAACAACCAGTAAAATAAATAAATCGACAAACCTCTAGACTGTTTAATAAACCAGAGTGAATAGGCTGAGGCTGTGTGCCTGGTTACCTGGCACTGTTGGGGGAGAAAAACCCATTGAATGTAATAAGCAGCTCCTGTTGGGGTAGTGCTACATCAACACAAACAAAAAGTTTGGTCTCATCCTGAGCCTATTCAATTCATACAAAATACTTAAAAGCATTTGCAAACTACAAGGAATATATCGATATATAGGGTATATATATATTAAAGTAAAAACCCCTGGAGCTAGTAAGAAATTATATTGTAATTAACTATACTTAATGATTACAATTTATTTTACTTGCTCAACAGGAGAGCCATCACAGTTTCAATTCATACATATACTGCACTGTTAAATAGTACTAAATGATATGCTAAACTCACATATTACAATAAAGATAAAGTAAAAATACATATTTAATAGTGTTAGATAAAACCACTTACAGAGCAATTCAAGGCAACAAGTAAAAGCACTTAATAATTAACTAATACTATCCAGTAAATACAGCAACTTTGCTAAAGTCAAATAGGTCAGTCAATGCACCTTATTTAGAATTCTGTCTAATTCTTTAGATATACAGAAGTCTGTGCTATATAATTTATTTTCTCTTCTACATCCATGGCAGCTCTAAATGTATCTGTAAGTAACTTCTTGAAACTGGCATTCTGGCTCTAGGCTCCATTCACAAAGCGGTATTGTCCTCTTTAAAATTTGCAGTAAATTACCTCATAGCATTTTTCAAAATGTTTTTTGGCGTTCACAAAAAAACGCTGCTAAAATAAAGCATGTGGTATTTATCTTATGAAACTGTGCAGTATTTTATCTCATGCGATATCCAGTGACATGGATACAGTGGAGTAGTATTAGAACCCTTGTTAGTTTTTACTGCTAATGAAGAGGTAAAATGGTTTACACTGTAGATATATGCAACTCACTAAGTCATTAGTACAAAAAGAAAAAGGTGACTAGAATACCAGTCAAAGGGAAGCTGCTTTCACAGGACACTGGTGTATCAAAGACAATTAAGTTCAATTAAGTAAATACAAAATATCCTTAAAAATGTCAAATATTGAAAGAAAATAGTATATATATATATATATATATATATATATATATATATATATATATATATATAAAAAAATCACACACACTTAATAAATACCCTTCTTCTACAACGTTGCATTTTTACTGATAGAAGAATGGTATTTATATATGTATGTGATTTTTGATACTATTTTCTTTCAATATTTGACATTTAAAAGATATTTTGTATTTGCTTAAAGGTGTTTTAAAGGTTTGTGTTTTTTCACCTTAATGCATTCTAAATAGACCTGAGGTGTGGCTTTTGGTTGTCTGGTAGGTATGGCAGGTAGGGAAGTATCTTTATTGCCTCTAACCTCATTTAGTGACCTTGGAGAAGGCAAAGGCCATCTTGAGTGTTTGGAATATATCCAAAGGCCAATCCAAAGGAATGTCCAGAATACCGCCCGGGATCTAGGCCTAAGTTTACCAGTAGGACCTCAACATGTTTAATAATCTGACTGCCACTCAGGGGGTTGACCCGGAAAAGGCAGTAACAGGCTGGAGACTGGCAGGCTGGGTAGGTGAAAGAGCAGATGGTCAAAGATCATTGCTGGGCACCAGGCGTTGCTGGTTCGAAAGAAGTTGATATCCACTCCAGGTCTGGTTTGTTGCATTTTGGAGACTGTAAGATGAAGGACAAAGTGGCTTGGGAAGCGAGACAGGAGATGTCTGTAGAGTATGTGACTGCTGGTGCAATCAGAGGTGAACTCGCTAGGCTGTAGGAAGCCGTAGAAAGCAAGGGAGATGGACGCCTGGATGACTAGGCAAGACTCCAAAGGGAGAATGTGAGAGGATTTCGGACATGCTCCTAAAGAAAGCGCTTGTGATGGGTAATTGTTTGACATTGGTTGCAGGCTGCTGCTTCTGTATACCAAGCAGCAGGGCATTCACTGTATGGGCTGTGAAGACAGATGGCTTTCCAGGATCATGTAAGGACATGAAATGCTGAATACCAGACAGGTACAGCCTGCTAGTAATATGAACGAGCAATCTGTGTGTGGTAATAAGATATAAAGGCTAGGACGTGAGTGACGTCATCTGCTGTGGTTCCGGGACAAGCGGCAAGCGGCAAGGAACCTACGGTAGGTGTTCCAGGCCATGTCATAAGCCCCTTAGTGTATTGCTAGACAGTGATTGGTTGATGAGCTGGGTTGCATTGGCAATGTGTGGCTTCAATCCATTGTTAGTGGGTTCCTGTTTGAACATTGCACTTGCCAGGGATATGCTCACAGTATCTGTTAAATTTGGTGATGTAGTGATAATTGCAGCAGCCTGCGCAGAAAGGACATGACGGGGAGCAACTTGGATCTACCCTTATTAATGATGTCAGCTGTAGCCTGGTTGTCTGTGGTGAAGAGCTCTGTCTGACCTGTCCACGTGTGAATCCAGATTTGGGCTGCTGACACAATGGGGTACAGCTTAAACAATGATGAAGATCGAGGGAAGCCAGGAATCAGGCAGATTTTCAGGGGCCAAGGTCTAATGAACCAGTGATGGACAAAAATTGCAGCAGATCCGGAGGAGGCTGCAGCATCTGTGACTACCTGGGGTGACTGAGCTGATACTGAGGGATAAATCGATATGCGGTTCCAGTTGATGAGGAACTTGTCCCACACAGCCAAGTCTGCTATTGCTGCTGGGTCTAGTCTGAGGACTTGGTCGGGGTCCTGCACTTGGGCGAGAAAGACTAAGGGCCCCTGAGGAATAAGTCTCATAGCGAAATTGAGCATCCCTATCAAGGACTGCAGCTGTCTTTTAGTACACTCTTGTGACCGGGTAAACTTGTGAATGACCGACCTAACAAGAGCTAATTTGTCAGAGGCAAGCTAGGCTGCATGGAATGCGTATCCAGGACAATACCTAAAAAAACGTATGAAATGTGTCAGGCCTTCCACTATGTGTTCATTGAGATTGTTGAAGACCTCTCTTAGCTTGTCTAGAAATACCGGGGGGTATGTCTGACTGTTCGATGAGCAGGAAATCGTCCGCATAATGGATAACCCTGTGACACTGGACCTGGTGTGACAGGTTCAAGTGAGGGACTGGGCAAAAACGTCAGCTTGGTGAGCAAAGTGGTGACAAAAGAGTTCCGTGTCTGTGAGGCTCCAGTCAGAGATGATCTGAAACTGGGAAAGTCTCGCTGCTGCTTTGGCTGAAAAACGACAGATGGTAGTCGTAGAAGGCAAAACCTCTATATTTGTAAGCAAGATCTGTCACTGCATGAAGGTATAAGTAAAGCTCCTCGCTCCTGCTGAGGGTGGCTGAACAAAGTACGTCTGAACATCCCAAAGGCCAGGGCAAACTCGTGGCTGACAGTTTATGACTGAGACTGGGGTCTCTTGACAACTACTGAGAAATCCCCCCAGGCATATGATTCGTTGTCAGCTAAGTCATGGGCTGAGCAGGGATGCCAATTGACGTCTTTGCCCTCCAATATATCCTCCCAGACGCTGGTCCGGACAAGATGAGCGGGGAGGACGATAGGTGAAGGGCCTGGTGTACCTGCAGAAGGAGAAGCTGTCATCAGGACCATGACCGGGTTAGGGAGGTCCATGGGTGGGGGAACTTTCAAAAGTGTGACTCTGGTATGGACGTCCGAACTGTTGCAGCTAAGGAGGAGACCAAAGAGTGCAACTGGGAAATGGCCCCGTGGATGGATTGCAGGGATGACTGTTGGGCCCAGCTGCAGCTGGAGGAGGGAAGAGGAGCCTAAAAAGCTCTACCTTCCTAACCGTAGCGGGAAAGGGATTACACCTGTTACTCAGCTCAGCTCAGCTATGAGTTTGGGGGTGGTCCGTCCCCTGAGGCACTGCACGCTGCTGACCTCTGGGCCCGTTTGGGGGTAACAGAGGGGCGGGTGTGAAGTCTTTGCTGCCAGCCTGCGACATGGCTCCGTCCAGAAGACAAAAGGTGGCGGGGTGCTTATATTTAAGAGGAGTCAGAAAAAGAAATGATAGGCGCAGACAGGAGCTGACAAAGTTCTGTTGTGCAGAACTTATGTAGAGTGGAAATTTTGAAAACTCAGAAGAGTGTGTGGTGACCAAGGCAGGCCAGAAGGTGACTGGCCAGAAAACCGATAGCTCCGGTGCCTGTTTGTGGTGAACACAAACCTGAAGACCGTAGTCTTAAGACCGTAGAAGCGTAGTGCCCGTACTGAAAGTAAAGGGGCGCTACATTGAGATGCATGTTTTAGAGCGATTGCAAGGAGTTAATACTAAGATGCAATTTTGCAGTGATTGCAAACAGCGAATGCAAGGGGTTATCATGAGATGAGTATCTTGCAGCGATTGCAAGGAGTTATGATGAGATGCGCATCTTGCAGCGATTGCAAGCAGGGCCGGATTTTCCACAAGGCCAACAAGGCCAGGCCTCAGGGTGGCACTGTGTGCAGCGGCGGCACAGCACGGCGGAGGAGACAAGTAATTTTTCAGCGGTGCGGGCCGTGCGGCGGCGGGGAGAGATACAGAGACGCCTGACATCCCCATCTGGTGGCAGGCAGTGTGGCAAGTGACATCCCCATCTAGTGCCAGGCAGTGTGGCAAGTGACATCCCCATCTGGTGGCAGGCAGTGTGGCAAGTGACATCCCCATCTGGTGACAGGCAGCGTGGCAAGTGACATCCCCATCTGGTGGCAGGCAGCGTGACAAGTGACATTCCCATCTGGTGTCAGGCAGTGTGGCAAGTGACATCCCCATCTGGTGGCAAGCAGCGTGGTAAGTGACATTCCCATCTGGTGCCAGGCAGTGTGGCAAGTGACATTCCTATCTGGTGCCAGGCAGTGTGGCAAGTGACATTCCCATCTGGTAGCAGGCAGTGTGGCAAGTGACATTCCCATCTGGTGACAAGTGACGGTGGCAAGTGACACACTCAGGGCTCCCACTCATTCTGCTTTATGGTAAGTTGAACTATTTCATTTTATATTACAATGTAATGATAGAAATAATGCATTTCAACCATCCTGACACCATAACAACCATGGTGCTGGAATGATTGAAGCACTAACACCAGTCATTGTCTGCGAAAAATCGTTACTCCCCGCTCGTCGGCCCCCCCATGTGATGGTGGGGGGCGGCTTTGAAGGACCCGCCCTTGGGGTGGCAAAGGGGAGTTAATCCAGGCCTGATTGCAAGGAGATGTGATGAGATGTATATCTTGCAGTGATTGCAAGAAAAGGTCATCTACTGATAGGTGAAAAAAAAAAAAGGTTGGAGAAATTGTATATGTAGGAACAATTTTCGAAGTAGCACATTTAATGAATAGTAGATTTGTGATAGGGACTGTTACACATTGGTGTGTGGGATACTGGTCATGTGAACCGTTGTGCTGCTGGTGCGACTGGGTTTGAATCGCATTGTGATGTGTACAAATGTAACACAAATTAGTTAGTAGAAATATGCAGAAACCTGCCCTATACCACACCACACCACAGCACTGGTGGGCACTTTTTGGCAGCACAGATCAGCAGCAATGGTGGGCAGAGATTGGCAGCACTGGGCATGTTGGAAACTTTTTTTAAAACAAACAATTTTCTAATAAATAATGGGAGAATCATGCAAAGAAATATAATCAAAATGTGAAAATTCCAGGAAAGAAAAGAAGATTCCCGGCCACAAAAATATTTTTCTGTAGAAACATGAGGTGAAATTGAAGGCTTGATTGGTCAAATTTCAAAATGTATGGTGGTACCATCGGATCACAAAACGCACCACCTGCACCCAAAGCTCTACAAAGGCTCCAGGACCCACAACAGAACCTATTAAGATCATGAGAAAGCAAAAACAAATAGTTTTGTTTTCTCCACATCAGCCATAAACCCATAAACATACCAGGTGTGTGTGAGAAAATTGGGTGACACATAAAAACTTTAATCAATCCTGCCAGCTGGTGTCTCACAATTGATTTTGTAGCACAGAGAAGGCTGCATGATAAACTACCTTTAAGCGATAGAGTTATGCTCGATGTGAATGTGTAATCTCATTGTGTTTGACAATTCAAGACAGGTACACATAGCACTATGAATGATTATCTGAATGACACTGATATACTGTACATCAGTGGTCTCCAAACTGCAGCCTGTGGCCAGATGTGGCCCTTTGCCTGTCTTTATCTGGCCCTTGGGGTCTTTATCTGGCCCTTATTCCTCACACTGACACCAATGATAGGACACTCTTGCTCCCACTGACACCTACAGTAAAATACTATTCCTCCCACTGACGCCAACAATTGGGCATTATTCCTCCCACTAATACCAAAGATGGGACATTGTTTACTCCCACTGATGCCAGGGAATTTTCTGCTCCCACTGGCCCCTAAATCCTGAAGGGCAGGAAACTTGCCCTTTGTTTTGAAAGATTGGAACCCCTGCTACACATCCACTAAGCAAAGCGAGAAAGTCAGGCCAGCCGTGACTCGGACAATCTATGGGCAGGCTGATTGTACCCAAGTCGATCCATCCAAATTGCTTAGCTAGCTCTCCAGCTCCTTGATTGGTCCTTTGTTCTGCTGCCAGGAAGGAAGGGGTGAGCATAATGAAAAAGTCTTGCACAGAGCCGCAGCACAGCCAGCATGAGAAGAGGATTTTACACAGGCTGCTCTGGCTCCCAGTGTAACAGTGTAGGTGGGGAGGGGGGGGGGGGTTGGGATGGAGAATTGGCAGCTACATGGAACAGCCGGGAACTGGGTACACACAGCTTGCTGTTTTGTTGCATCAAACCTTTCATGGCTTTATGTTCTTTAGGTTTGTATTAACTTCATCAGCAATACTATCTATCTATTCAACAAATCCTAACGTATGTCCCATTCTTCTTTTGCCCTAAATCTCTCCCAGTGTCACAGTCTTCTATAGGTAGTTCACCCCTTTTCATTACATCTCCAAGGAATTTAAGACTTAGTTACCTATTCCACTGTTTAAAAAGAATAAACTTTGATATTTTTTAGTAAATACACACTGAAACTGAAATAAAAATAAAAATAAAAATTCTTCCTATTTGTCTAGAGTTTATAAAGCTCTTTCATGTTTGGATCTTTTTCATATTGTACATTTTTTTGTTCAGAAGTTTAGTTATATAATTGTTACATTTGCCTTTCACATACTCCATACTGTGCTATGGAATATGCTGGCACGGTATAAAGCAGTAATGCTAATAATTAATATTACCTTGCTGTCATTGACACCTTGCTAGATTTTTGCATTTCCTTTTGTTTAGCTCTGATTTGCATGCAGCCAAACACAGACAGGGTTCACAGTGCCTTTATAAAGCAGTCAATCCATACAAAGAATCAAGGATTGAGCTTGATCAAAGGGAACACTTGAAGCAGATTTGATAAATGCAAGAAAAATGATTCTGTGTTCTTTTGAATAGCAGCCTATGAAAAGCTTGTCAAGGAAAGCGTGTCTCCGGCACATTTGAAATTGGCCAATGCTGACAAAACCCAACCAAGTCATTTTCCTATGGCACTCTGGGATGCATTTGGATTACAAAGTTGTCCTTGGCTCGTTTACTGGGTAAGATGGAGTCATCAGCTATGTTCCCGGACACATCTTTCCAAGAATTTGAAAGGAGACCTTTTCAACCAGCCAACACCAAGAGTGAAAGGCTAGTCATCGCTAAGGCAACTTTCAAAGAAACTAAGATTGCTTCTGAAAAAGAGACTATAAAAGTTTTGTATGAGATTCACACTCTCCAATGCTCCTGCTGGGCCCCTTTTTATTCCTTTTTGCATATTCTATAAAACAGAACACAAGACATAATCACTATAAGTTATGTACTTCATTGCCGGAAACCCAGTTGAGAACAGACATGAATGTTGAAAGAAACAGCAGGTCACATCCAAATATCTAACTGATTTCATAACATCTTGTGCTATTTCACTTGGCATGGGCGACATAGATTGCCATTATTAATAGAGCTTTAGGAAGATCTAAATCCTAACTGGATGACACTGTGGGGTTGAGTCATTAAAGACAGATAGGTCAATTGCTTTGCAAGTAAAGTTTCACTTTGCAAGAGCATTTTCCCCAGAGCTTAGTGAATAAGGGCCAAGCTTACTTCCATTATCTAATCAAGTGCAAGCAAAATACAGGTTTTTTTTTTCATTTTTGTTGCATGTAATTGGATATTCTTTGTAAAGTGAAGTTTTGCCACATTTACAAAACTCTGGGGAAATGATCTTGCAAAGTGCAACTTCGGGCCAGATTCAGGAAGCTTTTACGCCGGCGTATCTCCTGATACGCCGCCGTAATTTCAAATGTGCGCCGTTGCATCTTTGCGCCAATTCACAAAGCGAGATACATGGCTTCAGCCGTCCGACGTAACTTGCCTACGCATTCGGCGTTCCCATTATAAATATGCAAATGAGAAAGATACGATATAAATATATAGATGCGCCCGGCCACTTCATATACGCGCTTTGCGTAAGGCTTACGTCCAGTGTAAAGTTACCCCTGCTATATGAGGCGCAGCTAATGCAAAGGTATGGGCCAGGGAATGACGCCGTCAAATTTTACGTTGTTTATGCCGTTTACGTAGTACGTGAATAGGGCTGGGCGTAGGTTACGTTCACACGTCGTAGGCATTGCGTGCTGACGTCACTTATGGAGTATATGCAACGTGATTCTGAGCATGCATGTGCATGCCCAGTTCTGCCGGCCATTCACTAGCATGTGGTCAAGATTAACTTAAATAGATGCCACCCACCTCCTTCCTACTTTGAATTAGGTGGGCTTACACCGGCCACTTTACGCTACGCCGCCGCAACTTACAGAGCAAGTGCTTTGTGAATACAGCACTTGCCTCTTTAAGTTGCGGCCGAGTAGCGCAAAGAAGATACGCTACGCCCGCACAAAGATGCGCTCGGGTACGTGAATCTGGTCCAAAGTTTACAAAGTGTACTGACTATTTTCCTTTAGTAAAACAACTTTTTTTCTCCATAAAATACTTTTTTTTACTTTTCTCCTTTAGCTTCCCCCAGCCCAATTCTTGTCTAATTTTATTTGCAAGCCCCCATTGGTTGCAAATCATTTCTCTGTATTGGGCATAGCTGGACATAGGTGATTTGTTGTGAACAGATTCATACATCCACACAAGCAAGGTGGATGGATGAATTCCCACCCTCTGGGACATTTTATTTTCAACGGCGGGACTCTCTGCTGCATCAGTCAACTGGATGTGATCGCTGATTAACAAAAAAAAAATCCCACTTCCTTATTGAGTACTCTCCCCTCTCTTTAGTCTCAAAATGAAATGTCACTTTCTGTAATTAAAATACATGCCAGCCTTGATTGTACTCTTGGCTCAGCTAGAAGGGAAGGCAGCAGTAGCCCACAGTGCTCAGGTTCACAGGATGCCAAAGCAGAGGAAAAAAGGAGAGTATATCAGGGAGATAAGATAAGACACTCTCGTAAGTTTAACTTGTTTGTGTCTCCCTGTCAGAAGCTTTTGTTCTGTCACCTCTCCAGCTTCCCCCCCCCCCCCCCCCGTCTATTATCTTTCCTTCATCAGCACATAGTGTTATCCCTACTATCTTCTCCCGCATAGCAAATCTTAAAGCTGTCAGCAGACTGACCGATGGATCGACTACAGGACAACTAGCCTGCCCATGGACGCATTGAAATTTGGCCTGTTACTGCTAAATGGTCTGAATTTCAATCTGTCTATGTTCCACTTTATGAATGGCAATAGTTTTTTTAAATCAGAAAGGTTTTTATTGAACATTTGAAGAAACAACAACTTCCAATGCACAAGTACAGAAAGGAATTTTTCAACCAAAAACATATACACAAACATAATAGCCCTACTGTGACTACACGGCTTTATACTCCAGGCACTTACATGTCACTACTCCATCCCACCACTCACACAAATCAAAGCATGCCTGGTACATGGTACATACGCATTCCTCCCTATGGACACTGCAGAAGTCTAGACATCACAAGTTCTCTAGGGCTTAGACCAGGTGTATCCAACCAGCGTGACTATATGCGTTCAATCCTGCTGGGGCATCCCCTGTGCTGATAAATATATTTTTCCATTATAAGGGTATTCTCCATGTGAGTTATCCAGAAGGTGCTAGTGGGTGACGAGGTGGACTTCCAGCTTATTAAGATTAAGTTTCCTGGCCTAAACAGCACGCTAGAGAATGCTACCCTGATCAGATCCTCAGGGATCATGTCCTCCAGAATCCCCAGTATATAACATATAGGGTCTGTAGGTACCGTTGTTTCAAACACCATATTTAGTGTACAAACCACCTCACTCCAATACCGATGTAGCTGCGAGCAGCGCCACAAGAGATGGATGAGATCCCGATCGTGCTGCCGACGACAGCACAAAGGATCCGCCAGTCTGTCCATTCTATGTAGTTTTGCCGGGGTGTAGTGTACTCTTAGTATCATATACAGTTGCGAAACCTTTTGTGCCATATTCAGAGAGCATGTGGCTATGTATTGCAGGGCTTCCTCCCACTGGTCTCCCGTAAGTTGGCCGATGTCCCTCTCCCACACAGACACCGCCTTACATGGGTAAGCCCGCAGGTGTCCTTGGAATAACATTTGGTAGCATTGGGATATGATCCACTTAGTACGGGGAATACCGGAGTGAGCGACAGTGCCCACTCTCTTGCATCCCCCTGCGCAGCAACAGCATGCCAGAGCAAAGGGTAGGAGTAGAGCATAGTGGCAGGTAAGTTGAATTTAGCTTGTAGGTCAGGGAAGGATAGCAGCTTACCATCGCTAAATATGTGGGATAGCATAGTCACACCATGGGCGTGCCATCTTGGCCCCTGCTGTAACTTAACCAGCTCCACATATCAGCAATTGCCCCATACTGGGCTAAAATCCATGAACCCTGCACCCCCTGGAGTTGCCTGCCCTTGTTCCATGATTTTTGTATTAGTGAGATCATAGGAGTCTGTTTATTAGATTTCAGGAAGGATGGTCTCAGCTCCCGAGGCAAACAGCATCAGCTGCGCCCCCTAGCCCACCGGATCCTTGGACAGCTGGGCCGATATATGGTACAGCCAAGGGCTGGGAACCACCAACCTCTCGCCATCCTTTTTGTTTTTCACTTCATATCTTTATTAAACCATTTTCCATCTGTACATCCAATCCCCCCTTCCCACCCTCCCCTGGAACATACAGTACAAAAAATGATAATATATTTTAAAATCACAGGGCGTTCCTCGTACCTAACAGTTTGGACTGATCCTTCCAGCAGCCCCTTCCTTTCATTCCCTCTTACTAGACTTCCCTTCATTATCAATCACATTTATCCATCACTCTCATCCGATACTTTCATTCATCTACTATTCCCTCTTGTCCTTTGTTTCTTTAGATTATCTCTTACCTTCTTCCACAACTATTTATTGTGTTTGGCTACTGCTTTTCTCCCACCACAAGATTTTTTCACATTTTTTAAGTGCACCTTGTCTAAAATAAATGGTTCTTTCTTCAGTATTGTTCTATTCATACTTTGTTCCCAGTCTTTGCTAGATGGTGGGGAAGCTGACTGCCGCCCCTGTGCAATCAGCTTTCTTGCCTGAAATCTCAGGGTTGCAAGCTGGTTGTTACCAATTTTCCCTCTCCCTTTGCCCAGCCCAATACCCATTGTACAGGTTCCATGTCCATGTGTACTTTAAAAGTCTGCTTGATGATTCCCACTACCTTCCTCCAGTACCAAAATAATTTTGGACATCTCCAGAACACGTGGATCATATCTCCTTCTGTTCTTCCACATCTGGGGCAGCTGGCATCTGTTCTACTACCAAACCAAAAAAGCTTATATGGGGTGTAATAAGCTCTATTTAAAAAAAAAAACAAATGGGACATCCTCTGGGAGGGAGATAATGAGACCAGTGGGGCAAGTTCCTGGATTCTTTCCTGCTGTATTTCAGTTATGTTACCCACATCCCTTTTCCATTTCTTCTTATGTATTGGGGTTTGTGTTCCTCTCAAGCTCCCCTTGTATATACTAGGGTAAATTTTTTTAATTAACCAGCCATCCTTAGAATGCTGTAGCTGTTAACAAGCTTAATCCTAGGGGCTTAGTATTTCAAAGCAGCCGACGAAAACGGGTGTTTACCACTCAAAATTTTAAGGTGTATTACTACTGGCGAGTTGTGTAAGAAGTATAGCAACTGGGGCATTAGAATCATTTTAATTAGGTTGGCTTTGCCTGCCAGCGACATCTTAAGGTTGTTCCATGTATTAATCTTATCCTGAAAACGAGACAATAAGGGGTAGACATTCAGGGATCAATAATCTCTGATTTTGGGGTGAAACTTGTACACCCAGATATTTGAAGCTGGTAACCACGCGGATGGGACAAGAGTCAGGAAGGTCCACCTCGCGGTCCTCGTCCAGCATCATCAGGGCTGACCTAGACCAGTTTATGGTCAGGCCATAATAGTGGATAAAACTGCGTTATTATGGACATAACCCCAGGCAATGAGTGCTTGGGATTCTCCAAAAAGAGTAACATGTAATCCCCATTAGTGTTGAGCGGAATACGCCATATTCGATTTCTCGATATTTCACGAATATATAGAAGAATATTTGTGAAATATTCGTTAATATCGAATATTCGTGATATTTTATCAAAAAAATTTTTTTGCGAAATTTCGCTAATGCAAATGCGAAATTGATTGCGAAATTCTCGTCCGCACATGCGCATGGTCGTGCAGGCAGGTTCCTATTGGTTGCTATGGAGGTTGCTAACCTCTGACAACTGTGGTAGGAGAACTCTGATTGGCTCTGATGCAAAAGAAGGGCAGAGAAAGTATTTGCGAATATTCGTAATACGAATATTCGCATTGCGAATATTCGGCAACATAAAAGGATCGCCTCAGCTACTCGGCCCAGAGTCTCTAATCATACCAGCAATGCTGCGTCAATGGAGATCACTAGAATGTGATCTGTTTTAAAAATAAATTTGAAAAAATACGAATATTCGCAATAGCGAATATTCACCGCGATATTCGAGTTATTCGCGAATACTCGAATATGCAATATTCGTAACGAATATTCGCAATGCGAATATTCTTGATCAACACTAATCCCCATATAACATAATTTTTTCATGCAGAGCTCCATACTGGAACCCACAGATCTGGGTGCTAGCCCTTACCATGGCTGCCAATGGTTCTATAGCAATTGCGAAGAGCAGGGGAGACAGTGGACAACCCTGCTGTGTTCCCCTACCCAGAGCAAAAGCAGGTGACATTCTATCCACCACCCTAATGGTCGCCTGTGGGGAAGCATAGAGCAACTTAACCCATGCAATAAACCGGTCCCCAAAGCCAAACTTGTCTAACACTGCCCACAGATACCTTCAGCTGATACTGTCAAACGCCTTGTTGGCATCGAGGGATAAGAGAGCTCTGTGACCCCCATTATCCGCTTGTATTTGCTTGTTCATAAAGAGCCTCCTGAGGTTTGTAGCCGTTGACTTTTGTGGCATAAAGCCAGCTTGGTCCTGGTGAATAATGGAGGATGCTATCCCATTGACCTGAAGTGGCAAGACCTTGGCAAGGATTTTTATATCGCTCTGAAGCAATGAACCGGACCCTTCCCCGGCTTTAGTAACAAAATCACTTTTGCTCTGGCGTCTGGCCACAGAATCATTCTACAGTCCTGGCACCAATTGTTCATCAAATTGATTGAATACCTTCATGGGGAGGCCATCCTTTCCAGGTGCCTTACAGGTGGGGAAAGAGCAGGCCGCCACCTGAAGCTCCTCTAAAGTAATCAGGGCATCTAGTTGTTGCTCCGCCTTAGCAGACAATGAGGGTACATCAATATTGGACACATAGGTAGCCAGGTTCCTATCCGAGTAAGCCTCCTTCGACCTGTACAGGTCTACATAGAAGGATGCCAGCTCGGATATAATGGTCTTGGGGGAACTAACCACTTTGCCATTAGAGGCACGAATGGCACCAATGGCCGTTGACTGTTGTTGGGATCGTGCTATTTTGGCAGTTTTGTAAAGAACCTCTTATGTTCTGCAGTGGAGGATCTCAGGCGGTCCAAGGAATCTTGGGCTGACATCCATTTCTCTGTTGCAGAGTCAGTAGGGTTAGTCACATAACCCAGTTCCAGATGTCCCACTTGGTCCCCTACTTGTTTCAGTAAGGCAGAAGAGTTCCGTTTAACAATTTGTGTTTCATGGATGAATACACCCCTAAGATACGTTTTGAAGGTTTCCCATTTCTGCAGGCTGTCAGAGTACTGCCGATGTGCAGAAAAAGTCCTGAATCTGAGAGGCTATCCGTTCCTGTGAGGTAAACAGCTTAAGCCAAAAGGCGTTTAACTTCTATGGGGCCCTGGGTAGCGAGCTGGGCGGTTGGGTAGTCAGCCATGGAGCCATTGGGGAGTGGTCCGACACTCCCTGTAGGAAGTATTCCACCCTAGAGGTGTAACCTACCATGTTTGGGGTACCCACACATAGGTCAATTCGGGACAGTGACCCATGGGTGTTTACTGTCTGGGTTGCGAATGCACCATATATCAGTCCATCCCACCTCCACCAGTAGGTGGCTAAGAACAGTGCACCGGCCGCCCTTAGGGGGCGACATGGGGGGTTCCTATGTAATCTGGGATTTAAATAGCAGTTAAATCTCCCATAATCAGGACCGGAGTATCAGGCTTGTTTGCCAGGTAGGACAGCAACAGCTGTAGTACCACCCGAGAAAACAGGGCGGGGTATATATACAAAAGCTAAAATCATGGTAATCATTTACAGTTTATGATACAGAAACACAAATCTGCCAGATATATCAATGAGGGAGTCCAGCTACTGGTAGGCTAGTGCCTTATGTTTCAGTACACTTACCCCACGGGAAAAGGCAGAGTAAGTGGAGTGATAAGCCTTCCCGACCCAGGCATACTATAAGAACCTGACCATGTCCCCCTGCAGATGAGTTTCCTGCAGGCCAATTATGGCAGGATGGAACTTCTGCATACACGCAGAAATCATGGTCCTTTTCAATGGATCATTTACCCCCCGGAAAGTCCATGACACTATTGGCGTAGAAGACATGGCAAATATACATATATCCACTCGTAGTTACGGGAGAGTCCCTCATGCATAGTAAATGTTCCCGCATACCACCAGTATCTGAACAGTGAACAGTCTGGAGCAGTCATCAAATAGTGTAGCACATAACCAGCAGTAATGGAGTAACTTGTACATTGGAAAAACATTAGGAGATTGAGGTAGAACATCATGCGCAACTGCACAGCAAAGTAAGCAGAGTGACAGGTACAGGAGTACACTTAACCTGTGGCCCACTCCCTGCCAACCTGGCAAAACAGGGGCCTCCCAAATATTGTGAGACTTGATCTTTATAAGCCCTCCTTGTGTCAACAGGGCACAGAAACTTGAGCCATGTCAGCCATGGCAACAGGCAAAGTACAGGTGATGTGTACAATCACATTCCGCCTGTACACATAAACTAAAATGGTAAAAAATAAAGTTGGTGGAATTTCACTCGCTGATAGTGGGAATCAAGTAAAGGCCCTCTTTCGGCCATATGAAAACTTGTATCCACATTATAAGATTAACATATCTAGCCCTGTAAAGTAGAAATCGCTATACATACCTTTTCTGAAGCCGATCCAGTCTGGTCTCCAGCGGCGGAAGCTCTGTGCGGGAGACAGCTGACAATGGCTGTGAAATGCCTGGGAAGTGACGTCACCCATAGAGATACTATAGGATTTCCATTGTCGGCTGCCTCCTCTGTCTCCTCTGCACCCGTCTACATAGAGAAGCGGTCGCTGACAGCTCAGCGTGGAACCAGACTGTAGTGGCTTCACAAACGGTGAAGCAGTTTCTTCTTTACAGGGCTAGATAGGTTAGTCTTAAGCCTCATACACATGATCAGACTTTTCTGTGGATTTTTGTTCGAAGGGCATTGGGCGTGAACTTGTTCTGCATACACACGACAGGACTTTTTCAGCCAACTTTCACCAAATCACATGGTTTTTCAGCTCTTTACCGCCACCCTGTGGGCAACTTCTGCTTTTGTTTTCTGATCTTTAGCATTGGTTCTGAGAATGCGTGTTTGTACTTTGGACTTTAGTCCGATGGAATTGTGTACACACGATCGGATTAGCCTCCATCGGACATTTGTTACCGGAAAGTTTGTCTGTTTTCACAGCGAACATTTGTCCGATGAAAAAGCGAAAACATTTTTCCGATGGAGCGTGCTCGTGGTCGGATTGTCGGATCAAACAGGTCCGTCGGACATTAGTTGTCAAAAAGTCCTATCGTGTGTATGGGCCTTTAGATTGTAGATGCAAGTAGATTGACAGATTTTAGCTTTAAGGGGAACTTCTACTTTAATGCCGCATACACACCGCATAAAAAACGTCATTTAAAATGATCGTGTGTGGGCAAAACGTTGTTTTATGTCTTCAAAAAAACGACCAAAAAAAAATTCGAACATGCTTGAATTTTTTATGTCGTTTTTCAGAATGTCGTCTTTTGTTTCACAAAAAATGATCGTGTGTGGGCAAAACGATGTTTAAACTGACGTTTTTAAACTTGCGCATGCCCAGAAGCAAGTTATGATACAGGAGCTTCAATGGAACAGAGTGCCGTCGAAAGTGTCTTACGTAACCACGCTTTGCAAGAGCATTTTCAGAAAACGATGGTGTGTATGCAACATCGTTTTTTAAAATGAAGTTTGAAAAACGTTTTGTTTCATGAGATAAAACAACGTTTTTTACATCACAAAAAGTAATCGTGTGTACGCGGCATAAGTCTTAGCTTCCAACTGCCCATCGTTTAGAGGGAATATTCCTCTCTTGTAACCAAATCCCTCATTCCAAATTGTTAAACAACACACTACAACCTTCAATGTATCTCTAAATGTTTTAATTTGTTATTTTGGATACCACCATAAGGGAAAAGTTCTTGTACTGAAAAGTACTACCACTTGGTAGCACTAGTGTTGTCGGTTCAAATCCCAACTAAGGTACTACTTGCCTTGAGTTTGCATGTCCTCCCTGTGCCTGTTTGGGTTTTCTCCGGGCACTGTGGTTTCCTCTCACACACCTAATGCCGCATACACACGATCGTTGTTCATGTCATTGAAAAAAACAAAGTTTTTCTCCACGTGATTGCTCTCAAGCCTGTCTTGCATACACATGATCGAAAAAAAAAAAAGCTCGGTGACATACAACACATACGACAACACGTATGACGGCACTATAAAGGGGAAGTTCCATTTGAATGGCGCCACCCTTTGGGCTGCTTTTGCTGATTTTGTGTTACCGCGTGTTAGCAAAGGTTTGGTGAGAGACGATTCTCACTTTTCAGTCTTTGTGTTTTTCAGTCTGATAGGCCGCGTATACACGTACGAGAACCTCGTCGGGCTAAACCCATCGTTTCGCCCGAAGAGGTTCTCGGCCGGCCGCCGAGTTCGTCGACCAGGCTGTCGAAAAAGGCGTCGAGCCATTAGTCCCGATGGCCCGTCGAGGGAATAGAGAACCTGCTCTCTATTTTGGCTCGACGCCTCGCTCGACAGTTTGCTCGGCAAAAACGTACACACGATCGAGCTTCTCGGCAGAATATGGATCCCAGCGAGCTTCTCGCTGGATTCTGCCGAGAAGCTTGTCGTGTGTACGGGGCCTTACAGTGTGACAAATGTGCTATCTCCATTACGAACGCTAGTTTTACCAGAACAAGCGCTCCTGTCTCATAACTCGCTTCTGAGCATGCACATTTTTTCCCCCTCGTTAAAGAGTACACACGATCGTTTTTCAGGATGTGAAATAGAACGACGTAAAACGACAAAAAAATAAAAATAAAAAAATAGAGCAGGTTTTAAATTTTTAACAGACATTTTTCTCGTAGAGAAAAATGCTCTGGAGCATACACATGACCGTTTTTCACGGCCAATTTAAAAATTAGCATTTTTCTTTTCATGTGTACCTGTGTGTATGTGGCATAAGACATGCTGGTAGATTTATTGGCTCGTGTCTAAATTGACTCTAGTATGTGTATATATGAGTTAGGGACCACCAGATTGTAAGCTCCTTGAGGGCAGGGACTCATGTAAATGTACAATATATATATATATATATATATATATATATATATATATATATATATATATATATATTGTATATGTAAAAGCACTGCATAAATTGTCAACGCTACACATACATTTGTGGCATGAAAATTCTTTATAAAAACTGAGGTCATGACATGTGGTAGTATGTTGCCTGTGTTAAAACACATCCCTCTTCCTTATATAAAAAGGTTGGGATGACTGATTGCTTTTTAATTTAATTTTGAGTTTCTATTACTAATCGATATTTTGCACCAGTCTTTATCAGTGCAAATATATTTTTCACTGACCATAATGCAAAATTCCACTCCATGTATTGCATTTTACATACATTATAGGCTTTACTCTTTTTTTTTGTGCGTTTGTATTATATTGTAATAAAACTGTATCTGAATTTTTCACCTTTGAACAGTCTCTGCATGATGGTGAAGTTGATAAGTAAATTGCATAATTAGAAAATTAGGCGAGAAAACCATTTAGCCGATTTCCAGTGATTATGTGTGAGAATTTCATGTCATTTTTGCTGCGAATTTTTGCTTTTTTGACAATTATTTCTGCGGTTGGTAAATGCAAGGGTACAGATATGCCTCTCAATATTTTGCCCATTTTCAGTCTGCATATGTTGTAACACATCAGTCACAGTGATCTGCTGACATCACGACAGAACGCTTGCGTACACCCCAAGACCTTTCATTATTCATCAGTGACATGAGTGAGAAGAAACTGACAGATCGGGACAATGGTGCAGCTATACTGTAAGCTGACGGGAAAATTACAAGGTGACAAACTGGCTGAAATTCACCTTGCAGTAAAGGAAGAAATATTCTCTGGAATAAAATGATTATACTTAGTCGGATCAGTGTCTGCAGGACCTCATAGGAAGGTTCAGTGGTTTTATATCAGAAGGGTGCATATCACTCAGCAATCATTTGCTATCAGTGGGCTGAATCACTCACTGATCTGCTATATCCAACCTTCGGTGAATGCAACATTTAAAATACCTATGTAAGAATTCATTTTGGACATTTGTGCTGTAAAAATAAATTACCATTTTAAATTACCATTTGTGTCATTTCTGTATGATGCTTATAGGAGTTCAGCTTTAACCACATGACCTAAGATTTACCTACCTTAATGACCAGGCCATTTATTTGCGATATGGCACTGTGTTAATTTAACTGACAATTGCGTGGTCATGCGACAGTGTACACAAATAAAATGCATGTCTCTTTTTACCCACAAATAGAGTTTTTCTTTGGTGGTATTTGATCACCTCTGCATTTTTTATTTTTTGCGCTATTAACAACAAAAACAAATCTTTTTTTTTTTTTTATCATATTTTTTACTTTCAGCTATAAAACATCCAATAAAAAATTAAAAACAATCTTCATAAATTTAGGCCAAAATGGATTTTAGTAGATATTTTTGGTAAAGAAAAGGCCTGGTTCACACTATGCATTTTTTATTGCTTTTTCCGTTTTTCAGAAACACACTACAGTCCATTTAAAATGGTTTCCTATGGGTCACATTTACATCTATGGCTTTTATGAAAAGGGCCAAGGACTTTTTTCTGGTTTTTGGTTCCATAGACTTCAATGGATCAGAAACATGTATTGAAAACCCTAAAATGCACCTGGATTATGCAAACTGAAACCTGCATAGGTGTGAATCAGGCCTAAGCGTATTTTTATAGCGTCTTCTAACTATGGTATGGGTTAGAACCTTTTCCAGTATTTTTATTTTATTTTTGTTGCTTTCCTGTCCTGGTGACAACAGCTACCTACATTTTTTTTTCTATGAGTGTGACAGAGAGCTCTTGCAGCACTGAGCTTCTATGTTTGCACTCAACAAGGGCTGCTCTGTGCATCCATTTTCTATTTTCTCCCTATGATTGCATAGGATTGTTCCAGTTTCCTCCCACGTGTTGTTGTCTGGTTTGACTGACATTGATAAGAATTACAATTGGCATAGAGAAGCCACCCCATTTTCATTGTGGATGGTAATGTAGCGCTACATGTGAGCCAAAAAGCAATGGCTGTATACACCTAATGGGGTGTGACCATATATTGTGACACAAAGGATGTAATAGCAATAAAGTGAACAATATAAACAAAAATGTAATGTAGTGTCCATAAACAATAAAACGATGAAGATGTCATGAGATGGGGAGGAACTTCCCAACAGAAATCTTCAAATATGAGGTGGAATACATATGCGCTTAAAAAAACCCTATCCAGTTGGTTTCCAGTACCCATGCCAGGGTTCTCACTTAGCTGAACCAGATCGTGTTTGGATGCTTGGAGGATCTTTTATGATTGCCATACCCAAGGTTTACTAGGATCCTCAGTATTGGAGTAGGTCTTCCTGTCCTTTCCTGGGTTGACGACATCTGACTGACTAGGAGCAGAGGTGTATTTAGGTTTTATGCTGCCCTAGGCCTGACTAAACTCATGCACTCTTAACTGAACAGCTACATAACCAGGTAGGGCAACACTTTTTCCTTATCTGTGAATTCTAGTACTCCTAAAGCTATTCAGACTCCAGCCCAGCCACACTATGTCATGTTTATTTGCCCAGAACAGCGTCAGGTAAACGTTTTTGATGTATTTACTATTTAGTAGTAATTAGTAGTGACAATCAAAATCAATTGGTAACTAACTACTGCTAGCAATACTTGGTCCTGTTTCTTCAATACATGATATACATATCTCTCGCTGCTCGCTCAGCCTCTCATGATCAATTTGTACCTGCTGAAAAGCTGCCTGAAGGACTCCACCATCGTTCTCCTCTCTCGCTCCTCCTCCTCCTCTGTTTACATGTGGGGGCCGCGGCAGTCGCTCCATGCGGCGTGAGCCCGCCGTCCGTGACAGTGATGAGAGTAACAGTAACACACACAGCAAGGCAGCCAGCCGCAAAGTGCCGCCCTAGGCCTGGGCCTTGTCGGCCTAGGCCAAGATACAGCTCTGTCTAGGAGGTAGACTCCATTTCCTTCTGGACTTCTGGTGACATCTCAGTGGGACATTCCAAGCTCGATCGATCCACTGTCATACGACATTTGGGTCCAACGTTTGCGGTAAGCGCATATGTATTCCACCTCATATTTGAGGATTTCTGTTGGAAAATTCCTCACCATCTCATGACATCTTCATCAGTTTATTGTTTATGGACACTACATTACATTTTTGTTTATGTTGTTCACTTTATTGATTTGAATTTTACATTTTGTTGAGGTGCAATTTTTGCCATTACATCCTTTGTGTCACAATATATGGTCACACCCGATTAGGTGTATACAGCCATTGCTTTTTGGCTCACACGTAGACTACATTACTAGTGTTGCTCACGAATATTCGCGAATAACTCGAATATCGCGGCGAATATTCGCTATTTCGAATATTCGTATTTTTCAAATTTCGCAATCAATTTCGCAATCAATTTCGCATTCGCACTAGCGAAATTTCGCAATTTTTTTTTTTTATAAAATATAGCGAATATTCGTAAATATCGAATATTCGTGATATTTTATAAAAAAAAAAAAATTGCAAAATTTCACATTTTTTTTTAATAAAATATCACGAATATTCGATATTTACAAATATTCGCTATATTTTATCCCAAAAAAATAGCGAAATTTCGCAATCATTTTCGCTTTCGCATATGCGAAATTTCGCTATTTTTTTTTTTATAAAATATAGCGAATATTCGTAAATATTGAATATTCGTGATATTATGTAAAAAAAAAAAAAATTGCGAAATTTCGCATTAGCAAAATTTCGCATTTTATTTTTTTTATAAAATATCACGAATATTCGATATTAACGAATATTCGCGAATATTCTTCGAAATATTCGCGAAATATCGCAAAATCGAATATGGCGTATTCCGCTCATCACTATACATTACCATCCACATTTGTCTGAGTTTTGTTACATTCCTGTGTAGCCTCTTCACTCCCGTTCAGGGTTCATTCTTTGTTACACTTATTTTTGTTTTTGGGTAGCACACATATTTTTTCCCTTGAGGCCTTGTACACACGAGGGAATAGATCCGATGGGAACGGTCCGACGGACCGTTCCCATCGGATCTGTCCGCCGGATTGCTTTGATCCGATGGCTGTACACACCATCATATCAAATTCCCCGCCGGCGGACAGCGCGGTGACGCGGCGGTGACGTTGACGCCGCCACGTGACCGCCACGTCACCGCACCAGGAAGTAAACACTTCCGCGCGCATGCGTCGGATCCATTCACAGGATACGACGCATGTGCGGGCAGATATGTCCGCTGGTTTGCCGTACTAACCAGCGGACATATCTGACGGACAGCTCTCTGGCGGAAAAATTCCAAAGCATGCTTTGGAAATTTTCCGCCGGAGGAATCCGGCCAGAACGGTCCGTTTGCCCCTACACACGAGCGGATTTTTCGGCTGAAATGGTCCGTCGGACCATGTTCAGCGGATTTATTCACTCGTGTGTACAAGGCCTTACATTACCCCATTTTCATTGCTTGTACCAGCATGGCCCAAAAAGACAGCAACAAAGACTATGGGCCAGATTCACAGAGCGATTACGCCTGCGCAACTGCTGTTGCGCGTGCGTAAGTCTAAATGTGCGCGTGCGTATAGTTGGACGCGATTCACAAAACAATATACGCCAGAAATCTACGTTTTTTGGTCCGGCGTAATTGAATTAGACATTCGCTTCCCTTCGCGCAAAACTGCGCTAGACACACCATTGATTTGCTAGTCAAATATGCTAATGAGGGAGTTACGGGGATTCACAAAAAAACGCAGTTGCTGCGCAGGCTACGCGATGTGCGCAACTGCAAAATGTTCTGTCTAAAGTTAGAGGACCTAAAAGCTGGTCTAAATTTTGAAAAAAAGTCTAATTGTCAGATAAAGCAACACTGTTAGTGAGGAGTTCAGCAGTCACACGTGTTGCCCAACAATCTGTATGCCAACATGCCAGGGGCATCGTCGCGCATAGCTATACTACTGACTTTAGATGAACAAAGAAGGATGAGGGCACGGAGGATGGCACTAAGGAGGGCACGGGAGATGTTTTTTTTTTTTTTTTATTTGCTTACATAAAATTTACAATTTAAATTAATCTAATACAATATTCTTATCTGATACAAGCCCCTCACAATCATACACAAACAGAACCAAAAAAATTAAATAAATGACGAGGAAATGACGAGGAAAAAAAAATAATGCCCAGCAAAAATATAATTTAAATAAAAAATGCCCAGCAAAAATATAATTTAAACAAAATAACAACAAAGAAAACACATAAAAGACAAAAATCACTCTGCAAAACAGTCCCCAAATATCTCAAAGACACAAACAAACAAAAGCACCTTGCTGTATAGGGAGGGATACAAAGGGATGTATTTTTGCAAAGGAAGTGCATTTGTGTGTGTCTATTTATGCTGTCTGCGTAGTTCATAAAGTTGCCCTAGTCCATTTCCAATTTCACTGATTGCGCCGCTCCCGAGTTGTGAGCATGCGCACAACGGAGCTGACATGGTTTCCTTCACGCGCGCATGCGCGAGTCGGCCGGCCCTTCATTTGCATGGGGTCACGGCTCATTTCAATGTAACACGCCCACGTCCCACCCAATTTGTATTACTCCTCCTTACGCCTCAGGAAAAAACCTTACGCTTGCGCAATTTCTTGCGCAAAAGCTACGTGAATCCCGGGATTACGCGGCTAGATTGCGCACGTCTAACGTAATCGCGGTGCGCTACGCCGGATCGATAATGCGCCGATGTACGTGAATCTGCCCCTATATATCCTCCTTTGTGTTGTGAAGGCAGGTACACAGCTTTACCCCTGGGTTTACTGCTGGTGCATGAAGGCTGAAGATAGGCCCCCTGGACATCCGCCAGGTTTAAGGCTTCTGCTTTGGCTACCATATGGATGATCCAGCTCTGCCTACTATAAAAAAAAAAAAAACTAAAATGTTTAATTGGCCAAATTGGACCTTGTTGGGTGGCTACTGTATGTCTATTATAGAAACAAACATTACATTGTAAGTAACATTGTGGCTGATTTAATAGGTCTGCATGTACACATGAACTGAGTGTCCTTGACTGTTCTTCAAGCTTTTTGTAAGCATTTGCATTTTTTTTTTGCATATTTTTTGCCAATAAAAGACTAGTTACTAGACAAGAAAAAGCTTAAAGTGGATGTAAACCTGAAAAAAAAAATGATGTCACAATGTAGAGAATAAGATTTCCTATCGTCTGTGCCCAGTCTTGCCACACAGAGTTAATTCAACTCTGAGCAATCCTCTTATAATGTTCAGTGAGATAAATCTTGACAAACAGAGAACACTTTTGTCAAATCCTCCCCCTTGCTGTGAATGACAGATGATTTACATATCTCATGCACTAGCCTAAAATAGGCATTATTTTTTAATTCCCACCTCCCACTCTTTTTCTGAAGTCATGTGGTTACTTCTCTGGGTTTTGTTTGGATGTTAGTGATCATAGCAGAATTTAGTGTAGGGAATCCATAGGAGAAAATGCATGTTGACAAGGGGAGTGTAGAGGTGGGTGGGGAGACTACTGACATCACGACTCCACCCACCGAGCTCCAGACAACAGACACACCCACAGAATCTGCAGTTTTTCAGTTCTTATAACAGACAGAGGGGAAACATTTGACAGGAAAGGATACATGCAGGAGGCATCTATATCCTTATAGATCAGCACTATGGCAGTAGTTTAGAAAGCATGAGAGTGGGTTCACATCCACTTTAAAAATTGTGTGCTACACATGCTCCCATTAAAGTCAATTGGGGCCAAAAATGCAACTCTGCCCCAAAAGAAGCTCATGTAATTTTTTTGAGACCAGGAGCTTTAAGTGACACTACGCTCAAGTGAGAACAGACACCATTAAAAAATCCCTCTGATGAAGCCATGTCCAGTGGAGTAAAGCGTAAGGGCAGAGCCGGTGATGCAAGACATCTTCCATAAATAGTAGCGTGAAGCAGAACGCTGAGGTGTAATGTGAGCAGAGTCAAGTACTTAAAGCGGAGCTCCACCCAGCAAAACAACATTTTGCCATGTTGTTTAAAAAAATAAAAAAGCCTGAAAAAAAAAAAAAAATACTCACCCGAAATAGCTGTTGCTATGCGGAAGTCCGTAATCTGCCTCTTCCACACCGCGGTTTAATGTCTTCTTGTCCTTCTCCTTGTGAATGGGGCGCGCTGCTTTCTGGGAACTGTGTGTGTTCTCAGAGAGCAGCGCGCCCATTCACAAGCCAGCGTGAGACTCACGCAGGCGCAGTAGGAAACGGGCAGTGAAGCCGTACGGCTTCACTGCCTGTTTCCCATAGTGTGAATAGCGGCGCGGGACCCGGAGTGATCGTGGGACCGGCATCGGGGGGGGGGGGGGGGGCGTCAGCGCGGGCGCCTAGGACAGGTAAGTGTCCTTATTTAAAGTCAGCAGCTACACTGTTAGTAGCTGCTGACTTTAAAAAAAAAATGTTTTGCGGCTGGAGCTCCGCTTTAAGGGGACAATATTAAAAACATGCTTCATGTGTATGGCAAGTAAACCACAAGCTACAGCCTTTACCTATGATGCCCTCTGTGGTGGTCTGAATGACATTTTATGCAAGTGACCTGCGATGCACCAGTTGCTGTGCACCTTTTATTGGGAGTGTATTTTCATCTTTGATTTTTTTTTTTATTTGCGTATTCTTATGGAAAGCACTATTCTTAATTTATTCTTTTGTTTTGAGCATTGTCTCTGGATCTTTTGGGAAATAAATACTTAACCTGACTGGACAGAAAGGAGAATTTAACCAATCTGACACATCAAGCTACATCCCTTGAAGGGACATGTGCATATGACCTATTGAACTTAGTTAAAAAACGGAGGTGAGCTGCTAATGGTGGTGATGTGTGGAGCACATGATGTTTTAATTTAGCCTTTATTATAGAAATAGAGACTGACACGTACACGTGGACTTTCACTTTGTTTATACATTTTTTTTGTTGGACTTCATTCTGTAGTTTTCACAATATATAGTGCATTGGTAGCCCCGTAGGGGCCACAGAATGTAGTAGCTCCACTTGTCACCCTTCCCAGCATGGCGTTCACTTCCAGTCACTCTCCTGACAATGAACAGTCCACCAGCTTTGTTTTTGTTATTTATTAAAGGGATTAAACTTGGATGAGGTAAAAGGGAATAATGGGATGCCCAGAATCAATAGCTGAAATCAATATAATGATCAATTGGAACCTCTATTTACATCTTCAAAAACTCCAGCCTCCTCCAGCACAACGCCTACTTGCAGACTGTTTCTCTATCTCCTGTACAATACTTGGTTTCCTGCACATCTAGCACACAGTAGGCCCAACTCTAACACAGTCAGACCTTAGTAACTGGCATTTGCTGACTGGATGCAGCCGTCTGACTTCCCTGCCACCTCAACTTATTCCACCCAAACAACTCCTCCTCCAGCTGGGCTGACCCTGGGTATTTAGGGAGGCCTGCCCCCTGCCAATCCAGGTTGGGGATTGGTCAGGGATCCTTTAAACACCCCAGACACCTCCACTACTCTTCCCACCTTTCTTCTAGAAGCCTCTAGAGTCAACCAAAAGATGAAACTAGCTGTAAGTCCCTAGCCTACTCTAGGCCACGCCCAGCCACAGATCAAAACAAACAGGCCTAGCTTTCAGCTTGGCCTGCCTAAAATTACCAGGACTGATAAAAATCTCAACTCTAGCACTTAGCTAAGAAGAGGGTGCTACAATAGTTTATATGGTGCAGTACTGAATCATTTTTGGTTTATATTTTTGATGTAAAATTGTGTGGTACACATGGAGACTTGAGCAGCAACACAGTACTAAATATATTTTTTTCTATATAGTTTGTATCATTAAGGGTGTGTGCAAGGGTATTTTTGTTAATTAATTTCCTTTGCCATTGAAAATGTTGAAAATCCTAGCATTAAGCATTGGAGCACTTTTGGTTCATGTTTGAATTAGCCCATAGGAGTAAAGCATGTTTCCTTATCTTAGTGCATGAAGTGAAATTGTGCCACCAAAAGTTCTACCATTCAAAAAGTGCATTACATTTTTCTTTATTTTTTATTTTTTTTATTTCTGCCATTGGGTATTCTTTTTCAAATTCGATTTTTAAACATATTCACTTAGCTAAGTAAAAATTCCATTGAAAAGTGAACATGCTCTACTCTTTTAGTAAATCAGCCCCTCAGGGGCAGAAACTGATTTCAGAAGTTTTATGAACTCTTTATAAAAGGATTTGTTGGCAATTTATAAATGAATGTAGGAAAAATGTGCCGCACTCTGATGTTGCTCTTTAAAAAATCTTTGCTTTTATTGACAAGCCACAGTGCACAAACGCAGATGAAAACAGTTGACATGTTTCAGCCGATAAAGCCTTAGTCATAACCACATTACAGACATACAACTTCTAAATAAATAGTATCTCTAAAGATCGTAGGCTCCACCCATTAATTGTCTTAACTGACCGTAGGTAATTAACAAAAAGAGGAACATCAGCTGCAATACATGTTGGGTGATCCATGTGTATGCCACACAATTTTCACAGAACAAAAAAATCTCCTGCACTGCGGTGTTTAGCTAAGCACGGTATAGTCCAGTCTTCAGTTTCAGGCAAGGTCTAGAATCTTGCAGCCATCACCTTGTGGTGATGATATGCACATACAGGCATAGCCAACTTTTAATTACACAATGGGGTTTATTGTTTACAATCGCTGGAGAGTGCAAAATCAGCCTCACTTCTTCATAGAAACCAATGAGCTTCCAGGTTTTATTACCAGGCTTAATAGAACAAGCTGGGGGTAGAAGCTCATTGGTTTCTATGCAGAAGTGAGCCTGATTTTGCACTCTCCAGCGATAGTAAATAATCCCCATTGTGTACTTAAAGCGGAGCTCCAGCCGCAATTTTTTTTTTTTAAAGTCGGCAGCTACTAACAGTGTAGCTGCTGACTTTAAATAAGGACACTTACCTTGTCCTACTTGCCCGCGCTGATGGGCCCCCCGATGCCGGTCCCACGATCGCTCCGGGTCCCGCGCCGCCATCCACACTATGGGAAACAGGCAGTGAAGCCGTACGGCTTCACTGCCCATTTCCTACTGCGCCTGCGTGAGTCTCACGCTGGCTTGTGAATGGGCGCGCTGCTCTCTGAGAACACACACAGTTCCCAGAAAGCAGCGCGCCCCATTCACAAGGAGAAGGAGCAGAAGAAATCAGACCGCGGTGCAGGTGAGGCAGATTACGGACTTCCGCATAGCAACAGGTATTTCGGGTGAGTATTTTTTTTTTTCAGGTTTTTTTTTATTAAATTTTTTTAAAGAAGATGGGCAAAAGTGGTTTTCCTGGGTGCACATATACATAAGAGAAAACACCATAAAATACAAAAAACATCAAATAAAAAAAGATATAAAAAAGACAATCCAGGTATGTGAAAAAATGTAATTTTATAAATGAAAACAGTAACTTTACAAAGACTGCAATGCTCTGTTCTTTTGAGGCAAAGGTTTCCCAAACTGCTGTGTTGACTGCGTGATATTATTGTCAGTAATATATAGGCTATAGTATTACTAAGGCACTTTCACGCAGGGTGTGTGAGCGAAAAATTCCCGTGGAGCATAGGGCTGACCTTTGGAATGTGTCTGCACACTAGAAGGCAACTAAGAAGAGGTGGCTAGAATGATAGTAATATGATTTAGTCATCTCTGTAGGACTGCGCTTTGGGTGTCAGAGTGCACTTTGTCCCCCTCAGACTTTTAATAAAGCTAGAATCCTTCAATATGATTCAATACCTGAACCCAACAAGTTACAAGCGGGTGACACATGCTGCAGCGGCTGCCTCTGAGACTTTCTTTAATCAGCAGGGTCACGGTATGAGCACACTACATTAACAGTAACCTTAGAAACAGGTGACATGGTACTAGACGTTGTCTTGCTTGTGAAGGCAGCTGTAGTACTACCTTATACAGGATGGAGAAAAAAAGTCACACATACATTTCATAGTCACTGAAAATCTCTTGGAACTATAAAAATGACCAGAGAGGCAAAAGGTTGAGAGTTAGGGAGAAACAGCACAAATAGCCAATCAGTTGTTCTGCAGTACACATGTTCTGAAAAGGAACATGCTATGAGTATGTAGTATGGCCCCCAAGGGACTGCTTGGAATTACTTGCTCACCTGCACGGCCATGACCTGGTGAACATTCCAACCCACCTGACACTCTGGGTTTAGACATCCTTGTATCACTGTATAGTAATAAATCAGTCAACTCTGTGTATTTATGTTCTGAGAATATTTACTCGAACAAATTAAAGGGACTGTTGTCACAAAAAGGAGATAATAGGCAATGAGTTCTAGGCAACAGCACCAACTCAGCAAAGGAATTCCTCCGAGAGATACAAGGCAAATATTAACTAATGGCAAATTTGATATACAATTGTGCTCATAAGTTTATATACCCTGGCAGAATTTATGATTTCTTGACCATGTTTAAGAAAATAACACAAAAACATTTCTTTCACACAAGGTGAGTGTTTGGCTTATTTATTATTAATCAACTGTGTTTACTCTTTTTAAATCATAATGACAACAAAAACCACCCAAATGACCCTGATCAAAAGTTTACATACCCTGGTGATTTTGGCCTGATAACATGCACACAAGTTGAAACAAAGGGGTTTGAATGGCTATTAACCACTTAAGGACCCCCGCACGCACATATACGGCCACAGAATGGCACGTACAGGCACAAGGGCGTAAATTTACGTCCGGGACGAGCGGGCGGATGTCGGCGTTTACCCGCCCCCCCGCGATCGCTCCCAGCCAATGCGCGCGCTCCCAGTCTCCTGTCACTTCCTCCTCCTGTGTAAACACAGGAAGGGGGAAGTGATGTAATCTCCCATCGCAGCGGTATTTCCAACCGCTGCGATGGGAGAAACACCTAACAGTAAGTGTGCACCAACATTACACTGACACACACTCACATAGGCATACTTAACCCCTTGCGATCTGCCCCCCCTGTCACAGTGTCACTGAATGCAGTGATCTAATCACTGCATTTAGTGTCAGTGTGACAGGCAGTGTAAAATCAGTTAGTGTTAGGTTTAGGATAGCCCCCCCACCCCCCCTAATAAAGTTTTAACCCCCTGATCACCGCCCTAGTTAACCCTTTCACTCCCTATTGCCAGCGTCACTAAGCGATCATTTTTCTGATCGCTGTATTAGTGTCGCTGTTCCCACTAGGTAGCTATTTTTTTTTTTTATCGCAATTTTTTTTTTTTACTAAAGACACGTGGCTAAATAAATTTTGGCCTAAATGTTTGACTAAAATTTAGTTTATTTGACTTTTTTTTTAACAAAAAGTAAAAAATTGTGTTTTTTTTTCAAAAATGTCGCTCTATTTTTGTATATAGCGCAAAAAATAAAAATCGCAGAGGTGATCAAATACCACCAAAAGAAAGCCACGTCGCACGACCGCGCAATTGTCAGTTAAAGCGACGCAGTGCCGAATCGCAAAAACACCTTGGGTCATTTACCAGCGTATTGGTCCGGGTCTTAAGTGGTTAAAGGTAACGATTCTCACCTGTGATCTGTTTGCTTGTAATTAGTGTGTGTGTATAAAAGGTCAATGAGCTTCTGGGCTCCTGACAGACCCTTGCATCTTTCATCCAGTGCCACACTGACGTTTCTGGATTCTGAGTCATGGGGAAAGCAAAAGGATCTGCGTAAATAGGTAGTTGAACTGTATAAAACAGGAAAGGGATATAAAAAGATATCCAAAGAATTGAGAATTACAATCAGCAGTGTTCAAACTCTAATCAAGAAGTGGAAAATGAGGGGTTCTGTTGAAACTAAACCAGGTTCAGGTAGACCAACTAAGATTTCAGCCATAACTGCCAGGAAAAATGTTCGGGATGCAAAGAAAAACTCACAAAAAACTTCAGGTGAAATACAGGACTCTCTGAAAACATGTGGTGTGGCTCTTTCAAACTGCACAATAAGGAGGCACTTAAAGAAAGATGGACTGCATGGTTGAGTTGCCAGAAGAAAACCATTACATGCAAATGTAAAAAACAGATAATAGCTGCCAGAGAGCCCCATATACATGCTGCTGCCAAACATTACCAGTTACACTTACCGGGAACTGCTTTTCTAGGAAATATTCCAGGATGGCACACACCTGAGAGGTGACTGATCCACCTGACAGGAAACACATCAACACATGAGGTTAAAAGGCCCCTTTCTTCCCCTGCACCTCAGTTCTGCCAAAGTTATAGGTTATCCTAGTTCAAGGGGGAAACTTTTCCCGTAGTAATAACATAAAAACAGGGGTGGGAAGTAGGCCTGCCGACCTGGAAGATTTCCTAGAAAAGCAGTTACGTGTAACTGGTAATTTTCTCTAGTCATATTCATGGATGGCACACCTGAGAGGATGAGCAAGAACTTTAAGGCCTACCTTAGGGTGGCACTACCGCTTTTAAGACCTCTCTTCCAAATGCCAGATCCTGAGGTGATAGCAGTTCCATTCTATAATGCTTTAGGAAGGTGTCCTGATTTGTCCATGTGGCTGTCCTACAAATCTGTTCTATTGAGGCTCCGGCTCTTTCAGCCCACGAGGCCAGAAGAGCATATCCCCTTCTGAATCGTCTGCTAACTGTGGGCCAGCCGCTGCTGATAATGCGATCACCCACAGATTGTGACTCAGCAGCTGAGCCCATGTGGAGGAGACCTTGCAATTTACTATAGTGTAATGAGAATACTGAAGGAATCTATTTATCAGAGAGATGTTTAGCAAACTAAAGGCAGGCAGGGAATTTGTATTAGGAGTACTGTACAGTTTTAATTTGCCAAGGGTTTGGCAAATCATCCTCAGAATTCGGCAAACCCAAACTTAGAGGCAAATCCAACTGAATACTATGGGCAGGGGTAAATCTTGTTTTTAAATGTTGGTCATTTTTAGGATTGAAACTACTGCCCCAAAAAAGGCATGGAAACTGGACACTGCCATGGGGGACATGCACCAAAAAAAGTGCCATATTAGGACAATGATGTGACAAACATCCCCATCCTTTTCTGTATATGCAGCTTCGAGGTTTGGCAGATTGCAGATTTATGAATGCTGAAAAATTTTGAAATTTAATTTACATGTATAAACTTATATGAGATTTTAGTGATTTAGTTTACATCTACTTTAACTTCTTTATCAAATGAGTAGATACATATCAAACAAGTGCAAGCTGATTATTTGTAAACTGTAGAACAATTTGAGCTGTGATAATGTGTAACATAAGCATTAACTGATGCCACACATTGATTAGGAGGGAACATAGACATTTGTACCAGTTTACTTTAACCTATGTGTTTTGTGGCATATTTTCATTTATATAGTGCCAGACTACTTCAACACAGGAGAAATAGCAGGGAAACTCTGGAAATTGTCTGGAATGTAAAGACTATGGTATATAGGAAATAATATGTTGAGTTGCTATAGTAACAACCTGGAGACTCTGCCAAGTGATGTGTTGCCAGGGTACCAGAAGAAACTCTGCTGGGCCGATGGCTCATTAGGGCCTGCTTCTGGCATGCTGAGTACACAAAATGGTGTATACAGTTTTTCTATATAGTGTCTGTCACCTTTCTCAACAAGGCAAAACTCAATCTCAGAATGGCATGTGACTCTCAGATAAAATGGTACATTGATACTACTAGAGTTATTCATATGGGGTCATTTTGGACATCTAACATTCTTTGCACAAAAGACATTTTTTTTTTATGGTGATCTTCGTATGTATGTAGCACCTTCCTACGTAGGATGTTAGGTACATTTAGTTTCTTTGTGTGTAACTCTTATGTAGTCATTTGAGCAGCAGTTGATTTCTACCCTGATTATTCTGAGTTTCACAGCCTGCAGGTTTGACTATTCCTCCTGGCCTTCTGAAGGCTTCTGGAACATGGGGAGGGGAGAGACAAATATGTAGCTTAATATTTATTGAGTACCAGAAAAAACCTTGGGAGGGGTGGCCCAGTAGGTGGCCAGAGATGGTGTAAAAGGTTTTCCACCAGTTTGGGTGAGATCTAGCTACCTCCCCCCCTTCTGAAATCCTATGAAGGCCAGTTACTGTTAATCGAGGTCCCAGCTGTGACAGAGCTGGGGGGCTACATCAAAGATTACTTTCAACACCCCGTGTTTTACCTAAAGGAACCAGTCTGTGGAACCTCACTGCAGAATCTCACTAGAAGGCACTTGGAGGAGACGGAATGGGCACAGCATTTCTCTAGCCCCATGACTGGTGACTGGGTGCTATTGGGATGTCTGGGCCAAGTAGTTCTTTTTTCATGAGCTCCCTACCTCCGTCCCTTCCCTTAGTCGATCCAAAGGGGAAGGTATTAAGTGCAGCAGAATATTTGCTTCTAAGGATTGGAGTATCCCATACACTGCACCTGCTAGTCTGCTTCATCCTTGTGTCAGTGTGCTTGAACTGTGCCCTGTGTATAATGGCAGCATCTGCATTGATAGGTGAAAACCTTAATCGCCATCATCAAACAGCTGCTCCATTGGGGGTATCTCTATATTTAAAAACTAATATATAAAAAATATTTCCCTTTTGCAGACTCCTAGTTTTGGAGAAGAATTTGGTAAATCTTTGCTTATGGGTCACCTTGGATACTCACAGATAGCCAATGTATGAAATGCCTTTCATTTTTATAATCGAAAAAACCTCAGAAATTGGGATTTTGTGGGCAACAAATACAAAAATTCAAAAAATATATAGAAAAATTGAACAATTTATTACAAAAATATATATATTGAAAATACATTAACAAATTTATCAAAAAATTACATGTTTATACAAAGACATAGACAATGCAATACTCTCCGTCATGCAAAACCATCACCAAGATTGGGAGGTAGGTTGTAGCAGAAAAGCCGACGCGTTTCGAATGTTAAACATTCTTTGTCAAGGCATATAAAAGCATTGCATCTAAATTAGATCAAAAATATAAATATTAAATACATATATACAAAATATAATACATGGCACCATATTGTCAACATTTAAGCAGAAAACATAAAAAGCAAGCAGCATTGGTATCAGACAACTCACCCGTTGTGTTAAAAACATTGTGCTCAAGAGGGTCCAGGCCATCGGTCCCCTACATAGGGTGCCCCAGAAATCTGATGTCCCTAGAAGTCGACTAAGTCCTACTAAGTCATGCTCCTAATGCTCATAGGGTGGACAGAACTAATTAGATCAATTGAATGGCATAAATGTCCTAGATATGGAGAAAAAAGAGAAAGAAAAAAGAAGATATGTATGGAAAGCTATCACAGCACAAGCATTTGTTCCAGGACTGATCTAAAAATCACTTACCAATAGGAGATGTGTAGCAAATTATCTTGTTTGAAAAATAGCCTAGATATCCAGCTGGCCACCAGCAATGGTTTTCAGCCGACCACCAGCTTAAAAAACGTCTCCAAACCCTCCAGTGTATGGAGAGGGAATGATGCCAAACGTCCCCCTTGGTGTTCCTTTTATACTTACCCATCAGCGCACCAGGTGGTAAAACCCTCCCTCTAATTGTTGCTCTAATCACGGCCTTTGTAAGTGTATATGTGTCTCGTGTTGTCATCTCCATTCGAAAAATATCGTCTGCAGATGATGTGCTCCGTCCCGTCCACTATCTATGACGCTATTGCCGCGACCGGAAATTACGGCGCGGCCATTTTGTTGGAAGGTTCCAGGTAAAGCGAAGCTGCAGATGTCCAACCGGAACCGGAAGTTCCGGGGCGGCCATTTTAGAAGAGGGAAAATACTTTCCTTATTGGCCGTACTGATCAGGGCCCTTGCAAGACAACGCAGATAAATCTTAAATAAAAAATGTATATATAGAAAAGTATAAAGAAATATATATATAGTACATGAGTCCCGTGTTTCCTTCTCCATTAGGGCTTTGTTATTTAGGGGTAATATGCTTACAGCATAGTTCCCTATATGTAGAGTCATTGCCGTGACCAAAGGATGCGGTGCGGCCATTTTGCTGGAGAACTTGCAGCGTTACAAAGCTCCTGGCTTCCGAACGGAACTAGAAATTCCGGGATGGCCATTTTGAGAAAGGAAAACACCTATATATTATGACTCTAAGTACCGGCGATTATGGCCATTTTGTTTTGAGAGGGGGAAACATTTGTATCTTATTGTTGACACCCCTCAAGATTGCGGTGATCTTGGGATAAAAAGAAAAGTCAACAATGGGTAAAGGCTATAATACTATAAAATTACAGTATTAGGAATAATGGGCGATAGAGAGCCAGGGCGTGGGCAGATTTTGAAGCCCCACATCCTAAGCATGTGGGTATTCCAGGGTTTGGATCCAAACCCCCGGAAGTCAAAGAAAACTAAAAACCACAGCTGCCGTGGGAAAACACCCTCAGGTGGAGGGGAGAAATCTCTCCTTCATCCTGGAGGTGAAGTGGAGACGCCCGGGTAAGTACCCGGCGCGTCTCCCCCGGCAGCTGATGAGCATAGGGCATGAGTGAACTTAAAGTCGGCTAAAAAAGAGGGAGAACCATCATCCTCTAGAGGCCAATCCCTGGGATCAATTGTAGCATGGGCCCCCCAGGCACAAATCACAACAGAGATAAGCCGCCAATGTTCCCCAATGGTGATATGGCTCCTTCCCCTGTCAATCTGCTTTGACATAGTGTAGACAAAGTGCATACATAAACTTAACTAAATATTATCTAAACAAAGAAAGAACAATATTAGAAATTATATAAACAATAAATATATATACAATAACTTTATACAAAACCCCTTGTTTCAAGAATCATGATTAATTTCAATCATAGCTGCAGGGCTGCATCAAGTACTTCATTGACATGAGGTAGGGCCAAGGCTATGTTGTTGATAAAAGGAGGAAAAAAGAACTCCAATAAGGTGTCCTAGAGCATATGGAATTATGATTCTTAATGATAAAAATCTAGTCGGTTTTTCCAGAGAAAAATCCTTCCAAGATTAATCTAAAGCTTTCACTTTCGTTTAAGCCAGGGGGTGTTGTTGCTCTTAGGTACCTTATCCAACGCATTTCGCGTTGCAGTAGTATCTTGTTCCAATCACCTCCTCTTAGAGGAATGTGTACCCGTTCTAGTACCGTAAAGTTTACAATTGGCATATGATAGCCATGATGTTTAGCTATGTGTCTGCCTAGTGGAAGGTATAAATTACAGATGTGCATAGAATGCATGTGTTTGTCCACTCGGCTACGCAGTTCTTGCTTAGTTTTACCTACATAAAATGAACCACACTGACATTGCATGAGGTATACCACTCCCCGAGTTCTGCAATTAGCAAAATGTCTCAGGGAGAAGGTATCCCCATTCGGCAATGTCAGTGTGGTTCTCCTTCCAATCACTGCGCATTGCGCACAGGAGCCACAGGGGTACGTGCCAAAGGTCTTGCATGGATCTTTTTTATCCTTTCCTTTGTATTCACTTTGAACTAGCAACGTTCCTATAGAGGACACCTTCTTATAGGTAATCTGAGGAATGTCAGTAATTAAATTTTTCAAAATAGGATCCTCAGTCAGGATAGGCCAAAACTTTGAAATGGCTTTCCTAATTTCTTGATGTTCATTTGAAAAATTTATAATAATTCTCGTATTTGTTTCCTCTTTTATCTTTTTACTGTTGGTTTTAGATTTAAAGACAAGAGACCTCCTGTCCCTAGTTCTTACTCTATTGAAAGCCTTTTTGAGGGTGGTTTTTGTATAGCCTCTCCTCATCAGGCGTTCTGTTAGAGAATCACTTTCTCTTTGAAAGTCAGAGTCTGTGGAGCAATTCCTTCGAATACGGAGGAATTGACTGTAAGGGATTGATTTTTTCAGAAATTTTGGATGGAAACTTTCCGCATGTAGCAAAGTGTTACCTGCCGTTTCCTTTCTGAATAGAGATGTACTGATACTACCATCCAGTCCCTTCATGACACGAATGTCCAAAAAACTAACTTCCGTATCATGATAAGACATGGTAAAAAAAAGGTTAAAGGTGTTTATGTTCATTAATCTTAACAACTCTATTAGATCATTTTCCTGACCGTCCCATATAATAAAAATGTCGTCAATGTATCGCTGCCACATCAAAATGTTGGCAGCGCACATGGACGCATTTTCCCCCAATAGGAATTCCCGCTCCCACTCCCCCAGGTACAGGTTTGCATATGAGGGTGCACAGCACGTCCCCATTGCAACACCCTGTACCTGGAGGTAGTGGGAGCCCCGGAACAAAAAGGTGTTATGCTCCAAAATGAACTCTAACATCACTAGAATGAAATCATTGAATTTCCGATCAGTGGTGGGTCTTTGTTTTAACACTCGATTAATAGCCTCCAAACCTAATTTGTGTGGAATGCTATTATAAAGAGATTCCACATCTATTGTTACAAGAATTGCATCTGCAGGTACTGTTAGATCTTCCAATAACTGCAAAAGATGAATTGTATCTCTGGTATATGATGGTAAATCCAGTACGTGGGGGCGGAGATATTGATCGATTATTTGACTGACTCCTTCTGAAATCGATCCGTTGCCAGATATAATTGGTCATCCAGGCGGATCCTGTAAATTCTTATGCACCTTTGGTAAGGAGTACATTGTAGGTTGTCTTGGGTATTGTGTTCGAATGAACTCCCAGACATTTTTTATAATGCTACCATTGTTGTAGAAATGATCAACCAGCTGAAAGAATTCACCGTTGAATTTATCCACAACTGCTGGTGTGATTTTTCTATAGCACTGCTTGTTGTTCAGGATTCTAAGGCACATTTTTTCATAGTTACTATTGTCCATTAGAACAACATTCCCCCCTTTATCTGAGGCTTTGATTGTTATGTCAGTGTTGTTCCTTAGGGTTTTTAGTGCGTGTTGCTGTTCAAAGGTAAGATTATTATGATTTTTCTTTTTCAAGGTTTCCAATTCTCTAGTTACCTGTTTCACAAATAGGGAAATTGCAGGATTTTGACTCAGTACTGGGAATTTATTAGACTTTCGTTTGAAGTCTTTGATTTTATAGGTGTTGTTTTCATTATCTCCTTCCTGGTTGCTCCCCTCAAGCATTACCTCCTCCCATGCATCATCTAGTGTTGCATTTTCCTGTAAGAGGAGATTTAGGTCTCTTAGGGCTCTAAAATCTGCAGTTTTAAGGTTAGGGGCAACCTCATTTTCTTGATTTTTATGTTTGTAGTAGAGACTTTTATAAAAAAGTCTCCGGGCAAACAAATGAATGTCCTTGACAGCTTCAAAAGGATCTATGCTGTTAGTGGGACAGAAAGAGAGCCCGAGGCATAAGACCTCTCGCTCAGCTGTTGTTAAAATATGCGAAGATAGATTTATGATATTATTGTGTTCTCCTCCTGGAGTGTCTCTATCGTTGGCTGCATTTGAAAAAGTGGGGGTGTTGAAAGCACCCCCTTCTTCTCCAAAAAAGTATCCAAAGGGGTACGGGATATTTTTGGGATCGCCCCAGTGTCTTTGCGGGCCAATAATTTTCCTCATGATACGGAAGTTAGTTTTTTGGACATTCGTGTCATGAAGGGACTGGATGGTAGTATCAGTACATCTCTATTCAGAAAGGAAACGGCAGGTAACACTTTGCTACATGCGGAAAGTTTCCATCCAAAATGTCTGAAAAAATCAATCCCTTACAGTCAATTCCTCCGTATTCGAAGGAATTGCTCCACAGACTCTGACTTTCAAAGAGAAAGTGATTCTCTAACAGAACGCCTGATGAGGAGAGGCTATACAAAAACCACCCTCAAAAAGGCTTTCAATAGAGTAAGAACTAGGGACAGGAGGTCTCTTGTCTTTAAATCTAAAACCAACAGTAAAAAGATAAAAGAGGAAACAAATACGAGAATTATTATAAATTTTTCAAATGAACATCAAGAAATTAGGAAAGCCATTTCAAAGTTTTGGCCTATCCTGACTGAGGATCCTATTTTGAAAAATTTAATTACTGACATTCCTCAGATTACCTATAAGAAGGTGTCCTCTATAGGAACGTTGCTAGTTCAAAGTGAATACAAAGGAAAGGATAAAAAAGATCCATGCAAGACCTTTGGCACGTACCCCTGTGGCTCCTGTGCGCAATGCGCAGTGATTGGAAGGAGAACCACACTGACATTGCCGAATGGGGATACCTTCTCCCTGAGACATTTTGCTAATTGCAGAACTCGGGGAGTGGTATACCTCATGCAATGTCAGTGTGGTTCATTTTATGTAGGTAAAACTAAGCAAGAACTGCGTAGCCGAGTGGACAAACACATGCATTCTATGCACATCTGTAATTTATACCTTCCACTAGGCAGACACATAGCTAAACATCATGGCTATCATATGCCAATTGTAAACTTTACGGTACTAGAACGGGTACACATTCCTCTAAGAGGAGGTGATTGGAACAAGATACTACTGCAACGCGAAATGCGTTGGATAAGGTACCTAAGAGCAACAACACCCCCTGGCTTAAACGAAAGTGAAAGCTTTAGACCCTTCTTGGAAGGATTTTTCTCTGGAAAAACCGACTAGATTTTTATCATTAAGAATCATAATTCCATATGCTCTAGGACACCTTATTGGAGTTCTTTTTTCCTCCTTTTATCAACAACATAGCCTTGGCCCTACCTCATGTCAATGAAGTACTTGATGCAGCCCTGCAGCTATGATTGAAATTAATCATGATTCTTGAAACAAGGGGTTTTGTATAAAGTTATTGTATATATATTTATTGTTTATATAATTTCTAATATTGTTCTTTCTTTGTTTAGATAATATTTAGTTAAGTTTATGTATGCACTTTGTCTACACTATGTCAAAGCAGATTGACAGGGGAAGGAGCCATATCACCATTGGGGAACATTGGCGGCTTATCTCTGTTGTGATTTGTGCCTGGGGGGCCCATGCTACAATTGATCCCAGGGATTGGCCTCTAGAGGATGATGGTTCTCCCTCTTTTTTAGCCGACTTTAAGTTCACTCATGCCCTATGCTCATCAGCTGCCGGGGGAGACGCGCCGGGTACTTACCCGGGCGTCTCCACTTCACCTCCAGGATGAAGGAGAGATTTCTCCCCTCCACATGAGGGTGTTTTCCCACGGCAGCTGTGGTTTTTAGTTTTCTTTGACTTCCGGGGGTTTGGATCCAAACCCTGGAATACCCACATGCTTAGGATGTGGGGCTTCAAAATCTGCCCACGCCCTGGCTCTCTATCGCCCATTATTCCTAATACTGTAATTTTATAGTATTATAGCCTTTACCCATTGTTGACTTTTCTTTTTATCCCAAGATCACCGCAATCTTGAGGGGTGTCAACAATAAGATACAAATGTTTCCCCCTCTCAAAACAAAATGGCCATAATCGCCGGTACTTAGAGTCATAATATATAGGTGTTTTCCTTTCTCAAAATGGCCATCCCGGAATTTCTAGTTCCGTTCGGAAGCCAGGAGCTTTGTAACGCTGCAAGTTCTCCAGCAAAATGGCCGCACCGCATCCTTTGGTCACGGCAATGACTCTACATATAGGGAACTATGCTGTAAGCATATTACCCCTAAATAACAAAGCCCTAATGGAGAAGGAAACACGGGACTCATGTACTATATATATATTTCTTTATACTTTTCTATATATACATTTTTTATTTAAGATTTATCTGCGTTGTCTTGCAAGGGCCCTGATCAGTACGGCCAATAAGGAAAGTATTTTCCCTCTTCTAAAATGGCCGCCCCGGAACTTCCGGTTCCGGTTGGACATCTGCAGCTTCGCTTTACCTGGAACCTTCCAACAAAATGGCCGCGCCGTAATTTCCGGTCGCGGCAATAGCGTCATAGATAGTGGACGGGACGGAGCACATCATCTGCAGACGATATTTTTCGAATGGAGATGACAACACGAGACACATATACACTTACAAAGGCCGTGATTAGAGCAACAATTAGAGGGAGGGTTTTACCACCTGGTGCGCTGATGGGTAAGTATAAAAGGAACACCAAGGGGGACGTTTGGCATCATTCCCTCTCCATACACTGGAGGGTTTGGAGACGTTTTTTAAGCTGGTGGTCGGCTGAAAACCATTGCTGGTGGCCAGCTGGATATCTAGGCTATTTTTCAAACAAGATAATTTGCTACACATCTCCTATTGGTAAGTGATTTTTAGATCAGTCCTGGAACAAATGCTTGTGCTGTGATAGCTTTCCATACATATCTTCTTTTTTCTTTCTCTTTTTTCTCCATATCTAGGACATTTATGCCATTCAATTGATCTAATTAGTTCTGTCCACCCTATGAGCATTAGGAGCATGACTTAGTAGGACTTAGTCGACTTCTAGGGACATCAGATTTCTGGGGCACCCTATGTAGGGGACCGATGGCCTGGACCCTCTTGAGCACAATGTTTTTAACACAACGGGTGAGTTGTCTGATACCAATGCTGCTTGCTTTTTATGTTTTCTGCTTAAATGTTGACAATATGGTGCCATGTATTATATTTTGTATATATGTATTTAATATTTATATTTTTGATCTAATTTAGATGCAATGCTTTTATATGCCTTGACAAAGAATGTTTAACATTCGAAACGCGTCGGCTTTTCTGCTACAACCTACCTCCCAATCTTGGTGATGGTTTTGCATGACGGAGAGTATTGCATTGTCTATGTCTTTGTATAAACATGTAATTTTTTGATAAATTTGTTAATGTATTTTCAATATATATATTTTTGTAATAAATTGTTCAATTTTTCTATATATTTTTTGAATTTTTGTATTTGTTGCCCACAAAATCCCAATTTCTGAGGTTTTTTCGATTATTTCAATTACTACGGGATGATGGCAACAACATGCCACCATATATGAGTTGGTCTTTTTTCGCCTTTCATTTTTATTACCTTCCGTGGCTTTACTTTTTTAAGGTGTGTAAAACAATGCATATGGCAACCATACAACAGTACACAAGGTCCCAAATTAGAACATTTTAGATGACTCCACTGAGGGCAAATTATGTATATGTTATCTTCTACTTCTATTGGAAGTGTACAGTAGTTCCCTATTGTCCTGTTAGAGAGCAGAAGTGAGGGTGTTCTGACAAAATGGCTTGCACAGTATAGCATATGTGTGTAGTGTATTCAGATAAGAGCCCATCTGAAATCTCTGGAGCATTCTTGCAACTGACAGTGATCATGCCGATAATAATTGGGATATTAGGTGGTTATAAAGAGCCCCCCCTCCCCATTCTCTCTGCAATTAGAGATTTTCTGAGTGGTTAAACAATATCACTGCAGTGGGTCAAATCTTTTTCTGCTATAAAGAGGTGTCAGGATGCATTGCCAGAAGGCAAGATGTCTCAAGACAAATCTCTGTGTGCAGATGGAGCCTGACATATAGTCTACCAATTGCATGCCTGCAGTGGACCTCCTTCTAAGCTGCATCCATCTTCTTCATGTGGCTTTGAAATTCCTATGTACTTTAAAGTGGGAGTTAACTCTGCTTTGTGATTTTTACCTACAGGTAGGATTATAATACATCTTACCTAATGGTAAAATTTGTATTTCCTAAATGTGCACCATTTAGCAGATATTCGCTTGTTTATCAGCCGGTGATGTCATTGGCTCATGTGCTTTGAAGGAATAGTATACTCATGCTGTTGCTTTAGAGCTCTGTGCCATGGGAGTGAGTGTGACAACATTAATAGTGCTTTAATCTTGAATGCTGCTGCCAGAATCATTCACCTTACTAACCACTCTGTCTCTGCTGCTCCTCTCTGCCAATCCCTCCACTGGCTTCCGCTCACCCAACAAATTAAATTAAAACTACTAACAATTACCTACAAAGCCATCCACAACTCTGCCCCCAGTTTCATCAATCATCTAGTCTCTAAATACCAACCTAATTGTTCTCTTCGTTCTTCTCAAGACCTCCTACTCTCTAGCTCTCCCATCACCTGCTCCCATGCTCGTCTCCAGGACTTTTCCAGAGCCTCTCCAAGCCTATGGAACTTCTTACTCCAATCTATCCGTCTATCTCCCTCTCTACTAGCTTTTAGAGGATCCCTTAAAACTCTCCTCGTCAGAGAAGCCTACCCTTCCCACACCTAGCAACTGTATTTTTCATTTGAGTCCATCTGATCATCCCCCACAGCTTGACCCTCCATTCTAGATTGTAAGCTCTTACGAGCAGGGCCCTCTGATCCCTCCTGTATTGATTTGTATTGTGAATGTACTGTCTTCCCTGATGTAAAGCGCTGTGCAAACTGTTGGCACTATATAAATCCTGTATAATAATAATAATAATAATAGTGAATAAAGTAGTTTTGAAATTAACCAAAAGTCCATGTACACTGGCTCTCAGGAGATTCCGTATTGAGCTGGAGTGTCAGCCAATGGCATAGAGAACGAATCCATAGGTACAAATTGCTGGAATGATTGAAAAATATTACAGTAGGCAGACCAAACTCTGGGATGGTTGTGAGAGAGGTATGCATTGCAATAAATTGGATAGTATATATCCAATATTGGAAAAGGTGAGAGAAAAAGTAATTATTTAAGAAATATTGATGTGTTATAAGATTGACAAAAATAGAGGCTACCTGCACTTTTTGCTGTGGAATGTGTATCAACAACTTACAAAATGTAGGCTTTGAAAAGTGTTCAGCGAGATTCAGCACATATTTTGAGTTATTATTACAATGTTTGCCTTGTAACTTTTGATGTGATTTTTACATGCTTGCCTGTCCAGATTTTTGGTGTTGGGTTAAACAGAGATTTGTAGATTAGCCATTATAGTAAATAAACAGTCGAAATACAGTGATTCTGCCTCATTTTTAACAACTGTTGAGATTTGCTAGATAGCATTGTATTCAATTAATCAGATGCTTTATAGGCTGGCCATACATGAGGCAGCTTTTGATTTATTTTTTCAAAATCTCAGTGCAATTTAATACATAGGTGTTGATTTACTAAAGGCAAATAAACGGTGCACTCTGCAAGAGCAGATGCTCCAGAGCTTTTTTAAATGAACAGAAGCTTTGCTGATTTATATCATGTGCAAGCAAAAATGCATTTTTTTTTATTTTCCTTTTTATGTGATTGGGTATTCTTTGTAAAAGTGAAACTTTACCTCATTTACTAAGCTCTAGAGCAACTGCAAAGTGCACAGTCTATTTGCATTTAGTAAACCAACCCCTTAAAATGGTGGCTATGAATGAATGCTAGCAGATGGGATCAAAATAGCCCTAATGTAACCCATAGGGAAAAATCTAATCTCTTCACTTATGTATTGCTAATTTTTTGGCTGATAAGACCAAACCATATGTAAATAAGACACAACTACCTTAGAATGGATTTTAACCACTTCATTACCGGGCACTTAAACCCCCTTCCTGCCTAGACCAATTTTCAGCTTTCAGCGCTGACGCATTTTGAATGACAATTGCGCGGTCATACATTGCTGTACCCAAATTATATTTTTTATCATTTTTTTCCCCACAAATAGAGGTTTCTTTTGGTGGTATTTGATCACCTCTGCGGTTTTTATATTTTGCACTATATACAAAAAAAAGACAGAAAATTTAGAATTTTTTTTTTTTTTTTTACTTTTTGTTATAATAATATCCCAATAAAAAAAAAAAAAATCCTCAGTTTAGGCTGATACGTATTCTTCTACATATATTTTGTAAAAAAAAAATCGCAAAAAGCGTATATTGATTGGTTTGCTCAAAAGTTTTAGCGCCTAAAAAATAGGGGATAGATTTATGATTTTTTTTTTTTCTAGTAATGGCGGCGATCTGCAATTTTTTATTTATTTTTGTCAGGCCTGTGATATTGCAGTGGACATATCGGACAGTTTTGACACTATTTTGGGACCATTCACATTTACACAGCGAACAGTGCTATAAAAATGAATTGATTACTGTATAAATGTGACTGGCAGTGAAGGGGTTAACTCTAGGGGCGAGGAAGGGGTTAAATGTGTAAACTGGGAGTGATTCTAACTGTGTATGGAGGGGGACTGACTGGGGGAGGTGATCGATGCTGTGTCCCTATGTACAAGGGACACATCATCAGTCTCCTCTCTCCCTGACAGGACGTGGAGCTCTGTGTGTAAACATCGCGGGTACCTGGCGGACATCGCGGGCGCCAGGCACGCGCATCAGGCATGCGCCGGGCACAGTTTTCCCCCGCTGTGCGCCCCCAGCTGCATGCACGGAGAATGCAAATAGAAGGATGTCCAGGGATGTCCACCCGGCACTTGAGAGCCGTGCTGTGGATGTCTTTTGTCCACAGCGCGGGTCTCAAGTGGTTAAACGGTCATAGCAGCCTTTCTATTAACAAAACACAATTCAAGAAATATATATTTTATTACATTCCATGAAAGATACACTTTACCCACGAAATATATAATACTGACTCTCTTAAATCCATGTATTTGGAGGCAAGCAAGGTCTGCCAAATCGGTTGTATCAAGCACCAAGTTCCTTACCATGACCCCCAGCCCCAAATACACCGACTCGGGGACAATTAGTTACCACATTACCACCCGATACAACCCCAATACCAATATCACCATACTGACGTCACATCTGCCGGGCGGGCACATTCTAAGTAAGAGGCCACTTGGCTGTATTTTTTATCTGTATTTTTTAATAAATGGTAATACACTATGGGATCCTCCTCTTTTGCGTTCTTTGAGTTCTAATTGGTTCAACACTCAAGATATGGTTCCAGCTTTTGCCGCACAGTGAGCAGGCACTTATCCTGCCCAGCTTGTATGACCTACTTTTCTAAAGAGGTCCTATCTTTGTGGTAAGCGCATTTGGTGTTCAAGGCACTTCGGATGAAGCTGTAATTAAGTGGTAAAGGCTATCTACACACCTGATGATTAACTGCATGAATCCATTAACAACATTCTGGAATCACTTTTGTTTGCTCTAAATGCCAGTACATTGAATATTGAATCTATTTCTATGTGGACTTTCAGATAGACTTTTATATTATTTATTAGATCCATTGACTTATTCACCTTTGCACATATCTGCCAGTAATTGGGGAGTATAATCACTGATATAATTCACATATCTATTGTGCTGTTTAGCTTTTTGTCTATTTATTTTTATTTATTTACATTGACCTCACCAATCCTAGTTAGTGTACACTAGGTTTCTGCGAACTAGCGCCCTGTTCCACCTTTCTATTACCAATTTCACAGTTCACTACTGTATCCTCAGGAGCAGATTATCACCATTCAATCTTTATATATTAGATATTTTGATTTCAATTTTTTCACCATTGTGAACCTACATTTGGCACGGAAAACATCCCCCTTACCCTATATCTATATAGATCTGTGGAGAAAGCCTCTTGAGGGGGAAGGGGCGAGCAGGAGTGTCAGGACACCCACTAACACACAGCTCCTTTCTCTATCTGCAAAGTAGAAGAGTGTCCTGACTTGCCAGCTCGCCCCTCCCCCCTCAAGAGGCTTTCTCAACACCAGGGAGAAAGCTTTGCATTACGGTGTGTAATTAAAGACATAAGAACAGGAAATGAGCATTTTTCAGAAGTAATAAGGACATATAAAAGCAAAATGGAAGGATGAGGTAAGTGAAGGAGGACTGCACTAAGGTAAAGGAAGCTATTTAGGGGGAAAAAAAGTCCTTTACAACCCCTTTAAGGCACAGTTATTGCCCTGTTATGACAATTTATAAGGCTCTTTTGCCTATTTTTTTCTTCTTCTGTGAAGATGGAGATGCTTGCTAACAACAAAGTTCAAAAGCCATAACATAGCAATAAAGACTGCAGAGATGGGTGGGACAGGGTTGACAATGATTTAAAAGAGTTATTGAAATGTCTATTAAAATGGCAAACTGAAGAAAAGTTTAGGAGGAACAGAGAAGAAATGATGAACTTGGCTAACATAGACATTTTTGTTAGGGAGTATTACGTTTGGTTATTTTTCCTGTGTTCTTTTTTCATTACGCATTTGGTCTCTGGGCTGGGAGACATTGATGATTTCATTTTCTGCAGCAGTTTTCAAATTAAAACTTAATGTATTTTACCAGTCCACCCAGTGTCTGCTCTCTAGCTTTCGCAGTCCAGAAATGAGGGTGGCACAAGGGACCGGCAAGGAATTAGCAGAAGGATATTACAAAATGGTTTGAGCTCCATGATGTGCACAGGCTGCCTTTACAGGCATACAGAGAGCTGGATTTTCAGTTGCCAAGAATGTCAGATTTTCCAAGATGGTGTATATCCAAACATAGATTAAATGCAAAGGAATGTGTGCTACGGGTCTCTGTGGTTTCTCACAAATGTAACGATTTAATGACCAACAATTTACTCAAAGTCACAAAATGATGACCTTAGTGAGCCTTAAAAGAAATTATGTCACTATGTCCATATTTTGGTATTACCCCACCCCCTGTATAATTTATTCTCACTCTATACTAACTGCCAACAAAACGTAATTCTGTTAAGGCAGTTTTCGAATCCAGAACCCCTCGCCAGGTGACACCTTGACCATTTACTTCAGTCAGTAAAACACAACTTGATTGGATAGTGAAGGAAATTCACCTCATCTTCGGACCCCCTCTTTCAATCAGCAAGCCCCCTTTATTAAGATGCATGTCAGCAGGTGTTCCAATCAAACACAGCATTTTATATTTGAATACATACAACTGCACTCTAATGGAAAATGCATCATTTGACATGAAAAGGTCATAATTGACATTCTTTGCCTAAGCTCAAACACACCTTAAAGGGGTTGTAAAGGTTTTTTTTTGTTGTTGTTAAATAGGTTCCTTTAAGCTAGTGTATTGTTCATTTATCTTTTCCTTCGATTTACATTCTAAAAAATGTTTCTTTGTTTTCTTTGTCTGAATTTCTCACTTCCAGTTCCTCCTCAGTAAGCTGTTCTGGCTGACTAACCACTGTTCGGATGATGGTGGCAAGCTTACTGAGAAGAAACAGGAAGTGATAAATTCAGACAAAGAAAAAAAAACATTTAGAAAGGAAAAGGTAAGTGAAACAACAATGCACTAGCTTAACCACTTGCCGCCCTCCCTAAGCAAAAAGACATCGGCAAAGTGGTTTCAATATCCTAAATGTACGCCATATGATGTCCTCAGGATATTGAGCATCGTGGCGATCGTTGTTTCAGGGTGTCAGTCTGAAACCCTGCAACACCGATCTAGGTAAAGAGTCTCTCACGGAGACTCTTTACCATGTGATTAGCCGTGTCCAATAACGGCTGATCACGATGTTACCAGGAAAAGACGGTAATTGGCTTTTCCTTACTCGCGTCTGTCAGACACGGTTAGAGGAGAGCCGATCGGCTGCTCCTCTGACAGGGGGGGGGGGTTTGTGCTGATCGATTAACAGCACAGCATGCCCGAGGATGCCCACTGGACCACCAGGGATGCCACTAGACCACCAGGGATGCAAAACACAGGTATGCCACCCTAGACCACCAGGGATGACAATGACACAAATAATGGATGATTAAAAATATGATAATTGCGCCAAAACAACTAATATGTGTGATCCCAATACAGTGTATCAACAATACATAATAAAAATAAATTATATATAGCAAGTGAAAGTTCCAATGATGTGTACTTGATCCACAGTACTTGACAATGCCACATTCACACCGCTCAGGGATCAGCTGACAAACCAGATTCCAACAGCGCACAAGTGTTCATATAGAAAGGAAGACTGTGCTTCACTTGCGGCTGCTCACACCAAGAGCATGGATCAGGTTACAAGACAGATTCCACCACCGCTCTAAGATCCCAGTTAATATACAAGGAGAGAGGAAAGAAACATGGCATAATATTGTAAGCTGAAGGTTGAAAACATTGCAGCTGCAATCAATGCACTCACAAATCCTTCAGGATAGTAGACTGTGTGTTTGCCGCTCAGTAAGCTGGGATCCATATTCGGACAACCTGATGGTCCCGTCACTGTAGGCTCCTCCCCACGCGTTATGTCACTCGTCATGTGACTTACTCATGGGTAACGGTATATTGGACATTTTTGAACACCCTAGAAAATTAACAGATCGAAAACAATGAAGATTATAAAGTTAAAGTGACAATAAATAAGATCCATATTCTCTAAAAAAAAAAAAAAATGGATACACACATATCCATTATTTAATGGCCATGTAATAAATTTTTCATGAAATTGTGTATTTTCTGTGTTTTTCTGCCTCCCTGTAATGTCCTCTGTGAGTTTTTGAACCTCTCCTTTCCCCCCTCACTTCTAATTGTAAAAGCAGTGCACATTAACTATGTTAATGGACCATACCCAGAATTTTACTAAGCAATTAAAAGGTTTGATTGCGACAATGCCAAGCCACCTACATTCGGAACTCATCAATGCGATTCCGAATGATCCAGATATTGGAGACTTCTACATGCTGACCAAGATTCACAAGCCAGGAAATCCAGGCCGACCTATTATAACAGGTATGAATACACTTACCAAACATATTTTAGGCCTTGTAGAAAACATGTTAAAACCGTTAGTGATGAACACTACTAGTTTCCTGCAAGACACCACTGATTTTCTGAACAAGCTTAGCAATGTACAACAATTACCACCTAATACACTTCTAGTCACTATGGATGTAGAATCTCTGTACAGTAACATCCCTCATAAGGATGGGTTGGCAGCATGTGACAGATTCTTATCATCCTCACCAAACCACAAATACACTGCTGAGGATGTTACCCAGATCATCAAATTCATTCTTACACACAACTACTTCACCTTCAATAATGACATCTATCTCCAATGTATGGGTACTGCTATGGGAAGCAAAATGGCACCCCAATATGCAAACTTATTTGTGGCTGACCTGGAGGACAAATTCCTGAACAGCATACAACAAAAGCCATACAGATATTATCGCTATATTGATGATATTTTTATGATATGGACTGAAGGTGAAGAAAATCTAAACCAATTCTTCTCATTGATCAACACCTTTCACCCATCAATCAAACTAAAAATGGATTTTTCAAACACACATGTGAACTTCCTAGACACTACAGTGTACATCAGGGATGACAAGCTTCACACTTCGACTTACAGAAAACCGACTGACCGATGCAGCTATCTTCATGGTTCCAGTTTTCACCCCCAACACACTAAACGAGCCATCATACACAGCCAGGCCATCAGATACCATCAAATTTGTTCAGATCCAGAAGACAGAGATAAACATCTCAGAACACTGGCAGACTCTTTCCATAAGAAAGGTTACAAAGACAACACCATCAATAACAGCATTATTGTAGCCTTGAAAACACAGAGAGAAAATCTCCTTCAATACACAGAGAAAAAAACAAATAACCGAGTACCTCTGGTCACCACATACAACCCAACACTAGAAGGGATAAAAAAGATAATCAAAGATTTACAACCCATTATTACTGAGGATGAAACTCTGAAAGGAATATTCCAACAACCCCCATTATTGGCTTTCAGACAACCACCCAACCTCAGACACAAACTAATCAGCAGGAAACTTCACTCTGATTATGAAGTCACTAATAATAGAAGCAAACCCTGCAATAAAAAATGCTGCAAACTATGTAACCAGATCAATCCATACAAAAGTGTCACACACACAAATGGGACCTTCAATATCATGGGATCATACAACTGTACCTCAAGTAATGTTGTGTACCTCATCCAATGCAAAAGGTGTGGCAAAGGATCTTATGTTGGTGAAACAGGACAGAAGTTGCAAGCGAGGATGAATTTGCACAGACATACCATCAAGGAACATAAGGAAGACAGGTTATGCACACCTGTGGGACATCACTTCTCACAACCAAACCACACCATAGAAGACCTTAATGTCTTAGTTCTTAAAGGGAATTTCAGAACTATCCAGGAAAGGAAAACGTTTAAACTAAGAATAATTATACTTTTTGACACAAAAACTAATGGCCTAAATTTAGATTTTGGTTTCCTTACCCATTAGGCCTAATTTCCACTGGCGTTTTTACAGCCACTTTTCTGAGCGTTTTTTGCAGCTTAAAAATGCCTGTCCATGTTAGTCTATGGCCTCATGCCCACCATTAAGTTTTTGAGCTGTAGATGGCTAAGCTGCAAAAAAACGCGGGACCAGTGCGTTCTGAAGCTCCAGCAATAGAGCTGTAAAAACGCCAGACATTAAAAAACGCTCAAAAACGCGCACAAACGCGCATAAACGTGCATAAACGCTCAAAAACGCGGCCACGGCGTTTTTAAAGCTCGAATCCCTGGAGAGATTTTCTTCCCCTGGAATAGATTGGTGACCTTCAGGGGGCCATTTGCCATACCCCACTGCCCTTTCCTGTTTTGAGTCACTACCAGCAATATATTCTAATGAGACATTCCCTACACTGCCTAATGAGTCAGAGTGAATGGATTGGCTGCCTTGGTAAAGAACCTGTTAAATTTCAGTGGACCCATCAGGGGGCAGAGCTACACCTACATGCACTTGTACCAGAGCTACACTCTAACAGCAAGTCAGATCACAGCAGCAATATAGAAAAAATTATACAACATCTACATATCAGAAATACCCTATATTGTCAAAAGTATTGGGACTCCTGCCTTTACATGCACATCAACTTTAATAGCATCCCAGTCTTAGTCCGTAGGGTTCAATATTGAGTTGGCCCACCCTTTGCAGCTATAACAGCTTCAACTCTTCTAGGAAGGCTGCCCACAAGGTTTAGGACTGGCTGGCCTGCACAGAGTGCTGACCTCAATCTGACAGAACACTCTTGGGATGAATTAGAGCGCAGACTGCGAGCCAGGCCCTCTCCAACATCAGTGTCTGATCTCAAAAATGCACTTCTGGAAGAATGGTCAAATATTCACAAAGACACACTCGTAAACCTTGTGGACTGCCTTCCCAGAAGAGTTAAAGCTGTTATAGCTGCAAACAGTGGGCCAACTCAATATTGAACCCTAAGAACTAAGACTGGGGTGACATTAAAGTTCACATTCGTGTACAAGCGTCCCAATACTTTTTACAATATAGTGTATAAAATGTTGGGGCAACATATTATTTTGAAATAGTTGCTGGTAATCCCGCCATAAATGCTCTAGCCCAGTCACTCAGTTGTGCTGAGTCCTAAGTTGCCACACTCTCACACTGAGGACATTGTTTCAACATACATTACAGAAGTATAGTCCACCATCAGAAAACCACCCAGAGGAATGCCTTTCTGCCATCTCTTAAAGCACATATAAACAGGAAGTGGCCGAAAATATGCTCCAAAAGATCAGCAACATTAACCACTTAAGGACCGCAACACAACGATATACGTCGACAGAATGGCACGGCTGGGCACAAGGGCGTACATGTACATCCCCTTTAAGAACCCAGCCGTGGGTCGCAAGCGTGCCGCCACCGGTCCGAAGCTCCGTGACCACGCCTGCAGGACCCACGGACCTGATCGCCGCCAGTGTTCCGATCGGGGGTCGCAGGAGCTAAAGAACGGGGAGAGGTGAGTGTAAACAAACCTTCCCCGTTCTTCTCTGTGGCAGTGTCACTGATAGTCTTTTCCCTGTTATATGGATCGATCAGTGATGTCACACGTACAGCTACACCCCCTACAGTAAGAAACACGCATGAGGTCACACTTAACCCCTACAGTGCCCCCTAGTGGTTAACCCCTTCACTGCCATTGTCATTTTCACAGCATTTTTTTTTTTTTTTTTTTTTTTTTTTTTTTTTTTTTCATTATTAAAAGATACTTTTATTAGAATATAATCTTATTCTTAGGCAATTCATCACAAAATAATGGCAAAATAAACCGTATTTAAATTAAGCAATACATATTTTCATTATCTTGTGAAACTGTGCATTTTTAATATGGTTTTCCCAATTTGACATTTATCTTCTGTTACTCTTCAGATGCAGAGGACTTTCTGGAACGCAGAGCGAGATCTCTGATTTTGGTGGACAGTTCCTGAAGTTCCTTTCTAACGTCTTCTGATGCTTTTTCAAGTACTTCTGCTGGGTCTCCCAACGTGTCAACATCTTCATCATCCTTTTGCTTTGTCTGACCTATAAGCTGTTTCACCACAAGGCTTTGGTAGTTAACCAAAAGGCTATGCTGATCCTCAGGGATCTTGGATTTCAGAAAAGCAATAATCTGTGGGACACATCTTCCTGGTGCGTGAAGCATACAATGTGTTGTGAATTGGAACAGCAAGACAGATGTCAGATGCAGAACTAGGGCTGCGTCTTCCGTGACTTTGAGTTGCTCGATAAGAGCTAGCCTGTGCTGGAACAAAACTTGCCTTTCTTTCTTCTTATCTCCCTTCTTAACTAGGATGCCACATGCATCTGCTGCTGAATCCAGACAGGACAAAAATTCTTCTATATTTTTTCCAGACAGGGAGCCGTTAAGTTTTGCCAAAGGGCTCTTGGCTTCTTCTTGGAACTTATTTAACATTTTCTTTCTAACCTCACTAGTAATGGTAGTGTAATCTTCGGCTGCCATCATTACATCACCGGCCAGAAAATTGAAGATGAGATTGGTAATATCAGTGCAAACCGTCTTCAGCAAGTGTTTGGCAAGATTACTCTGAGTTTCATCTGCAAAAAGCTTGATTCCCTTTTCAAACAACCGAATGTTGTTATAAAGATTGGAAACTTCCTCTTGAAAGTCTTTCATAGTTTGCTTTCTGCTTGCGCCCGATGCTGTTGAAGTCGAGGACATGAATATTGAACGTACCACCTCCTGATAACTTTTGGTTAGGGGTCTTATTAGGTTTTCAGACAGTTCAACAAGCAGCTCATCGGGAGAATCTGCAACATGTTTTCTTAAAACATCTTGAATTTCTTCTAAGGACAGAAATGGGATCTCTCGGTCCTTTGGTTTATTTGCGCTTGTAGTATGAGACTCATCATCAATGTCTTCATCCTTTCTGGACTTCTTCTTGGTCTTTTTTATTTTTATTTCTCTGGCATTTGATGCGCCACCACTCCTAGTGCTTCCACTGCCCTCTTAACACTTCGACCAACAATAGGTCACAGAGCATGAGATAGAGAACCTCCTGTTCTCAAAGGCACAGCATACAGATGCAGCAGCTCAACCTCAGTAATGGCAGATTCCGGAGCCAAGTAAGGCAAACAGGGCATAAAACAAAAAGAAAGGAGATCTAGTGCTCTCTGAAGCCAAACTCGGTAAATTTATTGCAATAATAAAAACAGAAACTCACTGTAAAGGCACTCTGGAACGAGTGCAACAAACAAAAACATATCAGTAAGATAGACCAGCATGGATCTCACTTGGGTTGGCGATCGCGGGTGATGTCACACGTGGCCCCTCCCCCTCGTACATCGTTACGTCCCTATGGTCTTTGGGACCATTGTCATTTTCACAGCGAAAAGTGCTATAAAAATGCACTGATTACTGTGAAAATTACAATGGCAAAAGGGGTTAACCACTAGGGGGCACTGTAGGGGTTATGTGTCAAAAGTGTTCGATGTGTCTGCCATAATGTCGCAGTCATGAAAAAGATTGCTGATCGCCGCCATTACTAGTAAAAAAAAAATATTAATAAAAATGCCATAAAATGTTCCCTTATTTTGTAAACACTATAACTTTTGCTTATTTAATACGTATCGCCTAAACTGAGGAAAAAATATGTTTTTTAATATATATTTTTTTAAATTGTCGCTCTATTTTTGTTTATAGCGCAAAAAAATAAAAAATTTACGCAGAGGTGATCAGATACCACCAAAAGAAAGCTCTATTTGTGGGGAAAAAAGGACACCAATTTTGTTTGAGAGCCACGTCGCACGACCGCGCAATTGTCAGTTAAAGCGACGCGGTGCCGAATCACAAAAAGGGGCCAGGTCCTTTACCTGTATAATGGTCCGGGTCTTAACCGGTTAATATGCAACAATATGCAACAAATGATTAATCTTTTTTGATACCACAATAAATTAACTTTTGTATCAAAATAGCATTTAGATCATCAATTTGTTGCCATTAGTAACCCCTGTTTTTCTTGAGCTCCTCTGAGGTAATTTTCCTATTCTTTGCTTCCCCTTTTACTTTTGTTTTTTAAATATGCAACAAAGAATGAAAAAAAGTTGATAACAAATATCTTAGTTGGAAAAAAAAGACAATTGTTAATAGTATGAAGTGGTTTAGTAAATGTCAGTTAGGATTCACATCTTCATTAAACATAATAGTGATATTTCCTGGAGTATTGTCACTTTACCAAAAAATGTACCTTTTTGGTCTGCTGCTGTCCTTCAACTAACTCAGCGTCTGCTATTGCACTGAAAATAGCCATGCATTCAGAATATTTGTGTGAAGGATTTGCGGCATAATTATCGCAACACTGTCAACAGTTCTTGTGACAACGAAACTTCGGAGCTTAGAACATTTTTGCGTTTTTCCATGAAAAAGAGTTAAGGAATGGCTGCTAATGTAAACAGTGATAACAATCAGTAAGAGACTACAAAGGAGCTCATTCCAGCACCTGTAATCACAGGGAGCCTGCAGAATCTAGCATAGAGATCAGATAAAAGGAAGTTTTCTCTCTGTATCTACTTTCATACGGGCATTAAAGCTTTGGATGCTTGAGCTTATGCACCAAGAAATGAGTAGGATTTTTGTTAAGTTTGGCATGGTGCAGCAAGTTGAAAGTATAAAGGGCAGAAGGTGAATGTGAAATGATGCCTACAAGGAATTAAACAGTAGCTCTGTAAATAGTGACTCTGCAATATGTACAGGTAACAGAGGAATGCTGGCCAGGTTGTTGTGCTAACCAATATCCATGATGCTCCTATAGCCACAATACATTATTATTTTTTTTAATGATAGAAAAGTTCATTTGGATTTTTTCATAATGGATGAAAGGCAGCTCCCCCTTGTTACTAAAAGGAGGGATCCAAACAACTCACAGAATAAGCCCCATTCAAACTCAGTGACAGCTGGTGTTTTTTTTTCAGGTGGGGGGGGGGGGGGGCAAACAACCACCCACCCCCCGAGCGGCACCCACCCCCTGCTGTTTGCCAGTGGGTCCGGCACTTACCCGATAATGGCGGTTGGCGAGTGACAGGCAGCGCGGTGCAGCGGTTCCGAGTGTACTCTCTTCAATGACGCCTTCCACCCCCTCCCCTCCTCCTCCTAGGCATCCAATAGGATTGCCTGTCCTTTCAGTCAATCGGGTGACTGGTGTCAAAACCGCTTCCTTATTGGCTGGCAGGAGGATCAGTGTTACAACAGCGAATAATGATTCGCTGTTGTAACACACCTGGGTGGGCTTGGAGCCCACTCTCTGCGACCCGAGCCCACCATATATTGAAGCCTATTAGAGCCTCTATTCGAGCCTATGGGCCAGATTCAGAGAGCCATTACGCCTGTCTAACTGGTGTTAGACAGGAGTACTTTCAAATTACGCGCGCCGTATCACTAGTTTGAATCCTCAAACCATGATACGGCGGCGTTGGGCTTCGATCTGACAGGCTTACGTCTTCGTACGCCTTCGGATCTACGCTGAACAGAGCATGCGCAGTTCGATCGCCGCGGGGACGCGCTTAATTTAAATGCCTCACGCCCCCTAATCGCGTAGTTTGATTCCGCCAGGAGAAATACACTACGCCGCCGTACCTTACGGGCCAAAATCTCTCTGAATTCCTCCTAAAGCCAGGTAAAGTACGGCGGCGTAGAGTATCTCTGATACTCTGCAGGAATCAAATTCTTTCTGAATCTGGCCCTATGTGTCTAATTGGTGCTTCAAAAAAAAGCACCAATGCCACAATGTCCTGAAAGGGGCTGGTTGCATGGATAGTGGAGGCGAAGATGGACAGGGGGGGTAGCGCTCGTGCGCCCTTAATGGCCGCCCCTGTTGACACTTGAGCAATTTTTATGCTCATTTCTCTATATCTGACTACGGGTTCACATGCAGAATCTCATTATTTCTAATAACATTCAATTACAATATGACTTGTATCACAATTGTACATGATATATTATTTTTTCTTTATTTGTTATTTTTTCCCCACAAAAGTGAAGTCACACTTTAAGGAAAATCCTGAAACCTTTCACTGTGCAAAGGTTGATCCACACATCATCTGCAGTGAATGAGCCAAATCGCTCACCAGACAGTGTTTAACTTCAAATTATAGCATGGTCAACTGTGCCTTTAACCACTTAAAGAGGAGTTCCACCCAAAAAAACTACCCTTGCTTAATCCACTCCTCACCCCCATACATGTCACATTTGGCATGTAATTTTTTTGGGGGGGGAGTGGGGGCTTCAGTAGGAGTGGGACTTCCTGTCCCACTTCCTGCTTCCGCCGAGGGGCTGGTTAGGCGATTAAGCCTTAATCGCCTACACCAGCCCCTCCCTGTAGGCGATCACATGGGACACTGACAGGTCCCATGCGATCGCCTCTCCAATCAGCGGCGAGCCGCGCCGCGCGCGCATGCGCAGTACGGCTCGCACATGCGCAGTGGGTGCCCGGCCGTGAAGCCGAAGGCTGTCACGGCTGGGTGCCCACAGTCAGGATGGAGACGCCGGCCAGGGAGGGGGGGGAGAGGAGCGGAGCCCCGGTCGGCGCGTCGCTGGAACGCAGGAGCAGGTAAGTGAGTGTTTATTAAAAGCCTGCAGCTACACTTTTTGTAGCTGCTGACTTTTAATAAACACAATTTAGGGCTGGAACACCCCTTTAAGCCCCGAACCATATTGCTGGTCAAAGACCAGGCCACTTTTTGTGATTCGGCATTGCGTCGCTTTTACTGACAATTGCGCGGTTGTGCGGCGTGGCTCCCAAACAAAATTGGCGTTCTTTTTTTCCCACAAATAGAGCTTTCTTTTAGTGGTATTTGATCACCTCTGCAGTTTTTAGTTTTTGTGCTATAAACAAAAAAAACGACAATTTGGAAAAAAAAATTATATTTTTGACTTTTTCCTATAATAATTATACCCCAAAAATATATAAAAAAATGTCCTCAGTTTAGGCCGACACATATTCTACTACATATTTTTCGTAAAAAAAAAAGTTATAGCGTTTACAAAATAGGGGATAGTTTTATGGCATTTTTATTAATATTTTTTTTTTACTAGTAATGGCGGGGATCAGCGATTTTTATAGGTACTGCGACATTATGGCGGACACTTCGGACACTTTTGACACATTTTTGGGACCATTGACATTTTTATAGCGATCAGTGCTATAAAAATGCATTGATTACTATAAAAATGCCACTGACAGGGAAGGGGTTAACACTAGGGTAGCGAGGAAGGGGTTAAGTATGTTCCCTGGGTGTGTTCTAACTGAAGGGGGGGGTGGACTGACTTGGGGAAATGACTCATCGCTGTTCATACATTGTATGAACAGACAATCAGGCCTTTCTCCCCCTGACAGGACCGGGAGCTGTGTGTTTACACACACAGCTCCCGATTCTCGCTCTGTAACGAGCGATCACGGGTGCCCGGCGGTGATGAGTGGAATTTCAGTACCATTAGTGATATCCCCAAGCCAGACTCAGGATCGCATTGCAGGATCCAGGCAATGTTACTTACCTTGTCCCCTGGATCCTGTGATGTCTCCCTGCTGTGTGAGCGAGCTGTCTGCAACGTTGCGTCACACGGGGGTGGAGATAGGCGCCAAATTCAAAAAAGTCAAAACACACAATACATACAGTATACAGTAATCTTACAGATTATAGTACTGTATACAAAAATTACACATCCCCTTTGTCCCCAGTGGTCTGCCCAGTGTCCTGCATGCACTTTTATATAATAAAGACGTTTTTTTCTGCCTGGAAACTGGAGATTGTCCATAGCAACCAAAAAGTGTTTATATCAAAAGTGGTTTGAGACCAGCTAGAAAACAGCGATAGTAAATAAGAACACTTGCAGAATTGAGCGATAGTGAATAAGTGGGGAAATTCTCTTTATTATAATTATTATTTTTTATAATTATTCATAGTTATTATATTATAATGTTTCAAACTTTATCATACCCGGGATGTCTACTAGACTCCTGTTTGGACAGATTTAAGTAAGTTATTTCTAAGAATTACAGGCCTACAGTATAAAACGCCAAATTTCCATGCAAAATAATTGTACCGCGTTCAGCTTCAAAAATCTGACATAATCATATCATTCGCCAGGGAGGTTAAGATGATTATCTAGTGCTCCCTCACTCTCCAGTTATATAAGCATATATATAGGTCTCTTCATTCTACTTTAACGGATATACTCCTCAAGAAAGTATGAAATCAGCTCCATGGTGTAGTACATTTTTCAAAAGTAGTTATTAGAATTAAAAGTATTGCTGTGGCGTCCAGCATGATGCCATCACACTGTTTGCAAACTGAGTTTCCATTTTTTTATTTTATTTATCTCTGAACATGACTACCTTCAAGTTAGAAACAACCCTATCTAGAACCAATTTTTTTTTCCTATGATGGACCGCATAGTGCTTGAAAACACTATGGGCCAGATTCAGGTAGATGGGAGCATCTTTGCTCCAGAGTAACGCTTCTCATTTACGTTACTCTGAAGACCCTTTCAGCGCAAGTACTGTTATTCACATAGCAGTTGCGCGTAAACTTGCGCCAGAGTAACGATAATGCGCTGGCGTAACCCGACGCAAGTGGAAGTGGGTGTGATCATATGTAAATGATGGGCGGAGCCCAGCGGAGAGGCTTACGTTCAGCGCATCATCCACGGAGCATGCGCAGTGAGTGTGGCTACACTCGCCCCCTTGTGCGCATGCTCACAACTTCCGTCGGCACCACTTCCCGGGAAACGTCAGCGCAATGCCTTCCGTTGGGCGCTTAAAAGCGCAGGCGGAAACGCCATTCCGGCGCAAAAGTATATCCGTTTCCCCCCACCCCAGGGAAGATACTTTTGCTCTGTAATGGCTGCTCCCGCTACCCCCAGAGAGAGGAGGAACCTTAATTTTAATTCCCAGGAGGTCTTGGTTATCATCTCAGCGATGGAGTGAATGATTTGCTTCATGGGAAAAAAAGCCGCAAGACCAGCCGGGAAAGGAAGCAGGGCATCCTGGAGTCCATTGCTGCCAGGGTGAATGTCTTGGGGTATTCCACCCGGACTGCTGGGGACATTCAGAAAAAAATAAACGACTTGCGGCGCAAGGTCAAGGGCAAGGTGTCCACCATCAGGAGGCATGAGAGGGGCACAGGTGGTGGTCCCCCATGTCCTGTCACCCTGACCGCGGAGGAGGAGGTGGTCGCACGCTGCCTGGAGAGGGAGCAGGTGGAGGGGGTCCCAGGCTATGACTCCATGGAGGAAGGCTCCAGGACAGGTAAGTGTTTTTTATCCCCTATTTGATTTGTTGCATTTGGGGGGGGAGGGTACATGTGCCAAGTGTGTGGGACCACCAACATGTGTCTGCTTTGTGTCATCCACAGATGACGGAGCTGGGCCATCATCGGTCAGCGTCCATTCCACCCCATCCCCCCCACGCCATCGTGTGCCCGAGCCCCTGGGTGGTGAAGAGGTGGTGGAGGAGAGTGGCCACACCACACCTGCCGAGGTCGTTGAGGAGGAGCCTGCTGTGGCAGAGCAGGACTTTACTTTAGTTTTGGAGGTCTCCTCCCCTTCTCCTGGGCCATCTGTTATCCCCTCCCCCATCCTTGGAAGCCCCTCAAGGGTGACTCCTTCCCCCCGGGGACAACCATCTTCTGGCCCCAGGAAGGCGACCCAGAAGACCAGGGGGGTGTCTGATGTTGTCCAGGACCAGTTGGCGAGGGATCACGCCAGACAGACTGAACAAATGGGGGCCATAGTTGGCCACTTACAGAAAGTGTCTGACAGCCTGGGCTCCGTTGCCCAGATAAGCAACGCAGTCCAGGATGTCAGCTGTAATTGCGCTGCAGTGGTCACCAGTTTGGGGGAGGTGCATGGTGAAATTACGCAACTCACTGCAGCCGTCCAGGACAACACTGCTGCCATCCAGGGTAACAGTGCTGCCATCCGGGACCAGGGGAGGCTGAGTCGGCGGGCCCAGCATTACCAGGTCACCCGTCAGCTCCGGATGCAGGCCCAGACGAACTCATACCTCGGCCGGATAGCCATGGCCTTGGAGGGCATGCAGGCCACACCTGCCAGGAGTGGCCCACCTGGGGATAAGCCACCTCCAGATGCCCCCCCACCCCCACCCACTCCATCCAGGCAGCTGAGGAGGCAGACAGGGGCCCCCAGAAGAAGCCCCCGGCATCCCCGATGAGGCTTTTTTTTTGTTTTGGTTTCTATGATTTGTTTAAAAATACTCAGGTCATGAGTTTTTGTTTATTTTTTATTCTTTATTTTATACTCAGGTCATGAGTTTTTGTTTATTTTTTATTCTTTATTTAATACTCAGGTCATGAGTTTTTGTTTATTTTTTATTCTTTATTTAATACTCAGGTCATGAGTTTTTGTTTATTTTTTTTCTCAGGTTATGAGATTTTGTATTTCTTTTTTTACTGCACACGGTCAGGAGTGCAGGGGACAGTGTGAATGGTGTGTGAATGTGAGAGGGTGGCACTCCTGACAGTAAGGGGTGTCACCCTCGGCCGTGGTGGTGAAGTTAACCCCACGGCTGTATGAATGACGTGTGAAAGGTGTATGAATGGACAGTGACATCATTGGGGCCTTGACGCTGGCGTTGCTGCTCCCAAGTCCTACATGCTGGACTTGGGCTAATCCAATGCGATGTGCATGTGGTGTGTGTGATCTAGGGACATCAGTGGTGTACACGCGTGCACTGTCTGTGTTATTAATGTTTTGGTTTAGTGTCCAAAGATGCCTACGGCGAGGACCCTCCTGACTGCTTTTCCATCAGCAGACTGGGTGTCCTCTGGCAGGTGGGGACTGTGTGGGTCGGGGGTCAGGTCATCACGTATGTCAATCTGCAGGCCTTTTCTCATAGCAAAGTTGTGCAGAATGCAACATGCACCGATGATCTGACACACGAAGGTAGGGGAATACAATAGGGCACCCCCAGACTTATCCAGGCAGCGGAAACGGGACTTCAGGAGCCCAAATGTTTGCTCCACCACTGCACGGGTTTTGATGTGTGCTTCATTGTATTTTCTCTCTCCTCTGGTTTGGGGGTTCCGGAAAGGAGTCATTAGATGGGGTCCTAGTGCATATGCAGAGTCACCTGTAAGGTAAAAGACAGGAGAATGTTAGTCATGCATGTGCCACTTCTGTTGTGCATCACGGGAGGGGATAGTCATGCCTGACTCCCACGTCACTCACCAACCAGCCAGCTGTCCCCATACATGTTCTGGTTAAATTCTGCTGGGATGGGGCTCTGATTGTATATGAAACTGTCATGGCTGGACCCGGGGTGTTTGGCACGGACGTGCCATATGAGGCGTTGGGCATCGGCTATCACCTGTACGTTGATGGAATGCCAATGCTTCCGATTGCGTTATATGTGCTCTGTGGCACTGGGGGGCTGTAGGGCCACATGTGTGCAATCAATGGCCCCCACAGTGCGTGGGAATCTGGCAATGTTGTAGAAATCTGTCATTGCCTTCTGCCGCAGCTCCTCAGTGGTGGGTCTGATGAACTGGTTGGACATGCGTCTGAGGATTGCAGGGACAACCTGGTGCACACATCTGCTTATGGAGGACTGTGACATCCCAGCCACCACTCCACTTGTACGCTGGAATGATCCAGTCGCAAGGAAATGGAGTGTTGCCAGGACCTTCACCAGTGGCTGCACTGCTTGTGAGCGGTGTGTCTTGCTGGTGATGTCATCCTGCAGGGTTGTGGTTAGTTCAAGTATTGCATCAGGGCTGAATCTGAAGAGGCGATACACCTCCTCATCCCCCATGCCAAAGAGGCTCATGCGCGTGCGGTATATCCTCTCACGTGCCCGCCTCCTTCGTTCCGGGGGACCCATCATGTTGGCACACAGAGGTGTTGTCCTTGCAAGTGTGGTTGTTCAGCTAGCTCCTATCGTCGGTAACGCTGCTGTAGCTGCTCTCCTGCTGACCTCTGACCGTCTGGAGTAAAGATAAAGCAGCCTTTTGTAGAAATAACTTTGCGCCGGACGGACGAGATACGCGCGGCGCATGTAGCCAGCGTATGGTGCTTATCCGTTCGCGAATCGGGAAATCTCCCTCATTTGCATATTTGCAGGGGAAATCAATAGGCGCGACTGATGCGCCAAACGAAATTATGCGCTGACGATACGTTCCGCTGGTCGCAAATGCCGCGTCTTCGGGCGCATCTAGTTTGGTGGGTACGGGCACATAGAAACGACGGCGCATCTTCACAGTTACGCGGGGCATATCGAAATACTCCAGCGCAAGTGTTGCTGAATCTGGCCCTATGTCCTGGAAGGCCTTGTGACAGAATTTTGCAATATGTTTGTTCGACCTAATTTGTAATGCCATCACTGTGCAGCCTGCATATTGTAGGCTGCATGGGTACTGTATCAAATACATCACATTTGTTGTAATACACATAATAAAATACTTAATATCATAGGACTTAGAAGTTGTCTTTGATTGTAATTGACAGAAAGTTCTCCCTTTAAACTGATTCAGTTTGCAAACCCCACATTTCCAACAAGAAAAAACCCTTAAAGATCCTGAAAAAAGTAGGTCTTTTGGGGCAATCTATAACATTAAAAGCAACGTGGAGCCTCAGAGGCAGAATGCACCTGTGAACAACAGGAGGACATTCTGGTAATCGAGGACCAAATATTTTATCGTTTTTTAAAACTCTCCAATGTTTGCAGAGTATTTTTTTATTATATAATAATAGTGATTGGAAAAAATATGTAACAGAGGAGTATCCAAGGGTATCCAACCTATCATCCTTATTAGATATTTCAGCTAGCGTCCTGGCCTTATCGTATGCACCAACTTCCTCAATCATTCCTTTAAATTCCTTAGCAATATACTGCTTGTCAATAAACCTTGATTTCAAAAGGCATGCCTGCTTTTGATAATCATCCTGAAGACTACGTTTCATTCTGATAAATTGGATTTTAGGAAAGACTTGAGCCAACAACCAACTTCCTTTCTAAATTCTTTCCAGTGATGGCTTCAAGGCATTTCTCAGGGGGGTTTACAAATGGCAAAAACAGTGGACCATGCTGGCAGAATACGTGTTGTAATGACCAATTGTAATCTCTTTTGGAGACCCATGTGACAGGGTGCCAATGCAGATGTACAATTGGGATACAGAGCAAAGCATTGCCTGAACAATTGACCTTTACAATCACCAGGTATTATTTTAATAAAATAACACAATTTGAACAACTTAAGGGCTTAGCTATGAATTATAGCTGCAGGCACTGTGGAGGAATTCATCCTCAAAGTTTCCAGACAAAAACCCTGAAGTTGTTCAAGTCATTCTCCCAGCAGCTTAATCCCTCCCTCCTGCTTTCCCTACCAGCAGTGATTCAGAAGCATTCCAATATCTGTTAGCACACAGCAGGAGCTCTAGAATGAGGAGCAGGGGGAACTGAGTTGTTGAGGCAGGTCTTTTTTTCCCAGAAAAAAATGTTTATTGAATTTTTAAAGAAACAGGTACAGTCAGTGACAATAGTGTATAAAACTGTACATCATACATTGGTATAATCAATAAAAAACAAAAAACAAACAAACAGGTAACCACCTCCAGTGACTATACTAAAAGTGAATGCAGAAAGAGGCACTTTAGAGGCATGTGGTAAAGAGTCTGTAATGAAAAAATTAGCACATATTATTATTTGTTATTTTATCGCTTGTCCCTCTGTAGAAGGTAATTTCCGGTGGGTGGGCCTCATGTCTGCTGGACCATCGGCACACATGGAGAGACAGGTGAAGGGGAAGGAGGTATGATTAGCCTTATGTGTTTAGAGTGTATACTACACAGTAATAAGTAAACACTTAGCACAAGGAAACTTCACATGGGTGTGACATTCTTGAATGAGACACTGACATTAAAGGTGTATTGGGTAGACACATCATATGGATAAACCTTGGACGCCAATCCAACTGGTTCAAATGTTATCATAATCTTTTTGAAACAATTAAGGTTGGTATAGGCAATCTTATATAATGGCAGCACGTCATTAGTTGCAGTCTTCCACCCTGTCACAGAAGGAGTAGACTGAGATTTCCATTCTCTATCAGAATCTCTATCTTTACAAAAAGGCCTGTATAAAAAATGGACAATTTAACATAGCAGGAGGTCTAGGGCAGGACTTTTGGGACTACAGTGCTTCTGCTGTATACATAGAGGTTGAATTATTCCACACTACATGCAGCCACAGAGTTCAGTAAAGACTTGCTGTAAAGCTAAATTCCTGTTTAATAAGGGTATGAAAATTCTTAAAATATTCATACACTCTAAAAAATAATTCGAGAGACCTGTTACCACCACTTAATTAAATGCATATTTCCAAGATAAAAATTTGAATGTATTGTTTTAAATACACTTTTTATGTTGAAAACCTTTTTTAATAAGTTGTGTTGATGTAAAAATGTTGAAAATTACAGCAACTTAATTTTTTGTGTTGTGTACAGTCCCATTTCTGCATTCATTGATGTAAAAGGAAATGTAAGTTGTGATAACTTAATAAAATGGACTTGGTAACTCAATTTTGTTCTATCTTGAGTTATTGCAAGTCTCCTCCCCCACCAACTTAACACAGAGAAAGTTGAGACATGTTGGAAGGAAGACCTGCTGCTGCACAGAGATATACATATACAAGACATTTTTAAAGGTAAGAATAATTTGCTTTACAATGACATTTGGAACTATTACTATATGTAATCCCTTATAGCCTATAGCTAGAAATCTAGGGGTTAAAAGGCCACACCAATTAACAAACTTTATCCTAATATAGTGCTGGTTGTATTTAGCCTTGTGGACATCATTGCCTCATGTCAGTGGATAGGATTGATAGTGTGGCATTTGTAAAAATCTGCTAAGCTTGAAAATAAAATTGTGCCAGGGGAGTCAGTGTATTATTATAGATTTTAGCTTCTATGGCAAACTACATTCAAGTTGCTGTTATTCACATAGATTATCATGTTTTCAAATTCAAACAAAGGGGGTTGATTTACTATGAAGGCAAATCCACTTTGCAATAAAAGCGCACTTGGAAGTGCAGTCACTGTAAAACTGAAGGGGACATGCAAGGGAAAAAAAAGCATTTTAGCTTGCATGATTGGATGATAAAATCAGCAGAGCTTCCTCTCATTTCAGAGCTTCCCCTCAGATCAACAGTGACTGCACTTCCAGGTGTACTAGTAGTGCAGAGTGGATTTGCCTTTAGTAAATCAACCCCAAAGTGCTAGTGACCAAATTCAATTGTATTTTGGACAGGGATATATCTGGGTAATGCATAAAATAACTGCCAATTATTTTTCCACAGATCTCTTCTTGGTTTCTCCAGTGTTGCTTTTGTGACAAAACTGATGTTATGCAGGGACTACCTCTCCCATCGCCAGAGGCTGGCTATGGTAGTCCTGCAGAAAAGGAGACAGAGCCAAGATCGCTGTGGGGACCCCAGAAGAGGAGGACCAGTGCCACGTTGAGCAATACCTCTGCACAGAGCAGGTAAGTCTGACATGTTTGTTATTTTAATAATAATTATTTAATTATTTGTTATTTTAATAATGTAACACTTTAAGGGCTGTTTCTCCTTAGCTCTTGTGCTGTGATAAGAATTAGTGGTGTAAAGTTAATGATCCCGAACATTTAATTATTCTACTTTTGTATCCAACAGATAAATGAAAAATTCAAGAGAATCATGGCCACAAGCCTTGAGTCCACATTTATGGCAAAACTTGACTATTGCACCCCATAACTGCCGAACATAGTATCATCACGAGGAGGAGCGGCTGAAATGAGAATCAAGCAGATCAAAGACATGCTTCTTCTGGTATGACAATTGTTTAGATTTATCTCTTTAATGAAAGTAATAGTAAATGCTCATTGTTTATTTTTACCTACAAGTAAGCTTATAATAAAGCCTACCTATAGGTAAAATGAATATCTCCTAAACGTGCATGGGAGTTATATCATGGCGGCTTGGCCAGTCAGACGGCTGGGGTTTGCGTACCAGGAAAGAGGACCGGGTGAAGATGGAAGCATTTGTAGCATTGACAGCACGTCGCTGGACGGCTTAGTTTTAAGGTAAGTCTTTCATAATGTGCTGGTATTCAGTACATACTAGCACATTTTAATATTGCCTTGCAGAGGAAACCTTTTTTCATAGTCTTTACTACTTGAAGGTTGTTGGTTTTCACCCATTCAGATTATATTGATTAAAGTGGTTTAAAGGCAGAAGGTTTTTTCACTTTTCTGCATTGTCTGTATTAAAGTGGAGGTCCACCAATTTAAAAAAAATAATAATTAAAGTCAGCAGCTACAAATACTGCAGCTGCTGACTTTTAAAATAATTACACATACCTATCCAGGGCACCTGCGATGTCAGCACCCGAAGCTGATCTGTCCCTCGGCTCTCGGGTGCTGCCGCTGCCATCTTTGGTAAGGGAATTGGGAAGTGAAGCATTGCGGCTTCACTTCCTGGTTCCCTACTGCGCATGCACGAGTTGCGCTGTGTCATCTGAATAGTCACTACTGTCTTCTGGGATGTGTGTCTCCCAGAAGACAGTGGGGAGTAGAGGAGGTGCTGGACATGGCGTAGATTCCCGCAGATAATGTGGCTATCTATGCCCGGAAGTGGGAGCAAATATCTGTATTGAACAGGTATCTGCACCCCACTGAAAGGTGCCAAATGTGACACCGGAGGGGGGAGGGTTCCGAAAAGCGGAAGTTCCATTTTTTGGTGGAACTCCGCTTTTAGGTACAAAAGAAACTTGTATGCATGATATCCCCTCTCCAGCCCCCCAAATACTTACGTTAGCCCAATGTTGATCCAGCACTGTGCTTAAGAGCAGCATAGCTTCTCTCTATCTCTCTCTTCACTGGCTCCATGACAGAAGCGGGGACCAGTGGCTGCCACTGCTGTCAGTCAAAGTCACAGTGAGAAGAGACTGGGGACAGGGCCAAGTTACCTCTCAGTAGACACACAGAGCCCAGATTGGGAGCAAGCCCACATGAGTTCCCCCATAGCTAGTGGTTTTTCTATGGGGGCATTCAGAAGGGGGAGGAGCCGGTAGCTCCACCTGGGGACCCCAGAAGAGGGGGAGGATTGGGGCTACTCTATGCAATTACTTTAAGGGACTTTGCCCTGATTCTTTTTACACCATTTTTCTTCATTAGCACAATACAATTGAAACGCGCAGAGAAGTAGCCATCCGCTGCCTTAGCGTGTACCTTGGAGAGAGGGAGGAAGACCTTTTCAAAGAGTTTAGCGTAAGTAAACAAAACATATTGAGAAAAAAATGAAACATGCAGTATATAAGAACCACTCTGTATTCTCCGTATCTATTCAAATATTCAATTATTGAACTTAAGCTGAAAATGATTGATTACATTAAATTATTATTTTTTAGTTACGAAAAAGACAAACATGGAAGGCACGCACACCTAGTGCCTTACCAATGACAATTTAATTCCTAAAATCCATAAAAAGTGGGTACTCACAAAGCACAAATCTCAATTGAGCCATAAAAAACAGTGTGTAGACATGTGCTAATGCATTTCAGGGGCACAACCCCTGCCTTAGCCTAGCTAGGAAAAGGGGTGTGCCCCCGAAACATATCAGCTGTACCCTGTGTTGTGTTCCTGCACATGTCCACACTGTGTGTGTTTTTTATATGGCTCAATTGAGATTTGTGCTTTGTGAGTACCCACTTTTTATGGATTTTTATGAATTCAATTGTCGTTGGTAATGCACTAGGTGTGCGTGCCTTCCATTTATGTATTTTTCATTGTTTTCATCGGATCACCCTATCTGAGGAGGCCAGAATCCACTCAGTCTTGGGATAGCTTTGTCCCTATTACCCTTCACCTCAGAAGACCCCTTAGCACTGCAAGTGACTGTGTTGTTTCATATTTTTTTATTTGCCTGATAATCATGGGAAAACTTCAAAACTAATTCCGCGTACACACGACATGAAAAATGGCATTAACCACTTGCCTACTGTGCACATACACCCCCTTCCTACCCAGACAAAATTTTAGCTTCCGGCACTGCGTCGCTTTAACTGACAATTGCACGTACGATGTGGTTTCCAAACAAAATTGATGTCCTTTTCCCCACAAATAGAGCTTTCTTTTGGTGGTATTTGATCACCTGTGCGGTTTTTATTTTTTGGGCTATAAACAAAAAAAAAGCGACAATTTTGAAAAAAAAAAACACAATATTTTTTAATTTTTGCTATAATAAATATCCCATTTAAAAAAAAAAATGTATCTCAGTTTAGGCCGATACGTATTCTTCTACATATTTTTGGTAAAAACAAAAAAAATCGCAATAACCGTATAGTGACTGGTTTGTGCAAAATGTATATTGCCTACAAAATAGGGGACATAATTATGATTTGTTTTTACTAGGAATGGTGGCGATCTGCGATTTTTTTTCCGGGACTGTGACATTATAGCTAGCACATCGGACACTTTTGACACATTTTTGTGACCATTCACATTTATAGAGAGATTAGTGATATAAATGTGCATTGTTTACTGTATAAATGTGACTGGCAGGGAAGGGGTTAACCACTAGGGGGCGGGAAAGGGGTTAAATGTGTAGCCTAGTGAGTGTTCTAACTGTAGGGGGAGGGGAGTGACTGGGGGAGGTGACCGATCTGTGTCCATATGTACAAGGGACACAGCATCGGTCTCCTCTCTCTGACAGGATGTGGATTTCTGTGTTTACACCCCATCATTACACACACAGATCCACGGTCCTGCTCAGTTACTTGACAATCGTGGGTGCCCGGCGACCATCGCGGCCACTGGGAACGCGCAATTGTGTTCCCAGTAACGTGACGGGTGCGCGCCCCATATGGCTTTAAATAACAGGACGCCATATGACGTCCTGTCAGAACAATAGAGTATCCCGCCCACCGTCATTTGACAGCGGGCGGGTGTCAAGTGGTTAAAAACGATCTTGTGTAGGCTCTAGAGCATTTTTTTACGACGTGAATAATGGGCATTAAACATGAACATGCTCTAAATTTTCGCATCGCTTTTCACGTTGTTTTTCACGCTGTGAAAAATGATCGTGTGTAGGCTTTAATGACGGAAACAAAACACGTGTGCTCCGAAGCAAGTTATGAGATGGGAGCACTCGTTCTGGTAAAACTACCGTTTGTAATGGAGATCACGCTGTAACAGGCTGAAAAGCACAAAGACTGAAAAACGTCTCTCACCAAACTTTTACTAAAACAAAATCTGTGTTTCATTTCGAATGACTTGTCATTTAGAGTGACAGTCTAAAAAGTCAGCAGTTATTATGCAATGTATTATCTTTAACAAGCTAACCTTTGTTTTAATTTCTTTTACAAGGACTTGGAAACGTTGGAAGCAGAACTATGCAAATTATGAAAATTGCTATCATTGGTAACCAGCTCACCTCAGGATATGACTACAGGACAGCAACCATTCTGGTTGAGGGAACCAAAATCCTGGAGAGATGTAACATCCCAAGATGCTGTGCTATGCTGATGGGCATAATATATGCTCTGAATCTTTGCTATCCCAAGAGACTGAAATACACGTTTGACGGTTTTCAGAAACTGTTTCTTGAACTTGATGGACTAAAAGCCTGTTCTAAAGTAATGAGTCTGAAGAATAGTATTTTCTGAAGAACCTATGCATTCCACAACATTGTCATTGTTCTCTGATGGCATTTTGTATTGGAAATAGTTTTTTACAGTCAATTTTTTTTTTCAACTTAGAAGTGCAGTCGCTGTAGATCTGAGGGGAAGCTCAGAAACAAGGGGATCTCTGCTTATTTTATCATCCAATCATGTACAGTACAAGCACAAATGTGTTTTTTCACTTGCACATGATTGGATAATAAGCAGAGCTTAACCTCATTTCAGAACTTTCCCTCAGTTCTAGAGCAATTGCACTTGACGTGCAAAGTTGATTTGCCTTTAGTAAATTAACCCCATAATCTGATTATTGTCGCCTTTCCTTGGAGTCGGAGGGACTGTTTTTCTCTCTCCCCTCCAACCTATGGCCACTATTGTGGTATTCCTATTTGTCTGTTTTTATTTTTTTTGTTTGATGCTCTTCCCCCTTATCAGCTCCCTCTCCTCTCTTCATACTTGCCCCAAGGCTGCTTGCACACTGAGGCGGTGTCGGCAGTAAAGCGCCGCTATTTTAATTTTTTGCCGTATTTTTGGTGGTGCTATTCGGCTGCTAGCGGGGTGCTTTTAACAACCACTAGCAGGCAGAAAAGGGTTAAAACTGCCAGCATAGCGCCCTCAGTGACAACGTAGTCTTGCGTGTATGTATAAGATGTTGGGCTCTGTACATTTCCCTTTGATATGTATAATGGTATTATTTTTCCATCCTGCTTTGTAAAATCCAAATATTGCTTTATTATGACTTGTCTTGTTGCCTTTTTATGGACATTTTTGTTGATAATATCATTTTATTGTTTGTATACTGATACAACAGAATACAAGATAAAAAAAAATATACTTTTGAGGCCAGTTCACACCAGAATGCATTGCAGAAAACCCACATTCCAATTGTATTTGCCACACCATGTTCAGAATGCACTGCAGCTGTGTTCTGCAGTGGGTGTCAATATTAAGCTAATGACACCCCAAATGCAGATCACAAATGCAGTGTGTTTGCTCGCACTGGATCTCATAGTACAGAAGTATAATTTGATCCGTTTGCAATGAGTTTCCAATTGCAGATACACTACTTTAAGTGCAGTGCAATTTCAGCCCATCCAAAATGAATAGGCTGATATCGCACCACACAGAACTGCATGTGAACATACAGCGCAACTCTGCAATTTCCGGTGTGAGACGGTCCCAAGTTTATATTTGGCACTGTGGTTTTAGATATATTAGGCCTGATACATGGTACAAATCTTTATGTTTGAAACATTTTTCTATTTATGTTAACTTTAATATGTATGTTAAAATAAAAAATAAAGTTAATTGTTTAACAATTGTGTTGTTGAATGAATTTATTTTTGAAAGTTATAGTATAAAAACAAAGCTAAACAATAATACAGAAAATAACTTTGGACCAACTTGATATTAGCTGTTTATTAAGCTAAAAAAAGTGTGCTCATAATTGTAGCAATTAAGTACATGTGACTTGAAAAAATTATTGTAGAAACTGGAAAAACGAATTGGAGCAACTTAATATTGTTGAGTACTCAACTTAAAAATATGTGTTTATAATGCCAGTAATTAAGTAGGTGGTAAATAAAAATGCATTTATATCTAGCAGAAAAGCTAATTACCTCAACACAATGTAGGTTGTTGCTTCCACTTGATTTTACCTGACATTGTCATAACTTAAAAAGCTTGATGCAAACGGTTGCGTTAATTTTTTTAGTTGAGTCAAGGCATTATTTTTTAGAGTGTAGCTTGACCACACATTAATTAACAAAAACTGCTGAATATTAAATAGCGTGGAAATGTGTTTGGCTAAGAATGGATAGATTAAGAGAGTCACTGGCTGCAGCTGCTCTCTGTGGCTGCTGTTCTATGGTGTTAAACTGGTTAAAAGCAATATCAGCAAGAGGAGGGAGTTGCTGAGCAGTAATAGTTCAGCAGTCAGGCAGCACTGCACTGTGGGGACTGTAGGCCACAGGAGAGAAAGTCTCTACTGTAATAAAGAACTTTTGAACTGCATTTCCAAGAGTAATTGGCAGGAAGAGAGGAAAGAGCTAGATTTTCTTAGGCTGTACAGGACACAGCTTCCCTTTTGCCACAAGGAAGACTGGAGAGTGCACATCGCTGTGCTATTGCACAATCACTCCTGCATATTGGTGGCCTGAGTGGGATATGGAGCATTGAGTTTGGGGGTGACAATGGCCAGAGTCACCTGTGTGCAGAGTAGAGAGTAGACTAATCATTGTGTGTGATCGGATAGTGAGTTGCAATATTGCTGGGACTGGTCAGCTGCTGCTGTGGATACTTACTATCTGCTGCAAGAGAGAGAGAAAGACAGAGCCCTTTAGGAACTGGCCATACAGCCATATTGCGGCCCTATTTCTGCCTGCAGGCTTAAATGGGGCGATTCTCATGTGCACCATCTGTACAACTGGGCCCCAATGCTAGCTAGCTGAAAAGTTAGGACTAAAGACTGACCCTTTACAGCTGCTACATAAAGACCTTCACCTATTTCTTATGCTAAGAGGTACCTCTCAGGAGACATTATACCATATCCTAACCATTCTCCTAGAGTTTACTCCAGACTAGTTATAATATTATTCGCACTGCAATTAATGTTTATATTTACTGCTTATTACTGATCTTGCTATCGAATGAGTTGATTATATTCTAGTGGTGCAGCACTATAACATAAGTTACTTTAGCATAAAGATCACACTGTTTAGCAGGCTGTGTCTGAATCCTTCTTCTGTGTGCCTATTATGCTTAAACCACCATTTACTCTAACTTATACCAATACATTAGGTTAATTTAGCACTAAACAATATTGTGTCTATTTCCTAAAGCTAATTCATTGTTAAAGGTATTTGCGATTGTGTTCCTATAGGTGCAGTAACTTTCACTCAACCAGGTGTGCTAGAGGGGCTGAGGTTATTCTTGGAGTTGAGGCTCGGAACAGAGAACCAAAATTATGAAGCAGCTCCTTCGGGGGGTAGTGCTAGAGTAGAAGAGATGAAAGCAGACTTAATGGTTTACTGGATACAGCGTTTCAGGTCATTTATTTTCACTTCTATTATTTCGATTCCACACTTCATTCATTGTTGTAATTACTGTAGGTGGTAATTAGGGCAACAAATCCAACCTTTTTATTTATATTAAATCTTCAGCCATTGATTGTGTGTCAAAAATTCTCCAGCCATGTGTCATACTGTATGCTGCCGGTGCCTGTGAACCATTCCGACCGTGAACTCTGTAAATAATTCACTGGCCTTAATGAGGACTCACCAAGTGTTTCTGGAAAGCCTAAAGCTGGCTGTAGATATAATGCAGGCACAATATGACCACCAAACATCTTATCATAAACATTGAGCAGACAAAAAACACAATGATGCAACCAACTCAGCACTGCAATCCATTGTCCTCAGGTTATTTTCCTTCCGCTTCGGAAATGTCCATCTGTCTAGGGCACGTTTAGAGTATATATCCTTTCCTCAGACTGACAAATGGTTATGTACCAGTACCCAGTAATGTTTTCAATTATATTTAACTACTGTTTTTGTAGCATTTATAAGTCAGGCTACATCAAGGTAAGAACATTTTCCGTTTCCAATGTTTACCGTGCTACTTGATATATAATACACCCACATTTATTTGTTTTCTTTCAGGGGCACCACATTGCACAGGACACTACATAATCTAGGGCAGGTCATGGGCAAAACTTTATCCATAGTCTATTTAACAGTCATGAAGTCATGAAGCCTAGGCACACACAGGCTGCATGTACAGTTTTTTTTTATTCCCGGCAGGCAAGAGGTTAAAATAATAATATAATCTGGAATGACATTTGCCCTACTGATTCATGTGAAGTGTAAGATTAAATGACATGTCCACTTAAAGTTATGCATTATGATTGTTCCACATATGCTGTCCAACTGGCTTACAAAAGTGCCCAAATGATTTGTATTGGACAACTTTTGGACTCTGTGTACATATAATTTTACAAGCGAGTGTTGTTTTCCATCTCCAGTCTTGGCAGTTTGGAACCTTTAATCAAAGCAGAAAAATCTTCTAACTACCTTCAGCAAAATACTTTACACATTTGCCGTGATGAGCCAATTAAGGTTCATTGTCTTGCACCATTTAAAGTGCAAATGAGCTGGTAAGTGAGAGCAGCAGTCAGTCATCTCTCTGCTGTGGGCCCAGATGTGGCTATGGAAGTTTCTGGCTGTGAGATGCGTGTTAAGTAAAGAGGAATAATTGTCAGAAAGGCTGCCTCTCTGTTGTTTTGTGACAAGCTAAAGTGTATGTATGGTGGAAAAAAAAATAAAAGCCATGCGTGAGAATGAAGGGTAGAAACTTATTGGTGTAGCTGATAAGTGGATTGCAGTGCATCACAAATTAAAACTATTTCAGGAGTTGACATGTACATTTTACTATCATCACTAACCTCTATCACACTGTCAGATGTAGCATAGTATTTACTAGATGTCCTTGTGTGTAGGGCAGCAGGTAAAAAAAACAAAAAGTGCGTCTCTGTAAATATTACACCAAAATATGTAAAAATGCCTCCCTAAAGAGTTGCAAAATGTTGGGTTCTTCACCTCTTCCCAGTGGTCACCCGCCATTAAATAAACCTGTCATTTTACAGACATACCAGTAATGATAATTGGGCTTTATTTAAACAGGAATAAGCTTTGTAAGGGAAGTACTGAATAAATTCATCATGATAAGGTGAATGCAATGGCAGCTACAGAAATAAAGTTATAACCAAGTATGTGACACTTGTTTCCTTTTTATCGCCTTGCTGAAAGACAATTAAACAACTATAGTAATGTCCAAAAAGGAGAACACAGATAATTGCAACTAACAGTGTGGGCTATATACTACCCTTAAGGCCTACCTAACCACTGGCCAGTCGGGTAGTAAATATAAAGTTTGCCAGTGGTGGGGGCCATTAGACTATACATTGGAGCATTCACATCTCAAATGAGGGTATTTGTACTCAACAAGTAAAGGAAGGGCAATGCAGTCCCCTAGGTAAGTGGTCATCAACCATTCCTGCAGGGCCCACTAACAGGCCAGGTTTTATGTATTACCTTGGGGAGATGCAGACTAGAATACTGCAATCACTAGAGCAGCAAATGATATCACCTGTAATGTATTTCAGTTATCTTGCAAACCTGGCCTGTTAGTAGGCCCTGCAGGACAAGGTTGATGACCACTGCCCTAGGTAGATGACTGCTGGAGACACCAAACTTCAAATGACAGCAAACAAGCCTAATACATGAAAGAGTGTTTAAAAGCTCCAAACCTCACTAAATGCTTTCCAGATGTACTTCATTGAGCAGTCTGTCCCTGATGGTCACTCCTTTAGGCTGGATAAAAAGAAAATAGGCTGCAGTGACCTTTGTGTTGCTGGCACATTTATGGAGGGTCAGGCAGGAGTATCCAGCAATGCCCAAGACTTCCCCAGATGTGTTCCAGTTCCTTTTCTGGTGGCGTAATGGGTTTTTTCCCTGAACTCCAGGGCCTTTGTCCCACTAAAGCCTCGTACACACGATCAGTCCATCCGATGACCGTTGTCATCGGTTAACCGATTGAGCTGACTGATGGTCTGATGTGCCTACACACCATCGTTTAAAAAAACGATTGTGTCAGAACGCGGTGACGTAAAACACAACGACGTGCTGGAAAAAATGAAGTTCAATGCTTCCAAGCATGCGTCGACTTGATTCTGAGCATGCGTGGATTTTTAAACGATGGTCGTGCCTACTAATGATCGGTTTTGACCTATCGTTAGGGTGTCCATCGGTTAAATTTTAAAGCAAGTTGGCTTTTTTTTAAATAACCTATGGGGCCTACACACGGTCAGTTTTGACCGTTGTCCTCTGGTTAACCTATCGTGTGTATGCGACCTAACAGACTGCACAGCTTCATGAAGGCTCGGATTGGCTTCCCTGGCTCAGGGTCTTAGCTGCCCATACAGCCTCTCACTAGCCTGCTTTGCCCCTCCCTCCCAGACCACTGCACATTCCTCTCTCTCTCACTCTCTATTATTTGCTTGGCTCTACCTGGTCCTGGTTTCATGGGTAGGGGGCAGGGCTAATGTTTCCAACATGTTGTGGCAAATCACAGTGCTGCCTCTGTGCCTACTCTCTTTCTGCTCTTTGTCACTCACTGGCAAGAAGGAGATCAAAGTGTGGCATGGCTGAAGATGCCCTGGGCAGTGTGTAAGCAGGTGCAGTCTGCTTCCTCCACTGTAGGTAGTGCCTAACTGGAGTGGCATCACAGCTTGAAGAGGTCAGGGGAAACTCAGTTTCTCTGTGGTTTCCTTGTTGCTGGAGGCAGCTTTCAGGTTGGCTGCGCTGCATCCATATGACTCTTGGCAGCCATCTTGAGTCAGCAGAGTCTTTTTAAGTCCCTGCCCCCAGGTTTTGGTGCGCATTCACATGCAGGTAGTGTAGGGAAAGGCCACCTATCTGTCAGGGACAGTGTTAGTGCCAGGGAAAGATTCCAGACGAGAAGGGAAAGCATTGGGCTCGCAACTTCCTTGGACATCTTGTTGTTATGGTATGAGACGGCCAGGCTGCATTCTGCCCCTCAAGACAAATGCTGTCAGTTTGGCTGATACCTGCCAGGAGAAGAACTTGTACACTTGTGCAAGACTGAAGATAAGCCTGGAGTTCTGCTGTAAAGTGTTCTTACTTACATTACGGGGCAATTCCCTGATATGTTTTTACATATATATATAAACAATGTTCTGACTCATTTACTTGTGTGTGGAAATTTGTATAACATAGGAGCATAGGCAATACTAGAAAAGACGAAAAAAGGATGGGTGAGTTTGGGGTGAGGAACTTGACTGGCCTGGACAAAGTCCTGACCTCAACCCGATAGGGTTCAAGATGTGCTGTTCAAGCTCCTTTGAAGATCTACAAATAACTGGACAGTGTTGTGGTCCATAGATGCAGTGGCTGACCATGGGAACCTAAAGTATAACTAAAACCTTTTCGTTTTGGATAGAGTGGAGAGGGGTTAGAATACCTATTAGGTTTTTATTGCTGCCAGTTAGTGTTGAGCGGAATACGCCATATTCGATTTCGCGATATTTCACGAATATATAGAAGAATATTCGTGAAATATTCGTTAATATCGAATATTCGTGATATTTTATGAAAAAAAATGTTTGCGAAATTTCGCTAATGCGAATGCGAAATTGATTGCGAAATTCTCGTCCGCGCATGCGCATGCGCGCGAACAACACGCGAAAACGGAGATCATTTCCTGGATAACTAAACTAATATGCACTAAACACTAACTCTACTTGCACAAACTTATATGACTAAACTAAAGCAATTTTTTTTTTTTTTATACACAAAACACAGAAGGGCAGAGAAAGTATTTGCGAATATTCGTAATACGAATATTCGCATTGTGAATATTCGGCAACATAAAAGGATCGCCTCAGCTACTCGGCCCAGGGTCTCTAATCATACCAGCAATGCTTTTAGACATTGATGGAGATCACTAGGATGTGATCTGTTTTAAAAATAAATTTGAAAAAATATTCGCAATAGCGAATATTCACCGCCAAAAAATATTCGCAATAGCGAATATTCACCGCCATATTCGAGTTATTCGCGAATACTCGAATATGCAATATTCGTAACGAATATTCGCAATGCGAATATTCGTGAGCAACACTACTGCCAGTGTCCCTGTTAGGATTTCTCACCCTCTCTATTTGTCCTGTTTACCATTATCATTGAAAGTAAAAGCAATAGAGGGGAAATCTTCCAACGGGGACACTGTGGGGCACACTGTATTCCCATATTTTGCAGAGATTTCCTCTCACTTCCTATTTGGCTATGGGACAGGAAGTAAAGGTAAATCTCCACAATAGGACACAGGTGAAGAAAAAAAAATCTGACAGGGGTTATAGGCCTTATTCTAGCCACAATTGGAACAAAAAAAAACATTATGCCTATAGTTCTACTTTAATGCAGCAGATGAAAGGCACATCATGTTTACTTCCCTTTGAGCACAGAACTGGCAGAAACCAGTGGTATCAAGGTATACCCGTCTACTGTCTGGAGACGTCTAGCCAGAGGTGGTCTTTATGGACAAATTGTGTCCAAAAAGCCATACCTAATATGTGGAAACAAGGCTGAACTATGCAAGAAAACATAGAAACTGGGATACAGAAAATTGTCAACAGGTGCTCTGGACAAGTCAAAATATAAAATATTTTGCTGTAGCCGGAGCCAGTTTGTCCGCTGAATGACTGGAGAGCAGTACAATAATGAGTGTCGGCAGGCAACGGTAAAGCATGGTGGATGTTGCAAAATTAGGGCTGCATTTCTGCAAATGGAGTTCGAGATTTGGTCAGAATCAATGGTGTCCCACTCCTCAATGCTGAGAAATACAGGCAGATGCATATCCATTAGAACCGTCGAACAGACCGACCGTTCGCGCGAACATTTAGAACCCCATTGAAGTCTATGGGACTCGAATGTTCGAATTCAAAAACGCTCATTTTAAAGTTATTGTTGGAAAACGTCTTTGAGAACCCGGGTCTTGCCCCAGGGAACATGTATCAATGAAAAAAAGTTTAAAAAACGGTTTTGTTTTTTCAGGAGCAGGACTCCTGAAAAAGTGACCGTTTAAAAAAAAAAATTCCATTGATACATGTTCCCTCGGGTTCTCAAAGACGTTTTCACAGGCAAACTATAGACACCCAGCAGGTACAATATTTAAAGGAATCTTTCATTTTTTTATTTTATTTAAACATTATTAAAATCACTGTTCCAGGAGCAGTTATTTTAATGATGATTAAATGAAAAAAATTTAAATAAAATTCCTTTAAATATTGTACCTGCTGGGTGTCTATACGTGTGATAACGTCTTTAAATAGCACAATCACCTGCCTGCCTGTAAATTAGGAAGAACTGATCTATCTAAGCTATACACTGTATAATTATATGTGCAACTCCTAGGGATGTATATATATTCTCTACTCACTGTAAATCAAGCTAAACTGACTAGCCTGCCTGCCTGCTCTATCTAGCTACATAAAAAGACAATCTCTCTGTCTCTGACTGCTCTCATTAACAAGCCGGACACACTACACAAGGCCGCCCAGCAGGCGGCCTTTTATAGTTTGGGGCGTGTGCTAAAGCCCTGAGCCATAATTGGCCAAAGCCACCCAGGCTTTGGCCAATTATGGCTCTTCTTTTTTTGCGCGCTGTGATTGGCCAAGCATGCGGGACATACAGCATGCTTCGCCAATCATCAGCGCGCAATGCCGCAATGAATTATGGGCCGTTTTGCATCACTCGAATTTGGCACGAACGACTGAACATACGTTCATATCGAACGCGAAGCCCTAAAAACCATCATGCCATACCATCAGAGAGGCATGGTATTTGGTCCCAAATTTATTCTGCAGCAGGGCAATGACGCCAAACATGCAGCCAATATTATTAAGAACTATTTTCAGCGTAAAGAATCACAAGAAGTCCTGGAAGTTATGATTTGACCACCACAGAGCACTGATCTCAACATCATCAGGTATTTCTGGGGTTACACGACGAGACATAAGGATCTAAGGCATTCTATATTTACATTTTATTTGGATTAACTTACCTGCTGTGTTCCTTCAAAAACTATGTGCAAGTGTAGCTGTAATTGAAGGCAGTGTGGTTACTCCAAATATTGATTTGATTTGGATTTCTTTTCTGTTTATTTACTTTCCATTATGTCAATTGACACAAATAAACTATTCTATTTCTGAAGGCCTTTTGATTTTTTTAATTTATAGCATTTTTTCACACCTGCCTATATATATACAGTATATATATATATATATATATATATATATATATATATATATATATACACACACATATATATATATATATATATATATATATATATCTAATAATATTTTGCATCAAAAGTATATATTTTTTTATGAATACATGATTTATAATAAACAACAGAAACAAAATATTCTTGTAAAGTAATATTGATTCTTCCAGCAATCATATGCTTTAGGAATTGAATAAAAAAGGGGCCTGCAATTACTCATGAGACATTACCTTGCACTTAATTGTAATCTGTCTAACATGCAACCGAATGAGCAGTAAGTGGTATAAAAAGGCAATAAGCAAGCACCAATTAGCAGCATAATTTGACTCATGCTGGTCTAGTCAATAACAGAGCATTGATGAGCTCATTTGGTGTTCATTGGAAGAGAAGACATTACTGGAACAGAGCATGGGAAAAACAAAACCGGCCATTGTTTTTTCATGTTGTACGTAACCAAGGACCTCTGGGTTCTGAAGCAGATAGTGAACAGCTAGGCTAAACTGTGCAGTAATTTATGAGGATACAGAAACTAGAGTTTTTTTTTAAAGGACATTACCCAGAAAAAAAATAAACATGTTCAACCTAAGTGGGTTATTTAAAGTGGACCTTTATGTACCATGAATAAATTGCTGACAGTAACGGTATCATTTTTAATTTAAAAAAGAAATGTACTTTTTATTATTAAAAAACTGTGTCTGACCTACAGGCAAGTGCCTAGGCTGAGATAATGTTATTAGTCTGCTGTAGACAGGAAGACACATTTCCTCACTCTCTTCCTTCCCAGTGATCACAATGCAACACTGTAACTTTCACAAGTTCACAAGGTAAAAGGCTGTAAGACATTTGTGAACACAACCAATGCCTGTAAATTAGGAAGACACCTGTATTTATATGCGCGTATCATCTCTGCGCCAGGCATCTCAGTCCAGGAAGTATTCTGAATGTGAACCATGGATCATGGAAGCAAAGGTTGTGCCACGCTTTACAAAATAAAAGCAGAAATGAGGCATTCTTAGGGGAAGGACTGGGATTTTTGTGGAAGGTATTAAATAACTGAAAGTGTTAAACTCACACATGTCTGTACTTAAAATGAAAAAATATAAGGTTCTAGGTTCACTTTAATAATTTACAGCTTTCGACTATTCAACTTCTATGAGAAAACTGAGCGTTAAATCAGCCTGGCTGGTTGGTATGGGAAGTGCTGCCATAGTGTTATAGACATTGCTTGCTATGACTGGTAGATTTTTAAATAGGGATGAGCCGAACACCCCCCCCCCCCCCCCCCGTTCGGTTCGTACCAGGACCTGCGAACAGACCAAAAGTTTGTCTGAACTTTAGAACCCCCGTTAAAGTCTATGGGACTCCAACGTTTGAAATCTAAAGTGCTAGTTTTAAAGGCTAATATGCAAGTTATTGTCCTAAAAAGTGCCCCAGGGGACATTTATCATTGCAAAGAAAGTTTTAAAAACTACAGTTTTTTCGGGAGCAGTGATTTTAATAATGCTTAAAGTGAAACAATAAAATTGAAATATTCCTTGTTTCCTGTGCTTAGAACTGTCCCTGCACAAAATGTTATTTCTGAAGGAAAAAAGTCATTTAAAATCACTTGTGTCAAAAAAATGATGTGGGGTTCTCCCCAAATATCCATTCCAGACCCTTCAGGTCTAGTATGGATTTTAAGGGGAACTCCACCCCACATTTAAAAAACAAAATTTGTGGAGTTCCCCCCAAAAATCCACACCAGACCCTATTTGAATTTGGGGGACCCCCACGCATTTTTTTTTTTTATGAATGACTTTTCTCTGTATTGCCGGGAGCCGACAATTCATTATAGCCGAGTGATTTTAAATGACTTTTTTTCCTGCATTTTTTGCATTTTTTAAAACTTTTTTTTGCATTGATACATGTCCCCTGGGGCAGGACCCAGGTCCCCAAACACTTTTTTGATAATAACTTGCATATTAACCTTTAAAATTAGCACTTTAGATTTTGAACGTTCGAGTCCCATAGACTTTAGCGGGGTTCTAAAGTTCACACGAACTTGCCGCGAACACTCCAAATTGTTCGCTGTTCGGCAAAAAGGCAATGTTCGGAGATACACACAGCAATAAACACATGACAAAGGCTCTAAGCCTTCACTTTCAAATGTTTTCTTGCATTTTTCTGCCCATGCATATCTCCTGTGCTGTCTGATAGCCATCAAATAGACAGAAAGGTATGTGGATTTTCCTCACTTCCTGTTCTGTATGATACCTGTTAAATTAGCAGAAAATTGAGGGATATCCCCCCACTTTCTATTCTGTCTGACATTCCTGAAATAGAAAGGAAGGGAGGAGAATTATGCTAAATGATGACACACATAGTCATTTAAAACGAACAGGGGTTGTAAAACTGAATTACCACCATACAATTTATTAGGTCCCCAAAGACAAAGGGATACTCACAAGCAATTAAAAACAGCAGGTATAAAACAAGTATATTTCAGCTGTGGGCGGGGAGTCCCATCATAAAATCATCAGATTAAAAGGCTAAATGGTCCATTTAGGAGTTTACAGGACACTAGGTTGGTTCAGCTTTGAGGAAGGGGGCTTGACTCTCGAAATGTGTTAGCTTTCCAATAAGATGGTTTTATGATGGGACTCGCTGCCCAAGGCTGAAGTATACTTGTTATATGCCTGCTGTTTTCAATCAATTGTGAGTATCCATTTGTCTTTGGGGACTCAATAAATATGGTGGTAATGCATGAGTATTTTTTACAATTTACTGGAGATTTCCTGATCTGTGGATAAGTACCATCTGGAGCACCTTGGATTGATCGCTGAAGCATTTTTGATGTTATATTAATGTTTATATATTTACACATTCTCAAGAAGCTTTAGAACATACCCTTATTATCCTCTGTAGCCGCAAGCACTGTATAGTAATTCATTCTGAAAGTTTACAGAAGAAGCACTTTCTCTTTTAGCAGCTCAGCTCACCCTATGCTTCTCTCCTGACAGTGACTCTGCAGTCTTCCGGCCTTCTAATCTCTACCGTAATTGCTCCACAGTACATGCAGCTATGGAGGTCAGTAATAGCTTGTTTTAAAGCTCAATTACTTTTATACTTTTATAAAAGTGTTCATAGCCTTGCATACTGCTCTATCTGCATATTAACTTGTTAGTGCTAGGGGGTTAGGCTTTGGCAAAATGGCAAAAGTGACTGGTACTAATGTTTCAAGGACCTAGTGAAAAAAAATCCCCTTTAAAAAAAAAAAGGTTTTCAGACAAACTTATTTGAAGTTTTTTAAAGTTTTGTAAACTGATCTTTGAAATACAGTACTTGAAGTATTTTGAGACGTTATTTATTTTAAAAATATATTTATTTATTGCTGGCCCACATATAACTATACTTATATGCTTTCTATTACTCTACAGTAGACGCCAAGATAAGTGCAAGAAACGTATGAACCAGTAGTCATTGACTGGAGTTTTTTTGTGGAGACTGGATATACCTTTTGTTTGGGAAAATGGGTGTAGAAAAATACTTTTTGAAAAAAAAAATCAAAGAACACAACCCCCCCCCCCCCCCCCCCCCCAACAAAAAATTACACTACCTTAAATATTCCCCTCGCCACCCCCCCCCCCCCCCCAAAAAAAAAATATAAACACATCTTAACTGAACAAAAAAAAAAAGTAAACCTAGAACCTTTTAAAGCAAAGTTTAAAGTTTAGAGTTTCCACATTATGAGTCACACCATTAAAATGCACCAATGCAGGAATGTAGACATCCAATAAGAAGGTGTAATAAATTGTTTATATTGATAAGTCATTCATGCATGCAATGAGCTGCCACAGATAGAATCTGTAAAGTCCTTCCATCTAGCATTCATCAGACCAGTGCTCAAATCGAAGGAGTACATCAACGTAGGATCCAATGTTGTGTAAAACAATGTCTTTATTATATTGTATATAGTGGCCACTATCATCACAATCTATCCTAAATGCCTACTTTACCTCTTTATATACTATTGTATCTTTATTCTTGTTAAGTAAATCTTGTGGCGCCCATCCATATAAAATTCTCAAGACACAAATGCCGCTCTACCGTGGATCTGCCAACACCTACAAGGTGCTTATAAACCTACATAGTTATTGTACATAGTTGGTAAGTATGCAATGATAAGCAAATCAATTCACAAATTTCTCAACAAAAGAAGCTATTTTTATCACAAATTCAATTATGACAACTAACAGTGCATATATGCAGTAATACTAAGGTATCTAGGAATTGCGCAGGAGTTTTTGACTGCTGATAGATCAGGGTGTTTTTTTTTTCATCATTGCTTATGATTATTTATAATAGCATCAGCCTTCTAAATTAGGGAGGACCTGTACTGCGAAAGCAGTGCCCTTTGCAAAAGGGTAGTCAGTAGTATTCAGTATTCAATCAATTTCACGCCCCTTTCACTAAAATGATAAACACTTTAAAGAAACAATAAATAAATTGTGATGTGCTGCTATTGCATTATATATAAAATATATGTATAAATAAATAATCCACAATAAGAGCCGGTTCACACTGGGGCAACTCGTCAGGCGTCCCATTCTATGCGATAGAACCGTTCTAATAGGAGCGACGCAAGTCCCTCCGACTTAGAAAAAGGTTCTTGTACAACTTCGGGGGCGGCACAGGGCGATTTGCATTGACTTCTATACAGAAGTAGTTTTGCTAATCGCCTCTGAAGTCCTCTTCAGGACGACTTGCAATAAAAATACTATGGCCCAGATTCAGGTACATCTGCGCATTATTGGACCGGCGTAGCGCACCGCCTTTACGTTAGACTTGCGCAATTTTGCCGCGTAATCACCCTATTCTCGTAGCTTTTGGAAATTGCGCATGCGTAACGTTTTTTCAGAGGCGTAAGGAGGAGTAATACAAATTGGGAAGGACGTGGGCGTGTTACATTGAAATGAGCCGTGACCCCATGCAAATGAAGGGCCGGCCGGATCCCCCATGCGCGCTTGAAGGAGACCATGGTCAGCTCCGCTGTGCGCATGCTCACAACTCGGGAGCGGCGCAATCAGTGAATTTGGAAATGGACTAGGGCAACGTTGTGAACTACGCAAACAGCATAAATAGACACACACAAACGCACTTGCATTGCAAAAGTACATCCCTTTGTCCCTTCCCATTTAACCAAGTGCTTTTGTCCTGTTGTTCGTTGTGGTGTGTTTTGTAGTTGTCAGATTAGTGTTCTGTGTGATCAAGTGTTTGTTAGTAGATCTTTGAAAGTGTTTTTTGATAAGTGTTTGAGAGACTGTTTGTTTGATTGATATATTTTTGTTTGTTTGTTTTCCTGCTGTTTTTTTGTTTTGTTTTTTTGTGACTGTTTCTTGCTGAGTAGTTTTGTCTTTGTGTGTGTTCTTGCTTGATTGGTTGTGCTTGTTTTTGTGAGTGAATTTTGTTGACTGGGAGTGAGTTTTTTTGGAAGTATGACAGAGAGAAAACGAAAGCTGAATTTTACAGTTGGGGAAAAACAAATTCTTGCCCGGGCCATTAGCGAGTATGGGTGTTTCCTCCACGGCCTGGACAGTGCCAACACCACCCCGGCCAGGAGGAGGGAGATTTTGGATATGATCACTGAGCAGGTCAATTCAGCGGGGCAGGGGGAGACACGAACCCGGTCTGGGATTGACAAAAAAATCAATGACCTCCGGCGTCTGGTCAAACAGAAGCTGGCCAGAATGCATGCCCATGCCAGGGGCACAGGAGGGGGCCCACCATGCCGTATTAGGCTGACAGCGGAGGAGCGTGCGGTGGCCCTGACCTTTCATCGGCATGAAGTTGAGGGCCTGCCCGGCTTTGACTCAAGTCCGGAGCCCGTGGTGCCAGGTAAGTATTTTTTTTAATATCAGGTGTGTAGCATGTGTGGGGGAGGGGGTGAAAGGGAATATGTGGCAAGTGTGTGGATCCTCCAACCTGTGAATGTTTTGTGTCATCCACAGATGTGCAGGAGGGTGCAGGGCCATCTGGCCTGACCGCACCAACCCCAGGACAGCAGCCTAATGAGGCCCCCCCAACAAGGCCGGAGTCCGCGGAGGAGGTTCAAGAGGAGGAGGAGAATCATGAGGAGGAGGAGAATCATGAGGAGGAGGAGTCCATGTCAGGCACTGGACGTTTGGTTTTTGAGGACTCTTCCCCTCTGGGTGGCAGCAGGCAGCCCTCCCTAAGGGGGAGCCCCCCCCCTCCTCCCCCAACATGGCTCCCCTCACAAGGGCCTCCCCTTCTCCCCGGCCACAAGCATCAGCTGGAGGCAGGATTTCATCCCAGAACACCAGGGGGTTGGTCGATCTCCTGCCCGCCACTCTGAGAAGGGACCAGTTCCTCCAGACCCGCCATCTGGGACAGGTCAGCCAGACATTGGTGCGGATGGAGGAGAGCCTGTCCTCCATCAAGGATACGCTGGGGAACCTGGACTCCCACTCCCGGGCTTTCACAACCTGCCTAAACAAACTGCAGACGACATCAGCAGGCGTTGGGCAGGATGTGAGGGCCCTTACCCAGGCTATCCAGGCCAACACGGCAACACTTGGTGCTGCCCTGGACAGAATAGCCGTGGCCTTGGAGGGCAGGCCGCCAGGTGGGCAGAGATCAAGGGCTGCTCCTCCTTCCCCGGTTTTACCCCTCCCCCATGAGTCTCCCCTGAGAAGCCGGGGCCGTGGCCGGGGGCGCCCCAGACGCGGCTCACGCAAAGGGCATTAAAAAAAATTTTCCCCTTTTTTTTTTTTTTTGCTGGAAAATTTTTGCTTTTGCAGGTAATTTTTTTTTTTTGGGTTGTGAATGCTGTTTGAATGTGGGGGTGACATTCCTGCCGGAAAAGGGGTGTCACCCTCAATTTTGGTGGAGAAGGGTTCCCCAGGACCAGGGAGAAGTGATCCCCAGGTCCGTGTGAATGGTGTATGAATGTACAGTGACATAATTGGAGCCTTGGCGTGGCGTTGCTGCTCACAAGTCCTGCATGGTGGACTGGTGCCAATCCAATTTGATGTGGATGTGGGGTGTGTGTGCTAGGGACCACAGTGTTGTGCATGCATGCATTCTCATTGTGCCATGATTAATGTGTGTGTTTTACGTGCAAAGATGCCCAATGTGAGTTGTCTCCTGGCTGCTCTACCCTCAGAAGACGGGGTAGCCTCGGTTAGGGGGGGATTGTCTGGTTCATAGGTCAGGTCATCACGTAGGCCAATCTGCAGGCCCTTTCTTTCTGCGAAGTTGTGCAGCATGCAACATGCACCGATGATCTGGCACACGAAGTTTGGGGAATACAAGAGGGTACCCCCAGACTTATCCAGGCATCGGAAACGTGACTTTAGTAGGCCAAAGGTGCGCTCCACCACTGCTCGTGTTTGGGCATGTGCTTGATTGTATCTTTCCTCTCCTGGGGTTTGAGGGTTCCGGATAGGAGTCATGAGATGGGGTCCCAGTGGATATGCAGAGTCACCTCTAAGGGAAAAGACAGGAGGATGTTAGTCATGCATGTGGCCCTTGTGATGTGTGCATCATGGGAGGGGATAGTCATGCCTGACTCCCATGTCACTCACCAACCAGCCAGGTGTCCCCATACACGTTCTGATCGAATTCCATTCGGATGTGGCATTGATTGTATATGTAGCTGTCATGGCTGGACCCTGGGTGTTTGGCACGGACGTGCCATATGAGGCCTTGGGCATCGACTATCACCTGTACATTGATGGAATGCCAATGCTTCAGATTGCGGTACATGTGCTCTGTCTCCTGGGGGGGCTGGAGTGCCACATGTGTGCAATCAATGGCCCCCACAGTGCGTGGGAATCTGGCAATTCTGTAGAAATCTGTCATTGCCTTCAGTCGCAGCTCCTCAGTGGTGGGTTTGATGATTTGGTTGGCCATGCGTCTGAGGATTGCAGGGACAACCTGGTGCACACATCTGCTCATGGAGGATTTTGACATCCCAGCCACCACTCCACTTGTACGCTGAAAAGAGCCACTGGCAAGGACATGGAGTGTTGCCATGACCTTCACCAGTGGCTGCACTGCATGTGAGCGGTGTGTTGGGCTGGTGATGTCCTCCTGCAGGGTTGTGGTTAATTCCAGGATGACATGAGGGGTGAATCTGAAGATGCGAAACACCTCAGAATCACTCATGCCAAACAGGTCTATGCGGGTGCGGTATATCCTCTCCCGTGCCATCCTCCGTGCCATCCTCCGTGCCCTCATCCTTCTTTGTTCATCTAAAGTCAGTAGTATAGCTATGTGCGACGATGCCCCTGGCATGTTGGCATACAGATTGTTGTGCAACACGTGTGACTGCTGAGCTCCTCACTAACAGTGTTGCTTTATCTAACAAGTAGACTTTTTTTCTCTTTTTAGACCAGCTTTTATATGGTCTAATTTTAGACAGGACATTTTGCTGTTGCGCACACTGCGTCGCCTGCGCTGCCCCCCGTAAGTCCCTCATTAGCATATTTGACTAGCAAATCAATGGTCTGTCTAGCGCACTTTTGCGTGGACGGATGCGCCAGTCTAACGAAATTACGCGGGACCAAAAAAAGTAGATTTTTTGCGTATCTCGTTCTGGGGATGCCGTGCATCGAAACGCACGCGCACATTTCGACTTACGCACGCGCATCTCCTGTTGCGCAGGCGTAATCGCTCTGTGAATCTGGGCCTATGTGTATATCACTACAAATTAAAAACAAAACACATATAAAAACAAATTATCCATCTGTGAAATCCTTCCAACCAATTGCACAACTTCCAATAAATTCAAGGAAAAGTGTATTCTCTCAAAGAAAGGACAACCATCGAGCCCCAAGAGGAACCACCTTAAAGGAGTTGTAAAGGAAATTTTTTTTTCCCTAAAATTAATGTCTGCAAGGTAGTCAGACAGAATAGTGTAATGATTCTGTTAAAAAACAAGTAAATACCTATTAAATTCCTTCATCTATATGACCTCCGGCGTTCTAGTTTCTGTTCTCTCATTCACTTCCTAGTTTACATCACTTGTTCATGTAGGAACTACATTTCCCAGTATGAATTGCGGCACGCCCAGTAATTTACACCTCCTTGAAGTCTCTAACACGTAGAGAGCGTCCTGCCGCACAGATGTAGTTCCCAGGAGGGGGCGAGCACGTCACTGACCACCGCAGTAAAGTCTCCCTTCACGGTGGTCAGTAAAATCAGACAAGCAGGAAGTGAACAGAACAGAGAAGAAATAGAGCAACTTCTGAGCAAAAACAAACAATGAGGAAGTGAAAAGAGGAATGTCTGCAGGTGAAGGGTGCTAATTATGAAAAAAAATAATCCTTTACAACCCCTTTAATAGTTCACTCATGGACTACAGGAGAGTCAGGACGCTCTCTACATTGCAGATAGAGGAGGGAGTTGTGTGTTAGTGGGCGTCCTGACTCTCCTGTGGTCCAAGGGAGGGGGCGAGCACGACACTCCACACCAGGGAGAAAGCCTTGCATTGCTGTGTGGAGTTACAGACAGAAGAAGAGGAAGTGAGGATTTCTCAGAAGAAATAACGACATTTAAAAGCAAAATTGAAAGATGAGGTAAGTGAAGGAGGACTGCACTAAGGTAAAGGAAGCTATTTCAGAACTTTTTTTTTTACCTTTACAACCTCTTTAACAAATCCTGGGAAACTAGCAGTCAGAAACTGCAGCACTTCACATATATTGAAGGCTACATAAAAGGATAATGCCAATGCATTATCATATATTAACAAGTACACTGCTATTTTTCAATAGGAAATATGCCCCCTTTCACACTCTTATGAACTAAAAGCCAAGCGATTTTGATGTGCGACTTTGACGCGACAACGCAATGCCTGTGTAATCTTGAGGTCTTTGAACCTAAAGTCGCATCAAAGTCAGACCAAAGTAGTGCAGAGAATACTTTGAAGTCATACAGATATGAACGGTACTCATTGGAAATCATGGAGTACGACTTGTCATGCGACTCTGCAGTCCAAAGTCGCAGGACAAGTCGCACAAATGTGAAAGGGACCTTAAAGACACACAGTACTGCTAAGATAAAATAGGCATTTCTAGATGTTCCCTTTAAGTTAGTCATTTTTAAAGTTGAGGTCTATGAGTTCAGGTTTATTGATTTGTACTATCAATCAGCACATAGCAGGTGGGTGAAAACACAGGGCTCCACTTACAAAACAGCGGTATAGCCTCATTGCAGCCCGACTGCTGCTTAAAAAAAAAAAAGAAGAAAAATTCACATTTATAAAGCACAGCACTGTGCTGTACAAATGTGCACTGTGTTCTGCTTGCTTAAGGAGGTGTTAATACTGTAAGCTTCTAATTTGCCGCGTAGCCCTGTACCAGTTTTTTCTTTTTGTTTATACTGTGCCTTGAAAAAGTATTCATACCCCTTGCAATTTTACACATCTTGTCATGTTACAACCAAAAACCTAAATGTATTTTATTGGGGATTTATGTGATAAACCAACTCAAAGTGGAAGAAAAATGATAAACCCTTTACCATTTTTTTTTTTACAAATAAATATGTGAAAGTGTGGTGTGCATTTGTATTCAGCTCCCCTGAGTCAATACTTTGTAGAACCGCCTTTCACTGCAATTACAGCTGCAAGTCTTTTTGGGAATGTCTCTACCAGCTTTGCACATCTAGAGAGTGACATTTTTGCCCTGACTTCTTTACAAAATTGCTCAAGCTCTGTCAGATTGGATGAAGAGCATTTGTGAACAGCAATATTCAAGTCTTGCTACAGATTCTCAATTGGATTTATGGTCTGTACTTTACCTGGGCCATGGGCTAGCACAAAGGTACACATTATAAAAAAGACAACACACCAATATAGTACAATTTTTTAAATTTTAAATTTGGCCACGTGTCATCCACCAGGATGGGGGGTTACAATCTCAAATAAATAAATAAATAAGCCATCTTGTCTAAATTATTATAAATTAAATGCTGTCCATCCAGCCGAAGCTGGACGACTATTCCCCATTTCGGATGACATCATGACTTAAGCAACAGCGAGAAAAAAAAAGAGGGGACGGGGGGGACGGGTGGGCGTTGCTGCGCATCGGAAGACGGTCTGAGCGGTCACCTCACCCAGTCCTATAAATAGGCTCTCGTCCGCACGGGCTAACGACCACGCGAATCGTCCAATCAGCTGGCTTTGTCGTTCTGCACCAATCCCTGGCCGGTCGTGCCCTGGGAACGACGCAACCTAAAAATGAAGAGAGAGAAGGGGGGAGGAGGGACAAACCATCTTCCCTCTGAGCCAGCCCATGTTGGTCCAGCATAATGCTGTGACCCCTCATTCTAACACATGAATATGCTTTGATCTAAACCATTCCATTGTAGCTCTGGCTGTATGTTTAGCCATTTCCAGCCCAAGAACATCATATGACGTCCTTGACTTTCAGTGGGAATATCTGAATGATGCCTGCAGCTCTCATTTCCCCCCAGCTATTCTGTGTACCAAAAGAATGATCATAGTGGCAGTTTCACTGCTCAATTTTTCTTACAGGTGATGGGAGGGCACATCCCCCCTCCTGCGGCCATCCGTTGCTTCTCCAGACTCTCCCATGCAATCAGGGACCCAGAGAAAGAATCGGCTTCCACTGGATGAGGACCATAGAGATTTTCAGTGACCAGATGGTAAGCATGAGATCGTGAACTTTTTTTTTAATCTCATGCTTTCCAGCCTGTAGGAGAGATGTGGGGTCTTATTGACCCCACATCTTCATATAAAGAGGACCTTACAGGCATGATTCCTATTACAAGGAATGTTTACATTCCTTTTAATAGTAATAAAAGAGATCAAAAAATAAAAATGTAAAACAGAAAGTGTAAAAATAAAAAAAATAAAGTCAAATAAACAATAAAAATTAAATAAAAATTAAAACGCCCCTGTCCTCGGTAGCTTGCACTCAGAAGCAAACGCACACATAAGTGTGTAAACAACGTTTAAACCACACATGTGAGGTATTAGGCCGCCTTGTACACACCATTAGACATGTCTGATGAGACTTGTCTGACGGACCGTTTTCATCAGACAACTCTGAACTTGTCTGATGTGCATACACACCATCGGACCAAAATCCGATCAGACCAGAACGCGGTGACGTAGAACACAACAACGTGATGAAAAAACAAAGTTCAATGCTTCCATGCATGCGTCGACTTGATTCTGAGCATGCGCAGGTTTTTGGTCCGATGCTTTTGTGTACTAACCATCGAACCTGTCCGACGGACAGGTGTCCAGCAGACAGGTTTTAAAACATGTTTTAAAACTTTGGTCTGACGGAAAACAGTCTGATGGGCCGTACAAACCATCAAACTGGTCCGGTGAAACTGGTCTGCAGACCAGTTTCATCAGACATGTCTGATCGGGTGTAGGAGTATCAGAGTAAAGAGAGCTGAATACAAATGCACTCCACACTTTTCAGATATTTATTGGTAAAAAATGATGAAAACAATATATCATTTTTCTTTCACTTCAGAATTATGTGCCACTTTGTGTTGGCCTATCACATAAAATCCCAATAAAGTATATTTACGTTTTTTTTGGAACATGACAAAATGTGAAAAATGTTAAGGGATATAAATGCTTTTTTAAGGCACTTTTTTTCATTAACCACTTTAGCCCCGGACCATATTGCTGTCCAAAGACCAGAGCACTTTTTTGCGATTCGGCACTGCGTCGCTTTAACTGACAATTGCACGGTCATGCGACGTGGCTCCCAAACAAAATTGGCGTCCTTTTTTTCCCACAAATAGAGCTTTCTTTTGGTGGTATTTGATCATCTCTGCGGTTTTTATTTTTTGCGCTATAAACAAAAACAGAGCGACTATTTTGAAAAAAATGCAATATTTTTTACTTTTTTCTGTAATAAATATCCCCCAAAAATATATAAAAAAAAAAAAATTTTCCTCAGTTTAGGCCGATACGTATTCTTCTACATATTTTTCGTAAAAAAAATCGCAATTAGCGTTTATTGATTGGTTTGCGCAAAAGTTATAGCGTTTACAAAATAGGGGGTAGTTTTATGGCATTTTTATTATTATTATTTTTTTTACTAGTAATGGCGGCGATCAGCGTTTTTTTTCAGTACTGCGACCTTATGGCGGACACTTCGGACACTTTTGACACATTTTTGGGACCATTGTCATTTTTATAGCGATCAATGCTATAAAAATGCATTGGATTACTATAAAAATGCCATTGGCAGTGAAGGGGTTAACACTAGGGGGCGGGGAAGGGGTTAAGTGTGTTCCTATTTGTGTTCTAACTGTATGGGGGGGTGGACTTACTAGGGGGAATCACTGATCTTCCGTTCATACATTGTATGAACAGAAAATCAGCGTTTCCCCCGCTGACAGGAATGAGCGCTGTGTGTTTACACACACAGCTCCCGTTCCCCGCTCTGTAACGAGCGATCGCGTGTGCCCGGCGGCGATCGTGCCCGCCGGGCACACGCACGGGACTCGGGGGCGAGCGGGGGGCGTGCGCGCGGGCCGCCGGCGGCGCGCACGCGCCCCCTAGTGACCGTCGAAAGTGGCGACGTAGAGCTACGGGCTCTCGCGCAGCAGTGCCGACCTGCCGCCGTATTACTGCGGCGGCTGGTCGGCATGCGGTTAAGCAAAATTGTTTTGAGTAAAAAATAAAAAAAAAGGTGCATACACAGTCAGCATGACATTCACATATACATAGGTCACAAAAAGATATCCATGAATCAGGTGGCACATTCAAAATGGGTACAGCATGTAATGCATAACAGTGTGCACTGGGGCAAATCCATGAAAATACATACAGGAGATCCAACAAAATAAAGGATAATCAACCAACAGAGCTTTCTACTTCAGTGACTTAGGACAGGTCTACCGTTAACTGCAGTTTTCTGAGTTCCTTCAACCAGCGGTCCCAAATTTTATGACATTTGGCTGGGCCTCTATTTTTTACAGGGTAAGGTCCCATTCACTTCTGCCTTTCAATCTGAAAAATTGGAGGATGATGGCCTCATCCACCTCCTGGCTATAATCTTTCTGGCTGAGAATAGGGTTTCATGAGGGAATATCTTGGTATATTTGTCCACAACGTCAGCAATTTTGTATTGTTTTGTGTAAAACAAAAAAACTTTATGAAGATTAAAAAAAACAACGTCGGGAAATATCCCTAGCAGACATTGTTTTGGCTCAAGTGCTATGGGGGAGTCCATGATATCATGCAGGAAAGTCACAATTTGCTTCCAAAGGTCTTGGATTTTCGAACAGGCTCAGAGGAGATGAAAAAAACATGCCTGTCTCCTGGTTACACAACAAGCACAGGGTAGACTGGTTACGTTTGTATCTAGCCACACGAATAGGGGCAAGGTATGCCCTGTGAGTTATGTAGATCTGGGGGACACTGCCCTGTAGGTCTCCAGTGCCTCCTCCCACTCTTCATCCTCCAGTGGTCCCACCTCCCTCTCCCAACGAGGCTTCAAGTCAAACGCTAATTTAGTGGAAATGGGAGTAGAAAGCATGTTATGAAACATGGATATCAATCCGCGTGGATCCATACTCTTAGCTATAGCCATGATAGGGTGTGGGGTGGGTTGTGGAAGGTGATGCGAGAATTTCGTTTGGGCCGCATGTCTTACTTGCAAAAACATGAAGAACATATGGTTGTGCAGTGAGAATTCCTCTTTAAGTATTTGGTAGGTTTTGAGGTTTCTGTCTCAGAATAGGTGATGTAAGTAATAGACACCCTGTGCGGCCCATACCTTAGAGCTCTAAATATGACGGAATTCAGACAAACTTTTGTTATGCCATATTGGCATGAAATCAGTGTTCTGAGGTATCCTCAATCTGGCAGAGGCAAGATCCCAAATGCATCTATAATGATATTTTCAAGGCACTTTAACAACTTAATGTGTACGTTAACCTAAATACAAAGAAAAAGTCATAGTCTCTGTCATTTTCATGCACTGCTTCCACCTAAGGTACCTGGTTGATCCTGCCAGTCACGTTTCTTCCGTGTTCTAAATTGACCATGCAATGCACAGGTTTTTTCAACCACCACACCACCTCGACCAATCAAGGCCTGCCTCTGGCACACATGCCTCCAAATCACAACCTGCTTCTTGAGCATGCCCAGGGGCGGACTGACCATTGAGGAACTCGGGCACTGCCCGAGGGCCCCATGCCACTAGGGGGCCCCATCAGGGTTGCCAGGCTCATTAAAAGCCAGGGACAGTATGTAAAAATCTGTGTTTTTTTTTACATCTGTCCCTGATATGTCCAAAACCTACATGCTTTTGATGTGAAAATCCAGAGATTTTAGCTGCCCTGCCTCTGAACTGCCACCTGGCATGGTGGCCATCTGTAAGCCTGGGGGCCCCATAATCTTCTATTGCCCGGGGGCCCCATAATCTTCTATTGCCCGGGGGCCCCATGAGTTGTCAGTCCGCCCCTGAGCATGCCCCTTACTCATGTACAGCCTGCATGTTGACAGAACAGGCTTTGGAATACAGGCATATGGTGTGTCTGAACAGTGTCCTGTAACCCAATCCACTACTACCAGGAAGAAGAGATGCATGGTCACATTACAGAGCTTTTTAACTTTGTAAAAAATGTAAGAAAGATGATTTCAAAAACCGAGAAAAGGCAGTTATGGTGTCTGCATAGTTATAACTGCATTATGACTGAACAGTGACTATGCTAGTGTGCACTTCTTAGCAGTGCCAGCAGCTGCAGGAGCTGTTTTACTGATTTTCTCTTTGTCTCTTTAACAGATAGGGATGAACGGAATAAAAATTACATATTTTAGCACTGAAAAAAGCAAAAACTTTCAACTGCGCTCATTGATTGATTGATTGATTTGTGAAATTTGCTTTCATTTTTTTTGGAATTCATTTAGGATAGGTCCATTTATTTCCTTTAGATTTCTCTGTTTTTTATTTTTTGTGTGTGTGTTTTTGATTGCTATCTGTTAATTATCAACGAGATCAACAAGAACAAGAGAGACCCGAATAGTGAGTTAAATTGCATTTATTGCACACTTGAATCAACAAAAAACATCTTATTCCCATGTATCTTTCAAAATGGCACCATTTTGCCTAAATCTCTGGGGAAATCAATTCGTGTTATCATTAGCAACAAAGCACAAAATATTAACAGATTATTTGCAAGCTACCAGTTGTGGCAGGGTAAGGCCAAGCCGCTGTTGAAAAAGGCATATAACCGTTTTCATCGGGTCACCGCTGAAGTGGCCTGATGGTCTGATGTGCGTACACACCATCAGTTCAAAAACCGATCGTGTCAGAAAGCAACAACGTGCTGAAAAAACGAAGTTCAATGCTTCCAAGCATGCGTCGACTTGATTCTGAGCATGCGCGGGTTTTTGAACCGATGCTTTTGCGTACTAACGATTGGTTTGGACCGATGGTCAGGCATCCATCAGTCTGATTTTAAAGCAAGTTTTAAAACTTTGGTCCGAAGGACGACAGACCAATGGGCCATACACACGGTCGGTTTGGAACAATGAAACTGGACTTCAGTCCATTTTTATCGGGTTGGACCGATCGTGTGTACACGGCCTTAGAGTTCTGTGCTCCACCCTCCCGGGAGACAGTTTGTGTTGTAAGGGAGCAGAGAGGTGAATGTCTGCACCATGCTATCCAGGACAGGATGGATTAAGGCTCAAGCCTGAGAGAGAGAGGTACAACATTGGTGCATGAGCACTGGGAAATGTGCTGGATGGTCTGGAGGACCAAGGCATGAGGCCTGAGCAGTAGAGCTGCAAAAAGAGCCATGAGGCTGAATATTGTTCTTTTGTTGTATTGATGGTGAGAACCCCCTGCATGGAAGGTAATTTGTTTTCTGAACTTTTGTTTTAATTTAAATAAAAGTGGGCAGAAAAGCCCCGAAAAGACACTTCTGGCTTGGAATAAACCCACTGTTTTGCACTACCATTGAGTTAAACAAACCCCCCAACTTGTCACATCATTTACAGATGATACCAGCTAAGGCTAATGAATCTGGCTGTTGTAACATTTCCCTATTGCTAACCATTGGTTCTGCTTTGGTAACAACGAAAAAGGCCAGTCCACACAAATGTGATATTTTAGTTATAACCAGGGCTTTTTTTCTGGGGGAACTTGGGGGAACTCAGTTCCACCACCTTTGGCTCAGACCCTTTGGTGCCCGCTCACCACAATCACTTGTGAACACAGAAGTCTGGTTTCTGTGTTTACAAGTGACTGCTTTGTAACCCCCTGAACTCTGCACACTGTATGTAATGCAATTCTGGTATTTAATGCCCCTTTAAGACCCTTCTACTGTTTGTGAAATCTGAATGGGTTGTGGTTGAGTTCCTGCACCTATTTTCTGAGAAAAAAAGCTCTGGTTATAACCAACAAGTCCAAAATACTGCTCTTAGGTACCATTCTACATTCACTACAGCCACGGGTGCCAGTTATCTCCAGGTTCACCTTCTCACTTCAATTTGAAAAAAAAGTGTGATGCTGTAGACCTCTATTCCATACAGTTGGCCGGAATTCTCACAGAAAAGGTGCAATGGAGCATATACACGGTCAGAATTCGCAATAAAAGCTCACATTCCACTTTTCTCTTTGGGAATCGCGATCATGTGTACGAGGCATAAGGGTTCAGGTGGGTGTTTTATTGCAATGATTAAGATACCGAAGAAGATATAGGGGTCAATTCACAAAGAGAAACGTTATTGGTTTCCTTCAGTAGTTAAATTACCGCCCCTTATTTAACGCTAGCAAACATTATATTCACGAAAGCTATAATCGTTATTCAACATAGTCGTTATGGTTTTCAACTGACTCGTTATCCAATCGTTATGCTAACTACTCAAGAGTTATTTTAACGTCCCAAATCATAATAATAACGTCTAAGATCGTTAATTAACGCTGGAGAGATGCATTCTGGGAGCAGAAGGGGAGGAGAACAGCTTCATGTGGAAAAGAGCAGATACAGAGAGAGAGAGAGAGAGACACAAGCAAGACACACGTGGAGATTGAGCATGTGATGTGCATAACTTCTCTGTGTGCGTTTTTCTAAAGCCATGTGTATTTCCTCATACAGAGAATAAATAATGGGAGATGATAATCGGAATTTAGCTATCACCTGGGTTTCAGAAAAGTCATCCAAAATAGTATGTGAACGGAATACACGTTTATAAATCCGAACAACATTCTAACGTGTTCTTCTTCGCCTCTGGATAATTTTAAGTTTAAATAGAGCATTGTTCCATCTTGCCCAACACTACTAAACACTTCACTACACTACAAAAATCGCCAAAAGCTTCCTCTAACAACAAAATATCACCTGGGAAATGTCATAACGACACCCTGAGGGAGGTGCTATATAAACGATTGCTTAACGATTGATAACTGTCAAAAAAATCTTTGTGTATTGCACTTCTGTATATATTTAATGATTTGACTCTTTAAAACAACGATCAAATCGTTAAATAACGATCCACACCTTAAAATATCGGTTATGTGTAGTGAAACGTTATTTGATGATTTTTCAAATCGTTAAATCGTTTCGTGAATTGAACTAGCTTCAATAACGTGCAAAATCGCGTGTCACCCAAAAGGAGTTTTGGATCTGCGCTTTTTTTGTTTGAATGATTTGTCGTGCAAAAATCGCACAACGATTGGAAGCCATTAAGTAAAGGCATTGCAAACGTTCCCGCGTTTTGGAATCAAGGACACAATTGTGGCGATTCCAAATGCTTAGGTGTGACTGGAGCCTAAGAACCTAAAAAGGCTTCCAAATGACTGGCACGATGGGGTTGATTTACTAGAGGCAAATAAGCCTTTGCGAGGGAAGTTTCAGTTTGCATAGACATTTTCCCCAGAGCTTTGTGACTGTGGTAAAATTTCACTTTGCAAAGAATACCCAATCATGTGCAAGGAAAAACAAAAACAAAAAAACAGCATTTTTGTTTACACATGATTGGATGATGGATGTCAACAAAGTTTCACCTCAATCTCTATGCTCTGCGGAACATTCCATTGCAAAGTTAATAGCCTATTAGCTTTAAGGCTGCATTCACACCTAGGCGTCAGAGATTTTGGGCGTATTTGGGCGACAAAGTTTAGGCGTTTTGTACCGGCGATTTGTGGCGACAAAACGCGGCATTTAAAAATCCCGCTTTTTGTATAGCCATTGTCGGCTATGCGGAACGCCAAAGCCGCCCTATACGCGCATCGGAAAAGGGTCCGGGACTTTTTTCAAAATCGGCGTTCGACGTTCTATCGGTGTACGGCGTTCGGTGTTAGGAGATGTGAATGATCTCCATAGACAATAATGCAAATTCGACGGTACGGCGTATTGTAGCGTCGCGCTTCAGGCGACAAAACGCCTAGGTGTAAATGCAGCCTAAGGCCTCGTACACACGATCGGACATATCCGATGAAAACGGTCCGCGGACCATTTCCATCGGATATGTCCGATCGTGAGTTTGATCCGATGGCGTGTACACACCATCGGATCAAATTCCCCGCCGACGGACGGCGCGGTGACGTGGCGGTGACGCGACGGTGACGTTGACGCCGCCACGTCACCGCCACGTCACCGCACCAGGAAGTTAAACACTTCCGCGCATGCGCCGAATCCATTCGGCGGCGGCGCGGCGGCGGTGGGAGACGACATGTCTGCTGGTAAGTGTACTAACCAGCAGACATGTCGGGCGGACAGATTCCCACCGGATGGATTTCAAAGCATGCTTTGAAATCTGTCGGGTGGAGAAATCTGTCCGCTAGCCCATACACACGAGCGGAGATGTCTGCTGAAACGGTCCATCGGACCGTTTTCAGCGGACATATCCCCTCGTGTGTACGAGGCCTTAGTGTTGTGCCCCCTCCATTTTATAATTTGGGAGCTGGCTCATCCAAAAGCCTCCCTATTGGTTTTTCTAAGCCTGCTTGAAATTATTTAAAAGCCATGCAGTGTGCTATGGTTTAAAATATTTCCTGGGCAAATCGGCTCACAAATTTGGCAAATCTTAATCTTGAATCCACTGGATCAGCCCCCAAACCCAGTGGTGGATGGTGCTCAATTCTCTTGTAGGCCCCCCCCCCCCAGTCAGCCAACCAACCACCCCCCTGCGCTTGCTCGATCGATCGCCACTGCCCTGATTGCTTAAATCACTGCATTGCTCGCCCATCGCCCGCTGGGCCCCCCGACAGCCCCGCATTTACCCTATACAGTTTGCAGCTTCGATGGCTTCCCTCCTGCATCTCTTCCCAAGTCCCAGCGGTCGCCTCTCCTCCCAGCCAATCAGGACTCGTGGCCAATTGGGTCTTAGGACCTGCTGATTGGCGGGGAGGAGAAACAGGAAAATATTAGTAAATATTAATTTGCTAATGTCGCTCAACTGGGGGGGCTCCGGGCGCAGTGCCCTGCGCCCCAAACCCACCCATGTTTAAGCCAATTAGACCCTCATGCTCTAATCACGTGCTTCCAAAAAAAAAACTTAAATCCATGCAATCCATTTGTCCAGTGCCCTGCATGCAGGTTAGGAGCCGGGCGCACGGATTAGGAGGGCGGTGCCCCTGCACCATGCATGAGAGGCCACCACTGCCCAAACCCATGCTAGTGGCGAACCCAAACATTATCTTATGTCATAATCTCCAGAATTATAATTAGATTTAATATTTAACTGTTTTATGTTCCAAGTGTTCTTATCGTCTGAATGGTCATTAAGAAGAGCATGGTCCTCCTGCCTACCCTAATTATTTTATTACTGAATGCTATTATTAGCTTAATGAATAGAACATTTTGACCACTGACCAGCTAGTAAGAGCCTTATTAGACCTTTCCATGTAGCTCCCAGCGCTGCTGCATGATACAGTCTGGCATAAATCCAGGTGATTTAATTGATGTATGGCCAGATTCAATCTCTAATTCTCTCTGCATATCTTCTAATAATACAGACCTTGGAAGGACCCTTCTAAAAAGTAGAGGAACTATGATACAACGTGTACAGTGCCTAATACAGTTTGAACTCCCATAGGGACCAATCACAAGGAAACAGTTTTAGAAGATTAAGAAATCGGTTTACATTTTCCTCGAACAATAGCAGCCCCATGTAAAATTTCTTAATGAAAGCAGCATGACCATAATGTCACAGCTGCATGCCTTTGACCTATAAAATGTTAATTGGTGCTTTATCAATCTCCAATAGCTTTTGCCGAGAAATAAATGTTTAAGCTGAACACAGTTTAATACATTTCTTAAAAATCTATTGATGCCTTTAAGCTGTGGTTTGAACATGGCAGGGGGGCAGGAAAGCATTTCACGTTTATAGTTCGCTTTTTAATAGAAATTACGTGCACTGTTGAAAAGTAATGAGAGATCTACCAATATAAAGGAATGAAAAATAAAGTCATTGACCAGAACAACCAATCAGCATCCAGGATATCATTTTCTGGGAGAACCAGTTTTTCTTTGCTGCGGTTATGAGAAATAATCAAAGATGGGAAGCAACCTGTAAACATAAGGAGCAACATGAAACGCAAATATCAGTAAAGGCTTTGTAAAGATTTTTTTTTTTTTATTATCTTAAAAGCTTCCTTTACCGTAATGCAGTGCTGTTTTCATGTCCTCATTGTTCGTTTTTGCTCTCAAGTTGCTGTAATTCTTCTCTGATCTCCACACTTCCTGGTTGTCTGTTTCCTGATGACCACAATGCTGGGAGCTTCTCTCTGTGGTCACTAATCAAGGAGGTGTGATTACTGTATGTCTAGTTTCTAGTTTTTTTTTCCAAACCATCACTGCTCTATGGCTCTGTATGCTCTGTAAGGCAGAGAGGCAGGAAACAACATGCAAAAACGAAACTAGAAACTACAGGTACATTATATGATTGATTTTTATCTATTTTTAATCATTTTTAAAATGAATCAGTTAACTATTATGTCTCCATACCCTGTAAACAGTCATTTCAACAAAAAAAAAAATGTTTTAATTACAACTCCTTTAAGTTAACGCTAGGAGCCTTAAAGCAGAGTTCCACCCAAAAATGGAACTTCCGCTTTTTGGAATCCTCTCCCACTCCGGTGTCACATTTGGCACCTTTCAGCGGGGGAGGGGGGGGGGGTCCAGTAATCCAGGTATTTGCTCCCACTTCTGGACATAGGTCAGCGCGGCGACCTATGCCACGTCCGGTGACTTCTCCGTTCCCGCCCGCTGTCTACTGGGAGACACACAGGTCCCAGAAGACAGCAGGGACCAGTGGGATCGCGCAGTGCGACTCATGCATGCGCAGTAGGGAACCAGGAAGTAAATCCGCAAGGTTTTACTTCCTGATTCCCCTACTGAAAATGGCGGTGGCAGCATCCGAGAGCCGAGGGACACATCTGCTACAGGTTCCAACATCGCATGCACCCAGGACAGGTAAGTGTCCATATATTAAAAGTCAGCAGCTGCAGTATTTGTAGCTACTGACTTTTATTTATTATTTGTCGGTGGAACTCCGCTTTAAGGAGCCAAACAGCTTTTCCTTCTGCAGGGAAGGCAAACGTCTCACCTTAGTTACTATCTTAGATGCCATTTATAGCTAAACAGGTAAACAGTTAAACATACCCAGATTAAATACATATAATGGAGGTATATTACCTGTTGAAGGATTTGAATGTCTGCTCTTGGGATTTATATACCCTGTCAGCCAGGGAGATGACATCACATTCTCTGTTACAGTCATAGACTGTCAAAGAGATACAGTAGTGTCCTCCCTCCACTCCAAGCATGCTGATTGGACAATGAAGAGCAGCAGGAGACTGGGGTGGTCATCTTTCTGTTCAATTTAATGTCCACTCCTATCAAATTATGTCTTTATTAAAGAGGAACTGCAGTCTGCTCACCCAATTTGTACTAAAACATCTTTGCCATTCTTAAAGGGGTTGTAAAGAATTTATTTTAATTTTTTTAATAACAAACATGTTATACTTACCCCACTGTGCAGCTCGTTTTGCACAGAGTGGCCCCGAACCTGGTCTTCTGGGGTCCCTCGGCGGCTGTTTCTGGTCCTCCCCACAAGAACTCCACACATTCATGTGAGCTCCTTCGCATTGTGTGGAGCACTCCCGCAGCCATAGCCACTCACTGTATCACTCGGCCCTGCTCCTTGGCGCGCCGCGTCATTGGATGTGATTGACAGCAGCGCCAGCCAATGGCTGCTCTGCTTTCAATCCATCTGCTCTAGCCAATCAACGGCCAGGCTGAGCGGCGAAGAGGATGTCGGGCCGAGCGCGGGACTTTCGAGGGGTCAGGTAAGTATAACAGGGGGCCGGGGGCAGTATAGTCAGAAGTTTTTTCCCCTAATGCATAGAATCCATTAAGGTGATTTTTTTTTTTACCTTTGCAACCCCTTTAAGCTACCCTCCAACCACTTTGCATATTTTATATATACTGTGATTCTGTACTTGCCAAATATGCCGCAGAAATCTCCCTCCACTGAGTCTGGCTGCTATAATTGTAACTGTGGGTAGCTGAAGCTGCTGCCTGTTCACTTCCTGGATTTACACAGACACACACCTCCAGCTCTGCATATCTCCTTGGTCCTCCTATGAATCATCCCCTTCCCTTTCTGACAAACTCTCATGAGAGTGAGAGAGAGAGAGCTGTGCATGATGTCACAGGCCTAGGCTTTTACCAGACAAGAAACAGGAAATGGGCTGTATAAGACATTTAGTGGCAGAAAAAAAGTTTTACTATCCAAAGTTAAAACAACAAGGGCAGAAGATTTAATAGATAGAATGATGGAAAAAAAAAACTTTAAGACAAGTTTTTAAATCTGTATATCATATATGTTTTCTTATTATTTTATTAATTTATTATTTTGTTCCTTAAAGTGTTACTAAACCCAGGACCCTGCATTCATTATATCTGGTCTCCCACAATACACAGAACGTGGAAATGCAATTATTTTAGTAAATACAAACAGCTAAATACCTTTTCTCATCAGCAGTTAGACATACCTCCCAGCATTTTGAGATGGGAATGAGGGACACCTACCAGCAAACGTATGTAGGCATGGGACATGCCCCCTACCACACCCCCTTAAAGGAGAATTAACCACCAAAAAATGTTAATTAAATCCACAAGGGCTACTATTCCTGTATATTGGCTTTTAGAATGTACAAATGCAGCAATTTAGAATTTGGATGAAAGGTTTAGCATTGGGAGACACTTTTTGAAGGATAAAAAGTGCATTTTATATACAGCTAACTATATGGATTAGACCAAAATGAGGGACAAATGAGGAGGAATGAGGGACAGGGGGACATTGCTCCAAATCAGGGACAGTCCCTCAAAATCAGGAATAGTTAAGAGCTATGGTTAGAGCAGTCTTGTGACTTCTATCAGTGTCCAACCAAGCACTGGTTAAAACTTGTAGGAGGAGTTTTCAGATTGTCCTATGAGACTTAAATTCCCCTGACCCACTGCCTGGACAATGCTGAAAAAAAGCCTCTTTAGCAATACACACCAAACTGAGCATGTTCAGCCTGACTCCATAGACTCTGCGTTATCAGGAAATTAACAGTGGACAGTGGAAGTAGGGGAGGATCAGAGAAACCATGATCAAACAGAGTTTTTACACAATGAGGAGGATTAACCCCTTAGGTTCCACAGTGAGTATAACAAGCATGCATACATTGTAGTACATCTGATTGGCTCCCACTTATGTCACTCTCTTCCTCTATCCCTCTCCTAATCTAAGTGCTGATGTATAGGGATAGGGATATTGGGACTGAAAGAGACTAAAGTCAATCAAATTCAAGTATTTAGAATAGTTGTAAAAAATCTTTAGCGTAGATGTTCTTTAGATTTAACCCCCAGCCCTCTGGGTGCAGCGCATACCAAGTAAAATACTTACCTTCCTGTGATCTTCAGTGAGTGATCCTGCTTGGTACTGCACAACCCTTACAAATAAAGCTTTCTGGCCAGCTCTTCTTCTTTCTGTGCACTGTAATCATTCTTATGGATGAGCTGTATTCATGGCGGCCTCCAGCCAGAGTATGGCTCATCCATAGAGGTAAACGGGGCCATGGCAGGGGACAAATTTTCCTGAAGTTCGTTTTCATCGGTCCAAACCGATCGTGTGTAGGCCCCATCGGTCCGTTATCCTTCAGTCCAAAAACAGATGGCTTGCTTTAAAATTGAACCGATGGACGGCTAACCGATAGGTCAAAACCGATCGTTAGTACGCACGAGCATCGGTTAAAAATCTACGCATGCTCATAATCAAGTCCACGAATGCTTGGAAGCATTCAACTTCGTTTTTTTCATCACGTCGTTGTGTTTTACGTCACCGTCATGAACCGATGGTGTGTAGGCACATCAGTCCATCAGTCAGCTTCATCGGTGAACCGATGAAAATGGACCGTCGGACCGTTCTCATCGGATGGACCGATCGTGTGTACAGGGCTTAAGAGAAAAAAAAATAATGCCTATAAGAAATGAAAAGGAATATTTCCCACAGGGTTCTTTTTTTGTTTCATTTATTTCGTCCACATTGTTTATACTGTGCACATATCACATAAAGAAAAAATATTCCTACTTTTACACTTAGAGTGACCTAGAAATATATCTGATGAAAAAAGCCTTCCGTACCAATATAAACTAAAGGCATAGAGTATATAAGCCAATTTAAAATATAGACATCGGGGATAATAAGGCAGAATATATGTAGTGGAATGTAACTAGCAGCACATGCAATAAAATATACCACTCGGCAGCGTTGGCTCAATTTACCCCTGTAAGTGATGATTGCTGCAGTCGGCCTTGTATCATTGAGATGACAGGCTATCACCATATGCAGCAATCCGTGACTGTGCACTTGGCTATTCAATTGATAAAAGCCCTGTTAGGACGCAAAGGTTAATACGTGTTACTGTCCTCTGTGCAGAGCCCTTGCTGCTTATTAAGAGACTTCAGTTTGGTTAATCACTTAAGCTATAATGGACAGGATCAGACAGATGAAGATAAAGAACAGTGGAATCTGCTTGGGAACATCTATTTATCTAACGCATTACCCACCGTATGTGAGCTTTACCATTTACGTACATTACACACAGTATTGCCAAGATACATGCCTTTCTATAAATATATCATACCACTCAGCTATAGCATTTAGTAGGATGAGCACTCTTTGGAAAAAAAATATACAAATTTATACAGACCAAGCTGATTTAAAAATACAAAACTATGGAACAAGTTATTGCAATGGAAAAAATAATAAAAAAATCATTGTATACAATGTTTTAATATGGGAAATGGACTGCTTAGGGGCTCATGCAAATGGACTTAAAAAAACACTGCTTTTACAAGCCTTTGGCATTTTTTTGTGCATGTAAAAACACTTCTATGGTAGCTTAAGTGTCTATGCACACATAGGTGTTTACAGGCAGAAAAAATGCTTTATGCACTTAAATACGTGTAAACGCATCCAAATGTGTCCAAATTCTAATGCGCTAAGCGCCTAAACGTATTTAACGTTTCAGCATTCATCAATTTCAACGGCCAGAATAATTAAATATTCTGTCCAATAGAATCCATAAATACTCAAATGAACACCTCTCGGAAAGCAGCTAGTTCCCAGAGTCCAAGGTAAGAATTTGTTTTCAGACTGGTAGGGGTGGGGGCAGGACCAGGAGTCATTCTACATGTGTGTTGCACGCAAATATGCTGACAAGGAATATGCTAATAGAAAGAGAGAGCAGCGTGAGCAGAAATAAGACTTTACCAGTCTGCTTTTTTTTTTGTCTAGTTAACAGATTGCCTTTTGCAGTCTATACCTGTACTAGAAAAGGTGGTGCCATCTACCTGGCTGTGCTGTGTTACATTGCTATGTAAATTTGAGGCATGAACGAACAAAAAAACTCACAGAATAAATATTACTGGACGGGCAATCCTTTGAGATGTTCTTCTGCTGGCTATCATTGGGACCCTTTAAGACTGCTGGTGCACTTAATGACAGTCCCAGTTAACCTGCATGCAGTATAGGTACAGTAAAGCGGTGGTATAAACGTGGCACAGGTTCTAAAGAAAAGTATAGATTTGGTATATGTGCAGTCTAGGTTTGGAATTAGTACATTATAGAGTGCAGAATGGGTACAATATGGATGGGGCACACTCGGTGTCCTGCTCTTAGTGTCTCAGCTTCTGCTAGCAGTATCAGTAATGGTTAAATAGCCCACTTACCAGTCTCTGGGATGCAGAAGTAACCTCTCACTGTAGAAGAGAGGCCCCCTTAGGCACATAGGCCTCCGGTGATCAGTCGTGGGAAGCAGAGGGTGAGTGGTTGCTCCAGCCTCCCAATGATGGAGGGGCAGTGATGTAGAAGCTGCTGCATTGTCCCTGGGTGTCCTCACTCACAGTTCCAGGCTTGAATCTCCACTGGTATGGTCTCCCACTCGAAGGTGAATATTCAGACAGAGGTGCTTTCTTTCTAACTTCCTATTAGTGCCAAAAGGAAGAACTTTCCCAGTCAATTTAATAAAAATCATCTCTCCATTCCTCCTACTGCACAGTGTCTATTGGAATCTGTAGTCTAATGCCATGTGTGGAAAAAGTCTGATGGGAGCATTTCCTTGGATATTCCGACCGTGTGTATGCCATCTGACTTTTTCCATTGGAATTTCCGACAGACTTAGATAGAGAGCAGGTTCTCTATTTTTCAGACGGGAAAAATCCTATCGGAAAATCCATTTGTCTTTATGGAATTCCGATGCACTAAAAACCATGTATGCTTGGAATCAATTCAACGCATGCTCGGACGCATTGAACTTCATTTTCTCGGCTCTTCGTAGTGTTGTACGTCACCGCGTTTTTGACGGTTGGAATTTGGTGTGACCATGTGCACTCCCCCTACAGCATAATATCAGTATTTCAGTAGAGGGAGAGAAGAATAAAAGGCAATGTCTCTTTCTCCATATTGCTGTGGCCCAGCACCTGGCTACACATAGAGGTTACACATGCTTTAGCTGTTGCTCCACTAAAGCATTAAACAGTATAGAACACACTAGCTGTTTTCATTCATATATATATATATATAAACTGTTTAAGAATATTAAAGCTTCTTACGTAACGTACTAAATATGCTGTAGCTGTTAATCTCTTTGCAGACGGCTAATGAAAAAAATATGTGAAGTTGCAAATGTGAGTGAAAAGGAAGCCATCTGGCAGAACGGTAAACAGAACCATAACACAACACAAACAAGTGTGTACTTGCAACAGACGCATTCGCTTATATATATGTTGTTACGCTATTTACAGTGGCAGGGCAAGGTGCTTTGTACAATGCAACTGGAAAGAATGAACCCTTCATAGCCAAGCCTACACAAGCATGCAGCAATGTAGACTTGGCAGTTTTGCTCAAAGCAAGGAATAAAGTGTAGCTATGCACAGAGTGGTGAGGTACTTGGGCATCATTATGGCCCCAATCAAAATAGGGAAATATGCAGACTACCACCCAAAGGATGGGGAGGTGCGCTTAGATCCATATTTACAGATAGGAAGTGTGGCAGAAATAATGTTACCCAATTATATACATGTCTTTCTTTGCTCCTAGCATTAGGGAGACATTAAAGCAAGAGAGTTTATATTACTGATCTTTGTGCACCCACTTCAAGAGTTGCATGTTAAGTATCTGCTGTTAAAGTACCATGGCAAACGGAACCAATTACTTCTTAATTTGGCAATGGATACAAAGTGCAGTGCTATTTCTAAGTACATATAAACAATAAAGTGCAGAATTTATTGTACTTAATAAAGTGCTAAATGTGCAAATTGTCCCAGTGCATTGCCAAAATAGTATAAATCATACTATTGCAGCTGCATTTCCTTTCAACATGATCGTTCCACATAAGTATATTCCATCTTCCCCAGCGAGCAAAAAAAAAAATTTGACCCCTTACCAGACAGGGCGGCCTCGTTAGTGACTTGTTTTACTGCCAAGGGCCTGGGCCCACTCTGTGACAGAGAAAATCTATGTGGAAGTGGGATACTAGGGTGTTTGCAAAATTTTCACCTGGTTAAAGATAAAAGCAATCTGTGAGTCTGTTCCAATTTAACAAATCTGCCAACATTGTGTGGTCTGTTCAATGCTAAAGCATAGCTCCCAACTGTCCCTGATTTGGAGCAATGTCCCTCTGTCCCTTTTTCCTCCTCATTTGTCCCTCATTTTAGTCTGATCTATAAAGTTGTATATAAAATGCACTTTTTAACTATCAAAAGGTGTTTTCCAGCCTTAGGCCTCGTACACACGATCAAATCTGTCTGCTGGAAACGGTCGGCCCGACCGTCCCAGCAAACAGATTCGACTGTGTGTACGAGCAAGCCGACGGATTTGGCCACCCGACAGATTTCAAAGCATGCTTTGAAATCTGTCGGCTGGGAACCCGTCCGGCCGACATGTCTGCTGGTTAGTATGCTAACCAGCAGACATGTCTTCTCGCACACGCGCCAAATGAATTCGACGCATGCGCGGAAGTGTTTTACTTCCTGGTGCGGTGACGTGGCGGCGTCAACTTCACCGCCACGTCACCGACACGTCAGCGCGCTGTCTGCTGGCGGGGATTTTGGTTTGCTCGTGTGTACACGCGAGCAAACCAAAATCCAAGCAGACAGATCTGTTCAAATCGGTCGGTCCGACCGATTTGAACAGTTAGATTGCCTCGTGTGTACGAGGCCTTAAACCTTTCATATGATTTCTAAATCAGAGCATGTGTAAATTCCAAGAGCCAATTTAAAGGAATAGTAGTGGTAAAAAAAGCACTTGTGGGTTTAACCAATCTTGTTTTTTGTACAATTCTCCTTTAACCACTTCAGCCCCGGACCATATTGCTGTCCAAAGACCAGAGCACTTTTTGCGATTCGGCACTGCGTCGCTTTAACTGACAATTGCGCGGTCATGCGACGTGGCTCCCAAACAAAATTGGCGTCCTTTTTTTCCCACAAATAGAGCTTTCTTTTGGTGGTATTTGATCATCTCTGCGGTTTTTATTTTTTGCGCTATAAACAAAAACAGAGCGACTATTTTGAAAAAAATGCAATATTTTTAACTTTTTTCTATAATAAATATCCCCCAAAAATATATAAAATTTTTTTTTTTTCCCTCAGTTTAGGCCGATACGTATTCTTCTACATATTTTTCGTAAAAAAAATCGCAATTAGCGTTTATTGATTGGTTTGCGCAAAAGTTATAGCGTTTACAAAGTAGGGGGTAGTTTTAGGGCATTTTTATTATTATTATTTTTTTTACTAGTAATGGCGGCGATCAGCGTTTTTTTTCGGTACTGCGATATTATGGCGGACACTTCGGACACTTTTGACACATTTTTGGGACCATTGGCATTTTTTTAGCGATCAATGCTATAAAAATGCATTGGATTACTATAAAAATGCCATTGGCAGTGAAGGGGTTAACACTAGGGGGCGGGGAAGGGGTTAAGTGTGTTCCTATTTGTGTTCTAACTGTATGGGGGTGTGGCCTCACTAGGGGGAATCACTGATCTTCTGTTCATACATTGTATGAACAGAAAATCAGCGTTTCCCCCGCTGACAGGAACAAGCGCTGTGTGTTTTCACACACAGCTCCCGTTCCCCGCTCTGTAACGAGCGATCGCATGTGCCCGGCGGCGATCGTGCCCGCCGGGCACACGCACGGGACTCGGGGGCGAGCTGGGGGCGCGCGCGCGGGCCGCCGGCGGCGCGCACGCGCCCCCTAGTGGCCGCGAAAGGCGCGACGTAGAGCTACGGGCTCTCGCGCAGCAGTGCCGACCTGCCGCCGTATAACTGCGGCGGCTGGTCGGCAAGCGGTTAAGGGGGTGTGACAAGGGTGTGTGTCCTATGAATGCATTATTTTGATGATAGGTGTCCCTCATTCCCATCTCAAAAAGTTGGGAGGTACGCTAAAGTGGGCTGAAGCCTAGATTCTACCTGTGATTTGACACATTCCTGACTATGCTATGTAGTTACCCTTATTGAGGCACAGAGACATTGCTATGAAGAGTCCATGATTGTGTAGCTTTCACAAACTATTTTGTATTTACTCTGCAGTGTGTCCACGCGCTTTGCCATTCTAACACTGTTACTGCCTCTCTCTCTTTGTGTGAGTATGCATTTATATAAGATGATTAACTATCACAAGTATCCACAAGTGTACAATGTCAAAATCATTAAGCAGATATAACAGCAGGTTGCTTTCATTTTCTATGTTATTTTAAGATTATATTATCACATCTATAGTGCCGTTTATTGACTTTTATATTCACAGAGCAGAATGTTTTTTGAATGTATCTGATGTACGTAAGGCTTATGTGCATGAATTTTGTTATTCTTTATCACCTTTCTCATATAAATTCTTAAGTGTTCCAGTATGCTAACATGACCATTATCATGCTACAGTATATACTTGAAGTTTTAAAAAACTTAAAGTGGTTGTAAACGCAATAAAAAATAAAAGTACACTAAATAGAAAAACCCTGCAAGGCAAAGGCATAATTATTATTATTATTATTATTAAAAAGTGTTTAATATCGCGCCCGTCTTACCCATAGGGCCTCGAAGCGCTAAACGCAAACGTACACATCACCCATAGCAGAGAACAAAAATCGGCACCGCAGCAATTAAAAAGGGGTACTAAGAAGGAAGAAACCTAATATAACATAAGGACTCAAAACACCCCTTACTGGTTCAGCCATAGGCTTGGGTAAACAGGTGGGTTTTAAGTTTGCGACGGAAAGCCAGGAGATTACTAACCTGTCTAATCGACAGGGGGATGCTGTTCCAAAATTTCGCCCCCTGGACGGAAAAAGAGCGACCTCCTCGACGGGCCTTCCTAAAACGAGGCACCGTGAAATCCAGGGAGGTACTGGAATGGAGGGGGCGGGAGGGAACGTATTTGATGAATCTTGCACGGAGGTAGCCTGGACCCGAACCATAGAATACCCTGTGCATAATACAACCAGTCTTGAACAATATCCGTTTTGAAATAGGAAGCCAATGCAGGGCGACGAGAGAGGGGGTGATATGCTCTCTACGGGAAGCACCCGTGAGTAGCCGCGCAGCTGCATTTTGGACAAGCTGGAGTCTATGCAGGTTGTTGTTAGGGAGTCCTAGATACAGGGCATTACAATAGTCCAGGCGACTAGCGATCGTAGCAGAGACAACCGTTTTTTTGCTGGGGTGGTCAATGAATCGAAATAGCACCCTCAGAAGTTTAAGATGGAAGTGGCAGGTGCTTACCACCTTGCTTATCTGGGGGATCAGAGTCAACCGAGAGTCCAGGATGACTCCCAAGTCCCTGACCTGGGTGGCTCTCTCGGGAACGCTGCCAAACTCCGAGGGCCATTGGCAATGCATTGCCCAAGCCAAGCAGGCCTAGTCCACCTGCGTTCTTCACAACAGACACGCCGATCGGTGATCACTCTACGACACACACAGTCTTCGGTTTCTTGCTCGCCACTGGTACAACTGTCAGCTGGCAGAAGTATCCGGCCTCTTGGAAACACAAGCTGGACACACTTAATCTTGTCTGTGTCCGGATAGGTGACCCTCCGGTGAACACAGGCCCTGGCTTCAGGCCTATGTACTCGACTGTAATCCTCTCCCTCGTTCCGCAAATGGAGTAGTGCCAGTCCCAAGAGAGCGAGCCCGCCTCCTCCCAGTCTTTAAGTAACTTTCCCCATAAGGTTGTGCGGGGGTGTCATGTGCTCCAGGAAGACAAGGCATTGTGGAAAGTATAGTCTGTTTCTGCCAATGTCTAAAGCAATGTCAATGCATTGCTTTAGAAAAGAAGTAAATAAAACACATATATACAGTGTAACTGTAACTTTCTGGGGAGAGATTTAGGTATGCAAGATTGCCAAAAGTCTTTAACAGTATGACCCCCGCTACACCTCCAATAGGGACACTAGTTCTGGTGACCTTGGTGAAATCCCAGAATTCCCTGATTTTGAGGGATTACCTCTCACTTCCCGTTTTTCCTATGGGACAGGGAGTGAAGGTAAATCTTCCCAATGGGACACAGATGGCATAGAATAATAATAATAATAATAATAATAATAATAATAATAATAATCAGGGGTTATAACAGTCCATTACTCTATCCAAAATGAAAAAAGTTTTGCTTTTACTTTTTCTCTGACTACCATATCAAGGTTTGTAATTTGAATATAAGGTAAAGGTTATTGTTTTTTTTTATTTCTGTATGGGTGGATGATATTTTCTGCAGTGAACAAGGATAACTATGGAACATGATTTTTCTGGGGTCTTTGCATTGAACATAGCAAGAGAGCTGAACTAAATTCTATTTAATAACAGTATAAGGGAGCTTTTGACGATCACTTTTAATTAGGTTAAAAAAAAATATGTGCTGGTTGACTTTGTCTGTCTAAAAGTACAAAATCATATAAATCAAGGTGTTAAAATAAAAGCAAATTTTTACCGAACAACTATAACATTTTGACCACTGATGGGTAAAGTGAATACAGTAATATTGATTATCTTGTTACAATAGCATCTGAAAGTGGATGGGATATATTAGGCAGAAAGTGAAAAAGGTTGTCCGTGAAGTAGATGTCTTGAAAGCAGATAAAAATTGGCAAGCGTAAGGATTTAAGCAACTTTGACTAGGACCAAATTGACAAGGGCCAAATTGGAATGGCTAGATGAATGGGTCAGGGCAACTCCAAAACTGCACCTCTTGTGAGATATTCCTGGTCTGCAATGGTCAGGACCTATCAACAGCAGTCCAAGGAAAAAAAAACTAGCAAACCAGCAACAGGGTCATGGCCATGGCATGATGCATGCTGGGAGTAAAAACTGACCCATGTAGTCAGTTCCAATAGAAGAGCTACGAAAGCTTAAATTGTTGGAAAAGTTCATGTTGGCTCTGTACAAAAGATGTCAGAACACACAGTGCACCACAGTTTGTTGTGTATAGGGCTACATAGCCGTAGACTGGTCGGGGTGTCTATGCTGACCTGTGCTCATAGCTAAAAGTGCCTACAATGGGCACACATGAGCACCAGAACTAGACCCCGGATCAATAGAAGAAAGTGGCCTGGTCCAATGAAACAAGTTTTCTTTTACATCATGTGGATGGCCAGATGCTTGTGCATTGCTTACCTGGCATGACATCAGGATGCACTATGGGAAAACATGGCACATGGATTAGCACATAAGTCAGGCCCAGTGAACTCAACAATTAGTACTCAGTAAAAAACCTGGTCAGACATGCCCTTCTAAATAGAATGTTCTTAACCACTTAAGACCCGGACCTTTAGGCAGCTAAAGGACCTGGCATGTTTTTGCGATTCGGCACTGCGTCGCTTTAACTGACAATTGCACGGTCGTGCGACGTGCCTCCCAAACAAAATTGGCGTCCTTTTTTCCCACAAATAGAGCTTTCTTTTGGTGGTTTTTGATCACCTCGGTTTTTATTTTTTGCGCTATAAACAAAAATAAAGAGACAATTTTGAAAAAAATGCAGTATTTTTTACTTTTTGCTATAATAAATATCCCCCAAAAATATATAAAAACATTTTTTCCCTCAGTTTAGGCCGATACGTATTCTTCTATCTATTTTTGGTAAAAAAAACGCAATAAGCATTTAGCGTTTACAAAATAGGGGATAGTTTTATTGCATTTTTATTGCATTTTTATAAAAAAAAATGTTAACTACTAATGGCGGCGATCAGCGATTTTTTTCGTGACTGCGACATTATGGCGGACAATTTTGACACATTTTTGGGACATTGTCATTTTTACAGCAAAAAATGCCACAAAAATGCATTGTTTACTGTGAAAATAACAATTGCAGTTCTAGGGGCGCTGTAGGGGTTATGTGTGACCTCATATGTTTTTCTAACTGTAGGGGGGTGTGGCTGTAGGTGTGACGTCATTGATTGTGTTTCCCTATAAAAGGGAACACACGATCAATCATGGCTGGGCACTTAAAGAGGACGTACCTGTATGTGCATGTGCCCAGCCGTGCCATTCTGCCAACGTATATATGTGCAGGAGGAGGTCCTTAAGTGGTTAATCAGCCTATTTTTCAGCCAGTGGTCAAAATTTGACAGCTCTGAACCCAGAAGTGCTTAGAGCTCAACACATCCGGGTTCATACAACTTAAGGAGGCAAGAATGTGGAATTCCCTTCCACAGGCAGTGATCTCAGGAGGCAGCATTAATAGTTTTAAAAAAACTATTAGATAAGCACCTGAAAGACAACATACAGGGATATACAATGTAATACTGACATAATCACACACATAGGAAGGACTTAATGGACTTACTGGACATTTTTCAACCTCACCTACTATGTAACAATGTAAGGAACGCTGGTGGGGGACATGAGAAGAGGATTGAGTCTTCTCTGTGCAAAACCACTACTTACAGCAGGTAAGTATGACATGTTTGTTATTTTTAAAACAAAAAAGTGGAACCTTTATTTTCACTTTAACGTGTTGCTAAACCCACAAATGTAAAATCAGTCTGTATATGCAGTAATTCTAGCTTGTTATACTCACTGTGTAACACATACCTCCCAATTTTTAGAGATGGGAATGAGGGACACCTATCAGCAAAAGTATGCAGGCATAGGACACACCCCTTGCCATGCCCCTTAAAGGAGAATTGTACAAAAAAATAAGATTGGTTAAACCCACAAGTGCTTTTTTACCACTACTATTCCTTTATATTTGGTTTTGGAATTTACAAATGCAGCAAATTAGAAATCAGATGAAAGGTTTAGCACTGGGAAACACTTTTTGATAGATAAAAAGTGCATTTTATATACATCTATATAGATCAGACCAAAATGAGGGACACATGAGGAGAATGAGGAACAGAGGGACATTGCTCCAAATCAGGGACAGTCCCTCAAAATCAGGGACAGTGGGGAGGTATGTGTAACACAAGATGTTAAAGTGGTTGTAAACCCTTTACAACCACTTTAACCTATAGGTAAGCCTAGATTAAGGCTTACCTATAGGTGCTTGAAATATCTCCCAGACCTGCACGGTCTAGGAGATATTTGCAAATCGGCGTATGGCAATTTGTTCTCCGCATGTGCCAGAGCTAGAAAGGGAATGCCGTGCCGTTTCTGGCTCAGTGCATGCCGTAAGTGGAGGCTCCCGCGTGCATGCGCGGGAGTGACGTCACACAACATCACGCAACTCCGGACACTCACAGAGCCAGAGTTTGCGGCCCCCGGAAGGAAGAGGGGTGAAGAATGGCCACTCGCGAGGAAGACGGGGACATCGCGGGCTTCTCTTGCAGGTAGGTGTCACATATTGGGCTACTATGCAATGCAAATTAATCAATGCTTTACCTTTGCAGGGAAACAAAGAGGAAATAACACCCATCAGGGTTTACTTCCTCTTTATTTCCCTCCCCTGCATTGTGTAAAAAGTTTTTTTGATCCTGTTTTCTCTGATCCTTCCCTTCTTCCACTGTCCTCAAACCACCTCCATAAAACAGAGGCTAGGGGACAAGCTGCACATGTTTAGTTTGGTGTGTATTGCTAGAGAGTTTCTTTTTTTTCTTAGGAGAGTGCATGTGATCAGCACAGGGCCAATCAGCACTGTCCAGACAGAGGGCAGCCTCAGTGAACAGTCAGAGCAGAATGAAATCTCCTCCTACAAGCTTTAACCAGACACTGATAGAAGTTGCAAGACTGCTCTAACTGATGATGAGAAAAGGTATTTAGCAGTTTATATTTACTAAAATAATTGCATTTCCTTGTTCTGTGTACTGTGGAAGACCAGATATATTGAATGCAGGGTCCTGGGTCTAGTAACACTTTAATTATTAACTGTGCTAGATAAGAAAATGGGCTTAAGAAAAAACATTAGGTTAAAATATATTAAAACATTTAATGTCTCAAAGGAAATACTTATCTATTTTAAAGTAACAAGCTTAAGTCACAAGTTCAGATGGACGGAGAAAACTTCATAGATATTTATCAGCTGTGCCTGGTACCCCTAATCTGCCTAACAGATCATTGTTTGTTTACTTTCTTCTGCTTTTCTATGTTTTTTTACAGAGGTAATGCCTTTTATCTGTGGTCTTTGAAGATTATTGCGAAAATATTGTAAAGTAAATAAGAATGTCACACTGGGCTCTGTACTGATCAATGATCATCTGGACTGATCATAATTTTTTTTCTGTGTGCTAACCAAAAATACTTCCTCTATGTTATTTTGACATCTACGTCTACATCACCAAGCACATCAAATACCAGAATACAAAGACATTTTACTAACCCTCTATTTACAGATTCTACTCGAATTTTCCTGATACAGCATTTGTACCACCTTAAGGTCGCAAAGAAAAGGCAGCACCCTCACCCCCCCAAGAGGGCTCATTACACCCCCCCCCCAGACGGCCCATTACCACCATCCATCACTGGGCACTATCCACCAAAAGGCATTCCTTTCTTTTTGCCCACACGAATACCCACTCAGGACTAGTGACCAACCCAGTCAGTCCAGCATGGTCTCTAACACAAGTAAGATGTACACCAGACAAAAAAGCTACATAAGGTAGGTGACCGATCTTTCCGGTGTTGCATTTAGGCAGTATTGATTGGTCACTTCCCCACCCACAAGTCTATGACACACATTTCCGATAGCCTCCCCCTCGAGAGAGGCATGGGTTATCTCTTTTTCCATGATTGATTGATTGAAAGAAAGAAATGTTAAATTCTGTTTTGATTATGTATTCACATTCTTTTAGACTCTGACAAGAAATTAGCCTACCTATGTAATGCCCCTTGTTACCTTTAAGGCTCCATTCACACTTGAGTGACTTATCATGTGATCTTGGACATCAAAGTCGCATGACAAGTCATAGCCCATTCTTTTCAATGGCACCCGTTCAAGTCCCAGGGTCTGAAAATGTGCCTGCACTGCTTTGGCGTGACTTTTGATGCGACTTTGGTCCAGAGAATGTTGAAGCTGTCCCAAAGTCACAGCAAAAGACACATTTTTTCTTTTTGAGTATGTTGCCTATTGCAGTGATTTTGATCAATTTACAACCACTGTTCAATATTAGGATACAATTTGCCTATCTATAAAGTTTCTAAGCTAGACAGACAGATAGATAAATTGACAGACAGATAGACAGACAGACAGACAGACAGACAGACAGACAGACAGACAGACAGACAGACAGATAGATAGATAGATAGATAGATAGATAGATAGATAGATAGATAGATAGATAGATAGATAGATAGATAGATAGATAGATAGATAGATAGATAGATAGATAGATAGATAGATGGATAGATAGATAGATGGATAGATAGATAGATAGATAGATAGATAGATAGATAGATAGATAGATAGATAGATAGATAGATAGATAGATAGATAGATAGATAGATAGATAGATAGATAGATAGATATAGGATGGGGCCTCTATCGCATGGGCACCATCGCCCCTATGACATGAAGAAGCACATGACACCTGCCGCACTACAGTAAAAGTGGTAGATGTGTGAGTTGATACTGTAGGCTTGTTGGCCAATTGTCAAACTAGTCTTCCAAGACTCACACCAGAAGGACTACATCTCCTTATCAGCCAATGACATGGGTCTATTCCCACCCTTCCTGCAGCAGAATGCAAAGATATTTTGAGGCTAACAGTGTATAACACTGGATACCCTCCACCAGTTCCTTAGCACAGCACATTTGTGTTACTCCATCCCATAGGTTTAGGGGTGACATCACTTATATGTGAGCCCTTGCTTCTTTGATGGTCAAGGCTCTGTACTTGGGAAAATTCTGTACCATAGTTGCTGAAAAATAGGGACCCACCACTGAGAACAGAACATTTACACACCTTACAACTGGAGCCTTCTGTCACTGGCCTCCACCAACCCTGTCCCGAACTGTCTGCTCTTCTTTATTTACGCTGATAATACACAAGCACATGAAACACTCTTAGAGCCCTTTCACACTGGGGCATTTTTCAGGCGTATTAGCATTAAAAAAGCGCCTGATAAAAGCTGCATCTGCAATCCCAATGTGAAAGCTCGAGTGCTATTACAATAAAGCGCCTGAAAAACGCCCCAGTGTAAAGGCGGTCTTAGCGTTGAAAAAAGTGCCTGAAAGAAGCCTCATCTGCAATGCCAATGTGAAAGCTTGAGTGCTTTCACACTGAGGCGCTGCACTGGCAGGGCATCAAAAAAAGTCCTGCAAGCAGCTTCTTTGCAGTAGACATGTGCAGACTGGAATATTTTGTTTAATTTTTTCGTTTTTGTTTGGAAAATACATTTACTTAGTTACTCCCGAAAATCGTTTTGATTTATTTAGTTTTTCGTTGGGGAATAACTTTCGTCCGAAAATCCAATAATACTTGTTTTTTTATTTCGAATGGTTAAAAGAATATTCGACGGAACGTCAAATCTTTTTGGTTGCTGGCGAATGAACAAACGAATATTCGACGGAACGTCGAATCTTTACGTCTCATGAATCAAAATCTATTCTCTGTAATGTCGAATCTATTATTTCTATAATGTCGAATCTTTTCTCTATGATGTGGAATATTTTCCCTATAATGTCGAATCTCTCTATATCGAATTTTTACCGCAACGAAAACGAAAATAGAGCATTTTTTATGTCGGATCTTTCGGTTTTCGTTTCTTGCACTTTCGTTATCGTTTGTTAAAACGATAACGAAAAAAAATGATTTTCGGACGAAAATGCATTCTAACGAAAACGAATGCACATGTCTACTTTGCAGCGCTTTAGGAGCGTTGAATACACCACTCCTAAAGCTCCCCTTCCCATTGAGGTGCTTTTTTTAAAGCCAAAGTGCCTGAAAAACGCCCCAGTGTGAAAGGGGTCTTAGCGGAGCTTTACCAGTTTTTCGGGCGCTGGCAGTGTGAAAGGGCTCTGAAAGCACTCAGGCTTTCACATTGGGATTGCAGATTAGGCTTTTTTCAGGCGCTTTACAGGCACTTTTTTATGCCAAAAAACGCCCCAGTGTAAAAGGGGTCTTATTCACTTTACACTTCGTTCCCCTCATTTCACACACTGTGATGACACATATGAGTTTATCTTCATTAGGTGACCAAACCAGATACAGTGCATCAGTAAAGTATTCACAACGCTTCACTTTTTCCACGTCTTGTAATGTTAAATCCTTACTCCAAAATGGATTAAATGGATTATAGCTTCATATCGCTCTGTTCTTCACACTGATGCTCGAGGATGGTGGGACAGGAAACCACGATCTGGGCTTGCCAACCTGCCATCCCAAAACAGGAGGTGGCGGACCACATTAGCGGGTACAGTAGTTGGACATCCCTGCTTTAACCAGACACTGATAGCAGTCACAAGACTGCTATACACTGCTGATGAGAGAAGGAAATTATCAGTTATACAGTAAAACCTTGGTTTGAGATTAACTTGGTTTGAGACCCGTTGCAAGACAAGCAAAATGTTTTTATACATTTTTGTCTTGATATACAAGCAATGTCTTGATATAAGTGTAGTGTCATGTCACAACTTATTATAAAAAAGAAGAGAGGAGCCTCTAAGTAGGGATGAGCTTCGAGTTCGAGTAGAACTCATGTTCGACTCGAACATTGCCTGTTCGCCGAACAGCGAACTATTTGGGGTGTACTTTTGTGTGAACTTTAGAACCCTGTTAAAGTGTTAATTTTAAAGGCTAATATGCAAGTTATTGTAATAAAAAGTGTTTGGGGACCTGGATCCTGCCCCACGGGACATGTATCAAGGCAAAAAAACTGTTTTTTTGGCAGCAGTGATTTTAAAATTCCTTTAAGTGAAACAATAAAAGTGAAATATTCCTTTACATTTCGTACCTGGGGGGGGGGGGGGGTGTATAGTATGCCTGTAAAGTAGCTCTTGTTTCCCATGCTTAGAACTAGGGTTGTCCAGATACCGATACTAGTATCGGTATCGGGACCGATACCGAGTATTTGCGGGAGTACTTGTACTCGTGCAAATGCACCCGATACCTAAATAGAATACTTTTTTTGTATTTATCAACATGTTCTGTTAAAATTCTTTGAGTTTTTTACTACTGCGTGACAAGCAAATAAAACATTTTTATTCATTTTTACTCATTTTTATTCTTTTATAATGTCTTGAGTTAGAGTTCTTCATAATTCTAAAGAAAATATCCTTAGTCTGTATTGTGGTTTGAAAACTGTCACATGACATTTAAAAAAAGTATCGGTATTCGGTATCGGCGAGTACATGAAAAAAAGTATCGGTACTTGTACTCGGTCCTAAAAAAGTGGTATCGGGACAACCCTACTTAGAACTGTCCCTGCACAAAGTGTAATTTCTGAAGGAAAAAAAGTTATTTAAAATCACTTGCGGCTATAATGAATTGTCGGCTCTCGGCAATACAGAGAAAAGTCATTCATAAAAAAAAAATGTGTGGGGGTCTACGGCATTTTTTTTTTACATTTGGGGTGAAGTTCCCCTTAAAATCCATACCAGACCCTAAGGTGAGTGATTTTAAATGACTTTTTTCCTTCAGAAAATATATTTTGTGCAGGGACAGTTCTAAGCACAGGTAACAAGCGCTACTTTGCAGGCATACTATACACCCCCCTAGGTACGAAATTTAAAGGAATATTTCAATTTTATTGTTTCACTTTAAGCATTATTAAAATCACTGCTCCTAAAAAAACTGAAGTTTTTTAAAACTTTTTTTGCATTGATACATGTCCCCTGGTGCAGGACCCGGGTCCCCAAACACTTTTTAGGACAATAACTTGCATATTAGCCTTTAAAATTAGTACTTTAGATTTAAAATGTTCAAGTCCCATAGACTTTAACAGAGTTCTAAAGTTCACACAAACTTTTGGACTGTTCGCAGGTTCTGGTGCGAACCGAACCCAGGGGTGTTCGGCTCATCCCTACCTCTAAGGCGGCGTACAGACGATCGGATATATCCGATGAAAACGGTCCGCGGACCATTTCCATCGGATATGTCCGATCGGGAGTTTGATCCGATGGCGTGTACACACCATCGGATCAAATTCCCCGCCGCCGGACGGCGCGGTGACGTAGTGGTGACGCGGCGGTGACGTTGACGCCGCCGCGCCACCGCCACGTCACCGCACCAGGAAGTAAAACACTTCCGCGCATGCGCCGAATCCATTCGGCAGCGGCGCGGCGGTGGTGGGAGCCGACATGTCTGCTGGTAAGTGTACTAACCAGCAGACATGTCGGGCGGACAGATTCCCACCGGATAGATTTCAAAGCATGCTTTGAAATCTGTCGGGTGGAGAAATCTGTCCGCTAGCCCATACACACGAGCGGAGATGTCTGCTGAAACGGTCCATCGGACCGTTTTCAGCGGACATATCCCCTCGTGTGTACGCCGCCTTAGTGTAGCAATATGGTTACATTTAATGAAGGTACAACATTTAGCAACTTATTGCTACACTTAGAGGTGCCTCTCTTCTCTTTTAAACCCTGTTAAAAAATGCTTTGATATACAAGTGCTTTGGATGTTTCTGGAACACATTTATGCTCGCAAATCAAGGTTTTATTGTATTTAGTAAAATTATTTTCATGTTCTGTGTATTGTGGGAGACCAGATAAAGTGAATGCAGGGTCTTGGGTTAAGTAACACTTTAAACACTTCCAGAGCACATAGCTAACAGTCGTGCACTTTGCTCATTCCGGGTCCCGTCACGGGCAAACTCCTTACTCCACTAACAATTAGTGTTGTTCACGAATATTCGTATTGCGAATATTCGGCTCGAATATGGCATATTTGAGTATTCGCGATATATATTCCGAATTTCGCGGTGAATATTCGCTATTTCGAATATTCGTATTTTTTCAATTTTTTTTTAGAACAGATCACATCCTAGAGATCCCCATCGATGTCTAAAAGCATTGCTGGTATGATTAGAGACCTTGGGCCGAGTAGCTGCAGCGATCATTTTATATTGCCGAAAAATCGCAATGCGATTATTCGGCAATAGCGATATCGCGCGATTATTTTCGAGAAATTCGCGATATTGTTTTTAGCTAAAATAACACATATATTCGATTTCAGAGTGTTACTGTCGAAATTCCGCAATCAATTTCTCATTCGCATTTTTGCGAAATTACGATAAAATATCAAGAATATTCTGAGCCAATCAGAGTGCTCCTTCTGCATTTGCCGAATATTCGCAATTATTTTGTATTGTAATATATCACGAATATTCTGAGCCAATCAGAGTGCTCCATTCCGCATTTCTCGAAATTTCGCAATTATTTGGTTTTATAAAATATCACGAATATTCTAAGCCAATCAGAGTGCTCCATTCCGCATTTCTCGAAATTTCGCATTCGCATTCGCATTCGCAATAGCGAAAATTCGCAATCATTTCATTTCCAAAAAATATCACGAATATTCGTATTTAGCGAATATATCTCGAATATTCGACTATATATTCAAGATATATCGCGAAATCGAATATGGCATATTCTGCTCAACACTACTAACAATCACATTGCAGTATGTGCGTCCTCCCTTCCATACCGCTGCAAGCTAATAACTCAACAGATACTGAGCATTAATTCGCACATACATGCCGTGCCCAACTTGAAACCTGCCAAAGAAAGAAAGAATAAGGGAAAGAGAGAACGAGGGAGAGAGAGAGATAATAGATAGATAGATAGATAGATAGATAGATAGATAGATAGATAGATAGATAGATAGATAGATAGATAGATAGATAGATAGATAGATAGTATATATGTGCGTTCCCGTTCATAACGAATGTATTTTCTTACGAATTTGTTCATTTTCGTACCCGCGGAATAATGTGCACATACGAAAAAATGAAAGCACCAAAATACGAAAACGACGGGATTACGAATGAGCCGCATAACGAACAAGCGCAAATACGAACGAACGATACAACAATCTTAGGAAAATAGGACAAAACGGAAACGGCAAAAGAACGAAAATGACATCTATAACTAATGATTTGCATTCTGTATTTGAAATCCTTTTTCTTTAGTCATATGTTCATATTTTCATTTGTGTGTTTTGTAAATCCGCTTTTTCGGTCTGTTTGTAAATTTGTGTACTTGATTCGTTTTTTTGAATGGGCAGTGAGTGAGTGTAGTTAGTGAATCAGCTTCTCTTTTGTGCCGACTACCGAGTACAGTAAAGCCAAAAAAACTTTTCTGTGGATTTTTGTCTAAAGGGAGATCAGTTGGCCAGACTTTTGAACCCAAAAATGGTTTTCTGATGGAGCTTACAAACGAACAGATTTTTTGAAAACGAACGGAAAACGTTTGTTTTTATGTTTGTTGGCAAAAGAGTCTGACCAAGTTTACGGGGCTTAACAATAGTTAATATAGATGAGCCACGTGTTGAAAGTGCCGTGAATCCCGCAATATATTTACGAAAGTACAAAATGACGAAAATTCACGAAAATTATTGTCTAACAAGAAACGACAATGAATTAAACAGAATAATGAATCATCCCGCATGTACGAAAATAAAACGGTAACCAAAATACAAAACGATTGGAATACGAAAAAATTGCGTTGTACGAAATACGAACGGGAACAAACAGGAAAACGGGCGTCTTACGAAATTACGAATTGGTACGAATCTACGGAACGATACGAAACGGAACAAAATAATACAACATTTTTTGCTGTGCATATGTCTAATAGATAGATAGATAGATAGATACTTTTTAGAAAACATAATACAGAGAGAAACAGACAGGAAGAGAGCAGTTTTCACAAGTGCCTGCATGCATTTTTCTTCTAATCTAGTTATTTTATTGAGTATTTATGAATGCGGAGAAAAGTATGTTAAACAAAATCAATTTTGCTGAGGGTCATTATCTAAAGACATGGCCTTTGCACACATAAAAGTGCCCCAAATGTGTGAAGAACATCCGGAACCCGCAACGCGATTATTATTTTCATGCATAAAATATTCAGAAACTTGATATTTCCTGGCAGATGCCAATTTAACTGTCATGTCTGTTACAGCATAACTCATGAAGAATTTCCTTAATTATACATATTACATATATACTGTACTGGGTATATATATATATATATATATATATATATATATATATATATATATATACTCAATGAAAAATATGGCCAAAAGCAAATGAAGCATTGGTTGTAGATAAAGATTGGGCTTTAGTGATGCATACTTCATGAGATTTTAAAAGAAACATGTTAAAATGTGTATCAGAGAAGGGTATTTATCAGAGAAGGGTATTTTTGGATAAACTTGGTGCAAAATTTCAATTTTATGCCTGGAATAATTCTCTGTGTTCTTTCATGCCCTTTGACCTTACAACGTCCAGTTAGCATCCACATCCTGTGTCATTCCAGACTCATTAAAATGTTTTCGTTTTCAGGAATAACTCTGGAGCATGTAAACTTCAAATACAAATTGAATTTTACAAGTTTGCTGCTTATTACACTGCCAATTTAATTATCTCCAGAGCATAGTGAAAAATAATGATAAAAGTTCAGTGAAAGTCCAGATAGTCCTTTTGCTCAGTAATGAATTGAAGAATTCCTTTATTATTTCCTCTTTCTTCTTTTATTAAAGATACTTGTTTTATATTTACATACAGAGTTTGTAGTGTCAAGGAAATACTAATTTCAAAATCTTCACCGATACTGGTTCTTGAAGGGGAACTGTGTCACTTTTCTAAGTTTGGGAAAAGTGATAGGGTGTTTTTAATAGCCCCCCCTCCCCCACAACCTATTTATACTTAGCTTCCTGGAGCTTTGCCAACTCTTTGTTCCTCTAGGAAATAAAACGTATGTAAGCTCTATGTCAGATGGGATGTTGGAGCCAACACGGGTTTATTGGTGTCACTGCCTCCTTTACATGACAGCGATGGAGCTTGGCAGCTGGGGTCACATCCACCCCCATATCACTGAGTGGCACTGGGTATCTGCAATGGCTCCTTTCTGGCAGATAAAAGTAACAAAGGTGAATGAGTCAAAGGAGGGCTGGTAAGAGATTCCTGAATAAAACACAAACGCCAATATGTGTATACAGTTGCTTACCCAGGTCAGTGATATGGAAGGGGAACAGATGCTCCATAAGGGAGCACATCATGCATATACGATCACAGTAAAAACATTTGAGCAAAAACATGCCATTCAGATACTTTCAGGCCCCATACACAAGAGCAGACAGATTTGTTCAAATCGGTCGGACAGACGGCGCGCTGACGTGGCGGTGACGTTGACGCCTCCACGTCACCGCACCAGGAAGTAAAACACGACGCGTGTGCGAGAAGACATGTTAGCGTACTAACCAGCAGACATGTCGGGCAGGCGGGTTCCCAGCCGACAGATTTGAAAGCATGCTTTCAAATCTGTCGGCTGGCCACATCCGTCGGCTCGCCCGTACACAATATCGAATCTGTCTGCTGGGACTGTCTGGCAGACCGTTTGCAGCAGACAGATTTGATCGTGTGTACGCGGCCTCACTGTGCTTGGCAATACAACACAATACAATACAACAGATTGTGAACCCTACAGAGGGTGGGAGTCACACCCTAATCACCCTGTACTGCGCAGATTCCCCCTGTTGATATTTCACCAAAACGCCCCAATGGGGCTTGTAAAAAAAAACTAAATAATAGAAATAAAAAACTACTGACACTAACCACTGCCCTACTAACACTAACCTCGGCCCTACAGAAAATTCCACTCCCTACTAACATCGTCCATGTTTTAGACATTTGGGGTGCACACCCTAATGCCATAGGCTGCACACTCCTATGGTGGGAGTATTACTCTGGCTCTCATTCAGACTGGACTTAGCACAACCAGAGGCAAGCTGGACCAGTGGTGTGCTTCTAGGCCTGTGGACACTGAGCCAAAGGAGGAGCACAATAATGAAAATTCATAACAGCTGAGAGACTTTCATGGGGTCAGTAAACCCTCCATGTTACTGGTGGGGTACATAACTGATCAAGTCTTCTTCGGAGCTGCTTATATGTTTAATTGCTTGCATATCAAAGGACAATCAAAGCCAAAGACAATATAATTATAGAGAAATAGCCCGAAAAACTAAGAGTGGAAAAAAGAAGTGATGTCAGACAGGCAAATGGCTGAGGTAGGTGGCAGAGACCAAGAAAAATTTGACGGAAAAATTTGACGGCGTCCGTTCCCTGGTCCATATCTTTGCATGGGTTGCGCCTCCTATATGAGGAATAACTTTACGTCGGACGTAACCCTTACGCAAATCACTTAAAACATGCACCGGGCGCTAGTAGGTTCGTGAATTGGCGTATCTTACTCATTTGCATATTTAAAATGGGAACGCCAGATGCGTCCAGCGTAACTATGCGCCCACGATACGCAGGCGTAGGCAAGTTATGTCGGGCGGTTGAAGCCTTATTTTTCGACGTATCTAGCTTAGGGAATCGGCTCGGCGCATAGATACAACGGCGCACATTTGTACTTACGACGGCGTATCTCGAGATACGTCAGTGTAAGTGCTACGTGATTCTGAGCCATAGCGTCTAGAAAGAATGGAATAGATTAATGGGACTGCGACATTGCGGCAGACAAATTTTACACTAAGTGACACTTTTTGAGGACCAGTGACACCAATACAGAGATCATTGCTAAAAAAAAAAATACACTGGCACTGTATAAATGACACGGACAGGGAAGTGGGTAACATCAAGGGCAATAAAAGGGTTAAATGTGTTCCCTATGTGTGCATTCTAACTGTAGGGGGAGTGCTTTGACTAAAGGAAAACAGAGATCCATGTTTCTGATTAGCAGAAACATGGGATCTCCATTTTCTTTGTCAGAACAGTGGTCTACCTTGTTTACTCTCTACGAACGATTGCCGACTTCCTGAGTGCCATAACGGCCGCTAGACCCGCTGATTGACTCCCGCTGTGTCCAATTACAGCGGGGCCGAGGTTCGGCGGTGCGCACGAGAGCCAAAGACGAAAATCACATACAGGTACGTGATTTTGCCCTAAAGGGCCTCCCTGCCACAGTAAATGTATGTGGGACGATCCTTAAGCAGTTAAACACTGCTAATGATAATGAGGTCATGTGTGCATAACGCAGTGCTGAGAAACACCCAGCAGGTGTCAGAAGTGAGTATGCAGTTACGGCAAGTCAATTTTCTTGTACAATTTTCCTTTAGATTTGCCAAAAACGCATTACATGAGGTCAAATCTAAACACTTTTAATTTGTATGCATTGCATTTGTCAGGCATTGAATGTCTTTTTCTGCACACCAGGGCAAAAGGGAACTAGCTGTGAACACAGGACAGATTTTGATGGATTATTAGAGAGACCTTAGACCCCTTTCACACTGGGGCCATGGCCACGTTCGTGGTAAAGCGGCCTGTGGCAGGGCGCTTTTAACCCCAAAGAAGGGGTTAAAAACGTCCATCTTTAAGGCCCGACCCCGCGACCAAGTAGAGAGATCGCTGGGGTTGGATATGTGGTTACACTCTTTTCCCAGGGTAATTCCCATGTTTCATGGCGGCGTACAGTTAAGTACTAAACGCATATAAAACCTACTATGGAGGTTATATGATTAAGCTATTAGATTTAACACAACTATAATGTTTTCTTTGTTTTCATTATGTATACTATAAAATTCAATAAAAACGTATTGAAATAAATAAAAAAAAACTCCTGTGTTGCGGCGCTTACATTCCAATGGGCAGGGCATTTTGGAATCGCTAAATACAGCGCTCTCCCAACCTTCCCCAAAGTTGCTGTTTGCAGGACTATAGTAGGCTTCCTAATTGCCCCAAAAGAATGGAAAGTGAGCTGTCAAATAAAGCTTCTTCATCATAAAGCTTCCAGATTTCTACAGTTCTCCAATGTATGTTAATGCCAACATCCTGACATGTAACTCAGAGAAGATGTCTCCCCATCACCATTTGATTTTCTGGTGACTTCTTACTTGTCATCGAAGATTTTCAGCTACACTTCAAGCTGTTTGGTTGGGACCAAGAACTCACAGAGCAAATTAGTCAACTCCCAGCCTCCCCGACTTACTTCAGCACAGCCTTCTCAGCACTCGCCGCTGCGGCTCTCAGACCTGAACAGTCCTTAATCCTCGGAAAATGACAATATTTTTCTTGTTGCCACAGAGATACCTCCAGGTACTATCCGAATTAACAGCTGCAGGCCTTCCCTCAATTAGCTAACAGTCTACAGCCTTCACCACCTGGGAATTGCTGGCACTAATGTAATTTGTGCTAAGTGAATCTATATATACCCTGAGCTATATACCTATATGGTGACAGAATAAGACAGGAGGACATCACTGTTATATCATTACGGACAAAGAAATATTGTAGTTTTCTAGCAGCGGTTTAAAATTGTAGCTAGAATATTACGTAGGAGAATAGACAGTGACAGCTCCATTATGTGCATGTATGTTTATCCCAACACGCTCTCTTTATACTTCTGCTAAGGGAAAACTCAATTTAAACAGTCATCATGGTCATTTCCAATCTTTTTTTATTACCTGGTCCATGTGAGTTGCTTTGGAATTGACATTTGGGGCGTTATACTGTAACATGTGGTGTTTTTTTTTTTTTAAGTTGAGGTTTTTCCCTAAGGCACGACCGAGGAACTCGACGGGCGAAACACATCGTTTTCCTCGTCGAGTTCCTTGTTCGGCTGTCGAGGAACTCGTCGAGCCAAATATTCCCATTCCCGTCGAGGAAAAAGAAGACATGCTCTCTTTTTGGCTCGACGAGTTCCTCGACAGTTTTCTCGGCGAAAAGTGTACACACGACCGGTTTTCTCTGCAGATTACGTCTCCCATCAAGTTTCTTGATGCATTCTGCCGAGAACACCGGTCGTGTGTACGCGGTGTAAGACTTTTTTCACTACTAAAACTGTCCTGTGATGGTCTATTTTGAACTCCTCTCTATACCTGCTTCCTCTGTCTGGGTATAGAAACAACAACACAAGTGAAAAAATGGACCTACCGTGTTTCCCCCGAAAATAAGACCGGGTGCAAAAAATACACTAGGGCTTATGTTCAGGGGATGTTTTAAAAAGTTCCCTGCCTTCTCCCCCCTGTCAGGTAAGGAGTCAGTATTTTGACATTTGAATACCCCCAAAAAACACGTTTGACAAAATCCTAATACAATTCTGTGGTCTGTTTTATAGGGGGATTGTGCTAGTGTAGGGTGCATTCTCCATTTGTGGCAGTTTTATAAAAACAAATAGCTTTTTTTACAGCTCCGCTGGGGCTCACGTGATCTTCCTGAGGTGCCACCAGCCTGCTCAAAGAGAACTGCAGAGGGAGGGGCAGCAGACGTCAGCTGGGAGGAGAAGAGAAGAAAAGAAGAGGCACGATCCCCGCTGACGTCAGCCCGCTCCGAGAACTGCAGAGGGAGGGGGCTCATACATCAGCCGGGAGGAGAAGAGAAGAAAGGAATAGCTGCAATCTCCGCTGACGTCAGCCCGCTCCAAGAACTGTAGAGGGAGGGGCATCAGACGTCAGCCGGGAGGAGAAAAAAAGGAAGAGCTGCGATCCCTGCTGACTTCAGCCCGCTCCGAAAACTGCAGAGGGAGGGGCCGTCAGCCGCATGGAGAAGGAGAGGAGAAGATCTCTAGTTATATCTGCTGGTTATAAATGGGGTATTTTACAAGGTGCTGTTGCAGTGGGAGACACACTGGACCTGCGATCTCTTTCCAAAATGGATTACAGCTTTTTTCATTAACTTTACTAGGGCTTATTTTTGGGGTAGGGCTTATTTTCGGGAAAACACGGTATGTCAAGTTTTTACATTGTGTATTGATATGCTACCTGTTTTGTTTATTAGATTTTTTACATGCATATATGAAGTTAGCAAATGCAAGAAATTAAAGCATGAACAGGGCAGTGTTTTAGTTTGCTGTCTGTGTCCCCACTGGGGAGACTTATCCTTTCTATGTGTCTTGGTGACACATAGACACATGTGTCTTGGGACCTAAAAAATAGTAAAAAAAAAGACCAACATTTTTGTGTTGTTTTCCAAAACTTATTGTGGTGACAGCTGTCCAACAGAGGATTCCCATCACTTTGGAGTGATTTCCTCTCACTTCCTGTTGTGTCTACTTTTAAGGACCAAAGAAAAGTATTTCAAATGAAACACAGATGGTCATAAAAAATAAGTTCCCGATAAGGATTTTAACCCTTCTCTAGACAATACAACTTTTTGACTTTAGAAATATAGTAAAACCTTGGTTTGCAAGCATCGGTCGTTCCAGAAACATGCTTGTAATCCAAAGCATTTTTTTTACAGGGTATAAAAGAGAAGAGAGGCACTTCTAAGTGTAGCAATAAATTGCTAAACGTTGTACCTTCATTAAATGTAACCATATTGCTACACTTAGAGGCTCCTTTCTTCTTTTTTATACTCAGTTGTGACATGACGCTACTCTTATATCAAGAAATCGCTTGTCTATCAAGGCAAAATGTATTAAAACATTTTGCTTCTGTTGCAAAACGCTCTCAAACCAAGTTACTCTCAAGCCAAGGTTTTACTGTACTTTAATGTATAATTGTATTTGTTTGTCTTATAAAGTATTATGATAAGCAATTTATTCATATTTAATTTGTTATTTTTACTTTTTAAAATGCTATAAACTGCAGATTAAAGTGGAGGTCCACTCATTTTTTTTTTAAAAGCTAGCAGCTACAAATACAGTACCTAAAAATTGTTGTATGGTTTTATATGTTTATATTTGGGATGTAGTGCATTGATCCTACAGGCTGTTTCATGCCCAGATTCACTGCCGTAAGTATAATGTAGCACTTTTTTTACATATAATATGACATCTTTTTACGTCATTCTGTGTGTTTAAAATTTTTGTTTTTCAGCCCACCAGATTCCTACAATAACAGATATCACTTTTGGATTGATGGTCTCTTTACTAGTGTTGAGCAGAATATGCCATATTCGATTTCGCGATATATCTCGAATATATAGTCGAATATTCGAGATATATTCCCTAAATACGAATATTCGTGATATTTTTTGGAAATGAAATTATTGCGAATTTTCGCTATTGCGAATGCGAATGCGAATTGCGATTGCGAATGCGAAATTTCGAGAAATGCGGAATTGAGCACTCTTATTGGCTCAGAATATTCGTGATATTTTACAATACAAAATAATTGCGAATATTCGAGAAATGCGGAAGGAGCACTCTGATTGGCTCAGAATATTCGTGATATATTACAATACACAATAATTGCGAATATTCGAGAAATGCGGAATGGAGCACTCTGATTGGCTCAGAATATTCGTGATATATTACAATATAAAATAATTGCGAATATTCGAGAAATGCGGAATGGAGCACTCTGATTGGCTCAGAATATTCGTGATATATTACAATATAAAATAATTGCGAATATTCGAGAAATGCGGAATGGAGCACTCTGATTGGCTCAGAATATTCGTGATATATTACAATATAAAATAATTGCGAATATTCAAGAAATGCGGAATGGAGCACTCTGATTGGCTCAGAATATTCGTGATATATTACAATACAAAATAATTGCGAAATTCCAAAAAATGCGGAATGGAGCACTCTGATTGGCTCAGAATATTCGTGATATATTACAATACAAAATAATTGCGAAATTTCGAGAAATGCGGAATGGAGCACTCTGATTGGCTCAGAATATTCGTGATATATTACAATATAAAATAATCGCGCGATATCGCTATTGCCGAATAATCGCATTGCGATTTTTCGGCAATATAAAATGAGCGCTGCAGCTACTCGGCCCAAGGTCTCTAATCATACCAGCAATGCTTTTAGACGTCGATGGGGATCTCTAGGATGTGATCTGTTCTAAAAAAAAAATTGAAAACATTCGAATATTCGAAATAGCGAATATTCGCCGCGATATTCGTGTTATTCGCGAATACTCGAATATGCAATATTCGTAGCGAATATTCGCAATGCGAATATTCGTGAGCAACACTACTCTTTACCTTGGACCCAACAGTGTTGTAACTAGCTAGGCTTGCTGAGATGTCTTCCTTTACAAGCATTTTTTGCCTGTTCAGCATTTTTCTTCTCCTTAGCTAATTGTTCATGAAAGCAATCACACACGTTGATAATTCACATGGCAGTGCCGTGCATTTTGTGCAAGTAATTACATTTTGTTTTACTTGTCACACCTCAGAGTACTGTCTATTACAACATATGTACCATATCCTTAATTAGGTTGAACTTTTCAAAAAAAAATTTAAGCAAAAGTCAAAGTTTCTTCACCTGTAATTATGTCTAAAATAATAAGGAGGTCAAATTGTTTCTGTCTATATGTCAGTTATCCTCCTTATAGCATAAAACGTATTTGTATTTATTCATAAAATTTCTGTAGACTCCTTGCGGATACTCTTCTTTAATGGTGGGCATAAAGTACACACTGATAATGAACAATTTCTTTTCAGACCAGTCTCTTACGATAGGAATAATTGATCTATAGTCGGCAACCTATTTGCTCTGTATTCCATACACAAGGAAGTGGATGGCAATATATAGTTAAAGGTTAAGGCCTCGTACACATGACCGTTTTTCTCAGCAAAATCCATTGAGAAACTTGGTGGCAGAGCTCTTTTGCGAAGGAAAACAGTTGTGTGTATGTTTTTCGTTGAGAAAACTGTTGTGGAACTCGAAAAAGTTCTCTTTTTTCTTGTCGGGAGTCTCAATTTCCTCCTCGTGTTTCTCGTCGGGCTGGTTTACGACGAGAACACGTTTGTGTGTATGCGTAGAAACCCGTGCATGCTCATAATAAAGTATGAGACGGGAGCGCACCTTCTGTAAAAGTAGCGTTCGTAATGGAGATAGCACATTCGTCACTCTGTAACAGACTGAAAAGCGGGAATCGTCTCTTACCAAACTTTTACTTAACATGCAGTAACATGAGATTAGCAAAAGCAGCCCCAAGGGTTGTGCCAGTGGAATCGGACTTCCCCTTTATAGTAGACATGTGCATTCGTTTTCGTTAGAATGCATTTTCGTCCGAAAATCCGTTTTTTTCACTATCGTTTTAACAAATGATAATGAAAGCGCAAGAAACTAAAACCGAAAGATCCAACATAAAAAATGCTTTATTTCCATTTTCGTTGCGGTAAAAATTTGATATAGAGAGATTCGACATTATAGAGAAAATATTCGACATCATAGAGAAAATATTCGACATTATAGAAATAATAGATTCGACATTACAGAGAATAGATTTCGATTTATGAGAAAATAGATTCGACATTATAGAGAATAGATTCGACATTCGACAATTCTTGTAGGCGGAATATTCGAATGGAAATGTACGATTCGATGTAAAGTTTCGAAGTTCTGTTGAATATTCTTTTGACCATTCGACAGAAACCAAGTATTATTGGATTTTCGGACGAAAGCTATTCCCCAACGAAAAACGAAATATATCAAAACGATTTTCGGGAGTAACTAAATACATTTATTTTCCAGACGAAAACGAAAAAACGAAACAAAATATTCCAGTCTGCACATGTCTACTTTATGGTGCCGTTGTACATGTTGAACGTCACCGCATTTGAGAACGACGAGATTTGGTCTTGACAGTGTGTACGCAAAGAAAGCTTGTCAAGATTCTCGACAAGCCTAACAAGGAACTCGTCGAGGAAAACGATGTTTCATTTACAACGAGTTTCCCGGTCGTGTGTACGAGGCCTGACTCCAGTTTCATGGGATATAAAATAGCAAGAAAATCTAATATAGCATCAACAATTGGAACACAAGTCACATTGTAGTTGAATGTTATTAAAAATTACCTTTCCTTTCGATCTGCAGCTTTTAAAAAAAATCAATATGGCTACCTGGTGGTGTTCTGCACACAGAATGTGTACAGAACGACCCCAGATATGTAATTTCCTGCTCAGTGATTTTTCAGATGTCTGAATTAAGATACAAGTAAAATTTAATGCATCCCCTACTCCCAATAGGAAATCACGTTTAAAGGGATGCAGGCCGTTCAATTTTGCTCATTAGAGCCCTGCAGGTACAGCAGCTGGTTAAAAATTATGAAACCACACCCATTAGACTCACTTTTGCACCCAGGCACAGATAAATACACAGGGATTTCTATAGAATAACAAAAGGTAGAAATCTGCAACAAAGTTTGTTAAAATCCTTGCAATATACAAGGGAATGTTTTTTTTTCAACAAAAGTAGAGTTACTCTTTAATGCCACATTCACATGATCGGAAATTTCGACAACAAAACCGTGGATTTTTTTTCCGACTGAATGTTGGCTCAAACTTGTCTTGCATACACACGGTCACATAAATGTTGTCAGAAATTCCGAATGTCAAGAACGCGGTGACATACATACAACACTACAATGAGCCGAGAAAAATGAAGTTCACTACGAGCAGGTGTAGTATTTTTTTGCTTCGGAATTGCATACAGGTGATCGGACTTTCCGACAAGAACTTTTGCTGTCGAAAAAATTGTGAACCAGCTCTCAAATTTTTCTTGTCAGATATTCCGACAGCAAATGTCTGATGGAGCTTACACATGGTCGGAATATCAGACCAAAAGCTCACATCGAACATTTGTTGTCGGAAATTCAGACCGTGTGTATGCGGCATTAGAGTTAAGTTATTGATCACATCTCTGCTTTCAATATGTAATCTCATAACCCATTTCATATTCATGAACAAATTATCTTGGTGCAGTTGATTGATAATTTTCCACCCTGGCTGATTGGCTCAGTTTGATCGAATCCCATCTAAAGCAATTCTAAACTGATCAGAAGGGAAGTTAAAGCGGATGGTTCACAAATAAAAAAATATTAAAAGCCAGCAGCAATAAATACTGCAGCTGCTGACTTTTAATATTAGGACACTTACCTGTCCTGGAGTCCAGCGCCGTCCGCAGCAGAGGATGAGCGATCGCTCGTCACCCTGCTGCTCCCCCCTCCATCCACGGTGAGGGAACCAGGAAGTGAAGCGCTGCGGCTTCACTGCCCGGTTCCCTACGGCGCATGCGCGAGTCGCGCTGCGCCCGCGAATTGGCTCCAGCTGTGTGCTGGGAGCTGAGTGTTCCCAGCACACAACGGGCGGGAGACGGGATGTGATGCAATGCCCGTCTTTTGCCCGTGAATGCTGGGCCGGAAGTGGGTGCAGATACATGTCTATCTGCACCCCCCTCCCCCCTGAAAGGTGTCAATTGTGACACCGGAGGGGGGGAGTGTTCGGATCAGCGGATCTTCACTTTAGGGTGGAGATCCGCTTTAAGGGAAGTTATGGTTATTCTGTTGTTTGCATATTTAATCTTGTGTTGGCATCAAGGAATCACAAGAGTAATTGAAGGCCAGGGCCCTGAGATGTGAGATTTTCTGACAACGAGGGAACAGTCTATATACATATATAAAAAAAAATGACGTGATCTTTCACAAAACGCGTTGGTTGGAGTCCATGCTTGTGATGTTACCATGCCCACCAACAGGGCCGGTGCAAGGATTTCTGCCTACACAAGCGAAGCTCCATTTTGGCGCTCCCCCCCCCCAACGGCTACCCACCTCCCTTGCAAAAATGTTTCTTTCAATAATTTTTTTATATAAAAAAAACACACTAACATGCCAGACCTGCCCCATTACATGACCAGACTGTGCCCCATTACATGCCAGACCTGCCCCATTACATGACCAGACCTGCCTCATTACATGACCAGACTGTGCCCCATTACATGACCAGACTGTGCCCCATTACATGCCAGACCTGCCCTATTACATGACCAGGCTGTGCCCCATTACATGCCAGACCTGCCCCATTACATGACCAGACTGTGCCCCATTACATGACCAGACTGTGCCCCATTACATGACCAGACTGTGCCCCATTACATGCCAGACCTGCCCCATTACATGACCAGACTGTGCCCCATTACATGCCAGACCTGCCCCATTACATGACCAGACTGTGCCCCATTACATGCCAGACCTGTCCCATTACATGACCAGACCTGCCTCATTACATGACCAGACTGTGCCCCATTACATGACCAGACTGTGCCCCATTACATGCCAGACCTGCCCTATTACATGACCAGGCTGTGCCCCATTACATGCCAGACCTGCCCCATTACATGACCAGACTGTGCCCCATTACATCCCAGACCTGCCCCATTACATGACCAGACTGTGCCCCATTACATGCCAGACCTGTCCCATTACATGACCAGACCTGCCCCATTACATGCCAGACCTGCCCCATTACATGACCAGACTGTGCCCCATTACATGCCAGACCTGTCCCATTACATGACCAGACCTGCCCCATTACATGCCAGACCTGCCCCATTACATGACCAGACTGTGCCCCATTACATGCCAGACCTGCCCAATTACATGCCAGACCTGCCCCATTACATGCCAGACCTGCCCCATTACATGCCAGACCTGCCCCATTACATGACCAGACTGTGCCCCATTACATGCCAGACCTGCCCCATTACATGCCAGACCTGCCCCATTACATGACCAGACTGTGCCCCATTACATGCCAGACCTGCCCCATTACATGCCAGACCTGCCCCATTACATGCCAGACCTGCCCCATTACATGACCAGACTGTGCCCCATTACATGACCAGACTGTGCCCCATTACATGACCAGACTGTGCCCCATTACATGCCAGACCTGCCCCATTACATCCCAGACCTGCCCCATTACATGACCAGACTGTGCCCCATTACATCCCAGACCTGTCCCATTACATGACCAGACTGTGCCCCATTACATGCCAGACCTGCCCCATTACATGCCAGACCTGTCCTATTACATGACCAGACTGTACCCCATTACATGACCAGACTGTGCCCTTACCTTATCCCATGCGAATCGCGGCCGTGTAACCTAACAGTAACAGCTTACCTTACCAGAATCGCGGCTGTACGATTTTTCAAAAGCCGCGCCTCCGACGTCTTCTGTTCCGTGATAGGCGGAACATTCAGCTTCCCATGAGGCACTGTGTTCAGTGTCCGCCTATCACGGAGGCCCTCTCGTCCGAGGACGAGAGGGCCTCCGTGATAGGCGGACACCAAACACAGGACGAGAGGGCCTCCGTGATAGGCGGACACTGAACACACTGCCTCATGGGAAGCTGAATGTTCCGCCTAGGATGCGGACCTGCCCGCCCCAAGCGGCCGCTTGGTCCGCCTGGTGGTTGCGCCGGCCCTGCCCACCAACCCCCAGAGGCTATCGGCTTGAATCCCGGGACGGATATACATTGCACATATGCTCATTTTTAACTGTCTTTATGTAAGTAGTTGGCATCTTTTATCCTTAATAAATTATATACGGTTTCACACAATGAGAGTTTCTTTGATTTATCTTACATGCATAATAACCAAAGAAAAAAAACAGAGGTCTCCCTTTTCCCTGCAAATGAAATTGGGTTGATGACTCCTGTCTTAAAGATATTCTATCATACTGAACTCATGACTCTTATAATCTACAGTCCATCTCCTCTTGTAAGCGGCTATCTCATATTATATGCTGGAGGTGCACCTGTGTGTGTCACCTTTTTATACGATATTCACTATCAAGGTGTCATTTTCCTATACTGTATGTTGAACATTTAATCCCTCACATTTTCCTTGGAGTGATATACTAGTTTCGTGATTGGACTATATTACTCCTAATTGGACTGTAATAGCGTGACAATGTTCTGTTTGTATATAAAAAAACACACACACTGGACAGTATAACAAATTTATTTTTTCTGACCTTTGACCTCACAGGATGCCCCTTTGAAGTGCTGGGAATCTAAAGTCCCCCAAATTTCATCCCCAACTCCAACCAAAATTTATTTCTCAATTTTTTAATGCGGAAAGAGTTACAATTATATTCAATTTTTTTAATTCTGTCTGTGACCCTACTGGAAATATTTAACTACACTTCATATACCTGTGACACCCAAACAAAAAATGGGGAGGGGGGTATCACTGAGACAGAAACGGTATTAAACATTATAACTCTCTACTCACTTCCCACAAAATGTGTTTTTTGTTTTATTCATATCACTGTTGGAGTGTTTACATCATCACTGTGAAATCTGCCCAATGGGGACACAAATGGCAATAAAAACTTGACCTGACCTCTACTATTTTCTAGCTAGTGGCTTTGTGTATATCAAGGATGTGTTAAGCATTCTTGCTGAAATGGTGCAGAGATAAGATTAGGTGGCTAAAAAGTTCCAATTCCAATAAGAAAGATTATGTTACAATAAAAAGAGAAACAGTTATGCCCTGTACACACGATCTGAGTTTCCGTCGGAATAAACTCTGACGGGTTTTTCCGATGGAATTCCGTTCAAATTTTCTTGCATACACATGGACACACCAAATTCCAACAGTAAAAAATGCGGTGACGTACAAGACTACAACGAGCCTAGAAAAATGAAGTTCAATGCTTCCGAGCATGTGTCGAATTGTTTCCGAGCATGCATGTTTTATTCTCCGTGGGAGTTCCATACAGACACATGGAATTTCCGAAGCAAATTTTTTTCCGTCGGAAAACAAGAGAACATGTTCTCTTTCTAACTCCGTCTGAATTTTCAACGGAAAAAGTCTGATCGGGCATACACACGGTCGGAATATCTGGTGAAAAAATTCCGTCTGACTTTTTCCATCGGAAATTCCGATCACGTGTACGAGGCATTAGGCTCTGTTCACATCTAGGCGTTTTTAGGCATTTTTCTGCTTTAAAAACGGCCAAGACAAATCCCATTCATTTCAATGGCCCCTGTTCACTTCTGAGCCTTTTGTCATTTGAAGCAAAACGCCTGAAGTTAAAAAAGTACAGGAGCTTATTTTTTGGCAGATTACAGGCATCGGAAAAAAAATAAAACATGTTCTCTTTCTAACTCCATCGGAATTTCCGATGGAAAAAGACCGATGTGGCATACACATGGTCGGAATGTCCAATGAAAAAGTTCCATCTGACTCTTCCCATCGAAAATTCTGATCGCGTGTACGAGCATTAGGCTCTGTTCTTTGGGCGTTTTACTGCTGTAAGCCTCAGCTCTAAAAACGGCCAAGACACATCTCATTAATTTCAATGGCCCCCGTTCACATCTGAGCCTTTTGTCAGTTGAAGCAAAACGCCTGAAGCTCCAAAAAGTACAGGAGATTATTTTTTGGCAGATTACAGGCATTTTCTGCTTTTTACATTGGTGACCTTTTGACCTGTACAAAATCAATCTGCGGAAAAATTGTGGCAAAAATAGCGCAACTTTCTGCCTGAAAACAAAACACCTATGTGAACAGACCCTAAAGTCTCGTACACACGATCGGATATTTGATGGAATCTAATCCGATGGATTTTTTCGTCGGATATCCGATGAAGCTGACTTTCATCAGTCTTGCCTACACACCATCAGTCAAAAATCCGACCGTGCATAGACACGGTGATATAAAACACGACAACGTGCTGAAAAAAAATGAAGTTCAATGCTTCCGAGCATGCGTCTACTTGGTTCTGAGCATGCATGGATTTTTGACCGATGGACCACACAGACGTTTTTTTTTATGCTATCGTTTTTTTATCCATAGGAAAAATTTCAAACATGTTCTATTTTTTTTCACCGATGGAAAACAAACCGATGGGGCTCATACACGATCGGTTTGTCCGATGAAAACAGTCCATCGCTCTGTTTTCATCAGACAAACCGATCATGTGTACAGGGCTTAAGGCTGCATTCACACCTAAGCATTTTCAGCTCATAAAACACCCCAAAAAATGACTGAAATACGTCCAACAAGCAAGATCCCATTCATTTCAATGGCACCTGTTCACATCTGAGCGTTTTGTCACCTAAAGAAAAACTCCTAAAAAACACCCTAAGCTCAAAAAAGAACATGACCTGCTTTGGGGCAGATTACAGGTGTTTTTCAGCTTTTTACATTGGTGAACTGTAAAAAATAGCGGCAAAATAGCGGTAAAAACGCGGGAAAAAACTGCGACTTTGAAACACTCAGGTGTGAATGCAGCCTCAAGCTCAAAAAAGAACATGAACTTCTTTGGGGCAGATTACAGGCGTTTTTTTAGCTTTTTACATTGGTGAGCTATACAAAATAGCGGTAAAAACTTGCAACTTTAAAACGCTCAGGTGTGAATGCAGCCTAAAGCACAATCACTATGCTGTACAGTGCATTATAAGAAAGAAGCTGAGACTGTAGAGTTTATGTTATGAACAAATATGAGATTATTTATGTACATGTGTAATTAAAAGATGCACCTATGAATAAGGGTTTATAATATTCATATGGATTGTAAAAATAATTTTAATAAAAGAAAAAAACAGTTTTCCAGTAAATACAGAAATCCACCCCTTCACCTTGTTCACCAACTTCCCTAACACAAATCCAGAACTCAGATACAGTCTAATCTACCATTATAGTGTGTGCCTAGCTAGAGTTAACACAGTGTTTCCACAATGAATAAATAATGGGACTTTTATATTTGTCTGGAGTTTAGCAAAATGACAGGGGCATTTATTCTCTCATCCTTGACCCACTTAGCCCCCCCTCACACATTTTTGTTCTGGTGGATTGTATTAACATGCGTTCTTATGTGAGTTAACATGCATTACGTTCAGGCAGCCCACTCATTTGAATGTGCTGCCAATGCAGCAGAAGGTGCACCTGCTTTTTTTTTCCAATGCAGCACACCCTTAACACATGGTAATGTGCCAGCTGAGTATAGGCAGGTTGAGGTGTGGGCTTTAAAAAGACTCTGTCGCTTTGCTCTGAATGTATAATTTGACAGTCTCTTTAAACCTCCCCATATGCATAACAATCTGACCATACAATGTTTGTACAATTATTTTTAATATTATACAAGATTCATGTAGTGCCACCAGTTTGCACACACTTTACAGAAAAAAATTAGAGTATGGTTACAATACAATTCAATACAATAGGGTTAGGAGGGCCCGACTCTTAGGAGCTTACCATCTAGAGCAGGGGTCTCCAAACTTTTCAATCAAAGGGCCACTTTTGTCCTTTAGACTTTAGGAGGGCTGGATTGTGGCCAGCAGGGGCAGAAAATGTCACGGGTCAAAAATCAGTGAGAATAAATATGGCCTCAGGGTATGTGGTCAATAGGAGGAGGATTCCCCCTATTAGTAGGAGGAATAGTATTTCATCATTGGTATCCATGGAAGATACAGTGCCCCGTTGTTGGTGTTAATGGGAGGAATAGAACCTCAGATCATTGGATGGAATTGTGCCTCAAGGGCCGCATAAAGGCTAGCAAAGAGCCACATCTGGCCCTTTGGCCGCAGTTTGGAGACCCCTGATCTAGAGGAAGGGGCAAGTGTTAAAAAAAGAAAAACTGTGAGGAAAAAGCTGATGGAGAAAGTAAAAGTACAAATTTAGTTGGAGGCAAGATAGGCCAAAGAGATTCAGGTGGACAGACAAAGTAGGATATAACAAGACAGGTTGGGGTATGAAGTCCCAGAGAAGGGGAAAGGCTTTGGAGAAGTCATGGAAGTGATCATGAGGGAGGAGATGAGGGTGCTAGAGAGAAGGAGGTTTTGGAAGGAACAGAGAGTTTGGGTTTATTTTGAAATTAAGTTGGGGATGTAACTAGTGGCAGAGTTGTAATTGGCTTTGTGTGCTGTTTTAAAAGAGAAGTATGGGGTATGAATCCACCACCTTTGCCCGAGAATCAGTGTGACAGGAGCCAGCGCTAGATGAAGCATGCGGCTGCAGTAAAGAGCACTGATCATAGAGGCGTGCAGGGGATGTTTGCTTTAGTTCCATCAGGACATGTCCTCCAGTGCTGCGACTTTATATAGACACTACAGAGCAGCTGCCTGAGTAACGTGCAGCAGTGGCAACCCTTGCATCCCCCTAGATGTGCACACTTTATCCCAGCATCGCCCACTAGAGGTTATAACATTTATTACAGAGGTATTTATAATACAGCACCGAAAACTAACATATCGCGAAAATGCAGAGTAGAGAAACCAGCGTCCAGGCGCCCTAGGCAGCAGTGCACCCTAGAAGGCCACCAAATTTGCCTAGTGGTAGCATAGGTCCTGTGCCTGGGTAATCCTGCTATCAGTGGCACCTTCTCCACACAGCTCCCCTTTTCAACACCGCCACTACCAGTGCAAGAATTAACGTATGATTGATGAAGTGTGCAGCACAGCTGGCTAACAGGCACAGGATTAGGGACGAGCTTCGCGTTCGATATGAACGTATGTTCGACTCAAACATTGTCTGTTCGTACGTTCGACGAAATTCGAACAAAAGCGGTCGTTCGCGCCAAATTCGAGTGACGCAAAATGGCCCATAATTCACTGCGGCATTGCGCGCTGATGATTGGCCAAGCATGCTGTATGTCCCGCATGCTTGGCCAATCACAGCGCACAAAAAAATAAAGAGCCATATTTGGCCAAAGCCTGGGTGGCTTTGGCCAATTATGGCTCAGGGGTTTAGCACACGCCCCACACTATATAAGGCTGCCTGCTGGGCGGCCTTGTGTAGTGTGTTCCGGCTTGTTAATGAGAGCAGTCAGAGAGACAGAGAGATTGTCTTTTTATATAGCTAGATAGAGCAGGCAGGCAGGCTAGTCAGTTTAGCTTAATTTACAGTGTGTAGAGAATATATATACATCCCTAGGAGTTGTACATATATTTATACACTGTATAGCTTAGATCAGGGGTTTCAAACTCAATTGCATCGTGGGCCGCATCAGCATTATGATTGCCCTTAAAAGGGCCGGTTGTATCTGTAAAATTAGATGTCCAGCAAATCTACATTACATTAGATGTCAAGAGCCACCCCACCATCAGAAGTTGAGTCCCCCACTCTCCCTTACATCACAGTGCACCCCCCTTTCCTAATGCTGCTGCTGGGAAGAAGCTGGATGCATTGCTTGAAAACAGAGAGTAGGGGCCGAGAGTAGGACCTGAGGAGGGCTGGAGGGCCACAAGAAATGTCCAGGAGGGCCGGATTCGGCCTGCGGGCCTTGTGTTTGACACCTATGGCTTAGATAGATCAGTTCTTCCTAAATTACTGGAAGGCAGGTGATTGTGCTATTTAAAGATGTTATCATACGTATAGACACCCAGCAGGTACAATATTTAAAGGATTTTTATTTTAATTTTTTAATTTAAGCATCATTAAAATCACTGCTCCTGGAGCAGTGATTTTAATAATGTTTAAAAAAAAAATGAAATATTCCTTTAAATATTGTACCTGCTGGGTGTCTATATTTTGCCTGTGAAAACGTCTTTGAGAACCCGGGTCTCATTGGAACTGGAATTTTTTTTTTAAAAACAGTAGTTTTTTCAGGACTCCTGAAAAAACGACCGTTTTTAAAACTTTTTTTCATTGATACATGTTCCCTCGGGCAAGACCCGGGTTCTTAAAGATGTTTTCACAGGCAAACTAAAGACACCCAGCACTGCAGGTACAATATTTAAAGGAATTTTTCATTTTTTATTTATTTAAACATTATTAAAATCACTGCTCCTGGAGCAGTGATTTTAATGATGTTTAAATAAAAAATAAAATAAAAAATCCTTTAAATATTGTACCCGCTGGGTGTCTATAGCTTGCCTGTGAAAATGTCTTTGAGAACCCGGTTCTTGCCCGAGGGAACATGTATCAATGGAATTTTTTTTTTTAAACGGTCACTTTTTCAGGAGTCCTGCCCCTGCAAAAACAACCGTTTTTTAAACTTTTTTCCATTGATACATGCTCCTTGGGGCAAGACCTGAGTTCTCAAAGACATTTTCCAACAATAACTTGAATTTTGGTCTTTAAAATGAGCGTTTTTGAATTTGAACGTTCGAGTTCAATGGAGTTCTAAATGTTTGCGTGAACGGTCGGTCTGTTCGACGGTTCTGGTGCGAACCGAACGCGGGTATGTTCGGCTCATCCCTACACAGGATGACCACCCTTCATCAGCACTTCCAGCCTTCTGTGCTGTGTTCTCTGCTCTGTGCCAGCCTTCTGTGCTCTGTGCCAACAAGACATGTCTGAAGAGATCTGTTATTTTCCTAAAGGGAGATCAAAGGCGTCTGCAGTTGGGATTCATCTGTTGTTGAGTAAGTTGTTGAGGATAGACTGTCCTCTCCTCCACCTGGCTCCACCCCCCACTCTTCCTTCCACCTGGCTCCAACCCTCCTCTACTCTCCTTCATCTACTCCACCACCTGGCTCTGCCCCCCTCTCCTCCATCCACTCCTCCACCTGGCTCTGTCCCCCCTCTCCTCCATCTACCCCCTCCACCTGGCTCCATATCCCGCTCTCCACTGTCCACCTGTCTCTACCGTCCACAGCCTCTAACCATCTCCTGTATCCTGCCTGCAGCCTCTAACCATCTGCAGTATTCTGCCAGCAGCCTCTAACCATCTGCTGTTCCCTGCCCGCAGCCTCTAACTATCTCATGTATCCTGCCTGCAATCTTTAACCATCTACTGTATCCTGAGTGCAGCCTCTATCCACCTGATGTATGCTGCCTTCAGCCTCTAACAATTTCCTGTACCATGTCCACAATCTTTAACCATATCCTGTATCATGTCCAGAATCTCTGAACATCCCTTGTTTTGTATCATGTCTGCATTTTCTGAGGATGAGCCCGGAGAGGCGTCAAGAGTGGGGGAATCATTGTGTAAAGGGTGGTCTGTGGTCACTGGAGTTCCCCCCACATTACAGTTCTCATCATTCCCCCTTATCAGTGTCCTTAGAGTTCCACTTTACATCAGAGTCTGTAGAACGCTGCAGACCGTGATGTAAGTGGGAACTCTGATCTAAAGGGGGACACTATGGACTCTGATGTAAGGGGGGGGGGCTCTGGTGACCACAGACCACCTTATATCAGAGTTCCATTTTACACTAAATTCTGCAACATTCCCTCTATACATCATGGTTCCCCTTGCACTGTATGGGGACATCTTGCAGACTCTGGTATAAAGAGGCTTAAATGTTTAAATGCTTAAATATTGATACTTGCACTGTTTTGCGCTTAAAACGGACATTTTATATACTCTTTTGAGTTGTCAGTAAAAAATATGGCTCTGTCAGTAGATTTCATGATTTTTGTCAGTAAAAAATTGGGGATGTTTGTAAATTTTGGGCATCCTGTCAGTAAATTTCACTTTGGGGGGTTGGCAACACTGGGGGGATAGCTCACATGTTTTCATCCCTATATGGGAGTCAATACAATCACCTATACATAAGAATGAATACAATGTGCCATACATGGGAGGAGTGGATACCATGAACTCTAGATTTAACAAACGATGTAATATGAGAACCTATATAAGCTATCCAATCAATCTGTATTCAGTCAGTCACACAGGCCCTTGGATACAGTAAGTGCAGGAAACAAAATACGACAAAGAAAGAAAAATGCCTAGCAAACGTACTCACTACAGTCTATGTCTTATATATATATTTTTTTTACACAACCATTCTGCCATTCTCTATCATTGGGTGAGTTGCAAGCTGTTCCAGGCACAAATGGGTTAAAACCATTGAAATTTAAAAATATCCAAATAATATCATTGGTGAACAGTTGCGAGGGCTTTCTCCTGTCAAGCAGGATGTACATTTTACGTAACAAGTCACAATTACATTCTTTACCCAGCCTGAAAAATCACCATGCTAATAATACAGAAACCCTAGAATCCGCCTCAGACGAACACAAGTTGTAATTAATTGTATTCCTGTGTGGAACAACCATGGTGACGGCTGCCAGGAAAAACTGAATAGTTTGCTAGCGTAAATATTCCAGACTGAACATTTGCACAGAAAATAATGAGAGAAATAAGATGTTTCGCTGTAGGGGTGGTGATATATGCCCACATATTTTTCTATATGACCATATATAATGAGCCAGTGTCTGCGGCTGTTTCAAATGGCTTGCCTGTAATTAATCACACGGTCACGTCTGAGGAGGTGTGAATGTGTGCCACTCCGATCCAAGAAAAGGCTCATGCATGGGGCCAGGAATGGAGATTTCTGGGGAAAAGCTGGCATAGCCCAATCAACATATACTTTTCATTTACTCGGTAAAGACAAAAGGAGAATGCCATTTACGCTCATCAAAACGCTTATTATTATTGCCAATTCTTCTAGCGAATACATCTAATGCAAAAGCGGAGAAAAGTAAAGACATTTATAGGATTTAATAATTATATTAAAACTGAATTTCAGAAACCTAGAAAAATGTAATCTGATGCAGTGTATTCATTTTAGTTGAAAGGCATAATCTAACATTTGCAAAACAAATGCACCCATCTTGATTAATAATAAAAGTGAATATAGATCATGGGTGCAATGCCCAGGCTTTTAAGTATGAGGGTCATTTTATATACTATACAAATATTTGCAGGCCTAATAAAAAAAAAAACAACAACAATAATCTAGTGCCCCCCAACATCGGAGTCCACATCAGAGTTCCCTCCCTTACATCAGGATCCCCATCAGAATCCCCCTATATACGTTGTATCAGAGCCCCCTATACCACTGTAAGGTGGACGGAACGGAAACAGCATTGCTTAAGATATGGGACGACGTTCTCGAGGCCGCAAGCGAAGGAGAATCTTCTCTTCTGGTTCTGCTGGACCTAAGCGCAGCCTTCGATACAGTAGATCACAAGCTTTTATTGACTCGGCTGGCTAAAATAGCCAAAGTCGCAGAAAGCGATCTATCCTGGTTCTCCTCTTTTTTGGAAAACGATCGCAAATAGTGAAGCTAGGACCCTTCACTTCTGAAAAACGCACATTATCGTGCGGAGTCCCTCAAGGATCCCCCCTGTTGCCGATGTTATTCAACATCTATCTGCGTCCTCTTTTCAAAATCATCAGCAGTCAAAAACTGCTATATCACTCATATGCAGACGACACGCAACTGTACTTCCGCATTTGCAATAAAAAGGATCACCACCTCAATCTAGAGACTTGTCTCTCTTTGATAGAGGACTGGATGACAAAGAGTTATCTCAAACTCAACGGAGCGAAAACAGAACTTCTTCTGTTTCACGCCAAGCGTAGGAATTAACCGGCAACAACTTGGACCCCCCCGTCCATTCTGGGCAAAATCATCACCCCTAGCGCCAAAGTCAAAAGTCTTGGGGTCATCTTTGACTCCTACATGACAATGGACGCACAAATAGGGTCAGTAGTCAGCGGATCTCACCATCTGCTGTGCCTACTACGCAGACTCACTCCTTTTATTCCCAAGGAAGACATAGCGGTTGTGGTGGGAGCGATTGTAAACTCCAGACTGGACTATGCAAATGCCCTTTACCTCGGACTCCCCAAGTACCAAATCGCTCGTCTTCGCTCGCCAGACTTGTGACTGGGAAAAAACCCTGGGAATCAATCTCACCTTCACTGAGATCCCTTCACTGGTTACCAGTAAAAGACAGAATCACCTTTAAAGCACTCTGTCTAACGCATAGATGTATCCATGGGAATGCTCCCCATTATCTATGCGAAAAAATAAAAGCTCACAATCCCAATCGTATTCTGCGATCCACCAATCAAAATCGGCTTCAGATACCGAAAGCCAGATACAAGTCCAAAGGAGACAGGAGATTCGCTGTCCAAGGTCCCAGACTATGGAACGCCTTACCAGCCAGCATTCAGCTGGAGGAGAACCACTTAGTCTTCAGGAGAAAGATCAAGACCCATCTCTTTTGATCTCAAAGGAGACAGGAACAACAAGCGCCCAGAGGCGATTTACTTCGCATGTGCCGCGCTATATAAGTTTTCATTCATTCAAGGTTTATAGCGTGGCGGTAGCAGCAGGGCATGATCCAGGAGGATCAGGTTTGGATGGTAAAGTTCCTTCTGTGAATGCTTGGGCAAGCATATCTTTGGTTTCTGGGATGCTAGCAGGGAGAAGTGGAAACCATAGGCATCCTAAGCTGACGTGAATCCTAAATCTGTGCGCATTCAATAACTAACCCTAGATGCAGGCTGGATAAAGACTTGGAATTGGTTGGGTGTGGCCCACGGGCCATATTTTGGAGTTTTAGCTGCTGGAGAATCTTCAGTTTTAGGACTAGAGGAAGTACCAATGGACTACATTGAGAAATATGAGTCCTTCTGTCATGGTGGCAGAGGTTCTTGTGAATGAATAATGCAGAGACAGAGCCACGCCCTGGACCAGAAGGGACATCATGCCGTCACTCTGGTCCTGAAAGATCATAGAGGTGATCAGAGACGATCGGGTACCTGTAAGCGATAAGCCAGAGGACCTGCTGCTTCTGAAAGCCATCCAGCAGCTAATTAGCCATTCATGCGAAAGAGAGGCCCAGAGTAATGCCGCAGTGGAGGGTCGGCATGACAGGGGTTAATGGGGCGGAGCCAAGGGAGGAAAGATATGCAGCTTTGGGCTGGGCAGCTTTGTGGGGATGGGGTGGAGCAGAAAGAGAAAGAGGAGAGGTCAGTCGCCACGAGGAGCTGTGAGGGTAAGGAGCTTCCCACCCACCCGCCCTACACTTGGGGGAGCTTTGTGTGCTGGTATGGTGGGGGTTGCACAAGCACAGGGTTGGTGAACACTTGGCGGTGCAAGGTACTTGTTAGGTCATATGAGAACCTAAAAGGCATGGTTTAGGGACCAGTCTGAGGTACGGCTCCCAGTTGGTATATGGGTACCTACTAGTTGGAGTCTGAGGTTTTCGCAATTGGAGGCCTGAGAAGTGACTAGCAGGTACAGTTATGGGTTATGTCTATTGGCATACCTCCCAACCTTTTGAGATGGGAATGAGGGACACCTATCAGCAAAAGTATGCAGGTACAGGACACACACCTTGCCACACACCCTTGGTTAAACCATTGGTTAAACCCACAAGTGCTGTTTTTACCACTACTATTTATTTATATTGGCTTTTGGAATTTACAAATGCAGCAGTTTAGAAATCAGATGAAAGGTTTAGCGCTAGAAAACACTTTTTGATAGACAAAGACTGCATTTTATATACAACTATATGGATCAGACCAATATTAGGGACAAATGAGGAGGAATGAGGGACAGAGACACATTGCTCGAAATCAGGGACAGTCCCTAGAATTCAGGGAAAGTTGGGAGCTATGCCTATTGGACCGTGGGTCCTATTGTTGTGATAAAAACTGGATGTATCATATATATTAAAAGGTTTATTATGTTAATTATTGAGACTTATATATTTGGTTAATAAAATGCCTGCTATGGCCAATTCACTCCATCTACTTGTTGTAAGGTCATTAGAGGGAGGGATGGGGTTATTGGATAGCAGGATTAGGGATGAGCCGAACACCCCTGGGTTCGGTTCGTACCAGAACCTGCGAACAGACCAAAAGTTCCTGTGAACTTTAGAGCCCTGTTAAAGTCTATGGTGCTCGAACGTTTGAAATCTAATATACTAATTTTAAAGGCTAATATGCAAGTTATTGTCCTAAAAAGTGTTTGGGGAACCGGGTCCTGCCCCAGGGGAATGTTTGGGGACCTGGGTCCTGCCCCAGGGGACATGTATCAATGCAAAAAAAGTTTAAAAAAACAGACGTTTTTTTCAGGAGCAGTGATTTTAATAATGCTTAAAGTGAAACAATAAAATTGAAATATTCCTTTAAATTTCGTACCTAGGGGGGTGTATAGTATGCCTGTAAAGTAGCGCTTGTTTCCTGAGCTTAGAACTGTCCCTGCACAAAATGTAATTTCTGAAGGAATCACTCGTGGCTATAATGAATTGTCGGATACCAGCAATACAGAGAAAAGTCATTCATAAAAAATGAATGCGTGGGGGGTCCCCCCAAATTCAATTACCAGGCCCTTCGGGTCTGGTATGGATATTCAGGGGAACCCTGCGTCAAATTTAAAAAAAAAATTATGTGGGGTTCCCCCCAAACATCCATTCCAGACCCTTCTAGTCTGGTATGTATTTTAAGATGAACTCCACCCCAAAAAAAAACATGCCGTGGACCCCCACATATTTTTTTTTATGAATGACTTTTCTCTGTATTGCCGGGAGCCGACAATTCATTATAGCCGCAAGTGATTTTAAATTAAACTTTTTTTCCTTCAGAAATGACACTTTGTGCAGGGACAGTTCTAAGCATGGGAAACAAGCGCTACTTTTCAGGCATACTATACACCCCCCCCCCCCCCCGTACGAAATTTAAAGGAATATTTCACTTTTATTGTTTCACTTAAAGGAATTATTAAAATCACTGCTGCCAAAAAAACTGCAGTTTTTTAAACTTTTTTTTGCATTGATACATGTCCCCTGGGGCAGGATCCAGGTCCACAAACACTTTTTATTACAATAACTTGCATATTAGCCTTTAAAATTAGCACTTTAGATTTCAAACGTTCGAGTCCCATAGACTTTAACAGGGTTCTAAAGTTCACACGAACTTGCCGCGAACACCCCAAATAGTTTGCTGTTCGGCGAACAGGCAATGTTCGAGTCGAACATGAGTTCTACTCGAACTCGAAGCTCATCCCTAAGCAGGATAAGCCGTAGTTAATACTGCCGGCTGAAAAATAAAATGCTGACTTATGGCTGATTGCTATGCTTCAGTCATAACCCTTGTAAATCGCTTGCAAGCTGCAATGTATATATATATATATATATATATATATATATATATATATATATACTGTATGTATTGCAATCAGCACATGGCTAGGCTTTTTTTCCCCCTTATTTTCACCTGATGATTTGGTTGGTAACACATTTCATTTCTTATGGTGTTCTTTCTGTTTCTGTGTGGGTTTGCTCCAGGTACTCCAGTTCAGTGGTGGTGCGTCCATAAGGGCGGAGGAGCGCTGCCCCCCCTCTCCTGTGACTCTCTAATCCCCATAGATAGATTCATGCATTGCATTGATGGCACAGTGGCTGCATTTCATGGCACAGTTAGAGTGGCTGCAATTGATGGGCATAGTGCCTGCGTTTGATGGCACAGTGGCAGTGGCGTTATTTGATGGCACAGTGGCTGTGTTTGATGGCACAATGAGGCTGCAATTGATGCTTGTTTTTTTAGAATTTTTCTATTTGATTGCGCCCCCCCCTAAAATTTTGAGCACCAGCCGCCACTGCTCCAGTTTTCTCCCACATTTCAAATACATACTGGTAGGTTAGTTGGCTTCTGTCTGAATTGGTCCTAGTATGTACTTTATGTGAGATAGGATCTTCAATTGTAGGCTTTTTGAGGGCTGATTATACTATAGTTTATATACAATACACATTTTGAACAAATTGTTGGCAGTATATAAATACCTGTAATAATATTATTAATAATAGCTTCTGGCTAGTTGGACACAGGCGCTAAAAAGGAGATGTTGACAGGTGTCAGAGTGTTGAGGGCTGATTGTTAATATTATTATCAGTAAAGCTGGCATAGGTGTGCGCACAGGGTGTGCCAGGTGTTCCCAGGCACACCCTAATCACCCTGTGCAGCACAGATTCCTCCTACAGCCCTGGCTCCCACCTTTTCCACCACTGCCTTTTCGGATTACCTCCTCTCCTCTCCTATCGGCTATTGCTGCTGGTATGTTTTAGGAGTGGGGAAAGGGGCCAGTAAATATATAATTTGCTGGCCCTTTCTCTTTCTGAATGAACATTGTGAGTGATCGGTAGCTTGTGTTTGGGCTTTGGGGTGCACACCCTAATGCAATAGGCTGCGCACACCTATGAAAGCTGGACATACACGGACTGAAATGCGGCAGGAACCTGCAGGAAGTCTATTAATGGACTTTTCATGAATGGTCCTGCTGGAAAATTTCAATTTGATGAGCACTTGCAGCCAATCGGCGGCAGCGCTGATCAGTGTATTCTGATAGCTGTGGAGTGGTACAATGACATAGTGGGAGGATTCCCACATCCACATCGACCCATTGGCTGAATGATAAAAATGGACTGCTGTATAGCCAGTTTTAGTAAACATTACAGCTCTGTGCTGTAGAACATAGAATAGTAGCAGCAGAAACCATAAGGCCAAGACTCAGAGTCGGGTCTGTAATGTATTTATGAAAGTCACGTAGCAAAATATATTTATGCGCTATATGTTGCAATATTGAGAGAATCTTGAGCTAGCGGCGCTGGTCCTGGAGATTTAGTAAGGCAGCTGCTGAGTAACTAAGGAACCTACACAGTGTAAACCAAGCTAGCTGCGAATTATTAATCAAGAGATTAGCATTGTATTTCATTTTTCAATCCCTGGGAAGGCATGCCCCTAACCCAGCACTGACATTTTAGCACAGATTATTTATCGAGGTATTTAACAGATTTGATCACATCACACAGGCTCACACCTTAGATCTGGGCGAAGATGTTTTTTAAACTAGCACAGTGCTACGTAAGACTCCTGGGAGAAAGGTTAACAAAACATTGCTATTAAAAAAGTCTGTCTGAAATACCTGCACCTTGCCCTCCTATGTACAGCTGAACTCCAGGCAGATAAAAAAGGCAGTTATTAAAACCAATAAATATTTTTAAAGCTAAATTCCAAGCACAAAAACTGGCTTTTGAAAATATTCCTTAATGGCCGCTTCGTGTCCACTTCATGTTTATTAAATACCTTTGCAAACCCATATATTACCATGAAAAAATGACATGATTGCTATGCTCTCCTGTGCAGAGAGCAGAGCTGTAGGAATGATCAAAAAGGCACTCTCACTACAGACTGTCTACAGAAAACTACAGGAAGGGGGCGGAGACAAGACCAGTCACCTGCACAAGGAGAGAGTGCAGTCATAACTGGTCTTCATTACAGGAAGCTCCTCCACAGAGGCAAATTTTCAGAGATCTGGACGAAATATAAAAAAGCACACACCAAAATTCAAGTAAGAATACACAATTTATTTATAAATTTTTTGCTTATATTAAAGTAAGTTTAAAGAGGTTTGTTAGAGAACCTTAGTGAACAAACAGCACCATAAAGGCTAAGGAACACACCAAATAGGTCAGGGATAAAGTTGTGGAGAAGTTTCAACCAGGGTTAGGTCATACTTTTTTTCCCCCCAAGTCTTGAACATCTCATGGAGCACTGTTCACTCCATCTTTTGAAAATAGAAAGAGTATGGCACAACTGAAAATCTACAAAGACATGGCTGGGCAAGGAGAGCATTAATCAGAGAAGCAGCCAAGGGCCTATGGAGAGCACGGCAGAGATCCATGGCTCAGGTGGGAGAATCTGTCCAGATTGACCGTGGAGATTTGCACTCCTGTGACCCCTAGGAGAAGCCCAGTCAAACGAGCTAAGCCTGGACTTCTCCTTTAAACTTGCAGTAATGCACAGAACTATACAGCATTAAACTTGCAGTATTGCAATGAAATATATGGCGTCAAACTTGCAGTAACGCAATTAAATATATGGTGTTAAACTTGAAGTAATGCAATGAAATACACTGCGTTAAACTTGCATTAGCTAAATGAAATATACATATATAAACTTGCAGTAATGCAATGAAATATACGGCGTTAAACTTGCAGTAACGCAATGAACTATATGGAATTGAATTTGCAGTCACGCACAGAACTATATGGTGTTAAACTTGCACTAACGCACATAACTATGTGGTGTTAAACTTGCAGTAATGCAATAAAATAAATGGCATTAAACTTGCAGTAACGCACAGTAACTATTTTGCGTTAAACTTACCGTAATAAGATAAAATACACTGTGTTAAACCGTCACTACACTCACGCTGACTGAACTATCCCTACATTCACACTAATGTAAAGATGAATGGTGGTCACTACACGCACAATGACTGAACATTGACACTAATGTAAAGATGAATAGTCGCACAACGCTCACACTGAACTATCCCTAGATGCATACTAAACTGATATTGTACACTGACAATAGAATCAGAATAGAACACTTTATACACTAACTGTCTAATAGCACTGAACAGAGCCCTGTTCTCAGGGCCGTTTGAAGGAATTTGGGGGCCCCAAGCAAAATGGGGGCCCCCAAGCACCACCCCCCCCCACGGGCGAGGCCTACGCTAGCGCTACACTCATTTTTTACACCCATGTTCTTACTCCTCACCCCCTCCCTAGTCCCTAAGTTTTTTCTATTCTCACCTCCCCTTCTTCCCTGCAGACTGCCGCTATAGTGTGGCCGAGCTCCTCTTCCTCCTGTCAGTCCGGTGTTATCATTATGGGTCCCCTATTAGATAGTGCCCGGGCCGGGTACCGCGTGGTACAGGAGATTCAGTTTCCTGTGTTCCAAGACAGACTGAAAGGAAGTGAGCACTCGGTGTGCACCTCCTGTCAGTCCGGCCTAGAACAGGAAACTGAATCTTCTGTACCACGCACGGTACCCAGCCGGACTGACAGGACTCCAGGAGGAAGGAAGAGGAGCTCGGCCACGCTACAGCCTGGGAAGGGAAGTTGGGGGCCCCAGGCCAGCTCGGGCCCCCAATCAATTGTTTATTTTGCCTGTCCTGTAGAGACGGGCCTGCCTGTTCTATCTCTCTCCGCTATCACACTACAAATGGCCACTATGGATAGAATTTTTTTATAGTGTGGGGCAGGATTAGGAGCATGGAGCCATGATTGGATGCAGTCATCATGACAGCATTCAATTATGGCTCTGACAGTGCTCTGTGCCCTGATTGGGCAAAGCTTTTATTGCTTCAGCAATTGTTTTTTTTTAATGCACTGTGTGGCAACGCGCTGCATTGCGGTCATTCGACCAAACAGTCGAACAACCCTATAATTCGGTTGTTCAGAGAACTTCCGAACAGCCAGTGTTTGGCCCAAACTCATGCTCGGGCCGAACCATTCGCCCATCCTTACCAACCACCAGGATATTCTGCAGGGCTACAAGCCCCTTTAAATTCCAAAGAATAGACACTTAGGAGTAAAAACTTTCCATTGATTTAGAACAAATGTCTATTTTTCTATTTTCCATAAAAAAAACAGTTATTTCTAAGCATTTTCTAGATGGTAGTTTTTCTAGCAAGTTACAAAAATATCATGAAGATACAGAGAAAAGTAGGCCATTAGACACCTCGAGAGCAGCACCTTGTTGTGCAGGTGATGTAGTGAAGAGGTATTGTCAAGGGACGGCAGCTCACTTCCAGTAGGTCGCCCAAGGCAAGCTGGTTGCAGGCAGCAAATACTGGTAATTGACTTGCTGGGCATCAATTATCCACAGTGGGATTGTCTCTCTAGCTGTAAGCACATAAACGGAGGAACAAAGGGATGTGCACTGTATAATACATAAGTGAATGATGAGATGTCTACGTGATTCCCATTTTGAAACCCAGTATGGGGCTAATGATGATGATTACTGACTGATCGCACACAATGAGGGCAAGAATCCTGAGCAGAGGCCCCTCGGCGGCTGCAAATTCCTCTGGCCCCAGTACTGCCTTGGTTACGGCAGAGCACACTGGGTAAGGAATGTGGACAGTGTACTATGGATGCTGGGATCATTAAATAATAAAGTGATTTTATTCACGGTGTATTAATCAATTACAAAATAGGCAGAGGCGGCTGTGACTCTTGCATCACCGCTTACTGCGAGGCTCTTTCTTCTCAGGTCAGAATACCCAAATGAGGCCCCCAATTAAACACCTCGCTAAATGGCACCGCGCCACTAAATCGTGTTTTTCACTGAGCATATTAAGAGCAGTGCCAACAATAACTATTGTAATAATAATATTTACAGAAACTGTTAGGAGGCAGCTTCAGCAACAAGCCAAAACCATTCATGGAAAAAATCCACTGGTGCTAAAATCAAAAAAGTCCACTTTAAGTTTTACCTTAAGTGTATGTCCAGGCGTTGCCCAACTTTTCCCTCAAGTCTCTCTCACCTTCTATAGCAGTGTTCCTCAACCTTTTTCCAGTCGGGGTGCCCTTGAAAAGTATTTTTAGTCTTGAGGCACCCCTGTCCAAGACTTGGTTCACGTCGCTGTGTGTTGCGGAACACGCGCAAAATCGCGCTCGTTCTTGACACACAGACAAATGCTCTGCTCTTTAGGGGTGCCATTAATTCTTAATGGTGCCCCATCCATTGGCAAACATGGGTTGCTTTTGTTGTGGCACAATTTAACAAAAAGGGTCGGGGACTGCTTTCCCCGCATTACTGCGGGTAGGGAAATGAATGGGCTGCCCTACACGCAGCACGCATCCACACAGAACCAAGAGCTTGTTCACATGTCAGGCTGGAGGGGAAGTAAAACCACATGGTTGAGCTGTTTTTACCACCCCCAACTTTTGCCCCTTTAGCTGCAGAGGCAACAGCTGGGGGTGTAAACATGCTGTGGCTGCAGCTGGAGGTATACCCAGGGTGTATGGGGCTGCACTGCAACTACCCCGCAACTGTGTGCATTGCATTAACGGGCTTAAAACAGGTGGTGAGGAGGCAAGATATGCCTCTTTACTGGCTGACAAATGCCCCTGAAAAGCGATATGAACACAAAATGCTTTTCAGAGGAGCAGCAGTCCTTGCTGCTATCTCGAACAAGCCCTACAAATGTAGTTCTGATGGTACAGGAATAGGGGGGTCAGGATTAAAAGTAACATACATACAGACAGATGCGCACGCACACAAACAGGCACACGTACAAACACGTGGAAGTGAGTTTTACACAGAGGACCGGCACCGCTGTAAAGACACATGATAACGAAGTGCCCAGCAGTAGTGTTACATCAGATAGCAGCCATAGCTGCCAATATTTGGGGTAATTTTGCCGCGGCACACCTGGGGACTCTTCACGGCACACCAGTGTGCTGTGGCACACTGGTTGAGAAGCGTTGTTCTATAGCATGCTCCAGTATTTTGTTTTACTTTGTTCCGGGAAGCAAGAATCAACTTTTATTACTGCCTGTGACATCATTACTGGGCTTGTAAACTTCTTGCATGATGTCTGCTTAGATGTCAGTTCACCCTAGAAATACATCTTCCAAGAGCTCTGTCCCTACATATAGAATTAATAAAAAAAAAATATATATGCCATGTGTTTTCACATGGTCGCAAATGATTGCTCTAATGTGTTAATATATAATCTCCTATGATCGTCAGCTCTATCTATGGGCCATAATGTAGTATTTTCCTGATAGAGGTATTTCAGTAAAATAACACATTATGGCCACTAGATGGAGCTGATAATCGTAGGAAAGAAACTTATTAGAAATACAACAGGGTTTATTTGCCATGCCGGTACAAATGCTAGAAAATTCACATAGCAATTTTTTTTTTAATTACCGTAGTGTGTTGTCAGGCTCTTGGGAAAACCAAAGTAGTTGTATTAGTAGAGAGTGACTAGGTGTCCTGGAAGCCCCACATCAAGACCTGCTGTATGATAGTGAATGGCAGTTTCAGCCAGGACCCCCACCATGCCACACCCCCAATTTGTTTAACTCCGCCCACCAGAGCTTGGGAATCCCCATGGGTAAGCTCCGGCTGAGACTGCCATTCACTATCATACAGCTCACATAAATATTGACTTGTTGAGTGGCTCCTAGGACACTTAGTTCCTCTTTACCACTGCCTGGAGCATAGATGAGATCTCACAGCGGTGGGCACAGGACTCCACAGGGTTCACACACATATCTTTGGTTCAAAGTAAGAGTATTGTTTTGCTAGGAAAGAAATCAATGTATGCATGTTGAGTAAGACAGAAAAGAGTTGGGGAAAAGGTGGTGTTCTGTTGTCCAGCAGTCAGGGGTGACAGCATTGGTTGTGATCTCAGTATGGCAAAGGCACTGTGCTGTCGGCCCTTGTAGAAAGTTAGTAGCACACCGGATGTCTGACAGATCACCAGATATTTTTCTGTACTTGCAGTGCTTTTAAAGAGATACCGCAAGGTGAATGTGCTTGTATTGCAGATATCTAGTAAAGTTGTATTTTTTGTTAAAATGTTTGTCCTGACATAACCCAGGGCTGTCAGAATCTACAAAACTTCTATTTGTGCTTCATGGTAATGCTGCAACTGTCTAGTCCACACATTAACATGGCTCAGTTGCTGGTATTGCTACAGTAAAACACAATTAACGGCAACAAAGCAGTTTAAGAAGTGATGTCCCTTTATATACTAAACTGTGTCTGGGTGAAAAATGGATACCTTATGTAGTAAGTCTTTGTTCCCTCTATGCATCCCCAGGATTAACACTGATTAGTCTACTTCCGAGTAAGTGAAGATGGCTCAACATGTCTCTTTTAATTAGGTTGTATAATTACAAGGGCATTGAACTGAAGCTGTCCTAGCAGCCCCCATGAGAGTTAAATAATAAATAAACAAAGTGCGGCGCTGTACATATAATGGGTACATATAAACAAAATTAGGTGAGAAAATTCAAATTTCAACATTAAATTCAGTGAATCAAAATAATGTCAATAGAGAAAATCTAAAGAAGAAAATCCATGCTGAACCGAGATACTGCAACAGTGACACAGTAAATTCACACTGGAGGCTTACCAGAGAGCCGGCGACTCCCCTTACTCAGGGAGAGCAATATGCACATAACTGGACCTTAGTTAAAATCGCTTTAGCTCAGATGTCATCAAACCTGGCTCTAAACGATAAGTGTGCAGATATGGTGAGAAAACAAGTTGCTTCAGCAAAGCATCATGGGGTAAATACAAAACATAAAACTCCACCCTAGCGCAATACTGGACAATTCATAATGTTTATTAAAAGGATAATAGTGCACTTACATTTAAAACAACAATATTTTGCTTAAACATATCTCATTAGAAACAGATCCATTTCCCAAAGTTAAGATGGACGAACATCGGTCGCGCATGCGCAGTAGCGTGTGTATGTAACTCCATCCGATGCGTTTCGTCATATGTGACGTCATCAGGTTTACGTACACGCGCTGATTACCACACATAAATACATTGCTCAGAAGATAAGAAGGCGCTTCCATTGGCTGATCAGACTGAAGCACCTGTACCATAATTTGATTATTCACGATAATTACTAACAGATGACATTTCTGAATGATCCAAGTGTTATAAATAGCATATCTTCTGCACCATCTGCACCATAATGGGCGATTACATAAAAAAAATTCCCTATATAAAAAATCATGAATACAATTCCTCGTCACCCTAGGTTAACACGCTAGGCCACCTAGTGGTCAAAAGCATTCTCCACATAGGGACACTATTTAAGAAAACAAAATGACCTATGTGGTCATCCTAAGGTTACTCAATCAACCTATATTGCATATGGCTTAACCAGATTTAAAGAATACCTGTATTTTCAGTACACCCTCTCACTCTTCCCTGTTCCCTCAGCTCCTCAGCTCCTCATAGTGCTTCACTGTGCCACACAGACTTATCTTCCTTCAAAAATTACCTAGTTTAGGTAGGTTCTAATATTATTATTTTTTGGCAAATCTAGATGAGATTGTACAAGGAGCACATTTATTCAGATTGTAATGTGTATAATGAGCCCAAGACTTGGGGTAGAGGTGCTGTAAGGGGGTGCATTTAAAGGATATCCAGAGTCTTACTGTATGGTAAAAGCTAGCACATATTTTATCAGGAAAAAGCCAGCAATTGTAGGACTGTACAATACTCTTTATTGACAACAGGGTATAAAATCCATGGAATACAGCAGTGCTAATGCATTGCAGCCATAAAGAGCCATAATCATAGCCAGTGGCTATGATTAAAGCCTTTTCAGGCTGAAACAGCAAGACCTTGGTAGCAGCATGGTTAGTCTACTCAGTATCCAGAGTCTTACACCTATTGATTGCAGCTATTAGCCCACTGGCTATGATTAAGGCTCTTTTGGGCTGAAATGCATTAGTACTGCTATATACCATAAGATTTTTACCCTGTCTCCAATAAAGAATATAATAAATAATATGCATACAGGAGCCTTAGGTAAAGCACCAATCTTCACTCACAGCTGCATTGGAACACCTGGGTAGCAGCATGGTGACTCTTGTCAGTATCCAGATTCTTAGGCCTCGTACACACGATAGGTTAGCCAGAGGACATCGGTCTGATGGACCTTTTCTATCGGTCAAAACCAATCGTGTGTGGGCCCCATAGGTAATTTAACCCTAGGTTAAAAAAAAGCCAACTTGCTTTAAAATTAACCTATGGATTCCTAGCCCATAGGACTCAAAACCGATCGTTAGTAGGCACGACCATCGGTTAAAAATCCACGCATGCTCAGAATCAAGTCAACGCATGCTTGGAAGCATTGACTTAATTTTTTTAGCACGTTATTGTGTTTTAAGTCACCGCGTTCTGATACGATCGTTTTTTTAACTGATGGTGTGTAGGCACATCAGACCATCAGTCAGCTTCATCGGTTAACCTATGACAATGGTCCTTCAGACTGCTCTCATCGGATGGACTGATCGTGTGTACAAGGCTTTACACTTTTTCATTGCAGCTTGTGACAGACCCAAACAGGACAGGGGCGTTTGCAAGGGACTGCAGGGTGGCCTCTTGCCTTCTGACTATGGGCTCTGGCTTTTAAGGGGGCACTATCCCTTGGAAGGTGTGTGCCTTGGGGATCCTTGGAGTGATCTTGCTTTGGATTCAATTCCATGTCTCCCCAAAATGCACAGACTCTAGTAAGTGGAGGACCCAGATACATATTTGGGGTCTCTTTGCCAAAACTAGCAATGCCTGCTTTAGACTGTGAGACTCAGAGCAGATGTTAATATGATCAGCTAAAACCAACTTGATACTGAGGTCTCCTTCTATAGTCTGTTTATTAATGTCTCTCCCATTGTTTGCCTCCTCATTGCTAATTGAGTCACCTATTGTTTCTGTCTTCCTGATCATCTCTTGGAGATGTGATTAATATTGGGGCCATGTTACTTTGTTATCAAACCATTGTGGGATGTTTATTCTATTGATGATGTTATATGTACTTTTTATCCAGGGTTGTGGGCTTGGTGCTGAACGGTCTGGGTGGGCACTGTTTAATTAGCTTAATGTTTATGTTGCTGTTCCTTAGCTATGTTACAGTTTGCATTGTTAGGGTTATGTGTGATCAGGTTCTACCTGATCTTGTGTGCTCTATATTTTGTGTGAATTTTCAGTAAAGAGAGTTCCAGTTTGCATCTGAGCTAGTGTTGTCTAGTCTTGGGTGATCAGCTAAATTACCTGGATCCTGGGTCCAGACTGGAGGAAGGTATACTGTATATCTTGGCGGAAGCACCCAAGCTGCGTGGTGGATGGTTCCGTCACACAGCTATCACCTCAAAATCCCAACCCACCCAAATACTTCGGCCAAGACTCCAAATCATTGGGCTGCCACTATCAACCCCCCACCCCCAACTCGGCATCTCCCTAGCATATTGATATCAAGAGTAAAGCCTAGTATAGACATTGAGATTATTGGACGAATGATCGGCCATTTCTTTTGCATGCTGGTCTCCATATTACAAATAGGTTACTAAAGTACAAAACTTCTCGTATGACAGAATAACATTTTTTGCAGGGATGTAATGTATTGTAGTGCTGATTAAATAAAAATCGTACAATCTGGTATCGTACAAGAATTTTTTTTGTGTTTGTCCCTTGGGAAAATTTTGGACGAAAGCTGTGTACGTTAAATCACGATCGATTTGAAAGAAGTTTTTTTTGTACGATATTCTGATTGTGTGTACGGGGCTTTAGCCGTAGCAGCATCCTAATGATGTTATCACCCTACTCACTCTGCTTTTGCCTGCTGTCAGCGTGATTATTATCAGTGTAAGTTCACTGCAGCAAAGCTCAGATTGCTAGCACTTTCTCCTTATCTAAGTGTTGCCATACAGAAGAATAGAGTAGGCTAATATCAAGAAAGAGTCAAGAACATACACTGCTAACCTTTTATAATGCATTTAATGACTTTTATTGTACAAGTATAACTGCTTTAATTGCTGCTCTTTGTATCTGCCAGGAGCTCAGCTCTTAGAAAAATGTTTCTGGTGACTTGCAGAGCATTGCATAGCTATATATACACCAAGTGACATCTGTCTAGTCATATGCTTTGCAGAGTATTTCAGCTCTAGAGACCAGGATAATTACATTTGGGGTGGGGTAATGAGGCTACACTAATTGTGTGAAATTATGCATGGGCACAATCTTGAAAAAGCTTATTTTCTTGGATGTCCAATTGGTGTTCAGTAGAGGTAGCCATTTTTTGTAGACCTATAATGTTCACTAATTGCATCACTTATGTGTCATGTACAAATGATTTGATGTCAGTTATGTCACTTATTTCCAGGGCTTTCATGGGGAAAATATTTTGAATATGCTAGAATATGACAGACTATAATACATTATTTCCCCATTGTATCACATTTTTCCATTTTCCATGTATGAATATAATTTTTTACAAGATTGTAGACCGGTTATGAGGCTGGCACTAGATTTTGCAGTCTTTTAGATTCTCTATGATTTTTCATACAGAAGCTTAACCCAAGACAAACTGTCTAAAACACAGATGAAATACATACAAGGGAGCTGATTTGTATTTCTCTCCATCCAGTAGCGAAATTTGCACACAGGCAGAGCACAGCTCAGAGCACAGCTCTGTTTGGCAAAACAGGAGACCTGATTTCTCTGCTGCAGTTAAATATCACTTAGGCCGCGTACACAGGACTGGTTTACTCAGCAGAATCCATCAAGAAACTTGTTGGGAGACGTGTTTTGCCGAGGAAACCGATTGTGTGTACATTTTTCGACGAGGAAACTGTCGAGAAACTAGACGAGCCAAAAAGAGAGCATGTTCTCTTTTTTTCCTTGACGGGAATGGAAAATTGGCTCGTCGAGTTCCTCGACAGCAGAACAAGGAACTCAATGAGGAAAACAATGTGTTTCACCCGACGAGTTCCTTGGTCGTGTGTACGAGGCCTCACAGGTCTGTCTCTCTCTAGCATTAAGCTGGCCATAGGCAACTGATTTTTTTTCATTCAGCCAACAGGACAAAATATTGTGGCTGCAGGACTAGCTGTCATTGGAATACACTGATCAACAGCTGCCAATTGGTCGAAAAGTTTTCCAGCAAGTCCCTTGGACAGAGGTCGATCAAACAATCAACTTCTGTTAGGCAGGGAGGTCAGGGATGGTGTGATGTTGCCAGGGCTGCTGATATAAATCACGAGGGCCCCGTACAACTGACCCGACAGGGCCCCCCTCCTCAAAAAAATATCAAATTATATTTTTTCTAAAATGAAATGTCTGTGATGCTATGCTTTGCAGCCATGGCAGAAATGATACCCCTGTTGAACAAGGCCTATTCAAGTTAATATTGGCAAGCTAATGTTGTCACAAAGGCAAATCGGTACTGATCGCTCACTGTGTTCCTTTAGGGGGTTTCCCCCTTGCTCACCATCCTGAAATTACCTGCCTGTGTGCCCTCAGCAGCTGCCAGTATAAGAGGAGAGGAGGAAATGGGGCACACAGGAGTCCCATACAGCTGGGAGATGGGGGAACAGATACTAGAATGGGTCCTCCTGTAGTGCAACCAGAGGAAGGAAAGAAAAGTAGAAGCCGGCAGCATTGCACAAAAGTCACAAAAGTGTCAGCAATAAGGCCTGTCAGTAAAGAGAACTGATAAGGCCTGGGCTCAGTACATGAGCGCTGGTTGTACTGTCTTTTCAGCGGCCCTGGATGTTGCCCCCCCCAGTTTTAGCCCCAAAAGATCAATACCACCTTCCCCCAACTGTGTGCATTGCATTTCATACACATAAATGGGAAAAATGATTTTTGTCATGCCATAATGCAAAGCATCAGGGCTGTGGCATTTGTATTTGCAACTTGGAAGGGAAGCTTGGGGGGAGGGGTGGCTCAACCACTTTTTTTACTGACCACCAACTGCAAGGAAAACTAAAAAAAAAAGACTTTTAACACCTTTGATGCACCTGAAATGTGCATCTCCAAAGTTGCAGTGTGACTTTTTTGTGTGACTTTTTTGTGTGACTTTTTTGTGTGACTTTGATCCGAATTTACATTCTATGGGCCAACGTCGCACCAAAGTAATGCAGGCTACTTTTTAAAGTAGCTCTGATTTAAACAGTTACCATTAAAAACAATGGGATGCGACCTGCCAAGCGACTTTGATGTCAAAAGTTGCATGGCAAGTCACACAAGTATGAATGGAGCTGTTACGTACCTGGATACCAGAGTCTGATGCAGGGTAGCCTCTCTTACAACCCTGGTTCGCGAGCCACTGAAGTGGGAACAGCGGACTCGGAGCACAGGGGGGTAGGAGTGCCGGGGTGATGTAGAGTAGAAGCAGATGGGCGAATACCTCTGAAGTGAAGACGTAGGAGATGCTGAGAACGCTGAAGCGGAGGAAGGGTCAGCGACCCGCACGGAAGCTGCGACTACTGCGGCACAAGCTGGGAAGGTAAATTGGTGTAATGGACATCAACTGGAACAGCAGGGTCAGACAGAAGCGCGTGCACGAGCGCGGGACGCGCGGCGGTGATCCAGGGACATGGAGGAGGAAGGCTGCATGGAGGAGGTAAGTCCCTGACAGGAGCCTTAAACTGAATGTATAGTTGGGATTTAATTACCTATAGATGGCTAAATGGCAGTGTGCAGATTGCTATGGGCACTCGCCATCGTTGACATCTATTGAATGGAATGAATTTGCATAGAAAGTTTTTTTTTTTTTTTTTACTCCATGCCTGTGATTGATTTGCTTATGGGTGAAGTGCTCACCCCCGAAGTAACTCCTGTTTGCTCAGGTCCCCTGTTTTCAGTGCCCACGACTCTGAAAGGAGCATCATACTCCCTGACACTCCACAAAGACAATCCTCACAGGGAAGCAAATGAGTGGAACAACCAACAATGATAATACAAAACAATAGAGAATCTAAAGCAGCAGACAATTGTAACAAGATAGACAATATACAAATCTGTTATAAAGTACAACAAACTAGATACATTTTTATTAAACGTTCCTGTTGAATCCAGGGATGGGTGGAAACAGGATCTCGACCCTATTCCTGAAGATGCTTGGGATAATATTCTTTGATCCTTACCCCCTGTTTTTCTTTCCCCATCACATAAACTAACTCAGATTTTCATCCTTTATAGGGTCTACAGAACCCCTTAATTTTGATATAATATTGGTATATAATATAATATTGGTTCGCCACCAGATTCAACCTGTGCAAGGTGTGGCAACACAGGCACATTGATACATCTCCTGCGGCAATGCCCTAAACTTCAGAAATACCGAGCAGAGGTGGTTGGTACTCTTAATGGGCTATTGGATATCAATATCTTGGTTGAACCACTCATGTGCTTATTGGGCTATCATGATCCCCATATTTATACTCCTCCTATTGTAAATACTAATAGATGTGCACCTTTTGTGGCCCGTAGACAAATTGCCCTTAAAGTGGTTGTAAACTCTTGTTTACAACTTAATGTTACAGGTAAGCCTATATTAAGTCTTACCTGTAGCTAACAAGGATATCTCCTAAACCTGCACGGTTTAGGAGATATCTCTGTATTTGCATGTGCTGAAGTCATGCGGCACATGCGCACTTAAACCAACTGAAGCAATGGCACTATGTGCCGCTGCTTCAGTTGTACTGTTCCGTTATCGCACGCATGCGTGGGAGTGGCATCATCGTGGCTCCGGCCAATCACAGACCCGAAATCGCAAGACCCAGAAGTCACTTCAGGACAACATGTCAGCGGCCGGAGGGGAGATGTGTGCATACTAGCTGATTATGCCTTTGTCTTGTAGGATTTTCATTTTTTTTTTTTTTTTTAACGGAGGGTTTACTTCCTTTTGAAGTGGACCTCTCCTTATCCTCTTACTATCTGTTTGGATCTTTGACCTAAATATGAATATTTCCTTTGAAAGTCACCTATTTTCTAAGGAACTCTATGAGTAAATTTAAGAATATCTGGTCACAGCGGTAGTGGTATAGACCATTCTGTACAAATCAGTACTGCTCTACATAGATATGGGTATATCAGATTGTGTATATGTATATATTTTTTTCTAAACATGGGTATATCCTATTGAGATGATTAGTTCTTTTTATTTATTGAATTTTTTTCTTTACATTGGCTTCATGCTCCAAAGGTGGGTGGGGGTGGGTGTCTGTTATGGGGGTGGGGGTTTGTTTTCTTTGTTTGTTTTTTTGTATTTGCGGTGTTTTATGGTATGTATTTTGTACAATGTATTTGTATTGATTGTTAATTGCTAAAATAAAAAGAATCTGATAAATAAAAAATAAAGAACAACAAACTAGGTGCCCTGACTAAAGCCAAGTACACACGGGCCAAATGTCGGCCCATGTGTATAGCAGCTGGTCCTACAGAAAGCTGGTCGTTTGGGGTCATGACTAAAAAAAAGATCTGCCGACTGGCTCCTAATTAGCGCTCATAATGGCTGAGAGTGCTAACCGTAGCATTCTGGTGGGGGGTAGGGGGCGATGAGAATATTGAAGAATGATTGTCCGTTTTTTTTTTTTTGGCAAGCTGGTCTCATATTGATAATGAAGAGGTTACTAATGTTTAGACATGTGCACATTGAAGTATTTCGTTTCATAATTTCGTTTTCGTCTGAAAAATAAATTTATTTAGTTACTCCCGAAATTCGTTTTTATTTATTTTGTTTTTCGTTAAAAAAAAAATGCATTCGTCCAGAAATTCAAATTAAGGTCGAATCTGTCTCTCTATGTCGAATCTTCATGTCTCTCTATGTCGAATCTGTCATTGAAGGCTTATGGTGTCTGTCGAATGTTTAAAAAAAAAAAAAAAAGATTCGACAGAATCTTTAAAAAAAATAAAAATAATGTCTCTTCATGTCTCTCTATGTCAAATCTTTTCTCTCTATGTCGAATCTTTTCTCTCTATGTCAAATCTTTTCTCTCTATGTCGAATCTTTTCTCTCTATGTCGAATCTTCATGTCTCTATAATGTCGAATCTTTTCTCTCTATGTCGAATCTTTTTTTCTCTATGTAGAATAATCTTGGACTAATAGAGTTAAGGTTAGGCACATTCGACCGCAACGAAAACGAAAATAAAGCATTTGTTTATGTCGGATCTTTCGGTTTTCGTTTTCTGTGCTTTGGTTATCGTTTGTTAAAATGATAACGAAAATACCTGAAATTCGGACGAAAATTCATTCGGATGAAAACGAATGCACATGTCTTCTAATGTTATAAACATTTTGGTACGAAGGTATACAACTTCGAAAGTCATGTAATGTGTTGTGTTACATGCGTGGTCATGGTCTTACGATTGTTTTTCGGACAAATACTGTATTGACTGTATTGACAAAAATCATTAGTTCTGGCATTATACTAAAATAATTGTGCTTGTCCCTTCAGATAATTTTGCATAAACTGCCATGATCGGCTCTTAAAAGCGTACTAACAAAAAACACTGGCCAGTTGTTCTAAGTACAGTTAGCCAGCAGTGTGGCCCTGATTTTCCCATTGGAGCACTCACTCTTAGGAATGAGCAGAACATACCCACGTTCGGTTCGCACCAGAACCGTCGAACAGCCCGACCGTTCACGTGAACATTTAGAACCCCATTGAAGTCTATGGGACTCGAACGTTCGAATTGAAAAACGCTAATTTTAAAGACCAATATTCAAGTTATTGTTGGAAAACGTCTTTCAGAACCCGGGTCTTGCCCCAGGGAACATGTATCAATGGAAAAAAGTTAAAAAAAGATCGTTTTTTCAGGAGCAGGACTTTTTTTTCCATTGATACATGTTCCCTCGGGCAAGACCCGGGTTCTCAAAGACGTTTTCACAGGCAAACTATAGACACCCAGCAGGTACAATATTTAAAGAATTTTTTTTTTTTTAAGTTAGGCATCATTAAAATCACTGCTCCAGGAGCAGTGATTTTATTGATGCTTAAATAAAAAATAAATAAAAATTCCTTTAAATATTTTACCTGCTGGGTGTCTATACCTGTGATAACGTCTTTAAATAGCACAATCACCTGCCTGCCAGTAAATTAGGAAGAACTGATCTAGCTAAGCTATACAGTGTATAAATATATGTACAACTCCTGGGATGTATATATATCCTCTACACACTGTAAATTAAGCTAAACTGACTAGCCTGCCTGCCTGCTCTATCTAGCTATCTAAAAAGACAATCTTTCCGTCTCTCTGACTGCTTTCATTAACAAGCCGGACACACTACACGAGGCCGCGGGACATACAGCATGCTTGGCCAATCATCAGGGTGCAATGCCGCAGTGAATTATGGGCCGTTTTGCGTCACTCAAATTTGGCGCGAATGACTGCTTTTGTTCGAATTTCGTCGAACGTACCAACAGACGTTCGTATCGAACGCGAAGCTCATCCCTACTCACTCTGTTGCACAAGAGTATTTATAATCCAATGTGGAAAAAAAGTAAAGGGTGCAAGGCCAGCTCTCTATAGACAGCAATAACATCAGCTGAATTAGTATTGAATAAGTGGCCAAAAGGCATTTCACCGCTCCCTGATGAATATTCTTGAAGCCTAGTGAGGGGTCATACTGCATGCACAGGGCTTCCCTCTCAAGCCAGCATTGGATAAAAAGGCAGCATTCTCGCCTACTGGAATTCTTAGCAGCACCGCAACAGGATGTGATAAACAGGTCTCACTGTTTCCTCTCCTTGGCTGTAGCATTTCAAGAGTAGACAGGTGAGGAAGCTGGTCCCCCTGCAGCACCTCCGTCCACACGGGCAGGTGTGCATCCTGGAGCCCTATGCCTGGGTTTAGTGACCTTCTCTCCAGCAGCAGCCAACCAGAGATCCTCTTCTGCTACTTTCATTAGTCTACTGCAGCACACTCCACAGCCCGTATCCTCACATGTGATGTCCTCCTTGTGTAAGCTCTTTGTTCTCTTTTTTTTTACTCCTTGCCCTGCCTCATCTCTAGGCACCTTGGGAAATGTTGTTCCTGCGTTTCTGCTGCTCCTTGCCACTACATGGACTACATCTCCTGTCAGCTCCAGTTCTTCCCAACAGGCTTTTGTTTTTCTCAGGAGGCACATCAATCCATATCCTCTGAGTGCCCAGATGGTGGAAGGGGCTTTATCGGTCTGCTCACAGCCCTTTATTGACAGTGTTCTGTGCCTTTTTCTGCAAGCACTCCTGTCCCTCTGGGTTGGGGGATAACAGAGACTGTGTAAGCTGACAGCCTGGTCTCTGCATCCTCTCCTGTGATGCCAGCATTGCCGACTAGGCTACATGGATTTTTAGGATTATTCTGTTAAGCCTCATACACATGACCAGTTTTCCCGTGGGGAAAACTGCAATGACAGCTTTTGGCCGTGAAACTGTCCGTGTGTATGTTCCATGGCAGTTTTCCCGACAGAACATGTTCTCTTTTTTTCCTGCTGCGATTCCCGATGGTCTTTTTCCCGGCAGTTTTCCTATGGGAGCATACACATGGCCAGGTTTCCTGGCCAAAGCTCTTGTGGCAGTTTTCCTGCCAGGAACCCGGCCGTATGTAGGGGGAAAAAGCTGCCAGGCCGGTTCTCGGCTTTCCCCTTGGGTTTCTTGGCGGTAAAAAGTCAGCCAGAAACCCGTACGTGTGTACGGGGCATGAGTAATAAATTCTTACACCATAAAATTTGGATGGGGGTAATGCAGGATATATATGTGTCAGTAATAACTAGAGGGCATTTCATTCTAATAGAAGAGGCAACCATTATTCTGTAGATTGTCTAAGAATGGTCAAGATTGTTCGTCACTCACGCTTAGTTAATATTTTACAAGCAGCTGGAGGAAGTACAAGCATGCCACATATAGCCTTCGTCAATAAAAACTAATTCTGTAATACTTAAAAGCATTTTTTCAGTGTTAGGACTTTATGACAAGTGTAAATAGATGACTATAAGTGCTATACAGACACTAATTCACAAATGTCAACTGGTATCCTTGTTGCCATTATTGTTTTTTTTTAAGTATATGTAATCTCAATCACTCAGATCTTATAAAAGCTTTAACATGTTAATATCATTTGAAAAGTCAGTTTTTTTTACATCTGCTTTCATCATATAATACCTGGAATCTGGTCACAACGGTTGTTGCTTCTCTTATAGGGGGAGAATGTTAAAGGGGTTGTCAAGGTTTGTTTTTTATTTTCTAAATATGTTCCCTTAACCACTTAAGACCCGTACCTTTAGGCAGCTAAAGGACCCGGCCAGGTTTTGCGATTCGGCTCCCAAACAAAATTGGCGTCCTTTTTTTCCACAAATAGAGCTTTCTTTCGGTGGTATTTGATCACCTCTGCGGTTTTTATTTTTTGCGCTATAAACAAAAATAGAGCAATACTTTTTACTTTTTGCTATAATAAATATCCCCCAAAAATATATAAAAAAAAAATGTTTTCCTCAGTTTAGTCCGATACGTATTCTTCTACCTATTTTTGGTTAAAAAAACCCCGCAATAAGCGTTTATCGGTTGGCTTGCGCAAAATTTATAGCGTTTACAAAATAGGGGATAGTTTTATTGCATTTTTATAAAAAATATTTTTTTTTACTACTAATGGTGGCGATCATTGATTTTTTTTGTGACTGTGACATTATGGCGGACACTTCGGACAATTTTAACAAATTTTTGGGACCATTGTCATTTTCACAGCATTTAAAATGCATTGTTTATTGTGAAAATGACAATTGCAGTTTGGGAGTTAACCACTATGGGGCGCTGAAGGGGTTATGTGTGACCTCATTTGTATTACTAACTGTAGGGGTGTGTGGCTGTAGGTGTGATGTCATTGATTGTGATTCCCTATGTAAGGGAACACACAATCAATGCGGGCGCCACAGTGAAGAACGGGGAAGCTGTGTTTACACATGGATCACCCCGTGGCGCTGGGCTTAAAGGGCCACATACAGGTACGTGGATGTGCCCAGCCGTGCCATTCTGCTGACGTATATCGGCGTGAAGGGGTCCTTAGGTGGTTAAGCTAGTGCATTGTTGGTTCACTTACCTTTTCCTTCGATTTCCCTTTTAAATGTTTTTTTTCTTTGTCTGAATTTCTCACTTCCTTTTTCTCCTCAGTATGCTTGCCCCCATCATCCGAGCCATTCTGGCTGGGGGTTAGTCAGCCAGAACAGCTTACTGAGGAGAAAACAAAGAAAAAAAAACATTTAGAAGGGAAATCAAAGGAAAAGATAAGTGAACCAACAATGTACTAGCTTAAAGGAACCTATTTAGAAAATAAATAACAAACCTTTACAACCCCTGTAATATCTCCAGATTGTGTACCTATGTTTTCACTCCATCAAGATTTTGTTGTACTATATCTTTCTGTGAGTTAGAACAGCTTGACAAAGAGGGCTATGATTCTCCGAAACGTAGAGTTTTTTTGGTTTGTCTCATCAGTTTGGGTGTACAGTAATATCTGATTTGTCCTTAAGTGCATTTTTATTTTTTTATTGTATTTCTTGTGTCTGTCCTTAATAAAAATAGTAGAGATTGTGCTGTCCAGATAGCTGTGACTACACTGGATTATGTTGTATGTCATAGATAGATACATGTACAGTTTAATGAAGGAACGTTATCCATTACATACTTAAAGCAGTAGTAAACCGCATGGAAAAAAAAAAATTGGCCAGTTTAAGTCATAATGTGCTAGTTTGCATCACATATGACATCACATTATGACAGACTTACCTGAAAACTAAGTCCTCCAGCAGTGCGCTGTCATCGCTGAAGGCGCTTCCATCTTCACCCGTCTTTTTTCGGCCCCGTACACACGAGCAGACAGATTTGTTCAAATCGGTCGGACAGACCGATTTGATCAAATCTGTCTGCTGGGATGTATTGGTTTGATCGTGTACACACGATCAAACCAAAATCCCCGCCGGCAGACAGTGCGCTGACGTGTCGGTGACGTGGCGGTGACGTTGACGCCGCCACTTCACCGCACCGGGAAGTTAATTACTTCCGCGCATGCGTCGAATCCATTCGACGCATGTGCGAGAAGATATGTCTGCTGGTTAGCGTACTAACCAGCAGACATGTCGGGCGGACGGGTTCCCAGCCGACAGATTTTAAAGCATGTTTTAAAATCTGTCGGCTGGCCAAATCCGTCTGCTCGCCCGTACACACAATTGAATCTGTCTGCTGGGACGGTCTGGCTGAGCCAGTGATGACATCACTACCGTACATGCTTGACGGAGTTGCTGTTTACACCACAACTCTGAAGGAAAGGCACGGCCGCACGGGTATGCCATTTCTTTAAATCGCATGAGCCGGTGACATCTATGGCTGCATATAAAGTAAATATCTCCTAAACGGAGGAACGTTAAAGAGATATTTTCTGTACCTATAGGTAAGCCATATTATAGGTACAAATCATACAAGGGAGTTTACTCCCACTTTAAAGTGCATCTATACCCAATATATTTTTATTTTGGACAGAATAGGACGGGGGTTAGAACCCCTGTCAAGTCTTACTGCTATCTGGAGCCCCGTTAGAGAAATCTCCCCTCATTTTCTGTTCTAGTGACAACATTTTGCAAAACAGGAAGCGAGAAAACATCTGCAACAGGGAAAGAGACAATGGTAAAATGCTGACAGGTAGCATTGTAGCATTTCCCTACTAAACTTAAAAATGCAAATGACAATGTCTTTGTGTTGGTGTATTTTTTTGCTTTTACTTTCTGGGAATGAGTAATAAGGAGAACTAATTCACCCTGTACTTTTTTCCCCTGGTAGGGCGCTGGATATCTGGGGCAACCCCTTATTATAAAGGGGACTTCCAAATTACTACAAACCCTCACATCCCCTTGTCCCCTCAACATGGCCTGGTAAGAGTTTTAAGGGGAACCCCAAACAATTTAATTTGTTTTTATGTATACAGCTCTTTGAACAAAAAAAAAGAAGCCATGGGTTCCCCCTGAAATTCATATCAGACCCTTGTCATGGCATGCATCCTGGGTGATCAGGAAAGGGATGCCCCACTCCCCTTCTCAACCATACCAGGCCACATGCCTTTCAACATTGGAAGGTTGAAACAGAAGCTGGGGATATGTCATTTAGCTGTGGTAGTGCGATGGGGCATCAATGTCGGTCAGCAAGTAATCGTCGTCTACATCATTGGATGGTGTGATTGACACTGGATTTATATTGTGGGACATTCCTTTCTTTCTACAATAAAGGACTTTCACGGTGTGTTTGTTTATTTACATTTCATATGTTTGGGGCTATTAATGTACCCTGGTGGATATTTGGGAGCCCCCATACTTTAAAGGGGGCTTTCAGAATTCAATATTGCAATAAGTCACTGTCTGCAACCCCCAAACATACCTCTTCGAGGACTAGATGTGGGGATGAGGTCTTTATATCTCTACCATGAGGACAAAGTGCTTTGCAATGGCTGCAAGCTATGCTGCCCTGGTTTGCAAGGAGGGTTCCCAATATTGAAGGAATGCAGCCTGGTATGGTCCAGTAAGGGGGGCTGCAAACTCACTGCTTTCCCTTTCCTGGCCATCCAAGTTGTATGCCAGAAGGGTCTGCTATAAATTTTAGGGTAAAGCAAACACAATCTCCCTCCTTTTTTTTTCAGGACCATAATGCACTGTTCTATACTGTCACATACAGCTTTACGTTATCCCACAAGCATTTTATGTAAAGGCTTTGTGTATCTTCAATGTTGATCCTGAGACCGCATTAGGAAACCCTCTTCCCACTGAATAGTATATTTTTTTACCTTTTTTACTATTTAACGTAACAATTAAGTAGCTTGCAAAAGGCCACAAAAAATAACAAGATTTGGCCCCCTATAAACTAATAACAGGGTGCTATGTTCAGGGTTTGTGGAATTCCCACTGGGTTCACCAACCTCCAAAAAACAGAACTTTGCTTAATATGCTCATCCCTATCCCTCACTTCCTATCTTGAGTACAAACTTTTTACACAACAGGATGTGAAGGAATCTGACAGGAGATCTAATCCTTCCTCACTCTACCCAAAGCAAACAAAGAAGTTTGGCTGGCGGCAATCAGTGATTTTTATTGTGACTGCAACTTTTTGGTGGACACATGAGACACTTTTGACACATTTTTGGGACCATTGTCATTTTTACAGCGATCAGTGCTATAAAATGCACTGATTACTGTAAAAATGTCACTGGCAGTGAAGGGGTTAACCACTAGGTGGCGCTGCAGGGGTTAAGTCAGTACTAGGGAGTGATTCTTACTGTTAGAGGGCGTGGCTACACGTGACACATCACTGATGACCGTTCCCGATCACAGGGAACAGCCATCAGTGACAGTGTCACTAGGCAGAATAGGGGAATGCCTTGTTTACAAAGGCAACCCCCTATTCTGCCTTTGCCGACCGCAATCACAAGGCACGCGGTGGGCGCCGGCTGGGCGGCAAATTTAAAGGGACATACAGGTAATGTGCCTGCCCGTGTCATTGTGTCCAAGTACATCTGCGTGCGGTGGTCAGCAAGTGATTAAATTCATTTTATTGAAATCTTATAAAATTTGGTGTGCTTATAAAGGAAGGAAGGAAGAACAGAGGAAGAGAAACAGTATTTAGTAGATTAATAAAATGTAATTGCTTATCATATAGTATGCTTTAAAAAAAGTTAATGCCATTCAATAAGGTTTTACTACTTTAACATTTTTTTTTTTTATGTTTTAAGGAATTAAGAATTCAGTAAATCAGTCAAATAAATAGTAACTAATTTCATAAAGATTGGCTGCAGAGATAAACAAAAGATTGCAAACTAGGCAGTAGCCTGTATAAGTGTCTGGAATTCAAGGGCATTCGAGATTTGGGTTATTTGGGGTTTCCCTGAAATGTACATATGTCAGATCAAATTATACATCTATGGTACCAAAGCATAAATCAAACCACAAAGGTACAACAAATTATTCTGTGCTTTCATAAGAAGAACATTCTTGTGTCTTTTTTGGCGTCAGGGGTTTTGTATCAAGTGGTTTGAAGAGGATTACAGATGAACAAGCACTTCTGCAGATGGTAATGATACGTCTGTGTGAAGCACACATATTTCAAAGACAATCCAGCCAGCTTTGAATGACAACACACACCTGGGTTACTGAAGCATGCCAGACAATGTTGTGGTGCTTGATGCTCATCCGGATTCAATTTAAAGCAGAACATTATAACAATGATATTGAAGCTGAAGTGCTTGCAGGAGGACTACATGTTTGCCAGTCTGGTGAGCAGGAAAAAAATAAATAAAAATTAGATTATATATATATATATATATATATATATATATATATATATATATTATCTAATTTTTATTTATTTTTTTCCTGCTCACCAGACTGGCAAACATGTAGTCCTCCTGCAAGCACTTCAGCTTCAATATCATTGTTGTAATGTTCTGCTTTAAATTGAATATATATATATATACATATATGTATTAATATTTATAATAATATGGACCCAGATTCAGAGAGAATTGGATTCTCGTAGCGTATCAGAAATACACTACGCCGCCGTTTCTTACCTGGCTCTACGTGGAATCCAGGTAGATTTTGTCCAGTAAACGACGGCGGCGTAGTGTATTTCTCCCGTCGCAATCCATATAGACGAGTAGGCGCGTTCCCGCGGCGATCGAACTGCGCATGCTCCGTTCGCAAATTTCCCGCCGTGCATTGCGCGAAATCACGTCGTTACGTCATTCGTTGTTTGAGTAGCGTCGTTTACGGACATTTCTATTCCCGAACGAGTTACGTAAAAAAAAAAAAAAAATTATTAAAATCGATGCGGGAACGACGGCCATACTTAACATGGGTTACGCACCGTTAGACCAGCAAAAAGCTGGTCTAACAGTACGTAAAAAAAACAGAAGACGTAAGCCTCTCGGATCGAAGCCCGAAGCCGCCGTATCATGGTTTGAGGATTCAAACTAGTGATACGGCGCGCAAAATTTGAAATTACTCCTGTCTAACACTAGTTAGACAGGCGTAATTGCTTTATGAACCTGGGCCATGGTCTATTGTAGAATTAGCATTTTGCCCCTTTGATGATAAAAATTTAAAATCCACACAAAATGGACAGCTATGTCTACATTGACACGGTCCAGCTCTGCAAGAACTAAAATTATGGACAATGAGATTTAACCTTTTTGCTGCCAGAACATTTTTGCATTTTTTGCACATGCTTAAAAATTTTTTTTCGGGACAAACGATTTTGTAAAAAAAATCAAACATTATATATTTTCTGAAAGCAAACACCCTGAAGAATACAATAGTGGTAGTTCCAATTGTTTATGTCCCTTTATATTAGCTGAATGGTTTAGGAATTGCAAAATTTTAGTAAAGGAAAACAGTGCACATATAAAATATAATACTCATTTTTTTGGTAATATATAAAAGCTGAGGTTGGGCTGAGTAAATAGATACCCAACATTTCTTAAAACTTCATGTCCGGGAAACAGCAACAAACTCAGATACCGTATATTTTCCATACTTCATATTCCCATCGCACACTTTCCTGGAACCGCTCTTGGGTTTGGATGCTCGTAGCAACAACCAGCTGGATACTGGTACACGTTACAGTAGAGATATTTGTCAGCACACCATGGAACGACATAAATAGCGTCCAAATGGATGTTTTATTGCATGATCACAACACTGTATATTTTCCATAGACGGCTCTTTGGTAGCCCCTACAAATCATCAGTTTAGAGCTATCAATAACCTAAAATGATTGCTCTCACTCTAGTGTGTGCGGTTATATGTAACATGTGTAGTGCAATTGGCACTGTTGTGTGTAGCTGTCCCTGATGAATACATTTACATTCGTACATGCGTGTATATTGGGGGGGGGGGGGGGGCTCAAATATTTTTTTTAAATGTGAAGCAAAGTCGAAGGCCTCCTTTGCTCTAATGAGGACCTCCAGGGCCAGGGATAGCTGACATCCTTCTGTATGTAGTGGGTTGTGAGGCATAGTGGGTGCAGAGTAGTTAAATTATTGGGCGCCAGATACTTCTTGGATGCAAAAAAGGGATTTTTAATAACAGCTTACCTGTAAAATCCTTTTCTTGGAGTACATCACGGGACACAGAGCGCATAGTCATTACATATGGGTTATATGGAGTACCTTCAGGTGTGGACACTGGTGTAATCAACTTCACAGGAAGTTCCTCCCTATATAACCCCCTCCCACTGAGAGTGCTTTAGTTTTGTAGCAAGCAATTTCTCTGAGGTTACACAATGTTCCCACAAAGAGGGGTGGGAGCTCTGTGTCCCGTGATGTACTCCAAGAAAAGGATTTTACAGGTAAGCTGTTATTAAAAATCCCTTTTTCTTGATCGTACATCACGGGACACAGAGCGCATAGTCATTACATATGGGATGTCCCAAAGCAATGCTCTATGAAGGGAGGGAGACCGTAAGGCCAAAAATAGCCAAACAGAAACTATATCAGGAGGTAAAATAGCTCCACCAACAGAAAAAGGGGGCGTGAACCGGGCCAGAGGATTCTATACTGCTGCCCGTAGGACCGCCTGCCCAAATGCTGCGTCCGCAGCCTTTGTGACGTCCAACTTATAAAATTTAGTAAACGTATGTACGGAAGACCAGGTTGCCGCTTTGCAAACCTGTGCCATAGAGATCTGATGGTGTGCCGCCCAAGAGGCACTCATGGCCCTCGTAGAATGGGCCTTAACTGATAAGGGCGGTGGAACGCGCTTCAGACCATAGGCCTGAAAAATCAGCTGCTTAATCCACCTAGCCAAGGAAGACTTGGCAGCCGGCTGACCCTTCTTGGGGCCATCCGGAAGAATGAAAAGCACATCTGTTTTCCTAATCTTTTCTGTAGCCTTGAGATAAACTCTCATGGCTCGGACCACATCCAAAGTATGAAGCAATCTTTCCTCTCTGGACTGGGGGGTAGGAAAGAAGGATGGTAGGACTAGGTCCTGATTCAAGTGAAAACTGGATATGACCTTAGGAAGGAAAGAAGGCTGAGGCCGCAGAACCACTCTGTCCTTATGCAGAATAAGGTACGGTTCCCTGCAAGACAAGGCTGCCAGCTCGGAGACCCTTCTGGCCGAAGCCATAGCCACCAAGAAAACCAACTTTCGGGTTAGCAGCACAAGAGGGATTTCTGCCAGAGGTTCAAACGGCTGCTTTTGTAAAGCTGACAAGACCAGATTTAAATTCCAGGGGCAGAGGGGAGCTCTAATAGGGGGATTTACATGCAAGACCCCCTGCAAAAAGGTTTTTACAAGCGAATGTGTGGCCAAAGGCCTTTGAAACCATATCGATAAGGCAGACACCTGCCCCTTTAGAGTACTAAGAGCCAACCCCTTGTCAACGCCAACCTGGAGGAATCGCAAGATCCTGTCAATAAAAAACTTGCGAGGATGCCCTCCTTGAGACTCGCACCACTCCACATAGGTTCTCCAGACTCTGTAATAGATATTTCTAGAGACTGGCTTTCTAGCTTGAATTAACGTAGATATGACTTGGGCAGAGAGGCCTCTGCCCTTAAGAATTAGAGATTTAGCCGCCAAGCCATCAAATTTAGCTGCTGTGAAGCAGGGTGGTAGATCGGGCCCTGAGACAGCAGATCTGGGCGCAGGGGGAGTGGCCACGGTGCCCTTACTGACATCCTCACGATGAGTGCGTACCAAGCCCTTCTGGGCCAGGCTGGGGCCACCAGGATCACCGGCCTGTGCTCCACCCTGATCCTTCGTAGAAGGCGGGGAATCATCTGTAGTGGAGGGAACGCATACAGGAGAGAAAACTGGTGCCAGGGGCAAACCAACGCATCGGTCCCGTAGGCCGAGGGGTCCCTGGCTCGGGATACAAATTTGTCCAATTTCTTGTTGAATCTTGTTGCCATGATGTCCACATCGGGAACTCCGAATCTTTGGCAAATCTCTTGGAATAATGTAAAAATACAGTACAATAGACCAATGGAACCCAAACAAGTTGAGAACTAAAAAGTTAAAACCTAAAAGAGTCCATAAGTTACATAAAATACTGTAGCAGCGCTTAATCTTAGAATCAAATCTGAGATTCTTCTAAAAGTCCAAAACAATCTTTTAGGGATAAGATGATAGTGCAGATGGTATAAATACAAAAGACAGTCCTTAATTAAGTGCTCCTTTCACCAAGAGAGGGGGTGTTCACCACGTGGGGGGATGATTAATCCCCAGTTGGGGATGCACTCACCACAAGACTGGATCAAAAGGGCCTGGATTATATATCTGTATAAAGCCTGGAAGATGCACTCTCCACCGTCAGGGATGTTAAAAGATAGGTTCACTTTGAAATGAAGTCCATCGAGGATGGGGGTGTCCTTAGGTCTGTAGATGCCGGTCTGCAGGCTCTGGTGGTGTTTCCCTAATGTTTTAAATTCCGTGTCACAGGCTTCTCAGCGATGTCACATGACAGGAAGTTCCACCCTGTCCAGTCGACCTCTTGATCCACTTGGAGATCACGCCAACGCAATCCTCCACAGCCCCTCCGGACAAGGCACTCCGTGTTGCTCCACAGCCGGCGCCAACTCTCGGAACCTGTCCCACTGAATCCAGAGCGTGTTCCTCCTCTTGTGTGTATACAGAGTTGAAGGGGGAGGAGACAGATTTGTTCTGCTGTGTGTGTGCTCCGACTTGCTCCTGTGAGTGCAAGCCACGCTATTCTCTTGGAATACCTGGGGGTGAAGAGACCACTCTCCCGGGAGTAACTGTTGACGACTCAAAAAATCTGCTTGAGAATTGTCTATCCCTGGGATGAACACTGCTGAGATGCAGGGTACATGGGCTTCGGCCCATGCAAAAATTAGGTTTACTTCCCTTTGAGCCGCCAGGCTCTTTGTGCCCCCCTGGTGGTTTATGTATGCCACCGCCGTGGCATTGTCGGACTGTATCCTTACTGGCAGACCCTGCAGGGGGAGAGTCCAGGCGACCAGGGCCAACCGAACAGCTCTGATCTCTAGGACATTGATGGGAAGCAGACTTTCTGCCTCTGACCACTGTCCCTGCTGGGTCCGTTTTCCTAAGATTGCCCCCCAACCTGTTAGGCTGGCATCTGTGGTTACTATTTTCCACGAGATGGGGCAAAAGGTTTTCCCTTTTGATAATTTTTGAGGGATCAGCCACCAGTACAGGCTGTGCCTGACTTCTGGAGAAAGAACTAATGGACGGTCTAATGCCTGTATGGACTTGTTCCAAGCAGAGAGAATAGCTGCTTGCAGAATTCTGGTATGGATCTGGGCGTAGGGCGCTGCTTCGAAGGCGGCCACCATCTTCCCCAGCAGTCGCATGCATAGGCGAATAGTCGGCTTCTTTTTGCCTAAGACTATTTGAATCGTTTGAATCAACGACCTGATCTTCTCTTGAGGTAAAAATACCCTCTGGCATTCTGTATCTAACCGAAAGCCTAGATATTCCAACTGTCTTGTGGGATGTAACCTTGATTTTTCTTGGTTCACAATCCACCCGAACTCTTCTAGATGCCGCACTGTGCGGACTACTGCATGATTGAGGTTGGAAGCTGAACTGTCGATAACCAGGAGATCGTCCAGGTATGCTAGGACCAAGATGCCTTCTGTCCTTAGGACGGCTAGTACCGGGGCTAACACTTTTGTGAATACCCGTGGAGCTGTTGCCAACCCGAAAGGGAGGGCTACGAACTGATAATGACTTTGGTTTATCGTAAAACGAAGAAACTTGTGATGTGCTGGGTAAATTGGCACATGCAGATACGCATCCTTTATGTCTATAGATGCTAGGAAGTCGCCCTGATGCAGGCTGGTTGTCACTGAACGTATGGAGTCCATACGGAAGGTCTGAATCCTTAGAAAGCCATTTAGGCGTTTGAGGTCTAATATAGGCCTGACGTCGCCATTGGGTTTTGGTATAACAAAAAGGTTGGAGTAGAATCCCAGACCCCTTTCTTGGGTTGGTACTTCTACAATTACTCCTTGGAGCAAGAGGCGATCCAACGCCTTTACGAGAGAGGCCCTCTTTAACGGGTCGCTTGGAAGACTTGACCCCTGAAAATGAGGAGGGGGGATTTCTCGAAACTCTAGTTTGTAGCCTGAGGCTACTACGGACCGAACCCAAGAGTCGGGAATTCTGGCCTTCCAGACTTTGGAGAAAAACTGAAGTCTTCCCCCCACCCAAGAGAGTGGGGGCGCCCCTTCATGAATCTGATTTGATGACTGGTTTAGCCGGCTTGCGAGACCAGGGCCTCTTGTTTGCCGCGGCTTGTCCCTGTGGGCGGCTATTAACTGCTGAACGCCCGGGAGGCCGTCGATACTGACGGGAAGTCGAAGGGGCCGAGCCTGCAATGGCCTGTCGTTTAAACGTGGGCCCACGCGGTCTTTTCTTGACCGGTAAGGAAGTACTTTTTCCACTTGATATGGTGTGGATATATTTATCTAGGTCTTCCCCGAATAGTCTTCCCCCATGAAAGGGAAACCCTGCTAGAAGCTTTTTGCAGGGTGCCTCTGCTGACCAGTTCTTTAGCCACAAAAGACGACGCATGTGAACCATCAGTAGAGATAAACGAGATGCCTGTTGGATGGAGTCCTTAATAGCATCTACTGCAAAGCAGAGAGCCCTAGGGAATTCTGCTAATTCATGAGTATGCTGAGCCGGCATGTCCTTCAATATATGCTTTGCCTGATCCTTCAAGGCCTGACAAACACCAATGGCTGCTACTGCTGGCTGAACCATGGCACCTACTGAGGTAAAAGCTGCTTTCAGTAGTGTCTCGAATTTCTTGTCGACCGGATCCTTGAACATATGGACATTTTCAACCGGACAAGTCAGGGATTTATTCACGCAGGAAATGGCTGCGTCCACTGTAGGGAGAGCCCATTTCTTTACATATTCCTCTTCCATAGGGTAGAGAATAGAGAATCTTTTAGGAGGGACAAAGATTCTATCAGGTCGAGCCCAATCTTGGTAAATCACGTTCCGCAGAAGGGGGTGCATTGGAAAAGATGCACCAGTTAATAGGGCCTTTAAAGAACCCAATGAGGATACCTCCGGGGCTACTAGTTCTGGCACTGGAAGTTTAAAGGCAGTGCGAACCATATCTGTCAAAGACTGGATCCACAGGCCCTCCGCTTGAGAGGCCGAAAAATATTCATCTATAGTGGAATTTTCCCTGTCTGAACCGTCGGGACTTGGGTCTGCCTGATCCCCTTGTGGGTCCCGTTCCTCTGAAGAGGAGACCTCCGCATCTGAAAACCCCACACTGGGTGAGGGGGATCTAGCCCGCTTGCTACTTGGGCAAGGACGGGAAAACAACGCAGTTAACCTTTTCTCTAGCCCACACATGGTGGCTGCTAGCATTTCTTCCGTCACGTAAACGGGAATGGGTGGATCGGGGGCCGCCTCTGCCCCCAGCACCCCCAATGGCTCTTGTACTATGCCACTCGGTGTCCTGACTGGCGAGGGTGGGGCCGTAGAAGCCTGGCCCAAATCCTCTGACCCCGATGGAGACCCCTTTTGCTTTTTGGTACCTTTAGCAGCCTTGGCTGGTCCAGATCCCTTTGGAGCCATTGTACAACCTTGGGTCACCCCTATAGCCAACACCTGACTGTTGTAGCTAGGAATAACCAATATGAGGGCAGGTATGAGAAAAAATGAAAAAGAACTAATTTCTCTCTTTTTCTTTTATATTTCTCTTTTTTTTTTTTTTCCAAAAATTTTTTTACCCGCCTGGGAGGTGACAATACCGAGGAAGCCTGTGAGTATTGACACACCAATGCCCGTTAGCCGGAGTCCAAGGTAGACTCAGATACTGCTGGATCTAAGGCTGAGTCCCTTTTTGCAAAAAAAACTTTTTTTTTTTTTTTTTTTTTTTTTTTTTCTGGTCAATAGTGGACCTAAGTCCTAGACCTGAAGATCCACAAAACCGCCACTAGGTGTCCCTGTGTGGCCAAAAGACCCAGCTGCACGCTCTGTATCCTTTCTTCCTCTGCCTCCAGGAGGGAAAAGACCAGCCAGAGAAAAAGTTTTTCCTTTATACAGACCCTGACGCTGCTGGCCCGCCCCCCCGACGCACGCCGACGCTATAAAAGGCGGCGTGCACGCGCGCGCGTATGCGCGCGCACACACGCGCGCACAATCGCGCGCATGATCGCGCGCACGATCGCGCGCACCACGCTGAACCCACATGGAGGAAGCAGAGCAGAGGAACAACATGGACCAGCGTTATGCAGCACCAACAGACACCAGGTAAGCACTAATCTTATTGTAGTGCACACACAGCGAGGAAGCTGTCCCCCTGGGCTTCCTAAGAAACAGGAGTTTTTTACCAGCAATTTCCTCTTTAAAACATGTGGGGTTGCAGTATCAGTGTTAACAGGCAGACCTGGGGTGAGTAGAAAATATATAACTTACACAAGTATACATATATTTACATATTATCTGGGTAAACATTGTAATCCCATCCTGCCTCAACAGACATAGTGGAGATAGTGGCTGATGCACCAGCATACTGTTAGCCAACCCAGAACCCCCAGGGGGATACCTACTGTCGAACCAAGTCCCGCAGGTTCCCTCTTACCTGCTCCACGCCGCAGGGTATTGCAAAATGCAAGAGGCCCAGCCTTCCCCCATCTCCGTGGGTATTGTCTTGGACCTTCAGGGACCGGGGTCCTGTGTTAAGGAACCCACACCCCTGGACCTATATAGCATCCTGGCATCAGTAGCGTTTAGTTCTTGGAAGAGACTAAGGCACTGGAGCCCAGAATCCAGCCCTCCAAGGAGAGGCATTATAGGCACAACCCCACTCCAGCAGGGCCCGGGTACCGTACATCTTGGCTTTGAAGCACTTCGGACGGATCCGGCTAGCTATCCTGGGTCCCGAGACCTCCGAGGGACAGCTAGACGTGACCAACACCTAAGACACTGGCGAAAAAACTAAAGCACTCTCAGTGGGAGGGGGTTATATAGGGAGGAACTTCCTGTGAAGTTGATTACACCAGTGTCCACACCTGAAGGTACTCCATATAACCCATATGTAATGACTATGCGCTCTGTGTCCCGTGATGTACGATCAAGAAAGAAAGTTTATTTCTCTTAACAAACTTTTTTTGGGGGGAGAGAGGGTTAGGGCCCTTAGATAGTTGCAATATTATTGGCAGAATCTGAGACTTCAATAGGAGGACATCCATGCAGGGAAAGGCATCCAGCAAGACTCCACATCTGCATGTGCAGAAATGCTCCTATGGAAACAGTTTTTAACAGTTTACAACACAAGGCTTAACAGTTCCTTCACTTTTACTACAATCTCTCCTTGTAGTTTTCTCAGCACACTAAGCTCCCGGTCTCTCACTAGACCCACTGATTCACTGTCACTGAATCCATTGGGCTCCTTCAATCTTCATGGTGGTATCTTCCTTAAACGTCATTCCCACTTCTCTGCTGGGTCCCTAGCTTGGCTCTCTAGATACCTCTCAAGCTTCACCCACACTGGCCTGCTCAGTCCCTAGCTTGACATACAAGGCTGCTCTGCAAAAATCATCTCCACCGGCTGGGTCCCTAGCTTGATACCCACTGAAGTTTCCCAATTCTTCACTGTCCCCAGTTGGTGAGAATACTGCTAAGGTACCTGCTTCAGTTACTCACTGGGGTCCTGGTAATTAGACGGATAGTCCCTTACTGGCAACTGCTTCCCCTCTACCTCTGACCACGACAGGTTCTTTGGCCGAGAGAACTGTCTCTTCTGGTTGGACTGCAAGCCACAGTCCCAACCCTGCGCTGCTCTCTTGCTTCATGATAGGCCCTCACACAGCCTAGCAGCCAGATGTGCCCAGGATAAGCCCAATCTCTATCCTAGGAGCCCGGACAATACGACACACATCCACCCAGACAGACATCCAGGTGGCACAAAACATAGATCAACCGATTCCATCCGAATATATAGACTCTCCCAGCAGGCCAAGAGATTCAAGAAAACCCCTGCCCATTGGCTGAGATACCCCACATACCCATAACCTGACTTTGGGTTGCCCTTTTGGTATCTAGTACCACCAAGTACCCGGCCACCTAGTGGTAGAAGAGAAAAGTACAACAAGGCCAAAGTTAGGGAGAAATGAATGGATCTCTAACAATCAACCAGGATTACTACTCCTGGCCATTGAATTTGTGAGGAGCAAGCCTGCCTAAACTCCAGGGTGCTACAAATGTGATTGGCCACAGCTATCACATAGTACATGAGTTCTGTGATTGATCCTGTCTGTGCCCTATGATCACTGTGACCAATCATGGCCAATTATGTGTTGAAGCCATGATCAAATAATAAATATCTGAATCTGTAGCACGTGTTGACCCGGTTTCATGTAGCACTTACGCCAATGTATCTACAGATACGTGGCATAAGTAAAAATGTGCGCCATCGTATCTATGCGCCGGACCCACAAGTTACCTAAGTTGACCCTAAGTTACGTCAAAAAATAGGCTTCTTCCGACCAACGTAACTTTCCGACGCTGGCGTACCGTGGGCGCATATTTACGCTGGATGCATATGGAAGTTTCGATTCAGATATGCAAATGAGGGAGATACGCCAATTCACAAACGTAGATGCACCCGGCGCATGTTTTAAGCAATTTGCGTAAGGGTTACGTCCGGCGTAAAAGTTATTCCTCATATAGGAGATGCAACCCATGCAAAGGTATGGACCAGGGAATGGAAAGCCATTGAATTTTACATTGTGTACACCGTTTACGTAGTATGTGAATAGGGCTGGGCGTAGGTTATGTTCACGTCGTAGGCAGTGTTTCGACGTATCTTAGGCAGTTATTTTGACGTGACTGTGAGCATGCGCACTGGGATGCGTCCAAGATACGACGCAGGCGCAGTTTGTTTTTTGAAGCTCAGCCCATCATTTGCATGGGGTCACGCTTCATTTTAATATATCACGCCTACTTCCAGCCCACTTCCACCTACTTTGACTTACGTCGGCTTACGCCGACAACTATAAGCTACGCCGGCGCGATGTCTCTTTGCAAGAACTTTCATGGCAGGATCATTATACTGTAAATGATTGTAATACCAGGTGATCCTGCAAAACAACTGAGAAAAAGATTTGTTTTTAAAATTGAGACTGACTTTTGAAATTACATTAACAAAAGATTATATGAGTTGTTAGCGAATGACCACATATCTACTTTAAAAGCTGGTGATATTAAATATCTGTTCTATAACTCTTTTTTTTTTTATTTCTGTTATATTGTTTAAACATACTATTTTCACAACAGGCATTCGAAACATTTGTCCAGTTTCTCTGTGTTGTGTTTGGGTTATAGAGCTGATCCTGCTCTTCATTAACTGGAAATATTACAATAATCTGTGTGGAAGGATGGCACTATCATTTCATGTACACTAATGTCAGACCTGTTGCCTTTTTGCCATTTTATAATTAGAAAGTATCAAGGCCTAATTGTAGCTCTTTTGTAGCTTATTGATGTTTTATAAATAAATGACAGTGTAAATAATTTTTAATAACTTTTTAATTATCTGTAATTATGTTACATTCCCTTTAGAAGAGTAATTCTATTCTTTTATTTCCTGTGAATTGCAGCCATAATGATGATTTTTATACCCGCTTTCATTGCTAGAAATTAGCTTTATGCTAATAATCTTTAATTCTTTAAAAAGGAATGAAGGTTTGTGAAAAAAGGAAAGATTATTCCATTTTATTAGTGAGGTTGGTGGAAAAGTCAGACACTGATAACTAAATAGATGGAAAATTAAAGAAGTTGTAAAGGAAATAATAGTTAACTGATTCCTTTTAAAAACGATTAAAAATAGATAAAAATCAATCATATAATGTACCTACAGTTTCTAGTTTCGTTTTTGCATGTTGTTTCCTGCTTCTGTGATGTACAGAGCCACAGAGACACACACACCAGACAGGTCAGGGATACAGTTGTGGAGAAGTTTAAAGCAGGGTTAGGTTATAAATAAATATCCCAAGCTTTGAACATCTCAAAGAGCACTGTCCAATCCACCATCTTAAAATGGATTCGGTATTCTTTGCAAAGTGAAGCTTTACCTCATTTACTAAGTTTTGGAGCACCTGCATTTGCAGGGTGCAACTGCACTTTGCAAAGTATACAGTCTATTTACCTTTAGCAAATCAACCCCAAAGGCTTCTTGGCTCCAGCAGGTTAAAGGCATCCAAAAATGGAAACTTTGCACCATAATACAGTCACACACTGGATCTCATAATTCTGCCAAGTTATCACCATAGAAAAAAAGAGCAATCTCCCTATGGTATTACCACTAAAAATACAATTTATTTTAAAAACAAAGGCCCAGATTCACAGAGAATTAGATTCTCGTAGAGTATCAGAAATACACTACGCTGCTGTATTTTACCTGGCTCTACGTGGAATCCAGGTAGATTTTGTCCAGTAAACGACGGCGGCGTAGTGTATTTCTCCCGTCGCAATCCATCCGCGCGAGTAGGGGGCGTGAAGCATTTAAAATAGGCGTGTTCCCGCGGCGATCGAACTGCGCATGCTCCGTTCGCAAATTTCCCGCCGTGCATTGCGCGAAAACACGTCGTTACGTCATTCGTTGTTTGAGTAGCGTCGTTTACGCACAATCCTAGTCCCGAACGAGTTACGTAAAAAAATAAACTAAAAATAAAAATCGACGCGTGAAAGACGGCCATACTTAACATGGGCTACGTACCGTTAGACCAGCAAAAAGCTGGTCTAACAGTACGTAAAAAAAAATAGACAAAAGCGATTGCGAAGACCACTCGTATCTTCGTGGATCGCCGTAAAAACACATTTGCATCCCGACGCATGAAAACGACGCGAACTCCTCCCAGCGGCCGCAAAAATATCGCAGCGTAGATCCGAAGGCTTACGAAGACGTAAGCCTCTCGGATCGAAGCCCGAAGCCGCCGTATCATGGTTTGAGGATTCAAACTAGTGATACGGCGCGCGAAATTTGAAATTACTCCTGTCTAACACCAGTTAGACAGGCGTAATTGCTTTCTGAATCTGGGCCAAAGTGTGCACTTACAAAGACTTTTAGTATAGTAATTCATTTGCAAATACTCCTAGGCGGCAAACCCCATCCGCCTGGTGCCCGGAAGATGTGTGTGATGATGTCATGTCCATAGGCCCAGCCCAATGCATTTAGCCACAAATAGCATCATCGGGGGATACATTTAACCCACTGGACCCATTAATCTTTAAATGCATTATGACCATTGTAGCTTAATGCAGCAGACATTTAGCTCTGAAGAGTACCCTTGAAATTCATCAGCATCTGCAGACCCTTGTGACGTCTTCCAAGTGCATCAAGAGGCATGCACAGTGTTTCTGGTCATTTCTTTCTCGTGGTTGAGATGAGCTTTTGTCCATTTGTGAGTATAATTACCTACTTTTTAATAAATGGTATCATGGTTAACGCATTATGTTGGTCCGCCCTCTTTTGTCTTTCTGCATGTAGATTACAAAGTGAGTCAGGGCACAATATCAGCTGCCTGTTTTAAGGATGTTGCTTTTTAGGTCCATTTTAAACACTACTCACTTATCCGGTCATGAAAGGAAATGACTATTTATTGTTAGAAAATGAAGTGCAATCAATAAAATGTGGAGCACCAAGCAAATACAGTACAAGTTACTTTCTTGTAAATGTTGCCATGACTTTAATTAGAAGGCTATTGGAAAACTTCCATGTTACTATGTGTAGGGACATCAATTACATTTGAGGTTTCCATCTTTCTTGAAAACCCTCTGTAAAAGAGGTACTCATCCCTTTGCCTTTCCAGAGCATATGACCTCCTCATGTGTAACTATGTTTAGATATAGCAGATAATTGCAATGTATAATCACAATTAGATGACGGAGGGTCAGACATCACCACACCCTCTAGTCTTCACTGAGTGTTTTTCTGCTGGCTGCTATGTAAAAAGGAATTAGGGGTCGCTGGAAAGGTATTAGCAGGTCGGGGTGCCAATTAACAGACACAAACCGTGTCTATTTAATTCTATTGGAAGGAGGTGTGTTGGTAGACCCATGCATACCACAGTCTCCTTTAGAACATTGTGTAACATTGTGTAGCGCCTTGATATTCTTTGAGACTTACTGGTCCTCAGATCTCATATTTACACTAAAATGCAATATAAAAATAAAATAAAATTAATGGCATTTAAAAAAAAAAAAAAAAATGTCCCTTTAAGAGCATTGGGCGTAAGTGATTTTTTGACGTCACTTCCACCCTGCAATGATATTAAGACGTGTGGTGGCCATCTTCCCCTCACTCATCTCCATGTCAGCCTAGGGAGCAGACTCGATCGCCTCTGCCGCTATCGATGGCTGGAGGGCCATAAAAGTGATCTTACAGTGAATCCGCCACAGAGACCACTTTTATCTTAAAGCGGACCGCCCGCTCTTGAAGAGGATACCAGGTTTATGGCAGCTAGCTGCTACCATAACAACGATATTCCTCTTCAAAGTAGTGACGTAAAACTACGGCGGGTGGGACGGTCCGGAAGTTGTTAAAGATTATGCTTAAGAAGGTGTTGCTGATGTATTTTTAACTAGACAAGTAGGTTGTGCTGATAAAGTCTGCTTTTTAGATACTAGGTATCCTATTATTTCTATCCATATGCATACCACAGTCCTTTTTTTGCAAATCATAAAGAACCTTTTGACTTGGTAAACCTGCTATAGTCAAATCAAAACTCGAATACATTGTTTGCAGCTAAATTATTTTACAGGGAGTGCAGAATTATTAGGCAAATTAGTATTTTGACCACATCATCCTCTTTATGCATGTTGTCTTACTCCAAGCTGTGTAGGCCCGAAAGCCTACTACCAATTAAGCATATTAGGTGATGTGCATCTCTGTAATGAGAAGGGGTGTGGTCTAATGACATCAACACCCTATATCAGGTGTGCATAATTATTAGGCAACTTCCTTTCCTTTGGCAAAATGGGTCAAAAGAAGGACTTGACAGGCTCAGAAAAGTCAAAAATAGTGAGATATCTTACAGAGGGATGCAGCACTCTTAAAATTGCAAAGCTTCTGAAGCGTGATCATCGAACAATCAAGCGTTTCATTCAAAATAGTCAAGAGGGTCGCAAGAAGCGTGTGGAAAAACCAAGGCGCAAAATAACTGCCCATGAACTGAGAAAAGTCAAGCGTGCAGCTGCCAAGATGCCACTTGCCACCAGTTTGGCCATATTTCAGAGCTGCAACATCACTGGAGTGCCCAAAAGCACAAGGTGTGCAATACTCAGAGACATGGCCAAGGTAAGAAAGGCTGAAAGACGACCACCACTGAACAAGACACACAAGCTGAAACGTCAAGACTGGGCCAAGAAATATCTCAAGAATGATTTTTCTAAGGTTTTATGGACTGATGAAATGAGAGTGAGTCTTGATGGGCCAGACTGATGGGCCCGTGGCTGGATTGGTAAAGGGCAGAGAGCTCCAGTCCGACTCAGACGCCAGCAAGGTGGAGGTGGAGTACTGGTTTGGGCTGGTATCATCAAAGATGAGCTTGTGGGGCCTTTTCGGGTTGAGGATGGAGTCAAGCTCAACTCCCAGTCCTACTGCCAGTTTCTGGAAGACACCTTCTTCAAGCAGTGGTACAGGAAGAAGTCTGCATCCTTCAAGAAAAACATGATTTTCATGCAGGACAATTCTCCATCACACGCGTCCAAGTACTCCACAGCGTGGCTGGCAAGAAAGGGTATAAAAGAAGAAAAACTAATGACATGGCCTCCTTGTTCACCTGATCTGAACCCCATTGAGAACCTGTGGTCCATCATCAAATGTGAGATTTACAAGGAGGGAAAACAGTACACCTCTCTGAACAGTGTCTGGGAGGCTGTGGTTGCTGCTGCACGCAATGTTGATGGTGAACAGATCAAAACACTGACAGAATCCATGGATGGCAGGCTGCATGAGTGTCCTTGCAAAGAAAGGGGGCTATATTGGTCACTGATTTGTTTTTGTTTTGTTTTTGAATGTCAGAAATGTATATTTGTGAATGTTGAGATGTTATATTGGTTTCACTGGTAAAAATAAATAATTGAAATGGGTATATATTTGTTTTTTGTTAAGTTGCCTAATAATTATGCACAGTAATAATCACCTGCAAACACAGATATCCCCCTAAAATAGCTAAAACTAAAAACAAACTAAAAACTACTTCCAAAAATATTCAGCTTTGATATTAATGAGTTTTTTGGGTTTATTGAGAACATGGTTGTTGTTCAAAATTAAAATTAATCCTCAAAAATACAACTTGCCTAATAATTCTGCACTCCCTGTAATGTGTAGACGAAACAAAAAAATAAATACATTTGTTCTAATTTGATTCAAGCTAGGGTCAAATACACTGTTCTCTACATGGGTAAAGGATGATGCTGAATTTGGCTGCCAGGCAACAATGAAAAAAACCCCATAAATGCCATTAATTGTAGGAATAACAGTAACGTGCAATGCAATTTAAAGGGATACTGAAATTTGAAATCAGTGCATAAATAAAATCCAACTCCACACATTTTTTACGTTTTTATTAGAGTTAGGAAGAGTTAAAAATTGGATCATTCAAGACAATTTTTCTCACATTCTGTCCCTGTCCATAAATAATAAGGATGTCAACAAGACAGAAAGGTGCGAAGAAATATAAATACTATTGTCACAAGCTTTAATCCTTCCTCTTGTCAAACACTTCCTGTCCCGACAAGACATAATGGCAAATTTCATCAATAATGATATGGATGGCAATAAAACAACCTGAGAGAGGCTCTAACCCTTACTCTATCAAATACAAAAAAAAAAATATATTTGCTAGCAGGGCTGCTGACAGGGGGGACCACCAATTCTCTTGTAGGGGGCACAAGCACACAGGGGGGCCCACACAGGGAGGGGGATTAGTGATGGACAACAATTACAGATCTCTTCCTCCAGCAGCTGAAAGCTGGTCTCTCCCCCTCTCCCTGCTGCCAGCTTTTATTCGCTGAGAAAGAGACAGTAATCCCTCACTAATCCTTCTCACTGTAAGCCCCCCCCCCTTTGTTTCTTTCCCTGCAGTTCCACTCTTTTCACCTTCCCTGTCTCTCTGATCCCAGGGCTCCAACTGCCCTGCCTGTATATTTTTTTCATCTTCATTTTTATTTATTAACTCAGTATAATCTTTTAGATTTAGCAGGAATTCTGTTGAATTTGTGTCTGCTAATAATGATTTTATTTTTAGCAAAATATAGCTTTAATATTTTCTTAGGGGGGGGTGGTCAGGTAGCCTGTATGGGCCCCGCAATTTCTCTCAGTAACCCTGTTTGCTAGGGTTGGCCCTCAGTTAATTAGTGGATAGCAGCATTGGTAATTTATAGTTTATAAGTTTGTCACTATAGTCCTATGGTTCTCAACTAGTGGTACATGTACCTGAAACATCACTTCTGTTTAGTGGATACTTTTACTTTTAGGGCTAAGCTTACATTTCCACTAAGTGGTAACATGTTCACTTTAATCATGTTATGTTGCATGGAAATGTGAGTTGCGGTAAGGTATCCCATTTATTTTCAATAAAATAAAATTCCAACACACCCCAGCATGGCTAAATCTGCACAGTAGTGCATTGCTTTATATCATACTGCAGCACAGGTGCATTGCTTTAGCTCACTGGGGTGCCATTCACCACTAAACATGTTCAATTTGTTTCGTAACCAATTGAAATTTGGACAAAATTTGGATCTTTCGGACATTCGGATGCAGCCGAATATCCAAATAAAAAAAATATGAATTTCAACTAATACAAAAGAAATTATAATACAAATAACTAATGAATTCAGCATGATTCATTCATTTGTTAAAAGGTCAACTTGGAGTAAATCTTACAGTCCAATCAGCTGATTCGTTTTGTACTGAAGGTTGGATTACTGGCAAAGTGCATTCCTAAGAAGGGTGTTGTATTGTACTTGAGCATAGAAGAGATATTGTCATTGTGTGTGTTAATGGATTCAATAAACAAATGACTTTCCGAACTACGAATCTTTATCACAAATAAATATACATACATAAATAACAAATTATCTGAAAATAAATAAACAATAAAACAAATTGATTCCTTATAATCAATATCGATACAGAAATCAAATTATCCAAAAACCAATTAAAACAAAGTAACATAACGATTATAACAGAACAAAATTATGTATTTTATGAATGAAATTGAAACTAAACGAAATTTAATTTTCTGTCGTACACAAGTCTATTCACCACGCCATTGAAAAGAAAACCAATCTAAGGCCAGGTTCGCATAATTCGCACAAATTAGATGTGGTTTTCACTGCATCCAATTCCCATGACATCAATGGAGCCACACGTTTACGGGGTGGCTGCGGTGAAAATTCCAAAATGGTCCTGTGTGTTTTTGAGTCCAGTTCAGGTGCGAATTCAGTGCAAACATTTGGAAATGTACCGCACCTGAGCCAGTCAAAAGAAACGCACCGGACCCCAGGCTGGAAACCGCTGCTGCAAATATGTGAACCCGGCCTTAGAGTACATTTTTCATAGCAGATAATAACAAATCAAACAGACAACAGGTGGAGGGGGTATATTAGTAAAGGATGAACTTGATCTCACCCAATCTTGCCTCCAAAGCCTCCTTTTTGGAACAGATCCTGGAGACTTGAATGGAGCTTCTGTAAATCTCAGGAGCCAATTATAATCCCCCCGTACCCTTAACACCGAAAAGTACTTTTAAGTCGAAGACTTATATTTTGCTTCTATTTTGCCTTTACTGGTTCCTGCTTTCCATTTTCATTTCATTTCATTTCAATTTTTATTACAGACCTTATTTTTAGACTCAGTGACATCATCAATGGGTCCCAGTGCTTCTCTACAGGCATACCCCACTTTTAAGTACACAATGGGGTTTATTTACTAAAGCTGGAAAGCCCAAAATCAGGCTCACTTTTGCATAGAAACAAATGAGCTTCTAAACCCTGCTTGTTCAATTAAGCTTTGGTAATAAAACCTGGAAGCATATTATTTTTTATGCAGAAGTGAGTCTGATTTTGTGCTTTCCAGCTTTAGTAAATAAACCCCATTGTGTACTTAAAAGTGGGGTATGCCTGTATTCAATGCAGACAGATCATGGCTGGTAGGAGGGGCCAGCATGGCATAGTACATAGCTTTCTGAAAACAGCACCCTGCACTTCTCTAAAGAGCCCTAAGCCTTTATGCAAGCAGTGGGCTGGCTCTTCGTAGTTATGCACATATTAAAATGCTTTGAATGAGGGAATGTCCATTTGGAGAAGCATTGGCGAGTCTAAGCAGGCTTTATTTGCATGCAGACTGCTCTAGGTAACACCCACATGTGAAGTTGAGGCTCCACGATTAAAAGAACTGAAACCCATTGAAAGGAACGGACCAAGGCAGTCAGGCTGGGGAGGTGAGCACTAGACGATGCTGGATGTCCTCCATGAAGCAGTCTCTGTGTGATTTGCTGTAGCTTCTAATGCACACTGTGGGAAGCTTAGAGGGTGTAGTGAAATCACAATAAGCAATTTCAGTACAGGAATTTGTCCAACTGTACAAGACAAGAGGTAAGGCTGGAGTTTTAGTTTTAATTTCTCCTTCAGCATTGACTCCAATGCATTCTGCCAACATGGCAAAAAAAAAATGCTAAAATCTCGTGACTTTAAGAAAACTTCTTGTAAAACAAAACCCCTTAATTTGTGGTTTTCATTGCAGGTAACCTGTGCAGTTCTTCATCCTATGTTCAGTCTGAACTTCCCAGGCTGGTGACAGGGTTTCTTTAAAGGGTTGATGCATTCCAATGCTTATTCTGGCTCCAAGCAATTGATACGAGTTTACAGAAAGGATTAAATTGTTAGTTGTAGCTTTAGAGAACATAGCAAAACATTTTGTGTACACTGTGATGCACATCACTTAACTGTTCCCAATTAAAAGTACACATAACCTTTCACAGAACGTTTTCCACAATTATTTTCACCTCTAAACTGTCAGCAATTTCTTTGCTCGCAGAAACCTTCTAAACAGGCGGTACATTTTAAAGATGTCTGCTTTCTACTTGGAGTTTCTATGGTGATGACTAGCTATGGTTTTAGGTTTGGATCTAATTACAACAATGTGGATAACTTAATAATATTTTTGAAAAGAGCATGCCTCTGTGTACTGTAGCAATAAAATCAACATTTGTAACATATATATATATATATATATATATATATATATATATATATATATACACCTATATATATGAATGATCTCTGCACTTAAAATGTATTCCAGGAAAAAATATATACAAAACAAGCAACATTTTTCATTAATGCAGCATTTTGCAATTTGTACCTTTTATATACAATTCTTTATTTTTATTAAAAAAGCAAATGAACTTCAAACTTCAACTTCATAGCGCTTTTTGCCTTTTCAAGTGCCCCTTTCTATCTTCTACACCATGGATCCTCAAACTACGGCCCTCCAGCTGTTGCGGAACTACACATCCCATGAGGCATTGTAAAACTCTGACATTCACAGACATGACTAGGCATGATGGGAATTGTAGTTCCTGAACAACTGGAGGGCCATAGTTTGAAGACCCATGTTCTACACAGTGGCGACCCGTCCATAGGGGGCGCCCGGGCGCTGCCCCCCTCCTGTAGTCATAAAAAAAAAGAAAAGAAAAAACGGGCCCTTTAAGGCTTTTAAAAAATTGTTCTGCAGTGCCGCGCAAGTAACATACACTCATGCATTGTGGCCAGCCTAGTCAGATAACCGGACATAGGGCGCCGATTATCTGAATAAGGACAGCTGGTTGGCTGTGGGGAAGTGCCTATCAGAGCCAGCGGCTCTGATAGGCTTTCCCAGTACAGCCCTTCAGCTCCCGGATGTCTTATCCTCGGAACGTAGTGAGCTACGTCCCTTGGATAAGACTGACGGCCGTCTCAGCCAATCAGATTTCAGTGATTCTGGTTATCCGTAACCTGATTGGCTGAAGCGTCTTCGAGGGCGGCAGAAGAAATTGAGGGACAGTGGAAGGAGGATGGCGAACCCCAGAAAGGTAAGGGGGGCAATCTGACTGGCAGCATTTTACAGGGCACAGTGGGGACAATTGATGTGGGGACAATTGATGTGGGGACAATTGATGTGGGCACCAGTGGGGGACAATTGATGTGGGCACAGTGGGGACAATTGATGTGGGCACAGTGGGGACAATTGATGTGGGCACAGTGGGGGCAATTGATGTGGGCACAGTGGCGACAATTGATGTGGGCACAGTGGCGACAATTGATGTGGGCACAGTGGCGACAATTGATGTGGGCACAGTGGCGACAATTGATGTGGGCACAGTGGCGACAATTGATGGCATGGCACAGTGGCTGCATTTGATGGGCACAGTGGCTGCCTTTGATGGGCACAGTGGCTGCCTTTGATGGGCACAGTGAGGCTGCAATTGTCTTTTTTTTTTTAAATTATTTGTTTGCACGCCCCAAAAAATTTTGAGCACCAGCCGCCACTGCTTCTACAGTACCTGGTTAATCCTGCCTAGTCCTGACTTCCTCTCTGTGAGCTGACCACGTTTATCATGGCATGATCTTCTCCTCATAATACCCCTGAAGAAAGGTTTGAACTCATCCTGATATATCACCAATACATGTATATTGCTTTAGTAATTCATCCGTTCATTCTTTATGACCTATTTTTAACCATTTTTATTGTTGCTTTTATACCTTTTATGGATGTAATATAAACAACGTTTTTAACATAATTTTTTTTATTTTCCAAGTTGCCTTTAAAGTCCCATAGAATATTTGGGGGTTACTATTTTTCTTCCATTGAATATAGGGATGTTGACAACACACATTTTGGCTCTCTGGTGGTTCTTATGTATAAAATAAATACTTAGGCTGTTTAAGTTTAAGCTTTGTGTGATCAAGAACTATAGCCTCCAGCAGAATCTACGGCATATGACACACTTCTGGGTGTGTTGGATCTGCCAGCTACTGCTAGCCAGGGATTTTCAGGAGGAACCATAGTGAAAAGCAAATGTTTTTCAGTAAGTGTGGCTTTTCATTTTTTTTTGGCCTTGGTTGTCCTGTGCTGAAAACTGTCATCAATGGACTTCCAGGGCTGAGAACTTGTCTGAAAATACAACAACTCTACAGTACAATATTATATTTCACAGAATAATAAACATATAGCTAAAATCTGACCTATTTCCCGATACTGTGGTATATTGTCCCTACTTCATAAAGTAATTGTTACCCCCCCCCCCCCAAAAAAAAATTCTCCTGTCCCTTTAGGATACAATCTGTATCATAGTGCTTATGCCTTTTCAAGTGCCCATTTCTATCTTCTACAGTACCTGGTTAATCCTACCTGGTCCTGACTTCCTCTCTGTGAGATGACCACGTTTATCATGACTGCTGAGCCATGAAAGCATGGTCAGTTTATCTGCGTCCATCATAACAGCTCTCCTCTGTGCATCTCTGCACCTCCACCTACCTCTCCCTGTCAGTTCCATAGGCAGCAGTGAGAACACAATCACCTGCACTCTACTCCACTCCCTGCCCTTCCCCTCCCTGCTGCTATTTTGCCTGTGAAAAGTGACTGCCAATTCCTGCCAGCCCCTCTGCAATAAGAATATGTCCAAGACAGTGTGTGTGTTTTTTTAAATTCACATCCATTATATCAGTCTCATAAAATGTAATTGGAAGGCAGTTGGCTGCCTAGGCACCTGGTTACCAGAAAGTGCTAGGAAATTATTTTTTATATTTACCCCCAGAGTGTAGGCTTTGTCTGCACTGGCTAATATTTGTGGTGGAGCCACCAACTGGCTTTTATGTCTGCTTTAAAGAGAAATTGCCACTTTACTCATTTATCAAATAGACATGGCATGGCATGGCAAATAGACATGGCACCTCATGCAACCATGCTTCCTAGCCTTATCTTTCTGGTACATGATAGTGAACCAATATGACCATCTAGTAAACAGGCCCAAACACTGTCCTGTGGAGGATGACATGTCTTAATCCCCGTGTCCAAGCTAGAACACCATCCGTTAGTGACTAGGAATACTTTAGCAGGAGGGCAGTGAGGGAGGTTGACCAGGTAAGTATACATGTGGGGGGGGGGGGGCTATGTGCAGACATTGTCACTTTGCCCTGAATAGGTAATGTGACAATGTCTCCTTAAGATGATCTTTATTCTCATAAGCACATACACCCAGGGAGTCTGCCGGCAAACTGTATTATTAAAAAGAAATGTGGACCCTCCTGCTAACTGTCACATCTTATAAACTGTCAAGGTTGCACGAAACCCAGTATTTAATATGTATTGTCTTTCCAGTTTTATAGAAAATAATTGCACTAGGAGAGGAAGAAAGATGGATGCGGTAGACAGAATTAAACGTATCTTCAATGGAAAGCAGGAAATCTGGAGCATAACTAAAGTAATTTATGACTTCAGCTATCATCTTGATCATCCCCTCCTCCACAGTATGCATAAACAACAGCACCTACTTACTTATACCTGTTACAAAATGCAATTCCCACTGGCAGAAAAGATGATGATGAGTTATCAGCAAGCAATACTGTCAAGCGATGACCTGACTCTGATGTGTTAAACGACAGGAGTCCGCAACACTGAGCCAGAGCAAAGCGGCACACAATCCATCAATGTGATAGATATTTGTCTAAGGACAGGCCCTTCTGCTTGTCAAACACTGCATGAAACATTGTAACTCTATGCTAGGACTGTCTGTTATCTTAATGGAGCCGATCATAAGGAACACAGCTAAACACTGTTACTCTTGGCTCCTACGGTATGTACAGCATGTAAAAATGCTAAGCTTCAAAAAATGTCACATGACATTGATACTGCCAGTAAGGTGGAGAGGCCTTATTATATATCGATTTTCTGGCATAGACTAAAATCCATAGACTAATGCCACAAAAAACCCTGACTGTGTAACCTAAACCTAAAATAAGAGATGAATACCATTTTAGCTTGCTTCATACATAATTGCATCATTGTTTGTTTATATTCATGTTTTCTTGGTTTTATTGTTTTACCTGATGATCCTGCATACTGTACCTCCCAACTTTTTGAGTTGGGAATGAGGCATACCTATAAGCAAAAGTATGTAGGCATAGGACACATTCCCTGTCACACCCCTTTTAAAGGAGAATTCTACAAAAAAAGATTAGTTGAACCCACAAGTGCTTTTTTTTACCACTACTATCCCTTTATACTGGTCTTTGAAATTTTCAAATGCAGCAATTAGGAAATTGGATGAAAGGTTTAGCACTGGGAAACATTTTTTAAAATATAAAAAGTGCATATTATATACAACTACATCGATCAGACCAAAATGAGGAACAAATGAGGATGAAGAAGGGACAGAGGGACTTTGTTCCTAATCAGGGACGGTCCCTCGAAATCAGCCAGTATCCAAACTTTCAGGCCTTGGATTAAAAGCAGTAGTGTTGTCACCCTAGAGAATTCCAAGCTGACGCACAAATCACCACTGCTTATAGCTTGTAGCTCACATGGAACACAAGGCATCATCGGGCATTGACATCATCCGACAGGGATGTCCAGCTTCAGGATATGTATAGCACTAATTTTTAACAGTTTCATGTTTGTTTGTTTTTTTGGCTAAACTAGCTGCTAAACCAGAAACCTGAACAGGCTGCTTATTTCTCTCCAATGCCATATTTTAAGGGCCTCTATCTCATGGCCAGACAAACCTTAGTCTAAAAATGTCAACCTCTTATGAAGGGTCCTCTACTTCTGAAACGTTTAAAGATTCTTTATATTGACAATAAGAACCTTAGAATGCTCTATTCACTAACAGTCTGAAGATGCATCTGGAAAGCAGAGAGCTACTTAAGCTAATGATTCTTAAGTGTGGAGCTGTAGTTTCCCTCCTCCTGGGCTGCAGAGGCAGGTGCAGTGTCCTCAACCCGTTGCCAGGGTGGCAGAGGGGCAGTGAGCACCCTGTGCTGGAGCACTGAGGAATTTTGGATCAATGTCTGCCTTAATGCACAGTAACAACAGACTTGCTATTGATTTGGAAACCCATGGGAGATTCATGTCACCCATCAAATAACCTGAGAGAGGAAGAAGTTTACCATTCCAGCAGGCACCTGTACTGATAGCAGCTTTGAAGTACTGTAAGTGGGAAAATGGTGGTGGAATATCTGCTGTATTTAGCCCTAACTGAATTTAATCCCACAGTGCCCCCCCCCCCCCTCCAGTCAACATCCTTTAGTGCTCTACAGCCCTGGAGTTGCCCTCCAGTATTCTATAGTGCCCCCACTAAAGCCCTTAGGAATGACCCCCCAGCCCCCTCTAGAGACTCTGCCCCACACATTTACTCTCAGTTTCATTTAGAACCTTCATCCCTCACAGGGCCTGGGCTCATAGCCCCCTCCAGAACCCCTATCAACCCACAGTAACATCTAGCCCCATGCAGGGCCTTCCAGAGCCCCATGCACATTTCAACACCCCTATATCTTTCCTTCTAATTAAACATTGAGACATCTTTTCCTCTTACTGAGCACTTATGAAAGAGCGTTATTTCGCCTACTGATCAGTTTAAGTGTAAACTTTCTACTGTTGGGCTTGGAAGGTTTAGGAAGAAATTACTGGGTTCTGGTCCCACTGCTGTAGGGGTTTAAATGGAAGAGTTTGGGAGGCAATCAAACTGGGATACTTCTGTATCAACGGTAAGGTGGAAAATGTGAATGAGTGAAACTTTGTTACTAGTTCACACCAAAACAAGCAACAACACAGTCTTACACCCACTCTTTCGCAGGAAGTGTAAATGCTGGTGTTAGTATTCTATGACACAGATCACTAGTTGTATTGTCAGGGTCAAAGCAGTTCATGTGGTACTTTAGTAATGCATACTTTTTTTGCTCAGGAATTATTTATGCATCACAACTAAGATGACACTGTAGGGAAATGAAAGGGAAGTTAGGGAGGAAGGATTGAAGGGATAAAGGAAGGATGGGAAAGAAGACGGAAAGAAGGAAGGAGAATTTCACAGATAACCATCCTTTTGATTCACAAAGATCTCTCGTCTCCTCTTAACCTGAGTTTTGAATTCACATGGTTTAGGTATTTAATTCCTTTATAGCCTTGTTTTATATATTTATCTTACTCAGTGATATATCTCTTTAATTACATTTGAGTGGTTTAATTAAAAAAATATATATATATTTTCTGTATAGCTATTAAGAAGCTTTGTTTTTCATACTTTCACTTTTCTTATGAAATCTTGTATGATTACTTGTACTGTATTATTCTCAATAAAAATATTTGAACGAGGAAAGAACGAAGGAGGCAAGGAAAGTGAGAAGGACTGAAGAAAATAAAGGAAAATGGAGGAGAGCAAAGATTAAAAAAGGTATAAATGGGCAGAAAGAAAAAAAGGATCTTCACCAATATTGACAGTAAAAAAAAATATTTGAAAATATATAATTTTTCATCTGTGCCTTTTTCATACTTCTTCCACAATGTCTGATATTTTGGATGATGTTATTCAATCGATAATTAGCAGATATGAATCAAAATCTGCCCTTAAAAAATAAAGAGTCTCCTGCCACTTTACAACATAAGAGTAATATCTCTAATCATTTCTGTAAAATGAATACAGCATGTTTATTTCCAAATGTAGACTTTTATCATTGGGAAAAAAGGATATAATGGCGTAATGTACTACCTTCGTAAAGGAGCAAAAAAGTTGTATGGTAGTTAAAATTGTAACTGGATACATGCTTTCTTATTCCATATAAACGACATATACCTTTTGCAGCTTTCGAAGAGAAAAAAACATTTGTCAGTTTTTCTTTTAGTGTATCCAGGAGACTAGCAGTCCTTGTAGTTGTAAGTTGCCTGAGCTGTGGTTAGATTTTAAGTTAGTGAAGGAGGGTGAGTTCTTTCTGGTATATCCCCATGGTGGCTCTCCCTCTGCCTCCTCAGTACGTACAAGTGTAAGGTAAAGTAGAGTTGCTATTGTAATGACCTTCCTGTACCTAAAGTGGTTGTAAACCCTCACATGTACGCATTGAAATGAATAGCCTCAGGTGTTACACAGAGATGAAACAAATCCTCCTACATAGGTTTTACTTGTGATAATGTGATAAAATCCTTATGCATCTGGGACTCAGTAGTACAGTGGAGAACTGCAGTTACAGCTCTGAAATACTGTGTGAGAGCTGATTGGAGGAACGGGATAAACCCCCCCCCCCACACACACACACACACACACTCCACATAGGCAGACGAACGAAGGAACATGCAGAGCTGTATTCTGAATAGACCAACAGTGTGGTTATCTACCTCTAAGCACCCTCCATGACACAAATGTTAGCTCATGTTATCTCATATGTTGAAAATTTTCTCTGAAGTGACCCAGGCGCATAACAGAGGAATGAAGCACCAGAGAGAAATAACACTTAGAGCTTTGGAGAAAGAAACATAAACACTACAGATATACAGTGCCTTGAAAAGTATTCATACTTCTTGAAATTTTCCATATTTTGTCATGTTACAACCCAAAACGTAAATGTATTTTATTGGAATTTTATATGATAGACCAACACGAAGTGGCACATAATTGTGAAGTCGAAAGAAAAATTATAAATGGTTTTAATTATTTTTTACAAATAAATATCTGAAAAGTGTGGTGTGCATTTGTATTCAGACCCCTTTACTCTGATACCCCTAACTAAAATCTAGTAGAACCAATTGCCTTCAGAAGTCACCTAATTCTTAACCACTTGCCCATCGTGCCATAGCCATTTTACTGCTACAGCACGGTGGAGCTATTTTGGGACGACGTCCCTGGGACGTCGTCGTGCACTTCTGCGATTGCGTGTCCCCTGGGACGCGCTTGCGTAAGTGTCCGTGCTCGCCGGGTCTAGAAGACCCGGCGCATCACGGATAGATGATGAGCACTTGTAAACAAACCGGCGTCATTTGATGACGCCGGTTCCTCCCTCTCCTCTCTGTACAGTGTGAGAGGAGAGGGGGGGGGGGAGCGGGTGGCAGCAGCAGCGCTGTGGCTGGATCTGTGACAAATGCAGTCACAGATCCATCCATCCCAGCTCAGCCAGCCCTGCCCCATACTGTGCAATACCCCAGTACTCTGCAATACCCCAGTACCCTGCACAATACTCTGCAATACCCCAGTACTCTGCAATACCCCAGTACTCTGCAATACCCCAGTACCCTGCACAATACTCTGCAATACCCCAGTACTCTGCAATACCCCAGTACCCTGCAATACCCCAGTACCCTGCACAATACTCTGCAATACCCCAGTACTCTGCAATAATTGTATAATTTGTCGTGGACTGACTCTGAACCATCTGTGTTACCAGTTGTGGCATTGGATCCCTGAAGAATTAGTGTCTAAAAAGTGTCAGTAAAAATTCAAACCAGGAGATATGGGTTTTGTTGAGTGATGCTCCTACTTGTGGTACTTAGATATTTACCACTAATGACAGCTGACATACAGAAAGAAGTCATTCAGTCTCAGCCAAGGTCATGGCTGGTGACAGACAACCAGGAAGAACCAATCACGCAATGGTGAGGACAGACAGATAAACAACAGAAACCCGAAGACAGGCAAGGTCAGCACTAGAAATGTTTCATGAGGCTTGGATCAGTGTAACAACTGGAGGCACACAACAAACATAGTAAGCCTGATTAACTGCATTACTTGTAAGTTACTGTAGATGGCAGTAAACATATCAAGCTCTATAGGGTTGATTTGGTAAACAGTCTATTCACTTTGCAAAGAAAGTTGCACTTTTTTAGGGAAATTTTCCCAGGGCTTAGTGAACGTGGTGAATTTTTACTTTGCAAAGAATGCCCAATCTTGTACAAGGAAAACTTTAAGGTAAACTATCTTTTACCTTAAACCCTCTCTCATATATGCCTGCTGCTTCTTTCCTCTATGGAGGTCTAATGGACACCTGCTATTCCAGTGAAGTGTGAAACTATCCATTTATCCTGGTCAGATTTAAGGACCTGTATGAATCACCTAATATCAAGAGTCTGAGAACTTGCTATATATGCTCCTTGATTTGGATTCTTTCAGTATCTGGAACTTTGCACTTTCAGCACATAGGTGGTTAAATCAGCACAAGTGCTCTGAAAGCTGCTGATAATCTAAAGATCTCTGTGGATCTGTGTGTTTGAACTTTGGTTTGGTTTTGATTCACCATTCACAGGAGCCATTGAGCCTAATGTTGAGTAATTTCTTCATCATTATAGTGCATCAAATACTCTGGATGTGCGTTTTTCCAAAAACACCAAGATCACTAAAATTCCACACTTATCCAACGGCACACTATTGACTGTTTTTTGCGGTGCCTTTCTTTTATATTTATATTTGCTGCAGCATGTTTTTTATTATTAAATGTTAAGGTATTGTGAGATATATTGTGTTATAATGGATACATTGTTCCTCACATATGCTTGATATTTAATGTATATGATACCCATACCCCTAATAAAGCCTTTTTCATATTTTTGTACCTTAAGCCGTTGTTGACCTGCCTTTTTTTTTGCTTTCTGGGGGCTCTCTTGTCCCCTCCAAACCCCTTCTCTACTTTGCATATGACCCTAAACCAGTGTTTCTCAAATAGTGGGGCGCGCCCCCCAGGGGGGGCCCGAGGCTCCGTAAAGGGGGGCTCGTTTGACCTCGGCAAACACTGTCATATTGGATGTCCAGATCGGATTATCCGACTCACTCGCAAGCGGCGTCCCACACGGCGTCGGTTGCCTAGCAACTCTACGGCTGGAGAGAGGGAGCAGCGCCGCGCGATCACTGGAGATTGTCTCAGCGCAGCCCCAGTAGCAGCCCGACGCGGAGGACAACGTGACCGCCAACGCACGTGACACATGCAGAGGACCCGTGGAGACATACAGGAATCAATACGCTGGTTCCTAGTGCCACTCACAGAGGAGAAAGAGCAGAACGCCAGCATGTCATCAAGGCAGAGTCGCAAAGATACATCCGCAGCATCACCAGGTGGGAATACAAGAGCTGAAGCACAGAAAGAACATAAAGAGCAGGGGTCAAGGAGAGGAGGTAGGATCCACATTTCTTTCTTTTTTTATACTCTAAGGCCTCGTACACACGAGGGGATATGTCCGCTGAAAACGGTCCGATGGACCATTTCAGCAGACATCTTCGCTCGTGTGTATGGGCTAGCAGACAGATTTCTCCACCCGACAGATTTCAAAGCATGCTTTGAAATCCATCCGGTGGAATCTGTCCGGCCGACATGTCTGCTGGTTAGTACACTTACCAGCAGACATGTCGTCCCCCACCGCCGCCGCGCCGCCGCCGAATGGATTCGGCGCATGCGCGGAAGTGTTTTACTTCCTGGTGCGGTGACGTGGCGGTGACGCGGCAGCGTCAACGTCACCGCCGCGTCACCGCGCCGTCCGGCGGCGGGGAATTTGATCCGATGGTGTGTACACGCCAACGGATCAAACTCCCGATCGGACATATCCGATGGAAATGGTCCGCGGACCGTTTTCATCGGATATGTCCGATCGTGTGTATGGGGCCTTATACGTTAATAAGGATACAGTGTTATGCAGAGGTGTACTTATACCAATTTTATAGACAAATGATACTATTTACACTCGCGCGGGGGGCGCAAAATGTTTTCTTCTTCCTAGGGGGGGCATGACAGAAAATAATTGAGAAGCACTGCCCTAAATGTACCACTTGCTGCACCATGCACAGTGGTTGCCAGCAGCAAGACTGGATGGTGTTCCTTTACCTTCCACCTGCATATAGATGCCTGGTTTATTGCAAATAATGATTCTCCTGACAGGCCGCGGTCAAGTCCTGGGAAAAAAGTGTGGGAACTCCCACCCAAGATCCACTCCCCCACCAAAAAAAAAAAAAATGATACGCTCATATGCACTTCCAAGTATACTTGCATTGCACTTGTAGTGCACAGTGGATTTGCCTCTAGTTTTTTTTAGGGGATTATAAATGAGAAACAGCTGCGACTAATTAAACTGGTAAGTGTATCTAAAAAAAAACATCCCAGCAGCTACCAAAACAAATTAATGCTGCATACACACGCTCAGAATATCCGACAACAAATGTTCAATGGGAGCTTGGAAATTTCGACCGTGTGTAGGCTCCATTGGACATTTTCTGTCTGAATTTCCGACAACAAATATTTGAGAGCTGGTTCTCAAATTTTCCGACAACAAAATCCGTTCTCGTAAACTTCGATCGTGTGTAGACAGTTCAGACGCACAAAATTCCACGCATGTTCTGAATCAAGTACAAGACGAAAGTGCTCGGTCTGGTAAAACTAGCGTTCGTAATGGAGATAGCACATTTGTCACGTTGTAACAAACTAAAAAGCACAAGGTTTAAAAGTGCAAATCGTCTTTCACCAAACATCTACTAATACGACTGGTATTGAACTTCCCTATAATAGTCCTGTCGTACGTGTTGTACGTGACCACGTCCTTGGCGCTTTCGACAACATTTGTGTGACCGTGTGTATGCAAGACAAGTTTGAGCCAACATCCGTCTGAATACAATCCACGGTTTTGTTGTCAGAATGTTCGATCGTCTGTATGCGGCGTTAGGAGTGAGAACGGATTCCTCACAGCTTGTTTTCTACCTGGCCATTTGTATTATTTTGCCTGTTGTCTGCCTACAGAATATAGCAACATAATTTAATTTCTTTCTATTTACTGAATTCTTCCCATGAGCTGGACAGTACTCTCTGTTCTTGGTGTGACTGCTAACACCAAATGTATATCTGATTCTTACACCTTTATTGACTTGTGCTCTCATACTTGGCTTGTGATCTATTCTGGGCTGTGTTCTTACAGTATAATGTACAGTCTTCATCTCTGCTTTGCTGCTTTGCATTATTATTTGGAGCTTTGTGAGTTCATGGCTTCTGCACGTGTCTATTGTTTTTTGTAAGTTCAGCTCAGGCACCCTCCACATTCTTTTTCTTGCAACTCTATTCCTCGATCCAAGCATTATTCTAAAGAATTCATCATGCAATGCTCCGGGTTCCCATGTTACAGCTAGCTGCCTTGGCTGTGACATACTCGTCTATAGTCTGACTGACCTTGATCTATAGTACAAAATATGTGTTTGTCATATTTATGTTCCAGGCAGGCACAAATGGCTCTGTAAGACATTTAGGGCCAGATTCTCTAAGAATTCCGGCAGCGTAGCGTAAGCCATTTACACTACGCCGCCGCATCGTACTAGAGCAAGTGCTTTATTCTCTAAGCACTTGCTCCGTAGTTTTCGCCGGCGTCGCGTAAATCGCCCAGCGTAAACCCGCGCAATTCAAATGAGGCGGCTTGTATTTAAATTAAGCGCGCCCCCGCGTCGAACAAACTGCGCATGCGCCGGCCGGGGAAAAAGCCCAGTGCGCATGCTCCAGCTCACGTCGGAAAGCGTTGTTGAAACCGACGTCAAAACGACGTGAGTGTCATTTACGCAACTCCCTATTCGCGAACGATATAGTGAAACGACGTAAGCGGCGGAAAAAGACGACGCTGACCCGACGCCATACTTAACATGGCATCCGACGGGACCCGACGGCATCCGACGGAACTTCGTAAGGTTACCCCACATAGAAGCTGGGGTAACCTTACGCGGACGAAAACGACGTACGCGACAACGGGGCGGCGTAAAAGCGATCGGGAATCGGCGTACTACCTCATTTGCATATGCAAATGCAAAAACAACGTAAAGGCCACCTAGTGGCCGGAGTTGTCATTACAACTACGATCCGCAAGTGTAATGGTTTTACACTTGTTGGATGTAGAAGCGTATCTATGCAAAAAGCATCATGCGCATAGATACGAGACAAAAAAAACGGCGATACGACGGGGTATCTGAGATACTCCGTCGTAACGTCGCTGAGAATCTGGCCCTTAGAGTTTTCTTGCACATCTTACTCTTACTCCTATTCTGATGGTGTAGGGTGCCGATAAATACACAAGACAGTTTCTACCCATCATTGAGTGCAAGGAAATCATCCTTACTTTGGGCTCTTTTTGTTTTCGTTCAGTGGTCACCTAATAATCTTCCCATTGTGATCAAAAGAAGGCCCAGGTCTTCCGCACAGTCCAAAGCATTTGGAGCTATTGGTTTTTGTAACCATTTCCTTACTTATGTCTGCTTAGATGCGGAGACAGTATGAAAGAAGACTTTTTGGGGTTGACTTACTAAAGGAAATAGTCTGTGCATTTGGCAAAGTGCAGATACACTCTGCAAGGGTAGTTGCTTTAGAGCTTAGTAAATGAGGTAAAGCAAACAATACCCAATCACGTGCAAGGAAAATAAAAAAATGCTTTTTTGCTTGCATATGATTGGATGATGAATGTCAGCAGAACTTCTGCTCATTTACTAAGCTCTGGAGCAACTGTTCTTGCAAAGTGCAACTGCGCTTTGCAAAGTGCACAGTCTACTTGCCAATTATTAAATCAACCCAATAATGTCACTTTTAGCCACATTAGAGGATAGGATCCATTAAAGTTCTTCCCAGCTTTTGACACCATATTTCATGAAGCTCAGATTAGTGTAACATCAACAACTTTATTGAGACTCATGACAAACACAGTAAGGCGCCGTACACACGGCCGAGGTTCTCGCTGAAAATCAGCGAGAACCTCGCTGGAATGCACATTCCAGCGAGGACCTCGGCCGTGTGTACGGTCTCAGGCGCCGTACACACGGCCGAGGTTCTCGCTGAAAATCAGCGAGAACCTCGCTGGAATGCACATTCCAGCGAGGACCTCGGCCGTGTGTACGGTCTCAGCGAGCTTCCCGTCGGGAAGCCCGTCGAGCCGAAATAGAGAGCACGCTCTCTATTTCCTCGACGGCCCGCCTGGAAGAATGGCTGGTTGCCATTCCCGACGGGCGGGTCGCCGAATTCGACGGCCGGGAGAGAACCTCGACGGGCGGAACGATGTGTTCTGCCCGTCGAGGTTCTCTGCCATGTGTACACGGCCTCAGCGAGCTTCCCGTCGGGAAGCCCGTCGAGCCGAAATAGAGAGCACGCTCTCTATTTCCTCGACGGCCCGCCTGGAAGAATGGCTGGTTGCCATTCCCGACGGGCGGGTCGCCGAATTCGACGGCCGGGAGAGAACCTCGACGGGCGGAACGATGTGTTCTGCCCGTCGAGGTTCTCTGCCGTGTGTACACGGCCTCAGGCGCCGTACACACGGCCGAGGTTCTCGCTGAAAATCAGCGAGAACCTTGCTGGAATGCACATTCCAGCGAGGACCTCGGCCGTGTGTACGGTCTCAGCGAGCTTCCCGTCGGGAAGCCCGTCGAGCCGAAATAGAGAGCACGCTCTCTATTTCCTCGACGGCCCGCCTGGAAGAATGGCTGGTTGCCATTCCCGACGGGCGGGTCGCCGAATTCGACGGCCGGGAGAGAACCTCGACGGGCGGAACGATGTGTTCTGCCCGTCGAGGTTCTCTGCCGTGTGTACGGCGCCTAAGCCTGATTATCTGCAGTACTTGTAAGTTACTGTAGATGGCAGCAGGCATTTTACTTACCTGATCCCTGCGCACCCCTCTACTACCACAATGGACTGTTTATTGGCAATGGGTCCTGCATTGTACTCATAGCCCCAAAAGTCCCTGATTTAGAGGGACTGCACCAAGTTCCCCTGTTTTTTTCCTTCTCATTGGTCTCTCTTTTTTGTCTGATGTTTATACATGTATAAAGAAATGTACTATTTAGCTCCCAGAAGTGTTCTACTACAGTAAACCATACATTCATCCACCAAATTATTGAATTTGTAGTTTGAAAACCCAGTATAAAAAAAAAGAGTGAGGAAAAAAATCACTTGAGGGTTTAACCAAAACTGTTTTGGATATTAATTCTTAATGAAGCATGTAATTTGATGTATCACAAAGATTTATCCTTGGCCTTCATACTTTATACTAAATGGTGCCCCTCTTTCTTATCACAGAATGTTGGGAGATATGTGCACTTGATGTCAGAGGGCATCCAATAGCTGGGGCTTAGGGGAGAAGATGTTGCAATGACCAGTCAAGCAGCCTGGAGGGAGTATGTTGGCAGGTGTTAGTTCCCCTTTATTTGTAGACCCTCTCCTATGATGATGTAGTGGACAGAAGTTAGTGCCCCTTTATATGACAACTGTGGGTGAGACCCAGTGGAGTTGGGATATGGGAGCATGACATCTCTGATCTGCAGGATATAGTGCTGTGCTGGAGGAAAGAGAACCTTCTGCAGGACTGAACTGCCTGAGTGGTCAACGAGGAGATATTGGGGACAGATAGAGAAACCTTGCCACCCTTGTAGGTCCTGTGGATTGGTTAGGGATAACCCCAGGGCCTAAGAAGGGCACCCAATGTGTATGGAGAGAACACCCAAGTGAGAACCAAGTATGTAAGAGACTGTAACATCTGGGAAGATGGCTACAAATGTACAATGTGTAAGGCGCCGTACACACGGCCGAGGTTCTCGCTGAAAATCAGCGAGAACCTCGCTGGAATGCACATTCCAGCGAGGACCTCGGCCGTGTGTACGGTCTCAGCGAGCTTCCCGTCGGGAAGCCCGTCGAGCCGAAATAGAGAGCACGCTCTCTATTTCCTCGACGGCCCGCCTGGAAGAATGGCTGGTTGCCATTCCCGACGGGCGGGTCGCCGAATTCGACGGCCGGGAGAGAACCTCGACGGGCGGAACGATGTGTTCTGCCCGTCGAGGTTCTCTGCCGTGTGTACGCGGCCTAAGAGGCTAATGGCAGAAAGTCATGTAATGGAGGTATAGTGTTGTGCACTGGAGACATCTGTTGTGCCACGTACACATGGTCAGAATCATGAGCTTGTTGTCGGAAAATCCGACCGTGTGTATGCTCCATCGGACATTTGGACCATCGGATATTTGCTGTTCTCAAATTCCAATTCAACGCTCAAAAATTCTATGCATGCTCGGAATCAATTTGACGCATGCCCTGAATCTATGAACTTAATTTCTCTCGGCTCGTCGTAGTGTTGTACGACACGGCGTTCTTAACGTTTGGAATTACCGACAACAATTGTGTGACTGTGTGTATGCAAGACAAGTTTGAGCCAGCATCCGTCGGAAATGTATCTATGGTTTTGTTGTCGGAATGTCCGATCGTCTGTACTGCACGAGTGTATTGGTGAATGTGCCTGAGTTGTGTAGTAAAGGATTAAAATGCAACTGGACTGGACTTCTTTTTAGTCTGGGTAATCGGCCCTTGGGCCATCAGGAGAAGTGCGGTCAGGCTTTGGGCCATCAGGAGAAGTGCGATACATTATGGCAGAAGGCCTCCAAAACGACTGGTAAGCAACCCATCCATTGATGAAGAAGTGGCTCGGGACCTGGACTAGCATGGCAATCCAATACTTGATGGGTGCTACAGTCTGAAACATCTCTACAAGGTTCAATGAGGGTGCTTTCCTCTACTGCCTTTCTTTTCTCCTCTCTAGCCTACAGTATATTTCCCCTTGTTCTCTGTATATTTGTAAAATCTCCTCAATCAAAAAATGGTTGTTTAAGGTTCTGTGCCATATATGGACAATTCCTTGGAGTCCCAATGGTGCTGGTGGACTCTCTGGATCTCCTAGCTCATGTTTGGATGGACTTCAACTTTAGCTCCCTAAATAGAACTCAGGGACCAGTACTACTTGTATATCTCTTTCTGTTATGAAATACTTGTTTTAACTTGTGATCAGTTGACTGTCTGTTGTACTTTTGTACCATTTTTATTTTTATAGGCGAGATCCATGGTAGATCCTTTTTCAGAGACATTCGACAGGCAATATGTTACCTCCTCACCACTTGTTTTAACCCTCAAAACCCTAACAAACGGTGCTGCAACTTGCAGATCATTCATTTGAATTGGTTGCGCTTAGCAGCAATACCGTCACTGTCACAGGGGAAATATTTGTGCCATGGCTGTCTGCCTTTGCAGCTTAAAGGGTCACTAAAGGAAAAAAAATGTTTTGCTGAAATGACTGTTTACAGGGTATAGAGACATAAAAGTTAACTGATTCCTTTTCAAAATGATTAAAAATAGATAAAAATCAATCATATAATGTGCCTGCAGGTTAGTTTCACTTTTGAACTGGCTTCATGTTTCTGTTAAGTAGAAATAGACACACAGAACAAAAACAAACAAATCCAGGGCAGTGTTTTGTTTTTAAAATGAATATGATTGGTTCTGGGAAGTTTTAGACACACAGTAATGACAGCTTAGACCACCGTGAGAAAGCTCCCAGTACCTGTGTTTATAAGGAAACAGACAAGCAGGAAGTGTGGAGATCAGAGCAGGATTACAGCAACTTCAAAGCAAAAACAAACAATAAGGACATGAAACCAGTAGTGCAGTAAGGTAAAGGAAGCTATTTAGCTAAAAAAAAAATTCCTTTAGTGATCCTTTAAGGGAAGGTGCTGGGGTTGGTAAAAATATGACTGAACTGCGTGTTTTTACTATCTTACTTTTCTTTGTGAACAAGCCCTAGGAGATCCCAGCTAAGATGGGCAGATGCTGGATGAGACGCACGATCAAAGAGCACAGTACTGCCTTCTCCCTTATGGAAGTGAGTGTGTGTTTTAGGGTGATGCCTTACAGACCCTCTTAAATGCCAGTGATTCAATGCCATCCTTGGGCTCAGCCTTAAAATTCCACACCTTTCACCAACATGACATGTCTCTGAGTTATTTCTATATACTCATGGCTGCAGTATTTTTTTCTCATTTTCTTAGAGGTGGGAAAGATTGAAACAATTTATTGTAAATGGTCTAGAGCAATTTCAGGCATGTGTGAGCCGATGACTAATCTCCATTCCTCTTGTAAGTGAGCTCATTTAGTGAAAGTATCTCACACTTTGCTCATACGACGGCAGGATTTTACATGTGAAAGTGAAGACCCGTTCACCCACAGCTGCCAAAATAGACAAAAACCAGGGGGATTTTAATATCCGAGTAACCTCATTTGTGAATAGCCCAGGTGTGGTGGTGTTTATCTTGGAAGCTATGGCTTACACATTCAACTCTATAAATCCTAGAAAAGCTGTAAGTGCAAGCATGGGTTAAGTGACTTGGAGAATATTGAAAGTAAACTTAACCCTCTTACAAAAAAACACACAGGAAAGGAATTTCACTGGCAGGTATTTCAATGTGGTAATCTATAGTAAATAGAAGAAAATGTCCTATTGGGAAAACCAAGGTGATGACTGACATGTCAAAACAGTATCTAAGGCAACAACATTACTGAAATGCAGGGAACTTATGATGTCTGGAAGTACCTGTGCTATGCTTCAAAACCCTATAGAGACTCCTAGGATCCTAGGTCGTACATGAAATTTCAAATTTACTCATTTATTTTGATAACCATGCTTTTTTCTTTGTTATTTAACAGCTGGAAAGGTCTTAACCAGGAAAACCTAGGCTTTAGCTCCCATTCACACTATGCATTAAAGTAATGCATAGGCATTTATGGAGCAGTACAATGCAGTGAAATTCAATTTGAATGACACTCCAACGCACCTACACAACATACCTCAACGTACATGTGCTTTAGCAAAATGTGAGTCATATGTGTGTTGTGAGGAGAGGGAGGGGGTGGGAAAGTGCAATACGTTAAAAAAGGTGCATGTCTGTTAGGGCTCATTCACACTGTTTGCAGTGGTCTGCAATAATTGGGTACATATAAAACAATTGTGTACTAGGTGCCCTGCTCTCACCACAATGCTGGTGTAATGTGTGATGCAGTGTGCAAAAACGTAGCATATCTGTGTCTATCTGCAGTGCGCTGGATGGCTCTGCATGTCACTGTACTGACACATAACGCACCACGCTGCTGTGCAACGCTATAAATATATTAAAGCCACACACAGGGACATGAGCTCCTAGACACCTGACCATCCTTTCTGCAAGTCTACTGTAAACCACTGTAATTACTTCTGAATCTCATGTAATGCCAGATAAAACATTTAAAACACAATCTCTGGTACCTCTAAATGAATCCAGGTACCTCGCCTTGTTTACCCATGAGCCTCCCGTCCAACCATGGTCTGTCCTACTCCTAGTCTGCAGTGTGCAAGGTTCCGCTTTGCCGGTCTGGCCGCCCACTCGGCTCCTGGGTTATACACCGTGTTCCAAATTATTATGCCAATGATATTTTTCTCATTTACCTAAATAATTGATGTAAACAACAGTCAGCATATTCTCATGTTATCAACTATTAAGAGTGCAATTCAAATTTTATTGGACAAACCTCCTAATGATCACAGTTTTATTTATTTTTTCAAAATAAAAAATTTACAATGCACTGTTCCAAATTATTACGCACAGTAAGTTTCAAAGCACCTTATAGGTTGTAAATAACTGAAAATTGTCATTTGTTGTGTTTGCAACATATTTACTGAAATCAAAAGCTACTTCAATCAAACTTTGAACAACATTTTAGCTTTTTAAACATTTTAACAGGTCACGTTACATTGTAACATAGGACCCCTTATTTGATAGCAGCTTCACAAGTCTTGCATCCATTGAACTTGTGAGTTTTTGGACAATTTCTGCTTGAATTTGTTTGCAAGATGTCAGAATCGCCTCCCAGAACTGCTGTTTGGATGTAAACTGCCTCCCACTCTCAGATCTTTTGCTCCAAAGATTCTTAATAGGATTAAAGTCAGCGGAGGATGGAGGCCACACCATGACTTTCTCTCCTTTTATTTCCATAGCAGCCATTGGTGCAGAGGTATTCTTTGCAGCATGAGATGGTGCATTTTCATGCATGAAGATGATTTTATTAAGGAAAGCATAGTTCTTCCTTCTGTACCAGGGGAGGAAGTGGTCAGTCAGGAACTCCACATACTTTGCAGAGGTCGTCTTTACACCTCCGTGGACCCTAAAGGGGCCGACCAGCTCTCTTCCCATGATTCCGGCCCAAAACATGACTCCACCACCACCTTGCTGACATCGCAGCCTTGTTGGAACAGGGTAGTTGTCCACCAACCATTCACTACTCCATCCATCTGGATCATCCAGGGTTGCATGGCATTCATAAGTGAACAGGACTGTTTGAAAATTAGTCTTCATGTATTTTTCTGCCCAATGCAGCCATTTCTGTATTCTCTATATTTCTGTATGTGAGCATTGGTTAGTGGTAGCCGAATGGAAGGTTTATGCACAGTTGCATGACTCTGGAGGACTCTACCTTGATGTCTGTGGGACTCCAGAGGCACCAGCAGCTTCAAATATCTGTTTGCTGCTATGTTATGGTGTTTTAGCAGCTGCTCTCTTGAGCCGATGCATGGATCTGGCAGAAATCTTCCTCAATGTGCCTTTATCTACACAAAAACGTCTGTGCTCTGAATCAGCCACAAATCTCTTAATAGAGCGATGATCACGCTTAAGTTTTCGTGAAATATCTAATGTTTTCATACCTCGTCCAAGGCATTGAACTATTTCACTCTTTTTGGCAGCAGAGGGATCCTTTTTCTTTCCCATATTGCTTGAAAATGGCGCTCTGCGAGGGGGCGTATGCGCGAGGCTCATGATGGAGGACGCGATCCTTTAGAGCTCTGCACTCCCCGCCACTACATCGGGACCTTACTATCCTTCTAAACCACCCAGCAACCCCGTTTCATCTGGTAATCGCCTCAGGAACGAGTACCGCATCTCCCGGGATGGTTATGACTGGCCACCGCGGCAAGACTAAGCCAAAACCCATCAAGGAAGCCCTGGCCCGCGCCTCCTCCAAAATGGCGGCGAAGGCCTTAGCTAAGCAGCTCGCCGCCTCCCTGGACAGATCTGCTCACGCTGACAGTGAAGAGGATGACGGAGCTGACTCCCATACTAGGGCCTCTCCTACCTTACCCCCCTCAGGTATGTCCCAGAGTGACTTTTTTAAATACATGGAATCCATGCTGCAGAAGGCACATAAAACTACCTCTGATCAGATAACCAACAGATTGTCACGTGAGATCAGGGAGCTAGGCCAGCGTACTGCAGACCTGGAGACTAGAGTGGACGATATTGAGCTTACCCTCGAAGAACAGGCCCAAGAGCAGGCAGCTCTCCGTAAGGAGAACGCCGCACTCCTCTCATGTCTGGAAGATGCAGAGAACCGCTCTCGTAGGTCCAACCTACGCATTCGCGGTATACCCAAATCTGTTGATGACCTGCAATCCTTTTCCACGGTCTTATTTCAGGAAATATCACCCTCTATACCGATCGAACGATTGGAATTTGACAGGGCCCTCACCCGTCGTCAGCAAGACGGACCCCTGCGGGACATCATTGTTAAATTACACTTCTTCTGTACAAAGGAGCAATTGCTTGCTGCTGCTCGTAACAAGGACACTCTCCTGTTCCAGGGTCATACCTATCAGCTCTTCTCTGACCTGGCCCCCCTCACAATTGCAAAGCGACGTGCGATGAAGCCCCAACTGCAAATTCTCATACAACATCAGCTGAAATATACATGGCGATTCCCTTTTGCCCTGCAATTTTCCTATCAGGGGCAGCAACACTCTTGTACATCACCTGAATCTCTTCAACACCTCTTGGAATCTCTTCACCTGGCCGTCCCGGCGCAGCTGTCAGAGAATACATTGCCTCGCACTCCAGCACGCACCGCTGGTCATCCATATGCCACCACCCCAAAGAGGTCTCAACCAGGCCCATCCTCTATCCGCAAGGGGACCCCTGCTCGTTTACCTTATGATGGTGCGTCTGATCGTCAACTGTGCTCGTTCCTGCAGGTCTCCTTTTTTTTTCTTTTTCCCCCAGTGCCGTTTCAGGTTTTTTGATTGAAACTCCCGGTATTCTACGTCTCATTTGCAGAAGGCTCTTCGATCAAGGCACACAGGGACTGTCCGACTTAGGTTATCCCCCTAAGGTTCAGTTCTAAATTTTCTATTTTCATTTCGTTTTTGTTTATTTTTCCTCTACTAAATGCTGTTGTAATATACAGTTTGATTTTTATTTATTGTTTACCCATTTTTGTGCTCACTTCTTTTATGTGACTCTTTACATTGTAGTACTTTTTCACTTATTTGTGGCTTCCTTGGGTAGTCGCAGTTATTATACTAAGGTTATCATGCACCGTGGGGGTAGTTACCTACCATGGTCTGTGATATTTTGTGAGATTATTTTTCCCTACTTTCCCCCCTACCCTCCTGAGTTCCTCAAACCTCCCTCTCTTTCCCAATCTCTCCTTCCCCACTCCCCCCCTTCTCCGTCCCCCTCCCCTTCCTCCATCCCTTTAGTCCCTTTACTCCCTTTTTCTCCCCCCCTCCCCATACTTTCCCTCATCCCATTTTCCCATCCTACCTTACCCTTCTGTGACTATGTGCTACCTTATTGCCAAACCCCTATCTCCAGATATTTTTCATGATTTTTGATGTGTTCAAATGATATTGAGGTTTTGCTTATCATAAGTTTGTTTTGGATTTTTTTTTCTCTTCTCTCAGTCAGTTGGCTCTTTTTATAGACTGTTGATTTCCTCAAGCTGTTTGTCTATGGCTAAATTTGTTATCTCCCGTTTGTGGCAGGGAGATGTCATTGCTCCCCCTTTCTACGGTGCACCCACAACCGAGCTAGCTGGCTGGCTGGTGGGTTGGCGCACTATTTGGTCGGGCGACAGAGTTTGACTCTTCTCCCTCTTCATGTCCATTTGTTTGCCCTACAATGTTTTTCTTCTTCTCTGTTCTTTTTCTAAACTCTGTTCTTTCTTCCCTCTATTTCTATTTCTTTCTGGTCGGCTGGATCGCATGGCCCTGGAAGCGTCCTCTGATATCCCCCCTTTTATTCTCAGATGGCCCCCCTGAACATACTCTCACTAAATGTTAAGGGTTTCAACTCCCCCAATAATAGGATCAAGGCCTTTCACACATTCGCATCCTTGAAAGCCGGTATAGTGGCCCTTTTAGGAAACCCATTTTTCGGCCAGTGCGACCCCAAAATATTTTAGTTCCCGATATCCCCAGGTGTTCACTGCTTCGGCTTCCACAAAGCAGCGTGGTGTCTTAATTGCCTTACATCATACCCTTCCTTTTTCGGTGACCTCAGAAATTAAAGACCCTGAAGGCCGCTATATTATACTTGTGGGCCTACTTTAAGATGTAGAAACTACCCTTGTCTCCTACTATGCCCCAAACAATAACCCGAATCCTTTCTTCTCGCATTTATTCCAAGTTTTGCGTACCTATTGTAAAGGTACACTGATATTATATGGTGACTCTAACTTAGTGATACAACCTGATCTAGACAAGTCCCCTCCCTCCATACGTTTTCGGAAACTACTCCAACAAGCCTCTTTGCTTGACACCTGGCGAGAATACAACCCGACTAGGAAGAACTACACGTTCTACTCATACCCTCATAAATCCTTTTCCAGGATCAATCATATTTTTGTTTTGGTTGCATCCTCCCCAAACTTACTTAACTCTATTATCCAGCCTATTACCTGGACGGACCACTGTGCAGTACTCACCACTATCTCTTCTTTAATCCCTCTGTCTAAGGATCATACCTGGTGCATAAATGAAGCCCACCTCACTAATCAGTCATACTGTCTTGACATCCAAATTGCCTTGCGGATTACTTAAAACACAACTCCACCCCTGATATCTCTCCTGTCCTTCTCTGGGAGGCCCACAAGCTGGTTATCAGAGGTATGTGCATCTCGGTGTCTACCCACTTAAAGCGTGACAAGAAACTCCAGTTGGCTAAATTAGAACAAGACTTTCATCAATGTTTCCTTCAATTTCAGTCCTCTCCTACTGAACCCCATAGAATAGTTTTGGAGAAGTCCAAAACAGGGTTGGACCTGTTGTTGGCTGAATCGCCTGATAAGGCCATCCGCAGATCTAACCACACCATTTATACGAAAGCTAACAAACCGGATACTTTTCTGCCAATGCATCTTTGTCGCCCGGAACGGAACCATGTTCCTATCAGGTTTCGGAATGACAAAAACACGTACACCAGTAACCCTGTTAAAGTTTTGTCTGAATTTCGTAAGCGGTTGGAAGAATTATACAAACCTCAATCCTCCTTTTCCCCCTCTAATGCCGAAGAGTTACTTTTGTGATGTTTCTTTACCCACATTATCTGATTCTAATCGTGAGTCTCTAGAGCAGCCCATCACGACTGAGGAGGTCATTTTAGCTATCAAAACTCTTAAATCTCATAAGCGGCCGGGTCCTGATGGGCTCTCGGGCACTTACTTTAAGAAATTTGCTGTTATTTTAGCCCCGCTTTTTGCCAAATCTTTTAACGCTTTACTCCAACATCATTCCTTTGGTCAAGACACATTGACAGCTATAATAGCCATGATACCTAAGCCCAACACGGATAATTCCCTCTGGTCCAATTTTAGACCCATCTCTTTACTTAATCTGGACATCAAGCTCCTGGCCAAAATTATGGCTATGCGCCTTAATCCCATCATTGGCGGTCTAGTACATAAAGACCAGGTGGGTTTTATACCACATCGTCAGGCCAGCGATAACATTCGACGAGTTGTCCTACTACAGCATATTGCCAGAACCCGTAAGATCCCTATGCACCTGTTGTCCCTAGACATCAGGAAAGCATTTGATACGGTTTCCTGGCCTTACCTAAATTTTATACTTAGTCACTGGGGTTTTGGTCCACATTTCTTGCAACGGGTGAGTTCCCTGTATAACCAACCGCAGGCCTATGTTAAGTATTCCGGGTTTCGCTCTAATAGGTTTCAGATAGAATGGGGCACCAGAGGGGCACCAGACAGGGATGCCCCCTATCCCCCTTAATCTTTGCTTTAGAGATCAAACCCCTAGCGGCCCTGATTAGGGCTAGCCCAGATGTCAAAGGCCTGGAAATTGCTTCTACTTCCCATAAAATCTGCTTATTTGCGGATGATGCTCTTCTGTTCGTAACTTCTCCCCATACTACTCTTCCGAACCACATCCAGGTCTTGGAAAAGTTTGCACATATTTCAGGCTTAGAAGTTAATCAATCTAAGTCTAAGGCTCTTAATGTGTCTCTCCCTCATCAGGAAGTTGCTCATTTACAGGAATATTTTCCTTTCACTTGGTCCACAACATCTTTACCATATTTAGGTATAAAACTAACCAGTGATCCAGCATCTCTTTTCAGTTTAAACTATCTCCCTATGTTATCGTATCTATCCTCCCTATTGGATACCTGGAAACCGTTATGTGTTTCTTGGTTAGGACAAGTTGCAGCTGTTAAAATGTCCTCCCGATTGCTGTCCCCTCCTATTTCAATCGTATTGTCTTTAAATATATATGGATTCCCATAAAACCTAGGGTGCCTGGATCAATACTTCTTCGCAATAAACTTGGTGGAGGCCTAGGGCTCCCTAATTTTGCTCGATATTACCAAGCTGCTCAGCTGGCCCCAATCACTTTACTTCACGCATCTTCTGAAATCCCAATATGGGTCAACTTGGAGGCTGTAGATCTTTTCCCCCTATTAGTATCCAACCTATTGTGGTTACCCCCATCAATCGTGGTGCTATACTTAACCCGGTCACGCGCCTCTCACTCAAATTATGGGATAGTCTACGCGGTCCTTTTTGATTAATTTCTCCCCGTTACTTTCCTTTATGGGTCACCCACTGTTTTATCCTGCTTTTACTGAGCCTGGTTCTTTTCAGCTTTGGTCTCAGGCTGGGTTATATTGAATCTGTGATCTCATTACTAATTCCCTCAAAACTTTTCCAGATCTCCAGACTCAAGCTAAGTTACCCTCTAGAGAATGCTTCCATTACCTTCAAATAGCCCATTTTGTCCAAACAGCGATTGGTGCTTGCTCCTCTTTAGATGGTATGTCTTTCTATGAAAGCATCTGCAACTCAGATCCACATGCCCCTGGTATTATCTCACGTATTTATAACCATCTCACTACCCCTCCGGCTGATCTTTCCCTTTATGCTGCACAGTGGTCCAAAGACTTGCAAATAACGTTGGATACGGAGGACTGGGCAAACATATGGGCCTGCACGATATGTTCTACTCAAAATGTGGTGGCCTTAGAGGCCAACTATAAAGTTCTCATGTGGTGGTACCTTGTCCCTGCAAGGATTTCTAAATTTCTGCCATCTTATCCATCTGTATGTTTCCGAGGATGTGGGGAGAGGGGTACTCATGCGCACATCTGGTGGTCCTGCCCCATTGCACAACAATTTTGGATGATGATATTTCACATGGCCTCCACACTGCTCCATAATACTCTCCTCTCTGACCTATTCTTGGCTCTCTTGAACCACATATGTAAAGACTACACAAGGGCCCAAGTCTGTCTCCTCCTTCAACTAACCACAGCTGCTAAACAGACAATAGCCAGGGCTTGGAATACACCAAAACTGCACATAGCAGAAGTAAAGAATAGAGTGACCCAAGCGATGATCCATAGCAAAATTGAGGCAACGATCCTGGATCTAATCACCCAACATACCTGGACCTCTTGGGTGGAGAATTTTCTCCCCTCAGATTTTGAGACTAACCTACTCATACCATAAGTTTTGAAGAGACATCTTTGTTTGAAACCGTGACCTTCCGGGGATCTGTGCAGTCTCCCTGACATTCTTTCTTCTTTTCCTTCTCTCCCTCTCCCACTATGTTTCCTTTCATGTATCCTTCCTTTAACTCTTTCCTCTTTCTGGATTCTCTTTTCTCCTCGATTAAAATATTTTATTTGTAATTTCTAAGGCAATGGTGAGACTCATTGCCTACCTTTAGCCTATGATCTCTTTTCCCTTGACCTACAGAGTATAAGTTCTTGTCCTACACTGTTCAAGGCTTGGAGCTACTCCCTTCTTTAATATACACGTCAGGTGTCACCTGTTATTATGTTTACAGTCGTCTTCATTATAATGCTATACCTTATTTTGTTCTGTAATAGTCTGCGTTATTTATGATTAGAAGGTTTTGTTGCTATGACTGTATTTACTTTATCCATGATGTACCTTGACATGTCCTTTATTGTTCCAACCAAAATTGTCTGTTACTGTACTCTGTGTCCTATTTTCTCGATAAAAAATTTGAACAGAAAATGGCGCACTGCTTAATAATGTGGAACACCCTCCTTTTGTAGTTTTTCCTTTAATTGGGCTCACCTGGCAATCTAATTATCACAGGTGTCCGAGATTGTTTTCAGTGATCAAAAGAGCCCTGAGACACAGTGTCACCCACGAGTTAAACTGAAAAGCAAAGGCCCGGATTCACATACATCGGCGCATATTTATGCCGCCTTAGCGCAATGCAGAGAGGGAAGCATGGAATTCACAAAGCAAATGCTCCCAACGTTGCGCTGGCGTAGCGTATAGTCGTAGGCATAAGTCAGCGTAAGTCAAAGTAGGTGGAAGTGGGCTGGAAGTGGGCATAATACATTTAAATGAAGCGTGACCCCATGCAAATGATGGGCTGAGCTTCAGACAAGTAGTTAAAATGAACTGCGCATGCGTCGTACCTTGGACGCATCCCAGTGCGCATGCTCACAATCACGTCGAAACAACTGGCTAAGATACGTCGAATCACTGCCTACGACATGAACGTAACCTACGGCCAGCCCTATTCACGTACAGCGTAAACTACGTAAAATTAGACGGCGTTCGTTCCCTGGTCCATACCTTTGCATGAGTTGTGCCTCCAATATGGGGAATAACTTTACGCCGGACAAAAATCAATGGGAATGCCAAATGCGTCCAGCGTAACTATGCGCCCACTATACGCCGGCGTAGGCAAGTTACGTCGGTCGGATGAAGTCAGTTTTTCGGTGTGTATCTTAGTTCTGTGGGCAAGGCGCACAGATACGACGGCGCATATTTACACTTACGCGGCGTGTCTCGAGATACGTCGGCGTATGTGCTTTGTGAATCCGGGCCAAAATATTGAATCTTTGTGACACTGAAATAGAATTTGCATAATAATTTGGAACAGGGTGTAGTGGTGGGAAATGCAACATCTAGGGACCATGCTCAAACACGCTCGGGTGGCACCGAAACTGCGCCATGCGCAGTTCTGAGCTGACTCAGTCACAGCCCTTTTTCACTGGCACGTTTTGGTTGTTACTACCATTTACAGGCAGGAGAAAAGTACACTGTTTTTACTGGCTGCTTGTAAAAACACAGGCAGTTGGCAACACTGAAATTAAATTATGCTCTGCAGTGTGTGGGCAGCCCATTTAAAATGAATGGGCTACTTTTTCACACTGCATGTTAATACGCAACCATATGTACATATTCGGAATGATCTTCGTATGAAAATTGTCAGTCCATTTCAAGACTTGATGAATGTTGTACAAAACTTTCGATTTTTGGAAAGAATGTACTGTCCCAAACGGAAACCACATACCTTATCCTGCTCCTTTGAATTTTTTCATTACTGCAGTTGATAGCAAATTTCGATTTGACCCCACTATTGATTAACAAATTGAATGAACATTATTAAAATAATAAATGTCAAATAAGATTTTGCTAGTGTTTAGCCAGCTTTAGAGACCAAGGTTTTACCAGCTCTTTACCTGATTGGGTTGTACTGTCACCCAGCATGATGTAGCAATGGGATACCAGGGAAACAGATGCATACTTTGTAAGAATGCTGCCAGATTATGAATTTGCTCTTCAATAGAAAGAACAAATTATAAATAGGGCATTTGGTTACATTCATGGACAGAGGCGACTCTAGGGGGGGGGCCAGAGGGGGCCCTGACCCCCCCAACATTATGCTGTGCCCCACCATGTGCCCCCTTTTTTTTCGGGTCGCCCCTGGAGTAACAGTCTCTCCTGAGAGGAAGAGCGTCCCCAGTCAGCTCTGCGGGGCATTCCTCCCCCTCCCTCTGCTCGCTGACACTGCATAATGGAAGCGTTCATACAACCACAGCTGCCTGATCTGCTCCTTCCCCTGCATCCTCATTGGCACGGAGAAGAGTGAGTTGCAGAAAGGACTCCATGAGCACTGTGGGGGAGGGGGGACCAAGCCTTCATCTCAGTTACTGAAAAAACAGACTGATTACTCCCGTCCTTAGGACAGGAGAACCAGCCCGTAAATTCAGAGAGTGGTGACTGCAAGCTGAGCCTAGTGTCAGTCTTTGACACTCTTTTACAGCCTAGCGAGTCCAGCCACCTCCCCCCACTCTCCTCACATACGAGCAGGGAGGAATACAGCTTCTTCTCCTTTCAGTCCCGCCCACACTATCTCGGTGTGCTGTATCTGAAGAGAGGGGACATGTGTTCAGGAAATATGAAAATCAGCAGCATGTGTGTGAATGATGCCTGAGATTCTAGCGTGGACCATGGGTAAGTGTGTGCACTGCAGACTGCAGTACACTGTAATCACTGAACTGCATTATCTCCATCCCTTCTCTCCCCCATCTGTCTCCCTCCCCTCTCCTGTTCTTTCAAGACATTCACAATTTACTTTCTGTAACGGTCACCACCGTTTACGATATTCCATTCCATCGCCCCACGACAGCTTATCCGACAGACATCAGACATGACCCATTTCATTTCCCAGAATAACCGAGACAACACAAGCTCCGGTACTGGTTCCAAAATGAATGAATGAATCCTTTAAAGGTAACTTAGCTTTCTTATATACAGTACAAGCATGTTACAGTTAATCACAGGGACAAAGACACACTCCACCCACACATCACACAATGGGGGCTTCAGAAACATTCTTTTAGTTAATGACATTCCAATGAGTTAATTACTACTCATTACCCAGACGGTCTGGCTCCGCATTTAGAGGGGTTAATTACTACAGCTTGACAAGTCACATTCCATATCTTAACAGTGTCATTAGCATACACAATAAACAGGTCTTAGGAGCAGACCTAATTAGCACAATGGACACAAAACAGTATTAGCATCACACAATAAAATGTCTAGGAGCAGACTCAATTAAAACCTCAAAAGCATGTGTCCCCACATTGAATGAAAACACTCTTGTAATATTAAAAGATATCCCGCAAAACATGAATTATCAGTAATGTCCCATCCCATGTAATTTATCATTATCATTTCTCAGTCACCCTATGCCCAAAAGGGGCACAGGATGACCTTAGACCCAAGAGTCATTAGTGATGCTGGCACTCGAGTACCCTCCATCCTTCAAAAGTCTCTGGGTGTCACGGGCCATTCTGTTACACTTTCACTTTCAGTTAGGCAGGTAATATACAGTGCAAATTTCTTTCCTACATCCACAGATTGCAGGAAAGAAACTTGCATGATTCCCCCATCAATACAGACAGTGCTGACAGGGGAATATCCCTCCTGCCCAACAATTGTATTCTCCAGACAAACAGTGATTCTCACTAGTGGCTATACAGCAACCACTAGTGATAATCATAAGATAATCTGCTCATTAATGGTTCAAATCTCAGCCAGTTCCTGCTGAACCAGCTGAGATTTAAACTGTCTATGGCTGGTCTTAGCTCTCAGGCAGCCCATACATTGATCACTGTTTTTCATTCAACTATTAGGTTGAATGAAAAAAAAAGAAATGATCCAATTCCCCCATCTACACATTATAGGTGGATGGGGGAATCCTCCCAGTGTGGACCAGTGCTGGAATAACCAGAGTTGCTGTCCTGTCCCGGCTATTTACAGCGCTGGTCTCTGTCTCCTTGGCAGCGGCGGCAGCACATTGGAACCCAGAGCTGGTTACTTTATGGGGCTGATGTACAGGAGGGCCAGCACAATTTGTTGTTAGAGATGGGCTGGGCATGTTCAAAAATCCACATGCCAGAGCCTGCCAGGAAGCCCACACTGCACAGCGCTAATCACAGGCAGTGAGAGATTTCCCGGTCCGCAGCTCTGCACAGATCAGGAAATGTCTCACTGCCTGTGATTAGCACTGTGGAGTGTTGGCTTCCTGGCGGGATTGGACATGTGGGATTTCAAACACACCCGAGCCCATCTCTATTGGTTGTAGACAGTTGAGCTCCCTGCAGGTTGCTTAGCAGCAGTGGAGCTTCTCTGACATGCTGATCGGGATGCAATCCAGGTGGTGCTCCCAGTCAAATCCTAGTGTTAAATATCAGATATTTTATTGTTTAAAGCCCACACTTTACAGGCATGGAGCCCACACTTTACAGGCATAGAGCCCACACTTTACAGGCATAGAGCCCACACGGCTGCAGGACATACTTTGATTATATATATATATGTGGTTGTACTCTTGATGCTAATAAATACTGTATTTATTAGATCTGACTAGGAGCATTACCTGGATCACATCCCGATCAGCATGTCAGCATGATCTCTATAACCAATAGTGCCAGCCTTCCCCTGCATGCACCCATAATGTAACCAGCACTAGGTCCTAATAGACTGCCGCCACTGCCAAGGAGACAGATGCCAGACCAGCACTGTCAATAGCAGGGACAGGACAGCTGAAGAACCCCACAGTGGTAGAACACCAGGGCTCGGTGGCAAGACAACCTTTGCAACCCTGAAAGTTCTCCCACTGCTTTGAACCCTTATATTTTCTTGGTGTGCTGGTGACATATATCTCTTGTTTTCTGCCACCCTGGGGGTCCCAGTATAGTAGGAAGGGAGCTCACTGCAGAACATGTAAAAGGCCCATTGTGGGATCGTAGTAAAGGGCCCCAGGAGATACATATATATAATTGCATTTTAAAGTTGGCCCCCCTACTTTTGTCCCTGTCCCCCCATGTGCCCCCCCTAAATATGAAAGCTGGAGACGCCACTGTTCATGGATAATAATTTTGCCCATCCATGTCCCACTGAATAACTCCTTATCTTAAGATAAACCGGTCACTAAATATAGATAAAGTCATTGATGACATGTTTCTGAAAATTCCTTTGTAGAGAGGAAACTGGGAGCCAGGCCAATGGTCATATGCATGGATCAGTCAGGCAGCAGGAACTGTAACAAGCCATGGTCATACATGGGAAACAGGAGAAGCAGAGTCGATGAGCCAATCTGGGGTCAAACACTGGAAAGCAAGCAGAGAAGAGTTAAAAGTACCAGCCAGGGGTAAAACCAGGATATCAGGAAGCAGGGTAAGGGCAAGCCGGGTCAGTAACAGGAATCAGGGATACAGAGGCACAGGGAACACCGAGAAGCTGACAATAATTCAGCAATATCATGCTCTCAGCAGCAGGTTTAAATACGCCAGTTGGCACTGTTGCGCACGAGTGTAGCCTGTTTGTGCCGTTGCGTATCTGCGTACGCCAGTTTGTGATGCATGCACCAGTGCGTATAGAGGTTCTCCATAGGTGTCCATGCTGGATATGGGCAGCATTGCCAGTCCTTCTGCGGCTATTTCCCTGACACTGTTGCACGCTGACATCGCTAAGCCACTGCCTCCCAATTAGCAGCAGTGTTGCTGTTGGGCTGCCTATCAAGCCAACATCCAATTGGAGAAATGCATGTGGTAGGCTGACAACACTGCTGCTTATTGTGAAGCAGTGTCTTAGCTGTGTAAGCCTTCAACAGGAAGTGCTGTTACTGGCAGGATCTCCAGCCAGAAAATTTGGCAATAGATTCATAGAAAAAATATTTTCTTAAAAAAAAAATGTATACAGTGAAGCATTATGCCAAATATAGAAAAAAAAAATATTTGGTGGTTACATACACTTAATGGCAGTCTCAGTGTTCCTCTTCCGATAGTCTTTCCAGGAAAGTCTGGTGGAAATAGAAGTAAAATGCACAAACACCAAATTAAGAGTATTAAAAGCACTAGCACTTTATTGTAATACACTGATAATATTCATGCCCTACGTGGGCACTAAAAAATAGAATGTTAGACCATTTGTGCTGGGTATTTATAGAAAATCTATAGGATAAGAATTATACAGATGTACAATAAATGTACATAAAAATAGAACACTGGCAATAATCACTATTTCCTGACAGCTGGTGGATCTAAAATTAGGTTTTGTTCTGTCTTCGATTCCTAGTAGACAAATGTGCATATTAGAAAACCGCAGTGCAACAGATCCCCTGAGAGGCTGGCCCCGCACTCCATGGTCTGATGTGAAAAGTTTTTATAAAGCAAAGGCACCGTTCCTGCGGCTCACTGCCTCCGAAATTCTATTCTTTGGGTATTTTAGTTTATGCTTTGTAAAGCCGCCTTTATAGCCTCAACCTGCCTATTCATACAGTTCCAAAAAAGACTAAAAAGGTTGCTGGTAACTTTGTGGTTCAAATAATGATGCCTTCAGGAGCCAGCGCTGAGTGATTATATTCCAAAGTAGACATTTTTTTTGTACAATTTACTGGGTGTGAACTATTTATGTAACATGATTTATGTTATGTAATTATTTAGATCAGGAAGAAAAATGTGTTCATTTGCTGTTATTTATGTAGATGAAAGCATTACATGCACAATAAAATGAGCTTACTAGGGAACATTACGGCATTTAGAGGAACATTCTCAGAATGTAAAGTTTTGAAGACATGATGTTGTTTCACCAATGAAAAAATGTGGATATACTATATTTCACTAATAGCAACTTCATAAATTCAACTGGCGTCAAGGCAGGATGCCTTTTTTTGCTACTATAGGCCCGGATTCACAAAGCACTTAGTGTAAATATACGCCGTCGTATCTGTGCGCCGTGCCCACAGAACTAAGATATGCCTAAAAACTGACTTCATCCGACCAACGTAACTTGCCCACGCCGGCGTATAGTAGGCGCATAGTTACGCTGGTCACATTTGGCACTCCCATTGATTTTCCATGCAAATATGCAAATGAGGGAGATTGTAGTAGTAGAAGTACTTGTCTATAGCTCAGCCCATCATTTTCATGGGGTCACGCTTCACTTAAATGTATCGTGCCCACTTCCAGCCCACTTCCACTAACGCTGCCTTATGCCTACGATTATACGATACGCCGGCGCAACGTTGGGAGCATTTGCTTTGTGAATTCCATGCTTGCCTCTCCGTGATGCGTCGGCGTAGCGTAAAAGAGATACGCCAGGTGGCTTTGGCCAATTATGGCTCAGGGCTTTAGCACACGCCCCACACTATAAAAGGCCGCCTGCAGGGCGGCCTCGTGTAGTGTGTTCCGGGCTTCTTCCAGATCAGACAGAGAGAGAGAAAGAGAGAGATTGTCTTTTTTTCTAGCTAGTCAGTTAAATTTACAGTGTGTAGAGGATATATATACATCCCAGGAGTTGTACATATATTTATACACTGTATAGTTTAGTTAGATTAGTTCTTCCTAATCTGTCAGGCAGTTGATTGTGCTAGCTGCAGTGTCCTCACATGTTGTATTGCCCGTGTGCTCAGTGCACCTAAACCAACTTGCTGTATACTGCAAGTTTGCGCATTACTTTGCAACTAAACCCACTTGGTGCATAGTGCAAGTGTGCTCATTACTTTACAACTAAATCCACTTGGTGCATAGTGCAAGTGTGCTCATTACTTTACAACTAAACCCACTTGGTGTATAGTGCAAGTGTGCTCATTACTTTGCAACTAAACCCACTTGGTGCATAGTGCAAGTGTGCTCATTACTTTACAACTAAATCCACTTGGTGCATAGTGCAAGTGTGCTCATTACTTTACAACTAAACCCACTTGGTGCATAGTGCAAGTGTGCTCATTACTTTGCAACTAAACCCACTTGGTGCATAGTGCAAGTGTGCTCATTACTTTGCAACTAAACCTCCTTGGTGCATAGTGCAAGTGTGCTCATTACTTTACAACTAAACCCACTTGGTGCATAGTACAGGCAACAGTGCTGGTCGTGGACACGGTGCATCCTCATCAGCAAGTGGCCGTGTGACACGCTCGTCCTTGTTTTCGGCAGCTGGCCGTGTTGAGCCGCAACATGCCGAAGACTTGGTAGAGTGGATGACCAAGCCATCCTCATCCTCCTCATCCTCTCTCACCCATGCTCAGGGTACTTTGTCTGGCAAAGTAGCTACCAAGGAGTCCTCTTCCCTCTGCTCAATGGCATCACTTACTCCTTCCCTAGTCCCACCATGTCCTCCTGAGGAGTCCCACAAACTGTTTGAACACAGTGTTGGGTACATGCTGCATGAAGATGCGCAGCGAGACTTCCGGTTCCGGCGCCGCATGGAGTAGCTGTGAACTCCATCAGCTCCCGCACACAGGCTCCTAAATCGGCCTGTAAAAGCCAGCAGACCCGCTACCGACCCCTGGGCTAACCATCCGCCATCCCCCCCTCCACTCGAGGATGGACAAATTTCTAGAAAAAAGCGGCGCGCGGTCGTACGCCGCCGCTGCGGCGCGAACGGGACAGCCGCAAATCGAGGCCCCGGCTTCGGCCTACACGGATTCGATCGTAGATCCGATCGCGGATCCGGCGCCTGCTATGGAGGTGAGTGCAACACCAGCCCCTCCAACTACCCCTCAGACTGTTCACATCTCCACACCTCCCCCACAGGCGGGGGATATGCACAACATAGAGCTGATGGCCCAGGCCGTGGCTGCTCTATTATCCCCCATGATAGCGACCTCGATGGAAAAAGCCATCAATGCAGGGATACAGAAAATCCAGGCTCAACTAGGGGAGCATGCATCCAGGCTGAATGAGGCTGAGAATCGCATCGGACATATAGAAGAGGATCTTTACCAGGCCCAATCCTTTGAACATGCGCAAGACAAGACGAACAAGTATATACTAGACAAACTGGACGACCTTGAGAACAGATCCAGGAGGAGCAATCTGCGCTTTATTGGCGTCCCTGAATCGCTGCAACCTCAGGCACTCTCAGATCTCTGCTCAAGACGCATCCCCGAGGCCCTGGGCCTGCCGGGCCCCTGCACTGTTGAGCGCGCCCACCGCATGGGCCTTTTCAACTCTGATCGCAAGTCACCACGTCCTGTGATCGCCAAATATCTCAACTATTCAGATAAATCCCTCATCCTGCAGAAGTTCAGGCAGTCCAGGACCCTCCAGATAGACGGCATGAATATCCTGGTCTTTGCGGACTACTCCGTGGACGTCTCCAAGAGGAGGAAGGCTTTCCAGCAGATCTGCACGGAGCTCCACCGAATGCAAGTCAAGTTTACTCTGGCTTTCCCGGCCGTGCTTCGACTCAGAGCACCTAACGGAGATCAGCTCTCCTTCCATGACCCATCCGAAGCTGAGGCCTTCCTGAGGTCCCACCGCTCTAGCCCCCACCACAACCAGTCTCCCAGAGCGGCACCTCCCAACCGGGCCCTAGAACACGGAAGCCCACGCAAGGACTCTCCTAAAAGATTCAAGGCATCTGGATCCGACCGACAACACACCTCATCCTCTTGAACTTTTTTTTTTCTTGAACCTTTCTTTTTTTTTCTTCTGGATGGACACACCACCCCGGTGCAGTTCTGCTGCGCATTAACCATCCAGGACCACTCCTGGGCCCCTCTCCTTCAGCGTGCCTCCCCCTTCACCCGGGGGACCACGGTAGGCCCAATGCTATTATGATGTTATGCCAGTTTGTCTTCTTTTCTTTTCTCTTATGCTCCTAAATGCCATTTTATTTCACATTGTTTTATTTCACATTGTTTTATGTTCTCTTGCACAATCGGTAATAGTTGTTTTAGCTCTACTTGTGCCTTAATATTGTGTTGTCATATACGTTTATATGCCATGTGTAGGCCTTTCCATTCTTCCGCAAGGATACCTGTCTAGCTCTCCCCCCCCCCCCCCTCACGCATTGCTCCTGCTGCTTACACCCCCCCCTATCGGTCGCTGCGGGTGAAGTGCTGCATTGAGAGCCCTGCGTTGGGAGTTGGCCTATTCAGTGGCTCCATGCGGAAAAAAGTGAAGCTCCCAAATGTTGTTGTTCACCTTGTTTGCCCCCATCACCCTCCCCTCATCTCCCCCTCCCTGTTTCTCAACCCTCCGCCCATTTTTAGGGATCCGTTACCACCTCCGCTCTCTCTCACAGCAAACCACCACTACACCTGCTGTCCTTGTACCCCACTTCTACAATGCTCCATGCTCCCATTCTCCTGGCCTCCACGTCCTGCTCACACCCCATTGTTAGTTTTCCCAACATGAGAATAGTCTCCTGGAATGTCAAAGGGCTCCGCTCCCCCAATAAGAGGATGAAAGTTCTGCGCAACCTTAAAAGGCTCAAGACCGACATCGCCCTCCTTCAGGAAACCCATCTGTCCGCCCCCGACTTCCCGCGGCTGCGGAAACTCTGGGTAGGCACAGTCCTCGGCTCTGACTCAAGTGGTCGGAAAGCTGGGGTAATAATCCTTATTAACAAAAACCTTCCCTGCAAGATTCTGTCCTCAGATTCAGACTCTGAGGGGCGATTCGCCTCGGCCCGTATCCAACTGGGATCCAGGGTTGTAATCATCACTAATGTCTATGCTCCTAACAGCCCCACAAGTGCCTTTTTTAGCAACCTCACCTCCTGGGCGCTTAGAGACCCAGCCTGCCCACACCTGATAGGCGGGGATTTCAATTCCATCATGCACCCGACAGACGACAGGTCCTCTACCAGACAATCTCGCCCTCCTCTGACTCCTCTCACCCAGACCTTATTGGCGTCGACTGTCGATTCACTGCACCTCCACGATCTATGGCGACTAAAGCACCCTGCTGACAGGGAATTCACATTTTATTCCCACCCTCACAAAGTCTTCACGAGACTGGACTATCTTTTCTGTTCTGACTCTCTCCTCCCACTGATCTCGGAAGCTGACATACACGACATCGCAATCTCGGACCATGCCCCGGTCTCGACCACCCTTGAGGACCCTGACTTAGCCTCCAACCCCAGAATCTGGCGGTTTCCCTCCTATCTTCACAATAACTCCGATTTCCACCAACATCTAGAAAAAGCCTGGTTGGGATACGCATCGGATAATGCGTTACACGCCGACAACCCTAACCTTTTCTGGGAAGCGGGCAAAGCGTTCCTCAGGGGCTGCATAATTGCCTACGCCGCCACATTCAAAAAACACACCCTTAGACGCTACAAACAGGCCAGCGCAACACTGCATCAGGCCCAGCGGGCCCTCTATACTGATGACTCCCCCAGCAACCGTAACGCCTGGTTTGCTGCCAAGCAGGCCTTTGATAGCTGGGCAGCCACCCTCGAACGTACCCAAAAAGCACATCTAGACGCCTCCCTCCACAAGTTTGGTAACAAAGCAGGTAGACTCCTCTCCAGATTAAGTAAAGGACCCAACCGCCCAACGCATATCATGTCCCTCAGAGACCCGTCGGGTTCCATACACTACACCCCAAAAGGTATCAATAATACTATGCGCCAATTCTACTCCTCCCTGTATGCCTCAGACCCTATCGATAAGCCGACAGCCCTCAATTTCCTACGACGTATCTCCCTGGACCAGGTAACCCCCACCCAGCTCGAAGCCCTCAATGCCCCTATCTCCGTCCTGGAGGTCCAATCCGTAATCAAACAGCTTTCCCCCTCCAAAGCTCCAGGCCCAGACGGCTTCACCGGAGAATTTTACAAGTCCTTTAGCTCGACTGTGTCCCCCCCTCTCCACAACGTCTACACACACATATGGTCGGGTGGGTCCTATCTTCCAACGGGTAATCAGGCCATAGTAAAACTCTTAGAGAAGAAGGGTAAGGACCCCCTAGAACCTGGCTCTTATAGGCCCATCTCGCTTCTAAACCTTGACGTTAAAATCCTCTCCAAGATAGCAGCCACTAGATTGGCATCCATTATACCCTCCCTGATTCACCCCGCACAGTCGGGCTTTGTTAAGGGTAGGACGGCCACCATGAATATTAGGAAGGTAATGCTAGCTCTCGAACACGCAAAAAATGATCCGGCAGGAGACCACGCCATCATCACCCTAGACGCGGAGAAGGCTTTCGATAACGTCAGTTTCGAATGGCTCTCCATGGTCATGTCCAAAATGGGCTTCTCGGGCCCCTTCACGCATCTCATAGAATCAATGTACACTGCCCCTGCCGCGAGAGTGGTCGCTGCGGGCCTCCTCTCTGAGGAGTTCAGGCTGCACAAAGGCACGAGGCAAGGCTGTCCACTCTCCCCGCTCCTTTTCAACATAGCACTTGAACCCCTCTCCCGCCACCTAACCCAGATCGCCCCCCTTCATGGCATTCATGTCGGAGGTCACGACCTTCGCACGTCACTATTTGCAGACGATGTCCTTATTTTCACATCCAACCCCTCACTTGACATGTCCACTATCAAGACCACTTTTGACGAATTCAGGCAATGTTCTGGGTTACGTATCAACTATAGCAAGAGCGAAATACTCCCAATAGGCTCCCTATCTGTCCCCTCTTGGTCCCAGAGCTCCTTATTCGCCGTTGCCAAGTCACATATCACTTACCTGGGAATAAAAATAGGCAAACTACCCTCCTCCCTATACCACCTCAACTACCCCCCCCTGCTCACCAAAATATCCCAAGAACTGGCCAACTGGATGGACCTGCCTCTCTCGCTACTGGGAAGGTGCCACCTTGTCAAGATGGTCAGTTTTGCACGCCTACTGTACCCACTACAAACCATCCCTTTACTCTTGCGCCACAAAGACATTAAATCCATTAACTCTGCCATTTCCAAGTTCCTCTGGCGTGGCAAGAGGGCGCGCATAGCATTTACCAAGCTGCATCTTCCCAGGCGAGAGGGGGGCATTGCCCTTCCCAACATCAGGCTATATAACTTGGCATGTCTATTGAGAACAGGCTTGGATTGGATAACCCAGTCCTCCAGGTGCTCGAACTACCCCCTCGAATCGGCGATGGTCCGCCCCTTCTCGCTCACGGCCCTTCTCCATTGTCATTGGAAATCTGCCCCCCCTCCCCTCCAACACAATCTCCTTCTCCGGGATACAGTCATCGCCTGGAGAGAGGTCAGGAAGGCCCTCAATGTCCCCTCCTCTATCTCACGATACCTCCCTATCCTGGGCAACCCGAGCTTCCAACCAGGCTTAGATAACCAGCCCTACTTCGACTGGGAGGATAAGGGTATCAAATCCTTTTATTCTTTGTGTGACCCCCTTTCAGGCCGCCCCATAGGTTTTAGAGCCCTGGCAGACAAATTTTCTCTCCCTTCGTCACATGTATTCCAGTATATTCAATGCATTAGTTTCCTGAAAAACGCCTGTCGAGATGACAGAAAAAGGTTCCAGAGCTCCCTTACCGACACCCTTATTTCCCGGGCCTCATACAAAATTTCAGACATTTACCATCCCCTCCTCCTGCACAACATCCCCCCCCTGGCGTCAACCTCGGCGGCCAACTGGTCGAAAGACTTCCCTGACCCTGACCTGGTGGAGAAGCTCCTGCATGGCCTCACCACCATCCACAGACTTATCCCTAACGAAATATGGAGAGAGACGCAGATCAAGATTGTTCACCGAGCCCACATCCCCTTCAGCCGAGCCCATGCCACCCCAGAATGCCCCCTCTGTAAACAACCCAAACCTAACTTGGCTCACAGGTTCTGGTCTTGTTCCCTCATAGCCAGTTTCTGGGACCAAGTCATCCAATACATTTTCGATGTCACCCTGCTGCGCATACCCAGGGACACGTTACTACTTATCTTTGGGTACTGGGACCCCATACTACTCCCCTGGTCCTCTCCCACCACCCCCCTGGGCAGGGACTGGACTCTGATATGCCTCTTGATAGCCCGTAGAGCCATCCTCCAGAAGTGGATATCTGCGGACTGCCCAACCACTGCTCAAGTAAAAAAGGAACTGTTGCAGCTCTTATACAAGGACAGGCTCAACACGGACCTGACCCACGAACGGAGTAAGAACCGCTTCTATCACTTATGGAATCCCTTTCTGTTGCATACTTTCACTCCTACTGAATGGTTGAACTTTGAGAAAATGTCTTTTCTATACCAGGATCCCCCGCGGGATTGACATCTCTCCTACCCTCCCTCCCTCCTCCCCTACCCCCCCCCCCTCTTGTTGTTCTTTTTTGTTTGCAAGCACTACTATTTCACCTACCCCATGACCACTTAACCTATGCCCTCCCCCTTATTTGTCTCTCTGAGAACCTCTACATATACTGTTAATCTACTGCAATGTTCCTCAGAAAATGCTTATATGTCTTGTTTTTTTTTTGTGATTTCTCTGTTATGTAACTTCCTTAATAAAAACATATTTCAAAAAAAAAAAAAAAAAAAGATGCGCAGCGTTTTGAAGGCTCCGATGATGGAACACAGATAGAGGAAGGCAGTAATGTGAGTTCAGAGAGAGGGGGTGCCCAAGAAGGACAGCAATTTGGCAGTCATCTTCCCTCAGTTGCAGCATACTGCCAGGTTTTCGACAGTGATGAAGAGGGAGGGGATGATGAGGTCACTGACTCTATGTGGGTGCCTGATAGGATAGAGGAGGAGGAGGCACAGGCAAATCTCCAAAGAGGCAGGATGGCCTCCAGAGGACAGCTTAAGGGCTGCACACCAACTGCATTACATCGCAGAGCTACGCCTGTGCAGAGTACTGCTTTGTCTCAGCATTACTGCAAAAGTTCTTTGGTGTGGGCCTTTTTTGAGACATGTGCATCAGAATGCACCATTGCTATTTGCAACATATGTTTCAAGTGTATCTTGCGTGGCTAAAAACATCAACCGCAAAGAACAAAGCGGACCTCTCCTATACCCTCAGTCCTCTCTGAAGCCTGCACTGATAGGACTGAAGGTGTAGAATTAGGTGTGTGACAACCTAGTAGTAGTAGACAAATTTCCCTGCCCCAGCTACTGCAGCGCCAAAAAAAGTACTCTCCCAGCCATCCACATGCCTAGTGGTTGAATGCTAGCTTAGCAAAATTGCTAGCACTTCAACTGCTACCTTTTCAGTTGGTAGATTCTGCCCACTTCCGTGAGTTTGTGGAATGTGCGGTACCTCAGTGGCAAGTTCCCAAACGCCACTTTTTCTCAGGGAAAATGTGGAAGGCAATGTCCAGCAGGCATGGACAGGGATGTTACCTCTCTTTCACGGCACATCGGGTGACTCTGCTGCCAGCTGGGAAGGACGCAGGGCAAGGTACAGTAGTGTTGGAGGTTGTTTCGCCACCACGCCTCCAAAACACTACTACTGGTTGTGACACACCTCTCTCCTCCACCCCCTCCTCTTATTCTTCCTCTGTGGCCTCTTCCTGTGCTGATGTGTCCTCGGAACCAGCCGCACTCCGTAGGGGCTACGCAGGAATGCAGGCAAAGAGATGCCATGCGGTGCTAGAGCTGGTGTGCTTGGGAGACAGGAGCCACACTGGGGCAGAGGTTCTGTCAACTCTTCAGGGGTAGGCTCAGAGGTGGTTGACACAACGCCAGCTTAAGCCAGGAATGGTGGTTAGCGACAATGGCACCAACCTCCTCTCTGCCCTGCGACAGGGACAACTGACCCATGTGCCCTGTTTTGCTCATGTTCTGAATTTGGTGGTGTAGCGGTTCTTGGGCATGTACCCGGCTTACAGGATGTCCTGAAGCAGGCCAGGAAAGTCTGTGTGCATTTCAGAAGGTCATATAATGCCACTGCTCGGCTGACAGACCTCCAAAGGGAAAACAACCTGCCCAAGAACCGCCTAATCTGTGACATGCCCACCAGATGGAACTCTACATTGATCATGCTGCAGCGGCTGCACACGCAGCAGAGGGCCATCGATGAGTACCTGTGCCAATATGGCAGCAGAACTGGGTCAGGGGAGCTTGTTTTTTTTCCCCACGCCAGTGGGCCTTGACCAGGGATGCATGCACTGTCCGGTCACCATTTGAGGAGGCCACGAGGATGGTGAGCAGTAACAATGCATGCATCAGTGAGACTGTCCCTCGTATTCTTTTTTTTTGTAATCATTTGCTTTTTATTTATTTTTTATCCATGCTTTACACATACATATAACCATCAATATAAAATACAGGCGATTCACATGTTGGAGCACACGCTACGTGGAATAATGGACAGGGCCCTTGAGGCAGAACAGAGGGAGAAAGAGGAGGACTTCCTTACCTCTCAAGGCCCCCTTTATCCAGACAGTGGTCCTGCTTGCCCGCCTAGCACACAGGAAGAGGACAACGAGGAGGAGGAGGATTGTATCAGCAGCATGGAGGTGGAGCTTTTGACTCAGCATCAGCAGCAGTCTTCAAGGGATCAATTACAGTCCCAAGGAACCCAGGAACTTTTAAGTGGCTGGGATGAGGTGGCTGTGGATCCTGTCGTCCTCAGTGACCAAGAGGACTCTGCCCCGCATGCCTCAGCAAACCTACGCCGCATGGCCTCCCTGATCCTGCAAAGCCTGCGTAAGGATCCTCGTATTCATGCTATCAAGGAGAGGGATCATTACTGGCTGGCAACTCTCCTTGATCCACGTTACAAGGGTAAGGTTGCGGACCTTATCTTGCCGTCGCAAAGGGAGCAGAAGATGAAACATCTTCGGGAGGCCTTGCAGAATTTTTTTTGAAATGTCAGATCTCTTGGAGACTGCCTATGCTGATGCTGAGTGACTATCCTGTTATGCTGACTGATAGCTTGTAAGAACATTGTTGGTTCTGGGCACCGCCACCAGTGGCTAAGGCCCAATTTTTCTGCCCCTGTTTAACAGGGGAGTGTAATTTACAATTTTTGATGCAATACTTTGCAGCAGGCTCTTTGCTCCGCTCTAACTAGAGTATCTGTGAGGGGTTGCAGTGTTGTGGCACCAGCACCAGGGCCTAAGGCCCATTTTTTCTGCCCCTGTTCAACAGGGGCGTGTAATTACAATTCTTGATCTAATATTTCACAGCAGGGCGTTCCAGCGCCCACCAAGACTAAGGCCGCGTACACACGAGGGGATATGTCCGCTGAAAACGGTCCGATGGACCGTTTCAGCAGACATCTCCGCTCGTGTGTATGGGCTAGCGGACAGATTTCTCCACCCGACAGATTTCAAAGCAAGCTTTGAAATCTATCCGGTGGGAATCTGTCCGCCCGACATGTCTGCTGGTTAGTACACTTACCAGCAGACATGTCGGCTCCCACCACCGCCGCGCCGCTGCCGAATGGATTCGGCGCATGCGCGGAAGTGTTTTACTTCCTGGTGCGGTGACGTGGCGGCGTCAACGTCACCGCCGCGTCACCACTACGTCACCGCGCCGTCCGGCGGCGGGGAATTTGATCCGATGGTGTGTACACGCCATCGGATCAAACTCCCGATCGGACATATCCGATGGAAATGGTCCGCGGACCGTTTTCATCGGATATATCCGATCGTGTGTACGGGGCCTCACTGTGAGGGGTTGCAGTGTTGTGGCAACACCAACACCTAGGGCCCAAATGTCTGCAGCGTATATACGGCAGGTCCCTACTTTAAAACATCCAACTTACCAACGACTCCTACTTGCAAATGGTAGGAGACAACAGGAAGTGAGAGGAAATCTACCCCTAGGAAGGGAAATTCTCTTCTGTAAAAGGTGTCTCCTGTCCATGGATGCTTTATCACAATCCTTGTTTCACAAAAAAAAAAAAAACATTTGTCTTTGGGACAGAAAGTGAGGTGCAATCTTCTGAACAGATGCACACAGACAGCAAAACAAATGTTAAAGGGTTGATAACCCTTCTCTATGTTTACAGAAAAGCTTAAAAAAAGATTCTATGGCTGAAGCTACACTTTAAAGAATTACCAGTTGAAAACAGATTCTACTTAACAACAAACCTACAGTCTCTGTCTTGTTTGCACCACCTGTATACTGCTGTTCAAAGTATATAGGGCCAAAGGGGCTTGTACTGACCTGGGGGAGGGGGGCGGGGAAACCCATGCTATTTTTCTCAGTGATTTTCATCCATATTGCAGGGACCAGACATTACATTAAAGCCGCAAGCAGTTTTAAATTACCTTTTTTTTATAGTAATCTCATTTTGTGCAGGGACAGTTCTAAACATGTGCCACTACTATAGACACCCAGCAGGTACGATATTTAAAGGAATTTTTCATTTTTCTTTTCACTTTAAGCATCATTAAAATCGCTGCCCCAGAAAAACCAACAGTTTTTAAAACTTTTTTTCCATTGATACATGTTCCCTGGGGCAAGACTCGGGTTCTCAAAGACGTTTTCTGACAATAACTTGCATATGGGGCATTATTTTTTATGAATGAAATCTCTCTGAATTGCCAGAGCCGACAATTCATTATAGCCGCAAGTCCGGTTTAAATTACTTTTTTCCTTTCAGAAATGACACTTAGTGCAGGGACAGTTCTAAGTACGGGAAACATGCGATATTTCACATGCTAACTTTACACCCCCCCCCCCCAGGTATGAAATTTAAAGGAATAATTCACATTTATCGTTTCACTTTTAGCAAAATTGATACATGTCCCCTGGGGCAGGAGCCACACTTTTTAGGACAATAACTTGCATATTAGCCTTTAAAATTAGCACTTTAGATGTCAAATGTTCGAGTCCCATAGACTTTAATGAGGTTCTAAAGTTCACACGAACATTTGGTGTGTTCGCAACTTCTGGTGCGAACTGAACAGGGGGGTGTTCGGCTCATCCCTAATGAAAGGGTTTTACAGTCAACTTATTCTTCAATAGGCATATTTAAGAAACAATTGCATGTCATCTGATCCAACTATTTGTGACCAGATCGGGTGAAAGGCTCACGTCTGCAGTAGTCTCTGACCCTGAGGGTTGGTATCTTGTAAAATACTTTATTAGGCAACCACTCACATTTAAACGAGGCTGAGATAGTGACACTGATGTTACTCCTTCAGTGAGTTAATATTGAGCCAGAGATTAAACCTGGCAAGCCAGAAATATGTCATAGTGAAACGCCACTCCAGCTATGCCTATATGTAATATGTTTATATTACGTATAATGAAAACAAAAAAGTCTTCCTACTCTTGAACATAAACAAAATAGGTTAGATAAATGGAAAAAAGGGCCAACCTCTTACGCCTTGAAACTTTGCCTGCTTAGACTATATTTTTTTTTTACAAATACGAACCTATTAACAGTTTGACTGTATGAGTATATTTGGCAATACCCCTTGTGAGATGGAATAAGAATTAAAAGTGAAAATCACATTTAATTAGGAGCATGTCTTGGCAGTGATTACCTTGAGAGTATAAAAATATAACCACCAGCTGTGTAGTGGTACAAGTGTATGTGTTGGGTATGCCTTCCACAGTGAATTGGGGGTGGGTAACGCGAGAAGTAGAACAGAAGCATGTAAGTCCTCACTTTACTATAAATACCTCATAGTAATTTATTAGTATGTCTCAAAAGGCAGGTATTTTCTCAATTAAAATCTGGAATGCTACTAGAATGTAATCCATTGTAGCTTGTTTATAAATCATCCATCATTTTCAGTTTTAACCTGCATCATCATGGGAACTGAAAGTATAGATAGATATACATAAAAAAGTTTCATAGTCTTTTTTTTTTTTTTACAAAATCAGTGCAAGTAAGGGAAACAAGATGATTATGAAGAGCCCTAGAGGGACCTATAAATGTTATTTATTATTTTTCATAGCTTCAGGAAAAATGGATATTGTGCACCTGGGCTTGCTCCAACTTGAATTTAAACATTCATTTAGATCCCAGTAGAAACATGTTTTAGACAACCTTAGCCTATTAACATTGAAATCTCATTCCCCACCCCAGATCTGATCTGCTTAGCGTTCTTGCTAATCCTCTGAGACTGCGTGCTTGAACTCTGTGAATGAAAATGAAAAAAAGACCAAGTTTATTTTTTCAAGAGTCATCAGTAAAGTACAACTTTGCTCAGAAATGTACCCCTGATGGGACAGGAAAAAACAGGCAATTATGTTTTGCATTTTCTCACCAGAGGAGGAAACTTCCATGAACCATCTGTTTTATGGAATCTTGCAGATTAAAATTGCTTATATTTGACTTATTATTGCTAAACTTGGTTTTAGACCCAATCCGACGATAGTGGGTAGTCTCCCTGAATCAATCAAAGGGTACTTAAGCCACTCAATTAGGCAGGGTGGAAAGGCTACTTGTGAGATGACTGTGTTTGCCCACATTCACAATATGACAACATCAATTGTTTCTTGGATTGTACAGGCATTTGGCTTTGAAGCCAAATATTTAGATTGGTCAGACATTGTTGTAATACATCGAGTAAAATAGGCATTAAATGAACACACCGCCATTTTTCTAGGTAGATATATTTCTAAAGGTGCTATTGACATGACATTTTCACCACACATTGGTAACAACCCATGCAACCCATACGTACAAAGAAACAATAAGTTCAGAAATTTCGTTTTAAGTTATGTGTAATAAAATGGAATGACACAGGGAAAAAGTATTGGACACGCTAACTGAAATTTATGTAATACTTTATACAAAATCCTTTGTTGGTAATGCCTGCTTCACTACGCCTCCTGTATGGAGAAACTAGTCTCATGCATTGCTAAGGTGTGATTTTGGCCCATTCTTCCACACAAACAGTCTTTAAATCCTGAAGGTTCCTTGGGCCCCTTCTATGATTTGATCTCTGATCTTAAGTTTTTTTTCATAGATTTTCTATTGGATTCAAGTCAGATGATTATCTGGGCCATTCTAGCAGCTTTATTTTCTTTCTTTGAAACCAACTGAGAGTTTCCTTGGCTTTGTGTTTGGGATCATTGTCTTGCTGAAATGTCCACCCTTGTTTCATCTTCATCATCCTGGTAGATGGCAGCAGATTTTTTATTAAGAATGTCTTGCCACATTTTTCTATTTATCCTTCCTTCAATGATATGAAGTTTGTCAGTACTGTATGCCAGCGATGGACTGGCCATCGGGAGTACCGGGAGATTCCCGGTGGGCTGATCAGAAGTGGGCCGGGCCCGGCCGGCTGTCAATCACTGTTACAGTTTCTCTGCATGTTTCTGCACGTACCCGGCGGCACCATCAGCCAATAGCCGTCCATTACGCTGCGCCTGCGGCTGCCGCCAGTGTCAACAAGACTTCCCTTCCCTCCTCCTATGTTTAGAGCGGCCCCCCTCCCAGCGGCGTGATGTATCTCAGGGGTCACGGCCGTATACGGGGAGGGGATGGGAGGAGGAGCATGGGAGGAGCCGAGCCCGAGGAGAGAGCCTGAGGAGGCGGAGCCAGCGCCGCCGAGGAGGAACGAAGATGGTATACAGTTACAGTCAGTGCCACCACCATTGCCAGCAAGTTAAACAAGTAGGTTAACACAAACACTACTAGGCATCTGACTACACTATAGTGCAGTATGATGGAATGTATGCAGATTATGTACTGTGACTGCCATTCTGATTTTTTTAATATGCAGCATGGCGGGGGGTGGGGGGTAAATCTGCCACCACTGGTCATAGTAACTGATGACTCACAGTTCATAATCTTCATACACATATCACATTATTACATCAGTTACTATGACCAGTGGTGGCAGACAGTACATCCCCCCCCCCCCCGCCATGCTGCATATTAAAAAAATCAAAATGGCAGTCAGTTCATAATCTGCATACACATGATTACATCATTTACTATTACCAGTGGTGGCAGACAGTACATTCCCCTCCCCCCGCCATGCTGCATATTAAAAAAATCAGAATGCCAGTCTGTGAGGGGCGGATCGTACTGTCTGCCACCACAGTCATAGTAACTGATGTAATAATGTGATATGTGTATGAAGATTATGAACTGTGACTGTCATTCCGATTTTTTGAATATGCAGCATGGCGGGGGGGATGTACTGTCTGCCACCACTGGTAATAGTAAATGATGTAATCATGTGTATGAAGATTATGAACTGTGACTGCCATTCTGATTTTTTTCATATGCAGCATGGCGGGGAGAGGGATGTACTGTGTGCCACTGGTCATAGTAACTGATGTAGTAATGTGACATGTCCTGCACTGGCCACGGTCACAGACAAATTAATTCACTGGCCACTGCTGGTCATGGTCACTGATGATGAATGAATGTACTATCACTGGTCAGCCATTAATGCATCAGTGGCAGTACATTCATTCATCATCAGTGACCAGTGGCAGTACTGGCAGTCTTGGCAGCCCTTCTCTGGGCTGCAGTCCTCTTCTTTAACCACTTGCTTACTGGGCACTTAAACCCCCCTCCTGTCCAGACCAATTTCCAGCTTTCAGCGCTCTCACTCTTTGAATGACAATTGTGCGGTCATAGAACTCTGTACCCAAATAGAGCTTTCTTTCGGTTGTATTTTATCACCTCTGCGGTTTTAATTTTTTGTATTTTTTTTTTTTTTTAAAGACCGAATAAAAAATAAATAAATACAAAACCATTTTATATTTTGTTATAACATTTTGCAAACGTGTACTTTTTCTCCTTCATTGATGTACGCTGATGAGGCTGCACTGATGGGCACCGATAGGCTGCACTGATGGGCTCTGAGAGGCAGCATTGGTGGGCACTGATAGGTAGCACTGAGAATTGGCACTAATAGGTGGCAGTGATGGGCACTGATAGGTGGCAGTGATGGGCACTGATGGGTGCCATTGCTACCATTGCTGTAGCTTCCTGCGTCTTGGAGTAAAAGGCTAGTTTCTGTGAAATATAACCTGACAACAACCATCAGCCAAGTTTTTAATTCATTAAAAGAGAAGTATGTATTTTTTTGTTGTTTTTTGCTGTTTTATACTTACCTAGATGGATGATGCATCTGTCCCCCCAGTGCCTCTCCACTGAGAACCAAGCGATCGAACACTGCCGATATCTCAGTCCTCTCAGCTCCCAGAGTAGAGAGCTGCTGGCTGTCAATCAGCAATTTTCCACTCTGCCCCCCATGCTCAATGGAGTGCTGTGGGGGGACGGCGAGCGGCTGTCTCAGGCTCTCAGCGTCTCGCTGAGATGAGTGTCAGTCCAGGCACCTGGCAGGTCCAGACTTTGTTATGATGATGATATCATTCTAAAGGCGTCTGTAATGTTGGAATGCATATTTTTTTTCAAAATTAAGAATGAAAATAAAGAACCTGTTTATACTTACAGTGGAATGTTTTTACTTATGTTTTTTTTTTTTTTTTTTCGCGCAATTGCATATAGTTTATATACTGTTTTTGAGTGTATTTGGAAAAATAAAGTGGGCCGGTCTGGCTGAAGTCCAGGGCCACTTTATTGTCCCAGTCCATCCCTGCTGTATGCTGAAAACAGACCCACACCATGATGTTCCCTTCACTGTTGGTATGGAGGTGTTTATGGGGTTATGTGCAGTTCCATTTGACCTCCAAACTTGGTGTGTATTATGACATCCAAAGAGAACAAATTTGGTCTCATCTGACCAGACTATATTCTACCAGTATTTCACAGGCTTGTCTAAATGTTGTGCAGCAAACTTTTAATGGGCTTCAACATGCTTTTTCTTCAGCAATGGTGTCTTGCGTAGTGAGCGTGCATACAGGTCATGGCGGTTGAGTGTATTAGTTATTGTTTTTTTTTAAACAATGTACCTTCTATTTCCAGGACTTTCTGAAGCTCTCCACAAGTGGTCCTTGGCTCCTGGACAACTCTTTTGATAATTCTTTTCACTCCTCTTTTTAGATTTCTTGCAAGAAGCACCTGGTGATGGCCGGTTTATGATGAAATTGTGTTCTTTCCGCTTCCAGATTATGGCACCAACAGTGCTCATTGGAACATTCAGAAGTTTATAAATCCTTCTGTGACTAGGGATGAGCCGAACACTCCCCTGTTCGGTTTGCACCAGAACCTTTGAACGGACCGAAGGTTCGCGCGAACATTTAGAACCCCATTGACGTCTATGGGACTCGAATGTTCTAATTCAAAAGTGCTAATTTTAAAGCCTAATATGCAAGTTATTGTCGTAAAACGTCTTTGAGAACCCGGGGTCTTGCCCCGGGGAACATGTATCAATGGTAAAAAGTTTAAAAAAACGGTTGTTTTTTAAGGAGCAGGACACCTGGGTTCTCAAAGACATTTTCACAGGCAAACTATAGACACCCAGCAGGTACAAAATTTAAAGGAATTTTTCATTTATTGAATTTTTTTATTTAAGCATCATTAAAATCACTGCTCCTGCAAAATTCCTTTAAATAATGTACCTGCTGGGTGTCTATGCCTGTGATAACGTCTTTAAATAGCACAATCACCTGCCTTCCAGTAGATTAGGAAGAACTGATCTAGCTAAGCTATACAGTGTGTAAATATATGTACAACACCTGGAATGTATATATATATCCTCTACACACTGTGGGCCAGATTCTCATATATTTTCAGCGGCGTAGCGTAAGCCATTTACACTACGCCGCCTGAAGTAAATAAAAACCATGCAACAGCTAACTATAAGTATCTATCCTTTACTGTAACTTGTAATACCTATATCTAAGCTATTGCATCTGTAATAACATGTATGAGTCCTGTATTTGCTACTGTATATTAGGCCGAAGCGTGCTCTAGGCCTGAGGCTAATCGTTAGTTAATGAGACAGACACCTTTGAAATTGAACAGTTATATTTATTCTAACAAAAGGCGTCTATTGTATAGTAAACAAAGCTGTAGCATAGAATTCCTATTGCACAATATATAATCACTAACATCAATCTCTATGACCTAATACATTTTTGGCAAATAAGAAAGAAAGATACTTAAGTCTTCTCTGGCTGAGTCCTGATGGAAAAAAGGAAAATGCTAGGCCTCCTTGTTGGCCACATGGCCAGGCCCAAAATATCGATCAGGCTTCCATGCGGCCTAGGCCATGTGGCTTCAGTATAGGCCTCCAGATGATAGGTTCACTTCAGCATTCAAACGAATAGAGACCGAATGTTTCTTTCAAAACTCTTTTACCAAACCTCCCTCATTAATCATTCGCAACGCCTCCCATGCTGCCTGCCCATCTGATGTTCAACCAATCGTTGCATTTCATGACTCACATCCCTGTTCATTCAGTACCTAGCCACTGGAATTCCTTTGATCCTTGTAATAATCAATGTCCTTTGTTTGTTTGTTTGTGGAGACTGCCCAACAGCTGTCCTCCTCCTAGACTCCCTGGAGACAAGTTTACTTATCCCATTCCTGGGAGGGGGGGGGCAGGTATCCTGGCTTGTTTGACTGGAATCAGAGGATGGTCAGAATTCATACATTGATATTATTTGCAACATATGCCGCTTTGCGCCTAATAAGGCGCATATCCTCCTTCTTTAGACATGGCTCCCCTCGAACAGTCCATATGGTCTGAACAGTCCTCCACTGTTTCAATGTGTTGCATTCTTCAACATGCGCCTCAGAGACAGCTCCTATGGAATAGCCCACAGTGGTTTCACCGTGTTGCGCCTCTTTACCATAGGCTTCAGAACCGGCTCCTATGAAACAGTCCATAACTGACTTCCAACATGTGTCTCAGAATCAATACCTCTGGAACAGTCATCAACTGTCTTCCTTCCAACATGTGCTTCAGAAACAGCTCTTTGGGACAGTCCATAATGGTTTCAACGTGTTGTGCTTCTCAACACGTTGCCGCTTTGCTACTGGGTGACACACCAACATCACTCTTCCATGATAACTTCTATGTCCCCATTCTGTATCTTCGTCTTCTTCTTCTTCTTCTTGACATCTTCATGATGGGGTGCAGAACAAGCAAGGGGCATCCATTCACTCACCATTCACCAGCACACACTCAGAGCACCATATTAACCAGCTTTCAGATACAGAGTCCCAAGGCTCATCTTTCTTGCCCATCTTATTAGCCTAAAACACACCATTATCACCTTACAGCATGACACAAACCACCCAACTGAATATACATATATACATATGACCCATCAAATCGAGTATCCCGCTCCCAACCTCCTATAACTCTTCACTGTAAATACAGGTCGGGACTATGCAGGCTTGCACAGTGGTTTTTCAGACTGCAACTTGGCCTGTCTGTGGTACCTCGGGGATCTAAATTGGCAGCAAAGTCTCTAGTTTTTACTAAGAGAAATTTCCATCAATTTGTCCCTCAACTTGCATAGGTAAGCAGGAGAGCTTCCTATATAAGTTTTGAGTCTAACAACACATATAAATCTCAAACAATGATAAAAAATAAATTAAAAAAAAAACCACAGAATTCCATCCCTGTACTATGCCCAGGGTATATCCTGCACCTGTACCTACTGTTAGGTTCAAGAAATACCCTTGTTTCATGACTGACGTTACATTGGTATCCTTTAAGACAAGGACAAATTTGTCTACGCCCTATATAATAACCACGTGCTTCCTTCCAAGCAATGATTCATAGTCCGTTTGCATCCATAAATGACAGGAGAGACTTTGGCATAGTTTGACGCGTCTTGTTGTTGGGCAAAGTCTTTCAGATTCAGTATTAGTGCAAAAATTGTCCTTAAGAAAACGAAACCTTATATTTCAAGTATTAATCTGAATCTTTCCCCTCCTGAACGTTTATCAGAACAAATTTCGGTGTGGTATGGTACAGACGAACTACCAACCAGATGAACATTCTTCATCTCTGTTCCAGAATCCTCTCCAATTTCGCTCCACCAAGATTCTGGAATTAAAGAACAAGAGCAGAATCAAATTCTTATCGATAATATCTCATAACACAGGAATTTAGCATTCCTGATTTCTAAACAAATGATCAAAACACCATGATTCCTCTAGGATGAACCCATTCTAAAATGGATCCCCATGGTACAAGCAAAAATCTAAAATATAAAAAAAAAATGAATGTGACCGTTGCTTCTCAAAAATTCTAAATTTTAAGCAATAAAAAAAAAACAATGCATTATCTGTACTCTAAGATCTATGCATTACTTCCCCTTTCAGGTGGATAAAATCATAAAATATTGGAATTCTTTCCACCTGAATAAAAAGAAAAAACAAAAAAACAAAAAACAAAACATAATTCCAGCAGCTAAAGTGGCTTCCTAATGTCGCCAGCTGCTAATTGAGGACATAATTCAACGACCACCAAGTCAGTTGCTAATGATCCTTTGCAGGTGTACTAAACCTAACAATTTTTCCACCTGAACAAAACAAAACTAAAAAAAACCTAAAAAAAACTAAAAAATTGAAAAATGAAAATTAATAAAAAAAAATAAAAAAAAATGAAAAATGAAAATTAATAAAAAAACAAAAAAAATGTTTTGAATAAAAAAAATTAAAAATATGAAAATTAAAAAAAATTACACGAGAGAGGGAAAAACAAAATATTACTAAAAAAAAAAAAATGTAAAGGTTAGATAAAAAAAATTAAAATAAGAGGCTTATCCTCGAAATATACACATCTCAAGGTCCTCTATGATTTTCCAAACATGACCGGCAAATCTCTAACTCTAACATCTAAATCTTTATTCATCTCAAAGAAACGTTAACCCGGAAATTCTCACCATCCCTGCAGCTCTTTAAGGGCTGCTACCACTGTTTCCTCCCCTTTCTATATTTGAATGGACATGTGGCTCCTCCCCCTTTTCATAATAGTGATTCCCCTGTCTTAATTGAGTATTATGGACTCTATGCCTAGGGTTACCCCATCTCACTGAATACACTTCATACCGCCTTGGGGTAGTTTTGGGGTGTTGAGATCCTATTTTGATATTATTCGCCGCCCAACAAAATCTGGCAATGTGACCCCCCTTTTTACACAAAAAACATTTAAGGGTCGGTCTCCCTGCCTGGTGCCTTCTCTGAGTATAAAACGATGGAGACACACGTTGTTGCATAACATTACTCTGAACAGACTTTATACTTTGATCATCCGAGGAGTAGTCACTAGCAATGGACTCATCAGATGTCTCAATACCAGAATCATTTTCTAATGCGGTTACCGCATTTCCATTTAACTTTTCAAACTTAATTTCTATCTTTATTATGCCGTTGGCATTTGTGGGGGGTGTCACCACTACTGTGCTTTCGGCTATTTCTGCAATTCTCTTATGGGGCCTATTGTCTTGATCTGTCTCCCGAACCCAATCCCTTAATGTATTTACAAAGGTCTGGTACGAGGTGGCATTCCTCAGTGCAATTCTGGTATGGTAATCAATGCATGTGCACTTATTAGCCATAGAACACAGAAAACTGCTGTCATCGTGAGACATATCAGGACAATTGTATGTAGCCTTATAAATGGTGAAATACTCACTGCAAAAGAGTATTGGATCAATTCCCCTTCTAAATTTAGTATTTTCTAGGGCATCTGAACCCCTAGTATCCCTTCCTCCCATTATGCGCTGCATTTCCCTCATTCTATCTGCCGAGTTCCCCCAATTTGAGTTTAACTCGGGAGATAGACCTCTATGATTCCCGACTGGTGGTTGCAGTTCTCCACACAGTTGCAATGGAAGCCATGCGCGGAGAAGTGCGCATGCATCCCTATCATTTAGAATGTATTGTGTCACTACAGCTTCTAGCCTGATTGAGAGATTAATGGGTGAGGCGCTCGTGTCAAATTTTCCCAAAATCTGGCACAGATTTGTGCGATCTTGTATGGAGAGTGTCGTGGATTGGGTGCCACCCTCACCTTTTAAAATTGTAGATCCTGGCCAAGTCCTTTGTGACGCAGGAGTAAATATAGGGAAACTGTGACCTGGGGCCTCCTCTGTCTTATCAGCTGACCATACTGGTTGCTGTTCTATTAGCATCCCTTTTCCCTGCACTTTTGTCACACTGGGCTGTGTATCCTTGTTAGCACAACAATGGCTGTGCATTTTCTCCATTGCTTGTGCTTCCAAAGAAAGATCCTTGTGTGCTATTTGAGTTTTACATTCTTGTAACTCTCTATTAAGTACTTTTATCGCAGATTCATTCACAGCCTCTTTCTTTTCTAAAGATGCAATACACTGTTCCCTCAACATACATGTTTCCTCTAACATACTAACCCTTTTTTCCAATACACATTTCTCATTTACTAATTGTTCAATTTGTTTACCCGCATCTGCATCACACTTCTTAGCTATATTCATTACATTGCCCACAAAATCCATGACTTCATGTGTTATAGCACTCTTTTGTACAGTATTAAAACCATTCTCATTAAGTAGTCTTCCAAGAAAATCCATTGTTATGCTAATCTGCCACTAGCTTCACTAGTTTGGCCAGTTGCTTAGACAATACACATCTGACAACAACAACAAAAAAAAACTTTCTTTAAAGCTATTTAAACTTGAGTTCCGAGCACAGCTATCAATGCTCTTCCAACATCAGTAGATTATCTATCACTGATTTCTAGCCCTTTTAGATTGCAGGCCACATTGATCCTCTATAGGACCAGAAAGCTATTTTCACTTTCACCTGGGTATCAAAAAAAAAAAAAAAAATGAACTAAAAATAAACTTAAAATTCAATAAAAAATAAAAATCATACCAAATATATATATATTTCTCCCAGTTTTTCCGCAACGATGTGTAGTCTATCCTGTCAATCTGCAGGCTATATCGCATATCCAGGGGTGATCATTCCCCTCACTCACCAGTACCCGTGACTGGTTAAAGGCCTAACACACATGAACACTACAATACAAACGCTTAACAAATAAACATATCAGCCAGAAATCTCACCGTTTCCTGTACGTCTACACTTCGGATGAGATTCACAGAACTTCCAGGATCATCAAAGCAAGGTTTCGAGATTCGCGAGCCAGCGGCAATCTTGTCCTTAACTTGCGACAAATTTCAGTTCTGGGTTGAGGACTCTTAGCTTAATGGACTCAAAACAAAAATACCTTAGGGTTTGTAGACTCTATGTCCAACGATCTAGGGTGCCATTATGAAGTAAATAAAAACCATGCAACAGCTAACTATAAGTATCTATCCTTTACTGTAACTTGTAATACCTATATCTAAGCTATTGCATCTGTAATAACATGTATGAGTCCTGTATTTGCTACTGTATATTAGGCCGAAGCGTGCTCTAGGCCTGAGGCTAATCGTTAGTTAATGAGACAGACACCTTTGAAATTGAACAGTTATATTTATTCTAACAAAAGGCGTCTATTGTATAGTAAACAAAGCTGTAGCATAGAATTCCTATTGCACAATATATAATCACTAACATCAATCTCTATGACCTAATACATTTTTGGCAAATAAGAAAGAAAGATACTTAAGTCTTCTCTGGCTGAGTCCTGATGGAAAAAAGGAAAATGCTAGGCCTCCTTGTTGGCCACATGGCCAGGCCCAAAATATCGATCAGGCTTCCATGCGGCCTAGGCCATGTGGCTTCAGTATAGGCCTCCAGATGATAGGTTCACTTCAGCATTCAAACGAATAGAGACCGAATGTTTCTTTCAAAACTCTTTTACCAAACCTCCCTCATTAATCATTCGCAACGCCTCCCATGCTGCCTGCCCATCTGATGTTCAACCAATCGTTGCATTTCATGACTCACATCCCTGTTCATTCAGTACCTAGCCACTGGAATTCCTTTGATCCTTGTAATAATCAATGTCCTTTGTTTGTTTGTTTGTGGAGACTGCCCAACAGCTGTCCTCCTCCTAGACTCCCTGGAGACAAGTTTACTTATCCCATTCCTGGGAGGGGGGGGGCAGGTATCCTGGCTTGTTTGACTGGAATCAGAGGATGGTCAGAATTCATACATTGATATTATTTGCAACACCGCCGCTGCGTGCTAGAGCAAGTGCTTTATTCTCAAAGCACTTGCTCCGTAGTTTGCGTTGGCGTCTCGTAAATCGCCAAGCGTAAACCCGCGCAATTCAAATGGGGCGGCTTGTATTTAAATTAAGCGCGCCCCCGCGTCGAACGAACTGCGCATGCGCCGGCCGGGGAAAAAGCCCAGTGCGCATGCTCCAGCTCACGTCGGGAAGCGTCGTTGAAACCGACGTCAAAACGACGTGAGCGTCATTTACGCAAGTCCCTATTCGCGAACGAGTTAGTAAAACGACGTAAGCGACGGAAAAAGCCGACGCTGACCCGGCGCCATACTTAACATGGCGTCCGACGGGACACGACGGCATCCGACGGGACCTCGTAAGGTTACTCCACATAGAAGCTGGGGTAACCTTACGCGAACGAAAACGACGTACGCGACGACGGGGCGGCGTAAAAGCGTTCGAGAATCGGCGTACTACTTCATTTGCATATGCAAATGAAAAAACAACGTAAAGGCCACCTAGTGGCCGGAGTTGTCATTACACCTACGATCCGAAAGTGTAATGCTTTTACACTTGTCGGATGTAGAAGCGTATCTATGCAAAAGTGATGCTCAGCATCACACGCATAGATACGAGACAAAAAAAAAAGGCGATACGACGGGGTATCTGAGATACTCCGTCGTAACGCCTCTGAGAATCTGGCCCTGTAACATTAACTGGCTAGCTAGCCTGCCTGTCTGCTCTATCTACCTGCAAAAAATGACACTCTCTCTGTCTCTCTCTGTTAACTGCTGCAACACACTACACAAGGCCGCCCTGCAGGCGGCCTTTTATAATGTGGGACGTGTACTCAACCCCCTGAGCCATAATTGGCCAAAGCCAATTATGGCTCTCCGTTTTTTGCGCGCTGTGATTAGCCAAGCATGCGGGTCATAGTGCATGCTTAGCCAATCATCAGCGCGCAATGCCGCAGTGAATTATGGGCTGTAACACGCCACTCGAATTTGGTGCGAACGGCCCATAACATTCGAATTTCGACGAACGGTCGAACAGACGATGTTCGATTTGAACATACGTTCGAAACTAACGCGGAGCTCATCCCTATCTGTGACCGATGCCATGAGTATAAGGTTGTGAAGGTATTGCAATGATAAGATTGTGAAGGTATTGAGAGAGCTCTTTGCGTTTACCCATCATAAAATGTTTCTTGTGAGACAACTTTTTATAAGCCATCAGTTGAGACTGAACCAGCTCATATTAATTTAAACTGATAAGGGGCAGGATTGCTTTCTAATTACTGATAGATTTTAGCTGGTGTCTTGACTTCCCATGCCCATTTGCACCTCCCTTTCTTCGTGTGTTCAATACTTTTTCCCTATGTCATTTAATTTTCTAACACATAACATAATTTATGAACTTCATTTGTTTTGGTTTCTTTCTATGTATGGATTGCATGGGTTGTTACCGACCATGTCATGCCATGTCAATTGCACCTTTGGAAATATATTTATCCTAGAAAAATGGAGACGTGTTCAATACTTATTTTACCCTCTGTATGTGAACAAGTCTTTGACTCATCTGTCAGATCATAACCCACAGTTGGGTTAGTTGTTATGACTTAGAGCAGTGTTTCCCAACTCCAGTCCTCAAGGCACACCAACAGGTCATGTTTTCAGGCTTTCCATTATTTTGCACAGGTGATTTGATCAGTTTCACTGCCTTAGTAATCACCACAGCCATTTCATCTGAGGGAAATCCTGAAAACTTGACCTGTTGGTGTGCCTTGAGGACTGGAGTTGAAAAACACTGACTTAGAGAGTGTGTAAAAAGTGCAGTAAAGTAGACCTAACCCAGTTATCAAAATCACATACAAGCATTTCAAATGCTGTTTTTAATCTTTTTAAATATGCAGTTTTTATTAAAATATCCTGTGGTGAGGATTCTTCTTATAAACATTTTCAATTATTGGGTGACAACTGCTTCCTAATTGTTCCCTTCATTGTGAATCTGTCATGTACACTATTGGTGGTGACTGCAAGAAGCCAAGAAACAATGAGCTGCAAGAAAGGAGAAAATTCCTTATCTATGGGGAAAAAAATTGTTTATGCTATAGTGTTTTGGTAAACTAAAAGTTATCCAGTTAGGGGTTAGAAGAGACTTAAAGCATATATAGCTTACAACACACAACACATCCACAAAATGCAAAAAAAGATGGACTACATTTTTTCATGCATAATCCGTGCACATCTTATTTGTAGCTTAGTAATCAACGAATCAAATTAAATATATTGGGGCAGATTCACAAAACAATTACGCCTGTCTAACTGGGGTTAGACAGGAGTAATTTCAAATTTCGCGCGGCGTATCACTAGTTTGAATCCTCAAACCATGATACGCCGGCTTCGGGCTTCGATCCGAGAGGCTTACGTCTTCGTAAGCCTTCGGATCTACGCTGCCATCTATTTGCGGCCGCTGGGAGGAGTTCGCGTCGTTTTGATGAGTCGGGATATGCAAATGTGTTTTTACGGGGATTCACGAACATACGAGCGGGCGTCGCAATCGTTTTCGTCTATTTTTTTATACGTAATGTTAGAGCAGCTTTTTGCTGCTCTAACTTTACGTAGCCCATGTTAAGTATGGCCGTCGTTCCCGCTTCGAATATATTTAAAAAATTTTTTTGTTTACGTAACTCGTCGGGACGTGGATCGCCCGTAAAGTACGCTACATAAACAACGAATGACGTCACGACGTGATTTCGCGCAATGCACGGCGGGAAATTTGCGAACGGAGCATGCGCAGATCGATCGCCGCGGGAACGCGCCTAATTTAAATGTTTCACGCCCCCTACTCGCGCAGATGGATTGCGACGGGAGAAATACACTACGCCGCCGTCGTTTACCGTAGAAAATCTACCTGAATTCCACGTAGAGCAAGGTAAAAAACGGCGGCGTAGTGTATTTCTGATACGCTACGATAATCCATTTCTCTGTGAATCTGCCCCTCTGTGTTCAGCAAATAAAATGAGCAGATGAAAGGGCTGTACAGAGATGCCTGTGATAAAAGTTGAGTCTTAGACATGTGCATTTGTTTTTGTTAGAATGCATTTTTGTCCGAAAATCTGGTATTTTCGTTATCGTTTTAACGAACAAAAACGAAAGCGCAAGAAACGAAAACCGAAAGATCCGACATAAAAAATGCTTTATTTTCGTTTTCGTTCAGATCCGACGATTTTCGATGCTTTGTCAAATTTTCGTCGTTCAATTCCTACCTATTTACTGTATTCAGAACGACCATTTTCGATGCTTTGTCGAATTGAACGACGAAAATTTGACAAAGCATCGAAAATCGTCGAATTTTCGTCATTCAATTTCTACCTATTCACTGTATTCAGAACGATGATTTTCCATGCTTTGTTGAATTGAACGACGAAAATTCGACAAAGCATCGAAAATCTTCGTTTTCGGACGAAAACTTTCCAGACGAAAACGACAGAAATCAAAACGATTTTCAGGAGTAACTAAATAAATGTATTTTCCAAACGAAAACGAAAAAATTTAACGAAATATTCCAGTCTGCACATGTCTATTGAGTGAAATTATTTTGTCATGACACCCAGGCCTATTAATTCAAGTTTTAGGTTTGAGAAATTATATAAAAAGGTTTAGAGATAAATGATCATACTAGACTGGTTTTTTTTTTTTTTTTTTTTCAGCCTAATGATGGATTGCTTCACTGATAGTGACAGCTCTTTGGAACTCATATTGAGAGTTGACAGCAACATATTCCAAATGCAAATAGCACACTTGAAATGAACTCTGGACCTTTTATCTGCTCCTTGTAAATGGGATAATGAGGGAATAACACACACCTGGCCATGGAACAGCTGAGCAGCCAATTGTCCCATTACTTTTGGTCCCTTAAAAAGTGGTAGGCACATATACAAACTGTTGTAATTCCTACATCATTCACCTGATTAGGATGTAAATACCCTCAAATTAAAGCTGAAAGTCTGCAGTTAAGCCCAGGTTCACACTGGGCTGCGGGAGTGAAGCAGTGCGAGTTCAGCTGAACTCGCACGATTTCACTCCCGCCCGGCAGTCCCGATTTCAGCCGCGATTTCAGAGACATCTGTGCAGGTTTCTGCACAGATGTCAATGTAAATCGCAGGCTGAAATCGCAAAAAGTAGTACAGAGACTACTTTTTGAAATCGGTGCAATGCCGCAGATGCAGCGTCGCACCGATTAGGACGGTGCCATTGCCGGCAATTTGAGGCAAAATCTGCCGTTTTGACATGCGATTTGACATGCCAAATCGCATGCCAAAACGCACCAGTGTGAACCAGGGCTAAAGCACATCTTGTTTGTTTTCATTTCAAATCCATTGTGGTGGTGTATAGAGCCAACAAGATTAGAATTGTGTCGATGTCCCAATACTTATGGACATTAGAGTCAATGTGGAAATTGAAATGACAGTGTTTTTATTGTGCAGAAGGCCTAATGCCCCGTACACACGATCACTTTTAGTGATGAAAAAAAATGACATTTAAAATGATGGTGTGTGGCCAAAATGTCATTTTATGTCTTCTGAAAAATGACCAAAAAAAAATTCGAACATGCTCGAATTTTTTATGTCATTTTTCAAAATGTCATTTTTTGTGTCATAAAAAATGATCGTGTGTGGGCAAAACTACGTAAAAAATGACGTTTTAAACCCGCACATGCCCAGAAGCAAGTTAGGAGACGGGAGGTCTCACTACCATTCATAATGGAGTAAGCACATTCATCACGCTGTAACAGACAAAAAAGCAGGAATCGTCTTTTACTAACAAGGAATCAGCTAAAAGCAGCCTCAAGGCAAATAGAACTTCCCCTTTAGAGTGCCATCACTTTGTTCATCATTTTCCAAAAATGATGGTGTGTACGCAACGTCATTTTTGAAAATGAAGTTTGAAAAATGTTGTTTTTTTTCATGAAGGAAAATTACATTTTTTTTCATCACAAAAAGTGATCGTGTGTACGGGGCATAAGGGTAAATGGCTCCCAGAAGTTATGAACTGTATTGGACCTGTTCTCGTGGCAGAAAACATACCATTATTAGGTGATTATCAGGGATTTTATCAGTTTTAGGGGGGTTCAGTTTAAACAGTCACCTCTGTATCAGCTTCCAATTTGAGGGCTATTGTGGGTTATTGTGCTAAGGAGGGTTACATAGTATTGGTTGGTGTTGGTTTGGCATGGTATAGATTATTGGGGAGATTGTGGTGTATTTTAAGAGGGAGGTAATAGTATGTTAAAGGAGCCATTTTTGCTGTTTTCAATGTGTTTTATCCTCAATAAAACATTTTTTTTTAATGAGGAAGTAGCCTTTGGGTGGTCTATCCTATCCCCCCCTTTTTTTTTTTAAGTTTTTGTAGTACATCCTATTAGTAGCCTCTTTCTTTTAGGTAGGTTAGCCTCTTTTTCTATGTTCTGTCACAGAATCAAAAACAGATCATCAAAAACAGTAGATTAAAAATTCACAATTACACAAATTTCAACCAAAGAAACACACATACAAAAACCAATACATGAAAGAAATTAGAGATGTTTGTTTTTTGTTTTTCAAGCAAATTTTGCTAAGCAGTTCAATGAGCAAAATTGAGACCCTCTGCCTTTGTGAAACCTATATAACAGAAAACTGAATCTGCTTATCCCTACCCCATTAAATGGCCATTTCTAATTGGGTCCCCTTCTAATATAACGCCAGCCTTCTGCTCGTGGAATCTTCTGTGCTTCAAGTTCTCCAGGAGGTGAACTGGGAATTGGGGGACCTGTTAAAAAAAAACAACATCTGTACGATTAGAAGCTGGTTGGCAAGAGTAGGAAAATTGCCAGCACAGCAAATTGTTCATGGCTATCTCATCTCTATAAATTTCATACCACGCCAAAGAGAGCTGTCTTATCCTGAAGCACAGCTTGTTGGTTTCAGTGGGAATAAGACAATTTCCAGACTTCTTGGCCTTCTGTATGCAGATGCATTTCATTTAAAGAAATCTCTTGAAAATAGACAGACCAGTGAATAAATGGGTAATAGTGTAACTGTATCTTATCCTATTCATAGACATTTGATGGCATGTATTATCTCTATATACTCCTACATACCCCTATTCTCTGGAACTAATCACATATTTATAGGCATTGATGGACAGAACACTGCTGTCCTGTACTGCAATCTGTTACCAGTGTCATCATGCACTGATTAAGACCCCTGGTTAATTGTATTAAACAGGAATTGAACTGCTTAAATCAAGGAAGGAATGGGGGAAAAGCACTAACCACCAACAACTGATGTTTTCCCTATTACTGAATTACCATGCCTTGTGTCATTGTATTGTGTCATTGTGTTGAGACAACCATCTTGATCGTGGCAGGGCTTTGCTTCCACATGTCAAAACCTGCAGCAAGGAGAACAGTAGTCACATTATCAAAGCAGTGCCTTAGATCTTACACTGCAAAAATACAGCTAATAAACTGTGGGCACAGGAGTACCCAGGCACCTTAACATACAAGAAAGTGCATAGCTATTTTTCAGGAGGTATTCAAGATAAAAGATAATTATTCCAGGCTACTGCCTAGGGACACTTTTCACTTTGTGACAGCAAGTGTAGGGAGAGGAACCTCCACCCAATGTCACAGTGGAAGGGGTGAGGGTAGTGAACATGAACAAGGCATGAACTCAACCGTGTTACCTGTTACACTCTAAATACGAGTGTAACATTTTAACAAGGCACACCTAACAGTTAAAGGAACACTAAAGTCAAAAATGTAATTTTTTTTAAAGAACAAACATGTTATACTTACCTCCACTGTGCAGCTCGTTTTGCACAGAGTGTCCTCTGTCTTCTGTCTTCTGGGGTCCCTCGGCGGCTGTCTCAGGTCCTGCTCGCAAAAGCATTCCACCTTAATGCGAGCGAGCTCGCATGTTGGAAAGCTTTTGCGAGCGCACTCCTGTGATACAGCGGCGGCCATAGCCGCCGACTGTATCACTCGGCCCCCCCGGCGCGCCGCGTCATCCGATGTGATTGACAGCAGCGCCAGTCAATGGCTGCGCTGCTATCAATCCGCCCAGCCTAGCCAATCAACGGCCAGGCTGGGAACTGAAGAGGATGACGTGGACGCGCCTAGGAATTTCGAATGGTCAGGTAAGTAAAACCATCGGATGTTTTTTCACCTTAATGCTTAGGATGCATTAAGGTGAAAAAATATTTACCTTTACAACCCCTTTAATTTCCTTCTTCCTTTCTTTTTTTATGTACTAATATCATATGAAAAAAGACAGACCCATCTCTGGATATCATGTGCAAATGTTGGCGAGCCAAACTGTGGCCCTTATTGGCCATACACATAGCAATCTGAATATGCAATTTCTATATAACCTCCTAGTAGGAATCCTTTTAGTTTGTATGTAATCAGGTAGGCTCGTATGCTGCATAATTGTCGGTAGCTCTAAGGCCACATGCACACTGGACATATACAGCTGCAGTTTTTGGCTTCCGGTGTTTGTTTTTTGCAGCCAATAAACTCCCCAGCATGTCATACCATGTTTTTTTGGCAGGGGCATTTTCTGTCTGGAAAAAAAAACGCAGAACTAGTGGGTTTTGAAAGGGGTTTTTGAGCTGTAAAAATGCTTTAACTCTACAAAGAGCTAAAAAATGCTGAAAAACGCAAGCCATACGTTGAGCCATAAGCTGTTGTTGGAGTATAGTTTTTTTGGGGGGGGGATAAAAAAAGCTAAAAAGCGCTACTGCAAAAATGCCGCAAAACTCTTTCTACAGCTACAGCGTTCTACAGCTAACTCTACTGGCATTTTTTTTACGTCTTGTGTGCATGAGGCCTAAAGAAAATCAGTTTGCAAAGTTGGGAGGAGGATCTTAGTGAATGGTGGAAGATATAGTTCAATCACTATTTTAGCGCCTAGGAGTAGAATAATATGTATCATTAATCTATTTAGCAGGGAAATTTACAGGTCAGAGACCACTGTTGCGGATTACACTCATTACACAGTATAATAGGATGTCCCGGTCCCTGAAATCTATATCTCTATCCAGTGAAATGTTCTGTCACTGTGTCAGATTTTTTCGCCTAGCTTTGCATCGTGAGAAGAGCAGCAGAGTATGGGAGTCTGGAGCTCAACTGACGGCTATCCAAGTAGGAAATCATTTTCCCTAATTATCAGCTAGCTGCGCAGCTGTCTCCAGGGAGCCAGATCATAAGGCTGCTGGTCTTCAATGAAATCAATTATTTAACCCTACCACAAGCTCCCTCCAAGCACCATCCTCCTCCCCTCCAGTAATAGGCCTTATTATAAAGTACCCCAAGCCTCGGAATTCCCTTGGGCATCCTGGAATAGCAGCATCTTGTGTTCTAAGTCGAGAGTCTGGGATCAGTCAGCGCTTTAAATAATAACATTTTTCCCCAATAACACCACGTGACAACACAGACATGTTCGGCTAACGACTAATTGCTCTGAGCTCACTGCTAGTGTGTAGGTGTCAGTCACACAGCATCTTCCTAATACGCCGGCAAGTTGTAGGCAGCTGTTACACATGGCTCGGCTCATCAACAGCACTGTGTGTTTACCTGAGCTTATGCGGCTTCTCCTTGACTGGGAGAGTAAAAATAATAAGCATTAGATTTTTGTTGAAACAATCGATAGCACACTGGAAACAACTGTTTTTATTTAGAATAAGGAGACTATCTGAGGGCTCCTTCATTTTCCCATCATTCCTATTGATCAGAACAGAACGCAGGCTGAATGCAAGGGAATGTAGAGGTGGGTTGCCTAAAAATGCAGATATGCTGCACCACATCTTATCTCAGCCATAGTGCAAAGAGATAATTATCAGTTTATGAAATTTCAATTAATTTTAAAGCCTATAGTTAGGCTTCTATTTTTTTTTTAACAGTTGAAGTTTATTGAAAAAGTAAGAGAATAATATAATCATGGAGAATAAAAATGAGTAATATGTGATCATTAGAAAAATGATAGCGTTATTGAAAAGAAAAAAAACAATTAACTGTGAATATATTTGACTTTTTTTTTAACTCATCACAGGGGATGGTGCTTTCATTTAAAGGGGTTGTAAAGGTAAATGTTTTTTCACCTTAATGCATCCCCCCCGCCGAGCCCCCGTTTTACTTACCTCACCTCTCGAAATTCCCAGGAGTGTCCCCGTCATCCTGTTCGGTTCCCAGCCTGGCCGTTGATTAGCTAGGTTGGACGGATTGATAGCAGTGCAGCCATTGGCTGGCGCTGCTGTCAATTACATCCAATGACGTGGCATGCCGGGGGCGGGGCCGAGTTATACGGGAGCGCGCTCGCAAGAGCCTTCCACCATGTGAGGGAGCTTGCATGAAGGTAGAAAGCTCTTGCGAGGAGGAGCCGAGACAGCCGCCGAGGGACCCCAGAAGACCAGGTTCGGGGACACCCTGTGCAAAACGAGCTGCACAGTGGAGTTAAGTATAAAATGTTTGTTATTTCACCCAAATTTTTTTGACTTTAGTGTTTCTTTAATGCAAATTGTCCCTTGTGCTGGTGTTGGCTTTCAAAGTTGAAATCCAAAGTTCTCTGCCCCCCCCCCCTCCCCTCCCGTCTACTTCCCATACCCTGCAGATGTAATCTTCTAGTGCTGCGATGTTTATATTCTGGACCTGTCAGAGGCACTCGTCAAATGTGCCAACCCTTTCCTCCTCCCTCCTCTATTCATAGAAGATATATTACAGCTTCCGTGAATGAAAAGTGATTTGGGAATGGAGTATAGATGGATAAATGGTACCAGCACAAAGGACACTTTACATTAACTATAAGTACCGTCTATTGTGCTGATTTTTTAAAAGATACATTTACCTAAGCTTAGGCTTTAAAAAATAAATAAAAAAAATGATAACAGTGTGGGTGGAAAGCTAGTCTCTTATTAGGTGGCTCTGTTCCAAAATAGTGTCTGGGGACAGAAAATAGTGTCATCAGGTGCTAGGTCCCTTTTAGCTAGAACACACATGTAATGATGTAATGGGTGAGTCAGTGCCCACATATAAGCCATGTTGGAAGGAGCCCTAGTGAAATTGGGGCATGGGAGCCAAAGACCCCACCAACAGGCATATGTAGTCAGCAAGTGGAGGCCCTGGACAAGGCTGAAGAACAGGGAGAGGGAGACTTGCACCCAGAAGAGCTGTCTGTACACATCCTGAATCTTATGGTGGTGGAGGCTAGGGTTGGTTGCAAAAGGCCTTTTAGGGCAGGCCAAAGGTTCCCTATAGTGAGGCTATCCCCCTGGAGGACCTGGGAAAGCTCTTCCCAAGCCAGAGATAACTGCAGTGATCCTGTTTCAGGAACACTACCTGTAAAGAGAAGTGAGCTGGGCACAGACAGCCTAAGGCAATTAGGACCCCCTGAGTGAGTAATAAAGACCCCAAGGAGGAGAGGGGCTGAATAGGGAAGATGATTTACTAAAATGTACTGCGTGCTGCTTTCACATGTGACTGCTGCTGATCGTCCACTAAATGTAATTAATAAAATGCTGTCAAGTGACCCCGGAGAGTATGTCTACATGATGTGACTGTAATGCCATCTTAAAGTAACATCAGTAAAGTGCACCAATCCTATTTTTTTTGTATGGATATTTATTCCTTGGGATATAAAAGGTAACTGTGAATATCATGAGAAGGCTTCTAGCATGGAGATGGGCACAAGATGGAAGAGGGTTAAAACCTCAAGCAGGAGGTTCTGGTAGAAGAATAAGTGTTTAGGCAGGTGCAGTCTACTTTATACAATGCAGGTGGCGCTCGACCGCAGCGGCATTGCAGGGGTGAGGAAGTCAAGAGGACCATTGTTCCTCTATGGTTTCCAGAGTCACTGGAGAAGCTATATGATTGGATGCTGCCATCCCATATTACTCTAGCAGCCATCTTGGGTCAAGCAGAACCTATTTAAGACCCTGGCTCCCAGGGCTGGCATGCATTTCACATGTGGGAAGTGTAGGGAAAAAAAAATTGACAGGGGCAGCGATTAGCTGCAGGGACAGGTTTCTGATGCTTTTGGCACATCTGAGACCTGCTCTGCTACTTGTTGCTGTTACTTGCCTTTCCGCTGTTGTAGGTACTGGATTCTGCATTAATAAAAGCTCTATTCTCTGCATCACGAGTCTGTGTAATTACATAGTTACATAGTTACTCTGGTTAAAACAAGACACAAGTTCATTAAGCTCAACAAATAAAAGCAAAATAAATATATATCCTTAATAAAATAAAAATCATACAATCCTATACCCATAATTGATCCAGAAAAAGGCAACAAACCCCAGCAACGCATGAACCAATTTGCTTCAACAGGGCAAAATTTCCTTTCTGTTCCCCAGAGAGGAAATCGGGTATTCCCTGCCTGCCGCTGCACCATGCTGCACTTCCTTACAAGTGGGGCAGGAACCTGCACTCTTGGTGCCATTAGTGCATTGTGTTGTAATGCAAAGCACCAATTCTCACTGCTGCTACACAATGAACACCAGCCTGTATGATAAAATGGCCTGATGTGAATGAGCCCTAAAGCTGACCAGCCGTATAGTAGCATACATATAGGTCAAGGTGACCAGATTTTTTAAATTAAATCCGGGGACATATTTTTTTTCCTTAATAGTAACGGCAACAATCAGCGACTCTTTGCCCATCGCCGCCCGCCTCCCAAGTCTCACTCTCCGGGCCCCCGGCTACTACTGGATGGGGAGCGGAGGAAGATCACTCTGCCAGGAAAGGCAAGGAGATAGGCAGATGGCTGGCCGGGACTTGAGCCAAGGCAGAAGAACATGTGAGTGGAGCTGAATGGGCATGCACCCGAAACTGAAGAAATATTCCCTCCACTCCGACCAGCACATGACCATCAGAAAGGGGCACAGATAATGGGAAAAATACAACCCCCTATGCCAATGGCCTTTAGCACAGGGCTCAGAGCTTTAGCTCACGCCCCACACTATATAAGGCCACCTGCTGGGCGGCCTCATGTAGTGTGTTCCAGCGCTGAACAGAGATCAGTCAGAGAGACAGAGAGATTGTCTTTTTATATAGCGAGATAGAGCAGGCAGGCTAGTCAGTTTAGGTAGTCAGTGTGTAGAGGATATATAAACATCCCTAGCAGTTGTACATATATATTTATACACTGTATAGCTTAGCTAGATCAGCTATTCCTTTTTGTCAGGCAGTAGATTGTGTTCTAACGTGTTGTATTGCCAGTGTGCTGTGTAGTAGCACCTAAACATACTCGGTGTTACTGTACTTCTCCAGTTTAATAGCACTTAAACCTAGTTGCTGTTACCGCACTTGTGCTGTGTAGTAGCACCTAAACGTACTCAGTGTTACTGTACTTGTCCAGTTTAATAGCACTTAAACCTAGTTGCTGTTACCGCACTTGTGCTGTGTAGTAGCACCTAAACTTACTTGGTGTTACTGTACTTGTGCAGTTTAATAGCACTTAAACCTAGTTGCTGTTATTGCACTTGTGCTGTGTAGTAGCACCTAAACCTACTCGGTGTTACTGTACTTGTCCAGTTTAATAGCACTTAAACCTAGTTCCTGTTACCGCACTTGTGCTGTGTAGTAGCACCTAAACTCACTTGGTGTTACTGTACTTGTCCAGTTTAATAGCACTTAAACCTAGTTCCTGTTATCGCACTTGTGCTGTGTAGTAGCACCTAAACCTACTCGGTGGTCCCTCCCCTGTCTCCTTTTTACCTCTTGGTGTCGGGAAATTTGTCAGAAGTAACTGTAACTCATGCAAACAGTAAAGGAATCAATCAGCAGACAGAAATGCCATTTAGTGCTCTGGATTGAGACAAGTACACACTATGGAGGGTTTTGTTTATTTTATTTTTTATGTCTGAGGTTTACAAACACTTTAGGGCAGGGGTCTCAAACTGGTGGCCCTCCAGCTGTTGCAAAAATTAAAGTGCCATGAGGCATTGCAAGGCTGACAATTACAAGCATGAATCCCACAGGCAGAGGCATGATGGGACTTGTAGTTTCGCAACAGCTGGAGGGCCGCCAGTTTGAGACCCCCTGCTTTAGGGCTACGTTCACACTATGTGTGGGGAGCTACGCTTTTCTGGAACACTGCTAGGGCATATAGAAAACACACGTTTTCCATGTGCCTAGTTCACAATACAACAGTGATATGATGTGCAGCGTGAAAAAATGCTGCAAAATTGTCCATGGCACGCTGGATGGCACCCCATGTCATTACAGCCCAGGGCACCATGCTGCTCTGCACAGACATGAATGAAATGTCATTATGTGATTAGAATTTATTTTGATTCATATTTTTCTATGGTCGATTCATTGTGTTCTTTTAAATAGTAAACAGATCATTGCTGAATGTTGTGCATAATTATCCATGCCTGTGTTTTATATTTCTGGCATGCAAATTCATATTTTATTACATTTTTTTTAGTTTAACATAAAGGTATAGATCAGAGCCACATGAATTCTAGATAATAGGAATACTTTAGTTTGATGCAGTGATTATCTGAAGAGGGCCGAACAAGTGGAAGTGAGTGTAGAAGGGTAAATACACTTCTATTTCTAAAACACAAATACAAGAGATGATTCACTGGAGTCTGTGAGCGCTGCTTGTAGTAAACAAACTAGGAGTCAACCTTGAATGCTGCTGTGACCTACAATGCTTAATAGAGCTTGTTTTGTACAACCTTTCTTCCTCTTGCAACTTACGTAGACAGACGCATTCTAGGGGGAAAAAAATATTATACACACTTATAGGTCAGGATTTATTATTAACCATTTGTGATCTACAATTGTACTGTGGAAATGACCTTAAAATTTCAAGGTAAAAAAACATCATTGCGTAGTTAAAAAACACGAACCTTTTTGTTTGCCGATCATATGGCTTAGAAGTCCAATTTAGATCTCAGATTCCTTGGTTGTTGCACTAGAGAGAAGGTGCTTACTATCTGTCTGTCTGCATAAAGCCAGGAAGAGGTTCCTCAGTATCTATAATTTCCTGTATTTAAAGTGGATGTAAACACACTCTAATCCTTTCTAAACTGTAAGAAGAGAAAAAGATGCGCCAATCTAAGGCCCCGTACACACGACCGGTTTCCTCGGCAGAATTCAGCAAGAAACTCGATGGGAGACGTATTCTGCCGAGGAAACCGGTCGTGTGTACACTTTTCGCCGAGAAAACTGTCGAGGAATTTGTCGAGCCAAAAAGAGAGCATGTTCTCTATTTCCTCAACGGGCAATGGGAAAATTTGGCTCGACGAGTTTTTTGACAGCCGAACAAGGAACTCGACGGTTTCGCCCATCGAGTTTCTCGGTCATGTGTACGTGGCCTAAGTGCAGTAAATAGAAAATGTAATAGGAATGTATGTCACATACAGCCAAATAGCTGCTCACAAAGGTAATGCTGACCCGGTGTCACTACGGGTGGTCAGCGATCCCTGGTCCCGATCCACAATCCTCGGATGACGCGTTTCACAGCTTCCGCTGTTTCCTCAGATGGACCTGAAGAAACAGCGGAGACTGTGAAACGCGTCATCCCATTGGCTGGCTCCGTGTGCGACGTCAGCACGCTGAGCTTCATGCTGACACGCACGCAGTCTCGATCGGCGCATCTGGTTTACTGCTTCCCCGTGGCTCCCAGTGACACTGGACTTCCATCACATCCAGCTCTCCTGTCTGTCGAGGATTGTGGATCGGGACCAGGTATCGCTGACCACCCGTAGTGACACCGGGCCTGCATTATCACCTATATGCCCTGTACCTCTCATGTTTTGTGAGTAGCCATTTGGCTGTATGTGACATACATTCCAATTACATTTTCTATTTACTGCACTTAGATTTGCGCATCTCTTTCTCTTCTTACAATATATTTCAGCGCTTGCTTCTGCTTCAGGGCTGCTGCCGCTAGTGCATATATATGTATTTGGACTATTCATTGGATTTTTTTTGGACATTGGACTTAATTTTTAGTGCCTTTTATTAATTTTATTTATTTATGGACCATATAATATTATCTTATCGACCATTATTGTGTATGCTCTGAAAATCATGCGCCATCTTACCACATTTTTTTATAATCCTTTCTAAACTACTGCCATAGTGCTGTTCTATAAGGATATACAATCCTCCTGCATGTATCCTTACCTGTCAAACGTCTCCCCTCTGTCTGTTATGAGACCCAAAAAACTGCAGAATCTGTGGGGGGGTCTGTTGTCTGGAGCTCGGTGGGTGGAGTTGTGATGTCAGTAGACTCCCTGCACACCTCTACACTCCCGTTGTCAACATGCATTTCTCTTGTGTATTCCTAAGGCCGCGTACACACGATCGAATCTATCTGCTGGAAACGGTCCGACGGACCGTTTCAGCAGACAAATTCGATCGTGTGTACGGGCGGACAGACGGGTTATTCCAGCAGACAGATTTTAAAGCATGCTTTAAAATCTGTCTGCTGGGAACCCGTCCGTCCGACATGTCTGCTGGTTAGTACCCTAACCAGCAGACATATCTGCCCGCGCATGCGTCGAATGGATTCAACGCATGCGTGGAAGTGTTTTACTTCCTGGTGACGGTGACGTGGCGGCGTCAACGTTACCGCCATGTCACCGCGCTGTCTGCCGGCGGGGATTTGTACACGATCAAACCAATATACCCCAGCAGACAAATCCGATCAAAACGGTCTGTCAGACCGATTACACTAAATTCTGCTATGATCACTAACCTCCAGTCAAAATCCAGAAAAGTAACCACATGACTTCAGAAAAGGAGCGGGAGTGGGAATTAAAAATAATGCCTGTCTCCAGGCTAGTGCATGAGATATGTAAATAACCTGGTGTTGCAACAGTGATCAGGTGACCTCAGACACACACACTGCAATATAACAATCAGATTACTCAAGCTTCTCTTCTGCCCAGCTCTCACTAGATACATCTAACTTAAATCAGATCACTTGTCTGTGTATATTCTGCTTTCTGTTCTGTATTTTCACTGCAATATACATGCATTTCCTCATCACACTGAACTGTGGATCACACCACATGATGAGAAACATCGAGTCAAAACACAGTAAATGCAGCCAATCCTGGGAGAGCTGGAAGGGAGAAGAGGGGAGGGGAGGGCAGAGGGATGTGAATTGTAAACTTTTTACACAGGATGTGCTTCTGTCTCAGGCTAGTGCATGAGATATGTAAATAACCTGTCACTCACAGCAAGGGGGCGGAACAGACTAAGGTTTTTCTCTGTAAGTCCGTTTTATTTCACTGAACGATAAAACAGGATTGCTCAGAGCTGGATAAACTATGTGTGGCACAGATGATAGGAAATCTTATACCCTACATTGTGACATCAACAAAAAAATAATCGGGTTTACATCCACTTTAACATGAATAATAAAAACATTTTAAAACCCAAGTACAAAAATATAACATATTAAAGCCTTCTGGTTCTTAGAGGTGATGGCTGCATTAAATTTTGTGACTTTATTGTCCATTCTGTTTTTGCTGCAGGTTTCCAACACAGACATTGGTTCTATGAGCATCCATTTTCAGACTACCTATCGATCCATCACGTTACGGTCTATAAATAATAGAAAAGGATGCAGAACTTTTTCTTTCTTTTTTTTTCTGGACCTGGATGAAATTAGGCAGGCCATACATGGGTCGAATTTTGAAAAAAATTTCTTTCGAAAACCTTTTCTGAGAATTTTCATTCATATTTCGCACCATTAGTGGGCTACAGCAACAGCCGATTTTCGTGGGGTCATTGAATTATAATTCAACATGTCGGACATGTTGGAAATTTTTGGAAAAACAAACGATTTTCTAATCAATGATGGGAGAATTGTGCGAGAACTGTAATTAAAAAAAGAAATGTACATGTGCAAGAAAAGAAAATTCTTGGAAAGAAAAGAAGATTCCCAGACACAAAAATTATTATCTGTAGCAACATGAGGTGAAATTGAAGGTTTGGTTGGTCGAATTTCGAAATCAATGATGGTACCATCGGAACGCAAAAAGCGAAAATGTTCTGATTTTCAAAAGAAAATTATTTGGAAATACGACCATGTATGGCCAGCCTTAATTGTTCTTTAAAATTTTTTTTGCATTTTACATTTTCCTGTCTATGGACTTACAAGCTTTTTACAAGCTACTTATTAGGAACATTATGTCCTGTAATTTTGGAGCACTTTCTAAAAGTGAACCAAAACTGTGGGACATAATAGAACTTTATAGGAAAGCACAGCTAACCCACATGAAAACTGCTGGTACTCTGCACTCCAGACACGTGCAATCCGTCTTGCTCAGAATATACCGTGTTTATTGGCGTATACTGCACACTTTTTTGCCCTGAAAATCAGGGCAAAATCGTGGGTGCGCGATATACGCCGATACCCGCTTTCCCGCGCTGAGTTTGAATACTGCGCCTGCATATACCGAGCGCAGTACACTCGTGTATAGTCGGGCAGGCTCGGCTCCTCTCGCGCTCACGTCCTGTATGTCCAGGACGTGAGCGCGAGAGTAGCCGAGCCTGCCCGACTATACACAAGTGTACTGCGCCAGCATATACCGAGCGCAGTACACTCGTGTATAGTCGGGCAGGCTCGGCTCCTCTCTTACTCACGTTCTGGACATACAGGACGTGAGCGCGAGAGTAGCCGAGCCTGCCCGACTATACACGAGTGTACTGCGCTCGGTATATGCAGGCGCAGTATTTAAACTCGGCGCGGAAATCGGGGATCGAGCGGGAGGACGCCGCAGAAGGACGCCGGACCCGACGAAAAGGACACCCAAAGCCGCAGACGGACGCCGGAAGTACAAACATATTTTTTCCACAGGAATTTCGGGTCCACTTTAGGGGTGCGCACTATACGCCGGAGCGCGCAATACCCCGATAAATACGGTAAATTTGGATGAATGAATTTTTAGTTATTCAGAGATTCGGATGAATCCAAATCTACAAATTAAATATAAAAAATTCCAAATTTTTGGAACGATTCGAATTCGGATAGGTCGAAAATTTATCGACCGATTTGAACTCTGTGTGAAAAATATCTAATTGTTAACCACATCAATACTGGGCACATTCGCCCCCTTTCTTCCCAGGCCAATTTTCAGCTTTCAGCGCTCTCGCACTTTCAGTGACAATTGCGCGGTCACGCAATGCAGTAACCAAATGAAATTTTTATAACTTTCTTCACACAAATAGAGCTAAATTTAAGCCAAAATGTTTTTGGTAAACAAAATCCAGTTAAAGGGGTTGTAAAGGAAAACATTTTTTTTTCCATAATAAGCATCCTTTATCTGCAGACATTCCTCTTTTCACTTCCTCATTGTTCGTTTTTGCTCAGAAGTTGCTCTATTTCTTCTCTGTTCTGTTCACTTCCTGCTTGTCTGATTTTACTGACCACCGTGAAGGGAGACTTTACTGCGGTGGTCAGTAACGTGCTCGCCCCCTCCTGGGAACTACATCTGTGTGGCAGGACACTCTCTACATGTAAGAGACTTTCAAGGAGGTGTGAATTACTGGGCGTGCTGCAATTCATACTGGGAAATTTAGTTCTTACATGAACAAGTAATGCAAACCAGGAAGTGAATGGCAGAACAGAAAGTAGAACACCGGAGGTGATATAGATGAAGGAATTTAATAGGTATTTACTTGTTTTTTTAACAGAATCATTACACTATTCTGTCTGTCTACCACTAATTTTAGGCAACATTTTTTTTTCTTTACAACTCCTTTAAGTGTATAAAAATTGGTTTAAGTGATCACAGACATATGTACGCAGATCAGTGGCGGCTGGTGCTCAAACGTTTTGGGGGGTGCAAACGAAAAAAAAACAAAAACAATTGCAGCCTCACTGGGCCCATCAATTATCACCACTGTGCCATCAAACGCAGCCACTGTGCCATGCCATCAAACACAGCCACTGTGCCATGCCATCAAATGCAGCCACTGTGCCATCAATTGTCACCACTGTGCCATGCCATCAAACACAGCCACTGTGCCATGCCATCAAATGCAACCACTGTGCCATCAATTGTCACCACTGTGCCATGCCAAACGCAACCACTGTGCCAAGCCATCAAATGCAGCCACTGTGCCATCAATTGTCATCATTGTGCCATGCCATCAAACGCAACGACTGTGCCATGCCATCAAAACGCAACCACTGTGCCATCAAAACACAACCACTGTGCCATGCCATCAAATGCAGTCACTGTGCCATGCCATCAAACACAGCCACTATGCCATCAATTGTCACCACTATGCCATGCCATCAATTGTCACCACTTTGCCATCAATTGTAACCACTGTGCCATCAATTGTCACTACTGTGCCATCAATTGTCACCATTGTGCCATGCCATCAATTGTTACCACTGTGCCACCAATTGTCACCACTGTGCCACCAATTGCCACCACTGTGCCCATCAATTGTCACCACTGTGCCCATCAATTGTCACTGTCCAGACATCCATCCACCTCGGAGCTTTATATTATAACCTGCTGGGACTTGTAGTTCTCCATCGTCTCCTGGGGTTCAGGTGCATGCAATCTACCATCTTTGTCCAGTTTTTCTCTCACTGCTGGAACTTGTAGTTCTCCATCTTCTGCTGGTGCTCAGGTGCATGCAATCCACCATCTATGAGACTACAAGTCCCAGCAGTGAGAGAAAAACTGGACAAAGATGGTGGATTGCATTCACCTGAGCCCCAGGAGAAGATGGAGAACTACAAGTCCCAGCAAGTTATACATACAATAAGGCTCTGAGGTGAATGGGTGTGGATTGCATGCACCTGAGCCTGAGGAGAAGATGGGGAACTACAAGTCCCAGCAGGTTATACAATAGAGCTCTGAGGTGGATGGGTGTCCGGACATCCATCCACCTCGGAGCCTTATATTATAACCTGCTGGGACTTGTAGTTCTCCATCTTTTCCTGGGCTCACAGTGCATGCAATCCACACCCATCCACCTCAGAGCCTTAGTGTATGTATAACCTGCTAGGACTTGTAGTTCTCCAATCTTCATCTTCTCCATGAGCCCCAGGAGAAGATGGAGAACTACAAGTCCCAGCAGTCTTACTAAAATTACAGGCTCTGAGGTGGATGGGTGGGTATCAGGCAGTGCACCGCTGATTTCAGTCAAAAAAACAGGCGATGGGATTGAGGCAATGCCGCAATGGCATGGCTTACCTTTGCAGCTCCGCTCTAGTGCCGTGACCCTTGCTAAAATTTCCCAAGTTTTGGGGACCCCTAACAGTAAAATTGTTTTCGTAGAGTGGGTTGTCAGCACCAAAGACAAGACAAGTAATTTGCGCCCTTAACCCATGGACATTTAGTGCTCCCAGAGTCCTTTCCACTCATACACAGTATTAAATACCCTTATGGTACATTTTAGGATGTATCACACTTTCTCTTTGGACTCCTTTCTTTCCCTTTTTTCTCTCTCTGTCCTATTTTTTTTTCCCCATTTCTCTCTAGACATCTTTCTTGTTCTTTCTCTTATTCTTTTACTCCCCTTTTCTTTGTTCCTCCCCCTCTCCTTCTCCCTTCCATGTATTTTCTATTTTTATAACTTCTCTTACTCCTTGGTGGGGTGGTGGGGGGAATGGGATGAGTGGCAGTGCTGATGGGGGGTGGGATCAGTAGCAGTGTTGGTGGGAGGTGGGATCAGTGGCAGTGTTGGTGGGGGGGTAGGATCAGTGGCAGTGTTGGTGGGGGGGTGGGATCAGTGGCAGTGTTGGTGGGGGGGTAGGATCAGTGGCGGTGTTGGGAGGAGTTCATATCAGCCAACTTAGGTGCTCTTCATCAAGGTCATCTGCTAATCTGAGAACTGTAGTGGGGAATTTTAATGGCAACTATAATCAAAGGCAGTGTGACTCACTGTGTCTTTAGCATCACTGTGTCTCCGACTTTTGGGTGTCTCCTAGCAATGACACCTATGCCAAAATCAGGAGATAGGGTCTCCTCCAGCCCTTCCCACTTCACATTCCTCAGCAGTAAGCTGACCTCTAGTCTCTGACCCCCGGCCATGCCATGGACTGAATGGGCGGCTGCGAAGAGGCTCAGTGGGCGGCCGCGGGCTGCAGGAACAGCCCAGCTGGGTGGCCACAGGCTCTAGGGACAGGTCTGCTGGGCAGCCGCAAAAAGACTGGGAGATTGGTGTGGGCATTAACAAACCAGGCTTCGGTGACCCCTGGCAAATCATCATTTGACCCCCGAGGGGGTCCCGACCCCAAGTTGAGAACCACTGCTTTAAAAGGATCATGATAACTAGGGAAGCTTCTTTTAGTTATCTTGAACCTGTTTCGATTAAGAAAAATATTTATTTCTATGTATACAGGCTATGTCACATAGTACTGCTCCTTTAAGGAGGGCTGGGCTCTCTCCAGTCATCTGCCCTTCATCTATCCATCAGCATACATTTGCTTCCATTGAGGAGACTTTACATTTTAGAGTTAGGACTGCATTACACAGGGAGCCTTGACGGGGCCTGCAGCTTACTCATGTATTTGCAAATGCATGCAACTAAACCCCTGTTTTAACGCACTGTTAGACAGGTAAATTTGGTTGATTGCTAATGGGTGGTAAGTTGAGCTTGGTTATTCTGTGTGTTTGTTGACATACGTCCGCCCTTCCAATGCTCCTTGCTGTGAAGACCAGTCATAGAACGGGGCAGTGACAGTTGTTTGTTGTATTGTTGTCATTGTGGTCAGGCAACGCACTAGCACCTTTGCTTCTATGTGCTGGGAGTTTAGTTTGCCCCTGCCCCTTTAAGGAGGGCTGGGCTCCCTCTAGTCACCTGCCCTTCATCAATCCATCAGCATACATGTGCTTCCATTGAGGAGACTTTAAATTTTAGAGTTAGGACTGCAGTACACAGGGAGCCCTGACAGTGCCTGCAACTTACACATGTATTTGCAAATGCGTGCAACTAAACCCCTGTTTTAACGCACTGTTAGACAGGTAAATTTGGTTGGTTGTTGATTGGTTGGTAAGTTGAGCTTGGTTAATCTGTGTGTTTGTTGACATGCGTCCGTCCTTCCAATGCTCCTTGCTGTATAGACCAGTCATAGGTTGGTGCAGTGACAGTTGTTGTATTTATGTCACATAGTACTGAGGTTTCACAGCTGGGAATTTGGCAAATTCCAAGCTTATAAGAGGAATATTGGTTTAAAGCTCACATGGAAAAATTAGGGGGGAGCAGGGTGAATTGGGATGCAGAGAGAAGAATTTGAACAACTTCAGCGTTTTTGCTGTGAACTTTGGGAATTAATTGTTCCACCGTGCCTGCAGCTACAGAGGTCAGTGCAGACTAATTCTAAAGCTCAATAAAATAGTGATAAGCTTAAGTTTGATTCCAGCCTGAATCTGAAGAAAGCTGACACAGATTGCAGGTCTCCAGCCCAATCAGCTGCAGTAATGAATTCCCTGTCACAGGATGGGGATGATGGTGACCTAATATTATCACGTGGCTATATTTGTTCAATTACATTTTCCAAAAATGATCATATTAGGTCAATCATGTTACCAGAATGCCCACCACTTTATTTCATGCGTGTTGTAGGGTAGGAAATCCCCCTGCTTCAAATTATTGGGCTGGCAACCTGCTATTATGTGACTGTTTACCATGTGATCATCCTGGACCATGGGCGTCCTCTCCATAAGGCAAGGGAGGGTCCTTGCCCCCCCCTAGAAACCAGTGCCATGATTCTCTCTGGGCAGGAAGCAAGGTGGCAGCACGGCGAAAGAAAATAGAGCTGCTCTCTCTTCTAGCTCCGCTGACAGAGAGGGGGAGGGGGGTGATATACAGTGCAGACAGGCTGTGGCTCTCCTCTCCCTGTCTCTCCCTCTCTCTGGTAAATGAAGCCGTGGCGCTGTGACAAGGAGAGGAGAGCCACTGGCTGTCTGCAATGTATATCTCCCCCGATCGCCCCCCCCCCCAAATCTGACAGCGGATGTCGGGCAGCTGGGTGGGCTGGTGAGGGAGCGGGTTGCACAGTGGGCAAGTGACATAGCTTGTCACTGTAGCTCCGCTGACGGGTGTCAGGTGACAGAGTTTGCGGGCCAGGCAGCTGGGCTTGGTGAGTGTCTGATCCTGAGAGCGCTGGCCAATCAGCAAGCTGGTAAGCGGGAGGGAGCAGAGAGATGACATCATCTCTCACCGCCAGCCCTGCAACTCTGCCCTATCTGTGTAGCGCGGGAATCAGAGAGATTAAATAATCTCTCTGCTGCCTGAAAACCCTGGCCCCTGACTCTGGGACACAGCAAGGCACAATTGGAGAAAGCAAGTGACAATCCAGACCGCAACATGTGACAGGCACTGTGGCAAGTGACAATCCACACTGTGTGACAGCAGGCGACGTGGCAACTGGCAATCCACAACAGGTGACGTGGCAAGTGAAAATCCACAATGTGTGACAGCAGGCGACGTGGCAACTGGCAATCCACAACAGGCGACGTGGCAACTGGCAATCCACAACAGGCGACGTGGCAAGTGACAATCCACACTGTGTGACAGCAGGCGACGTGGCAACTGGCAATCCACAACAGGCGATGTGGCAAGTGACAATCCACAATGTGTGACAGCAGGCGACATGGCAACTGGCAATCCACAACATGCGATGTGACAAGTTACAATCTACACTGTGTGACAGCAGGCGACGTGGCAACTGGCAATCCACAACAGGCGACGTGGCAAGTGACAATCCACACTGTGTGACAGCAGGCGACGTGGCAACTGGCAATCCACAACAGGCGATGTGGCAAGTGACAATCCACAATGTGTGACAGCAGGCGACGTGGCAACTGGCAATTCACAACAGGTGACGTGGCAAGTGACAATCTACACTGTGTGACAGCAGGCGACGTGGCAACTGGCAATCCACAACAGGTGACGTGGCAAGTGACAATCCACACTGTGTGACAGCAGGCGACGTGGCAACTGGCAAGTGACAAGCGACGTGACAAGTGACAATCCGCAATGCGTGGTAGGCGATGGTGGCAAGTGACACACTCGGGGCTCCAACTGATTCTGCATTATGGTGAGTTGAACCATTTAATTTTGTATAGCAATGTAATAATATAAATAGGTCCAGTGATGCAGGGTGCTGTGTAATGTAAAGGGACCCAGAGGTGCAGGGTGCTGTGTAATGTAAAGGGGTCCAGAAGTGCAGGGTGCTGTGTAATGTAAAGGGGTCCAGAGGTGCAGGGTGCTGTGTAATGTAAAGGGGGGCAGAGGTGCAGGGTGCTGTGTAATGTAAAGAGGTCCAGAGGTGCAGGGTGCTGTGTAATGTAAAGAGGTCCAGTGATGCAGGGTGCTGTGTAATGTTAAGGGGTCCAGAGGTGCAGTTGTGGAGAGGGGGTACACAGTAGGAACAAAGATATTGAAAGATGCAGGGGGCACAGTGGGGTGTTTTTTATGCGACTGTGTATCGCCACTGCCAAAGCGCCCCCCCCTGAAAAAAATTCAGCGGACGCCCATGTCCTGGACCCTAGCTCATCGCTAGTAAAGAAGAATATGTAAATACCTGAATGACCATAGCTTGGCCACATGTTCGGTTAAAAATTTTGACTTCTAAATATCACAGTGTTTTTTAACTCTTTGACCGCTCAATGGATCCTTCCTTAAATAACGATTTGCTAAGCAAAGAGTTAACAGACTGCAGCACTATGCGGACATTCCACTGCAGCAGAATATGCTGTGAAGGACAAACTCCTCTACAGGGCTCCTCTGTCTCTAATTAGCAGTTACTATGTTCAGTAGGTGCACTTGGAATCTCCTTCAGCACCATCATCTTTCTATGCCTCCTCTCTATTTCCCCCTCTTCTGTTTTATAATTTTAATGGGAATTGTACTTGAGCATGTCTGTCGCGTCCCAGCTGTCTCTAGCGCAGACTGAGAATAGGTTCCCTCGCCAGCACTCCAGGCCTATGCTTGCCCTGATTTATCTATTTCCCAGCCAGTCAGACAGACTCAGAGACCCATTAACACAAATCCTTGCCAGGAATGAACTTCAATTATAAAAGAGTCTGATAGCGTTCACGGAGCATGGGTCTAGCACATTACAGGCTATCCTTAAAGCTGCTCAAAGACTAATAAATATAATTGAATTAAAAGTATAGCTGCGAGACGATATCTATACTGCACGCTGGGCATAATAAATCTAGTAGGCGATTCTTAGTAATGAATTATTAATGTGCATTTGGTTTTTGTGAATCAAAATTTAAAGAGGGAGTTTAGTGGAAAAGAAAAAAACACTTTCTAAAGGAATTCGGTAGCCTTCTTAACCACTTCAGCCCCGGACCATATTGCTGTCCAAAGACCAGAGCACTTTTTGAGATTCGGCACTGCGTCGCTTTAACTGACAATTGCGCGGTCGTGCGACGTGGCTCCCAAACAAAATTCGCGTCCTTTTTTTCCCACAAATAGAGCTTTCTTTTGGTGGTATTTGATCATCTCTGCGGTTTTTATTTTTTGCGCTATAAACAAAAACAGAGCGACTATTTTGAAAAAAATGCAATATTTTTTACTTTTTTCTATAATAAATATCCCCAAAAATATATAAAAAAAAAATATTTTTTCCTCAGTTTAGGCCGATACGTATTCTTCTACATATTTTTCGTAAAAAAAATCGCAATTAGCGTTTATTGATTGGTTTGCGCAAAAGTTATAGCGTTTACAAAATAGGGGGTAGTTTTATGGCATTTTTATTATTATTTTTTTTTTACTAGTAATGGCGGCGATCAGCGTTTTTTTTCGGTACTGCGATATTATGGCGGACACTTCGGACACTTTTGACACATTTTTGGGACCATTGGCATTTTTTTAGCGATCAATGCTATAAAAATGCATTGGATTACTATAAAAATGCCATTGGCAGTGAAGGGGTTAACACTAGGGGGCGGGAAGGGGTTCAGTGTGCTCCTATTTGTGTTCTAACTGGAGGGGGGGGGGGACTTACTAGGGGGAATCACTGATCTTCTGTTCATACATTGTATGAACAGAAAATCAGCGTTTCCCCCGCTGACAGGAACGAGCGCTGTGTGTTTTCACACACAGCTCCCGTTCCCCGCTCTGTAACGAGCGATCGCGTGTGCCCGGCGGCGATCGCGCCCGCCGGGCACACCCACGGGACTCGGGGGCGAGAGGGGGGCGCGCGCGCGGGCCACCGGCGGCGCGCACGCGCCCCCTAGTGGCCAAGAAAGGCGCGACGTAGAGCTACGGGCTCTCACGCACCCGTGCCGACCTGCCGCCGTATAACTGCGGCGGCTGGTCGGCAAGTGGTTAATGTTGTTATTTATAAAATGACAAATAGTAATTGTCTAATTGAATAATGAAATTTACAATATCATATTGCTTAACCGCTTGCCGCCTAGCCCATGCAGATATATGTCTGCAGAATGGCACGGGCAGGCAGAAGGACGTATATATACGTCCACTTTAAGAAGCGGTTGTTGCGGACGTGTGCGCCGCTGGCGGCACGTGCTCGCCGTGATCTCTGTCTCACGGAGAGATAGAATGAGGAGATGTTAGTGTAAACACATAAAAACCGCAGAAGTGATCAAAAAGCACCAAAAGAAAGCTCTATTTGTGGGGAAGAAAAGTACGGCAATTTTGTTTGGGAGCCACGTCGCACAACCGCGCAATTGTCAGTTAAAGCGACGCAATGCCGGGGCTTAAGTGGTTAAAGTGGTTCTAATAGCAATGTTTTTTTTTTTACCTTAATGCATTAAGATAAAAAAACTTTCAATAGCAGCCCCCCTTAAACACTTACCCGAGTCTTCTCTCAATCTAACATTGTCCATCAGCTCTTCTCCCCTCTTCCTGGTCTCATGCTTCGCTGATAGCAGTGGGAACCACTGGCTCCTGCTGTTGTCAATCAAATCCTCTGAATATGGAGTGGGTGGGGGTCTGGGCAGGGCCGAGCCACACTGTGTGTGTCTATGGAAGTACACAGCCTGGCTTGGGAGAATACCCACACAAATGCGTTTTTTTTATGGGGACACTCACAGAAGAGGAGGAGCAGAGATCACTGGTGGGGGACCCCAGGTAAATATAAAATATTTTTTATTTTAGGAAGAAAAAATGTGATGGTTGTTTGGTTGGGATCAGCTTTATGCCACAGCTCAACGTCTTTCCAATCACATATGAGGCACCTGTCCTATTTAATTCCGTAGGTATCTAACCCATCTATTGTTGCTGAGGGGAGGTGGAGGTCTTATGTTGCTGGAGGGGGCAATTGTTGCTAGGAGGGATCTACTGTTAAGGGAGCGGTCTATTGCTGCTGGAAAATCTTTTGTTGCTGGAAGGGGTCTATTGTTGCTGGCTGCAGGGGATCTGTTTAACTGCTTTTATTGTTATCATTAACAAAATCCATACAAATTACCACAAAATGATGAATGGTTCTGTATTCTTTAAAAGAGGCAATACTGGGAGTTAGGGAAGGAGTTGGACCAAGGAATGATGCTTGGAGGTGGGTAGGGGGCGGAGACAATCAGTGAAGAGGGGAGTACCAGCATCTATTCTGGGAGAAATATTGTCTTGTAAAGGGCTATGGGAATTATTGGAAAATATAAATGTTTTCAAATATGCATGCACGCTATGCATTGACATACCTCCTAATACCCAGTTTGTCTGGACAATATGGTCCCCTGCTGACTTGGCACCATCCGCAGGCAACCTACTATTCAATAAGAAACAGAAGTTGAATCCAATGTAATTTTACTTAAACTAATTGCAGTATAGAAGATGTTTTTGCCAGTATTTTGAAGTGCAAATGTGCCCCGTTGTATACTTGCGCCGATTCACAAAGCGAGTTACGTCGAAAAACATGGCTTCAGCCGTCCGACATAACTTGCCTACGCACAGTGGACGCATAGTTACGCTGGACGCATTCGGCGTTCCCATTTTAAATATGCAAATGAGTAAGATACACCGATTCACGAACGTAGATGCGCCTGGCCGCTTCATATCTGCGATTTGCGTAAGGCTTACATCCGGTGTAAAGTTACCCCTCATATAGCAGGCGCAGGTAATGTAAAGGTATGGGCCAGGGAACGACGCCGTCAAATTTTACGTCGCGTACACCGTTTACATAGTACTACGTGAATAGGGCTGTGCGTAGGCTACGTTCACATCGTAGGCATTGAGCCGTCGTATCTTCTGAGCATGCGCGCGCATGCGCCGTTTGATCGGCCATTCATTTGCATGGGGTCACGCTTAATTTAAATAGATCACTCCCCCTCCTTCCTACTTTGAATTAGGCGGGCTTATGCCGGCAAATTTATACTGTAGGGTGGGCGTTCATTTAGGCTGGGGGCATGGTGCCGCTCCCATTGATTAGCTATTCAAACATGAAAATTAGGTAAATACGGCGATTCACGAATGTACTTGCGCCCGATGCAGGCTACACGTGGTGCCCATAAGTGTTACTTCCGGCGTAAAGTTATTCCCCATAAAGGAGGTGTAACTCAGCAACAGACATGCTCGGGTCTGCACCAGGGAACACAAAACGGCGTATTTTACGTTGGACGTGTGTCTGGCTGGGCGTAGGTTACGTTAACGGCGTACACAGTGATCCGGCGTATCTTAGGCAGTTGTTCCGACGTGGTTTTGAGCATGCGCGGCGCATGTGCAGTTCGTTATACGTACTTGTCTGGCGATCGGCCCACCATTTGCATGGGGTCATGCCCAGTTCCACTTACGCTGGCGTGCACCTTCGAAAATACACTACACTGGCGCATCTTGGTGAGCAATGGCTTGCTGAATGCAGTGCTTGCCTCTCCCCGCTGTGCCGGCGTAGCATACTGTGTGTGTGCAACGCCGGTATAAATGTGCGCCCACTCTCTGTGAATCTGGGCCATTATCTTTAAAGGGTAACTCCAATTTTTGTGGGGGGAATAAAAATTAGCAAATAAATAATATAGCATATACAGTATAATTGCGACACTAATCATACTCTGATTGAATGTTGTTAAAAATGACCTTTCCTTTTCAATTTGCAGCCACTGTAATTTTCTGAGAATGCATTGCAATATGGCTACATGGAGTTGTTCTGTACACAGATTGTGCACTGACCACTCCCTAGAAATATAATTTCCTGCTTGTGTGATTGGCTCACCAAGTTTTCCCAAAAGTCTACCTAAGATACAAGTCAGATTTCAGGCACCCCCTGCAACAAAAATTTCATTTTTGGAGAAATACTGTCAATAGGAGCACGTCTAAAGGGATGCAGGCTCAGCATATTTCTTCATTAGTGCCCTGCAGCAGCACACCTGACAGTTAATTATGAAACTACTCCCATTAGACCCACTCACAAAGGCACAGACAAACACACATGGATTACTTCAGAATAACAAAAGGTAGGAATTTTCAACAAAGGTTGTTATAATCCTTGCAAAGTACATAGATCACCCAGAGGGGAATGTATTTTTCTCAACAAAAGTGGAGTTACGCTTTAAAGAGGATGTAAACCCCATTAAAAAAAACAAAAACAAAAAAACCCTGCAAGACAAAGGCATAATGAACTAGTATGCATATTTGAAGCCCCCTCAGCGGCCCATGTCTCCCTCTCCGGCCGACGACATGTTGTTCCAGAGTTGCTTCCGGGTATTGTGGCTCCAAAGCTGTGATTGGCCGGAGCCGCGATGATCTTTCTGGATACAGGAGTACAGATGACGCTCTACATAGACTATTATAACAAACACCTCAAACATCAATCCCTACAGAAGATGGAAGCTAGATTTTTGGGGTCTTGGAACTCAGAATTTCCCCAATGATGGGTGCCTGCAAATCAAGTTGACCTTTCACCCCTCCATGGCTGGACAATCCGATTTTATACAGTAGCCATTGTGTGCCCTGGCTCACCTGGAGTCAACAAGAGTTCCATAATAGTAGGAACAATCACTGACCTCATCAGGAAACTACTCACTCCCCTTACCTTAAAGCATGACACACACCCTGAGAGTGTACACCCCATGCTACGTCAAGTGTATGAGCGCTTGGTTCAAGAACAGAAAGCCCCAGTTGAAGGAGTGAGAAAGTTATGGAGATTAGACAGAGATGAGAAGATACTGCAACCAGGACAAGTAACATGTCTTCAAGATTCAGTCAAGCTCAACTGGGATCAACCAGGGCCCTTTGTTGTCCTTGAAGCCGATTCTTGGGTAATCCCTGAAGTAGAGTCGGCTAGGGCTCTACAACAACGTGCAGGGAAGTTTGGAAAAAGAAAAGTCCTGGTGATGATGAATCACTTCATCAGGTATGCCCAGGTGTTCCCAAGACCAGCAAGCATTTTTTTGGCTAAAGTTCTGGTAGAGAGGTTCTTCTTTAACATATTCACTCTGACAAAGACATAATCTTTGAGAGTAGGCTCAATACGAGACTATTAGATCTATTAGGCATTCAGAAGTCCAGAACAACTCCCTACCACCAGAAATGAGACCCACAGCCAGAGCAATTCAATCACACTCTGTTAGATACGCTCAGGACACTCCCAGAAGAAAAGCATAGTAGCATTGGAGCTGGCATATTTCAGCAGTTGTACATGCATATGACAGTGCAGAGAACAACGCCACAGGCTATTTCCTTTATATGATAAAATTATGCCAAACTGCCAGTCAACCTAGCATTCAGCACATCCTCAGACCAAATTTTAATGACCTCCCATAGAGGATATGTGGCCAGCTTAAGGAAGAATCTGAAAATGGCATACGAGAAAGCCCAGGCTACAACCTGGTGATAGGGTGCTGCTGAGGAATCTCGGTGTCCCCAGGAAGCAAAATTTGGCTGACTGGTGGAAGTCTCAGCCTTATGTCATCTGCAAGCAGTTGCCTGGATTGCCAGTATACCAGATTCCCCCATGAGGGAGAACAGGCCCATTAAAGGCTTCAGCACCGTTATCACCTCTTGCCAATAGCAGAAGCAGTCAATTTACCTCAAAAACTAGATTCATGGCCTACCCAAACTGCCACTCAAAGGTCACGCCCAGTGACCAGTAGGGATGAGCCTTCGATTCGCACCAGAACCGTCGAACAGACCAAACGTTCGTGCGAACATTTAGAACCCCATTGAAGTCTATGGGACTCGAACGTTCAAATTCAATAATGCTCATTTTAAAGACCAATATTCAAGTTATTGTTGGAAAACGTCTTTGAGAACCCGGGTCTTGCCCCAGGGAACATGTATCAATGGAACATTTAAAAAAAAACGGTCGTTTTTTCAGGAGCAGGACTTTTTCCATTGATACATGTTCCCTCGGGCAAGACCCGGGTTCTCAAAGACGTTTTCACAGGCAAACTATAGACACACAGCAGGTACAATATTTAAAGGAATTTTTCTTTTTTTTTTTAAGTTAAGCATCATTAAAATCACTGCTCCAGGAGCAGTGATTTTATTAATGCTTAAATAAAATAAAAAAATAAAAATTCCTTTAAATATTGTACCTGCTGGGTGTCTATACCTGTGATAACGTATTTAAATAGCACAATCACCTGCCTGCCAGTAAATTAGGAAGAACTGATCTATCTAAGCTATACAGTGTATAAAAATATGTACAACTCCTAGGGATGTATATATATTCTCTACACACTGTAAACTAAGCTAAACTGACTAGCCTGCCTGCCTGCTCTATCTAGCTATCTAAAAACACAATCTCTCTGCCTCTCTGACTGCTTTCATTAACAAGCCGGAACACACTACACAAGGCCGCCCAGCAGGCAGCCTTATATAGTGTGGGGCGTGTGCTAAAGCCCTGAGCCATAATTGGCCAAAGCCACCCAGGCGTTGGCCAATTATGGCTCTTTATTTTTTGCACGCTGTGATTGGCCAAGCATGCGGGACATACAGCATGCTTGGCCAATCATCAGCGCGCAATGCCGCAGTGAATTATGGGCCATTTTGCGTCACTCAAATTTGGCGCGAACGACCGCTTTTGTTCGAATTTTGTCGGACGTACGAACAGACAATGTTCGAGTCGAACATACGTTCATATTGAACGCGAAGCTCATCCCTAGTGACCAGGTCTCAGCCTTTGCCACCAGATGAAGTAGAAAGCAATGTTGTGGAAGGTGCTTGGCTAAGAATGGAGAGTTGGAGAAACACTGGCTTCAGGTGCTCTCTGTAGATGCTGCGCTTTAGTGCTGAACTGGTTAGGAGCTATATCAGCACAAGGAGGGAGCTGTTGTAGGGAGAGAGTCAGGCAGGACTCCACTGTGGGAACTGTTCAAAGGAGAGAGACTTTACTGTAATTAGGAGCTTTCAAACTACATATCCCAGAAGGACATTGCCAGGAGGAAAGGGAAGCTGCATTTTTCTTAGGCTGTATAGGACACAGCTTCCTCTTGCCAGGAGGAAGCCCAGAGAGTTCACATTGCTGTCTTGTGTGTACCACCATTGCTGCATAACAGTGGCCTGAGCAGGATCTAGAGTGCTGAGTCCAGATGTGCTGATAGACAGAATCACCTGGATGCAGAGCAAAGAGTGGACTAATTGCTGTTTGTGACTGGTTGGTGCATAACTGCTGCTCCAGGGGATTTACTATCTGCTGCTATGGAGACTGAGCCCTTTAGGAAATGACCATACAGCCATCTAGTGAAGGTGTATACATGCTGTGACCATGGCAGAAATTAATACACTGTCAAGCACGGTGGACAGCACCACTCGCTCATCAAGTTAAGGGACTAAAACATGCAGCAAAGAGGTGATACAACGCTCTCTGCCCCCTGTCTATTTCTCTCTGAAGAGCAAACTGAATGCGTATTCCTCTTCAAACAACAAAGGTGTAAATGAGACCTTAGGGTGGTATAGCTCTTCTTAGTTCAGATTGTCCAGTATAGGGTTTAGGAGGTGTTGGTTTCTACAGCAATTGATTGTTTGTTTTTTATAGAATATTCCATCCTACTGCTCACTCATTTGCAATATACACTCATAGGCCACTTTATTAGGGGCATCTTGCTGGCCCCCTTTTGCCTTCAGAACTACTGCTTTAAAGTGATACTAAAGTCTTGTTTTTGTTTTGTTTTGTTTTTTCTTTTAAAAATAACAAACATGACCTGCTCTGTTGCAGTGGTTTTGCACTGACCAGCCCAGATCCTCCTCTTCTCAGGTCCCTCGCCGGTGCTCCTGGCCCCTCCCTCCTGCTGAGTGACCCCAGAGAAAGCAGCTTGCTATGGGGGCATCTGAGCCGAGCTGCTGCTCTGTGTGTTCATTTAGATAAAAAAAATATTCTGCCTCTAGAACCACTTTAATTCTTAAAGAGGAGTTCCACCCAAATTTGGAACTTCCTCTTGTTCCACTCCTCACCCCCTTACATGCCACATTTTTTCGGGGGGGGGGGGAGTGGGGGCTTCAGTAGGAGTGGGACTTCCTGTCCCACTTCCTGCTTCCGCCGAGGGGCTGGTTAGGCGATTAAGCCTTATTCGCCTACACCAGCCCCTCCCTGTAGGCGATCACATGGGACACTGACAGGTCCCATGCGATCGCCTCTCCAATCAGCGGCGAGCAATTTAGCTCTGCTGGCTTCACTGGGCAAGTCGATAAAACTCCCAACCCTTCCAGAATGAAATAGCAAATTATGGATTAAAGACAGTTGCACAGAAAGGTGAACATGTCCTATAGGTGACCAAGCTCAGATTGTTGTCACCAGTGGCGTCTCTAAGGTATGGTAGATATGGCAAGTGCCATTGGCGCCATGGCGGGGGGTGCCCCCGCACAAAAAAAAAAAAAACACACCTGTCCTCCCGGTGCCACCTCCCACACTAGTATAGCCCCCGATGGCTGGCCTGCTGGAACGCGGCGCTGACACGGCACTTGCCAATATAATAAACTGCCTGTCTTTTACGTACTTGGCCTAGGGAGGGGAGCACCCCCATGACGGCCGATGACTGGCCAGACCGGGTCTACGTAGGTAACTGGCGGAGGCAAAGCCTAATTCTCTGCCTACCCTCCTCTGCGTGGCATCACCTGCTCCCCGAATAAGATGAGAAAGAGAGTTTAACCGCTCAGAGATCCCAGAGAACTGCAAGGTGGAATCCAAACGCCTGGGTGCCGGAACTGCAATAGTATGCAAAATGTGTAGAGAAAAACCAGGACGGACACACTCCAAAAAAATGTTCCTTTTTAATAAAATTGATCACAGCATGAACATATCACAGCAAAAAATCAGAAAAAGAGCTGACGCATTTCACACTATCATACAGTGCTTATTCGTAGCTGAGCTATGAATAAGCACTGTATGATAGTGTGAAACGCGTCAGCTCTTTTTCTGATTTTGTGCTGTGATATGTTCATGTTGTGATCAATTTTATTAGAATGGAACATTTTTTTGGAGTGCGGCCCTCCCGGTTTTTTCTCTACACATTTTACCTGCTCCCCGGAGTGGGGTCTGTGACGTCTGTGACGTTAAGAGGAGAAGAGAGAGAAGGAAATTTAGATGACCGGAACCCCCAGGCAGCGGCAAAGATAGCAGGCCAGGTACTACTCTTAAGTCATCTGCATATGATGGCATAAGTGGCGGCATATGATGGGGTACAAGAGGCGACATATGATGGGCACAAGTTCGCATTTGATTGCACAAGTGGCTACATTTGATGGGGCACAAGTGTTCTGTTCTGAAACTACTAAATTTCTCACTCATTGATAGGGGTAAAGGTAAGGGGCGGCTTTACAATCTACACACTACACTGTGTACATTTATGATTGCTGTAATTGGTTACCACAATGACCACATAATACAGAGTCACTCAGATTGGCTCTGTGCACTGTTTGAGATGACAGCTCGGTTCACAGCCATTATTGGCAGGGCCATCTTTAATATTGATTGGACTCTAGGCAAACATTTTTCTTGCCCCCCCCCCCCCCATGCAATTTCGCTCTACACCTGCTCTGAGACATACAATAAATGGCAGCTAGACTCAAAACAAAATCAGTGTACTGAATCAGATCAAGCAGCGATTTTGATTGTGTACCATTACCTCTTACTGACTGGTTGCTAGAGGTTACCCCCCCCCCCAAATCAATTTGCTTACCTTTGCAGAACAGCCTGATGTTAGGCTTAATGACCACAGTTGCAGGCAGGACTTTTACCCTTGTCCCTTACCTCCCCACACTTGACAGCATTCATATGATATACATATGAATGCCGCCTTTATTTATATAACAATGCAGCCAGTCCACGGCTAATTACATATGAATGCCACTGATATTTACATATAAACGCAGGTTATTTCCATGTAAACACAGGGTCTGCAGGTGAGTATGCAACAATAGGGCAGAGCTGGGCAGCATTAGTAGCAGCACTTCACACTGAGATATCGGGACACAGCACAGGACTAAAAGTTTGAGGAAATTTAAACTGGGATAGTTGGCAAGCATGAGGCAGGTTCTTTGGGCTCCACAACAATGATGGGGCCCAGTGCTCCGGCCCTAATTATTGGGCACACTGAGTGTCTACTAGACACGTGCACACTGAAATATTTTGTTTCAGATTTTCGTTTTCGTATGAAAAATACATTTATTTAGTTACTCCCGAAATTCGTTTTTATTTACTTTGTTTTTTGTTGGAAATTGCATTCATCCGAAAATCCGAATGAATTAAGGTTGAATTTGTCATTGAAGGCTTATGGTGTCTTACTGTCTGTTGAATGTTCAAAGAAGATTTGATGGAGCAGCGAAACTGTACGCCCCTTCAATCATACTTTTCCAGTCGAATGTTCCGCCTACAAGCTATAGAAGAATTCTAATGTTGTATGACACTAGTAATAATTATATTTATAAATTATTATTACTAGTCAACCAACAATAGCATTTTTCTATAGCCTATGGGCCGAGCATTTGACTGGAAATGTATGATTGCAGCGTCGTAAAGTTTAGCTGCTCCGTCAAATCTTCCTAGAACTATCAACAGACACCATAAGCCTTCAATGACAGATTCAACGTTTTTTGATGCTTCCTCGTTCATGTTGAATTGTCAAGTTAGTTCTAGCTATTTTACTGCTCCTCCTCAGCCAATAACATTCATCATCATTATTTTTATTTTACTTCCCCCACCCTATTCCAGAAGCGATTTTTCCTCTCTATAATGTCGAATCTTTCCTCTCTATAATGTTGAATCTTTTCTCTCTATAATGTCGAGTCTTTCCTCTCTATAATGTTGAATCTTTTCTCTCTATAATGTCGAGTTTTTCCTCCCTATAATGTTGAATCTTTTCTCTCTATAATGTCGAGTTTTTCCTCTCTATAATGTTGAATCTTTTCTCTCTATAATGTTGAGTTTTTCCTCCCTATAATGTTGAATCTTTTCTCTCTATAATGCCGAGTTTTTCCTCTCTATAATGTTGAATCTTTTCTCTCTATAATGTCGAGTTTTTCCTCTCTAGAATGTTGAATCATTTCTCTCTATAATGTCGAGTTTTTCCTCTCTATAATGTTGAATCTTTTCTCTCTATAATGTCGAGTTTTTCCTCTCTAGAATGTTGAATCATTTCTCTCTATAATGTCAAGTTTTTCCTCCCTATAATGTTGAATCTTTTCTCTCTATAATGTTGAATCTTTTCTCTCTATAATGTCGAGTTTTTCCTCTCTATAATGTTGAATCTTTTCTCTCTATAATGTTGAATCTTTTCTCTCTATAATGTCGAGTCTTTCCTCTCTATAATGTTGAATCTTTTCTCTCTATAATGTCGAGTTTTTCCTCCCTATAATGTTGAATCTTTTCTCTCTATAATGCCGAGTTTTTCCTCTCTATAATGTTGAATCTTTTCTCTCTATAATGTCGAGTTTTTCCTCTCTAGAATGTTGAATCATTTCTCTCTATAATGTCGAGTTTTTCCTCTCTATAATGTTGAATCTTTTCTCTCTATAATGTCGAGTTTTTCCTCTCTAGAATGTTGAATCATTTCTCTCTATAATGTCGAGTTTTTCCTCCCTATAATGTTGAATCTTTTCTCTCTATAACGTTGAATCTTTTCTCTCTATAATGTCGAGTTTTTCCTCTCTATAATGTTGAATCTTTTCTCTCTATAATGTTGAGTCTTTCCTCTCTATAATGTTGAATCTTTTCTCTCTATAATGTCGAGTCTTTCCTCTCTACAATGTCGAATCTTTCCTCTCTATAATGTTGAATCTTTTCTCTCTATAATGTCGAATCTTTCCTCTCTATAATGTTGAGTCTTTCCTCTCTATAATGTCGAGTCTTTCCTCTCTATAATGTCGAATCTTTCCTCTCTATAATGTTGAATCTTTTCTCTCTATAATGTCGAGTCTTTTCTCTCTACAATGCCGAATCTTTCCTCTCTATAATGTTGAATCTTTTCTCTCCATGTAGAATAATCTTGGACTAATAGAGTTAAAGGTTTGCAAAATAAAGCATTTATTTATGTCGTATCTTTCGGTTTTCGTATTCTGTGCGTTCGTTTTCGTTTGTTAAAATGATAACGAAAATACCTGAAATTCGGACAAAAATGCGTTCGGACGAAAACGAATGCATATGTCTAGTGTCTACTACTTTGACATTTTCAGATGGGTGATAGTACATAAGTAGCTAAATATGGAAGCTATCATTGCTGGCTTCTTCTTCTGCCTGGATGTCATTCTGATTCTCTTGCTTGAAAAATGTAATCAGTGACCCAAAACAAGTACAGTATACAGATAAGAAATTCTGACTTAACGCTTTCTTGACCATACGTTTCCAGGTCAGTGACTCCAAGTAATGACCCCAAGAGGTCCAGGATAACACCCAAGCAACTAGCATTTTTTGAATGAGGTCAGCAATGGCAGCCTTTGCATTTCTTTCAAAACAGGTCTCCTTTAAGTAAATTCAGTAAGCTGCTATGCAGATTGGTCGGAGGTTCTTAAGCTATCCCCAGAGATACCATAACCATGAATTCTGCTGACCCCTCTTCTCTACTGTTTTAACATCTGCACATGTGGGTGGAGACACAACCCATTCTGGAAGGTTAAGATTGTGGTTTTAGCATCCTTCCTGATATTCTGTTAATTGGATATCCTGTGTGGTCCTGTGCCTGCTATGAATAGAGAGTTGCTTGTGAGGGATGGTTTATGTTCTCAAAATGAATTCAAACATTCTGTGTAAATCTTCTCTTGCAATTGTAAATTGTTAAGACTCTTTGAATTGTTTGCAAAGAAATGCTCCAGAGAGGGCAAGGCGTAACATTTTAAAGGGATTCTGTCAAAACACCTGTGTGAGAAGGCATTCTCCAGCCCACAGGCTGCATACTAGTCCCTGGGGTGTTGTATGATAGTATCTACTTTAAAGTGGAAGTAAAGTCTTCCTCTTTAATTGTACCTACAGCTAAGCCTATAATAAGGCTTCAGGTACACTAACAATCACTGCTCCAATCCGATAGATGAAAACCTTGGAGGCTGTAGGCCATGGAAAACATATATAGGACCGCAATAGTGTAAATCATAGATACATTTATTTAAAAACAAAGACAAAAACACACTTACATGGTAACAGTGCTAGATGGCATAGTAATCTGAAGCTCCGGCCGGAAGCCAAACAGATACCCGTCCATTTGGTGTTGAAGATGTAGTTCAGCAGGGGGTGATTCTGGTGCAGTACACGTTCCGCCCGACCGGTTTCGCGAAATATCGCCTTCTCATGAGGAAGCGATATTTCGCAAAACCGGTCGGGCGGAACGTGTACTGCACTAGAATCACCCCCTGCTGAACTACATCTTCCACACCAATTGGACGGGTATCTGTTTGGCTTCCGGCCGGAGCTTCAGATTACTATGCCATCTAGCACTGTTACCATGTAAGTGCGTTTTTGTCTTTGTTTTTAAATAAATTTATCTACGATTTACACTATTGCGGTCATGTATATGTTTTCCATGGCCTACGGCCTCCAAGGTTTTCATCTATCGGATTGGAGCAGTGATCGTTAGTGTACCTGGCACATTATGTTTCCAAACCCTGCTGTGATAATCTACACGCTGTTTAAGGCCTCATTCACACATAGCCGACTCCGTCGCAGTCCGTTCCGACGGAGTCCGCCAGCTCAGCGGGAGATCAGTCCGCAGATCTCCGTTGAGCCGACGGATGACAAGCTCCGCTCTGCTCACTGAGCGGGGAGGAGCTTGTTGAGCCCCGCTGTCCTCTATGGAGCGATCTGATGAAAACAGACAGCATGTCCGTTTTCATCAGATCTTACCCGATCCGATCCGCATGGACGGATGGGGACGTGAGACCCATACATTTGTTTTTAGCGGATCGGATGAGGTCGGATGTCAGCGGACATGTCTCCGCTGACATCCGACGCTCCATAGACATGCATGGAGCACCCGTTCAGGTCCGCCTGAAAAACTGACAGACGGACCTGAACGGATCCATGTGTGAATGAGGCCTAAGGTCCTCTTTTGATTAAGAGACCGCAGTTAATCTGGTAAGCAGATATTTATTACACTATCGGTGGAGGATTTCTTCAGTTTGCCATCACAGTTTATGGTCTTCTATGGACTGCTTTTTCTATTCACTGGTGGAAGGAACCATTGTGTGTTTAAGAAATTTGAAGTTTTATCAATTTTAAAGTATTGCCTGTCTTATGGTGATTAATCAACACTATGAGCCTTGACTTTGTTAATTTTTTGATTATATGTTAGCGCACCTTTTTCCTTTTTCTATATGCCAAATACTGTTTCATGTTCCACAGTAAGGTGCAGCTTGTTCTGTGTGTTTGAGCAATTTGGTTTATTGCTTTTGTAGTATTAGCGCAGTTGTCTTCCCATTTTTTTTCTATAATAAGGCTTACCTGTAGGTACCGTAAATATCTCCCAAACTTGCACCGTTTAGGAGATATTTACTAAGTACGCTGCCGACATCATCGGTGCATGTGCACTGAAGAAACGGCCCATTTGTGCCATTTATTTAGGGCCCGTGCCATGACCCGCGGCTCCCACGCGCATGCGCTGGAGTGACGTCACTGCGGCTCCAGCCAATCACAGCGCCATAGACCGCGAACCCGGAAGTAACTTGTCAGTGGTGTGCGGCGCAGATTTAGGATATTGTTTTAATTTTTTTTGTGGGGGGGGGGGGGATTTACAACCTCTTTAACCTCCCTGGCGGTATGATTCTAGGTGCTGAAAGCGGTACCATTATTTTGCATGGAAATTTTACGTTTTACATTGTAGTCCTGTAATTCCTAGGAATAACTCACCTAAATCTGTCCAAACCAGAGTCTAGTAGACATCTCAGGTATGATAAAGTTTGAAACCCAAAATCATAACTTATAATATAATAAATAATAACAAATAATAATTTAATAATAACAATACTTTTTATTCAATACATTTTAGTATTAGGCTTTTTTGCCACCCCCCATGGTGCCAATGGCACTTGCCATATCTACCATACCTTAGAGATGCCACTGGTGACAACAATCTGAGCTTGGTCACCTATAGCACATATTCCCCTTTGTGTGCAACTGTCTTTAATCCATAATTTGCCATTTCATTCTGGAAGGGTTGGGAGTTTTATCGACTTGCCCGTCTAAAAGAGTAGAAAGAAGCCAGCAGAGCTAAATTGCAGACTCTGTTGACAAAACAGTAGGGGCAATGTGCTTATTGCATTTCGTATATGACGTGTAGTCATTATGAAAGTTATATAGACACCGGGGGGAGGCTAAGCATCAGTTTATGCCCAATTCACAATAAACTATAACCTGCCAAATAGCTACAGCACTCAGTTTCTGCTAATATCAATTTTTCTGCAGGTTTTGTTCTTATTGAGTCATGCTGAGTTTTATGTATTTATTTTCTGACATTTTTTTTTTTTTTTTGCAATATTCATCGGGTTTTCTAAAGTGACACATTTTTTCTTTATACTATGCTAGTAAATAAATGAAGCCACTCAACCAAACTTTACCTTACTACAGTCAAGCCTGGTGCTTAGAGAATGAAATGGAGGTGATTTACTAAAGGAGTAGAGACTGTTGACTTTCCAACACAAATGTTTTTCTAGATAAGATAAACCTGCGATTGCTGTGAATACCCACTTATGTGTTGGATGTATCGGTTCTCCTGTTTCAGTGCCCATGACTCTACAAACAGCCCCACACACTCTGACACAATCAATGTATCTGTTTGCCAACAGTGCCATTCTTACTGAATATCATCCCAATGCACTGTACAGTAGTGGCCAACACACAACGCACCCCAGCGCACCATGCACTGTGGTGTACTGCATTGTAACTTTTTTTGTCAGTTGCTGTGCATTGACAGCGCATCATAATAAATCTCATAATAAAACTCATGCTAACGCCCCAAAACTCATTGAAATGTAAATCTGTCCTAAGGACACCCACATGACCCATACACATGATCGGAAAGCGGTACGAAAAATATCGGTTTTGAATCGATCGTACGATAATCTCGTTAGTACACAGCCTTTAAGAGCCAATCACAACAATTCATGCTAAATTATCCAATAGTATGATTTTCACTTAATCAGTACAGTTGTCATCTTAAAATACAATGCAAATAAAATACAATACATGACATCACTTCCGAATTTGTATTCTGTTGTGTAAGAATTTTTGTAATTTTAGTAACCTCTTTTATTTTCGATATGAGATTAGCATGCAAAAGGACGATCATTCATCTGATAATCTTATTGTGTGTACCAGAGCCAAAGAAAATTGCACCACTCCAGCCCTCCAAGCGCTCCCCCTATATGAGGAGCTGGCTTGGAGCTCATCACTCCTCTGCACATAACTCAATATTATCCAAAGGAAAAGCAGAACACAGATGATGTCTTCACATGGAAACTTAGGTACATGGTCCTGCCTTAGAATCACACCCTGCACCCCATGAATGAGTGGTCTTGGAGGCAAGACCATGTGTTTTGTGCAGTGGCGCCTCATCGCTCGCTCACCTGTCCGTTCACCAGTTCCCGTCTTTGGTGGCTTACCCCCTGCATCTCCTCCGGAGTCCTGCCGGCCGCTTCTCCTCCCAGCCAATCGGGTCTTAGGACTCCCAGCCATGCGGTGTGACTGTGACAGTGCCCCCTGAGTCCACTCTTTTTGAAGCCAATTAGAGCCTCAGGCTCTAATCATGCTTAAAAAGAAACTCCCATTGAAATCCAATGCGTCCTGTGCCCTGCATTTAGATAAGGGTCTGGGCGTATGGGTTGTACCCTTTATGAGCGGTCACCACTAGACATATTGAAAAATTATTTTTTGGGGGAATTCAGATTTATTCGAATTTCCGAATTACAATAGTACCAAATTTACACAAATCCGAAATAACAAAAAAACAAACAAAAAAAACGAAATTTAAATAGAATCGATTTGAATCATTTTTGAAAAAAAAATTCTCTTCTATTCTATTCATTTCTATTCAAATTTCAGAAGATACACAATATAGAAAACAAAAAGGGAGGGGGCGTGGCCTGGCGAGCGACCGAGATGCAAGCACACTAGCGGAGCTCCGTGAAAAGACACAGCCAACAGCGTAATTTCAGCTCCTTCAGCTCGGGCAATGGGAAAGCTATCTCACCAGACACCCCACACTAGATCCCGCAGAGGTTCCACGATTCCTTCTGGCCGTAGCATCCCCGATCTGTTCGGATTCAAGACGGCGGAGCGGGACAACGTGTCCAGCCACAAAATGGCGCGCTCGCAGGCAGATGAAGACGACTTCAGCGAGGACTCCCAATCTGCTATGGAGGACTCAGGTAGGAGTCGGACACGCTCAAACAAACCCCTCACTTACGCAGACATGTCCGGGTTTGCTGCAGACATAAAGGCCACGTTTTCTGCTGCGCTCACCGACCTTAAGTCTAGTCTGCTTGTTCTCTCGGACAGGATGGAGGAGGTGGAGGTCAGGGGTGGACAGAGGGACAGAGCAGTACATAGACTGGAACAAGTGGTGGAAACGCATTCTTCCCATTTTATTGAAATGAACCGTCACTTAGAGGACCTTGATAACAGGGGAAGGAGGAGCAACATTAGGGTGAGGGGGGTCCCCGAAACTGTGGACACTGACCAGATCATCCCTGCTCTCCAGAGAGTATTCAATAGCCTTCTGGAACGACAGGAAGACTCTGCCATTGAATTTGTCAGAGATCATAGAGCCCTCAGGGCTAGGGGTCCCGATAATGCACCTCCTAGAGACATTATTTGTTGTTTGGTGAGCTACCCCCTCAAGGAAGAGATCATGAGGAAGGCGAGGCGCAATGAACATATCGTTTTTAATGGAGCGCACATTATGCTCTACCAGGACCTTTCACAAATAACGCTGAAGAATAGAAGGGCCCTCCGCCCCCTGCTGGATAAGCTCAGAGAGAGTGACATTCGATATACATGGCACTTTCCTTTTGCTCTGGTAGTTACGGCTGCTGGCAAACAACATGTGTTGCGTTTCCCCTCTGATCTCCCTGCTTTTTGTGAAGCCCTGAATATGGACCTGATCGAACTCCCCGAATGGTATCAAGAATTCACCTTACCGTCCCCGGTCCGGATCCGCAACGGGTCCCCATATTCCACCCCGGAGAAACAGGTGTCCAAGAAAATGCGCCATGGCCAGGGCAGCGGCTCGCAATCGGGGACCCCTGCAGCTGTTCGGGCTACCCCTTCCAGATCGCGCAAATCTGACTGATGCTTCCCTCCCGGTTTGAACTTTCGGTAGCTGTGAATCTGTGTCAATTCTGATCTGCCCTGTTCAGTGACTCTGGAACCCTTTCACTCCCAAGGAGGTTTGCACATCTGCATACTGGACGGTGTCATGGCCGAAGCAAGACTGTGTTACCCCCTATTATTCCTGAAGCCATGCTGGACACATACGTTTTTCTCTATGTAACTAGAGAGGAATCTTCCCCTTCCCTTCCTCCTCTTCACTCCCCCCCCTACCTCTCCCTTTCCCCCCTCCCTCTCCCTTTCCCCCCTCCCTCTCCCTTTCCCCCCCTACTCCCGGTCTCTCTTCCTTTCCCTTCCCCCTCCCCTTCACCACCCTCACTTGTTTCATGCTGGATGCTTCCGGGTTCACGGTACCATTTGTTGCAGTACCTGACCTATGATGGCCCACTGAATGATGTAGCTATCAAGAGGCTGTGTCTCACGATTTCCTTATCCGTTACTGTGTGCACTGCGATATTTTTGTAGATCTTAGTGATATACTGTTGAGTTTTCAGAGTTTTTTTTTTTTTTTGTGTTTTTTGTTTGCGTGTTTAGTCTTTCAGTTGCTGGCTTCCCACGTCACCAAATAGTCTGCCAGAGTGGGGGTTTACCTGACTCTGGCACGCTACTTATTTAGTTGGCAGGAATAGATTCTGCCACTGGTGTTCAATAATTCCTTCTCTTTGTGGTGGTCTCTACTGAATCCTCCACATTCCCACTTCCCTTCTTTTCCCCCTTTTTTTTTGTGTGTTTTCTCCTCCTCTTCTTTTTTCTTTTTTCTCTCTTCTTCCTCTGGCCCTGCTTTTCTTTCTCTCCTCTACTTCTGACCGTTCCCCGCTTCCCTGCTCGGTGCTAGATCCCCTTATTGGGGGAACCCAGACGAGACTCTCTGGATAAGGTTTGATTGTGGGCTAATCACAGGCTTATTCTTTTGTAACTTGTCCCATCAGGGCCGGTGCTAGACTATTTTGCACCCTAGGCGAGACCAGCTACTTGCGCCCCCCCAAAAAAAACATAAATAAATAAATAATTTTGGCACCAGAACTCCAGGTGGAGGGATGGAGACAGGAGGACAGGAGAGGGGATTAAACAGGTGGATGGATGAGCCAGGTGGATAGATAGGTGGGGGGGATGATGAGTCAGGTGGGGGGGTAAGTGAGACAGAGGATGAGCCATGTAGATGGATGAGTCAGGCGTGGGGATGAGCCAGGTGGACGGGATGAGTCAGATGGATGGATAAGTCAGGTGGATGGATAAGTCAGGTGGATGGATAAGTCAGGTGGATGGATAAGTCAGGTGGATGGATAAGTCAGGTGGATGGATAAGTCAGGTGGATGGATAAGTCAGATGGGAGGGTGAGTCAGGTGGGTGGAGAAGTCAGATGGATGGATAAGTCAGATGGGGGGGGGGGTGAGTCAGGTGGGGGGGGTGAGTCAAGTGGAGGGGGGGGGGAGGGCCAGGTGGATGGATGTGTCAGGTGGGGGGGATGAGCCAGGTGGATGGGATGAGTCAGGTGGATGGGATGAGTCAGGTGGATTGGATGAGTCAGGTGGATGGATAATTCAGATGGGGGGGGGGTGAGTCAGGTGGATGGATGAGCCAGGTGGGGGGGTGAGCCAGGTGGATGGGATGAGTCAGGTGGATGGGATGAGTCAGATGGATGGATGAGTCAGATGGATGGATGAGTCAGATGGATGGATGAGTCAGATGGATGGATGAGTCAGATGGGGGGGTGAGTCAGATGGGGGGGTGAGTCAGATGGGGGGGGGGGTGAGCCAGGTGGGGGGGGGTGAGCCGTGGGGGGGATGAGTCAGGTGGGGGGATGAGTCAGGTGGGGGGGGATGAGTCAGGTGGATGGATGAGTCAGGTGAGGGGGGGGTGAGTCATGTGGATGGATGGGTCAGGTAGATGGATGGGTCAGGTAGATGGATGGGTCAGGTGGATGGATGAGTCAGGTGGATGGATGAGTCAGGTGGGGAGGATGAGCCAGGTGGGGAGGATGAGCCAGGTGGGGAGGATGAGTCAGGTGGATGGATAAGTCAGATGGGGGGATGAGTCAGGTGGATGGGATGAGTCAGGTGGGGAGGATGAGTCAGGTGGATGGATAAGTCAGATGGGGGGATGAGTCAGGTGGATGGATAAGTCAGATGGATGGATGAGTCAGGTGTATGGATGAGCCAGGTGGGGAGGATGAGCCAGGTGGGGAGGATGAGCCAGGTGGGGAGGATGAGCCAGGTGGGGGGTCACACACCAGTTAAAGGGTCTGACTGGAAACCCTCATCCCCTGCGCTTCCCCCCACCACCTGACAAGTTCTTACCTTGTGGAACTTTTTTCCAGCTCCCTCCACATGTCAGGCAGTGGGCGTCAGTCGTTGTCACCAGTCCCAGGATCACGAGAGACTTCTTCCAGCTCCTCCCCTGTTCAGATCAGCTGATCATTCCGTTCCACCCCCGGGCTTCGGCTGCTGGCCGCGGAGATGCTGGATGTTTTAACGGGGGCGGGCTGCAGGAGAATCTTTACTTTGGACTACAGCTCCTGGCGGCCTCGGCCCACCGTGTTTCATATGTCCAGTATGTACCAGGCTGGGTGGATCCCTCCCGCATGTCTCTCTCGCCCGCCCGCCCTGCTCCTCCAATTGCAGCACATCACCAAGGGACTAAGGGAGGGAGGCGGGGCGGGCAGAGAGCTGACACCCACAGCTGCTGTTGGACATCAGCATGGTCACCCTGGCTCTGGGGAAGGGGGGGAGGGGGGATCTGACTGCACATTCTCCCCACCCAGCGACTCTGCACTGCAGTTAGCCATCTGGAGCTGTCTCCCGCTACACTCCGCACGCACCAGCCACCACTCTTAGGGATCCGATCCTCTGGAGGGGACCTAGCAGCTGTGGTTGCGCTCCTGGCAGGAATGCGCTCTAAGCGGCTGCCTAGTTCGCCTAGTGGGAGCGCCGGCCCTGTGTCCCATAGGTGACAGAAATGGCTTATTCCACTCTAGGTAGGTGCCCAATGGTCATCTCGCACAACGCTGGAGGTCTGAACGTTCCTGAAAAAAGATCATCCGTGCTCAGAGAGTTAAGGAAGGGTAAGCCACACTTTGTTTTCCTACAGGAGACCCACTTTAAGACAGCACAGGTACAGAAACTTACTAACCCCTTCTTTACCTCAGCATTTCACGCCACTAATAATTTGGCGAAAACAAAAGGGGTCACGACACTGGTTAGTAGGAATGCTCCCTTTACACTCTCGGAATGTTTGACGGACCCAGACGGACGTTATGTCTTTTTAAAAGGCTCATACTATGACAAGACAGTGACTCTAGCTAATGTGTACTTCCCCAACAAATCGCAGGTAACTTTTTGCCAGAGGCTGGTCAGAGAATTGAAGGGCTTTGCAACAGGTATGCTCATTTTAGGGGGAGACTTTAATCTCCCTTTGGACCCGGCAGTTGATTCCTCCTCTGGGAAATCCTGCATTACTTACCGAGCCCTCAGGAAAATTAAACTACTACTACACTCCCTTTCCCTGATAGACTCCTGGAGGCTACTACATCCTGACACTAGGGATTATACCTTCCACTCAGTCCCCCACAACCGCTACTCGCGACTAGATTACTTATTTGTTACGCAAAGAGACCTCCAGGTTGTAACAGGTGCACATATAGGTATCCAGTCACTATCTGACCACGCCCCAGTGTCCCTGATGGTTGACATGGGCATGCTACCTTCCAGACCAAACACATGGAGGCTGAACTCCTCACTACTGACAGATCCTGACTTACTTCCCCAGGTAACTGCTAAACTGGTTGATTACTTCCAACTTAACACCACACCAGGCATGGATCCCATGACGGTGTGGCAGGCCCACAAATGTCACCTTCGAGGGGAATTAATCAGGATGGGGGCGCAAAGAAAGAGAGAGCGGGACCGAATAGTTAGGAGGCTGTCGGACAAAATTCGCACTCTAGAAAGTCTTCATAAGCAATCTCTTTCTGTGCAGTCTGCTAGGGACTTACTTGAGGCGCGAAAGACGTTGAAACAAATCTTCGATGACAGGGCCAAACGGCTCCTGTTCTTTAGGAAAAAGATATATTATGAATCAGGGGACAAGACAGGTAGGTTTCTTGCTAGGGCTTTGAGAGAATCTGGTGCCACTAACCGTATAGCAGGGATTAGATCACAGAAAGGGACTCTAGATGTGAAGACGAATGACATCGCAGCCCATTTCCATCAGTTTTATACGAAATTGTATAACCTACCGAAACCACACAACCCTTATGGTACGGGCTCGGACAGGCTTCAAGTTATTCAAGACTACCTACATGACAGCGGCCTGCCACAACTGGAGAATGACATGCTGACCCCTCTTGAAGAGTCAATCTCGGAGTCTGAGATTGCTCTAGCAATCAAGGAGCTCAAGACAGGAAAGAGTCCAGGCCCTGACGGCTTTACGGCTATCTATTACAAGACGTTTTGTGAACACTTGACTGTCCCCTTAATGAAGGCATTGAACTCTTTGTCCTCCCCTAGGCCTGTTCCGTCTGAATTTCTGGCAGCGCACATCTCAGTTGTCCCGAAACCTGGGAAAGACCCGGCAATTTGCTCCAGTTACAGGCCTATCTCTTTATTAAATCTAGACCTTAAGATTCTCGCAAAAGTACTGGCTAACAGGATACGTCCTTTCCTCCCAGCTCTTATGGGACCCGAACAGGTGGGTTTTATGCCGGGTAGGGAGGCAAGGGACAATGTGATAAAGGCCCTGCTTTTAATACATGAGGCGGGGGGCCGAGGCCCAGGAGGCCTTCTTCTGTCTACCGATGCGGAGAAGGCCTTCGATAGGGTCGCCTGGGACTATTTGCTGGCCACTTGTAGACACATAGGACTTGGTACACATATGATGTCCTGGATTGCTGCCCTATACGATAACCCCACAGCCAAATTGAAGATTAACGGTACGCTGTCCGAAGAGGTTAAGATCGCAAATGGGACAAGACAGGGGTGCCCGTTATCTCCCTTACTCTTTATTTTGTCCTTAGAGCCGTTTATCAGGATGGTGAACAAAGACAGAGCAGTGACGGGATTTGAGGTAGCGGGGTCAGAGTACAAGATCGCAGCCTACGCTGACGATCTTCTTTTTTTTCTGTCCAACCCCCATACTACTGTGCCCAACTTAATGCGACACTTTACACAATTTGGCTTTATATCCAACCTTAAAATTAACTTTGATAAGTCAGAAGCTATGAACATCTCCCTTACCGGGGACACCTTGACTGAGACCAGACCTAACTGTCCTTTCCGATGGGTCACGGTGGAACTTAAATACTTAGGCACATGGCTGACTCCGAGACTGTCGTCCACCTATGAACGTAACTTCCCCAAATTATTGCTAGAAATCAAGAAAGACTTGCGGACCTGGCAGCCTAAGTATTTTTCTTGGTTTGGTAGGGCTGCTATCTTAAAGATGGTGGTGCTCCCGCGATTATTGTACCTTTTTAGGACACTCCCGATTAAGATCCCGCAGAAATTTTTTAACACTTTGCAGTCTGCTCTACTACAATTCCTATGGAAACATAAAAAACCGAGAATCAAACTCTCATTGCTTACTAGGCCAAAAGACAGAGGGGGGATGGGCCTGCCAAACTTCTACAATTATTATCTAGCGTCACACCTGACCAGAGTGATTGACTGGCACTGTCATAGCGCCTCTAAGGATTGGGTCTCAGGACTCCCTAAACCAGTCTCAGTTGAGGTTCTCCCCTTGGACGTCCTGGCAGAATCTGACAGTTAACCTGAAGAGACACCCCCTAACTGGCACCACTCTCAGTTTGTTCCATAAAATAGCTGACAAGACTGACTTGACTTCGACTTTTGGACCTTTGTCTCCCATGAAGGACAACCCTGACTTCCCCCCGGGTGTTGGGAACAGCACCCTTTCGACACCAGAGGGTAGGTGCCCGCTCGTGATGGGAGACTGCTTTAGGGGGGGACAGTTCAAAAGCTTCCTTGCTGTCAGAGACGATAATAACCTTCTGAAGCTCCGCTGGTGGACATATTTCCAGGTCCGTAGTTATGCTAACAACATGTCCAGAGCGCCTAACTTCTCTAGAACACAGACAGATTTTGAGGCCGTGTGTGCTGAGGGCTCCCAATGTAACAAGGCAACGTCACTTGCTTATGCTTGGTTACAAAATTCCTGTATTGAGAACGTCGACAGATTTCGCCAGGCCTGGTCACGTGCACTGCGTATAGATATTACCGACGATCAGTGGGCCACAGCTTGCAAACTAGCACACAAGTGCTCAATTAGCACCAAAACACAGGAAACCTCGTACAAGCTTTTGACGCATTGGTACGCCACTCCAGATAAGCTAAAACGATGGTACCCCGACTCTTCTGATCTTTGTTGGAGGTGTGGTGAGGAAACAGGAACCCTTATACATATATGGTGGGAGTGTAGGATTCTAGGTCCCTTCTGGAACAAGGTTAGGGAGATGGTGGGACAGATCACGGAGACCAAACTTGACCTCTCTGCAGCGTGTTGTCTGCTCCATATCACTAACTTCTCATTTAAACCTTACAAGCAATCTTTGACAAAGCATTTATTGAATGCGGCCAAATCCCTGATACCTCTCATTTGGAAGAGTGCTACTCCCCCATCCATACAGGACTGGCTGAGGAAGGTATCGGAGATCTGCTACATGGAAGATACTCTTGCTCAGACTACTGAGGATACTGAGAGATATCTTGACACGTGGTCTCCGTGGTTTGTTTTCAAAGTCTCAAGTGTGTATGAATCACTGATGCGTTAGAAATGGAGTTGATGAACTGTGATACCTGTACCTGTCCGTCCACCGTGCATGGTCATGGTTGAGAACCGATGGGATCCACCTGATGATAAAATAGCCCAGGGCCCTGATTTGCTGAGAGTCACCTAATGAGTCTCATTCCCCCATCTTCTCCCTCTGTCTTTTCCCCCTTCCTTTTCTTTTCTGTTTCTTTTAAGTTTTCTGCTTCTCTTAATTCGTACAGTTTGCAGTCAAGGCGGCTGTATAATAGTTTACTACTTTGCAGATGGACAGGTTGAATGTTCTGTATTATTATACTGATTTATTGTGAATAATCTGCTGCTTGCCATAGGTCTCTTAAGACGCATCATTTTCAGATAGAGGTGCCTACGGTGTAAACTAGGGTTGTCCCGATACCGATACTAGTATCGGTATCGGGTCCGATACCGAGTATTTGCGGGAGTACTTGTACTCCCGCAAATACCCCCGATGCCTAATCCGGATACTTTTTTTTTTTTTTTTTCCGGAGTGGGGGCGGAATGGGGGCGGAGAGAGGGCAGAGAGTGGGCGGAAAGGGGGCGGGAACCGATCGCAGAGGAGACTGAGGGGGCAGCGAGGAAGGCGGACTGGAGGCGGAGAGGAGGCGGAGAGGAAGCGAAGAAGAAAGCGGAGAGCAGAGCAGTCCCCAGGTATGTATAAAATCACTGGAGAGCTGCTTCTGCTGCCGCTGCCGCCGCCGTCTAGCTGTTCGGCGCTTAAGCCAGGGAACATAACAGCTTTCATTGGAATAGCTGCTGTTCCCTGCCGCGCGTCGTCATGGCCCCTCCCCCTTGTCGGGCGCTTTTCCCAGGATTGGACAGGTGATCTGTCTATCAAAGTGCCCGGACAAGGGGGAGGGGCCATGACGACGCGCGGCAGGGAACAGCAGCTATTCAAATGAAAGCTGTTATGTTCTGCTGAGCGCCGAACAACTAGACGGCAAGGGAGACATAACTGCATATGAGGGGGGAGACATGGCTTCATATGGGGGGAGACATGGCTGCATTTGGGGGGGAGACATGGCTGCATATGGGGGGAGTCATGGCTGCATATGAGGGGGAGACATGGCTTCATATGGGGGGGAGTTATGGCTGCATATGGGGGGGAGACATGGCTGCATATGGGGGGGAGACATGGCTGCATATGGGGGGGAGACATGGCTGCATATGGGGGGGAGACATGGCTGCATATGGGGGGAGTCATGGCTGCATATGAGGGGGAGACATGGCTTCATATGGGGGGGAGTTATGGCTGCATTTGGGGGGGAGACATGGCTGCATATGGGGGGGAGACATGGCTGCATATGGGGGGGAGACATGGCTGCATATGGGGGGGAGACATGGCTGCATATGGGGGGGGAGTCATGACTGCATATGAGGGGGAGACATGGCTTCATATGGGGGGGAGACATGACTGCATATGAGGGGGGAGTTATGGCTGCATTTGGGGGGGAGACATGGCTGCATATGAGGGGGAGTCATGACTGCATATGAGGGGGAGACATGGCTTCATATGGGGGGGAGACATGACTGCATATGAGAGGGGAGTTATGGCTGCATTTGGGGGGAGACATGGCTGCATATGGGGGGGACACAAGGCTGCATTTGGGGCGCATTGCTGCATTTAAAAAAAAGTATCGGTATTCGGAATCGGCGAGTACATAAAAAAAAGTATCGGTACTTGTACTCGGTCCTAAAAAAGAGGCATCGGGACAACCCTAGTGTAAACCTCTGCTGTTGCTGAGTTCGAACCTTTTACTCTGATTGTTTTGTACGAGGCTTTTTGTAAGGTGCCTACGCTTTGATCTGTATCGCATTATTATCTTTAATAAACTTTTGATGTTAAAAAAAAGAAAACAAAAAGGGTGCAACCAGTGCAAAATTGTAATTAAATAAACCTCCCACTTTACGAATGCAAGCTGAACACTGACAGGACAATCACAAAATCCAAAAGATGCAAAAATGTATAAGAAATAGTGCAGCGCAATCAGGGCTGCTGTTAGAAATCACGGGGCCCCGTACAACCTACCTGACAGGGCCCCCCAGCCCCCCCCTCAAATATATTAAAACAACATTTTCACAAACAAATACACTGAAATCATTATTAGCGGACACAAACATAACAGAGAACCTGTGTGAATTAGCCCTTTTTAGAATAGTTTTTAAAAATCTTTAAACTTTATTTTATATAATTTTTTAAAGAATGTTAAAATGTATTTTATTTTACAATTTGTAATTTTTTAAAGTGACAGGTAAGCCAACAGTGCCGTGGGGAGCACCACAGTGACAGGGGGCACAGAGGGGGATCAGAAGCAGGCAGAACAGGAAGGTGATCGGTGCGGGGGAAGTAATTCTGTAATTGCCCCTCCTTCCGACCACAATGATTCCTTCTGCTGTCTGGGCCCCCCTGTTTGCCCGGGCCCCCTACAAGAGGGCTGGTGCCCCCCCCCCTATGAGCGGCCCTGAGCGCAATATAAATACAATTAAACTAAAGTGCAAAACACAGTTTTTATACCGATAACAAATGAATCATGAATGGTGCATAAATAATGCAAAAATCAGTCCAAAAAGTGAAAAATTCCAAAGGAATAGGGTGACAACCACTCCAAATCTTCACCAGTGACTTTAACTTTAAATAAGTGATCCCTCCACTGTTAAGAATGACTACTCTCACCTTAGGGTATGGTCCCCTGTTTTACCAGGCAGTCATACCAGCAGAAATCGATAGACAGATTGGTGTAATATGTGGATAGCAGACATCTTAGGCTCTGCAGGATTGAGATCGAGGATAAGAGAAAAAACAGATCTAAGTGCTCTCAGCTTTAAAATGGCTTAGGTTTATTAAAAAGGCATTAACAGGCTACTCACATTAGCCCGAAAAGCAAAACGGCAGAAAGGAAATACACACATGTGTCTTCTCAGAGATGGCAGCAAGCGACTTCAGGCTCCTTCACCCGTACGCGTTACGTTGTAGCAACTTCTATTTGTTTCTATTCTATTCTGTTCTTTTATTTATTATTCAATTTTTTTCTGTTTTACGTTATAGTATTTTATATTCTATTCATTTTTTTTTCAATTCCATTCCTTTATTTTCTATTCTATTTTGTTCTCTTTGGAAATTGGAAAATGATTCAAATTCGAAAACTATTCAAAAAACTATTTGAATTCAAAAACTTTTCAAATTTGAAAACTATTCGAATTTGAAAACTTTTGACACCCCAGCGCTATGTCTGCACTCTTAGCTCCCCATACTAACCTGTATACTCACAGTGGCTCAGTCCCATTACACAGGTTACAGCTCTATACTCTCCGATCCTCTGGTGTAAAAATAGCACACAGCAGCAGGTCTGCACACTCTCTCTTTTGACTAGTTTTCTTGACACTCACTGAGCACTGCGGAGTGTAACTTCAGCTCCCTGCCCTGACACTTAGGGGGTTATTTACTAAAGGCAAATCCACTTTACACTACATGGGCAAACTACAAGTGAAAAGTGCATTTGATAATTGCACTGAAAGTGCACTTGGAAGTGCAGTCACTGTAAATCTGTTGATTTTATTATCCTATCATGTGCAAGCTAAAATGCTGTTTTTTATTTTCCCTGCATGTCCCCCTCCTTACACTTCCAAGTGCACTTGTAGTGCAAAGTGGAGTTGCCTTTCGTAAATAACCCACTTAGTGCTCGGGATTGAGACAAGTACACACTATAGAGGGATATGTTTTGTTAATATTTCATGTCTGAATTGTAGTAAACCTCTGAACTGGGATTTTTAAGGCAATTTCAAGCAAAAAAATATGTATTGTATATATTTTTTTTTAAAGTATCTTTATTTAACAAAAAATGAATTGATTGTTGATAAAATACTATATTTATTTTACTTATTAATTAAAAATGAACTCATTGTTGATAATATACTATCGACATTGGAGATTGTATTTTATCAACAATAAATTAATTTTTATTAGTTATATATATATATATATATTTATATATACTGTACAATGCAAATGTCTTTGCTTGAAATGTCCTTAACCCCCCTGGCGGTATTCCCAAGTCTGACTCGGGGTTAAATTTCTGTGCTGCGATCGGTAACCCCGAGTCAGACTCGGGCTCGTCTTGCAGAATCCACAGGCTTGGTTTACTTACCTTGTTCCTGGATCCAGCGATGCATCCGCGCTGTGCGAGCGAGCGGGTGCTCGCTCGATTCACACAGTGCCTCTGTGTGCTGCCAAGCTCCGTTCCCTGCGACGTTACGACGCACGGGGGCGGAGAACAGCGCCATATTCAAAAATGTAAACAAACACATTACATACAGTATACTGTAATCTTATAGATTACAGTACAGTATGTAAAAAATACACACCCCCCTTGTCCCTAGTGGTCTGCCCAGTGTCCTACATGTACTTTTATATAATAAAAACTGTTCTTTCTCCCTGCAAACTGTAGATTGTCCATAGCAACCAAAAGTGTCCCTTTATGTCAAAAATGGTTTTAGATCAGCTAGAAAACATCGATAATAAATTTAGAATCACTTGCATAATTGAACGATAGCGATTTGTGGGGAAATTTGTCATAAAAAAATAAAATAAAAATGACAGCGACAATTCTGCAACTGAGCAAATTTCTGTGATTTTGATTTGATTACATTATTGAATAATTTTTATTATAATTATATTATTATTTGTTATAATTATTTATAATTATTTATTATATTATAATTTATAATTTTGTTTTAAAAAAAATATCATACCCGGGATGCCTATTAGGCCTTGTACACACCAGTAAATCTATCTGTTCAAATCGGTCGGACGGTCAGACGGGTTCCCAGCCGACAGATTTCAAAGCATGATTTGAAATCTGTCGGGTGGCCAAATACGTCTGTTTGCCCGTACACACGATCGAATCTGTCTGCTGAAACGGTCTAGCAGACCGTTTCCAGCAGACAGATTTGATCGTGTGTACGAGGCCTAAGACTCTTGTTTGGTCAGATTTAAATGAGTTATTCCTAAGTATTAAAGGCCTACAGTACAAAACGCCAAATTTCCTTGCAAATAATGGTACCGCTTTCAGCACCTAAAATCTGAAAGAATCATACCGCCAGGGAGGTTAAAATGACCAGTTCAGAGGTTTACCACAATTCACAGAAGAGACAGTGAGTAGATCAGCATGGTTGGGACAGACAAGGGGAGAGACTACCAACTGTAGCAGTGCTCTCTTGAAGACTGTGGTTTGCCAAGTCTTCATCTAATCTTACCCTGGGAAATCTCCATGTGTGTGTCAGTCAGGAGGACTGGGAACAGGAAAACACACAGGTGTGGCTGGTGGCAGCTAGGCAGGCTAGCATTTTTTGCAAGCAGTGGAACTGGGATCAGTGGCCACAGGGAAGGTGTTTCACTACATATGTGTTATTTTTTAAAGGGAATGAGAGTTCCTGCGTGTAATTGGCTTTTGCTGAACTGACAAGAAGCATGTGAGTTCCCTCAGGAGTGAACCAGCAGAAGCTGTGCAAAGAGGAACAAAGTTTGTGCAAGAGGAAGGTTGAAGAGGAGTCTGTAAATAGGGAGGAAGTGTCCCAGAAGTTAAACCATGGGTCTTCAAACTACGGCCCTCCAGTTGTTCAGGAACTACAATTCCCATCATGCCTAGTCATGTCTGTGAATGTCAGAGTTTTACAATGCCTCATGGGATGTGTAGTTCCGCAACAGCTGGAGGGCCATAGTTTGAGGATCCCTGAGTTAAACTGTTGTCACTCTGGGCATCCCATAATCCCTTACCCCATCCAAGTTATCATGCCCTAATAAAACAACAAAAACAAGCCAAAGACGGATTTCTATTTCCAAATGAAAGAAGGAAATACTGGCTGTGCAGCAGCGCGGAACCCTTTCACTTGCAGCCCCTGTGGAGGTAGTGCTACGCAGAGATGAAACCGATCCTTCTACATAAGTTGTACCTATTTATCTTCAGCCCTTTATTCTCTACAGCCATTCAAAGTGCAGAATGTATACAGTGTATCTGAGCTTTCAGAAAGCGGGGGGCAGGAAACTGAAGTTACACTCCGCAGAGCTCGGTGAGTGTCAGGAAAACTAGTCAAAAGCAACTCTTGCAGATTTTAGAGGAACAAGGAACACATTTTTCAAGGGATGATGGCAATTACACACATAGTTACATGAGCCTTTAATTTAACTCACTGTCTCTCCATGCTCTCTCCGCTGCCTCTCCAGCTTGAATTCCTCCAACTGCCTCCCGGGGTGGGCTCCAGGCCAGACTCTCGAGCTCCAGGCCGAGGTAAACCTCCTCAAGGGTCACCAACAGCCTCTTCTCACTGCTTTTCCATCTTCCACCCGACTCTCTGCTGGCATAGCCCATGTCTATTTATGGGTTTTACAGTCCCCTGCTAGGCCCACTCATGGGGATTGGCTGAGGGCCCATAAATATTCAAGGCAGCCCCTCCTATCCTCTCTGCCCACTTTTTTCTAGAATGTTCCCCAACAATCTAGAAACGTGGGGGGGGGACACCAGAGAGCTGCCAGGATGAGTCATTCTGCCTTGGACTCTAAAAACCCTGACCCAGATTCTGTTACTCAGGTTTATCCCAGAGCCAGAAAAATTATTTTACCTGCACTACATTTCTATTAACACACACTACAGGGTGCTACACCTGTGTATCATCTAAAGCTAGTCACTTCATTGGTTCACTGTAAGGCTTTACTTTAAGGACTATATGTCCCACGATCCTCTTTCAGGTGAATGAGCAGGGGAATGTTACCCTGCAGCTGGGGGGGGGGATTGGGGGGGGGGGCAAAGTTCACTCTTTCATTGTAAACAAAAAAAAAGAAAAAGACTTATGCATCATTAATGATGGGTACTGCTTCTTTTACAGCGCACACCAGTGGCCTTGGTATAAAGAAGCTACTGATGTGAATTTGCCCTAAAACTCATTATCAATTTTTCAGATCTGCCACATATGAGTTTTGAGTCCAAAATTAGCAAATAGTTTGCCTCTAAATATAACTTTGTTTAAAAAGCGATCCTGCCCTTTTAGCATGGAAAAGAATATGCTTATTTCAACTTCCCTTCTAAAATAAATAGTGGTGGAAGGCCACACATCTGGGATCACGTCTCTTTTTCAATGGTCAAAAAAGCATTACTTATTTGTTTTTATTTTTTTCACTTAATTTCCAGAAGCTTCTGTTACAGCTCATTTTACTGACCATAATCTTAAATTCATAATTTGCTTCTAATAGAAGCATTTGTTTGTGTTTAAAGGGATTCCCGCCCCTGGCTCTTTGCTCAGAGTGTCTGTTATAAACGTTCCATTGATTTTCTCAGTGTTTAACAAGGATCAATCAAAAGCAATCAATAGCTCTATTTGTCCAAATCATGGCCGGGTCAGAGACTACATTACGGAGGAGAAACGTGCAGGAAAAAAATTGTTGATGAGAAAAAAAAGATGACAAGAGGCAAGGATGTAATTAAACAGCATAGTGTTTATATGACAGCCGTAAGAATCACCCTTACATCCCTTAAGACCTTCTGAAGCTAAATAGTGCTCAATAACCGTCTGATGAAAGCTCATTTTATTAAGAATGTCACTGAAGTGGTATTGTTGCTTATAATGTGTTACCGACTTTGTTACTGTTATTATGCATTAATCAAATATTAATTAGAATGTTCACACTGGACAAGCTATCCCAGCAATCTGATGTTTATTAGTAATTTAAATGAATGTTCTTATAAAATTAATGCATTTTTTTCCTTCCATTTGAATTAACCTGACAAGAGGAGATAAAATCTGGTAAAGAGTACACATTGTGCTAAATTCAAAAACATTTAGAATTCAAATTCTAATAAATGGTTTGTGAGCTTGCTTTATATTTTCCTTTTTTTTTTTATTTTATATATGTAATTGTGTATGGGTCAGGAGACAGCTGTTTAAGGCTGCGATTGCTGAGGGGCAATAGATTATAAAAATTGGTTTAAAATCAGTTTTGTGAGTAGGTGAGTGTGACGGAACTGTCCCACACTCCACTTGAGTGCTTCCATCAGTATACCGCTTCCTCCAGTCTGGACATAGATACCAGATATTATAGCCACATAGTATACAAGACTAGTCGACAAATAGCTTGTATGAAACTGGAACCTTTATTTGACAATTCCACACAGAATATACATCATCTAAAGCAAAAAATACAAAGTGCATACATATATACTGTACATTATAATCCATACACAAAAAGAAAATGGGGGGGGGGGAAATATAATAAATTAAAAATAAAAAAAAAGCAAAAAAAATCTAGGGGGAGACCAAAACGCACAATACATGCCATGCTTAGAGTCTGCACTTCATGGAAACTACCTCCAATTATGAAGGCTATTGGGGTCATCCCTGAAAGGATAAATCTAGAAAGCCATAAGATAATGACAATACTAATACATATATGTAAATTGCAGGTATCCGGTAACAGTAAAATATGCCAACCTTGACAAACATTAATAGTCATTATTTACGAGTATTCACGAGCATCCAACAGCCTCCAAACAGAGGTGGTTTGCCCCATTCATGTTACAGTTTGGAAGCTGAATCTTGAAGATTGCATAAAACCCCCAAAACATTTTGGGCCAGATTCAGGTAGGGCGGCGTAATGTTAGGCGGGCACTTGCTCCCTAAGTTACGGCAGCGTAGCGTAGATAGGCCAGCGTAAGCCCGCCTAATTCAAAGTAGGTGGAAGGTGGGCGTGATACATGTTAATGAACCGTGACCCCATGTAAATGAGGTGCCGAACGAATGGTGCTTGCGCCGTCCGTGGACTATCCCAGTGCGCATGCTCAGAATCACGTCGAATAGAATGCCTAAGATACACATTGAACGTAACTTACGCACAGCCCCATTCACGTACGACTTACATAAACGACGTAAACAACGTAAAATTTTGACGACTGTTCCGACGTCCATACCTTAACATTGGCTGCGCCATCTTTTTGGTGGTTTATCTTTACGTCGGAAAAAAGCCTTAGGTAAACGGCGTAGATTACTGCGTCGGGCGTACGTTTGTGAATCAGCGTATCTTGCTCATTTGCATATTTTTAATGGGAACGTTGAATGCGTCCAGCGTAACTATGCTCCCACAATACGCCGGCGCACAGATGCGACGGTGCACATTTGTACTTACGTCGGCGTATCTCAAGATACATCGGCGTAAACCTTTCTGGCCCTATATGTTTTATGAAAGCATGTACCATAGAGCAGTGGTCATCAACCCTCTCCTCAGGGCCCACTAACAGGCCAAGTTTTATGTATTACCTTGGGGAGATGCAGACTGGAATAGTGCAATCACTGAGCAGCAAATGATATCACCTGTGATGTAATTTAGTTATCTTGCAAACCTGGCCTGTAATGTTGGGTGTGCGGTGTGCAGCAATTTATATAGGCCTCTTATAATGTCACAGTCCCAGCATGCTCCGGGTGGTGACGACATAATTACCCCACCCCCTTATGTTGTCACCACCCGGAGCATGCTGTGACTGTGACATCATAAGAGGCCTATATAAATCGCCACACACCGCACACCCGGCATTACAGCGGGAGGGAGCGTCAAGTCAACATCGAAGAGGAGAAGAGGAGAAGAAGGCGAAGCAGAAGACCGGGCCCCCGCTGGTGAAAGAGCTGAAAGAACACAGGGATGGTGCCCGGCAGAAGAGAAAAAGAACCGGAGAGCGGGAGAAGAGAGCGGAGAAGTTGGAAGACCCCCCAAAGTCAGAAAAAGACCCACCAAAGTCGGAAGAAGACCCCTCGAAGTCGGAAGAAGGGAGAAGACCGGGCCCCCACTAGTAAAAGAGCTGAAAGAAGACAGTGGTGGTGCCCAGCAGAAGGGAGAAGTCGGAAGACCCCCAAAGTCGGAAGAAGACAGCCCGGAGCTGCCTAATAAAGTACTTTAAAAACCTGTGTAGTGTTTTTTTTATTGAATTTTTTTCCACCAGGTGAATGGGTAAGGGTACAATGTACCCCATACTCATTCACATAGGGTGGGGGCCGGGATCTGGGGGGCCCCTTTTTAAAGGGGGCTCATAGATTCCGATAAGCCCCCCGCCCGCAGACCCTGACAACCAACGGCCAGTGTAGAGGCCCTTGTCCCCATCAACATGGGGACAAGGTGCTTTGGGGTGGGGGGGGCCACAGGGTGCCCCCCTGTCCCAAAGTACCCACCCCCCATGTTGAGGGCATGCCACCTGGTATGGTTCAGGAGGGGGGGCACTTGTCCATCCCCACCCCCTTTCCTGACCGGCCGGTCTGCATGCTCGGATAAGGGTCTGGTATGGATTTGGGGAGGACCCCCACGCAGTTTTTTCGGCGTAGGGGTTCCCCTTGAAATCCAAACCAGACCTAAGGGCCTGGTATGCTCTTGGAGGGGGAACCCATGCCGTTTTTTTTATTTAAAATTTGGCATCGAGTTTCCCCTCCTGGAGGTGACTTCAAAGTCGTGTTGCCACTGTGTGAATCAGCTCTAAGTGGGCCCTGAGGACAGGGTTAATGACAACTGTCATAGAGAACAAAATAGTGTTAGTTCCAATTTTCATGTTACACAATATTAGCACAAAGGTCTAGGAAATGCAAAATTTTCATAAAAATACACTAAAGATACATTTTGGGGCATAAAACACAATAAATTAGCCAACTTTTTTGTAAAACAATAAAGATGAGGTTGTGCTGAGTTAATAGATACCCAACATGTTAAACCTTAAAGTTGCGTGCGCCCGATAGATACTCTAAAAGCCTGGTCATTACTTTGGGAGCTCTGGTGCTTAAATTATTGCTCTCACTCTGGCTTGCATGTGTAACATGTGTACCACATATGACATTTTCGTGTGTAGATGTCCTCGATGTGTATGCTCATGTTTGTATGTGCGTGTATCTGGGAGTGGAGGGGCCTCAAAAAAATTTGGGGACGATTTTATGCGCTTGTATGTATCTACAATTTTTTATAATTTGTCTTTACTTTTTGTGATGATTTTTTTGGTGATAGGTTTACTTTACTGAGACACCGGTGGTCTAAAAAAAACACCTGGGCCCAGATTTACAAAGAGTAGGCGCACATTACGCCGCCGTAGCGCAAATGGCGTACGCTACGCCGACGCAACGCGGAGAGGCAAGCACTGCATTCAGCAAGCTATTGCTCCCAACGCTGCGTCGGCATGGCATAGGTTTCGAAGGCGCAGACCAGCGTAGGTGGAAGTGGGTGGAAGTGGGAGTGACCCCATACAATTGATGGTCCGAGCATGGTGCAGTGTTTTACGCAGTATCACTAACTGCGCATGCGTCGTGACGTTGCCGTGACGTGGGCACATGAAACAGCACCCTTATGCACATGCTTACAACCATGCCAGCACAACTGCCTAAGCTACGCCGGATCACCACGTACGCCGTGAACGTAACATACACCCAATACGCCGGCCTGTGTTCTCTGATGCAGACCTTTGCATGTCTGTTGCAGGGTTGCGCCTCATCTATGGGGAATAACTTTACGCCGGACATACAATTTACGCGCACCTCGCGTAGCATGCGTCGGGCGCACGTACGTTCGTGAATCGCCGTAATTCCCTCATTTGCATGTTTGAATGCCTAATCAATGGGAGCAGCAACATGCGTCCAGACGAAAAGTACGCCCACGCTACGCCAGCGTATGTAAGCTACGTCGGCATAGGCTGGCCAGTTTTTAGGCGTATGTTGGTTTGTGGGTCTGGCCCACAGATACGCCGGTGCACATTTGCGCTTACCGGCGCAAATTTGCACTTACATCGGCGTAAGTGCTTTGTGAATCTGGGCCCTGATGTCTAATCTGTCTTTAAATCAATCTAATGCAGTGCAGATTGCATTGCATACGGTTCTTCCCGGGCCATACATAATGCTACATTGGGATCTGGAAGTGACGTTTTACACATCGCTTCCAGGTAAACAAGAGAGTGTCTACGTCTGCTTGGCTTTTTCCCCTCTACATGACAGCACCTGTCAGTCCCCATTGGGCACACAGAGCCAGGAAAGCATGGCAGGAGTGCTTACAGAAGTGAGGGGGCAGCTGTTACCAGGGCTGTTTGTAAGCAACCAGTAGTTGACTTGTCAGATATACAGTCAGGGTGACTGCAGCCACTGAGAGTGTGTGTAAAACCCCCCACTATTAGGTCTGTATGACGTAGTCCTGGCAGTAAAAGGGTTATCACATTTTACAAATTTACAGTAGTCTTATGTTTTAATGCATGTGTTACAATTCGCTAAAACACTTGTCCAGATCCCTTATAATAAAAACAATGACTGCTCCTATATGTGCTCTGCAGTGTAGTGTGGTTTAAAAAATACATGTTTGTTTTTATTTTTACATTTACAGTTTTTATATTTACCGGTGCCGTATGAGGAGGAGGAGGTAAGCAGAGCTGGCTCCAGCTCCACTCCTCTCCTCTAACCCGCTATAAAGCCAGCCACTGCCTCGGGGCGACCCCCCTCACCTCCACCTCACAGCGGGACCATTATGGATCAGTTTGTGCAGAGCACCCACAACCGATCTGCCTCCCCTTTACGGTGCCCCTTCACAGTGCTGCTGCAGCTAAGATGGTGCCCGCTCTCAGCACTGAAGACAGGCTGCAGTCTCCCTCGCTGCCTGATACAGCAGTGTACAGCATCGCACAAGCTGTGGTGACCCTCCTAACACCTATCCTGGCAGCTACTGTAAACTCTTCAGTACAGAGGGGCCTGGGGCAATTACACTGGACCTCCAGGCACAACGGATTACACAGGCTGAGGAACGAATTTCCTCTCTAGAAGATGAAGCTGCATCCAGCTCTGCTACCCTTGCCCACATGTCTAATTCACACAAAGATCTATGGGAAAAGCTGGATGACCTTGAGAATTGCTCAAGGTGCAATAATCTGTGCATTGTCGGTTTAACAGAATCGCTCTCTCCTACCTAGCTCCCTGACACCTGCACCAGGCTTATACCTAAACAACTAGGCTTTCGCACTCCCTGCTTGATCGAAATTGCACACTGTATTGGCCAGCACACTGTTCGGATCGAACTGGTAGCAGGTCCTGCACCCCACGTGACCTTACTCCCTCGGTTATGAATCCCACCCTTCTGGCCCAATCCACCAATCCATTTAGTCTATGCATTTTGTGGATATCTGGTGACTTACGCGCCTGACCGATTACGATTTTACTTTTTCTCACCCCTGCATAATTTATTTGCGCGTATAAACAGTTTTTTTGCTTCCTCTGCACTAAGCTCGTTACTCTCAGATGTGGAAATAAGCGATACAGTATTATCAGATCGTAGCCCCTCAATTGTTAATTTAATTAATACTAAACTATCGTCCCCTTTGCCCATATGGCGTTATCTCTCGTACTTTATAGACAATGAAAATTTCCCTTAAATGCTATACGAATGGCAGAGTATACCTCCGCTAATGGAGCTCATATAACTGATCCAAATATTTTTTGGGAAACAGGTGAAGCCTTCTTGAAATCATTTCCCACACATCTCATTTAAAAAAAAAATTCCGGCAGCAATATCAACAGGCCAGTGAAAAGCGTTGTTCAGCATATGAGTGTCTGAATAGAACTCTCACTCCAGTAACTATAAAAGCATGGTAACTGGCTAAACATAACTTTGATTTATGGGCAGAGCAACAAGAGGCAGCTAAAATGTTCTACTCTACTGTAAGTTTCCACAGGTTTGGTAACAAGGCAGAAAACTATTGGCCAAACTTTGTTCTGGCCCTAAACGTCCTACCTACATCATGGCTCTGAAAAACCCTACAGGCTCCCTTATTACCTCACCTGCAGAAATTAGCACATTGCTGACCGATTACTACACGACTTTTTACTCCAAAGACCCTACTGATCAAACTACTGCTGAGGCTCTGCTAGCCTCCCCAACTCACTTTTACACACCTAGAAAATCTTAATGCTCCCATCTCGTTGGAAGATATTTAGCTGATCATCAAGTCTTTAGCACCAGCCAAAGCTCTGGGTCTCAACAGATATACGGCTGAATTTTACAAACTCACGAAAGACTTCATCCTTGACACTCTAAAACATGTTTTCACCGCGATGTTGGAGGGTGGTTCCTATCTTCCCACAGGTACACAGGCCCATATTAAACTCATCTCCAAAGGTAAAGGTCCTCTCCATCCAGGCTTCTATAGACTGATCTCTCTAATCAATGTAGATGTTAAAATTCTTTCCAAAATAATAGCATCACACTTGGCCTCACTGCTTCTCTCTATACTACACCCAGCTCAATTGGGTTTTATCCCGAGAAGCTCTACCACCTTAAATATTTTTCTTATTGGCTCTAGAATATACCAAAACACACTTAGATCAGGATATTGCTATCATTTTGTTTAATGCCGAAAAATCCTTTGATAACATTAGTTTGCCATGGCTATTTAGAGTAACGGAAGCCTTTGGCTTCTCGGGTCCAGTAGTGCGTTTTCTACAACAAATAAACGCATCACAGACAGCTTGCCTAGTTACCTTTGACAAAGGGAATGAGTCAGGGGTGTCCTCGTTCCCCTCTTCTCTTCAATATAGCACTTGAGCCCCTATTTAGGATTCTTAATTAATCAGCTGGGATTAGTGGTGTCACGGTTGGTGATCAGACCTTCCGATCCACTTTGTTTGCAGACGACATCGTAGGCCACGTACACACGATCAGACCGGTCAGATGAGAATGGTCCGACGGACCGTTTTCATCGGACCATGCTGAAGTAGTGGTCTGATGTGCATACACACCATCGGACCAAAAATCCAATCAGGCCAGAACGCGGTGACATAGAACACAACGACGTGTTGAAAAAATGAAGTTCAATGCTTCTAAGCATGCATCGACTTGATTCTGAGCATACGCGGGTTTTTGGTCCGATGCTTTTGTGTACTAACCATCGTTTTGGTCTGACGGATAAGTGTCCATCGGACAGATTTTAAAGCAAGTTTTAAAACTTTGGTCCAACGATGGGCCGTACACACCATCTAATTGGTTTGATGAAACTGGTCTGATCGTGTGTACGCGGCTTCACTGTTTTCCTCCAATCCCAATAAAGATTTTGATATGCTTCAGGAATTATTTGCAGCCTTTTGATTGAGTTTTGGTTTCAGAATCAATTTTGCTAAAAGCGAGGTTTTAGCTCTACATCTTTGAATGTCTGTCAAATTGCTTATGTCCTCCCCTTTTACCTCCCAGCACCTCACTTACTTGGGTATATGTATAGGTCGAGAGCCTTCCTCATTATACAGTCTTAACTATCCACCCTTAATATCTAAAATTGTAAAGGAGTTGGAAGCTTGGGCGGCCCTCCCCCTCTCGCTCTTTGGGAGATGTCACCTTTACAAAATGGTGTAATTTATACACGTCTATTATATCCGATGCAAACCATAACCTTCTTGCTAAAGCATTCTGATGTGCACAAATTACATACAGTTTAAATACTTTCCTGTGGTCTCGCAAAAACACATGCATAGCCCTACAGAAACGTTGTCTCCCTAATGCCGTGTACACACGATCGGTCCATCCGATGAGAACGGAAAAAAAGTTTTAAAACCGGTCGTTTTTTCAGGAGTCCTGCTCCTGAAAAAACTACAGTTTTTTTAGCTTTTTTCCATTGATACATGTTCCCTGGGGCAAGACCCAGGTTCTCAAAGATGTTTTACGACAATGACTTGCATATTAGGCTTTAAAATGATTATTTTTGAATTCGAAAGTTCGAGTCCCATAGATTTCAATGGGGTTCTAAATGTTTGCGCGAACGATCGGTTCTTTCGACGGTCCTGATGTGAACCGAACGTGGGGGTGTTCGTGTCATCCCAAATTCTGAGCATGCATGGATTTTTAAGCGATGGTCGTGCCTACAAACGATAGTTTTTTGCTATCGGTTAGGTATACATCGGTTAAATTTAAAACAAGTTGGCTTTTTTTTAACCGATGGTTAAATAACCGGTGGTGCCCACCTACGATCGGTTTGGACTGATGAAAACGGTCCATCAGACCGTTCTCATCAGTTTAACCGATTGTGTGTATGCGGCATAAGTCTGAGGGGGGGTGGGGTGGACCTGCCCAATCTGCAATTCTATAACTTTTCATGTCTACTTAGACGGGGCCTGGATTGGATATCCAAAAAATCCCCTTACTCCAATCACAAACTTGAGAGTGCCCTGGTCTCTCCGCTTACCCTTCCAGCCATCCTCCATTCTAAACTAAGGGTGCTACCAATTCACCTAAGATCCAATATCCTCATCAGAGACACCGTTGTTACCTGTAGGGAGGTGCGGAGACTTCTGGGATTGCCCTCAAGTATCTCTTGCCATTTAACTATTCAGGGTAACCCTATGTTCCTCCCATCCACTACATATAAGGCCTTTAATCACTGGCACACTTGTGGACTGGTCAATGTTACCTATTTATATCATGGAAATCATAGTACGCTTAAAACCTTCTCGATCATCTCTCACTGGTCTATAACTCAGCTGCTTGCATCAACCTGACTCCATCACTGGGTTGTACTATGTTCGGCCTCCACTCCTGAGGGTACCACACTATACTATCATTTGTTTTATTTGTTACTGTTCTTAATTTCTCATCGCAGGTATGTTACTATGCCAGTTTATTACACACGGGTAAAATTGCTTTCCTTCCTACATCTATTCCCTTTTATTCCCCCCCTCCTCCCTCTCCCCACCTTTGACCCTGTTAGGGTCCTTTAATCGGATAAACGCCTGCATTGTAACTTAGGACTTTGGGTCCTCTGACCCATACCATGTATCTATCCTTTGTGTTTTGTTACTTGGAAAACCTAATAAATATATAAAAAAATGCATATAAAATTAGTTTTGATGTGTTGCAAAGGGTATTACTAATGGCACCGCCCCCTTAATCCTTGCGCCTGGCTCCTAATCTCCATGCAGGGCACCAGACGCATGGATTTCAATGTGTTTTTTGTTTTAAGCATGTGATTAGAGGCTGAGGCTCTTTCTCTTAAAAAATTGACACAATATTAATTTACTAATGTCTTCCTGCTTCTCCTCCCGGCCAATCAGATAGCAGGCCCAGAGGCCTTGTCAATGGCCTTGGTCATTGACACATGACAATGACCTTCCTAACATAAAAAAAAAAAACACAAATCAGTTCACACAAATTGGGCCCTCAACATATTGGACTGCCCTTTCACCAGTTCATATTCAGTACCATTTAGAGGAGTATATCAGCAATTATCACTGTGTTGGATAATGGCACATCAATGCCTGCATGGACGGTCAAGGTATTTAGTGAGAAAAATGTATCCACTGAATAGGTTTAACCCATTCTTTTTAAAACAAAGATATTCCTTCTCCAGCTAAAGTAAGTGCACTTTGTCTTTTTTTTCCACATTGCAAGGTCTCCTTCCATTAAATGAATCCATCTGTGGAGAAATGACTGCTCATCACTGCCCTCCTCTCTATTATTTCAACCGCTGCCTGCGTCTGTTTAACATGTCCTCCTACCTGCTAAATGCCTCTAAAGAGAAAGTAAATATATTCCCAGGCATTCACTTCTACATGGGCTAAGGCCGTCATTTGAATTGGAACTGGGAGTTCTATCAGTGCGAAATTGCTGGTTCGATCTTTTGAGTCTAGTCAGACGGCAGGCAGGATAATTTGTCTCTCAGCTCAGGAAGAAGTGATGGAAGTCAATTTGACAGCTGCAAAGTTCCCTGAGGATTTCAGACCCGTAGTGCACCAAGCAGTGACAGACACGTTGGTTGCTTTGAATACAAATTGAGCTGCCGGCTCAGAATATTGCTGAGACTATACAAATGGCACATATTCCAGGATTTTATTACATGAAAAGACTAAAATAGCAGTTCCCATAGCAGTGTGGAATATCCATTCCTAGCACATCCAGCCCACTGAGACTGGATATTAGCCAGCCACTGCCGGCCACAATTGGTTATGCAAAACCAATTAACCCCGCAGGGCCTGGAGATCTGGGAGACAGTTCAGGTTAATTGGTAAAACCTTGTCGGATGTCAGAGCGACTGTCACAACGTGAAAGTTGTACGGAAGGTATTGGAATCCGGTTCTCGGTTGCAGTAATGTTTTATGTTAGCTGTTGCTAGGAGATTATTCAGTCTTCAGGATCTAGGATGGAGCTCCGACATCTGTCTCCTTTGAAGGGACTTATTCTGAAATATGAATTAGTCTAACAAGATATGACTCAAATACCTGTATGGAAGGGGGCTCATTTTGGCATTTATTTTTTAAATCCAGGGTGTAAATTTACTAAGCTGTATGCATTATTTTGTTCATTATTTTACTCAAATATAATATTCCTCAATAAAATGTTAAATTCACATACTTATCTATTTTGTAAGTGTGCATTTGTTATCGCTTTGCACTTATCAGAATAAGTTATTGAACCCAAAGGGAAATTGTTGCGACATAGCCACACTCAACAAACACAACACAAGATCACAATAACGAACAGAACAAGACGCAATGACACAACAAAATTGGCAATAACAACAAATGGCAATAAATAAAAAAATATAACTATACTCTTATAACCATCCATACAAAACATACAAAATAGATTAAATAACACAGATTAAAAAAGAACCACAAATCAAACTACCAAAATGCAAAAAAATACACCAGCATTACTCCAAATAATAAATAAATAATACCAACATACTATAAAAATTACATAAAAATCCTGATCATAAACCAGATTTACTGTAAATCTTCACCTGCAGCACTCACAGAGAATAATTATATAACTTGATAGCCACAGGCAAAAATGACTTCCTATGTCGCTCTGTGGTGCATCGTGGTTGTAACAATCTGATGGTACTCTGTAGTCTGACTAGCGTATTGTGGGGTAGGTGGGAGGAATTTTCCAAGATTGAAAAACCTTGAACAACATTCTCCTCTCCGACACTGTTGTTAAAGACTCCAACTCCAGTGCAACAACATCATTGGCCTTGTGAATCAGTTTGTTGAGTCTGTTAATGTCAGCCAACCTAAGCCTGCTTCCTCGACATGCCACTGCATACAGGAGAGCGCTGGCCAGCACAGACTCATAAAACATCTTAAGCATCGTCCGGCAGATGTTAAAAGACCTCAGTCTCCTCCAAAAATAGAGGTGGCTCTCATCCTTCCTATAGAACACCTCAGTGTTCTTGCTCCAGTCCAGCTTATGTTCTATGTGCACCCCCAGATACTTGTAATTCTCTACTACATCCATATCCACTCCTCGGATGGAGATGGGGGGCACTGGTGCCTTTCTCCTTCTAAAATCCACAGCCAGCTCCTTTGTCTTTGTCACATTTAGATACAGAAGATTAACCTCACACCATGTGACACCACAGTCCTATACTCAGTCTCTTCCCCATCCCTGATACATCCCACTACCGTAGAGTCATCCGAAAACTTTTGAAGATGTCAAGACTGTCTGGTAACTATTTAACATGTAACTAAACCCAAGAGCAGTAATGTAATATATTGCCACTGGTGATGAGCTTGGGTTCGGTCTCTGAACTCTGAGCTAAATGAAAGCATGTTATCTTTCATTTCTGGTCCAATGAACTGCTGGGGGGTGATAGATATGTGTGATTAGTTTCATTATGAATAAAAATTCGGACAAAATTTGTGTGATTTAGAGATTCTGATGTATCTGAATCTCCAAATAACAATAGCAACACATTTTGAAATAAATTATAATGAATCCGATTAAATAATTCCTATTTATTTGGATGACGTGATGGGATAGTTGGGCCTTTTGTTAATGATTGAAGCATCCAAAATAAAGTAACAACATAACGAATGATCGGAAATTATACTGATCCAGTAATTTTTATTCTAGTGAGTGTAGTGTGATTATTCTAAGATTCATCTTTGAGATTATTTTTGTTTTGGGGTTGAGAGACCATTTGTTTAATTTGTATGTGTGTGACCCAACAAAAGTCGGAAATTAAATAAATTATTTTAACTTAATAACATAATAAATGAAAACAGGACTTCTGAAAATAAGAATTGATTCAGAGCGAATATATAGTCTCCCTATGAAACAAATTATTCCAAAAACAAATCATTCTAACATAACAATTACGACAAACAGAATCATTTACTTAACAAATGAAACCGAAACAAAACATTCATCATGCATATCTCTAGTGGGTGATTCCCTGACCTGCAGCTGAAGTACACAGAGGACTGAAAATGCTTGCAACATCATTAACCTAATATGGGCAAATAGATGTTATTGACCTAAAATGTCCATGTATCCATATGACATCAATGATGTTGTGATCTTACCTGCTTCTTTGCTTACATGCAGCTGCGGGGCAGGAAATCTGCCACCTGCAGCTCATTGGCCTAGCGATGACAACTAGCTTCTAGATTCTTAATGAACACAAGCTCTTCCTTTTTGCAACTTACTGGTCCTTAGATGTTAAGGTTACATTCATTTTCTTTGTTTGGGCTTTTATCCCTTAATTTTCACCTGAAGACCCTACCAATAACACACTTCTTCTGTCCCAGAGAGGCAACACTTACTCACTGCGCTGTATGTGTGGAAGAGCAGTGTTGTCAGTCTAGGACAGGAAGTTTGTTAGGACTACAAAACACCTCTCTCTCCTCCTCTTCACAACTTATTGGGGGAGTATTCTGCGGTCCACAGAAAGCACTGAAACAATGTAAGTACAATGGAGTATAGAGGAAGTTATCAGCTTATAACAGAGGCGTAATTAGAACTTTCAGGGCCCTGGCGCAAGGAACCATAAGGGACCCACCTCACACCCCCCCCCCCTTCCATCTGAGTCCTGGTCTTCCAGTTCTGAGAGGGCGTCCATGGACAGCCCCCAGCTGATCACAGATCACAGTAAAGAGCCAGTCACAATGAATAACATGTAAACAGACTTGGCGATTATTGGCAGTCCTTTTCTCGCACGCTGTGGAAGGAAAGACAAGGCTGTCAGTACATTGTTTACATTGATAATCAGGGCAGTGATCATCAGTGCCCTGATTATCAGTGCAGCCCCATTAGTGCCAATCTGTGCAGCCTATCAGTGATGCCTATCAATGCCGCCTATAAGTGTCCATCAGTGCTGCCTATCAGTGCCCATTAATACCGCCTATCAGAGCACCAATCAGTGCCACCAATCAGTGCTCTTCAATGCTGCCTATCAGTGCTGCCTATCAGAGGAAGAGAGGGGCGGGGGAGAAGGAGCAGATTGTCTCTCTTCTTTCCCATCTGTGCAAGGGAGGAGGGAGGGGGAACTGTCAGTGCAGGCTCTGGGCTGTATGGGAGAGATGCTTTCAGCTCAGAGCCCAGTGGCCAGCAACCTAGCTGGCCCCCCTGGCAGTGGCGGAACACCAGGGCCTGTTCGCAAGTGTGGCCTTTGCGACCCTGGTAGTTCTGCCACTGGTTACAAGACTTTTTGGCAAGATCTATTTTTTTTGCCATTATTGAACTGATAATACAATTACAATGGTATTTTTTAACAGACCAAAAGGTAGCAGATACAAAGCTTAATGTTAGGGTTTACATTACACTACATTACACTTTAAAGGATAAGTATACCTTTCATAACATGTTGCATGTTACACCCATATTCAGAGTGTAACATGCAACATGTTACTACTCCAACTGCAACCCCCCACCCACCCCCGAATCCCTGCGGTGAGGGTCATTCATTCATAGGGTCCTTTGAATGGTAAACCACAAGTTCCAACAGCTGCTCATAGTTCTCAATGTACTACAAGGTGCTGTTGACTGCTCTTGGTAGTTCATTGGTGCTTTCTGTCAGTGTATCACTGCTTGCCTGTACGAGATACGAGCAGACAGCTTACACACAGAGTCTGCAAGAGCTCTGCATTGCACCTGTGATCTTCTAATAGTGGATGTAATGCTTTACAGGCTCCCAATAAATAATAAAGATGCATTTAATTTGTTTTCTCTAAAATGTGAATTTATCTTTTAACTTTTGCACGTGTCTCATTTTTACTAATCAATATTTTTTCACATGAAACATTATGCTAGATAGCAAACCTCAAATGGTTGAATTTTCTCTTCTTCTCATAAACACCTCATAGGACATATTAATGGAAGTTAGAAGCTGGCGATATTACAAAGAAACAATAACGAACAAAACAGTGTGGTAATTTTGTTGCACAGAATTTTCCTTATATGTGCTGCCAAAACTGATAATATAATGAGAAAGAATAAGGCATTGTGGTGAATAAACTAGAGCTGCTAAAGCAATAAAACATTATTAGAATTGAAAATACACTTTTTAATCAAAAGAGTTCATAAATAACTCACAGGTGAAATTACTGCATGGACTATCATTTGGTGAAATAAAGCTAATATGTCTTATTGAAGAAGGCAATGGATGATACTGTGCAATAATCCATAGCAACCAATCAGAATAATGTATTGGTCTTACCTTAGAGAAATGAAATCTGGTTGCTATCAGTTACTGCCGGGGCTGTGGAGTCGGAGTCGAGGAGTCAGAGTCAGAGGAACGTTTGGGTACCTGGAGTCGGAGTCAGCAAACAATGCACGACTCCGACTCCGACTACTACTAAATTTAGATTGGAATAAAAAAAAAAGCAAGTTTAAATGTCCCAATTCACAAAAAGTTATAATTAATGACTTCTCTACTGTAAGAATAAAGACCAATGCATGCAGTGCCTCACGTAACCGCAAAATGAACACGTTAAGTGACCGTGAAGAAGCATGCTTTTCATGTGCTTCACTATATGGCATGCAACTCACAATTAGGAGCGGCAATACTTATACTTTCCATAGTGTTGTGTTCTGCTGTTACCCATGGGTAACCTAGCCTCTCACTGATAAGGGATTAAGTAAATATGTTTTTTGCAGGACTAGAGACACTTGTATAAGTGAAGGGAATGGAGTTCAAGACTGAAGCTGTAAATCATTGGAAAAACTGCTGTCATTCAGCTAAGGCTATAAAAACTTGTAATCTCTGATTGTTAGCTTAAACTTTAAACATGACTATATGATTCTACTAGGGAAATCATGTTTTATAATAAATGCCCCTTCCTGGATCCTCCCACTGTCCTATCTTCAGCAGCAGATCAGCACACAAAAAGGAGAAGGCAGCAGCTTCTGCCCACCTACCTCTCTCTGCTAGATGTATGTTGCCTTTTTTTCCTTCAAGGAATGTATAAAATACATTTGCATATTAATACAGAGGAGTCAGAGTCGGGGAGTCGGAGTCGGTAGTACAAAAAACTGAGGAGTCGGAGTCGGATACGGAACATTTATCTACCGACTCCACAGCACTGGTTACTGCACTGTGAGCATCATTATCACTTATCTATTTTTAATAAATTTATATAGTGCCAACTAATTCTGTAGTGCTTTACAAATAACACAAGTCATTTACACCAGTCCTTTCCCTAAAAGTAGTTTATAGTCTTTAGTTCCTACTTCATTCATGCAGAAACATGTTCCCAATGGCCATGTGATCTTCCTTTTCATCACAGCCAGGAAAAGGGTTGCAGAGAAGCCACTGTAGGATGGTCAAGGAGTTCAGTAGTCTTTTAAACCTTGTAAGCAGGTTGAAGTAGTCACTAGGTGCTGTCCCGGGGGGGAAGGGTTGTGGTTAATGTTTTACTCGAACTCCTGACCATTTTGGCGGGTTCCTGTCTGGGTCCGGCCCACTTGCCCTGTGTGATATAAATTGGGACAGTGGTCTGGTTCGACAGCGCTTGGGTTCTCACTAGCTGTAAGTCATAATCATCAAAATTAAAAGAAAGAAATGTTTGAAATATATCACTCTGTGTGTAATGAATCTATATAAAATATATGTTTCACTTTTTGAATCGAATTACTGAAATAAATGTATTTTTGAGATGCACCTGTGTATATATATATATATATATATATATATATATATACACAGTATATAGACATAGGTGTATAATTACTAAAACTGGAGAGTGCAAAGTCTGGTGTGACTCTGCATAGAAACCAAACAGCTTTCAGGTTTTATTTCCAAAGCTTAATTGGACAAGCTAAAGTTAGAAGCTGATTGGCTACCATGCACAGCTGCACGAGATTTTTCACTCTACAATTTTAGTGTAGCGCCTTCTTACTTTTCAGAACCGGTGCTAGTGTAAATTAGAGGGAGCCAGAGAGTTAACTGACCAGGTTGACCTGTTTAAATTTGGAGCCTTTGTGCTGTGGGTTCATGCTGTCGTTTCTGGGGTGCGGGTCACACCCCAGGCCGACAGTTGCAGCAGTGGAGTCAAGGATTTGGATGCTTTCCCCAGCAGCCTATCAGGAGGGGTTTTCCTTGCTGTGCATGCTGGGGAGGGGTATTTAGGAGATAGACGTAATTTTCTTGGGTCTTCTTCCCGTCTTCTTCCCGTGTGGCGCCCACCTTCAGGGTAGTCATACCACGGCACCCTGGGAAAATGGCCTTCCGTGCCGGAATGTGCGTGCTACGCGGTGTTCCTGGTTTCAGGACCTTGTTGGCCCAGAGCAACTGAGCTGCGGCTGGGGCCCAGTGATTGACTTGGTCCCCAATCTGATGAGGTCCTGAGCTGTCCGTTCCTGTGTGAGGAGGCTGTTCGGTGGAGAGTCTACCTGAGGAGTACCAGGAGAGGCTGGTGTTCCAAGAGGGCCCTGACTATCCACCAGTGGGGTAACTGGGTGCTGAGAGGCTGGATGTCGGTCACCTATCAGCTAGTACCTGAACCAAAACTACCTGAAGGAATGTCGAATCTGTTGAGGAGGATTCGGGACCACTATTATCTCCATTTTTGTTCAACCATTGGGAGGGTCTGTGGCAGAGACTTAACCCTGTGTTCGAGTGACATTCTGGTTGCCAGGCTTGTGAGAGAGGCCTGTCCAGGTGCGCTGCATCCACTCCAGCTAGAGTGGTGAGATAGAATTTGTCGTTGGAAGCAGGACTGTTTCCCATCTACATACACCTGGATCTGCTATTCTTCATTTAAACTATCTCTTTACCCTTCACCAAGTTCTACTGTTTTTACCCGGTTGGGTAATAAAAGCACAGAAAAGAAACCTGTTGTGTGGACATTCCATTTACTACACTCTCATCAAGTACCCTAGACGGCGGAGAAACATGAGGTAACATGCCACCCAAAACAAACCAGCAGCTCCTTTGAGGGTAGTGCTACATTAGTATATCAACCCCATAGTCGAATATAAACATAAATACCTCAATTTACAGAAGAAAGAAAGAAACATAAGCTCACAAAACGTATGAGCCCCAGAAATATATAAATACTGTATACACACATTATTTCTCAGCATATGAACAATCTACTTTGATTCCATTGATTAAAAAAATAGACTTTTTCCTAAACTTTAAAAAAAAATTGTAGACATTATACAATTTTGGATGTTGAAATTACAGCAATTCCAACTGGTTCTAGCTAATCACATCCCATCTTAAAGTCCAGATAAAACCTACATTCTTTATGATTTTCAATCATGAGTACTGCGGAAAGAACTATTGTATCTAAAACCAAAGGGGGAAAAATGAGAGAGAGAGAAAAAGAAAATCCCTTTTTGGTTTCTTAAGCTTTCAAAGCAAACAGACTGTTTCATCTTTCCACTGAGGCAGCCACGGAACAGACAGGCTGGTCAAAATGCCTAATTAGATCAAACAGGAACTTGGCTCAGGGAGAATGTAAGAACGCAATGGGGAAGGTGGCCCAGATGGTTCTGTGATAAGGTTTGTGTATCATTTTTCTGTTACATAGAGTACTTCAGATTAAGATGGATTTAAAGCTCCTGCTAAGTGCCCAAGACATGGAATTTTCTATGGCTGACACCACTTTTGTGCCTGCTGCTCATCATAGCACTGGAGTGAATTAACATTTCTATAGCAGGAATAAAAAAAAAACTACACAACAGACTCTTACATAATAAAGAGGAAGAATAACATTATCATTTTAGATATACTTGTGATAATCAACTTTAAGTTTAATTAAAGGCAAAACATTTTTTTTGTTTGTTTTGGATAGAGTGGAGAGGGATTACAACCCCTGTCAGGTTTTTATTGCTGTCTGTGCTCCCTGTTAGGGAGAGTCGATTTCTCCAATTGTTCTGTTTGCTATTATCACCAAGAGTTAAAGTTAAAGAGAATTCTAAATTGACACCAAAACAGGAATAGAGGGTGAGGAGGGGGGGGCCTTCGTTTTATAGTGGTATGTTTAATATGCCTTTTTGAAATTTTTGGCCGTTTTTTACACTAGCCAATTAAAGGAGACCTTGTAGTCATTGAAAAAAGTACAATGCTTCTCTTGCATGGTAGAGAAGCATTTTGCTCAACTCTATTTAATTTCAGCAGGCGATAGGAAGTCACCCATACTGCTTCCAGAACGTGGCGCTGCTGACTTTATGTAACTAAAGCTACTATAGTATATTACAGCGCACACTGGATCCATGGTTATGAAATGGAAATAGTTTATTTGGGACTGTTTGGTTCAAAGAAACTAATTATAGTCAAATCATAAATGGAATTCTACTAATAATTATGCTAATTAAACTGCCGATCATAATGATTACTAGATGGGCAGACTTATTACAGCTTGTTAGCACAATCACTTTATGGGGACAAAGACAGCAAAAGTAAAGTGGCGGTAGGTTTAAGCCTTCCCCACTCTATCAAAACAAAACTTTTCCATACATACATTTAACCTGTTTTCAGACAGAATCTATTGAGCTTCTCACATGTGGACTGGGAGTTTGTTTCCTGCAATCTGAAATGTTTAGCTTATTGTCCGTATGATCTATTACCATCCTTTAAATTCTGTGGCATATTGGAATTCAGAATGGGGGTAGTGAGCAGCTTCTGACACAGATTCTGACGAAAGTGCAGTGCTTTAAGCCTAGGTTCACACTGATGCGGGTTTGAAATCGCTCAGCTGGACTCACACGATTTCAAACCAGCAATGGAGTCTGTCTTTGGGGGCGGTTTGACAGACATCGGTGTGGGTTCATGCACAGATGTGTATTCAAATCGCCTCCTGAAATCGCCAAAAAGTAGTACAGGAACTTCTTTTGAGAATCAGTGTGGCCCTGCAAAGTCGGCCCTGCACCATTTTGGATGGTGCTATTGCTGGCATCAGCCCAATATCTCTCCTACATTATGAACAGGAGAATTAAAATGGAACAGGATAGATGGGGGAGAGAAACACATGATTCATCAAACTCTCCCTCATTTGTAGACCGTGTTACAGTGTAATCAATTAAAAAATAAATAAACTTTTCTCATTGATGGAGGAGTAAGCAGGGGATGGTTCCCTGTCAGACCATCTGTACTGCTGTTCTGCCTGGGGACCCGAAACTGGTAACTATTGCAGCACCAAAAATTCAGAGATAAGAAGAGGACAGGCATCCCTGCACAGAAGATTTCCCAAGTTTCCAGCTGCCTGCACAATGTGGGACATACTTAATTACAGGTAAGTGATGTGATTAAAGTCATATATAGCAAAATACACAAATAAAATATTTTAACTCATTGATTTATCTGTACTTATTTGTCTTCTCTTCTCCCCTGCCATTTTGGAAAAAAATATGTCATTGGTGGTTGGCTCCTTCTTCCATGTCTGCTAGCCCACTAATGATGCAAGTGTTTGGTGGACTAGCCACACTATTGGCAGAGTAACCATCAACCATAGTGATGGACCAGTAATGAGGTACAAAAGTTTAGAGAGGGCCGGACCAAAAATATTTTATGTACTTGTCATATATTTAGTGAAATACTGTAGGTATATAGTTACAGGTGGTGACACGCTCTCTTATAAGTGAGCTGCGTGACACTGGGGGCCATTCTCTGTGCACGCCTGATGGGGCTCACATCAATCCCCCTTGCAGAGGACTACTGGTTGGCCCATTATTGGACCCCTTTATGATTTATTTTCTGGCCAAGCACGTAACAGCATATACAAGGTACCATAATTGGCTCTGGGTGAGTTATTATCCACTCCCTTGTTTATACATACCCAGTCCCCCTTCCAATCCCTGTGGAACTATTTCCACATGGGTTTTCACACTCACCACATCATTTCATTTATTCAGATTTTTTGTTTTATTGCATATTACCTTATCTCACATACACATTAGTACCAAGCTCACCTTGTTCCATGCTTGTTAGGGTGACCCCCATACTATGCACAGAGGCATTTGATTATGAAGGAGACAAACAATGGTACTCAGAGAGTTACCAATGGGTTGGACTTTAAAGGCATGAAAAACAATGTGGAAGTTTAAAAAATAAATAAAGATTTATTGAAAAAAGTACATAAAATAATCACACGAATGTTCAAAATGGTTAAAAATCATATAAGAATGACACAGGTTGCACAATGAGCCCTTGCGTATCGACGCGTTTCTATACGCAAGGGCTATTGAGCAACCTGTGCCATTCTTACTTTTTTCATTCTACTTTTTTCAATAAATCATTATTTTTACTAAACTTCCACATTGTTTTTCATGCCTTTAAATTCCGACCCATTGGTAACTCTCTGAGTACCATTTTTTTGTCTCCTTCATAATCAAATGCCTTTGTGCATAGTATGGGGGTCACCCTAACAAGCATTCCATTATTGTTCATGCTTTAAAGTCTGACCTATTGGTAACCTTCTGAGTACCGTTTTTTGTCTCCTTCATATATACGGATGTGGCAATGTGAGTGCTCTCCTCTTACTAATATAGGCATTTGATTATATTGCCTATTCTCCCTTCTGGGCTGAGACTTTCACCAGTAGTCTATCCATATACAGGTTTAAATACTCATTGGCACTTTGACTATTCATACTTTTGTGGCATAAATTTATACTATTTACATATATATACTATTATTTTCATAGAATCCTTTTGAATGGTTTAACCGGCCATGAGTGATTCTTATATTGATACCGTCATCTTTCCTGTGATCTCCACACTGCAATCTATTGTGCATAGGTATGGCCTCCTTAGTTCCCATGGTGGACACCCATGGGATGAGCCTTGGCTGTCAGTGCCGTGTTTGACATACTGTAGAAGACATTTTGTGAGTTATAATTACTGGTATATTCTGTCATTACTCCTATCTGGACCAATAATACTATCCAGATGGATTGGTTTTGATCTAACTATATTTTCTTTGTAGATACTTGGATTGCACCATCTCCTGAAGAAGTGATGTTTCACAAAACACATATAGCATATTCTGCTGTAATCCTTCTGTTTTTTTTTTTTATCACATATTACAGGGTATATACTGTTTCCGATTTCTATCCCCTACTGTCCATTGTAATATTGCTGTGAATACTGATTCAGTGAATTCTTGCATCATGTTTCAACATTGGCCTTTGTTGTCGATGGATAATTCATTAAAGATTGTCCTTTATGTACTCCTACCTTTGTATACACATTGTTACTATGTATATGTTCACTACATCGGCTGTTGGGTACATGCCGCATCTAAAGTCCCAAACTCTCTCCTCTTTTTGTACTGTATATAGTTACATAGGGGCAGATTCACACAGAAATGGATTATCGTAGCGTATCAGAAATACACTACGCCGCCGTTTTTTACCTGGCTCTACGTGGAATTCAGGTAGATTTTGTTCAGTAAACGACGGCGGCGTAGTGTATTTCTCCCGTCGCAATCCATCTGCGCGAGTAGGGGGCGTGAATCATTTAAAATAGGCGCGTTCCCGGGGCGATCGATCTGCACATGCTCCGTTCGCAAATTTCCCGCCGTGCATGGCGTGAAATCACGTCGTGACGTCATTCGTTGTTTAGGTAGCGTCGTTTACGGGCGATCCTAGTCCCGAACGAGTTACGTAAACAAAAAAAAAAATTAAATAAATTCGAAGCGGGAACGACGGCCATACTTAACATGGGCTACGTAACGTTAGAGCAGCAAAAAGCTGCTCTAACATTACGTACAAAAAAATAGACGAAAGTGATTGCTACGACCACTCGTATCTTCGGGAATCGCCGTAAAAAAACATTTGCATATCCCGACGCATCAAAACGACGCGAACTCCTCCCAGCGGCCGCAAATAGATGGCAGCGTAGATCCGAAGGCTTACGAAGACGTAAGCCTCTCGGATCAAAGCCCGAAGCCGCCGTATCATGGTTTGAGGATTCAAACTAGTGATACGGCGCGCAAAATTTGAAATTACTCCTGTCTAACACCAGTTAGACAGGCGTAATTGCTCTATGAATCTGGCCCATAGTTACTATGACTAGTTGAAAAAATAGATACTAATACTGGTTGAAAAAAGATACACTTCCACTTAGTACAGGGGTCTCCAAACTTTCTAAACAAAGGGCCAGTTTATTGTCCTTCAGACTTTTGGGGGGGGGGTGGCTGGACTGTGGCCAGCAGAAGTGGAAATTTTCCTGGCATCAATGGGAGTAGACATCTTCACATTTGGTATTAGTGGAAGGAAACGTACCCCATTGTTGGTATCATTGGAAGGAAGAGTGCCCCATTGTTGGTGTCAGTGGGAAAAATGGTGCACCATTGTTGGTGTCAGTTGGCAGAATAGTGTCTCATATCAATGGGAGGAATATGCCCCAAGGGCCAAATAAAGGCAAGCAAAGGGCTACATCTGGCCCTTGGGCCGCAGTTTGAAGACCACTGATCTAGTATAACCAATAAAAGGGGGGAAAAAATAAGACATTTTACAATCCTACATACATAATCCTGTACCCACAGTTGATCCAGAGGAAGCCAATAAACCCCAGCAAAGCATGATCCAATTTGCTCCAGCAGGGGAAAAAAATCTTTCCTGATTCTCCAAGAGGCAATCGGAATATTCCCCGGATCATCTTTACCTATACATATTAGCGTCCAGTTATATTATGTACATTTCGGAAATAAACCAGGCTTTTTTTAAAGCAATCTACTGAGCTGGTCAGAACCCACTCTTGAGGGAGTATATTCCACATTTTCACAGCTCCTAAGCCTCGTACACACGCTCGGTTTACTCAGCAAGAAACAGCAAGAAAACTTCTGGCAGAGTTTTCTTGCCGAGTATACCGAGCGTGTGTATGAGGCTTTCAGGTTTCTAGACAAGAAAACTGCCCAGAATCTAGACGAGATAAATAGAGAACATGTTCTCTATTTTTCTTGTCGTGAGATTCTCAGCAGTTTTGTTGTTGAGAAACCCGAGAGCGTGTATATTTACCTGTCGCCGTGGAAACCCGCGCATGCTCGAAATGACTTTGACGCATGCGCAGTAGCTTCCTAGGCATAGGTAGGGTGCAGCAAGATGGTGGCGATGGCATTGAATGTGACGAGCGCATGCTCGTCGTACACGATGACGTCACCGTGTTCTTGCCTTTTAAGAGAACCACGGTTCTTTTGAAAGGAGAGTCTGTACACTCGGGCGGCAAGAGATTATTTTTCCTGACGAAATTCTTGCCCGTGTGTACAGGGCTTTACTGTGAAGAAGCCTTTCCGTATTAGGAGATTAAATCTCTTTTCCTCTAGTAGTAAAGAGTGCTCCCTTATCCTGTGATGACCTTAAAGCGAATAACTAATCACTAAGTTCACTATATGGACCACTTATGTAAAATTCCTCAATATCCTTTTTATGAACTGGTGCCCAAAACTGAATTGCATGTTCTAGATGAGGTCTTACTGATGATTTATACAGGAGCAAAATAATATCTCTCTCTCTCTCAGGAGGTATGTATCTATTTTAACGTAATCTACGTAAAGGCAAATTTCACCTTTCGGAGCATGTTTCATGTTACACCCGTGTCACATGGTGCCATTCCCCAACCCCACATAGTGTCCAGTGTCCACTGGCTTCAATCAAATTTTGAATTTGTGTGGCCCTGCCGGGACATCCTGGGGAATGAAGAGGCCACAAGTCCCATCTGCTACCATAGGCATTAATAGTTTTTAAGTGTGTTAATTCCACCACACTCATAGTCCATTGATACTTCCACCAGCTCTATAACTGATGGCCAGTTCCAAGGTACAGATCTGGGGCTGGAGGAAACGTCTGCAGCCAATCTGCTGCAGACGTTTTTTTTTTTTTTTTTGCTCAAATGCAAAATAATAATGCTTAAAAAATCCAAAAGGAAAACACTGCGCTAAATACAATTAAATGTGAACTTAAAACACCAAAAATGAGTGATAAATTAAAACTGGCAGTACCAAAATTTTAGATACAAAAATTCAAAACATAATAAACAGTACAGCGCTAAAAGTAGACAACAAAGTGAGAGAAAGGTCTAAGATGAATAGATCTTATAATGTAATACTATAATAACAAATAAGAACTAATTGATATGACACCTAGTATCTAAAGTGCCTTGTGAAAAACATGAGAAATTAAGTGATACCAAAATATAAAAGAAAAATAGGTGCATGAATAAAGTCCCACAACAATGAGTTGTCAGGTAGATCACAAATGAATCACAAATGAAGGTTGTATAATTCGAACTAGGTCTCCCTCCAGACCCACTGTGGAGTATCTGGGATGGTATCTAATGTCTTGAAGGAATCAGAACAAAAAGAGGACCATAGCGTGGTACCGTACAGCTGCTGCCAATCCCAGATGATGTCCGTTGGTGACGAAACACGTAGGTATGGCTTGCAGGTTTGACGTCATCACGCCTCTCCAGACAGGGGAAGCACGGAGCACAAACAGACAGGAATCTAACTTTTTTATATTTCTAACATTTCTACGATTTTGTAAGTGCAAATCCTCTTGTCAAATTAAATATATGCTGTACGGTATCACGCTATGGTCCTCTTTTTTTTCTGATTCCTTCGAGACATTAGATACCATCCCAGATACTCCACAGTGGGTCTGGAAGGAGACCTAAAATCCCCATGCTTGCAGAGACCGCTGTCACGGTGGTCACACAGTTAGGGTAAGGAGACTACATTACCACTTCTGGGTGTCTTCCTGGTGGATGAAGCTTGTTCTATCCTAAGTAGGCATGTGCATTTCGTTTCGTTCCGAATCGAAATTCGGACGAATTTTCCATTATTCGGACATTCGGATGCATACGAATTCCCGAATTGCTATATTAGCGAAAAATTTCGACCGTTTTCGGAATTCGTTCATTTTCGACCGAATTTCGAAAAAAAAAAAAAAATGGTCGAAATCGAATTTTTTTTTTCGAATTCCGAATCGAATACCCGCGGACTAAATTCGATCGGAATTCGAAAAAAAAAAAAAAAAAAAAAAAAAAAAAAAATATTTTCGAATTTTATTCGAAAAAAAAATTCGAAAAGAGACTATTTGTTTTCTAATCTGGTTGAAATATTTTCGATTTCAACCGTTTTTTTTCGAAATTCGGTCGAAAACGAACGAATTCGAAAAACGGTCGAAATATTTTCGATTTCGGCCGTATTTTTCGAAATTCGGTCGAAAACGAATGAATTTCGAAAACGAATTCAACACATGTAACGAACCTAACTTAACGAAATTTATTAAATGACGAATTGAAACGAAACGAAACGAAACGAATTTTTCACTTTTGCACATGCCTAATCCTAAGTTCCCTTCTAAGCACCAAGATGGATTAACCCTTTAAGGACAGAGTTTTGAATTATACCACATTCATTTGTTATCTACCTGACAACTCATTGTTGTGGGACTTTATTCATGCACCTATTTTTATTTTGTATTTTTGTATCATTTAATTTCTCACGTTTTTCAGAAGGCACTTTAGATACTAGGTGTCATATCACCGAGTTCTTATTTGTTATTATAGTATTACATTATAAGATCTATTCATCTATGATCTTCCTCACACTTTGTTGTCAGACTTTTAGCGCTGTACTGTTTATTACTTATGTTTCAACATAATAATGAATGCACATTTCTTTCTTCTCTTTTGACATGCATACATGTATTCATTTTTTTAAAAGGTGGACTATGCCGTTAAGGCCTCGTACACGCGAGCAAACCAAAATCCAAAGAGACAAATTTGTTCAAATCGGTCGGACCGACCGATTTGAACAAATGAATTGCCTCGTGTGTACGAGGCCTAAGATCTTTAAATGTTTTTTTCATCATGTCAGGAAGCATGCTTATAAAATATGTATAGCTTGAAGCATTGTAATACTGGCAGAAGCCTAATACGGTAAGTATGATTAGTGTTTGCTGTAGGTAACTCATCAATTCACAATTTCTAAAGTCTCTCAAGCCACAGTAGACTGTGAGTCAGATGTTATTCAATGCGTTCACGAGTACCTGCAGAAACAGACATTTAAATGGAAACAAATTCTTCATAACTAACAAAACCCTGCACTGTCCCTTTCAGAGGCCACATAATGACTTCCCTGATTTCCCAGTCAGGGCTCAGGCTTCCTGTCATATGATATACTTTTCCAATTTGTGTCCCGTCACATTGTTGTGCTCTCTATACTGCTCCAACCTAGAGTCCGAACTGCATAAATACTTACCTGTCAAATACAAATTATAGTCTTCCATGTGCCACAATTATTTCCTCAAGTAACATTTGTGAAGGTTCAGCCAGAAAAATAAAATCTGTGTATAAATACACTTTTTCAAAATGTCATTACCTATGTATTGCAAAATCGTATACTGAAATGTTTTCTTTATTTATGGAATAGCAATGTGCAAAGGGCAATCGATCAGACTTCAGATTTCAACAGTACAGTGTACAGTAATAAGATTAGTGATATATAATTTCTGATTGGTAAGTTTGGGTTGCGGACTTGCGGCTCTTGGTACATTGATGCTTCTTTACCACTGTGCATGGAAGACAGTAAGAACAATAATTAGTAAAAAAAAATACTATAGATAAAACATATGCTATTAGGACTCTCATTACAGTGAGTTTCCATTTTCCCTTTCTTTGAAACTACAAATGTTTTACAAAGTCCCAGGCATAGACAAGATTGGGTAAAATTCTGTAAGGGCTCATTCTCAGCTGCAGCAGTCCTTGCCGCCCCCTCTGAAAAGCAATCCACGGTGGATTTTTTTTTAGAGGGGGGTTAACAGGTAGCTGGGAGGCAATATGTCATCTCCCCACCATCTGTTTTACCCTAAAACTACCAAACCAATGCCCGCCAAATGAAAAATAACAGCAAACCGCCGACACACATCTGAATTCTGGCTACTGCCCCTACTGACAGCTTTGGCGAATGACAGCTGATATAAGCAAAAGTGTTGGGATTTCATCAACCAAATATGGATAGGGGGAACCCCACGCACAAAATCAAGAAAAAAAAAGCATGCAGCCTGGCTGGTCAGAAATAGAGGGGTGAAGATGTGACCCCCCCCCCAAACTATACTAGGTCACATTCCCTCACCATGGTACATGTTGACCCTTTTTTATTCACAGAAAAATCTAATGTCTAAATGAAAACACACACACAGTTGTTCTTTACTAAAATAAAAAGCCCCACAATGTGAATCCATTGGCCCATCACGGAATGATAGCTGTCATCAGATAAATAATGGAACATTGGGAAAAGTGGTGGCATTATGGCTTTATATGGTCAACTAGTGCAGGCACCTGCTGCTTCCTTAGCAACCATTGACAGCAGGAAGCTGTCATGTTTGTCCACTTGAAAACCCTACATGTTTGAACGATTGTGCAAAAAGTGAATGCCTTTCGCAACTATTTTATCCAAGATTAATTATCAAAATAATTTTCAGTTCTCAAGGAACCCCTGCTAAAACCAATTAATTGATGGCTAGTGGGAAAAATGCTACTTACATTATTGGCTTTTGGCAAGAATGTCATACTTAAATGCCACCGCTGCAGTGGTGGTCATAAAGCCCCCGTAGTGACAGCTAAAATGATTATTGTTGTCATGTAGCATTATTGACTCCAAAGCTTTGCAGACATTAAATGGAAGGTCAGTGGGCTACAGCATAAGGAACCCCTAGCAGCCTCTGGAAGAACCCTAGGGTTCTACAGAATCCAGGTTGAGAATGGTTAATTTGCATTATCTCTAGTCATGTTTGTCATACAGGCTATAGGTTACATAGATCTGCACTTCCTATTTTAAAATGACAGCTTTCTGTTTTGAAAATAGAGTATTTTTGTTGTATCATACCACAGAGTGGTACTGTGGATACAACTTAGAAAGAAGCGTGCCACGTCCTATGAATATGGGAAAGGGAAGAAGGTTAGGACTTAGACTTTTTAGGCACTGTGTCTAAAAATTCCAAGTCCCAACCTTCTTCCATTTTCCACCTTTCGGTTTTGGTATCCCATTTGTTCTTCTGTGGTGTCACCCTGACACATTCTCTTCCAAAGGAGGCTACTAGCTCCTGTATTGACACGTATTGAAATTGTACGGTCTATTGCTGTCTCCATTAGGAAACCCACTAAACATTTGCTGTAACACATGTAGTCAGAAACTGACTGCATTAAGTATGCAAATCAACAATATTGATATGCAATAAAAGATAAAAGAAAAATGTCTGAAAACAGTCTTTTACAAATATATAAATTGTTTATTATACATAGAGCTTTAGCAAACAAAATGGAATTCATTACGAAAGTACATCTACTTTAAAATGGAGGACATGTGGGGCACTGACTCACATTTTGCATTGCGGTTAAAGAAATATATACAGTATTGTGCAAAAGTCTAATGCCGCGTACACACGACCGTTTTTCATGACATGAAAAATGCCATTTTTTAAAATGGTCATTAAAAACGATTGTGTGTAGGCTCCAGAGCATTTTCCTCCATGTGAAAAATGGGCATTAAAAATTTAGAAAATGCTCAAATTTTTCTCGTCGTTTTTCACGTCGTCGTTTTTCACATCATGAAAAACGGTCATGTGTAGGCTTTAACGATGGGAAAAAAACATGCATGCTCAGAAGCAAGTTCTGAGATGGGAGCACTCATTCTGGTAAAACTAGCGTTTGTAATGGAGATACTGTAGCACATCCGTTATACTGTAACAGACTGAAAAGCACAAATCGTCACTCACCAAACTTTTACTAACACAAAAACAGCAAAACCAGCCCAAAGGGTGGCGCCATCTGAAAGGGAACTTCCCCTTAATAGTGCCGGCATACGTGTTGTACGTCACCGTGCTTTGCTCGAACATTTTTTCTTCACGATCATGTGTATGCAAGGCAAGCTTGACAAGAATCACGTCAAGAAAAAACTTTGTTTTTTCTAGGACATTAAAAATGGTCGTGTGTATTTGGCAAAAGGCCCCTTTCACAAGAGCTGTCCAAACGGGTCCGCCTGTTTGTTTTTCAAGAGGACCCGATCGGACCCTCCATTCTCTTCTATGGAGTGGCTGATGTAACCAGACTTGTGTCGGTTTACACCCGCCAACCTCCAATCCAATTAAAAACAAATGGAAGGGAATCTGTCTGGCTGAAACGGATCACAGGGCAGTTGTGTGTAAACAGACAGCTGGGCCGTTTACATCAGACTGCCCTCGGAGCAGAGTGGGATGTGTCCCTGTCCACTATGCATAAGCAGGGCAGACATGAATCTGTCATCCACCAGCTCAGCTCAGCTCACCATGGGATCAGCTGAACAGATCCCCTGCTGAGAAAAAGGATCTGACCAATGTAAATGCTTTCAGAAACAGAAGTGTTAATAGTTTATTTTTTATCATTTAACAAAATAAAAAGTAAATGAACAGAAGGGAAAACTAAAACAAATGAATATTTGGTGTGACCACACTTCACCTTCAAAACAGCATAAATTCTTCTAGGTACACTTTCACACAGTTTATGAAGAAACTCGGCAGGTAGGTTGTTCCAAACTTTTTGGAGAACCAACCACAAATCTTCTCTGAGTGTATACTCAAATCCTTCTGTCTCTTCATGTAATCCCAGACAGACTCAATGATGTTGACATCACTGTGGGGGTCAAACCATCACTCTCAGGTCTCCTTGTTTTTCTTTACACTGTAGATAGTTCCTAACCCCTTCAGCCCCGGAAGATTTGGTTGCTCAATGACCTCAATGACATTTTTTGCAATAGGGCACTGTGTCGCTTTAACTGAAAATTGCGCGGTCGTGCGATATTGTACCCAAACAAATTTTACGTCCTTTTTTCCCACAAATAGAGCTTTCCTTTGGTAGTATTTGATCACCTCTTTTTTGCGCTCTAAAATAGCGACAATTTTGAAAAAAACGAAATCATTTACAGGTACTTTTTGCTATGGTAAATGTCCCAATTTAAAAAGAAAAAAACATTTTCTCAGTTTAGACCGATATGTATTCTTCTACATATATTTGGTAAAATAAATCTCAATAAGCGTATATGGATTGGTTTGCGCAAAAGTTATAGCGTGTACAAACTATGGGAAAGATTTATGGCATTTATATGGATTTTTTTTTTACTAGTAATGGCGGTGATCTGCAATTTTTTGCGGTATTGTGGCAGCAGTTCAACGTTGTAGCAGACAGGTCGGACACTTTTGACACATTTTTGGAACCAATGACATTCACAGAGCGATTAGTGCTATACATATGCACTGATTACTATATAAATGTCACTAGCAGGGAAGGGGTTAACACTAGGGGGCGATCAAGGGGTTAACTGTGTTCCCTATGGTGTGTTCTAACTGTGGGGGGTAGGGGACCCAATATAGGAGATGACAGATTGTGTTTTCTACTTTGTAGAAAGAGACGATCTGTCCTTCTCTCCTCAGACAGCATGGGGATTTGTGTGTTTACACACACAAACCCCCGTTCTTCTCACTCGTGCACGCCATCGCGTGTGGTCGGCAGCGATAGTGCCCACTTGCCACGTGCATTGGGTTCCCCACAGTGCAAGGGGCACTCTTGTGCCCTCTGGTGGCTCTCCTGGGCAAAGCTGTATATATAAGGGATTTCGCCCAGAAGGGCTATTCTGCCACAGTATATCTTGGGGGTATATTTCAGGAACCAGTTAATGACATGGCATGTTTGGGGTCATTGTCCTTTGGCAGAATACATTTGTTGTTAATCAGGCGCCTCCCCGATGGTATAGCATGATTGATATCTGCCTGTATTTGTCAACATTAAGGACACCATTGATCCTGACCAGATCTCCAATTCTATATACAGAAATGTAGAACCAAACTCGCAAGGAACCTTCACCATACTTCACAGTTGCCTGCAAACAATCATTATTGTACAACCAACCCTTGGTGAACAAACTGCCTCCTTCTACAGCCAAATATTTCTAATGTGACTAATAATTCCAGATCACCTGCTACAATTTCTCTGCATCCCTGTTCCTATGTTTTCATGCATAGTTGAGTCACTTAGCCTTGTTTCCATGTCCTATGCATGAAAACATAAGAAGGAAGGAAACAGTGAAGCATGGTGAAGACTTCTTGTAAGTTTGGGTTTGCATTTCTGAAAATGGAGTTAAAGATTTTGGTCAGGGTCAATTGTGTCCTCAATGCTGAGTAATAAGGCAGATAATTATCCATCATGCCATAACAACAGGGAGGCATGCGATTGGCCTCAAATGTATTCTGCAGCAGGACAATGACCCCAAACATACAGCCAATGTCATTAAGAACTATCTTTAGTGTAAAGAATAACAAGGAGTCCTTGAAGTGATGGTTTTGTCCCCACAGAGCCCTGATTTCAGTATCATCCAGTCTGTCTGGGATTACAAGAAGAAACAAAAGGATCTGAGTCTACATCCACAGATGATCTGTGGTTAGCTTCTCCGAGATGTGTGAAACAACCTACAGTACCTGCCAAGTTCCTTCAAAAACTGTGAACAAGTATACCTAGAATAATTGATGTTGTTTTGAAGGTAAAAACAAGAGTACCTAGAAGAATGGATCCTTTTTTGAAGGCAAAGGGTGGTCACACCAAATATTGATTTGATTTGGATTTCTCTTCTGTTCGTTTGTTAACTGATTAAAATAAACTATTAACACTTCTATTTCTCAAAGCATTCTTTATTTTTCAGAATTTTTTCACACTTGCCTTTTTGCACAGTACTGTATACTATGGCCCGGATTCACAAAGCACTTGCGCCGGCGTATCTCCAGATACGCAGCGTAAGTACAAATATGCGCTGTCGTATCTGTGCGCTGGACCCATAAACCAAGATACGCCTAAAAACAGACTTCATCCCACCGACGTAACTTGCCTACGCCGGCGTAGACTGGGCGCATATTTAAGCTGGACGCATGTGGCTTTCCCATTGATTTTCTATTCAAAAATGCTAATGAGGGAGATACGCCGATTCAAGAACGTACTTGCGTCCGGCGCATGATTTAAGCAGTTTGCGTAAGTTTTGCGTTCGGCGTAAAGTTATTCCCCATAGATGAGGCACAACCCATGCAAAGGTATGGACCAGGAATACACAGGCCTACGTATTTTACGCTGGAAGTCTGTGAATATGGGCCGACGTGGGTCTGGCTGGGTGTAGGTTACGTTCACGGCGTACACAGTGATCCGGCGTATCTTAGGCAGTTGTTCCGACGTGGTTGTACGCATGCGCACGGGGATACGTCCATGTCCCGACACATGCGCAGTTCATTTTAAGTACTTGTCTGGCGCCCGGCCCATCATTTGCATGGGGGCACGCTTCAATAACATGGATCACGCCCACTTCCAGCCCACTTCCACCTACTTCCACTTATGCCGGCTTACGCCTTTGAAATATACGCCACGCCGGCGCAGAGTTGGGAGCATTTGCTTTGTGAATTCCATGCTTGCCTCTCTGAGCTGCGCCGGCGTAGCGTAAAAGAGATACACTACGGCTGCATAAATATGTGCCGATGTATGTGAATCCGGGCCTATACTGTATATGTAAACAATATATACTGTATATATATATATATATATATATATATATATATATATGTGTGTGTGTATATATATATATATATTATAAATAATTCTAAATATACAGTATATATACGGTATATATGTACAATATATCCCTAAAGTTCTTAGAAAACAATAAATATAACAATAGATTTGTTTAGTCTTGGTGATCTGAAGCCATCTGGTTTTCTTACATTTGTTCCAGGCCCAAATGTCATAAAGCTTTTATGGAACAGAGCTTTTCCTCAATTGCAGAAATTGATTCTCTTTATTTGCATTTCTCCTTTTTTTCAGCCAATATTTTCCAAATTCTGGAGACACTGTGCAGTCATTTGTTTCCCCCGTCAGATCATAATCCTTTCTCCAAATTCTAATTCAAGAACATTTTTTTTTTCATTTTCTGAATACTTTGAACCATCTGCATAACAATTTGTATTTCCTTCCAGCCTTCCCTACAACCCCCCTTGATTTGATATATACGGCGACAGGAAAAACACAGCATCCAAGACTTTTACAGCTGCAATGCTCCCGCTTCGCCTTTCCTCCATCAAGTCTATTTTTGCTTTTTTGCCAATAACAAATCTATTTTACTGACAATATTATCTTGAAGGGAGTGGAAAATGCTTCTTGCTGAAGAACGAATTCAACTTTGGGAGCCTGCGTCAGGATCATTTCAATACAAATCTGGTAAAATTGATATATATTCATAAATATCTTATTGTTGTATTCTGGCTTTTACCATACTGAAAATGAATGCTGGGATTTTTCCAGGTTGTGGGGAACTCTATTTACATCAACAGAAATACCTAAAAAAACATGAATTAAAGTGATATGCATTATGCAAGAGTATTTGTTATCAACTAAACAACACGACTGTGGTATAATGTGTTTTTAAATCTAAAGTTCAGGCAAACAGTTCAAATCAGTTAAAATATGGGAATTGTTTACCTATTATGTGTAGTATCTGGTGACATTAGATAAGACAAGGGCACTGCAAGAACAGATTAGGAATAGATGGGGTATCTCAGCCAATGTCCGGACTGGTTGATCCATTGTCAATCATGATGCCCGCCGCACCATGACCCGAAAAAAGAAAAAATCTCTGCCATCGACAAAAGTTAACTACCGAATGCCTGCTCTGCTGTTCCCAATAGGTAAAGCACCCCCCTATGTTGAGGGCATGTGGCCTGGTATGGTTCAGGGGCGCTCGCTCATCCCCTCCTTTCCTGACCTGCTGGGCTGCATGCTCAAATAAGGGTCTGATATGGATTTTTGAGGGACCCCACATCAAATAAAAAAAAAATTGCCGTGGGGTTCCCTTAAGAATCCATACCATATGCCATTTTTATTAACATTCAACAGGCCCGGAGAGGAGAGGGCTCGGTGCTGCTGAAGGTGGCGGAACAGAGTTCCATTATGTTCCAGCTGAAAAAAAGCCCTGGTCATGTGTAAGCTGTCAATTTGTATTTTTTATTTCACTTTTTTAACATTCTTTTAGTGTGAAAACTCCCCTAAAAATTTGGTTTATTAAGGACCATTTTTGGGCACAAACACAGGTCTAGTTAGAATCTTCCACAACCCACAGGGGCCATTTAAAGCGAATAAAAAAAAAGTCAGCAGCTACAAATACTGCATTTGCTGACTTGTAAAATAAGGACACTTACCTGATCAGCGTGTCAGCGATGTCGGCACCCAAAGCCGATCTCTGTTTCCGCTCTCGGGTGCTGCCGCCACCATCTTCGGTGAGGGAATCAGGAATAGAACCCCTGCTGTTGTCTGGGACCCGTGTGTCTCCCAGAAGACAATGGGGGGGGGGACAGACAGATACTGCGGGGGTCTATGCCAGGAAGTGGGTGCAAATAGGGGGAGGAATCCGGACAACAGAGTTTCCATTTTTGTGTGGACCTCCATTTTAAAGCTCACTACACCCTTAAAAAACGCCTTTGTTTCATATTTTATATTTCACAATACATTAAAGTAGAAAGTGTACAGATATAAAGTGAGATATACCTACTATCTCCCTCAAAATATATCATCAAAACGCCAAAAAAATAATTTGTGTTGACTTGCCAATTAGCAGGGGGTGTATTTGGCAGAGGATTATGGGTCTGATTCACACACATTTTCTGTGGAGAAAATAGCAAGGTCTAGTCTGGACTAAAGTTTAAAGTTTTTTCCATCTATTCTCACCCAGAATCATTTTTCTAATCAATGCAACCACGAACCTACAATCTATAAGAAAATCAGTTATCCATGTGTAAAACAAGAAATCATTTGTGTTACAAATCACAGTCACAATATAGTTTCATGTGATTGTAGAGCTGATAAATGGGACCTCAAGGGGATAGCCACGTTTTAAGCAGAGTCATATGAAGTTTTTTTTGAGCCAACTGTCCTGAGTGAAGATCCATGTATGGCTGTAGTCCTGGGAACTGTATTTATGTGTATTTGTTGCCAATCAGATAGATTGTTGCCTAAGGATTTAAGATATATTAACATCAACCTCAGCTGTACACTGCAGTAGCTAAACCCAAAAACAAAAATGTTATGCCATATAGTAACAGCTTACTGGTCCTTAGATGTGATGGCTGCATTATCTTTCTTTTTGCAGTTTTTTTTTCTTTATTTAAGCCTGGTGATCCTTTAACGAACATCCTTTTTTTTTCACATGGCAAACTAAAGCGTATGCCCGTGGAGGGTTGTGATTAGTGTAGGGATGTACAGATGTGCTGTGTTTCCCTGTGCAGGCAGTCCTATTGATGTCAACTGGGAGGCAGTGGCTACATGGACAAAGGCCCTGCTTCCAAATGACTTCTGTGGAGTGCAGGTGCATGGCCCTGAATACATACTGTCTGTTCTTGGGGCCATGCACCCACATGCGAATGGATGTCAAATTAGGAGCAGCATCAGTGTCCATGCAGCTGCTGTTATCCAACTGACATTGATGCACAGGGATGAACGGAACATCTTTGCATGCCTGTGTGGAAAAACAAGGCCCTCTGAGGGCATACACTTTAGTACACCCCCTGTGAACGAGGCTTTGAGCTGGCCATACATTATACAATGTTCTTGTTCAATTTCCTTTAGATTTACTTCCAACCATGTAGCACAAGGGCCTGCTTGATTGCATACAAATTGAAACTGTTTGGGTTTAGCCTCATATTATATGGTTTTAGTTAAATTCGATGTTAGGGCTTACTGCACATTAAATTATGTATGGAGAGACTGCATTTACCATAATAGAACACATGGACCACCACCCTAGGCAGGAGATTAAGGGGAACAGCACCAAATTGTGGTAACATTTTCCATATTTTGTCTCCTCCTTTTGACCACCACTGGACATCTGTGGCTAAATTGAGCAATGGAATACTTCATATTCCCATCGCACACGTTCCTGGATAAATTCTAAAAGTTTGAGTGCTGCACCAACAACCAGCTGGATACTGGTTTTAAGTCACAAAATAGATATTTGCCAGCACACCATGGATCTACAAAAAGTGGCGTCCAAATGGATTATTTATTGCTTGATCACAACACAAGTAGAGTGCAATGTTTCAGAGTCACGCAGTACCCCTTATTTACTATGATAGCACTTATGGACCACTATCCTAGGCAGGAGATTAAGGAGAACAGCACTAAAATGTGGTAACATTTTCCATATGTTGTCTCCTCCTTTTGACCACCACTGGACATCTATGGATAAATTCAGCAATGGAATCCAAGGGTTTTAGGAAACATGAAAACATCGCTTTGTTCTCTTGTATGCTTATCTGTACAGTTGAAATGTACCATAAATGTAGACCCCATGGTGCCTCCAACAGTGTAATATGACAATAGTATTTACTAAAAATATCCATATGACGCATTTGTAAAAGTATAAGGGAGATTCAGGGGTGTCCAGGACAGCATAATGTCTAAATACCATCCTGCCAAAGAGACTTTATTCTCACGATGCTGAACAGCTCAACCACTCGCTGGCAATTGCCTTACTTGCAATCTATTGAAATAATCTCATTGAAATCAGTTGATTGGCAGCCCTTGGTTAAATTGCTCAGTAGAATAAGTGTCCAGGTAGTGTAGCCAATTGTATGTGATGTTACTATAATTGTAGCTGTCATCCTGAACAAATAGTTTCGGTTAAACAGTAGACATAAATCACTTCCATGTCATACAAGCCTTTTGATTTAGAAATGTTTACAGTATGAACAAGATGATTTTATTTTTCATTTTTCTTCATCTATTTCTTTTATGCTCTTGTCATTGCATATAAATAATGTGTAGGAAATGATTTAGAGAATGTTTTGATTTATGTTTTAAATAAAAAGGAGCCATTGTTCCTTTACATAAAGTTACTCTGTCACTTTAACAAAATAGGGAGAGCTGGCATTGCGAGGTACATGCACATATTTGCAGCAGCTTTCATTCCCTGCTACTATGGTCAAATCCATTCTAAATGAGCAAAGCCTTGACATTTCCTGGTAATGATGGACTTGTCCCAAACAACCACAACTTCACACACATTCCTTTTAACCAAGGAGAAAGTCCATCACAGTGATAGGCCAATAGGAATGTGGAAGCAGGAAAACTCCTGCGCTGCCCCTTTGCCAATTCAGACTGGTTGATATTTGGCCAATGCCGAGGTAGAATGAGAGCTGCTGAAGGTACATGCAGTTATCGCTACATGTCTGCACCTTTTGCTTGTTTTCAACTGTCCGCGCATGCGTCGATCGGATTAGACGCATGCGCGGAAGCATTTTATTTCCGGGTTTGGTGACGTGGCGGCGTCAACGTCACTACCACGTCGCCGCATCCTCAGATCGAGGGGATTTTGGTCCGATGGTGTGTACACGCCATCGGACCAAAATCCGATGAGACATGTCCGCTTAAACATGTCCGACGGACCGTTTGAAGCGGACATGTCTCATCGGATTTTGGTCCGATGGCGTGTACACACCATCGGACCAAAATCCCCTCGATCTGAGGATGCGGCGACGTGGTGGTGACGTTGACGCCGCCACGTCACCAAACCCGGAAATAAAATGCTTCCGCGCATGCGTCTAATCCGATCGACGCATGCGCGGACAGTTCTGTCCGCTGGTTAGTGTACTAACCAGCGGACAGATCCGATGGACAGGACCGATAGCCCGACAGATCCGATAGCCCGTACACACGATCAGAGATGTCTGCTGAAACGGTCCGTCGGACCAGTTTCAGCAGATAAATTCGATCGTGTGTACGCGGCCTGACAGAGTGACAGTCCAACCTGATGTACATACCCATGAAATTTGAGCAATGATTACATCCTACTTTCACAGGGTTTTGGTATTCAAAGATGAATTCCAGGTATAGCTATTTTTGCATAACTACAATGGTCCTGTTTGAACAAATGTAACTATCCATGTGCCATATCTGGTCCTTCCCAGTGGATGTATGAAATCACTGTAGTAGGTAGCAGGTAGTAGGCCAAATAATTACATTTTAGTCTCATCTGACATGACACCTTTTTCCATCTGGCCTTAGAATCTTTAAGGTGTGTTTAAGGTGGTCAGATGAGACTAAAATTGAATTATTTGGCCTCAACACCAAACAAATCCAATATAGCTTACCATACAAATACCACCATTCCTAGAGTAAAGCATGGAGGTTGTAATATGCTGTTATGGGGGTGTTTCTCTGCAACAGGAACTGGGATTGGTCAAAAATTCCATCTAATTCTTGAGGAAAATCTGCCGCCCTCTGCCAGAAAGTTGTCAATTGGAAGAAGGTTCACCATCCAACATGACAATGACCCAAAGCTCACAGGAAAAAAAGGGTAAATGTCCATGCATGGCTTAGTCAAAGCCCAAACTTAAACCCCATTGAAAATCTGTGGTATGACTTGAAGACTGAAGTCCACAAACAGTCGCCATCAAATTTAACTGAACTTAGGCAGTTCTGCAAAGAAGAGTGGGCAAATATTGCAAAGTCCAGGGCCCGGATTCACATAGGGCGGCGTATCTTTAGAGTGGCGTAGCGCATCTCATATATGCTACGCCGACGTAACTTAGAGAAGCAAGTACAGTATTCACAAAGCACTTGCTCCGTAAGTTGCGGCGGCATAGCGTAAATTGGCTGGCGTAAGCCCGCCTAATTCAAAGTAGGAAGGAGGTGGGCGTCATCTATTTAAATTAAGCATGACCCCATGAAAATGAATGGCCGGTTGAACTGGACATGCACGCGCATACTCAGAATCACGTCGCATATACTTCCTAAGATACGTTGGCGCAATGGCTACAACGTGAACGTAACCTGCGCACTGCCCTATTCACGTAGTACAACGTAAACGGCGTACACGGCGTACAATTTGACGGCGTTGTTCCCTGGCCCATACCTTTGCATTAGCTGCGCCTGCTATATGAGGGGTAACTTTTACGCCGGACGTAAGCCTTACACAAATCGCGTATATGAAGCGGCCTGGTGCATCTACATTTGCGAATGTGCGTATCTTACTCATTTGCATATTTAAAATGGGAACGCCGAATGCGTCCAGCGTAACAATGCGCCCACGATATGCCGGTGTAGGCAAGTTATGTTGGACGGCTGAAGCCATGTTTTTCGACGTATCTCGCTTTGTGAATCGGCGCAAATATGCGACGGCACGTATTTGTACTTCTTTTGATACGCCAACGTAAATCATTTGTGAATCCGGGCCTGTGTCTGTACTAATTTCAAACTGCAAAGCAACAAAATGTGATCATTTAAAAAAAAAATAGTTTGTGGACTTTATAACTTTCCTACAGACTAAATATTATACACTGATTTGGGTTATTATCAACAAAGAAATGTAACAGTATACATTTTTAGCCTAAATTTATATTTAAAAAAAATGTTTATTTGCACAATGCTATCACAAAAAATAAAGAAAACGCAGGCTTTAATGTCACTTTAACATGGAGGAACCCCTACTTTCTTGTATCGGAGAACCCCTGATAATAATTATTGTATCTACAACTCACTGCACATTAGCGTAGCAATCAGGGGGAACAATGTTCCTTACATTTGTGGTCATTGGAAAAAAAATACTTTCTTACAGATAGGGACGCCACTGACTATATGTGGTCATATTAGGTCAATAATGTCATGAGCATCACCAATCCTTTGTGTACATGCAACTGAGGGGGGTAAAGGGGTGGAAGCCCTGGCTGCAGTTGTTTGGGCAGCAGTGTGTGTGATTGACAGCTTCCTCCTGGGTTTAATCTGTACCCAAGTTCGGACCAAACCCATGCTTATCACTACTTACAAATAGCTGAAAAGATCATTTGTGCCAGTCGTTGCTTTTCTGAGAGGCAGATATTGCTAATTGCTCAAGGAAACCCTGTCAAACCTCTGAAGGAACCCTAGTCGAGGCAGGCTGCTCTAAATGTATCTGCTCTTTACCCAAAACTGAAAAAAGTTTTAGTAGAGGCGAGTAGAGTTTTATTATAAAAAAAAATCTTTTTACTCAATTTCAATCATAGTATTTTTTAAATTGCTCTTACAATAATTTGAATGCTTTTTTCAATAGATATACAGGGAGTGCAGAAATATTAGGCAAGTTGTATTTTTGAGGATTAATTTTATTATTGAACAACAACCATGTTCTCAATGAACCCAAAAAACTCATTAATATCAAAGCTGAATATTTTTGGAAGTAGTTTTTAGTTTGTTTTTAGTTTTAGCTATTTTAGGGGGATATCTGTGTGTGCAGGTGACTATTACTGTGCATAATTATTAGGCAACTTAACAAAAAACAAATATATACCCATTTCAATTATTTATTTTTACCAGTGAAACCAATATAACATCTCAACATTCACAAATATAAATTTCTGACATTCAAAAACAAAACAAAAACAAATCAGTGACCAATATAGCCACCTTTCTTTGCAAGGACACTCATGCAGCCTGCCATCCATGGATTCTGTCAGTGTTTTGATCTGTTCACCATCAACATTGCGTGCAGCAGCAACCACAGCCTCCCAGACAATGTTCAGAGAGGTGTACTGTTTTCCCTCCTTGTAAATCTCACATTTGATGGACCACAGGTTCTCAATGGGGTTCAGATCAGGTGAACAAGGAGGCCATGTCATTAGATTTTCTTCTTTTATACCCTTTCTTGCCAGGCACGCTGTGGAGTACTTGGACGCGTGTGATGGAGCATTGTCCTGCATGAAAATCATGTTTTTCTTGAAGGATGCAGACTTCTTCCTGTACCACTGCTTGAAGAAGGTGTCTTCCAGAAACTGGCAGTAGGACTGGGAGTTGAGCTTGACTCCATCCTCAACCCGAAAAGGCCCCACAAGCTCATCTTTGATGATACCAGCCCAAACCAGTACTCCACCGCCACCTTGCTGGCTTCTGAGTCAGACTGGAGCTCTCTGCCCTTTACCAATCCAGCCACGGGCCCATCCATCTGGCCCATCAAGACTCACTCTCATTTCATCAGTCCATACAACGGTAGAAAAATCAGTCTTGAGATATTTCTTGGCCCAGTCTTGACGTTTCAGCTTGTGTGTCTTGTTCAGTGGTGGTCGTCTTTCAGCCTTTCTTACCTTGGCCATGTCTCTGAGTATTGCACACCTTGTGCTTTTGGGCACTCCAGTGATGTTGCAGCTCTGAAATATGGCCAAACTGGTGGCAAGTGGCATCTTGGCAGCTGCACGCTTGACTTTCCTCAGTTCATGGGCAGTTATTTTGCGCCTTGGTTTTTCCACACGCTTCTTGCGACCCTGTTGACTATTTTGAATGAAACGCTTGATTGTTCGATGATCACGCTTCAGAAGCTTTGCAATTTTAAGAGTGCTGCATCCCTCTGCAAGATATCTCACTATTTTTGACTTTTCTGAGCCTGTCAAGTCCTTCTTTTGACCCATTTTGCCAAAGGAAAGGAAGTTGCCTAATTATGCACACCTGATATAGGGTGTTGATGTCATTAGACCACACCCCTTCTCATTACAGAGATGCACATCACCTAATATGCTTAAACGGTAGTAGGCTTTCGAGCCTATACAGCTTGGAGTAAGACAACATGCATAAAGAGGATGATGTGGTCAAAATACTCATTTGCCTAATAATTCTGCACTCCCTGTATTGTTGTCATATTGCTCATAAAAATAACAAACACCTTGCTTTCAAAGTAATAAAAATAACAGTAAGGCCGCTTACACACGAGGAGACATGTCCGCTGAAACTGGTCCGCAGTGCTTAGAAACTTGTCTGCTGGAAACCTGTCCGTCGGACATGTCCGATGGTTAGTACCCCCTACCTACCGAAATCCTGCACATGCGTCCAATTGATTCGACGCATGCATGGAAGCATTGAACTTCCTCGTTTAAGGATGTCGGTGTCTTCTACGTCACCGCGTTCTCTGTCCGCGGGGATTTTGGTCTGATGGTGTGTACACACATCAGACCAAAATATCCCTGGAGACATGTCCGATGAAAACGGTCCGTCGGACCTGTCTCATCGGACATGTCTCCTCGTGTGTACAGGGCCTAATGCCTTGTATTTCTAACAGGAATAGTTCTCGTCAGGAAAGCCCAAGGGGAAAGCCAAGAACCTGCTCGGTTCAGTCTTTCCCCCTACACACGGCTGGTTTTCCGTCAGGAAAACTGCGATGGAGCTTTGGGCGGGAATCCCGGCCATGTGTATGCTCCACTGCAGTTTTTGCCATAGGAAAACTGTCAAAAACCACCGGGCAAAAGTCGGCGGGAAAAAAGAGCATACACACGGCTTCCCGACCAAAGGCTCTCTTCACAGTTTTCCTGTCTGGAAAATTGATCGCGTGTACGAGGCTTCAGCCGCCTCCATCAATATCCATTTTTTTTTTAACGGATGAAAGCCCTGTTTTTTCGCCCTATACACAGTGAGGGGACAGTCTGTACAGACAGGCTCCCTCACTTGCCGATGCTGACGTTCATTGTCAGGTTTTAGATCAAATTATCAGCTCTTTTTTTTATCTATAAACAGTGCAGAACCAAAGCTGTAAAAAAAATAAAGACTTTCCTCAGCGCAGAGATATAATGAAGAAATATCTCTCTTAGATCAAAGGGATGAACTTCAGTCTGTAGATGAGGGCAGTTTAACCACTTAAAGACTAAACCTTTTTCTGACACTTGTTGGTAAAATCAGTATTTTATTGCTAGAAAATGACTTAGCACCCCCAAACATTATATATAGATTTTTTTTTTTTAGCAGAGACCCTAGAGAATAAAATGGTGGTTGTTGCAATAGTTTATGTCACACAGTATTTGTGCAGCTGTCTCTCAAACACATTTTTTTATGGGAAAAAAATTACTTTCATGAATTTAAAAAAACTAAACAGCAAAGTTAGCCCATTTTTTATTTTTTTTTGTATAATGTGAAAGATGATGTTACGCCGCGAGAATTGTAAGAGAATCGTGATATTTATTCTAAGCAAAAAAATTGTGACTCTCATTTTATCCAGAACCGTGCAGCTCTAATGTAAACCAAAAATTTGACTCAAGTGGTTAAGTGGATGTAAAGAACTGATGTAAAGAACTGATGCAAAGAACTGATCTCTCTTTAATTTGAAAAAATGTGACTGAACTGATGAAACAAACTGAAGGCATGTGTGAAAGGAGCCTAACAAGAGCAATTCAAATATTATTTATGTCCTTAACCTTTAGAGTCGGTTCACACTGGGGCGACTTGGGATCCGACTTGAAGTCGTCTCAAGTCGTCCCAAGTCGTGCTGTCCAGAAAAGCAATGTAAGTGAATGGGAGCGGTGTTAATACACACTACTCATGTCGCTCCGACTTCAGAAGAGGTTCCTGCACTACTTCAATCAGACTTCTAGGCGATTTGTACCCATTGATTTCAATGGAAGTCGCTTCCAAGTCTGATCACTGTTTTAATTGAAGCGACCTTTCAGCAAGATAACATACATTTCTCAGGCAAACCCCTCCCTCCCCTTCCCTCTCCCAGAGCTGATTGTTGTTTTATTGGCCACTGGAATGTCTCCTGACCTGAAAAGGACTTCAAGTCGTGTTGTAAATCGCCCCAGATCGCCCTGTGGTTCATGCTCAAGTCGTGTTGAAGTTGCTTCTGAAAGTCGTGCTGGAAGTCGTGTTGCCCCAGTGTGAACCGACTCTTAGGCCTCGTACACACGAGGGGATATGTCCTCTGAAAACGGTCCGATGGACCGTTTCAGCAGACATCTCCGCTCGTGTGTATGGGCTAGCGGACAGATTTCTCCACCCGACAGATTTTAAAGCATGCTTTGAAATCCATCCGGTGGAATCTGTCCGCCCGACATGTCTGCTGGTTAGTACACTTACCAGCAGACATGTCGTCCCCCACCGCCGCCGCGCCGCCGCCGAATAGATTTGGCGCATGCGCGGAAGTGTTTAACTTCCTGGTGCGGTGACGTGGCGGCGTCAACGTCACCGCCGCGTCACCGCGCCGTCCGGCGGCGGGGAATTTGATCCGATGGTGTGTACACGCCATCGGATCAAACTCCCGATCGGACATATCCGATGGAAATGGTCCGCGGACCGTTTTCATCGGATATGTCCGATCGTGTGTACGAGGCCTTAGGTTTGAATGAAGTGGCCTTCTGCCAATGCCAAGAATCCACTGAAACTGGTGAAGTACATCTTCTGTATTAAATAAAGATAACACACGAATAGACAACAGCAACTGAATATAATAGACTAAAGTAGCAGAATAAACAGTTATATGAAAGCCCCCAACAAAACAACAAATATTGTTAGTTTTAAAGGTTAAAATATTAAATTCACTTTTTTTTTAAAAGACATACACTGAGAACAATTTTTATCCAACTATAGGAATCAAATTATGATTATGATAATTGATGATGATTATGATGATTTAGTAAGAGGCATGACAGGTTTTTTGAAGTTGTCATTTTTTTTGTCATAATTTTTTCCCATTTTTTTTTTAACATACTGTCACCAGTGCAGTACAGCAGCGTCATGTAACTGGTGTGGCATTGATCAGGTACATAGGCAGGTGACAGTACAAAAAAAAGAAAATGTTATATATTTTTTTAATTTTTCTATCACATTTAAAAATAAAAAAATGTGAACACACTGTGACCAGAGCAATATAATGTTACCATAGTAACATTGTACTACTCTGGAGAAGTGATCAGGATTTTTTTCACGCACATTGGCCCGGATTCACGAACGTTTTACTCAGGCGTATCTAGAGATACGCCGTCCTAAGTACAAATGTGCACCGTCGTATTGTTATGCCGATTCGTGAAGCTAAATACGCTGTAAAACAAGGCTTCAGCCGCCCGACGTAACTTGCCTATGCCGGTGTATCGTGGGTGCATAGTTACGCTGGACGCATTCTGCGTACCCATGTAAATATGCAAATTAGTAAGATACGCCAATTCATGAACGTACTTGCGCCCGGCGCATTTATATACGCAGTTTACGTAAGTCCTATGTCCAGCGTAAACTTACCCCACACCCCTTCATTATAATATATCACGCCCACTTCCAGCTAATTTGACTTACGTCGGCTTACGCCGACAACTATACGCTATGCCGGCGCAACGTTCAGTGCATATTCTTTAAGAATACAATGCTTGCCTCTCAACGTTGCGCCGGCGTAGCGTAAACAAGATACGCTACGCCCACACAAAGGTACGCCTCTCTACATGAATCCGGGCCATTATGTTTGCTCATAGCAGTGAATTACCTTGCTATAAGCAAGCATTTTACTGAATTAAATCATTCAGTCTATTTTGTTGTGATTAGCTGTGATTGGTCGAAGCTAATCACATGGTACAGATGGGCTGTGTTTGGCCCTGTCTATACAATGAGATCAAATTGACCATTCACAGCTAGCAATAAAAATTGTACACAATGGATGGCATGAAAGGTAGCGAGTCGGTACTCTGATCAGTCATGGGCTATGTCCTACGGACATGGCTGGTGACAGGTCTCGCCACTGCATGATTGCCGCTTCCTGAGAGGACATCATATGACGTCCACTCAGGATAAGAAAGCCACCACCTGGCTGTCATTTGTCTATAGGCCGGGAGGGAGGTGGTTAAACGCATTTTCAAGCAAATGGTTAAACTAATCCTAAAATGCAGGGTATAAAGGATAAAAGAGCTTCCACACTTCAGTTGGTCTCTTGCTTTCCAGCATCTGCCCAGCAATGAAATATCAGTTTTGAGTTGACATACCCTTTAAGCTAGTTCTATGAAAAATATATTTGATAATTATGTTTTTATATGTGCCTGGAGTCCAGCTTTAAACATACATCTGCCTTCATAACATGATGCAGTATATGACTCAGTTGCCTGCCTGGGTATGCTGTGCGCAGTCTGTGCAGGCTTCTACTAATGATTCTCTGCTGATCCTTGATGACTCCTGGCTCTGTTCATACCTGGAGGAGTTTTTAGAAGACATTGTGGGAAAGATGATAACAGGAAATAGCCGAGCAATGTGGAAGACATATTAGGGGAGCTCTTCACAAGCTCTATGGAACATTAACTGCCACCGACTCTAATGATTCCCCAGCAGATCTCTCTCCTGCCATTCCTAGCACATTACATTATTTTTGCCCACCTTCTGCTTAACTTCCAGGCTTCTATAAATATAATTGTCAGATGAACCAACAAAAGCCATCTATTTTGCATTCGCTAATTATTCGCCGCTCAGTGTTTTTTTGCCTCCTGCAGTTATATTTCAGATTTCACTTGATTGCTAATTTTAGATGTAATATTTTTGGACAGTGATAAATTATATTTTTTAAATTATAATTCCATGTTAATGCTGTAGAATCATATATTTTTTTGTCAATTTAACAAAATTGAAAGATGGCAAAATTTTAAGTTAACTTAAAGTGATCCTGTAAAGTGAGAAGCACAGGGCTGCTATTTTTGTTCTCTTTAAAAAAAATGCTGGTGGTTGCCTGATTTCAATACTTTTTGAGTCGTAAACTTGGAAAGGTATGCTGCAAATGAATGTTATAAAAAGTAAAAAAAAATTCTATACTAGTTATTGAATCAGGAAGCATTGAAGCCAATTTATGGTTTATTTTTTTTATTTCTTTTGCTGCCCTAGGCAAGACTAAAATTTGGCACCCACCCCTTCTAAATTTGTACCACCCCAGCCACAGTATACAGTTCTTGTGTCAGTGTCAGATGAAGAAGCTGCAGCCGTTCACAGTGAATAGCTGTGGCTTCCTCATCAGACCCTGAGACATGATTCGTCCAAGTGCCACATATGTGGTCAGTGGAGCAGAGGATGGGGTCAGCAGGACATAGGACAGAGTCAGCAGGGCAGAGGATGAGGCCTTACTGATAAGGAGGCACTGATGAAGCTGCACTGATATGCGGCACTGATGGGCACTAATAGGCGACACTGATGGGCACTAATTGGCAGCACTGAAGGGCACTGATAGGTGGCACTGATTGGCACTGATAAAGAGACACTGATAGGCAGCACTGATTGGCATTGATAGGCAGCCCTGATTGGCATTGCTGATGAGCACTGATAGGCAGCACTGAGGGGCACTGTTGGGGCTGCACAGATAATCAGGACACTGATAATCAATGCCCTGATTATCAGTGTAGATGTCCCCTTTCACACTAGCCAGTTACTGCCTCTCTCCTCTCCTCACTCTGTGACAGTGTGAGCAAAGAAATGCCGATATCTGGAAAGTATGTTTAGATTGTCATCAGCTGGGATTGGACACAGCTGATCACAAGGTAGAGAGCCACTGTAATTGGCTTTTTACCCCAATCTGTGATCACTGTGGGTGTACACAACAGCAGGTGCAGTTCTGGGAGAGCATGAATAGAAGACCGTGCCGTGGCTGTCATTCAGCTATAGCGTGGTCACCTGGGGGGCGGCACCACCCCCTGAAAAATGCTGCCCAAGGCAAGCACCTCTTTTGCCTCATGGCAAATACGCCCCTGCAAACGCATGTTGGATATGCAAAATATCACAAATGTATTTCTTTGTTATTCTTATCTCATTTTTCTTTGTTATTTTGCACAAATTGCACAGCAGAGTGGCATGTCTGTCCCCACGGAGACATAAGGAGACAGATCGAGTTGTGGAATCATTCTGAGTATATGCATGAGGGGCCCCTCCACCGACAGGACCGACCACTGAAGCGGTGGTGAAAGGATTGCTAATCCATCCCTTCTATTGTTTATAATATTGACATTTTTGTTAACCACAATTTGCTTCTACCATCCCTTTAAGAACCCAACCAGCCAATCACACAACTTGCATATAATTGCATTGACTTTGTTAGTCCACCACTTCAACCTTCATATCGATACATGGATAATCTCCCTTTCCCCTCTCACCTTTTTTTTTTCCTTTTACATAGGGTTGTCCCGATACCACTTTTTTAAGACCGAGTACAAGTACTGACTTTTTTTCAAGTACTCACCGATACCGATACTTTTTTAAATGTCATGTGGCAGTGGCACTAATATGCAGCACTGATGACGCGTGGACCTTGTCAGTATTTTTTATTTTTTTTTATTTACAATTTTATTTTTTACAATTTCCTTATTTTTTTTACCTTTTTTTGACAATGCTTTTTTTTTTTTTTGGGGGGGGGGGGGGGGCAGACTGAAAGGTGACAGTGTGTTTTTATTATTTTTACAATTTAACCTTTTCAGTATTTGTTTATTACAATTTTTTTTTATTACCCTGCTGGGGGATAGCTTTGGTGAGATTTCATGAATCTTAACAGACCCCTGACATCTCCCTTTTCAGACAGGGAAAGCGACTGAAGGCAGTCCCATTCTCTGCAGCCTCAGCTGCACTCAAGATTAATGGACAGGAGATAGGGAGATAGTGGCTCCTCTCTATTCATAAACTGAAGCATCATAAACAGTTTACAATTCTCAGTGACAGTTATGAAGGAACAGAGTCAGTGATCACATTGTGCATTCGGAAAAGGAAGGAGATGATAAATGACACTCAGCGGGAGAGGGAGGAGGAGAAGTGGCTGTCAGCTGCTTCATTGAAATGTATACAGGGAAAGCGCTGATTGTAACTCCTCCCCAGCACTGCATTGATCAGCCCTGACTGTCCAGGTATTGGATTAAACATTTACTCGGGCAAATGCTTGGTATCGGCACCGATACTAGTATCGGTGCAATCCTACTTTTACACTTAACCTTTCTATACTACTGAAACTGACTAGTAATGCATAAGCACCCAACAGTATAATCTGTTTAAAGGCCTACTGATATTGACTAAAAGAGAACCAGTAACCTCCATCAGACATGCACCACTGTAAGAGGCTCCAGACAAATTATACTTGTTGTCCTCTGTCACAATAGTTATGTTTTCTTGTTAATTTAAGGACATTATTAAATTCTGGTATCCCTACATGGAGAACCTGTTATCACTTGCATTGCAAAGACCTACAGGCAGACTAGGACTTATTGGGGTCATGTTAAGGGGACTTGGTAATGGTGTAGTCACCAATCCAGCTGTCACCAATGTGCCCTCAGTGTCCCTGCTACGATTTAATAATTGGTAGCAATTTTCAGGCCCAGTTGTTCATTATCTATCCTGTTACTAGTTGCGCAGTTTTGCCATTTCCTGCTGGATTGTTCCTTTAGTACAAAAGGAAGAGATCGCGCTAAATAATATATGTGAACTGATATGTGCTAATTGAACAATATCATAAAAATAAATGTAAATCACAAAATAAACAATCCATAAACTGAAGTGAAAAAGTTCATAACAGAAGGTGATCCCACAAGTGCCAATAAATCAACTGGAAAAAAGTGCTGGGACAGATGAGACCTCCACCGAAATCACAAGAAGCCTCTTACCAAAAATCAATGATCTCTTAGTGATAGGAGATCATATAAGGCATGATAGGGTCTGAAATAGTCGGTGTCAATCAATGAGAAGGTCCAACAGACAGCCTGGGTCTTTGAGTATCTCCCGATGGGTCATCCACAGGTGCATAAAAAACAAATGCCTCACATAGCATAAAACCTTAATTTATTTGATAAAATATATAGACTTGCACTTACATCAAAGTGAAGAAACATCGCATATAAAAACATCAGCCGGCTGGCTTGCAACAAACAGCCCGTATTCCGGGTAGAGAGATGGTGTGCGGTGACATCAGAACGTCGTCTCCCTACGTTTCGTCTGAAAGACTTGATCACGGGATACCTTTAGTTCCTTTAGTGTAAGCTGCCTTTTGTGAATATAATCACAGCAGGGGTGTGTCAAAATGGTTGACGCAGAAATGTTGGGTGTTTGTGCCCCAGGTCATACTCAGAGTGTGTAATCAATTTGTGGCACCCAGTGTATAGAGATCATGGTTGTAAGATAGGGAACAGCACTTGGCGTATGTGCACTGGGCAGGAACACTCAGCCTGGCTGGTAAAAATTTAAACAGAAGGACACACTATGCTGCTGGGCTGGCGATCACTGTCACTGACCTTCTTCACACAATGCAGGTTCCTCCGGGTCCACTTTGCAGTGCACTCTGTTTGCCACCTCCAGCTCTCTTTAGCACAGTCTGACATGCTGGCCCTGCCCCTCTGCTAAAGTCCTCAGGAAAAGAAGTCCCCAAAGCGGCTGCTGCTGCACTCATCCCATTGGGTCCACTATCCTTCTCTCATCCCGGCCAACACCTGAGTCCTCTCCCAGCCCTGCATCAACCACCGGCAGGGATGCCATGGTTTACTGCCTTCTCCAGGCTTAACCCTCCTCTTATCTATATCATAATATGTGGACACATCCAGGGGCAGACTGATCCTCCCATGGGGCTCCCTACAGACCCAACCTAAATGGTCAGTCTGCACCTGGTTGGGGCCAGGACCTCTCTGGATGCCCGGGCCCCCTACATGTGTATAGGCTGTCCCCCTCATGGTGGCCATGTGGACATAGAATGTATTTAGTTTATTTAAACTGAGGGTTCAATCAAGCTTTAAAGATTAGATTCCATAAGCCCTGACTTAAGTTTTACACCTGGACCCAGAGAAGAACCCAACACTTCAAGGTTAGTATACTCAGTACTTTGCTGAACTTCTAACCTTGGAACCATATTTTTTCTTTTGGGGGGGGGGTGTAGTGCTGCGCTGTAAGGAAGAAAGTGGGGATGGGATAAAATGAAGAGGAAGTGTGGCAAAAAACTAGATACGTGGAAAAAAGAAAAAAGGAATAACCTAACTATTATACATAGTAATGTCAGAAAATGACAGTGGTGTATATAAGAAATATATATTAAACGTGCTAAATGCAGCCTAAGCCGGCTGCCAAACCAATGACAGTTCAAAATAACATATAAAGTGTAACTTCCTTATAACAATCTGGTGCACAAAGTGCCAGAAATCGCACACAACAGTGTTATTCAGGGTGAATGTCCATACAACAGGTAACAATGAGTCAATGCAATGTATAAATGCAATATGGATATAAAGTTCAAAAAGATTGCTGATGTGAAAGCCAAAATGCCGTGATGACCAGTTGCAGATGCTATTTCCAAAATAAGTAAAGATGTCCCCTTACCTTACTGCTGTAAGGTAACAGCAGAAAACAAAGCCCAGGAGCACTTTTCAGGTTGAGTCCACTTGTGGTGTCATCCAAATAGGTAAATGTGGTGAGAATGGATTCTTCCTGGTAATCACCTCCAAACGATAATAGTCGCTCACATCCAGGAAAACAAAAAAATGCCAATAGTGTAGTACCATTAAAACAGGGGGGTTTTATTAAAACAATAAATGGGTACTCACAAAGTTGAAATAAAAAACAGGCATAAAAACACAGGGCGTCCGCCAACGTCACCTCTGGTACCTCATACGCGCATTCGTCACTCCACGTGACTTCCTCAGGACCCCCCTGTTTTAATAGTACTACACAATTTTTTTTGTTTTCCTGGATGTGAGCGACTATTATCGTTTGGAGGTGATTACCAGGAAGGATCCATTCTCACCACATTTACCTATTTGGATGACACCACAAGTGGACTCAACCTGAAAAGTGCTCCTGGGCTTTGTTTTCTGCTGTTACCTTACAGCAGTAAGGTAAGGGGACATCTTTACTTATTTTGGAAATAGCATCTGCAACTGGTCATCACGGCATTTTGGCTTTCACATCAGCAATCTTTTTGAACTTTATATCCATATTGCATTTATACATTGCATTGACTCATTGTTACCTGTTGTATGGACATTCACCCTGAATAACACTGTTGTGTGCGATTTCTGGCACTTTGTGCACCAGATTGTTATAAGGAAGTTACACTTTATATGTTATTTTGCACTGTCATTGGTTTGGCAGCCGGCTTAGGCTGCATTTAGCACGTTTAATATATATTTCTTATATACACCACTGTCATTTTCTGACATTACTATGTATAATAGTTAGGTTATTCCTTTTTTCTTTTTTCCACGTATCTAGTTTTTTGCCACACTTCCTCTTCATTTTTTCCCATCCCCACTTTCTTCCTTACAGCGCAGCACTACACCCCCCCCCATTTTTATCTGCCTTGGTTGATACACCATTCAGTGCAGCAGCTGTATCCACTCACTCCCCCCCCCCCCCCACCCACTCCCCTCTCCCCCCCCTCCCCCCGTTTATGGTAAGCGCGGTAATATTCACCCCAATATTTTTTCTTTTGCTCCATACCTGAAATGCATAGCAGAGCTGCATTTATCATTGGATAGAGTGTTACTAGTGACTGCAGTAAGGACTTGTAGGCCCATACACATACTAGGACCAATTTAGACAAAATTATTATTATTATTTTTATAATACAGAATTTATAGTGCAGCGCTTAACAAAATAAAGGCAGACAGTACAGTTATATTACAATTTGGTACAATAGGAATCAGAGGACCATCAAGGGGATTCAGAGGGCCCTGCTCATTAAAGCTTACAATCTAGGAGTCAATTGATACAAAAGGTAATAGCTGTGGGGGATGAGCTGATGGAGAAAATAAAGCAGTGTATTAGTTAAAAGCAAGATAAGCTTCTTTAAAGAGAAGGGTATTCAGGTATTGTCTAAAAATGGATAGATTAGGGGACAGTCGGACAAATTGTGGTAGAGAGTTCCAAAGGATGGGAGAAGCTCGGGAGAAATCCTGGAGGTGAGAATGGGAGGAGGTGACAAGGGAGCTAGAGAGCAGGAGGTCTTGGGAGCACTGAAGAGAGCGGCTTGGTTGGTATTTTGAGACTAGGTTAGTGATGTAGCTGGCGGCAGAGTTGTGGATGGCTTTGTAAATTATTGTTAGTACTTTGAATTTTATTGATTGGGTTAATGGAAGCCAGTGGAGGGATTGGTAGAGAGGGATGGAGGACACTGAACGGTTGCTAAGGTGGATGATTCTTGCAGCAGCATTCATTATGGACTGAAGGGGTGATAGTGTATGTACTGGTAATCCAATGAGGAGTGAGTTGCAGTAGCCAGGGCGAGAGATAACCAGGGAGTGCATTTGAAGTTTGGTTGTGTCATTGGTTAAAAGGGGGCCTATTCTAGAGATGTTGCAGAGGCTAAGGCGGCATGATTTGGACAGGGTTTGGATGTGGGCCTGAAAGGACAGTTCAGAGTCTAGGGTTGCCCCTAGCACTCTGGAATGTGGGGACGGACTGATAGTTGTGCCATTAATCTTGACAGAGAAGTCAGGGGAAGGGGCACGTGGGGGAGGAAATTTTATGAGCTTGGGTTTAAATCGATTCAGCTTGAGAAAGTGGTGTGATATACAGGCTGATATGTCTGTTAGTAATACGGTGATGTGTGAGGAGACTGATGGGGTGAGCTGAGGGGTAGAGAGATAGATTTGGGTATCATTGGCATATAAATGGAAGCGGAAGCCATGGGAGGCTATAAGCTGACCCAGGGACACTGTGTTGATTAAGAATCGTAGAGGTCCAATAACAGAACCTTGGGGGACCCCAATGGTAAGAGGTGTTGGTGAGGAGGAAGTGGAGTTGTAAATGACACTGAAGGTGTGGTGAGAAAGGTAATATTCGAACCAACGGAGAGCACAGCCATGGATACCAAGCAAATTGATGTTTTTGAAGTGGAGGGGGTGATCAACTGTATCAAAGGCAGTGGAGAGGTCCAAGAGTAAGGGTACGAAATATTGACTGTTGGTTTTAGATATTAGTAAGACATTTGTGAGTTTTAGGAGAGTAGTTTCTATGGAGGTGGTCGCTCAGTCGGTTGTAGACTAAGCGTTCAAGGAGTTTGGAAGCAAAGGGGAGTAAGCAGATGGGTCTTACGTTGTTAAGACTTGTGGGGTCCAGTGAGGCCTTTTTTGGTAAGGGAGTGACTAGTGCATGTTTCAGAGGGTTGGGAAAGGTGCCAGTAGAGATGGAGAGGTTGAAGATATGAGGTAAATTGTGTAGGATTGAGTCAGAGGGTAACAGCAGTTTTTGAGAAGGAACAGGGTCCAGTGGGCAGGAGGTTAGGTGGGTGTTAGAAAAAAGTATATTGACTTCCTCTGTAGTAGCTGAGTTAAATACGAGTATTGATTGTACAGGAGGGCAAAAAGTGTAAAGTGAGGAAGATATCTGTAGAGTGAAGATCTAGAGACAAATTGTCTCAGTCTTATTTTTGAAGTGATTTGTTGAGTTGAGTTGAGAGGTATCTTAATATAGTGCGGTCTTACCCTAACGGCTCCCAACTCTTAGCAATCCCTTAGGCAGTGAGTAAATTAGTGAGTGGAGGAAATGGAGGACGAAGTAGAGCATTAAAGTTAGAATAGCTCTACATGTCTTTAGAATGTGGAAGTAAACTAAAGTACCTGGTGCAAACCTACACAAGGACAGGAAGATTGTTTCCTGGCTGGGACTTAAACCAAGGAACGCATTGCTGCAAGATTGTACTTGATCTTTTTTCATATCTGTAAACAAAAAAAAAACACCTTCTCAGTGTGTCATGGGGATAAGATAAGGAAGTACTGTTTGTAGTCCAAATCAGGGAGCAACCAAGGGTAAAAACATTGTTCATCCATAGATACAATACAGTGAGGGAGCGTTGTCAGCTTTTGGAAGTGCTAAACTGGTTGAATTACCAATAGGAATGAGCTTAGGTTTGGCCCAAACCAGGTTTTATCTGCACTTGGTGCTTGGTCAATGAGCTGTGGGCAAGAGATTCCACCTCTTGCAGCTGCATGTATACAAACGGACAGGGATGCTTGTGACATCATTGACTTATTATGGCAACATGGCTATTGTAAGGTTGGTGGTTCAACTAGACCCAAGCTTTTTAGGACTATCTGGATGTATGGAGCTCTCTCATACATTGGCGAATCAAGCATAGACACAGCAATATTGTGAATGCCAGACTAGGCTTTATTTCTTGTGCGTACTTGCACCTAATCAAATCATACAAAAAAAGGAACACCCTTGGCTTAGCCAATCATATCTAAGTAATTAGGTTACACAAGTAATATTCGTCACAATTTATACATTGTGTGAAAAACATAGCAGTCTATATTCTGTGTTACCAGCTAAAACCTTGTTCCCTCTGTTATCGTTCTCTGCTCAGTACATAAATAACATTTGGCAAGGTTGTTCTTAGCTTCTGTGTAACTAATCCTAGAAGCTCAAAGATACATCTTCATACAAGCATTAATTACTTTGGGGGAACTCTAGCAAGCATTATAATGCATTGATATTATGGGGGAACTCTAGCTTTTTAGCCATATTAAGTCAATGACATTGACCTAATAAGGCTACATGCCTATATTCGGTCAATGATGTCATGCGCATCCCTAACCTTTTGTGTACCTCAGCTTGGGGTGGGAAATCTCAAACCAGTAGCTCATTGACCTAGCACTGACAGCTAACTTCTAAGTCCGGATGAACTTGGGTTTGGAGTGAATCCAAGCTAATCGTTCAGTGAAAATAAAGAAAAATAGGGAAGTAATCAAATGCTACCACATGTAATCAAAAATACGCTGCAATATAACACATTTTTGTTTGCGATACGGTTTAAAAATAAATCCTGTGAGCATTAATAGGCTATTATAACTGATGTTGTTTTCTACACACAAAAAAACACCTTTTAATGGTTAAAATGTTATTAATTTGATCATTCTGCCTGTTTACGCATTGAATTTAGAATCCAAGCTATTCACAATAAACAGCCTTGTGGAAGCAGGAACAGGTAAGCACGTACACAAGGTATTATTCATCAAGATGATTAAGATGCTTCTCCCTACAGTGGCATACGGCAGTGTTCATAATTCATCCAGCTCCACTTGTGTGTTTCCCATGAAATCTGTTTTATACCATGAGTATTCTGAATACCGCCTTCCTGCCATGGCGTACATTGTGTGCGGCAGATGGGGAAAGGCATTATAAATCAAGATTACAGGTGTGTTATTGCTCTGCAGCTAGGCTGGCATGTCGACTCACCTCTATCTTTCTGCAAACTCTGCTTACTAACTGGAACATGTCCCTTTAAAACGAGCCTATTTAGAGCACAGATGCTCAATGAATTCGGCAGACAGACGGTATAATGGAATGTCAGTGTTCTAGTCTGCTGCCTGCAAGCTATGGCACTCTCTTTTTTTATTATTATTAATTTTTTGACAGTGTTTCCAGGGCTGCCTCCAGGCTCCAAGCTTTAGATTTCATATCCTTGACAGTTTCTTCATCTGTGTTTGGGCAGCAATTAAAAATCTAGGGATGGGGAAGAAAGATGGATGATATGTACAGCATTAATACAATTACGACATGTGTTTTACAGACAAAGGCAACAATATAGCCTGGTGTAGGTAAAGGAGCATATAGCAGATAGAGATCTTATAAGTCTTATAAGTCTTCCGGTAAGGGTGATGACTGTTTATATAGAATGCTGATGGATGGCTGGCTATTAACTGATCCCTTTTGTATGTCACGAGGCACATGTCCATCATTTATTCTCTCTGGATGAATGGAAAACTGCAAGCTGCTAATCCAATTTAGAAGTCTGCATGAAATAAAAAACAAAACAAAGCACTAAATAATCATCTTAAGAGTCTGTAATTCTTTATTGTTGATTGCAATGTGACAAAAACGAAGAACACATTATCCAACTTGTTTTGGGGGTCAATAGATTACCGTACCCTTTATCAGAGCTTGGGCAAAAAAGTAAGGCTTTTTAAATGGACTTTATACAGTATCTCACAAAAGTGAGTACACCCCTTACATTTTTGTAAATATTTTATTATATCTTTTCACGTGACAACACTTAAGAAATTACACTTTGCTACAATGTAAAGTAGTGAGTGTGCAGCTTGTATAACAGTGTACACAGTCATTGATGTCTAAACTGCTGGCAACAAAAGTGAGTATACCAAATTGAAAATGTCCAAATTGGGCCAAATTCGCCATTTTCCCTCCCTGGTGTCATATGACTCGTTAGTATTACAAGGTCTCAGGTGTGAATGGGGAGCAGGGGTGTTATCACTTTCACTTGCTCATACTGGTCACTGGAAGTTGAACATGACACCTTATGGCAAAGAACTCTCTGTGGATCTGAAAAAAATAATTGTTGCTCTACCTAAAGATGGCCTAGGCTAAAAGAAGACTGCCAAGACCCTGAAACTGAGCTGCAGCACGGTGTCCAGGAACATACAGTTTAACAGGACAGGTTCCACTCAGAACTATCCTCGCAATGGTCGACCAAAGAAGTTGAGTGCAGGCTCAGCATCATATTCAGAGTTTGTCTTTGGGAAATAGACGTATGACTGTTGGCAGCATTGCTGCAGAGGTTGAAGGGGTGGGGAGTCAACATGTCAGTGCTCAGATCACATGCCCCACACTGCATCAAATTGGTCTGCATGGCTGTCATCCCCGAAAGAAGCCTCCTAAAGATGATGCACAAGTAAGCATCTGGACATGGATTACTGCAACCATGTTCTGTGGTCTTATGAGACCAAGACTAACTTATTTGGTTCAGATGGTGTCAAGCGTGTGTGGTGGTAACCAGGTGAGGAGTACAAAGACAAGTATGCCTTCCCTACAATCAAGCATGGTGGGAGTGTCGTGGTCTGGGGCTGCATGAGTGCTGCCGTCACTGGGGAGCTACAGTTTATTAAAGGAACCATGAATGCCAACATGTACTGTGACATACTGGAGCAGAGCATGATCCCCTCCCTTCAGAGACTGGGCTGCAGAACAATATTCCAAAGTGATAATGATCCCAAACACACCTCCAAGACGGCCACTGACTTGATAAAGAGGCTGAAGAGGGTAAAGATGATGGACTGCCCAAGCATGTCTCCAGACCTAAACCCTTTTGAGCATCTGTGGGGCATCCTCAAACGGAAGGTGGAGGAGCGCAAGGTTTCTAACATACACCAGCTCAGTGATATCAACATGGAGCAGTTGGCAAAACATTGATGATTCTCCTGCGCTCCGGTATTTCTTACTTATGGGGTCATGCAGTTCAATTATAAAGTATCTTCTAGAGTCTTGCAGCCCTCCTCAGAATCGTGGGAAAAAGAAACTAAAAAAGAAAAGAGAATGGAGGGCGCACCGACCTAGTGTGATACTGTAACACGATTTTTATTAAAATACTAAAATCAATGATAATACTCACAAAATGAGTTAAAAACCAGCCTTGAAAGACAGTTCAACAGCGCTAGCAGAACAGGACGGTTGCTTCAGTTCAAAGGTATCTGACCGATATTGAAGCTAGGCTTACGCGTTTCGGGGGCGTACCCCTTTCCTCAGAGCCCCGGTGGTCTGCACTGCTCCCTCACTGTACAGCTTGTCAGAATATATACACACACAAAGGTAGAAAGAGCGGAGCAGTGGAAGAGGACTTTAGTGGCAACTTGTGAAGCTCTGGTGATTATGTATTCTGCTACATATTTTGATTTAAAAAAATCCCAATAAGCGTATATTGATTGGTGTGGGCAAAAGTTATAGTGTCTACAAACTATAGGATACATACTGGAATTATTATTTATTTATTGTTTTTTACTAATATTGGCGCCGATCAGTGACTCATAGCGGGACTGAGATATTGCGGCGGCCAATTGACACTAACACAGTAATGAGTGCTAAAAATGTACACTGTCACTGTACTAATGACACTGGCTGGGAGGGGGTTGAACACCAAGGGCGATCAAAGGGTTAAAGGTGTGCCTAACCAGTGTTTTGGTGTATTTTGTGAGTGGTGATTTTACTAAGGGAAGTCATGGATTTTATTCCCTGCTTTGTTCCTTACTGAGAGGACAGAGCTCTGCCTTGTTTACACAGGCAAAGCTCTGTCCTGTGTGTCTTCCTACCGATCGCCGGGTGACGGTGGTCATCCATTGATCAGCATTTCCTGTGTATAATCACAGCACAGCCATGTCGCCGTGTCGCCAAGGCCAAGTTCAGGAACTCGTACCTAGTACATGATCCGATGCAGCGGAGCTGCCTTGCCACCATACGTTTAAGTGATACGGTCGACAAGTTAATATAATCCTGATTCCTGATTACTACATCCAGTTTTAACAGACTTCTCTTTATGCTCCTTGGTGAAACGGAAACTCTTATCACATGATTCTGTACTGTGGAAATCCCCTCTATGAGAACTATGGAGGGCAATACTTGGCTTGTTTTTTTTTATGCTCAGAATTAAGGGACAGTAAGAATATAAGGCAAATGATAACAAAAGGCATTTGAAGAAGGATTAAATGAAAGCAAAAAGCTAAACATTTAATAAAAGTACAGTCCTAATCAATTGGAAGCCCACTTGTTAAATGTTGCATTTTAGCACTTGCTCACTCTATTCTGCAGTTTAGCAATCATCCTCCCTGCTGGTCCTAGGTGGTCCGATGGCCACAACCATAAACGCTATATTTGGAGAGGAGTCAACAAGGCCTATGATGAAAGGTACACCATTCCTACTGTGAGGTGGCTCGCTGATGTTTTGGGGATGTGTGAGCTACAAAGGCACAGGAAATTTGGTAAAATTTGATGGCAAGATGAATTCAGTATATTATCAAAAAATGCTGGAGGAACATTTGAATTCATCAGAAAGGAAGCTGCGCATGGGACGTACTTGGACATTCCAACATGACAATGATTCAAAACACAAGGCCAAGTCGATCTGTCATTGGCTACAGCAGAATAAAGTGAAGGTTCTGGAGTGGCCATCTCAGTCTTCTGACCTCAATATCATTGAGACACTCTGAGGAGATCTCAAATGTGCAGTTCATGCAAGACAGCCCAAGAATTTACAGGAACTGGAGGCTTTTTGCCAAGAGGAATGGGCAGCTTTACCATCTGAGAAGATAAAGAGCCTGGTCCACAAATACCACAAAAGAGCTGTCATTGATGTTAAAGGGGACAATACACGGTATTAATAACTGGGGTATGTAAAATTTTGATCAGGGTCATTTGGATAGTTTCTGTTGCCAAAACTAACCATGAGTGGAAAAAAAGTTTTCGTGTTATCATTCATATTGTCTGGAAAAATGGCCAAGAAATTATAAATTCTGCCAAGGTATGTAAACTCATGAGCACAACTGTATGTATATATACTGTATATATACAGTGTATATATATATATATATATATATATATCAGCCCTCAAATTTTCCACCTGTCTACTCGCATTTTGCGAGTGGAATATGAGGGCTGGCGAGCATGGGCTGCTTGAGAGCAGGGGGGTGAGCACCGCCGGCAGGCGGGGTTGAATGGGAGCTCTCCTCCCAGTGATCGCCCAAAGGAAGAGAAAAGAGAGAGACAGTCGGATCATCAGAGCATGGAACATCGCTGTAACAGCTTCAATTGCAATTGTTCTCCACACTCGCTGTTACATACAGCCCCGCCTTCTGGCCCGGGTACTTTGATAGACAGAACACCCTTCCAATCTCAGGAGGTGTGATGTATATCAAAGTCCCTGGGCCAGTAGTCGGGGCTGTATGTGGCGGCGAACCGGGGAAACACACAGCAATTGAAATGAAAGCTGTTACAGCGATGTTCCTCTGCGCATCTGATCTGATCTGGTCGGGAATTCTCTTTCTCTCCTCTTTTCCCCTGAACAGGTAGGCTGCATTAATGTAGACAGGTAGGTTGCATTGATGGATACAGGTAGGCTGCATTGATGGACACAGGTAAGCTGCATTGTTGGGCACATGTAGGCTGCTTTGATGGACACAGGTAGGCTGCATTAATGGACACAGGTAGGCTGCATTGTTGGGCACCGGTAGACTGCATTGTTGGGCCCAGGTAGGCTGCATTAATGGACACAGGTAGGCTGCATTGTTGGGCACAGGTGAAACGGCATTGATGGACACAGGTAGCCTGCATTGTTGGGCACAGGTGAAGAGGCATTGATGGATACAGGTAGGCTGCATTGTTGGGTACAGATGAGGCTGCACTGATGGGCACTGATGAAGTTGTTGTTAACCACTTCCATACAGGGCACTTATACACCTTCCCGCCCAGGACCATTTTTTTAGCTTTCAGTGCTGTTGCACTTTGAATGACAATTGCGCGGTCATGCTACACTGTACCCAAACTAAATTTGTATCATTTTGTACCCACAAATAGAGCTTTCTTTTGGTGGTATTTGATCCCCTCTGGGAATTTAATTTTCCGCAATTTTTTTTAGAATTTTTTTTTGTTTCTGTTATAAAACATTGTAAATAAATACATTTTCTCCTTCACTGATGGGCACTGATGGTGCTGCACTGATGGGCACTGATAAGGCGGCACTGATGGGCACTGATGTGGTGGCATTGATGGGCACTGATGATGGACACTAATATGCGGCACTGATGGGCAGCACGGATGGGCACGGATAGGCGGCACGGGTGGGCATGGATAGGTGACACAAATGGGCACAGATAGGTGGCACGGATGGGCATGGATAGGCGGCACGGATGAGCACCGATAGGCGGCATAGATGGCCACTGATAGGTGGCACAGATGGGCATAGATGGGCACTGATAAGTGGCACTGACGTATGTGTTGTACTAATGGATGCCAATCAGTGCCAAACTATGCCTGCCAGTGCCCATTGTGGGCACTGATTGGCATCCATTGCGGGCACTGATTGGCATCCATTATTTGTCATCCCTGGTGGCCTAGGGTGGCATACCTGTGTTTTGCATCCCTGGTGGTCTAGTGGCATCCCTGGTGGTCCAGTGGGCATCCCTGGTGGTCCAGTGGGCATCCTCAGGGGGGCTGTGCTGATAGTCGATCAGCACAAACCCCCCCTGTCAGAGGAGCAGCCGATTAGCTCTCCTCTACTCGCGTCTGACAGATTACCGGCTTTTCCTGTTTACATCGTGATCAGTCGTGATTGGACACGGCTGATCACGTGGTAAAGAGTCTCCGTGAGAGACTCTTTACCTAGATCAGTGTTGCGGTGTGTCAGACTGACACCCTGCAACAACGATCGCCCCCGGGGCGCGCAGCGGCTCAATATCCTGAGGACGTCATATGACGTCATGTGACATCCACTCAGGATATTGAAACCAGTTTGCCGACGTCAATCTGTCATTGGCGGGCAGCAAGTGGTTAATATTTAAAGGGTCATTAAAGGAATTTTTTATTTTTTTTGCTGAAATGTCTGTTTACACGGTATAGAGACACAAAAGTTAACTGATTCCTTTTAAAAACACAATCATATAATGTGCCTCTAGTTTCACTTTCGTTTTTGCATCTAGCTTAGTTTTTGCATGTAATTTAATGCCTCTGTGCTGGACAGTGCCATAGAGAGTGATGGTTGGGAAAAACAAAACTAGAATCTCCCAGTACTGTGGTCATCAGGTAACAGACAACCAGGAAGTGTCAGAACAGAGCAGAATTACAGCAACATCAGAGCAAAAACGAATAATGAGGACATGAAACCAGGACTGCAGTAAGGTAAAGGAAGTTATTTAGCTAAAAAAAAAATTCTTTAGTGACCCTTTAAATTTATAACTTAATTCTGCATAAAACATTTAAGTGTCATTTCGTGAGATAAGGGCATGTTTAGAGGCGGAATTAGGGGTGGGACAGGGTAGAGGTTGGGTGGGGCAACTGGTGGCGAGTAATCCTTAAAGCCTGGCTAGTGTCTCAGGACTTGAAATTTTGAGCCCTGTATATATACTTTATATGAAACATAGCCAGACACATCACATCATTTACGTACACGCACACAGAGAAAATAGACACTACATATTACATTTATGAATTACCTTCCGGATGATGACAGATTATGTCTGTAGTAGGGAATTAAAAGAAAAAAGAAACAATCCTGAAATAAGCCCAAGGAAAGAAGGAAGAAGCCAGTGTTCTCTAATTCTAATATGATGAATAAGCAGAGTGGATGGGTCAATTGGTTCTTATCAGCCATCAAATTCCCTGTCTTGTGTAAGACAGATTAAAGGATAAGAGACACAATGAGAAAAACGCCATTAACAATGCAGCGAATGGATGTATTATTCGGAGGATGAAACATATCAGAAGGAGACTTCCAGTAAATTCATAATTGCTTGATCTATTAATAGACAAAAAGAGCAATAACGGTCTTCAACTACATAAGGCTGTATCGCTGCACTTATCCACTAATACCTTATGGGACGTGCTCACAAAACCTATTTCAGTCTAATAATGGTATTTCCAGCAAGTGTCCCCTTTTATAGAACCCTTTGTTTGATTTACCACTGGAGCAAATAGGTTTGGTCCCAATTTCAATCACCTACAATTAGGTCACATAATCCAAAGGTGGTAAAATGTTAAGGGGTGGCAGTCTGCCCATGTTTCATGATTCAATAGAACAAAAACTGCCGTTTCATTTTTTTGCCCAATGGAATTTTTCATAATTTTAATGGATTCTGATGGTGTGACCTTGTACAGTACATTCGTTCCCAAGGTCTATACTGTCAAATGATTCAATACCAAAAATATTGTTTGTTGTAGTTGGAATTTCAATATCTTGAGCAGCTAAACAGTTCTAACCTTTCCAATACATAACATTTTTTTATACAGTATTGCATATAAATTATATTAAATCAAAGGAATATTTAAATATAGAAAAAGTATGAGTCCAGGTGACAGAAAGCCCTCCTAGTAAGTGTTCATATCAAATTCACAACCTCAAAGTGGTTCTCCACCACCAATGCATTGGAAAATCTGTGCGCCAAAGGCCACCACCTCAGTGGTAAAAATATAAGCTTACCAGCAATACATGATTAGAGGTCACAAAGAGCCCCTTAAATCACCACACATCCATTGGCACTCTCCCAGGGTAACAAGGATTCTTTTAGAGATCTTCCACACATCGCCATCCCAGGAACGCTAAAATGGAAACAATCCACATATTCCAGCGTAAATTCTTACCAAGTTTATTAGGTTTAAAAATGCACTTGCATCGGAGATTAAAATATTGCACAATGTAAATCGAATTTTTCCTGGCAGATGCTACGAAACACCCACACTTCCAGGAAGGTAGGAAAGTGATGATGTCAGCACGTACAATTTCCGCCCTATGCGTTTCGTCATCGGCAACATCTTCAAGGGCACATATGCCATGCTGCATCATCACCTTATATACTAAAATGGCTGCAACCAAGCCTCGAACTGATATGCAATATACTTGCAAGATACAAATAACCAAGCCTCGAATTAGAATATACTCCATCACATAACCAAGCCTGAATTTGAATAGCTATACTCCAAACATCACTAGTCATATCAAACTCTTAATGGGATGGTAGTTGTTTCTTTGACATTAAGGCCGCAGAGATGAATCATGCTCCATCTAGTGGAAAATAATTATATTTACTGTAAAGCAGGGGTGTCCAAACTTTTTTCAAAGAGGGCCAGATTTGATGAAGTGAACATGCGTGAGGGTCGACCATTTTGTCTGACATTCTTTGAATTATTAAGATTCGGTCCAAGTGTGTTCTTCCGAGCACTAATACACGGCCCAACAAGAATTCTCTTGCCTTTGTGTTGTGTGTGATGAAGAGATGAGCTCAGGCCCCAACGAATCCCTGAGCGCTGCTCAGGAATAAGGATGAGCTTGGGCGTGTTATTTGGATATACCGTATTTATTGGCGTATAACACATACAGTCTTAACATTGCCATGAATGCAGCCTCGCATGTGTCATGAATGCAGCCTTGCATGTGCCCTGAATGCAGCCTCACATGTGCCATGAATGCAGCCTCGTATGTGCCTCAGTGCAGCCTGATTGATGCCCATCTGCAGCCTCGGAGGGGACAGGGAAAGGGGATGAGTGCCGCTAGATTACAAACAGGAGAATCTCTTGTTTACTCAGTTCCGCCTCCTATGATAGACAGAACAGTCATTCAATGGCATCCCAGGAGACTGGACTTCCTACTACAGATGCCGCTGAGTAAACAGGAGATTTTCTCTTTATGTAATCTGATGGCACTTGTCCCGCCCTCTCCGAGGCAGTTCTGATAAATACGGTACATATCTTTTGTGGCCCTGGGGGCCACAAACAATATATATATACAAATATCCAGGGGGCCATATTAAATTACCAGGGGGGCCGCAATTGGCCCTCAGGCCGGACTTTGGACATGCCTGCTGTAAAGTATCGATTCTATAGACACTCAGACAGGCAAGGAGGAAAGAAATGGCCATTAACCACTTAAGCCCTGGATCATTTGGCTGGCCAAAGACCAGAGCACTTTTTGCGATTCGGCACTGCGTCGCTTTAACTGACAATATAGGTTTCTTTTGGTGGTATTTGATCACCTTTATATTTTGCGCTATAAACAAAAATAGAGCGACAATTTTGAAAAAAAAAGCAATATTTTTTTCTTTTTGCTATAATAAATTACCCCCTAAAAATATATAAAAATATATTTTTTTTCCTCATTTTAGGCCGATACATATTCTTCTACATATGTTTGGTTAAAAACCCTGCAATAAGCGTTTATTGATTGGTTAGCGCAAAAGTTATAGCGTCTACAAAATAGGGGATAGTTTTATGGCATTTTTATTAATAATTTTTTTTTTTTACTAATAATGGCGGCGATCAGAGATTTTTACCGTGACTGCAACATTATGGCGGACATATGAGACACCTTTGACGCCAGTTTGGGACCATTGTCATTGATACAATTATCAGTGCTATTAAAAATGCACTGATTACTGTAAAAATTACAATGCCAGTGAAGGGGTTAACCCGTAGGAGGCACTGAAGGGGTTAAGTGTGTCCTAGGGAGTGCTTCTAACTGTAGAGGGGATGGGCTGTGTGTGACACGACACTGATCATCGCTCCCGAATTACAGGGAGCTGTGATTAGTGTCCTGTCACTAGGAAGAATGGGGAAATGCTTGTTTACATTAGCATTTCCCCGTTCTTCCTCTCCATGAGACGATCACGGGTATCCCTGTGGACATCGCGTCCGCAGGAATCACGGAGCTTGCAGCGCGTGTGCGTCCACAATGCCACATCTTAAAACGGAAGTAAACCCATCGATTTGATAGTTTAAAAAAACAGTTAACATTTCCGGCATGCCGGAAATGCTAGCAGTCACATTGGTTGTGCTCTCAACCAAACTGTCAAACCATCCAATGGCTGGTGTCATAACAGATCACATGTGCAGCATCATGGCAACTGCAAATTAAACAGAGGCTAAGATGGCAGCTTCCTTGGCTGAAAACGACAGGGGGTTTACTTCCACTTTAAAGACGATATATATATGTCAATCTGTCCAGCCGTGCCATTCTGCCGACGTATATTGGCAAGCGGTTAAATACACGATTATATAAAACATCCACCAAATCCATGATTACATATACAGTATATAAACACATAAAAATACACATAACATAACACAAATAAATGTAAAGAAGTTAAAAATGAATTAAAAATAAACTTACCCAATCTACTAATTCAATGATTCAGAATTCTTAAAGGTACCTATTAGTAAATCCAAGATTACATAAACTAGCCCTATAATTCCTAAAAAATTATAGAGACATAACCCCAAAATATCTAGGCATTCTCAATAAAAGTATTCACATTTCATTCGACATTCAGGCCAAACGGGTTGTATAATTAAATATTATGAATCCATTTGCTTTCTAATTTAGAAATTTCTCTTTTAGTGTCACTGCTCATGCAATGTCAGGTGAAACTATCTATACCCAAAAAGGTGGTACCTGAAGGGTCATTATTATGGACAGCTGTGTAGTGTCTTGTTACTGAATGGCTTTTGTAACCTCTTCTAATGTTGCCAATATGTTCACCTAACTGAACACTAATGGCCCATGTGGTCATCCCCATATATTGAAGGCCACATGGACACACATTTCACAGAGCCCGGCTGATGGGAAGCAGAGTCAGTACAGGAATAACTGCTTGTAGGCAACAAGGTACCATGGGATATGTAGTTCTTAGAGATGTAAACTCAACAGCACAACAAAAGCTGCAAAGCATGCAGGAAAATGTAGAAACAGATGGACAGCAGAGAGGCATCACTGTGACGAAAAGAGGTTCTTCAAGTAAGCGTATAATGGATTGTTAAATATAACCATTGGTTGTATTACTATTATAATGCTGATGTCAATGGAAGTTTAAGCTACAACCATAGATCTTCTATAAAGTGTAGGCAAACTCTAAGGGCCAGATTCAGGTAGTCCAGAGCATCTTTGCTCTGGAGTAACGCTTCTCATTTGCGTTGCGCTGCAGAAATTTTAGGAGCAAGTGCTGTCATTCACGAAGCACTTGCTCCTAAAGTTGCGGCAGCGCATCGCAAATGAGCCGGCGGAATTCAAATTGGGCGGGTACGGGGCCTGTAGTATGCTAACTAAGCGCGATCCCGCCGCCAACGTACTGCGCATGCGTCGAGTGTCAAAACATCCCCGTGCGCATGCTCCAAAATCTGTGAATGAACGTCAATGACGTCACATTCCCATTCATGACCGTTTTACGCAAGCAACGTTTTTTTTTTTTTTTTTCGACGCGATGACGACGCCTATACCTAACATAGGATACTCCAACCCCATGTAGGTATATCTATGCGCCGCGTATCCCGTCCGGAAACGTCGTATCGTCATTGCGTCGCGCCGGAATTCGATCGTGAATTGCCGATTTCCGCTCATTAACATATTTTTTGAGCGTAAATCGGCGGGAACGCCCCCGGCGCCATTTTTAAGTTGAAGTAACGATGCGATGGCGAAACTCAGTTACGCTGCTCGCATCGGAACTTCAACCCGGCGTTTCTTGTTTTCTGGTTACAGAAAACAGAAACGCCGGCTCAAAGTCACAGTTAGGCTGGCGGATCACTCGATCCGCCAGCCTAACTGTTCGTGAATCTGGCCCTAAATGTTGTTTAATTTTGTTGTCTGTGTACCATTCCATTTCTGTATTGGAGGTATAAAAAAAAGTCATAGAAATTCCTTAGAAAATTGTCTCTGGTCACTTTTGTAAATGAAGAGTCATTGGTACATTCTTTTACATAGTGGAAAATTAAATCATAAGCAGGCAACATATAAAATATTGTGTTTTAAATATATATATATATATATACCTTTGGTTAGTAGGCACAGGATCAACAATCCCTCCCACTGTTATACTTTCTGCTATAATACAAAATATAAAAATTATTTATCAGTTTAGGCCGATATATATTCTTCTACATATTTTTAGTTAAAAAAATTGCAATAGGTGTATATTGATTTGTTTGCACAAAAGTTATCACATCCACAAACTATGGCAAATATTTAGGGACTTTTATATATTTTTTATTGTTTTTACTGGTAATGGCGGTGATCTGCAAATCTGACACCAACTGACACTTTTTGGGGCCAGTGACATATTACATTAATCAGTGCTATAAAAATGCACCGATCAATGTATAAATTATACTGGCAGGGAAGTGGTTAACATTAGGGGGTGATCAAGGGGTCTGTTCCCTAGATGTGTTCTAACTGTAGGGGGATGGGCTTGTTAAAGGGGGCTTCCAAATTATAATAAGCCCCCTGCTTGCAGAACCCGACAACCACTGGACAAGGGTTGTTGGGAAGAGGCCCATGTCCCCATCAGCATCAACGCAGAGCCTCCTGCTCCTCCATGTTGGGGGCATGCAGCCTGGTATGGTTCAGGAGGGGGGCTCGCTTGTCCCCTCCCTTTCCTGAAAAGGGGGTTTCCAAATGTTGGGGGCATGCGGCCTAGTATGGTTCAGGAGGGGGGCTCGCTTGTCCCCTCCCTTTCCTGACCCGTCTGGGGGGGCACGCCATTTAAAATAAAATTGGCATGGGGGCACCCTCGTAATCCATACTAGATCCAAGGGCCTGGTATGGACCTGGGGAGGAGACCCCACACAGTTTTTTCCACAATTTTTTTTAAGCTGCCAATTCTTTTATTTAACATTCAAATCGCGGTAAAATTAGCGGAAAAAATATGTGAATCAAGCCTTAGACCGTTCTTCCCCAAACGCTTAATTTGGTTCGGACGGTCCGCTCTAGGAAGAGTCCTGGTTGTTCCAAACTTCTTTGATTTATTTATAATGGAGGTCACTGTGCTCAATATAATCCTGTCTACAGACAATTCCTTGGACTTCATTTTTTGGTTTGTGCTCTTACATGTACTGTTAACTGTGGGACCTTATATAGACAGGAGTGTGCCTTTTCAAATCTTTTCCAAACAACTGAATTTACCACTGGTGGACTCCAATCAAGTTGTAGAAACATCTCAAGGATGATCCGTAGAAACAGGTGTTATGGCAAAGGCTGTGAATACTTACTTACTGTACATGGGATTTTTTTTGTTTTTGATTTTTATCAAACAAACTTTTTTTGCATTGTCATTATGGAGTATTGTTTTTTTTTTTTTTAATTTTGAGGAAAAAATGAATTTAACAACTTTAACCACTAGCTGACCAGCTCACGGCGATATACTGTGGCACGTTGGCTCTCCTGCATGATTCAATGTACGCGTCCGATGCATGCTGTTGGAGTGTGCCCACTTCAGTGAGGAGAGTTGTCGGCGGGACTTTGCATTAGAGGAGGTTCGGTGGCGGCAGGGGAAGGAGAACACCGGACAAAGAAGTCAGGAGAAAGAAGACGAGCGGAAAAAGAAGCAGCAAGAGAAGGAAAATCCTGGAGGAGGAAGATGCAGGAGAAGATGGAGGAAGACTGGAGGAAGAAGCGGAAAAGAAGAAGATATTTCTAATTAAAAACTTATCAAAAACTGTCTACTGCATTTTTTAACACTCCACTACTACCGCATACTCATTCAAGGGGGAAGAGGCCAGGATCTAGAGGCTGTTAAAGGGGGCTTTCAGATTCCGATAAGCCCCCCGCATGCAGACTCCAACAACCACCGCGCAAGGGTTGTCGGGAAAAAGCCATTGTCTCCATCAACATGGGGGCAAGGTGCTTTGGGGTGTGGGGCGCATACCCGGTTCTTCTACTTAGCAACCAGTTATGTACAGTGAATGTACAGCTAAAAAGACACAAGTCGCAAACCGCAAATCGCGTCAAAATTGCGTTACAAATGCAGTAAATTCCATTGAAGTCTTTTAAATGCAAAATACTGCATTTTGAGGGGGAAAAGTCCCAATAATGCAGAGGCACAAAATGCACTGATGTGAAAATGTTCCATAGGAACCCATGTTAAAAAATATTCTCTTAATTTCTGCAAAATGCATAAAAAATGCATTAGTGTGAATCGAGCCATAGTCAGGGAAGTAGCCAAGAACCAGATGGTCACTCTGACAGAGTTAGAAGAACCTTCCAAAAAAATAACCATCTATGCAGCACTCCAAAAATCAGGCCTGTATGGTAGAGTGGCCAGACGAAAGCCACTCCTCAATAAAAGGCACATCTGGAGTTTGCCAAAAGGCACCTGAAGGACTCTCAGACCTTGAGAAACAAAATTCTTTGGTCTGATGAAACAAAGATTAAACTCTTTGGCCTGAATGGAAAGCGTCATGTCTTGAGGAAACTATGCACCACTCATCACCTGGCCAATAACTCTCCTACAGTGAAGCATGCTGGGGGCAGCATAATGCTATGGGGATTTTTTTCTATGGCAAGAACTGGGAGACTAGTCAGGATTGAAGGAAAGAGGAATGCAGCAATGTACGGAGAGATCCTTAATGAAAAGCTGCTCCAGAGCGCTCTTGGGCGAAGGTTCACCTTTCAACAGGACAGCGACCCTAAGCACACAGCCAAAATAATAAAGGAGTGGCTGTGAATGTCCTTGAGTGGCCCAGCCAGAGCCCAGACTTGAACCCGATTGAACATCCCTGGAGAGATCTTAAAATGGCTGTGCACCGACGCTCCCCATCCAACCTGATGGAGCTTGAGAAGTCCTGCAAAGAAGAATGGGGGAAACTGTCCAAAAATAGGTGTGCCAAGCTTGTAGCATCTGCCTTTAGATGCTCAAAAAGACTTGAGGCTGTAATTGGTGTCAAATGGTGCCAAATGTGCTTCAAAAGTATTGAGCAAAGGCTGTGAATAATTACGTACATGTGATTTTTTTTTCATAATAAATTTGAAAAGATTTAAAACAAACTTTCTTTCACATTGTCATTATGGGGTATTGTTTGTCGAATTTTGAGGAATAAAGCTGTAACATAACAAAATGTGGAAAAAGCGAAGCGATGTGAATACTTTCCGGACGCACTGTATGTTCCTGAACCATTCTTGATATCAGCCTTCTGTAATCCAATAAACACATGACTTACATGTACATGAGCGTGATTACAGGAAATTAGAGCAGAGGGATGACTTCATTAGTAAACTTTGGCTACTTCATTGTGAAATTACAGAAATAAGCTGCTGATGAGCAAGCTGTATTGGCATCGCTCCCTGGCAGGAATATCTGGATCACAAGAGCAGCTGAACAGAATCCTTTGGGAGTAAACTGCATACTTAGCTGTTTGTTTGGAGTTCAGCTTCTTTGTAGCATAGGTAGTGGCTAGTACTGTAACCTCCCTAGGGTCATGGGGTAAATGGGGTATTATATATGAATCATCTTATTCCTATGTGTCCATCACCCACCCCCCCCCCCCCCAAAAAAAAAAAAAAACCACGCCGTGTTCAAATAACCCGCTTCCACCTTCCGAGGGGGTCAATAATCTCTCCGATATGATGATGATGTTGGAGTGTGAGCACCCTGATGGATAGAACTAATGTTATTGTTCAAATAATCTCAGAATGTCTTATAATACTACAAATGCAAAGAGAAAAGAGCAATGCATCTGTGTGCATATGTTTCCTTTAATTCTTAGAAAGAAGTCACTTTGGACTAGAATCGTCTTCCTAATATGATAAAATAGGCTGGGATGTTGCCTTGAGTCAGCACAAACTCATTCGAAGAATTTTTTTTTTTTTTTGTGCCTGCTGGCTTTAGCGCATCAATGGCTTTGTTTTTCCCCATCAAAATCTAGTCTCCGGTGGCTTGTTTTCCACTTCTGGCTGCGCTGGGATGCACAGCAGATGCTAAATAGGGCACACGGGACATATCAAGGCCTGTGGCATATAGATATTTTTTAATCAAATAGTAAAAGATCTTGAAAGATTCAACCTGCTGTTTCAGTGACTTTTCAAGATGGAAACTTCTGCTGTCTTCTAGGTATTGAAAAGAAAACAGAACAATGTTGACTAAATGATTGTGAAAAATGACAAGAGACACATGCAAATGTTTAGCTTACTGCAAACAAATAAGAAGTACTGTACCTTGTCTGGGGAAGCAGGGAGGGGAGGGTTCTGTTTTTTACTGGTGGCCATGTACAGAAGGGTGTTTTAGGAACGACAAATATATGATTCCCATGCCAGTCTTCTACTTTACTGAAAATGTATATTGTAATGGAGCAGAGATAAGGAAGAGATAGGGCCCCAAGGTGTTGTAGAGTATGTGACCGCAGAGTGAGCCATGAACATGCAAGGTAAGCTCTTCAGAGGTACAAGGATTAAGTCAATTAGGGGGAGGTGGTGAAGGTAATTGGCAGAGAAAAAGACACCCTCATATATCAGGGTGGCACAGTGGTGAATGGGACTATATTTCTAATCTGTCTAATTGTTCCCACTGTCAGTAACTTTTGGAAGGGCCCATATACATGATATCATAAAAAGACTGTCTTATCTCTATTGGTATCTATTATGAAAACACATTTAAAATCTCTTTACATGCTTGTTAAATTTTTGCCCCGCAGAGTCGCTTTGAACACTTGTTGCAACTGTGCAAAAGCAAGTCATTTTGAGTTGGAATTTTTACATAATTTAAATATGCATGTTCATTATACTCTTAATGCTAGCTTTTTAAATGGGATGTGATGCCCAAGCCTTGTAGGAAGGAATCTCATGTATGTGGCGCTGTGATTGACTGCACGGCGCTGACGTCATCAGAATCCTGTCCTGATTGTCGGTAGTTGAGTGTGAGTTGTCGCTGACAGCTCAGTCATAGTTCTGGAGGCACCAATGGAGTGAGTTCCTGAACAATAAACAAGTAAAAAAGGCACAAAGCACAGGTTCCTCAAGTAGTGGTACCCAATAGTCCAAGAGCAAAGGTAAGAAGGTGTGTGTATACACATATATATGCACACATAGAACTATATGGCAGGGTATCAGTCAGGGCAGCCACCAAGAAAACCAAAAGCTGGTTCCAGTATACTAGGAAGAAAACAAGAAAAGGGGCGCCTCTTGAGTATGTATCATAAGAATAATTTAATATACAACAACATCCACTCACATGGAGAACAGGTAAGTTGCATTCAAATCCGGTTGCTGGGCTGAAGAGATGAAAGTGGGACTGAAAGTCACAGCAAGTCCTGTAAAGCTGGCACCACATCAGATCCATGCAGGATGGAGTGGGATGGCTGAGCCATCCCACTCCATCCTGCACGGATCTGATGTGGTGCCAGCTTTACAGGACTTGCTGTGACTTGGAGTTCCAGAACAAGATGGTGATACATTTATGGCTGTGTATGACCACCTGAAATGGCTACAGACTCTTCTGCTTTAGCTGATCTTCCAACCCTGGGTACCTATTTAGGTAACACTGCACCACCAAATTGAGGACATGTGCTAGACATGGCAAGTGGCCTATGCTGTGTTCTAATAACTCAGCTGGCTCTTCCATGCCTGATGCTGGGGCTATGGCAGGAATAGCTGTGGAAAATGAGGCAGGTTTTGCCACTCTGGCAGCTGCAGTGGACTGTGCACCAGTCTCTGCTTGGGTGACAGAGGATGAGGATGGTTTAGTAATCCAGTCCACCACCTCCTCTGCATGCATGCTGTAGCTGGACAGCACGGGCAACAACAATAATCAGAGGAAATTATGCCCTGCCTGAGGACTGACCACATCCAACTATGTGGACACATACGCTTCTGGCCCCCTCACAGTGCCATGGGAATGTCTGCCTCTCCTTATTGTTCTCTCAGACATAATGGAGGGGGGGGGGGGGGGGGTGGTGCGCTTATTAGCAAAATGTAATATGCGCAAACCAATCAATATACGCTTATTGCGGATTGTGTTAACAAAAATATGTAGAAGAATACGTATCAGCCTAAACCGAGGAAAAAAATATATTTTAAAAAAAATGGGATATTATTACAACAAAAAGTAAAAAATATTGTGTTTTTTTTCCAAATTTTCTGTCTTTTTTTGTTTATAGCGCAAAAAACCCCCAAAAAACTCAGAGATGATCTAATACCACCAAAAGAAAGCTCTATTTGTGGGGAAAAAAATGATAAAAATATCATTTGGGTACAGTGTTGTATGACCGCGCAATTGTCATTCAAAATGCGTCAGCGATGAAAGCTGAAAATAGGTTTGGGCACGAAGGGGGTTTAAGTGCCCAATAAAGAACTGGTTAAGCTATGTGTTTAGCCTTTCATCTGAAATGCAGCTTTAAAGGATACGTGTACTTGAAGACAAAGTGCACTTATCCTTTTTGTCCCTTTGTACTGACCTAAAATAACCCACTCTCACAAATGCGTACTTACCTGGATCTGACAACCTCTGCCTCTGGTGTTTGTTTACAACCCGCAACTTCAATTCTCCCTCTCCTGGCCATACCTGTGCATTACAGCCACATAGACTTTTATGGGGCCATTCTCTTTCGTCTCTGGCCTTGGGACACCACCTATAGAAGTATTTAAGTCTGTAATATGCAGGCATGGTCAGGACTTGTGGGGATGGATGTAAACAAAATATAGGTAAGCTTTTTTTTTTGCATGCAAAACGATTTGAATTTCTGTCCTTCTTGTCCTAAGATACTACATAGCACAACCCTGTCTGGCAGGGCAGGAGACCTGATTTTTCTATGCTGCAGTTCAGTAACATTTACTGGTTTTCTTCCCACAACCAAGAAAACGCTGTCACTCTGCTGCCTCCTCCTATCAATATGTTCTTTGCACTGTAGCACAAACCATTGACTCCATTGACTCCTTCTCTATGTTCTGCTGTACGACGGACTGCAAGATGCTAAAACCAATCCCTTATATAGGTACTTACACAGCTTGCATTTAAAAAGATGCTTACTATGTATTAACAAGTACAGAGTTGTAATTGCTGGTCTTTTTAAATTCTACCTGGAGTTTGGGATTGAAGGAGAAGTACAGCCAAAGCTTGTTTATTTGGCTGTACTCCTCCTATGTATCACAGGAGTGCAGTTCATTCTACACTCCTGCGACCTGTTTTCAGTGACAGTGGGCTGAAGTCCACTGTCTGCTGGTGTCACAGAGCCGGTCCAGGCTCGGGAAAGATCATGACTAGGGATGAGCCGAACACCCCCCCGTTTGGTTCGCACCAGAACCTTCGAACGGACCGACCGTTCGCGCGAACATTTAGAACCCCATTGATGTCTATGGGACTCGAAATTTTGAATTAAAAAAATTGCAAATTTTAAAGCCTAATATGCAAGTTATTGTCTTAAAACGGGTTTGAGAATCCGGGTCTTGCCCCCAGGGAACATGTATCAATGAAAAAAAAGTTTTAAAACCTGTCATTTTTTTTCTGGAGCAGTGATGTTAATGATGCTTAAAGTGAAAAATTCCTTTAAATATCATACCTGCTGGGTGTCTATAGTATGCCTGTGAAGTGGCACATGTTTAAAACTGTCCCTGCACAAAATGAGATTACTATAAGCAAAAAGTAATATAAGACTGCTTGCGGCATAGCACAGACACAGACAGTACACACAGCTTTAGGTGCACACTGCAGAGGACAATGACAGTACACACACCATGTAGCTTTAGGTGCACACTGCAGAGGACATGGGCAGTACACACACCATGTAGCTTTAGATGCATACTGGGGAGGACACGGGCAGTACACACAACGTAGCTTTAGGTGCACACTGCAGAGGACACAGGCAGTACACACACCACCTAGCTTTAGGTGCACACTGCAGAGGACACAGGCAGTACACACACCACGTAGCTTTAGGTGCACACTGCAGAGGACATGGGCAGTACACACACCATGTAGCTTTAGGTGCACACTGCAGAGGACACGGGCAGTACACCACGTAGCTTTAGGTGCACACTGCAGAGGACACAGGCAGTACACACACCATGTAGCTTTAGGTGCACACTGCAGAGGACACAGGCAGTACACACCACGTAGCTTTAGGTGCACACTGCAGAGGACACAGGCAGTACACACACCACATAGCTTTAGGTTCACACTGCAGAGGACACGGGCAGTAGACACACCACGTCGTTTTAGGTGCACACTGCAGAGGACACGGGCAGTACACACCACGTAGCTTTAGGTGCACACTGCAGAGGACACAGGCAGTACACACACCACGTAGCTTTAGGTGCACACTGCAGAGGACACAGGCAGTACACACAACGTAGCTTTAGGTGCACACTGCAGAGGACATGGGCAGTACACACACCATGTAGCTTTAGGTTCACACTGCAGAGGACACGGGCAGTAGACACACCATGTCGCTTTAGGTGCACACTGCAGAGGACACAGGCAGTACACCACGTGAGAATACTGAAGCTAGCACAATCACCTGCCTGCCTGTCAGTAAATTAGGAAGAGCGGATCTAGCTAAACTATACAGTGTATAAATATATATACAACACCTGGGATGCATATATATCCTCTACACATTGTAACTTTAACTGACTAGCCTACCTGCCTGCCTGCTCTATCTACCTACAAAAAAAGACACTCTCTCTCACTCTTCGTTTTTTGCAAGTTGTGATTGGCCAAGCATGCGGGTCATAGTGCATGCTTGTCCAATCATCAGCCAGCAATGCACTGCGATGCCACAGTGAATTATGGGTCGTGACACGCGACTCGAATTTGTCGCGAATAGCCCAAAACTTTTCTAATTAGACGAACGATCGAACATATGATGTTCGAGTCGAACATGAGTTCGCCTCGAATAAGAAGCTCATCCCTAATCATGACAATGAAGTCAGATCCGCTCACATACCTGGATCTGGCTCACCCTCTCAGTGAGCCGCCGAGAGCCAGAGCTGGCCATTCCCGCCCCTCCACAGCCCAGCGTTCCATTGAGCGAGGAGGGGGCAGAGCAGAGAGCGGTGACAGTCAGCAGCTCTCTGCTTACACAGCCCTGAGAACCAGGTGATTAGAGACGGCAGGGGACCGATGCCGCATCCACCTAGGTATAATTCTGAAAATAAAAATCCCATACATCTCTTTTAAGAACTATGTTATAAGCAAAGTGGCTAAACGTATACAATTGATTCCAAATAGTTATGCTAAGCTGATATAATGGACAACACTAATCCTCTAAGTTTGTGTAATTATTACAGCAGTCCCTATTATGTTCTTATTTTGTGCCCAATAAACCTTTCAGGCTTTTTGCATGGTTACCATTGCATTCGTTTATGTTACTCCAGTAAATAGTTCCTACCGGACGTCAGATTTGAACTTTGATGGCTAGTATTCAAATGTCCAATTGATACAATGTAACAGTATAGTGTTGCAAATGTCGTCATGAAAAAAAATCTGCGGAAGGTCCAGCTGTGTTTTTACAACGCTTAGTGTATCAGGAGGTTAGTAGGTCTCATTACATAGGTCTTGCGGACTATGACATTGTAAAAGCTTGTAATGAGTATTACAGATCTCTTAATCCGTGTGCTTGCTAAGATATATCCTATTACATCACTAGAGTGACCTCTAAAGTTTTCCAAAGCATTTTCTAAACCAAACGATATATCCCGTTCCTGGGGTCAGTAGCAGTTTGATGTGATAATAGTTGATTTTTTGCTGGAATTTTCATGATCCGCACAGGCGATGTCATGAAATCATTGGGAAAGTGTTATATTTTGGGCTATGAGGCTTTAAAGAAGAACTCAAATGAAAACCAAATAAAAACATAACATACATTATACTAGGTGATGTGCATGTTTTCATGTTCGATTATTCGTTTTTTTTAATCGATTAATTTCGATTAATTATAACGCACATACAGATCCAACAAATTTTAGCTGATCTCCTTGCAGGATGTGCCTCAGTGCAGCTACCGACCACTGGAAAAATGGATAGCAGGATACAAAAAACACACAAAGGCAGCGCTAGATGGGAATAGCATTAAAACTTAGTAGTAGGTAACAAAATAAATATTGCACTGAAGATAAAATCGATGTAGCTACATAAACTGTAAAAATGGTGCGAGTAATACCAAATGGTAGCAACCGCAGTCAAATGGTAGAAAAAGCAGTCATAAAAACATGTAGCTAAGTATAATACTGGTATAAAAATGTGTACAACGATACCACTGCTGAATCCAGATGAGGAGGGGTTAACATCAGTCCGTCGGCATGTAGATGTCCCGTGAAGGGAACTATCACAACTCCCAGTGGATAGATGTAGAATCCCAAGTTGATAGAGGGAAGTGATAGAGGGAAATGTAACAGCTCTTGAGTGTGGCAGATATTAAAATTCCGCCTGTATGCAGATATGAAGGCACAGCAAAGGAGTCCTTCAGATGGACACGGCAAGCCCCGCCGGTGCCTGCCGTGGCCAGGAAATCACCGGATCTCCGACGTAACTCCCTGAAGACCCGGAAGCTGGGGGAGAGGTGAGTACCGATTAAAAGAATTTTGATTGATCAAAAAAATTAACGATTTATCAAGGAATTAATAGTTAATTTTCACAGCCCTAATTATTTTAATATATGTTTAATTCAATCATGTGCTTTGCCTATTCATAGCAACATATAGTTATATTTAATTCTCCCCTATACTTCCAACAAAAATGTAGCTTTTGTTTGTTCCCCAGCTACTTATTTGAGTGCAGGAAGCCAAAGGAATGAACCAACGTGTAACTTTTTTATGTTCCAAAGCTAGAGAGGTGAAAAACTGGACTCCAAACTTCGAGGAGATTCCAAATGATTGCTAACATGTGACAGCATTCTAATACCCAGTGGAACCCTGACAGGGTCCCTGGGAAAGTCATCTTATGATGAGTGACAGGTCAGTTAGTGCTATCATGTGGAAAGTCTGCAGCCCTGTATAAGCTACAACTGCAGTGACTCTCAAAGTGCTTTCCTTTCCTGAGTGTGGGGTAAGTAAAAGGATGGTAAGTAAATGCTGTTAGGGAAGAGGCTGTGTTTAGCTACAGCTGTTGCTTTTCTCTTGATGGGGAATATAGTTAAGATGAATATCTTACCAAAAATGATGTACCTGTTTCAGGCATTGCCGATTGCTATTCCAGCAGCCTATCTCTGCTAAGTATGTACTCTACTAATGAAATTCATATAGGCGGGGAAACGGCCAAGAATTAAGAGAGAATTGATGATGTTACCCAGGTGCTCTGGGGGGTGGCTATCCCAAATATAGATAAATAATATTGAGCGATTCACCTAGCAAGGCTTGTGGATTGGTTCAGACATGTAGAATTTAAATGTTGGTTAGGTTTGAAGCAACAATAAAGCCCGGTCCCTTTACACAGAGCACCATGGTGCTATACGGCATTGCCGTCCCTTTTAAAGAGACATCCTACCATCGGTCCGACACTGCGAATTACAGCTAAGATATGTCAAGACCCCAAATTTTCATCAGGCAAATCACCTTTGTATCCAGTTTTGGGGAATCCTAGTTTTTTTATCAAGTATGGAAGTAGGAGCGTTTAGAAATCTAAAGGAAAAAGGAGTCTCCCAGGTGTCGCATTTCTTACAGTCAGGAACTTGGCCGATTGGTGGACTTGCTGACGAAACAAGGAGGCCCCTTTGAATTAAACTTTTGGCAGGCAATTCAAGTAAGCCATGTTTTGAGATCTCTGGGGTCGTCATCAGATTTTTATCAGCAATTGACAATATTGGAAGTTTTTTGTGAGGAAGAGGAACTCTCACAAGTGGTTTCTAAGATGAATGGGTTGCTGAATGCGCCCCCGGAGGATTTTGTGATGCCAGGCATTAGCAAATGGGAAAGAGACTTGGATAGGACCTATACCCCAATCCAGCGTAAACACATTATTGAATTGGCAATGAACTCCTCGATCTGCACACGGATCCAGGAGTTCAATTATAAACTTCTGACACAATGGTATTATACACCAGCAAAGCTTTATACATATTCCACTTGGAATGTTGTTGGAGATGTGGGATAAAGCGCGGAACCTTACTGCATATATTTTGGACATGTGAAAAAATACAGCAATATAAGATTCACAGAATTCTTGATACCAGATGATCCCGCTTTTTTTCTGCTTCATTGCTCACAGATCCCGGTGCAGACATATAAAAGATTGGTGCTATGTCATTTAATTAACGCAGCTAAAATGGGCATGACCTTAAGGTGGAGGGATTCTAAACCACCTTCAGTTGCAGGTTGGCTCAATAGAGTACGAGACATAGGAGTCATGGAGGATCTGGTCCTTTCAGCTCAAAATAAAAGAGAACAATATACTCAAATATGGACAGGATGGAACTCATTTATGTATTCGGAAGAGGGGAAGTTGCTGTTAGAGGAGATAGGTGAGGAGTGAGGGGTGGAGGTGCCCCAGTACAAGATGCGTACCTGCACGGGAGGCCAAATAGAATATTAACATATCCATCTCTTCCTGGGAGAAAAGGGGGGGGGGTTATTAAGAGGGAGGGTTATGTTTTTGTTGTTTTTTTTTTTTTCTGGGGGAGGACAGGAGAAAAAGGGGAGGGAGGAATAGAGAAATGTCAATCATATATCCTTTGTTTTAAAAATCAATACAAAAGTAGAGAGAGAAATAAAGGTAAACATAGGTAAATACATAAACAAAAAAGCAAAGCCGCGCCACCATTTGCTTTTTTGTTTATGATTCTTGTGCTATCACACGACAGCTGCAGCCTTTTGTTAGTGATTTCTTATACCCATTTAGCGCAGTTTTCTCGTTTGTTATAAGTAAATACATATTGTGAAACAGGATAGAACATTGGGTAAATCTATGGATATCTAGAATTGGGGATGATAGATGTATGTGTATTTATATGTAGTTTGATGAAATGTGAATATGACTATGTTTCTTCCCCTCTTTTTTTTTAATCATTCTGTTGTGTTTCTGGAATAATTCCTCCTTTTTCTTTATATAAAATAAAAGAGATAAATAAAAAATTTAAAAATCAGTATGGAGCAGATACTGATGAAACAAAATATTTCCCATCAAACAGCACGACTAACCCCCACGTCATCCCACCCACTTTCTTTAAACCCTGGCTATCAAGGGAAGTTGCTTTGGGTACCAAATGTCATCCATTCCAAGGTTCTAGTGATCAAAATCTAGCTCTGCTTCATGGATAGGAACACATAGGTATTACAATTTAAATCTGTGCACATTTTTAGAGGCTTTGTCATAGAAAGGGTTTCTAAGATAAAAATAAAGCACAGTTTCAGACATTTTGACTGCAAGATGTATTTAGTGGTGTTCTTCTTTTTAAACAGCACCATATGTGCATATATTATACCCTTGTATAAAACATAGATCTCAAGCAAATCTTGGAAGAGATGTGTCTGGACTCATAGTGACAACACATTGGCATGCTACCCAAGGTTACTAGCAGTACATGTGTGCTGCTGAAGGGCATTAAGCACTTAGACAGCTTGGGTAGCAGTCTGCAGTGCCCCAGGGGTTACAAAGAGCCTGGTTTTGCCAGCCATGTACAGATCAATCCTGTTTGCCTTGACCATTGCAGCCAAAGTTTAGCCACAAACTGGTTGAACCTGCCCAGTTGTCCATTTTATTCCTTGAAGCAAAGGCTGCCAGCTATGTATACCAGCTTAATTTCCCGGGGCCATTTCCCATTCACTAGGCAGCTTAGCCCTTGAGTATCTTGGCATGCCACATAAAGATTGTCACTCATTTAAAGATTACTGTCGCCACCTAAAACCCCATCAAACACTCTCAGTGCTTGTAAAGGGTCTTTGGGTTTTCATCACGTCCCGGTGTCAGTTCAAATTCGGCTGAAAAGAGCGATTAACATGATGAGTTCATTGATGCCAAGCTGTAATATGCCAGCTACATTTTGGAAGGCATATGAACCCAACAGCTGGCACTGAGGTCAGCAACATAGGGCTATAAACTGGCGGCAAATAAGTCCATTAAAAAAAAAAAAAACACTCACTCATCATCCCATTTTCTGGGTTTCAAAATGGTTTAACTTACCAAATACTTAAAAAAAATGTTTTTCATCACAAGGCCATGTTGAGTGTACAATTAACTTAATTGTTGTGTAATTAAAAACTGAAAAAGTGGAACTTCAATTTCTACTTTTTAAATAATAATAAAACCTGATCAAATTCTTCATGTTTGTGAAAAGGTAGTACCACTAATGTAAAATTCTCACCCCATTTAGACTATTTATTAAAAGATAATTTTACGCAGTCATACACTTATTTCATGTTTTTGTTATATGATTTAACACTTTTGATGTTTTTGACAGACATTAATTGGATCTACGCTGCATCTGAGCAACATAAACCAAAAATACTATTTAATAAATTTTCAATATTTAAAGCAAACTTTAACATCCATCAATGTCTCCATGATTTATTTAGCTGAAAAATCACTTTGAAAAACACCTCTTAGTGTTTCTGGCTGTGGCCATCTTGAGAAAGAGCAGATGATTCATGTAGCATTTACTTCCTGGAATTCATTTGCTCTTAGCTCAGATACGCAAGAGGGTGTGCCTAGCTGAGAAAACCCCTTCTTCCCTCCTGAAGACTCATGTGATATATGACACTATTTACCTAGGCCTGGAAACCAGGGAGTACCTGAAAAATTCTAAGAAAAAAGTTTAAGGCTGGGTTCACACTGCAGATGTATGCTGCTGACAGCAGGAGTCAGGTGCATCCCTGTTGTCCATTTCAGGGACGAATCAGGCCAGAATTTTTGGCTGAAATTGGACCTGAAACAGAGCCAAAGATGCACGCTACCTGTGCAATCTGCTCCACAGCCACCATTGAGAAGTGTGAACCGACTCCATTGAGAACCAGGCATACTCTCATGTCATTTACCCACATCCACTTCGCACTTGTGTGAGCCCAGCCTAAAACAAGTAAATATGATATTCTTATCTATCTAATTACTAATAGACATGTGCATTCGTTTTCATCCGAATGCATTTTCATCCGAATTTCAGGTATTTTTGTTATCGTTTTAACAAAGAACGCACAGAATACAAAAACGACATAAACAAATGCTTTATTTTAGTTTTCGGTGGTCAAATGTGCCTAACCGTAACTCTATTAGTCCAAGATTATTCTACATAGAGAGAAAAGATTTGACATTATAGAGAGGAAAGATTCAACATTATAGAGAGAAAAGATTCGACATTATAGAGAGAAAAGATTCGACATTATAGAGAGAAAAGATCGCTGCTGGAATTGGGTGGGGGAAGTAAAATAAAAATAATGATAATGATGAATGTTATTGGCTGATTGTAACCAAAGAGGAGGAGCAGTAAAATAGCTAGAACTAACTTGATAATTCAACATGAGCGACGAAGATTCGACAAAGTATCGAAAAACATAAAAACGTCTAATCTGTCTTTGAAGGCTTATGGTGTCTGTTGTTAGTTCTAAGAAGATTCAACGGAACAACTAAACTGTACGACGCTGCAATCATACATTTCCAGTCAAATGCTCGGCCCATAGGCTATAGAAAAATTCTAATGTTGGTTGACTAGTAATAATAATTAAGAATTCTACTATAGCTTGTAGGCGTAATATTCGACCGGAAAAGTATGATTGCAGAGTTGTACAGTTTTGCTGTTCCGTCTAATCTTCTTTGAACATTTGACAGACAGTCAGACACCATAAGCCTTCAATGACAGATTCAATCTTAGTTCGTTCTGATTTTCGGACGAATGCAATTTCCAACGAAAAACTAAATAAATATAAACAAATTTCGGGAGTAACTAAATAAATGAATTTTTCAGACAAAAACAAAATTCCGAAACAAAATATTTCAGTGTGCACATGTCTATTTACAAATGCTAGCAGCATATGGAATAAAACTAGTCAATGTTGAATAAGAGAGTGAAGTTTTTCTTTAATAGCAGACCTCTGTTTCAACATGACTTGCTAACTTGCACATAGTGATTAGGGATGAATGAATCTGATTGGGCCTGGTTCGAATGGGGTTTCTGTTAGCCCAGTGGAAAGTCTGCTACCCCGAACTCAGTAAGCACTTAACATTTCTTATTTCTAATTATTAAAAAAAAGGACACTCTGAACTGGTCACTGCCCTGACAAACAAGTACCAATGCAAATACGTTTTTAAAAATATCATTCAGTGGGGAGAGGGTTTTTTCGTGTGGCCAAAAGGGCAATATTTAACATACACAAATTCTTTAATAAACACACTTGCGGCAATGCCTTAAAGATGTATGCTTTAGTCATTTAAAATAAACAAATGTGCATCGCTATTAAATGGGGCACACATCGGAGTGACCGTTAAACCCATTGCTATTCGCTATTGTGATAGAAACAGTAGCTATAGCTATTCGGGATGAGCCAAATATTAAAGGAGTGTTTAGCGGGTGGTGTGTACACAAGTGTGCGCTATTTGCGGATGATATGTTGTTATTTGTAACTTCTCCCCTTACCTCGATTCCGAATATACTCCAAATACTATGTGATTTTGGTAGGGTATCTGGGCTCAAGGTACACAAGACAAAGACTTCTGCTTGAACATTATTTTTTTCTTCATCTTTGTATTCACGCCTTAGAGATTCTTTCCCTTTCCAATGGCATGCAGATGCTCTTCCATATCTGGGAGTTAGTCTTTCTCTCTCTTACGCATCGTTATATACAGGGCTAATTAACCTTTCTTGCTATAAATGCTTACAAAGGTTGCTCTCTGGATTAGGCCCTTTATGATCTCTCGTGCTTGGTTGAGATCCATGCGGTCAAAATGACCCCCTTATCTTAATTCCTTTATTTCTTTGGGCCCCTGCCAGTTGCTGTTTTCAGGATGGATCTTCTGCACTTTCAAACCAAAGTGCTGAACTTTATCTGGGGTTCCAAGGGGCCTAGATTGGCTTGTGTCACTTTGTATACACCTAGATCCAAGGGAGGTTTGGGCGTCCCTGATTTCTATACGTATTACAAGGCAGCACAATTGATGCAAATATCTATTGTTTATTCTCGCCACGAGAGACCGGACTGGGTTCAGTTGGAGCCTATACAATTGATTACTTATTATGGTGTCCCCTTAAAAATAGACCCCTGATACAGTCACCTATGCTATCCCATTCTTTGGCTCTATGGGATCACTAAAAAAACAATCCTTTGCTGATTTCGAAATATATCACTTTGGCACACATTTCATAATCCTGATTTTCCTTAGAGCATTTAAATTGTGTCCAGACAAAGGTCTGTACCATATACTATAAATATAGGTCACATTTTTACACATTGCAGGCTTTCATCTCATTGTTTTCTCTTTGAAAAGATTCGTTGTTTTTTTTTTTCGAATATCTCACTTTTTACGATCTATCTGGCCCTCTGGAGAACCCTCATCAGCGAGTGGTTACAACCAATGGTATACTAATGACCATTGTACAAGAGGTGGTATTTCTATGGGTGTACAAGTCGCTGCTCACCCTGGTTCAGAAACAGCCAAGAGGTAACACACCACTCCAAGTTGACTCCGGGTGCAAACAGTTACCGTGGCAGACCTCGGCTCATCACCATCCACAATAGTTAAGAAACTAAATGGTCGCACACCATAGCTGCAAAATTGCTTGATGATATTCTTGTGAACAATCTTGTGAACAAGCAAGCTACACTCTTGTGAAATGCGTCAATCCATGTAACCTGTCTGGCTTTTGACAAAAAAAATTATCATCAAGCAATTTTGCAGCTCCGGTGTGTGACCATTTAGTTGCTTATCAGAAACAGCCATACATGCTGGCTTGGGAAAGGGACCATAATGCCAAGGTTGATCTGGATTCCTGGTGATCTACAGTCCAGGTCTTTTATAAGGGGGACCTGAATGTTTCACTGATAGAAGCTAGTCTTAGGCCGCGTACACACGAGGGGATATGTCCGCTGAAAACGGTCCGATGGACCGTTTCAGCAGACATCTCCGCTCGTGTGTATGGGCTAGCGGACAGATTTCTCCACCCGACAGATTTCAAAGCAAGCTTTGAAATCTATCCGGTGGGAATCTGTCCGCCCGACATGTCTGCTGGTTAGTACACTTACCAGCAGACATGTCGGCTCCCACCACCGCCGCGCCGCTGCCGAATGGATTCGGCGCATGCGCGGAAGTGTTTTACTTCCTGGTGCGGTGACGTGGCGGTGACGCGGCGGCGTCAACGTCACCGCCGCGTCACCACTACGTCACCGCGCCGTCCGGCGGCGGGGAATTTGATCCGATGGTGTGTACACGCCATCGGATCAAACTCCCGATCGGACATATCCGATGGAAATGGTCCGCGGACCGTTTTCATCGGATATATCCGATCGTGTGTATGGGGCCTTAAAGTTCTAACCAGATGGTTTGTTTGTTTGTTTGTTTGTTTTTATTTCTTAATTACTCGCTTTACAACAAATTTAATGGTTTCGTTGCGAGGCCATCAGAAACAAAATCAACATAGTTCAGACATATAGGTACACAAAAAACATAGAAAATGTAAAACATGATTAAAAGGAGGAAAAAAAATTGTCACATTGAGTCCATTAATATACATTTAGGTTAATTAACTTTTCATTCATCTAGGGCATCCATATCTAAAATAGTTCATTTTTAGAGTTAGATTACAAAATTCACATACCAAATATCACTGACTATATTTTTCTATATACAGTACTCAATCAAACTACATAATCTAATCAGATCCAGGGTTGCGTAGGTGACCTTTCATCATTTTTTTGAATTGGTTAAAAGTTTTTGCCCTTCTAATATCAATCGGCAGAGCATTCCATTGCACCGCCGCTTGGTATGAGAATGAGCGACCACCAATTCGGATATTTTTTATTTTTGGGATGTTTACGCGATAATATCCATCTTCGCGTAACTGTCGCGTTGGAACATGTTTGACAACCTTATCCATTATATATTTTGGCGTCATAGCATTAAATGTTTTATACATTAAACATGATATTTTTAATTTAATGCGTTTATCGACAGTTAACCACCCCAGACTGTTTAATTGTTCTGATGTTGGATCTCTTTTTCTCAGTCCAGTTGCAATACGAACTGCAAAATTTTGTAATTTTTGTAGTTTTTGTATATATGTTCCCGGGATGCCCACTAGAAGTGCATTACCATAGTCTAAATGAGGAAAGACCAGGGCAGCAACAACTTTAGGGCGATCCATAGGAGCTAAATACACAAGGATCCTACGTAGTACTTTTAATTTGTACATAACAGTCTTGGTGACTTGATTAATGTGTGGCAAAAATAGCAGATCCTCATCTATATAAAATCCCAGATTTTTAACCACTTTACTGCAGCCTGGACCATTACCATCCATGTCTTGCCATGGCAGTGTCCAATTTTGAGGTATCTCGCTTACGGAACTCCTGACCACGAGTACCTCAGTTTTTAATTTGTTTAACGCCAGATAGTTTTCTCCCATCCAACGTTCCACTCCTTTTAGGCAATCAGTAAGTTTTTTTGTGGCTGTATCAAGTGATCCCGCTCCCACCCTCAAATAGAGCTGGGTGTCATCAGCGTAATTCTGACACTGCAGACCATGGGACCGAATAAGGGCCAAGAGGGGGCGCACGTAAATGTTAAATATCAACGGGGAAAGGGGGGACCCCTGGGGAACTCCACACTCAACAGGTCGACTTTCGGAGAAGTGGCTCCCCAGGCGTACCCTCTGACTTCTGCCCTCCAAAAAAGATGAAAACCATCTGAGGGCAGTTCCCTTTACATGCGCAACCTCCCGCAGCCGCTGTAAAACGATCCCATGGTCCACAGCGTCAAAAGCCGCCGAGAGGTCCAGCATTACTAGGATGGAATCTTGGTTGTTATCTTTAGCCATCAGCAAGGAATCCGTGACATCGATTAATGTAGTCTCGGTTCCGTGCCGTGGTCTAAAGCCAGATTGTTTCACATCCAGCAATGCCTGCTCCTCGACAAACTGTTGAAGCTGGGTGCGTGCATCACCTTCATAGAGTCTAGCCAGATAATGTAGGCCTGCTATAGGTCGATGGTTATTTTTATCGTTTATATCACCCTCTCTCTTCTTGACTACCGGAGTAATCAATGATGATTTAAACATAGTAGGATATGAGCCTTCTAGATATGAAGTATTGAATAGGTCAGCCAAGACCAATGCTATTTCTTCACTGCATGCCTTTATCAGTTTGCCTGGGCAGCAGTCAGTAACAGGAGAGTTAGTATTAGCTGTTCTCATTGCTTTAATGATTTCAGCTGCACTAATTAATTTAAAATCTTGAAACCAAACCTTAATCGGTGGTTCCAAGGATTTTTTATTTATATTGCATTTTTCTTTTGGGTATCTATCCCTTCCTTTCTTTAACTTTGTATGAATATCCGCAATTTTATTATGAAAGTGAGCGGCTAATTCATTTACAAAAATATGGGGGTTAGTAATTTGGAAGTTCAGTACATCAGGTTCAGCCAACTGCTTAACCACCCTAAATAATTCCTTGGATTGGTTTAATGCATCTAATAAGCTTTCAGAAATAAAGGATTTTTTAGCATTATAGATTGATTTTTTATAATTCCGATTATGGAACTTCCATTGATTTTTATCGTAATTGGAATTTGTCTTCCTCCATTGTCTTTCTAATGCTCGTCCACGTTTTTTCATTATGTTAAGTGCTTCATTAAACCATTTATTTTGTTTCTTGATTTCGTTTTTAATTTTTTTGTCCTTTAATGGAGCAACTTGCTCCAAATTGGTTTCAAGCCACTTATCAATAATTGTCATCTTTTGGTCAACATTCAATTTAGTTAGATTAGGTTGAGTAGTGTGTAGTAACTGCTTAAATTTTTCTATAGGAAAATTTACATATGATCTAACTTTAATGGTTTGATTGCTTCGTTTACTATCAGAAATACCATTATCATCTAGATGAATTTCAAACAAGACTGCCTTGTGGTCTGACCACAGTACTTCAAGTACATCACTAAATACAACAGTGATGTCTTTGAAGAACACCCCATCCAGGGTATGTCCCTTTATGTGGGTGTTTGGTGTAATCAGTCTTGTCATCTCTAGTGCTTCGCAGGTATCCAATAATAAACGTGAATTTGGTTTGGTAGGTTCCTCCAACCAAACATTGAAGTCACCCACCAAAATCAATGGCTGGGATCTAGTAGCTAATTCCATTATATTAGTAATCAAACTTTTAAGTCCAGTTTCAATTTTATTAGGTGGAATATAGACCGTAGCTATATTCATCACAGATTTTGTATTAATCATCATTTGTGTCAATAAGAACTCACAGCCTTGTTGATTAAATTCCAGTAATTTCTTTATTTTAAATTTAGAATTATATATAATGGCCGTGCCCCCCCCTTTTCCTCTCCCCCGCAATTGATAATGTATCTCATAATTATCGGGGATAGCATCAGATAAACAATTAAGATTATGTAACTGTAACCATGTTTCAGTTACCATAGTAATGTGAATATTATTTTGCTCAATAAACTCTCGTAATTCCCTAGCATGAGCAACTATAGAACGTACATTAATCAATACAGCTCTAATTTCTATTTCGTATATCTTATTTTTATTTTTGGGTAGTATTTTATTTTGATTTTGTATTTCATTAGTATTAATTTTAACGTCCCTATTGCTACCTTTATCATTTTTCTCAATTGTATTATTAGTGATAGCTTCAATGGACCTTTGATCAAGTGATCCATTGCGGCCATCATTTAGTAACAGTAATTCCCTCCGTGTATAATAAAATTGTGTCATTTTAAAACAGTTTAAAAATCAAACACTTATTACAAATACTTAAAAAATAGCTAAAATACCCATATGTCCCTCTTTAACAAATATTAGTATTCTTTAAAACAGATTATATTTAAATTATTTCCGTATCTTACCTAACAATCGTTAGTGCCTCCCCGACCTCCTCAGCCTCCCGCGGACGCCCGCAGACGCCGCACCCTTATGTCGCGCCCTTCGGTCGCGCCAGAGGGCGCGCCCGCCCGCGTGCGCCCGCTGCCGCGAGCGCCGCTCACAGCTTTTATGTGGTCTCTCACCTGGCCCTAATTACGGTGGCCACGCCCCCAACGCTCTGCCCAGTGCTAAGGGTGCCGCCCACAACTCCTCCCCCAAGATGGCCGCCGGGGAGTGTGTGCCGCTCGCTCAGAAGATACAGCGAAACAGGGGCAAGCAGGGAGAAAGTCTCACATACAGCAGCAGTAGATGTCAGATACAGATGATGGCAAGTACAGATGATGGCAATGTCAGGTACAGATGATGGCAATGTCAGGTACAGATGATGGCAATGTCAGGTACAGATGATGGCAATGTCCAGGTGAGGCGCCGCTCACAGCTTTTATGTGGTCTCTCACCTGGCCCTAATTACGGTGGCCACGCCCCCAACGCTCTGCCCAGTGCTAAGGGTGCCGCCCACAACTCCTCCCCCAAGATGGCCGCCGGGGAGTGTGTGCCGCTCGCTCAGAAGATACAGCGAAACAGGGGCAAGCAGGGAGAAAGTCTCACATACAGCAGCAGTAGATGTCAGATACAGATGATGGCAAGTACAGATGATGGCAATGTCAGGTACAGATGATGGCAATGTCAGGTACAGATGATGGCAATGTCAGGTACAGATGATGGCAATGTCCAGGTGAGGCGCCGCTCACAGCTTTTATGTGGTCTCTCACCTGGCCCTAATTACGGTGGCCACGCCCCCAACGCTCTGCCCAGTGCTAAGGGTGCCGCCCACAACTCCTCCCCCAAGATGGCCGCCGGGTAGTGTGTGCCGCTCGCTCAGAAGATACAGCGAAACAGGGGCAAGCAGGGAGAAAGTCTCACATACAGCAGCAGTAGATGTCAGATACAGATGATGGCAAGTACAGATGATGGCAATGTCAGGTACAGATGATGGCAATGTCAGGTACAGATGATGGCAATGTCCAGGTGAGGCGCCGCTCACAGCTTTTATGTGGTCTCTCACCTGGCCCTAATTACGGTGGCCACGCCCCCAACGCTCTGCCCAGTGCTAAGGGTGCCGCCCACAACTCCTCCCCCAAGATGGCCGCCGGGGAGTGTGTGCCGCTCGCTCAGAAGATACAGCGAAACAGGGGCAAGCAGGGAGAAAGTCTCACATACAGCAGCAGTAGATGTCAGATACAGATGATGGCAAGTACAGATGATGGCAATGTCAGGTACAGATGATGGCAATGTCAGGTACAGATGATGGCAATGTCAGGTACAGATGATGGCAATGTCCAGGTGAGGCGCCGCTCACAGCTTTTATGTGGTCTCTCACCTGGCCCTAATTACGGTGGCCACGCCCCCAACGCTCTGCCCAGTGCTAAGGGTGCCGCCCACAACTCCTCCCCCAAGATGGCCGCCGGGGAGTGTGTGCCGCTCGCTCAGAAGATACAGCGAAACAGGGGCAAGCAGGGAGAAAGTCTCACATACAGCAGCAGTAGATGTCAGATACAGATGATGGCAAGTACAGATGATGGCAATGTCAGGTACAGATGATGGCAATGTCAGGTACAGATGATGGCAATGTCAGGTACAGATGATGGCAATGTCCAGGTGAGGCGCCGCTCACAGCTTTTATGTGGTCTCTCACCTGGCCCTAATTACGGTGGCCACGCCCCCAACGCTCTGCCCAGTGCTAAGGGTGCCGCCCACAACTCCTCCCCCAAGATGGCCGCCGGGGAGTGTGTGCCGCTCGCTCAGAAGATACAGCGAAACAGGGGCAAGCAGGGAGAAAGTCTCACATACAGCAGCAGTAGATGTCAGATACAGATGATGGCAAGTACAGATGATGGCAATGTCAGGTACAGATGATGGCAATGTCAGGTACAGATGATGGCAATGTCCAGGTGAGGCGCCGCTCACAGCTTTTATGTGGTCTCTCACCTGGCCCTAATTACGGTGGCCACGCCCCCAACGCTCTGCCCAGTGCTAAGGGTGCCGCCCACAACTCCTCCCCCAAGATGGCCGCCGGGGAGTGTGTGCCGCTCGCTCAGAAGATACAGCGAAACAGGGGCAAGCAGGGAGAAAGTCTCACATACAGCAGCAGTAGATGTCAGATACAGATGATGGCAAGTACAGATGATGGCAATGTCAGGTACAGATGATGGCAATGTCAGGTACAGATGATGGCAATGTCAGGTACAGATGATGGCAATGTCCAGGTGAGGCGCCGCTCACAGCTTTTATGTGGTCTCTCACCTGGCCCTAATTACGGTGGCCACGCCCCCAACGCTCTGCCCAGTGCTAAGGGTGCCGCCCACAACTCCTCCCCCAAGATGGCCGCCGGGGAATGTGTGCCGCTCGCTCAGAAGATACAGCGAAACAGGGGCAAGCAGGGAGAAAGTCTCACATACAGCAGCAGTAGATGTCAGATACAGATGATGGCAAGTACAGATGATGGCAATGTCAGGTACAGATGATGGCAATGTCAGGTACAGATGATGGCAATGTCAGGTACAGATGATGGCAATGTCCAGGTGAGGCGCCGCTCACAGCTTTTATGTGGTCTCTCACCTGGCCCTAATTACGGTGGCCACGCCCCCAACGCTCTGCCCAGTGCTAAGGGTGCCGCCCACAACTCCTCCCCCAAGATGGCCGCCGGGGAGTGTGTGCCGCTCGCTCAGAAGATACAGCGAAACAGGGGCAAGCAGGGAGAAAGTCTCACATACAGCAGCAGTAGATGTCAGATACAGATGATGGCAAGTACAGATGATGGCAATGTCAGGTACAGATGATGGCAATGTCAGGTACAGATGATGGCAATGTCAGGTACAGATGACCATGGTATATGGTCCCTGCTCACCTAGCCAGGATGTATGTATGACACCCGAAGAATGTTTCCGAAATTGCAAACTAAGAGGTTTCATGCTGCATATATGGTGGGAATAAACTCAGCTTAAGGATTTCTGTAACAGGGTGTTTTCGAGGCTCCGCAAGGACTGGGTTGCCTATTGATCAACAGCCCAGTTTTGTGCTGCTCAACAAATTCCCACCTGGGTGGCCTCGTACACTGAAGGGTCTGATGTACTTTGTTTAATTATTTTATTAGATCGTTATAGCTGGAGCATGGAACACACCCTCTGTGTCCGTTGGAAGGTTGAAGCCTACAATAATATGGATTATGATTCATGAAAAATTATTATTATTATATAGCATTTCAGTGGGAGCTGCTTTCTTACATTATGTATTTATTTTATTTATTACATGTAGTTAGTGCCATTAATTTACACAGCACTACACATATATATTGAACATTTACATCAGTCCCTGCCTTTAAGGAGCTTACAATCGAATGTTCCTAACTCACAGTCATACATATTAGGGCCAATTTAGACAGGATCCAATTCAGCATGTGGGAGAAGACCAGAGTACCCAGAGGAAACCTCCACAGACACAGGGAGAAGATGCAACCTCCAGGCAGACCTCCAGGCAGGTGAACAAGTATGTTGCACTTAAATTAAAGAAAACAGTAAATAAATTATATAAACAAGTGAGTTCAAGAGTGACACAATAGTGAAAGTTTGAATGTTGTGTCACCAACTTCCTCCACGTTGTGCGAGCACCAGCAAAAAAATAAGATGTGCCCTTACCAAAGAGCGTTGACCACCTATTACAGGGGGTCAACGTAGGCTTGTATGTCTGGAAAACTCCACATCAGTAAAGAGGTCCACTCAACGAAACTTCAAGCCACCACCGGGGAAAACATCAGGTTTCTTCTTCTCCAACCGTGAGTCATGTTTCTCCAAATGAGAGACAAATGCCACAATAGTGTAAAATCTTTTTTACCAGTATTTAATGAAGGTAATGCACTTACATGAAAAGACGATTAAAACAGCATCTACTGGACACAGTGGTTTCAGAGGTAGATTCTCCAAATGCGATGACAGGAAATTATGCTATCGCACAACCGGTTTCATTGCTAATCAGACTTCTTCCAGATGCTCCAGAAGAAGTCTGATGGGCTCAAAGTGTTTGGCATAGAAGCTATGCCAAGCGACCTTGATAATGGTAAAAAATATCAGATTTTATGTAAGAGGGAAGTGTATTGGATTTTTACTCTAAAAACCTTGGCTCCGCTAGGCCTCAACGAAGAGACTGAGCTACACAATATAGTATAGAAATGCTCGGTGGACATTGGCAAAATCAGTGGTGGTCCACTCCTATAATAGTAGGGTTTGAGTCGATGCCCTGGTAGGATAGGAATACATTTTTATTAATTAATTTCAATCATTTTTAGATAGGTACACTAAGTAGTACAAAATAGAGTGAAGATCAAGTAGGTCAGTGGATGGATGGGTTCCAATCCGTAGCGTAGGGCCCCCATATGATAATATGGATACACTGGGCAAGTAGACAGTGTTGTAACTTTATGATATATTTAAATTGTGTAGTTTTTAAGTGGTATAAATTTCTTCTTTCTCTTCAGTCCCATGGGATTTGTCCCATGGGTCCCGTGTAAGGAGGGCTGGTATTGTGCGGACGTTGGTGCATAGATACCAACCTCCTCAGACGTATATTACATTATGTGCAATAGTCCCCTATATGGGTCTTTTTGCTATATATATATATATATATATATATATATATATATATATATACACACTCTTATGCAATTACCTGGCGCAATAATACTATTACTACTGCCAGTGTATTGTATTTTAGGATACTCATTTAGGATGCTTTTAATTAATTATATAGATTGGACTATTTAGGTTCTTCTTTCTATATATGCCTTAAGATGTGTCTTTCTTCTATATATGGGGCCAGATTCACAAAGCACTTACGCCGGAGTATCTCGAGATGTGCCGTCTAAGTCTAAATTTGTTCCGGAATATTTTTTGCACCGTACCCACAGAACTAGATACGCACCAAATTAGGCTACTCCCGACCGGCCTAACTTGCCTATGCCTGCACATCCTAGGTGCACATTTACTCCGTCCACACCATTAATTTCCTATGCAAATATGCAAATGACGGAGATACACCGATCCACTAAATTAAGTTTGTGCGGTGCAGTCTACACAATGTGCTTATCAGCTGCACGGAAAGTCTAAAATTAGACCATATAAAAGCAGGTTTAAAATTAGACAATCCGTCTACATGACAGCTAAAGCAACACCGTTAGGGACGAGCTGAGCACCCACACTTGCAGGACAACAATCTATATGCCAACATGCAGAGCTGCCATCAGGGGGGTACAGGCATTACACCTGTAAGGGGCCCGGGGGTCCCCAGGGGCCCAAATGGGAACCCCCTAAATAAAAAATAAAAAAACGTTTTTTTTTTGTTTGTTTTTTGTTATAGGGGTCCGGAGTCCCAAGGGCCCCAGATGGCAACCCCCTCTTTTTTTATATCTATTTTTCTTTATTTCTTATTTTTTTTGTAAAGGCCCCCCCGCTTCTCAATTCGCAGCAGCACCCCCCCCCCCCAGTTCTCTGCTCCAGGGGGCCCATGCCTGAAGCTGTGTAAGGGGCCCCATAATTCCTGATGGCGGCCCTGCCAACATGCCAGGGGCATCCTTGCTCATAGCTATACTACTGACTTTAGATGAGCACAGAAATGAGGAGGGCACGGAGGAGGGCACGGGAGAGGATATATAATACAGAAAAAACTGCGCTTGTCAAAAATGGATAGTCAATTAGTAACAATGTAACAGTCACTAAGGGTAAACATGGGGAGGCAGCAGCTCTTGTGCCGAGACACTAGAGAAAATACAGCAGGAAAAACAGAGGTTTAGAGCTGCGCCTTGACACCCGGACTCGGTGTAGTCAAAGAGTCCATATATCAATCATGTAGAAATAACACAATCCTTCAGCCAGAAAAAAAATATAGTAATAAATATTAGCTCCAAAAGTCTCTGCTGGTCTTAGTTCAGGATGGACGTGTAATAATCACCACTGTGCTAAAACTTGGCTCTTCAATGTGGCCCACCACCAGAAGTCTAAGCAGCTTACCAGAGGAATAACTGTTACCAGCAGTCGGCTATGACCCAGCCGCGGCCTTTGAGGGAGACCGAACGAATCCCAAATCCTAGGGCAGTGCCTACACCTGGGCTCCACTCCGCAACTCCACCAGTTAGATCATATATGTAAAATGATGATAAAGGCAGACATAGCGTAATCCCGCAGGGACTTTAATTAAAAATCATAATAAAAAAAAAAAATACTCACATTTGCGATGAGTTACAGTATGTGGTAAAAAGGTCCACTCAACGAAACTTCAAGCCACCACCGGGGAAAACATCAGGTTTCTTCTGCTCCAACCGTGAGTCATGTTTCTCCAAATGAGAGACAAATGCCACAATAGTGTAAAATCTTTTTTACCAGTATTTAATGAAGGTAATGCACTTACATGAAAAGACACAGTGGTTTCAGAGGTAGATTCTCCAAACGCGATGACAGGAAATTATGCTATCGCACAAGCGGTTTCATCGCTAATCGGACTTCTTCCAGATGCTCCAGAAGAAGTCTGATTAGCGTCAAAACCGGTCGAGCGATAGTATAATTTTCTGTTATGTGGATTTTTCCAGACATACAAGCCTATGTTGACCCCCAGTGATATGTGGTCAACGTTCTTAGGTAAGGGCACATCCTATTTTTTTGGTGGTGGTGGCACAAGGTGGAGGAAGTTGGTGACACGACATTCAGACTTTCACTATTGTGTCACGTTTGTCACTCTTGGACTCACTTTTTTATATAATTTATTTACTGTTTATTTCATTTAAGCGCAACATACTTATATCTCACTTTGATTGTTGCATTGTTGATTGTTTTTTTAATCATAGGTGCAGTTTATTTTAGACCTGCAGGCAGGCCTAATCCGCAGGCAATGGATTTAAAAGTGTATTTAGATAAAATGTGGAATTGGGCTTTAAAACTCACCTCCAGCTAAAACATTTTATTTGGAGAATTTGGGAAAGAGCAAGGCTAGGAGCACATGGGTAACATGTCGCTAAGGTCTCATTCACACGAGGCGGATCCGTTGCCAGTAGTCTGCCAGCCCAGCGAGAGATCTCTCCGTTGATCTCCGCTGAGCCAACGGATGACAGGTCCCTCTCTACTCACTAAGCGGGGAGGGGCTTGTTGAGCGTGGCATTTCCATTTTCATCAGATCTCACCTGATCCGATCTGCCAGGATGGACATTGACATTGACATCCAACCCTCCATAGACTTGCATGGAGCGCCCGAAAAAACTGACAGGCGGACCTGAACGGTCTGCCCTTGTGAAAGGGACCTAAAGATAAATTGCTGATAATAGTGATCAGTTACTACTCATTTGAATCAAATGACACTCTATGGAGTGCAGCTCACAAGTAGCTTATAGTTGTGAATTATTACACACATTTAGAATATACTTTAAACGTGAGGAAGTAGTGTGGCTGTCAGAGTGTCAACCTTTGTTCTTCCTAATCTTCGATGTAGATTTCTTGCTGTTCAGTATATCTAAAGTGTTACCAGGACACCAACCCTGATGAAGTGGAGTTGTGACCTCCTGATATGTATTGGCTATATCCTATGGCCTCTTGTCAAGATACACTATATTACCAAGTGTAATCGAACACCTGCCTTTACACGCACATGAACTTTAATGGCATCCTAGTCTTAGGCCTATCTGTTCAAATCGGTCGGACCGACCGATTTGAACAGATCTGTCTGTTTGGATTTTGGTTTGCTCGCGTGTACACACGAGCAAACCAAAATCCCCGCCAGCAGACAGCGCGCTGACGTGGCGGTGACGTGGAGGTGACGTTGACGCCGCCATATCACCGCACCAGGAAGTAAAACACTTCCGCGCATGCGTCGAAACCATTCGCCGCGTGTGCGAGAAGACATGTCTGCTGGTTAGCGTACTAACCAGCAGACATGTCGGGCGGACGGGTTCCCAGCCGACGGATTGGTAAGCATGCTTTCCAATCTGTCGGGTGGCCAAATCCGTCTGCTCGCCCGTACACACGACAGTCTAGCAGACCGTTTCCAGCAGACAGATTTGATCGTGTGTACGAGGCCTTAGTCCATAGGCTAAGCTTCTATGTTGAGATGACCCACCCTTTGCAGCTATAACAGCTTCAATCTTCTGGGAGGGCTGTCCACAAGATTTAGAAGTGTGCCTATGGGAATGTTGGACCATTCTTTTCAGAAGTGCATTTGTGAGGTCAGACACTGATTTTAGATGAGAAGGCCTGGCTCGCAGTCTCCGCTCTAATTCATCCCAAAGGTGTTCTATCAGGTTGAGGTCAGGACCCTGTGAAAACCAGTCAAGTTCCTCCACCCCAAACTCGCTCATCCATGTATTTATGAACCTTGCTTTGTGCACTGGTCCAAATAATTTGGTGGAGGGGGGATTATGGTGTGAGGTTGTTTTTCAGGAGTTGGGCTTGGCCCCTTAGTTCCAGTGAAGGAAACTCTTAAGACGTCAGCATACCAAGACATTTTGGAAAAATTCATGCTTCCAACTTTGGGGATGCCCCTTCCTGTTTCAACATGACTGCTCACAGTGCACAAAGTCCTGACCTCAACCCGATAGAACACCTTTGGGATGAATTATGGGGAGACTGCAAGCCAAGTCTTCTTGCCCAACATCAGTGCCTGACCTCCCAAATGCTCTTCTGGAAGAATGGTCAAACATTCCCATAGACACACTCCTAAATCTTGTGGACAGCCTTCCCAGAAGAGTGGAAGCTTTTATAGCTGCAAAGGGTGGGCCAACTCAATATTGAACACTATGGACTAAGACTTGGATGCCATGTGCATGTAAAGGCAGGCATTCCAATACGTTTAGTAATATAGTGTACATTAACTTTAGCTGTGGGACGCTCAACATTTCATATATAATTTTTTTCACTGGAGAGCATCAGTGAGTCCAATGCTCCAGCAATACGATTTGTGGATTTGATTTGTGGAGGTAGATTAGGAAGCTGTTACAACTGCTGACAATGTTTTTGCTTTCTTTCCCTATGACAACAACTTCCATAATGTATTGTTCGGGTGTCACAGGGACAGGAATTGAGGGGTCACAGACCGATACAATTCTGACACAAATTTTAATTCTTTCCCACTACCAATTAAAAAAACTGGAGTTGGGCTTTTATTTGAAATATATAGTATATTTCATATATCTATAAATAAATGAACATTTGTGTAGAATCATTCACGTGACGCTGGCATTAGGTTAGCGCAGGTCACCAGCGCCATTTCTTACATTCCAATACAAGAGCTAAATGTACTTACATTTTTCCATGACCCAGCACGAAGAAAGATGGACGTTTTAATACTTGTGTCTTAGCCAACCTCTTCCTAATCCATCTCATGCTTAACAGATATCAACACTTGTGCTCAGAGATTTGTCTTGTATAAATACCCTGAAGAAATAAATAAACTGCAGGATACTAAGGCTCCACTCTCTCGCTTTCCCTCTGTCTGTAATGTCCCCAGCTGCTGTGTGAAAAAGTCTTAAACAGAAGCCTCTGATTCATTCTAGAGATGTCTGCCTCGGGTCGTAATATAGGACGAGAGGCTCAGAACGTATTGTGGATTGCTTTTCAATTACCATGACATTAATCTGTGTGTTTATGAACATCACATATTAAACAAAGAGGAAAGAAATAGCGGCATTGTTCTGCGTTTTGGATTCCAGCATTGTAATTTTGACATTCATATCAATGACAAGCATACCTGTGGTTTTGTTTCTATTCTTTACTGCAGATCCTAATTAATCCTCATCAGACCGGGTAGTGATGAGACTCAGGTATCCGTTTTCATGAATCAAACTGATCAGCGGAGGAAGGGAAATTTGCAGCATTGGGTGCTTGCCAAGCGCCTTGCTGGATTCCCTGTAGGCCCATTCAGATAACAGATACGGCACTTATAGACAGGTGGTCATCTCAGCCTAGTATCAATGTTTAAATGCATAGCCATACATTGTGCAAGCAGGAGCCTTAACCTAAGCCTGGTGGCTTTTATTCTAAAGTTACTCCATCTTGGCCGTCAGCCAGCCTCCCGTCTAGATTGCCACACATTAAACTCTGTCTGCACTTCAGACAGCAGAGGAAGAGGCAGAAAATATAACCTAGATATTATGAAAAGACTCCGGTGAATTTCCTCACTTCAATAAAATAATCAATGAAGTCCCAGTGAAATATATTCCACTATAAAAGTAGAAGACTCAAGAAAATGTACCTGCCACACACACTAATATATAGTTGAGTGGATCTTCAAGGACAGATGCTTTTTCTGGAACCCATAGCTCCCAACTTTATGAAATGAAAAAGAGGGACATCTTACAACACAAAAAAAGATGACACATTCCTGTTAAAGGATAAATCCACCTTAATTAAATACAAAAAAAAATGTATGTTAACCAAAAATTGCATCTATTTATTTTTTGGAGCCTGTTAGGAATGCACCAATGATCAGCAGAAACATGTAACATGTTCCCAAAAGTGAACTTATCTTTTAAGTACTCTTCACGATGAAGAATTAATGCACAAAAATGTATTTTTCATCACTGTGTTTTTCCCAAAAAAATCAATTAAATAATTTAGAGGTTGGATGAAATGTTTGGGGCAGTTTAGTAGTACATTTTAATACAGGTCTAAAAGCAGATCAAAAGGAGTAAAATAGGACACAGGGATTGTATTCCAAAACAGGGACATTCCCTCTAATTGAGGGACTTTTGGGGGCTTTGCACCTCCCTTATGCCCTTCTTCTAGTGCTGCAAATGTAAATATCAGGAACTGCATGAAAAAAGGGAGTATTTCATTCTTTCACCTTCATCCATGGTTTGTTGCTGGTTGGCTGTGTGCCAACATGGGGCAACTATCATTAACCCTGTGTAAGCTCCGACCAGACCAAGCTGGAGCATACACCAGGTGTGTTTTTAGTTAGCTCTTGAGGTCAAACAGAGCAGCAAGAAAGAGAATAATGTCAAATATAAGCTGCACAGAGTGGGGCAGTGGACCATTAAGTAGACACATTACTTTTCCTAAAATGCATGTAACTATATATTCTTAGTTAGTGATGTAGTAGAGTGCCTATTTACTCACAATGCTCAATCGCAGGCACGGCCTCTTTAACTCCTTGTCCTACAACTCCTGGGATTCCTAGATATGTCCAGGGAAAATACATATCTCAACACCTCCCTCAGGAGTTCAGAGAGGCCATACTGGATGAAGTAGCGGTACTTGGGCAAATGATCAACAGCCAGGGGAGTGGTCCTCTGCTGTCAGAACTGGAGTCCAGGCAGCTGGGTCGGAGCCTAATAGTATGAAATGTCTCTGGAAGACCCATTTACTTGGGAAAGCCCCTCCCCAATTGATACCAAAGTATTCCAGTTCCAGAGGGATGGCTCCTGGGGTTCTGGATCCCTTCATTTGGTTGTGTGCGTAGGAGAAGACCCAGACATCCAGGGCCCTTTCAGAGCTACAAATAAAAAATAAAAAACCCAGTGATGACCAAATACCGCCAAAAGAAAGCTCTATTTGTGTAAAAAAAAATCATAAAAATGTAATTTGGGTACGGTGTTGCATGACCACGCAATTACCAATTAAAGTAGTGCAGTGTTAAATAGCAAAAAAAGGCCTTGTCATAAAGGAGGTAAAACCTTTCCGGATCTGAGGTGGATAACGTATTGGCTGTGTAAAGCAGCACATATTGATATGCAAAAAAACCTGTGTGTTTGAACACACTGCACGTCAATGGTAATGTATGAGCCTAGTCTTAGTGTCCTGTTTATATCTGCCAGGACTTCAATTTTCAATCTAACACGTAGCACTGTCACGTTGGGCTTTCTGAGTGTTGGCTTCATAGGTCTCTCCCTGGTTATCTGCAGCTGGTTGCTAATGGTTCACACTTAGGTGCAGAGGATTTCCACTGTTGCTAGGGGGATTCCCGCTTGGATGCTAAGGATTTTCCCACTATGTTGCTAGGGAATTCCACTGTTGCTGTTGGCTCCTACTTGTTCCACCCCTTACTCTGGTTTGCTCATTACTCAAAGACCAGTCCAAGGTATTTGTTTTTTTATATGTATTTGGAACATGGATGGGAGTAGGGATGAGTGGGATACTCCAACAAGAACTAATAACAAGGGATGAGGACAACTCTCACTTGGCCTCACCAGATTGGTAGTAGAAGCAGTGACACTGCTTATACCATACAGCCACGTGTATTAAGTCTTCTTGCTCTCACTAGCAGGAGACTTGATGCACTAAACTATCTTCAGGACACTCTCCCTTTAATGACACCCATCCACTGAACTTCTCTAGCAGAAGGGGGCGGCCCTCACTCACCAGGCCCCAAAGATACAGATCTGTACTCACAGTAGGCAGAATCAGATTCTTCCTGGTGTCTCCCTTCCAGTTAGCTTTATGGGACCTCTGAGCTCAGCTTCTCTCTGGCACTCTAGGCCACTGGGTCGACCACCCAGGGCCACATGTCCTCCGCAGAGGAGAGGGCTGCCACCCCCCCCCCCCTCCTAGGCTCTTTTTCCCATCTCAACTAATTCGGAGCACATTTACTCTGGTCTTACAGTATATACAGTATCCCACAATGCAATGTGGCACTTTCCTTCTCCCAATTGCCAGGGCTGTAACAAAGCCAGGTCCACTCCCACTGTCCAATATATCTCCCAATTGGACCGGTGGGGGACAGTCAGAACAAGATGAGCTGCACCTGAGTACAAATGAGCAGACCTAACCAATAGATCATTCTCCCTGGTAGGCAGAGAGCACTCTAATGCCCTGATCGGTTCATTCGATGAAAACGGTGTGATTTTTTCATCAGATATCCGATGAAGCTTACTTTCATCAGTCATGCCTACACACCATCGGTTAAAAACGCGGTGACGTAAAACACCACGACGTGCTGAGAAAAATTAAGTTCAATGCTTCCGAGCATGTGTCAACTTGATTTTGCGCATGCATAGATTTTTAGCCGATGGACGTACCCACAGACGATCATTTTTTTCTATCGGTTAGTTAACCATCAGATAATTTTAAAACAAGTTCCTAGTTTTTTAAATGATGGATAAATAACCGATGGGGCCCACACACGATCGGTTAGTCTGATGAAAACGGTCCCGTTTTCATCAGATAAACCGATCGTGTGTACGCGGCATACGTTTTACTTAACATCTTCCTGGTAAGCAGAAATACCAAAAACTATATTCTCTTCTAGCACCCACCTAGGTGGGTGCTACAAACACATAAAAAAAAAAAGAAAAAAGAAAAAATGTTATAGTGAAGATTGGTGTATGGGAAGAAATGATTGTTGTTATTCTTATTAACCTCTTTCCCACCGCGCCATAGGCATTTTACTGCTACGGCGTGGTGGAGTTACTTTGACACAATGTTCCTGGGACGTCCTCCTGCACTTCCGCGATTGCGCGTCCCCTGGGACGCGCTCGCGGAAGTGTCCATGCTCGCCGGGTCTAGAAGACCCGGTGCATCACGGATCACGGTAAATTGCCGTTGATATCGGCCATTTACCATGTGATCGCGCCGTCAAATGACTTGTAAACAAACCGGCGTCATTTGATGACGCCGGTTCCTCCCTCTCCTGAGTCTCCTCTCTGTACCGTTCGGTACAGTGTGTGAGGAGAGGGGGGGGAGCGGGGTGTCAGCAGCTGTGCTGTGGCTGGATCTGTGACAAATGCAGTCACAGATCCAGCCATCCCTCCATCCATCCCAGCTCTGCAATACCCCAGTACTCTGCAGTACCCCAGTACCCTGCAGTACCCCAGTACCCTGCAATACCCCAGTACCCTGCAGTACCCCAATACTCTGCAGTACCCCAATACTCTGCAATACCCCAATACTCTGCAGTACCCCAGTACTCTGCAGTACCCCAGTACTCTGCAATACCCCAGTACCCTGCAGTACCCCAGTACTCTGCAATACCCCAGTACTCTGCAGTACCCCAATACTCTGCAGTACCCCAATACTCTGCAATACCCTGCGCAATACTCTGCAATACGCCAATACCCTGCGCGATACTCTGCAATACCTCAATACCCTGCAGTACCCCAATACTCTGCAGTACCCCAATACTCTGCAGTACCCCAATACCCTGAGCGATATTCAGTACCCCAATACTCTGCAGTACCCCAATACCCTGAGCGATATTCTGCAATACACCAATACTCTGCAATACCCTGCGCGATACTCTGCAGTACCCCAATACTCTGCAGTACCCCAATACTCTGCAGTACCCCAATACCCTGCAATACCCCAATACCCTGCGCGATACTCTGCAATACCCCAATACTCTGCAATACCCTGCGCGATACTCTGCAATACCCCAATACCCTGCGCGATACTCTGCAATACCCCAATACTTTGCAATACCCTGCGCGATACTCTGCAATACCCAAATACTCTGCAATACCCAAATACTCTGCAATACCCATTTTTTTAAAGCACCCCTGTCCCCGTGGGCTCGCATGCAGAAGCGAACGCATACGTAAGTCCCGCCCACATATGAAAACGGTGTTCAAGCTACACATGTGAGGTATCTCTGCGAACGTTAGAGCGAGAGCAATCATTTTGGCCCTAGACCTCCTCTGTAGCTAAAAACATGTAACCAATAAAAGTAATTAAAGCGTCGCCTATGGGGATTTTTAAGTAGCGAAGTTCCGCGCCATTCCACGAGTGTGCGCAATTTTGAAGGATGACATGTTGGGTATCTATTTACTCGGCGTAACGTCATCTTTCACATTATGAAAAAAAATTGGGCAAACTTTACTGTTTTGTTTTTTTTTTAGCACAAAACTGTTTTTTTTTTTAAAACACGCGTTCAAAAAAATTCTACGAAAATACCATGCGAGATAAAAAGTTGTAACCGCCGCCATTGTATTCTCTAGGGTCTTTGCTAAAAAAAGCATATATAATGTTTGGGTTCTATGTAATTTTCTAGCAAATAAATGATGATTTTTACATGTAGGAGAGAAATGTCAGAATTGGTCTGGGTGTTCCAGAATGCCTGATGGCGCTCCTTGCATGTTGGGCCTCTGTATGTGGCCACGCTGTGTAAAAGTCTCACACATGGGGTATCACCATACTTTGGAGAAATAGCAGAATGTGTTTTGGGGTGTAATTTGTGGTATGCATATGCTGTGTGTGAGAAATAACCTGCTAATATGACAGAAACAAGATTTTTTTAGTTTTTTTTACAGAATTTTCAGTCGTTTTTCTTTTATAGCGCAAAAAATAAGAAACCCAGAGGTGATCAAATACCACCAAAAGAAAGCTCTATTTGTGTGAAAAAAAGGACAAAAAATTCAAATGGGTACAATGTTGTATGACTGAGTAATTGTCATTCAAATTGTGAGAGCACCGAAAGCTGAAAATTGGTCTGGTTAGGAAGGGGGTTTAAGTGCCCAGTGGTCAAGTGGTTAAAGAGAAGTTCCGGCCCCTCACCTCCAAAAATGTTACGTCAGCACCTACAAACACTGCAGCTGCTGACTTTTACTATTAGGACACTTACCTGTCCAGGCATCCAGCAATGTCCTCACCCGAGTCTATTCTTGAATTGGCACTTGGGTGCTGGCGCCTCCATCTTGCCTAAGGGAAACCTTTCCTACTGCGCATGCGTTGCATCTTGTGATTGGGCAAGCTACAGGGGGGAAGAAGGAGGGGGCCACGGGAAAGTGAGCCAGGAGTGGGAGTGGGTACCTGTCAAAACCAGGTACCAATTTCCCCCTCCTTCCTTCCCAAAAGGTGCCAAATATGTCAGTGGAGGAAGGGGGGGGCGAGCTCCGCTTTCCCTTTTGGGTGGAGCTCCTCTTTAACTTAGCAAGCGTTTTCTGCAATTGGGTGCATTACAGTAATTTAGCAGCCATTTTTTCAAGTTTGTGAATTGCAATGCATTTTAGCTTGTTGCACCACCATTTATTTTAAATGACACCTCATTCCACTAAAGCCTTGTACACACGATCGGATATCTGATGGAATCTTACTCGGATATCCAATAAAGCTGACTTTGATCAGTCTTGCCTACACACCATCGGTTAATAATCCGATCTGTCCAACGCAGTGACATAAAACACTACGACGTGCTGAGAAAAATGAAGTTCAATACTTCCGAGAATGCGACGACTTGATTCTGAGCATGCGTGGTTTTTTGACCGATGGACTTCCCCACCGACGATCATTTTTTTCTTTCGTTATAACCATAGGAAAAATTTAAAACAGGTTCTATTTTTTTTCACCGATGGAAAAAAAAACGATGGGGTCCACACACGAACGGTTCGTCCAATGAAAACGGTCCATCGGTCCGTTTTAATCAGACAAACTGATCGTGTGTACAGGGCTTAAGGCAATGCAGCTCTGACGCACATGTGCTGCAGTGCACCACATCGCAGAGTAGCGCGCCACCATACATTGTAGTGTGCTATGTTAATGAATATTTTTTAGCCTTTCTCTGTGTATTGGCAGCTTATTCAAAATGAATAGGCTGCCTTGACACAATGGGCCAGATTCAGGTAGATGGGAGCATCTTTGCTCTGGAGTAACGTTTCTCATTTACGTTACTCTGGCGAAATTTTAGGAGCAAGTGCTGTTACTCATGAAGCACTTGCTCCTAAAGTTGCGGCAGCTCATCGCAAATGAACCGGCGGAATTCAAATTGGGCGGGTACGGGGCGTGTATTATTTAAACTAAGCGCGAGCCCGCGGTGAACGTACTGCGCATGCGTCGACTGTCAATGCATCCCAGTGGGCATGCTCCAAATTCTGTCAGTGAACGTCAATGACGTCAAATCCCCATTCATGGACGTTTTACGCAAGCGACGCGATTATTATTTTTTTCAACGCGATGACGACGGCTATACTTAACATAGGATACTCCACTAGGGGGCTGCTTTATCTTTATGCCGCGTATCGCTTACGGAAACGTCGGAAAGTCACTGCGTCGCGCCCGAATACGATCGTGAATTGTCGATTCCCGCTGATTAACATATTTTTTCGGCGTAAATCAGCGGAACGCCCCCGGCGCCATTTTTAAATTAAAGTTGCGATGCAATGGCGAAATTCAATTGCGCCGATCGCATCGGAACTCCAACCCGGCGTTTCTTGTTTTCTGGTTACAGAAAACAGAAACGCCGGCTTAAAGTGACAGTTAGGCTGGAGTATCACTGATACTCCAGCCTAACTCTACCTGAATCTGGCCCAATACACGCAAACACAGACAGAATCAGAGAAGTGTTAATGGGCCCTAATGAATTCTGGAAAAGTAGTTCCGTCGCATCTGAGGTGCTTTAGTCAATCTAATTTCAACATTCCAGATTTCATTCCCAAAAGCAGTTTCTATTACTTAGCAAGTTTAATCCAAGCCTTCACACTTTGCTGCCGAGATGTGAACGTTTTGCAGATACAACCTTATCCAATTTGAATGGAAAATATTTGCACGCAGCTGGAAAATATCTGATTTCAATTTTTCCATCTCATGTTACAAGTGACATAGAAAATGGACCCAGTGTCGTATATCTTATCTTCGTTAACCTACAGCTAGGTAATGTCACTCAGGCAGGGTTATACAGGCAGACTGTGCATATGGTGAATGCTGCAATGGCTGGTTACAAAACTAGGAGTAATTATGTTGTAATCATACTGCATGGCTATATATGAAGCCTGAAGCAGGATTAAAGATGTAGTAATAGTTTAAAAAGCTAAACACGTTGATGAAATACTAATAAGGATACCTGCCAAAGCTTTTGTATTTTTGTCCATCCATTTCTGAGATTTACAGAGCTTTGCCACACAACAAAGGACTGTCTGGTACAGTTCTATAACACTAATGCCGCGTAAAGACGATCAGAAATTCCGACAACAAAACCGTAGATTTTTTTTCTGACAGATGTTGGCTTAAACTTGTCTTGTATACACACGGTCACACAAATGTTGTCGAAAATGTTGAACGCCAAGAACGCTGTGACATACAAGACGTACGACGGCACTATTAAAGGGAAGTTCAATACCAGTCGTGTTAGTAGAAGTTTGGTAAGAGACGATTTACGCTTTTAAGCCTCATGCTTTTCAGTCCGTTACAGCGTGAAGAATGTGCTATCTCCATTACCAGACCGAGCGCTTCCATCTCGTACTTGATTCAGAGCATGCATGGAATTCCGTGTGTCAGAATTGTCCACACATGATCGGAATTTTTTTTTTGAGGTTTAAGTCCACTTTAAGTGTTACAACTAGATCTCCTCCCTGCCTCCAGCCTGTAATTGGACAGTAAAAAAAAAAAACTAAGCTTTCTCTCCCTATCAGCTTACTTCTTTTTTGGGTAATTATATGCCACATTTACAACTAAGGCACAGATGGCGACCTGCAGGTCAGTTTGAACTTAAAATATTGTTCATACATTACTGTTTTGCATTATTATTGTAAATCTTTAAATTCAAGTAATTTTAATTCTGCCTGGTCTAAAGATCTTTGAAGGCCTATTTACTTTTGACCAAATGGTTGTATCTGTCACCCCATGAAAGACCCCCCAGCCGTAACTTACACTGGCTCAGGGACAATTTCCACCTACTTACTACCAGATACAACCAACTTAAAACCCTGATGTTACCATTGTATTATTAGGAAGGGACACCCATACCTCCAGATGGGCCCAACACCCCCAATTCTCCAGTATTTTATCCAACATCATGTTCAAAGACCCAATAGACCTCCCGCTGCTGCTATGACTATCAATAAATTAACCCATAGCGCTGCTATACCGCTTGAAAAACTCCTGCCCAACAACCTCAATGTGAAAGCCGGAGGACTTTCACACTGAAGCAATGCGCTGGCAGGAGAGAAAAAAATCTCCTGCAAGCAGCATCTTTGGAGCGGTGAGAAGAGCGGTATGTATACCGCTCCTTCACCGCTCCTTCCCATTTAAAACAATGGGAAACCGTGGTAATACCGCCCGCAATGCACCTTTATCGTCCGCTAGCGGGGGTTAATACTGCACCGCTAACAGCCGAATCCCACGGCAATTACAATGGTATAGCGCCGATGAAGCCTATAGTCAGCTTTGAAATTCTCACCATTAGGCCTCGTACACACGATAGGTTAAACAGAGGACAATCGTCTGATGGACCGTTTTCATTGGGCAAAACCGATCGTGTGTGGGCCCCATAGGTTATTTAACCATCAGTTAAAAAAAGCCAACTTGCTTTAAATTTAACCTATGGATTCCTAACCGATAGGTCAAAACCGATCGTTAGTAGGCACGACCATCGGTTAAAAATCCACGCATGCTCAGAATCAAGTCGACGCATGCTTGAAAGCATTGAACTTCATTTTTTTCAGCACGTTGTGTTTTACGTCACCGCGTTCTGACACGATCGGTGTGTGGTCTTGACGGACCATCAGTCAGTTTCATCGATTAACCGATGACAGCGGTCCTTCAGACCGTTCTCATCGGATGGACTGATCGTGTGTACGCGGCTTTAGACCAAGAAAAAACTAAATATAAATAACAGCTAGAACATCTCTGGTATTAAACTGTATTACATACAGTGTTGAATGCACCCAGCAATTTCTGCCTTTTCTCCATTGAAGTCATCTTCTATGCCTTTAAAATGTTGCCTTTCCCAGAACTGTCAAGAATGGCAGAAAAATGTATGCATCATTTGTATAGCTGTGGCTGGAGAAAAACATACTTCTTTGTTATGCACATCAACAGAAGCAGCGAGCACTCGCAAAGAAACTATTTTCTAGTGCTTTTTATGCAGTATATATACCCATTGATATTACCCAGCGACAGGCAACTATGAACCTTCAAGATCTCAACTAAAAGAGAATGGCCTGTCTCCTATTGGCTGCTGGGTCAGTTGGGAGATGTAGTACTACATCTTAATTCTTTTCATTTTTTTTCCCTTTCTCTATTCTTCTTTAAGAGTTCTTATTCCCCTTCCTCCTCGAAATGAGATTCCTGCCAAGCCCGCTTGTCGAAAAATCAAAATGAAATCTTCTGCATTTTTCTTTTCCGGAACAGATTGGATGTCATTATGCTCAACTAAGCTAAGGGATGGGCTGGAAGGGAGGAAACATTTCACAGTAAGACTCTCAGAGGCCATCGGAAGAAAACAGCCTGCAGATACAAGTCATGCCTAGCTCAAATTAAGTTTGTTTTACTGCAAATGCATGTATGAACCAGCTGCAGCGAGGATGAAACGGGCAGACAAAAACAGACGTATACGCGTTGTCTAGCTATGGGGCTCTCAATGTAGGATGCAAATGTTAGTTAACTAATTCAGGCCAAAATATCCGCAGAGCTGTAGTCATCATATATGCAAACGCAGACATGTGCCTGCAGCAGCTTTTTCCCATGTGGGCTTAAGATGGAAATGATTGCACAGTAATTATTTATTATTGTCTTTTTATTAGTATTCTGACACCATAAGTGACCATTGCTTTGCATTTATTACATAAACATATGCATAGTAAAGCAAAAATCAGCCGCAGCATACCCAGAGAAAAATGAATGAAACTGCTTTTGTTGCAATATTCACTCTCAACCCAGAGATTTCCCAAATAGACTCATTCCTATTATCCTCATTCCTCATACTCCAGCCCTACTGTAGATGCTCAGGAAGAGTCTGATTGTGGGTTAAATTCACTGCTTGTATAAAAAATACATTCAATGATGTATTATTGATTACAGATCTTCATTTATTTTTGTCTTTTAAGACCTACCCAAGGCGTAGCTTTAACTACTTTACTACTGCATGATGTTGAAATATGGCTGTTTAATTCTACACTGCCATTTATAAACAGCAGTGCAGAAAACACCCTCATATGACTAGTGCACTTGTTAATGGCGGTCCAGATCACAGACACAGTGTACAGAGATGATCCAAGTGGCTCTGTGCCTTGTGATCTGAGCACCTCTGTACCTTGTGATCACTGTGATCTCACACATGTAAACACACTAGTTTTTACATTGCCAAGCCCTCCCTTTACCCTTTATAAAGGAAATGGTGGAAGGAGAAACTTATGAATGAATAGTTCATTCTTTTATTACTAGAAGAATATGGAAGCAGCAGGTTTCCAAGGTATTATTTACTGTACATAAGTGAATCATATAGTGAGCTTGATGCTGAGTTATTCACTTTAAGGTTATCACAGAGAACAATGGGGCACTATTTACATTTGGAGGAAAGGAGATTTAATCTCCAAATACGGAAAGGTTTCTTTACAGTAAGAGCTGTGAAAATGTGAAATAGACTCTCTCAAGAGCTGGCTCAGTAGATTGCTTTAAAAAAAAAAAAATATTACCTAAATGTACATGTAGCACTACCCCCGGAGGAGCTGTTGGTTTGTTTTGGGTGGCACATTTACCTTGTGGCTCTGCAAAAGGTGTGTTTTGATGTGCTTTTTATTACCCAGCCGGGTAAAAACAAATAACTTGTGGTGAGGAAAGTAGAGTTGAAAGAAGGAAGGAGAATAGCGAATTCAGGCGTAGCAATAGGGAAACAGTCCTGCTCCCAAGTATAGCACTTCTTGCACCACTCCTGCCTAAATGGGTACAGCGCACCTGGACAGGCCTCTCTCACTGACCTGGCAGCCAGAGTATCGCTCGAACCTTGGCAGAGGTGTCTCCCTGACGTTCATTCTAATGAGGGTCTGTGGCAGAGACTTTTCCGTTGCCGGAAATTCCGACAGCAAAAGTCCGATGGAGCATACACACAGTCGGAATTTCCGACCAAAAGCTCACATCAGACTTTTCTACACACGATCGGAAATTCCAACAAGAACCTATTTTAATAATTTTTATTTAGAGGGTTGGGGGCTTAGTAATTATGGACCTTGCATTTTTAACACTGATGCCATTAGTGTTAAAAATGCAAGGTCCATAATTACTATGCCCCCAACCCTTAAATAAAAATTATTAAAATAGGTTCTTCTATGCAATAGGCAAGCTGTGATAATAAGTTGAATGGCAGAACTCAGCATGCTTAGTGACCTTGGGTAAGTAGTTACTGTATGCAATTGTGATTCATTGGGCCATTGAATCTTCTCACTGTTTCCTTGTTTCTGAAGTCTTCATCCTTTGTTTCACCTATATTTTGCCATTTAAATGTAAAAATACGTTTGCACATCAAAAAATAAAATAAAAAATATTAAACGGCAGACACTGCTTTGGTGAATTTCTGTCAAAAAATCTAAATTGTATCCTTTGTTTTAAGTCTTCAACTAATTACACTTCTCTGCAACACAACTGCCTTGTCAAAACGTATTATCTGAAAATGTTCTGTCCTTTCACTGCATAGTGAATGAATGAATGAAAAACTTATATAGCGCGGCACAAGCAAACTAAATCGCCTCTGAGCGCTCGTTGTTTCTGTCTCTCTGGTCATCAAAAGAGCAGAGTTTTTATCTGTCTTCTGAAGCTCAGGTGGTTTTCCTCCAACCGAATGCTGGTTGGTAAAGCGTTCCATAGTCTGGGACCCTTGAAAGCAAACCTTCTTTCTCCTTTGGACTTGTATCTGGCTTTGGGTATCTTGACCAGATTTTGGTCGGTGGATCGCAGAACGCGATTGGGATTGTGGGCTTCTATCTTTTCGCATAGATATTGCGGAGCATTCCCATGGATGCACTTATGAGTCAGACAGAGTGTTTTAAAAGCAATTCTGTCTTTTACTGGCAGCCAGTGAAGGGTTCTCAACGAAGGCAGCCGTATTTTGAACGACTTGCAGACGAGCGATTTGGTACTTAGGGAGTCCGAGGTAAAGGGCATTTGCATAGTCCAGTCTGGAGTTCACAATTATTCCCACCACGACTGCTACGTCTTTTTTGGGGAAAAACGGGATAAGTCTGCGTAGTAGACGCAGCAGATGGTGAGATCCGCTGACTACTGACCCTATTTGTGCGTCCATTGTCATGTAGGTGTCAAAGATGACTCCGAGACTTTTGACTTTGGAGCTAGGGGAGATGATCTGTCCCAGAATGGGCGGGGGTGTCCAAGTTGTTGCCAGCTGACTCTTGCGACTGGCATGAAACAGAAGGAGTTCTGTTTTGGAACTGTTGAGTTTAAGATAACTCTTGGTCATCCAGTTTTCTATCAAAGAGAGACAATTCTCTAAACTGGGATGATGATCCTTTTTATTGCAGATGCGAAAATACAGTTGCATGTCGTCTGCATATGAGTGATAAAGTAGTTGTTGGCTACTGATGATTTCAAAGAGAGGACGAAGATAGATGTTGAAGAGCACCGGTGATAGGGGCGATCCTTGAGGGACTCCACATGATACCGTGCATTTTTCAGAAATTAAAGGTCCTAATTTCACTGTTTGTGATCGGTTTTCCAGAAAGGAGGAGAACCATGATAGATCACCTTCTGCGACTCTGGCTACCTCAGCCAGCCGAGTCAGTAACAGTTTGTGGACTACCGTATCAAAGGCTGTGCTTAGGTCCAACAGAACCAGGAGACAAGATTCTCCTTCGTCTGCAGCCTCAAGAGCGTCGTCTCATATTTTGAGTCATAGTATATAGTATATAGTATAAGGCTTTTAATACATTGGGTTTAGTCTTTAATTTTTATGTAGTTCTTACATTAACAACAATGGGAGATGAGATTTCTGCCAGTGGCCATTTAGATTGTGGCACTTTGATAGTCAGTGAGGCTTTTTAACCCTGCTTGGGCAATAATAAGCTCCAGCAAACCTGCAAAGCAAGGGTTTTCTCTTTTCTAGGCTGGAAATGCATTGCGAGCAATGACAGGCTGTCCTATGCTAATGTTTTCTGTTTATCACTTGCAAGGGTGTTTTTTTTACTACCCAATTACTGCAAGAAATGCACAAAAATAATATGTAATTTGCAAAAAAATGCCCAATCATGGGCACACGTGCAGTAAACATTTAAATGTTTACTGCAAATGTATTAAAAATTAACAAACAACTAACCTAGCAAATACATTAAGTCTGAGTTTACTAAGGGCTGACTGACAGATTGATATGTTACTGTAACACTAAGGCCTCGTACACACGAGGCAATAGATTTGTTCAAAACGGTCTGTCCGACCGATTTGAACAAATCTGTCTGTTTGGATTTTGGTTTGCTCGCGTGTACACACGAGCAAACCAAAATCCCCGCCAGCAGACGGCGCGCTGATGTGTCGGTGACGTGGCGGTGACGTTGACGCCGCCACGTCACCGCACCAGGAAGTAAAACACTTCCGCGCATGTGCCGAATCCATTCGGCGTCGGTGCGAGACGACATGTCTGCTGGTAAGTGTACTAACCAGCAGACATGTCGGGTGGACGGGTTCTCACCCGATAGATTTCAAAGCATGCTTTGAAATCTGTCGGGTGGCCAAATCCGTCGGCTCGCCCGTACACACGATCGAATCTGTTTGCTGGGACGGTCTAGCAGACCGTTTCCAGCAGACAGATTTGATCGTGTGTACGCGGCCTAACAGCCGATCTTGTTACTGCATGACATAACCTACTACCTAACCACAAATGGTAGAAAACCCCAGATACTGACACTTACAAAGCATTAGTGATCTGTTAACAGTTAACGTAAATTTGTGTTTTAAAAACGTAATTTTTTTTTACTAGACTGCAATTCCAGATTTTTGTTATTTTATTAACTATATAGATTGTAGACTAGTCAATAGAGGTAATGCCATTACCTTGCCTCTGTCTTATAATGTATATAAATCCAGGAAAAAAAATATTTTGCCACTTACCAGTTCCTAGGCCGCATACACACGATCAGTCAAAACCGATGAAAACGGACTAAAGTTCAGTTTCATCGGTCCAAACCGATCATGGGTAGGCCCCATCGGTCAGTTGTACTTCGGTCCAAAAACAGAGAACTTGCTTTAAAATTGAACCGATGGACGCCTGACCGATGGGTCAAAAACGATCGTTAGTATGCAAAGGCATCGGTCAAAAGGCCGCGCATGCTCAGTCGACGCTTGCTTGGAAGCATTGAACTTCGTTTTTTTCAGCACGTCGTGTGTTTTACGTCACCACGTTCTGACACGATAATTTTTTTAACCGATGGTGTGTAGGCACATCAGATCGTCAGTCGGCTTCGCCGGTTAACCGATGAAAACGGTCCTTCGGACCATTCTCGTTGGATGGACTGATCGTGTGTACGTGGCCTTATATGTGATGACTGCATTATATTCAAACAAAATGTTTTCAGACTTCCTTTCTTTTTCTCTTTTTTTTTTTCACCTGGTTTTAATTCTGCCTAGAGCACATTTTTTGTACACACGACCGAGAAACTCAACAGAAACCATCAAGAAACTTGGTGGGAGAGCTTTTTTGGCGAGGAAAACGGTCATGTGTATGCTTTTCATCGAGAAAACTGTTGAGGAACTCGACGAGGAAAAAAGAGAGCAAGTTCTCTTGTTCCTTGTCGGGCTGGTTTTCGACGAGAAACACGTTGGTGTGTATGCTTAGAAACCCGCGCACCATCGGTAAGAGTCGGTTCACACTGGGGCGACACGACTTCCAGCACGACTTTCAGAAGCAACTTCAACACGACTTGAGCATGAACCACAGGGCGATCTGGGGCGATTTACAACACGACTTAAAGTCCTTTTCAGGTCAGGAGACATTCCAGTTGCCAATAAAACAACAATCAGCTCTGTAAGAGGGAAGGGGAGAGAAATGTATGTTATCTTGCTGAAAGGTTACTTCAATTAAAACAGTGATCAGACTTGGAAGCGACTTCCATTGAAATCAATGTGTACAAATCGCCTAGAAGTCTGATTGAAGTAGTACAGGAACCTCTTCTGAAGTCGGAGCGACATGAGTAGTGTGTATTAACACCGCTCCCATTCACTTACATTGCTTTTCTGGACAGCGCGACTTGGAACGACTTGAGACGACTTCAGGTCGGATCCCAAGTCGCCCCAGTGTGAACCGACTCTTATAGTAGCGTTTGTAATGGAAATAGCACATTTGTCACCCGGTAACAGACTAAAAAGTGCAAATGTCTCTTACCAAACTTTTACCTAACACGCAGTAACATGAGATTAGCAAAAGCAGTCTCAAGGGTTGTGCCAGTGGAATCGAACTTCCCCTGCCGTTGTATGTGTTGAAGTCACCGCGTTTGAGAACGAGGAAAGATTTGGTCTTGACAGTGTGTACGCAAAGACAGCTTGTCAAGTTTCTCAAAAAGCCTAACAAGGAACTCGTCGAGGAAAACGATGTGTCTTTTCCGACGAGTTCCTCGATCGTGTGTATGAGGCCTCAGGGTGACAAGGCTTATTCATGTTCTTGCAGTAGTCATGAGGGCGGAGTGTTGTCACCCTAGGAGAGGACTAACGAACACCACCTTTCCTCTCTATAACATATGTTTGTAGCCCACATAGATAGCTGGGAGTAGTGCTAAATGATAAGTGTGCAGCAAAGACAGGAAGTTACCAGATGTCTCTTGGGATCAATGGGGTTATTATGCAGTTAAAAAGCTGTTCAATCATCAAAACCTAAAAGTGTTACTAAGCCCGGGACTCTGCATTCACTATATCTGTTCTCCCACAGTACGCAGAACACAGAAATGCAATTGTTTTAGTAAATACAAACTGCTAAATACCTTTTCTCATCAGCAGTTAGAGCAGTCTTGTGACTTATATAACTGTCTGGTTAAAGCTTGTAGGATGAGTTTTCATTCTACTCTGACTGTCCTATTAGGGCTGCAGGACCCCTGGCCTTCTGTCTGGACAGTGCTTATTTGCCCTGTGCTGATCACATGTACTCTCCCAAGAAAAAAAAAACCTCTCTAGAAATGCACACCAAACTGAGCATGCAGCTTGCACCCAAGGCTCTGTTCTATCAGCAGATAGATTGGGGACAGTGGAAGAAGGGGAGGATCAGAGAAGACAGGATCCAACAGCCTTTTTACACAATACAGAGGATTAACCCCTTAGGTTCCACAGTGAGTATAACAAGCATGCTGTCACATACCTTGTGGCAGAGCCTGGCGTGTAGAGGGAGACCTCTCATACAATCCCCGGCTCAAGGGCCACTGGTGTTGCGACAGTGGCTGCGAGAGCATGGTGAGGTAAGAGTGTCTGTAAAATCTTCCGTTGAGTGCTGAGGTGTGTGGCAGGTGTGTCACCAGAGCTAGACTGAATAGCTAAAGCAGTGGATGGCAGCAGGAACAGTAGATGCAGACACACAGTGCATTGAGGACTGGCGTCACAGCACCATTCAGAGCAGGACAGATGGATAGCTGGATGCAGGATCGACCCCGCCCTCAGTTATTTAAGAGCTGTCAGACTTGTCGTATGTCATTCTGCTGGGCGCCTCCTGGAGGCTGTATCGTTTGTCCTGGCGGGTCTGGGTCGTAGAAGGATTACAGCGCTGGAATTTTTTTTTTTTTTTTTTTATTAAAGAAATGTCCCAAGCTGTGTGTGTGTGTGTGTTTTTTTTTTTTTTACCTTTTTTGACACTTCTTTGGGTGAAATGGTAGGGGTACAATGTACCCCGTTACCAATTCACATGGGGGGCCGGCATCTGGGGGCCCCCTTTGTTAAAGTGGGCTTCCAGATTATGATAAGCCCCCCGCCCGTAGATCCCAGGGGCAAGGGCAAGGGTTGGGGCAAAGGGTTGTGGGGATGAGGCCCTTGTCCCCATCAACATGGGGACATCCTTCCCATCCTTCCCATGTTGAGGGCATGTGGCCTGGTACGGTTCAAGAACGGGGGGGCGCTCTCTCTCCCCCCTCTTTTCCTGCGGCCTGCCAGGTTGCGTTCTTGGATAAGGGTCTGGTATGGATTTTTAGGGGGAACCCCATGCCATTTTTTGTTTGGAGCGGGGTTCCCCTTAAAATCCATACCAGACCTGAAGGGTCTAAAGTGATCTTGTCATCAGGCAATGGAAATTCCATTTTACATTCCTAACAAGCAGGAACTTTGAAAACTGCTCTCATTCATCTGTAACTTTCTAGGAAGCAATTCATCCTCAACATTCACAACGGAAGCATTTAGGTCTTTCAAGTTGTTCTCTTGGCAGGTTTTTTCGTTTTCGTCCAGAAAAAAGGCATTTTGCCTAGTCTATGTGTTGGGACTGCACCGGTAGTAGCTGTCAATGCGTTTAGTATGAACAGCGTCAAACAACTTAAGTGTTTAATTTAGTGCTGTAAACTTTTAGGTTGAATTACTCCAAAGTGTCTTCTATTACAGAGGTCAGTGACAGCTTGTAATAAGGCTCATTTAAGGCTTCCAAATATGTAAATATTTGAATATCCGTAGCCTGGCCATATGTTCATAATTTGATCAATTTCAAAAAACCTTGCTTTTGCATATTCTGTAGTTTGTAATAACATACACTTGCATTGTGCATAATTTATTCAAGATAAAATTACAATTCAAAAATAAAATCCTTCCACCTAGTCTTTTCCTAATTCAAACTCAAACTTTTTAACTTTGAAAAATGACAATCTGAGTTATAATTCTGACAAGCTGTCACTTTTGAGCAACATATGCTGTTCTTTCTTCTTTTAATTGTACATTGTTTTCTCCTGAGATACTCTGTATCACAAAAGATGAATTGAACAGATCGTTTTTTAAAGTAGACCTGTCACCGCCAGGGCACTGACTTACTGACTTAGTGAAATATATTTGGTTTTGCATTGCATCTAGTGGGGGAGCAAAGACACCCTGTCCAATCGGTAAGCTAATCGGTAAGTAATGGTACCTCGTGATATAAGCAAAGCTGCTCTTCCAACTCTTTGCTATAAAAACAGTAGATATCTAAAAAAATATAACAAGAGGAAATGCGCTAAGACTAAACTTCAAGGACCATTTAATATCACATACAGTATATGGTATTGCTCACCTTGTCATAGGTTGCCTTACATATATGTATGTGTAGAACAGCCATTGTCACTTAGTCATTGGAGCAGTCTGTTAACTCTCACTGGCTCTTTTATGGCAGATCAACCCAATAGTTGTACCGTTGTGTACCGTTGTGATTCCATAACCTCTTGGAGGTATATAATGCATAAAGTTGGTACTAAAAGCAGCTAGTAAGTTGCTTTTATTTGACACCTTTTGGCACTCGACACTGTTCTTTGCGGTTGAAGGAACACTGACTTATGTACTACACATATGTGTAAGGAAGCCATACACAAGGAGTGCAATACTATATATGTCATCCCCCAAAAATCACTTTTAGATGCACCCTCCCTCTTGTTATATGTTTTATATTTCTGAAACATATGACTGACCTAAAGCACAACTATCTGTAGTGTTCGCTTGTCTTTCTCCAAAGCTCTAAGCCTTGTTTCTCTCTTGTGCTTCTGACAAATGATATAACATGAGATAAAAGTTGGGGAGGGAGCTTAGAAGTAGATTAGCAGAGAGCTTGTCTATTCAGAATACAGCATGTTCCTTCATTCCTATGCCTATGTGGAGGGGGGGGGGGTCCCTTTCCTCCAATCATCTCTCCAATCATGTCTCACACAGGGTAAGTGCAGACTACCCACCCACCCCTATGTACTGCTGAAAGATTAAGAAATATTTTTAACACAATCTACACTTTTTAAAGGGTGTAGAAAGGGGAAGACAGCTGATATACATGTAAAATCTATGTAGGAGAGTTTGTTTAATCTTTGTGTATCATCTGAGCCCAGTCACTTCACTGGGTATATGTGAGGATTTACAACTACTTTAAATTAGGCATTAGGCCAATAGCTCACAACTGTGTGTCAGATTGTTGTTTAATCAAGGTCTATCATACAACAATGTGTATGGCCCCCCTATTGGGGGGGGGGGGTTGCTATATTTCAAGGAACCCAAACGCCAGAAAAAAATAAGAACAGTGTAACTAAATATGAGGATAACTACCCCCATTGCCACATCCCACAAGGGACCACAGATCACCAGGCTACCTTGGGGCCAGGTAGGGGCGCTCTATCACCCTTTCCACTTGGACAGGCTACAGTGTACAATTAACACAGCCACCTCCAGTGCCAATAGATCTTCCAAGGTGAGGAGTAACAAATATCAGATAAAATTGTGGTGTGAAAGGTATTTATGGTATCCCAAAACTAGGTGGATGCTGCTTTCCTCAAATTTGCTAATCCGAAAGGAACTACAAGAAAAACAGAAATGGAAGTCACGCACACCTTGTGCATTACCAGAGATAATTTAATAATAAGTCAGTTGGTGTCACCAGAACAGGAAGTGAATGGAAATCTTTCATTGGGAATTGTAGACTACGGAAAAAATAAATAAAAAAAAAGACAGTAGCTTTAGCTCTTCCCAAATCTATGCAAAACGTAAAAAAAAAAAAAAAAGTTTTGGCTGTAATTAGGTTTTATTAGATTTGGCCAGGAATCTTGTTTAAAATATCAATTTTTTCCCCTTACAACAGACTGCCAGTGTCCCAAACTCTTCCCATGCAACATTAGCTCTATTAACAAATCAACTCTTGATCCATCAGCAATCGATGTTCACCAAAGTGCAAAAGTCATTAACTTGAAAGCTTTTAATGACCAATTATTGCTTTTACACCTCAAGTGAATAGACCTTCCAAATGAGGATGTGAAGTCTACCCTGCCTTTAATGGTTCCAAGTCAGCCGTATTAAGAATGTCTGTATCCTGAATTCTAGACGGGTTTCAGACTTGGTTTTGCCTCTTTCCTCATCTCCCCCTCAATTATCCCCCACTAATGGTGCCTGCCGTACATTATTTTTCTGCAGAAACAACTAATTCATTCACCGACCAATAACACCAACAAAAAATGACTACGAGACAGTCGCCACAAATGCATTTGCTTGTCTATTAACACATTGTTTTTCTGCTTATTTGCACCCTTTGGACAGCCATATAACATAGCTAAGTTAATCTATCTCTGTTTAACTCAGCCATTCAATGTTTAACTCAGCCATTCAATGTGACTGGGGAATCTCTGGCAGGATTAAGAATGACACAGAGAAATCAAAGGCAGTGAAGTGCAGACTGTGTGAAATAAGTATTCTTTGCAGATTCCGAGGTAAACTTGAAAGCTTTAAGCTCGAAGAGCGATCACACCTATTGAAGGACCCTAATCCCCACCATAAAGGAAACGGCGAGGAGTTTTCAAAGGGAACACTGCCACAAAAAAAAAAAGGGAGTCCGCAGCACAGCATACAATAAAAAAGAGCACACAGGGAACAGAAGTTTTGAATTTGCTAGAATATTCTATAGAATATTTCTTTTTTAATGTAAACTGGAGCGCGGAAAAAGAAACAAAGGAGGAGAATGTAATCCTCAAGCACAGGGCTATGTAGGTGAAGTATTTATATGTTTGTAAGTGGCTCGCCCTGTTACACGCACGCAGAGCTGAACGATCATTTGCATTTCTGAGCTTTCTAAGCACAGCCGGAATCAAGGCAGATGTTCTGTTCAGTTCTTGGGTTTCCTCTGTCAGCACCTACAGCTAGAGGGCAGTGTTCTTCACGTTTGTCTGGTCTAGGGTTACCACATCTACCATGTAAACCAATACAAAGTTGTAAACAATAGGGGACAGTTATGAATCAAGTGCAAGGCTGGGATCTTTGTAGTATTTGTGTTCTGCATACTTTTGTGCATGCATTTATGATGCAGTATTACATTTATATATATTTTTGCAAGGCATTTATGTTTTCTTAGAAAGGTGCAGCTGTGATCCTTTAAAGCCCAACTCCGGGCACAACAAAAAGTTACCATTGCAGTTGCAATTCCCCTTACTCAGTAAATGCTCAGGGCAAAGTAATACTTACCTTATTCTATTCTCCAGCAGGGTCCCTTTAGCAGTGTGACCAGTTCTGCAAAGTTTCCTATCTAGGGTGCTCCCGACCATGGTCACACTCTTGCCTCCTGTGCATACACTATATTGTCAAAAGTATCGAGATGCCTGCCTTTACACCCACATGAACTTTAATAGCATCACAGTCTTAGTACATAGGGTTCAATATTGAGTTGGCCCACCCTTTGCAGCTATAACAGCTTTATCTCTTCCGGGAAGGCTGTCCACAATGTTTAGGAGTGTGTCTATGGGAATGTTTGACCATTCTTCCAGAAGCACATTTGTGAGATCACACACTGATGTTGGACGAGAATATCTGTTTTACAGTCTCTGCTCTAATTCATCCCATAGGTGTTCTATCGGGCTGGGATGCCATTAAAGTTCATGTGCGTGTAAAGGCATGTGTCCCAATACTTTTGACAATATAGTGTACAATGCAGAGTTAACAGCTCTGAAATGTACAATATGATGCTAAAGGAATGCCAGAAGGAGAAGAGGACAGTGCTAGAATCTGCCAGAGCAGGGTAATTTAAGTAAAGCAGCCTTCTAATATCCCCTCCGAGCGTCTTAACAGGGCCGGAGCCAGCATAAGGCTGCTTAGGCAATCACCTTAGGGTGCCAGGATGGGGGTTAGGCAAAATGTACCCACTTGCTGGGAATTCAGATTTTTTAAATACGTGTCTTCCATTCCCTGATTTGTTATTATGTAACAGTTATAATGTAAAACGTCACTTGCCGACTGACCCATAGTAAAAATACATAAATACTTTAACATTTATTACCGGGTTATGGCAGCAGCTAGCTGCCATAACCCCGGTCTTATTTTTTACTATGACCACTTCTGTCTGTGGATAGTAGTATGCTGTATATAATAGTTGTATATCTTCAGTGGGTCAAGCACTGTCTTTGGTCTCATAAGATTTGGTGGTGTCACAACTGTGCTGCTTATTGTTCTCCTTGCTGGAGAGAAAGCTGTACTTGGGAACCTGCAGACATGCAACTACCTGTTTACCTTTTATTTGTTATGTGAATCTGTGTTTTCTATGAATCTCCTGCTGCTTCTTGGTTGTTCCTAAATACATCATAAAATCCCCAGTCATCAGAGGGGCAGCTCGACCAGTAAGGTCGCGTACACACGATCAGACATGTCCTAAGAAACTTGTCCGACGGACCGTTTTCATCGGACCAGGCTGAAGTGGTCTGTTGGTCTGTAGTGTTGCTCACGAATATTCGCATTGCGAATATTCGTAACGAATATTGCATATTCGAGGATTCGCGAATAAATCGAATATCGCGGTGAATATTCGATATTGCGAATATTCGTATTTTTTCAAATTTATTTTTAAAACAGATCACATCCTAGTGATCTCCATTGACGTCTAAAAGCATTGCTGGTATGATTAGAGACCCTGGGCCGAGTAGCTGAGGCGATCGTTTTATGTTGCCGAATATTCGCAATCCGAATATTCGTAATGCGAATATTCGGGTTTGCCTTTCTGTGTTTTGTGTATAAAAAAAAAAATTAGCTTTAGTTTAGTCATATAAGTTTGTGTAAGTAGAGTTAGTGTTTAGTGCATATTAGTTTAGTAATCCAGGAAATGATCTCCGTTTTCGCGTGTTGACGAGAATTTCGCAATCAATTTCGCATTCGCATTAGCGAAATTTTGCAAAAATTTTTTTTGGATAAAATATCACGAATATTCGATATTAACGAATATTTCGTGAATATTCTTCTATATATTCGTGAAATATCGCAAAATCGAATATGGCGTATTCCGCTCATCACTATTGGTCTGATGTGCGTACACACCATCGGACCAAAATCCCCTCGGACCAGAACGCGGTGACGTAGAACACAACGACGTGATGAAAAAACGAAGTTCAATGCTTCCAAGCATGCGTCGACTTGATTCTGAGCGGGTTTTTGGTCCGATGATTTTGTGTACTAACCATCGAACCTGTCCGACGGACAGGTTTCCAGTGGACATGTTTTCAAGCATGTTTTGAAACTTTGGTCCGCTGGAAAATGGTCCGATAGGCCGTACACACGATCGAACATGTCCGCTGAAACTGGTCTGTGTACGCGGCCTAAGAAACAAGGACCTGCCTCCGTTAAGATGGCTGCCACTACACAGATATAGGGTGCAAAACAAGGCACAGTTTATCAGTAATGGGTAAAAGATCAGCTATAGGAAGATCACAGGCAATACAGGTGAGTTATTTCTTTGTCTTTTCTTGGTCACAACATGCACACCTCAGCTACTCTTTAATAGGGCACTTGAAGTGTTGGAACTAGTGAAAGTGGATTTGTGTTATCTACAGCTGTGGCCAAAAGTTTTGAGAATGACACAAATATTAATTTTCACAAAGTTTGCTGTCTAAGTTTTTATGATGACAATTGGCATATACTCAAGAATGTTATGAAGAGTGATCAGATGAATTGCAATTAATCACAAAGTCCCTCTTTGCTATGAAAATGAACTTAATCCCATAAAAAAAAAAAAATCCACTGCATTTGTGAAGAAGGCTTCTGGGCGCCCAAGAAAGTCCAGCAAGTGCCAGGACCGTCTCTTAAAGTTGATTTAGCTGTGGGATCGGGGCACCACCAGTGCCGAGCTTGTTTAGGAATGGCAGCAGTAATGTGTGAGTGCTTCTGCACACAAAGTGAGGCAAATACTTTTTGTAGGATGGCCTGGTATCAAGAAGGTCAACAAAGAAGCCTTCTCTACAGGAAAAAAATCAGGGACAGACTGATATACTGCAAAAGGTACATGGAATGGGCTGCTGAGGACTTGGGTAAAGTAATTTTCTCTGATGAATCCCCTTTTGGTTTGTTTGGAGAATCCGGAAAAAAACGTTGAGAAGAACAGTTGAGCGCTACCCTCAGTCCTTTGTCATGCCAACAGTAAAGGATTCTGAGCCCATTCATGTGTGGAGTTGCATCTCAGCCAAGGTAGTGATCGCATTTACAATTTTGTCTTAGAACACAGCCATGAATAAAGAGCAACTTCTCGTAACCATCCAAGAACAGTTTGGTGACGAACAATGACTTTTCCAGCATGATGGAGCACCTTGCCATAGGGCAAAAGTGATAACTAAGTGGCTTGGGGAACAAAACATCAAAATGTTGGGTCCATGGCCAGGAAACTCCCAAGACCTTAATCCCATTGAGAACTTGTGATCAATCCTCGAGAGGTAGGTGATTAAAATAAAAAATAAATAAATAAATAAAAAAACATTTTGACAAACTCCAAGCATTGATTATGCAAGAATGGGCTGCCATCAATCAGGATGTGGTCCAGAAGTTTATTTACAGCATGCCAGGGGGAATTGCAGAGGTCTTAAAAAAGAAGGGTCAACACTGCAAATATTGACTCTTGCATAAACTTAATGTAATTGTCAATAAAAGCCTTTGACACTTATGAAATGCTTGTAATTATATTTCAGTTTACCGTAGTAACATCTGACAAAAAGATCTAAAAGCAGCAGACTTTGTGAAAATGTATATTTGTGTCATTTTTAAATTTTTAGCCAAGGCTGTACAGACTCACATATTGTCTAAGGTGTAAACAAACAAGTAATGACTACAGAAGGCTCTTCCGTGGGATCCCACTCATCTATTCTTTTTCTACTTTAAGTGGGTAGCTATAACTGCTCACATATATATCATAATAAGAAACTGGATATCATATTTTGATCAAATCTCAAAGATAAGAACATGTCTTTATGCTCAGAAAAAAATATATAATTTATTTTTTATAAACTGAAGTTGAAAGACTGAATGCGTCAAAGCGATAATTCCATAGGAAACCCAAATGTTGAACAATTCTTGTTCTATTGAACACAGTAAAAAGGTTAGAAGACCAGCAACAAATTGCTAGCATGTTAGCATCCCAGTGGGGGTTTTATGGGGTTATTACCAGTTGGAAAAACAAAGGAGAACTTTATAAATTTAACTTTGTACGTTTTTCGTACCCCTTGCAGGATTGTAGAAGCAATCATTCCTTAATTAGCACACCCTTCCGCCCACATAATTAGTGCTTGACCTGTGTGCCTCTAACCTCAGTTTGGGAACCATAATTCAGACCACAGTAAATTATAGGGTGATATAGTCTGTAATCACAAGGGGACCGTTACTTTGCTCAAAAAATGTCCCCATTATGTCGAAATACTGTATCCACAGCCATGTCATCATATACAGAAATAATGTGGATTTTATAGGTCTCCAACTGATCCTCTGACATCATCAACACTTTTCCCATGGAAGAAACTCCAAGCTGGAAAAATGCTTAAATGTATTAAGAGGGCCATTTAGTTGGTTCCTTAAACCAGTGCCTGTGGAAATTCTTTTCGGTGGTTTCATGCGTTCTGGCAAATGGATAGAAGCCATTATTTTTATTTAGGAAGGAAAATGATGGCAGTGTTTTCAGTGAGATAATAATTTATTTTACATAATAATATCATTTTTCACTTTTGGGGTCATAAAAACAGATGTGAAATGTTCACTGCTATGAACATACACGTCAATTAAAAATTTATAGTGGTGTTGCAAGTTTTCTGGATGAGAAGTATGTATGTTCTTTTCTTACCTTACATTTATTTAAGCATGCAAGTTGAGAAAGATTATTCTGCTTGAGAAAAAACAGTACAATTCTTATAAACAGCAGAAGAGATATTGATGAAACCAAATTAATAGCTCTCCTAGCAAAAAAAAAAAGATTTTCTAGTTAAACATATTGATAAAGACATAGGTGTAATGTTTTTTCTTTTAAAGAAACATTTTTCTCCAAGTCCCCAGCGTGCTTGCTCTGAGCTTTGTTCACTGGCTTAGTCAGCTTCGGGGGGGCGGCAAACAGCATATAACCCCCCTGGAGGGTCCATCAGTGGCACTTACCCCATCACCGGCGGCTTTCCCTGCTCGGCGGCAGCCTCCCATTCTCCTGCCCTCCACTGGTCATCATGGCATCAGTGGCTTCTGTTTCCTCCCCCCTCTTCCAGCCAATCGGGACTTTTCTCTATTCGGCCAAATGGAAAACAGGCCTCACACCCGCATTTGATTGGCCGGATTGAGGATCAGTGTTACAACAGTGAATATTCATTTGCTGTTGTAACACACCTGGGTGGGCTCCGGTCTTATTCTCTGCGACCCAAGCCCACCCTATTTTGAAGACCTGGATACATGAATCTATCCATTGCATATAGGGGGTGGCCTGGAAAGAGGGGGCAGTGCCCGGGGCGCTTCTAATAGACGGGCCGTCACTGATGGATACTCCAGTAGAGAGATTTCTGTTATAATTCTTGACTTTGTTTCTGTCCACCAGAAAGTTTGTGTTCCAGCACCTTCTGCTCCTCTATGTTACCAAATAAAGTATTAATTAAACAGGGAAAATGGGAACCCCTCATGATAGTAACATCAGCTCTTTAGACCTAGGAACACAAATCTCACCATGAGAGTCCCAGAGAGTTAAAAAAAAAAACTTACAAGGAGTTTAACTTTATAGCATCTGTTCATAGTGCAAACAGTTTGATATTGGCTGATACATTAAAAAACACACAGAGCTATTCATATTACAGCAACTCCATTAAAGACAATCAAATTAAAAACTTCTGGAAGAATAGAGAAAATGTTATTTGGATTGGCTGTATGAGTTACTGTAGTTTGTACTTTGTGTAGTGCTACCGTGTAGGAACCGCCTGGTAATTTGGGTTCTCTGTTTGCGCCTTGACTCCAAGAACAACCTCTGCCCCTCTGACACACCTGGCTGAAGGGAAGTTACTGCAAGCACTTATAAGAACACGAGTATAGGTACCCTGTGAATTAGCACCAGAAACTAGACACGTTACATGGTAAATTAAAGGGGTAGTTCCCCCAAAAACCTTTTTTTAACATTTATTCAGGCTCGTTATGTCAAGGGGAATCAGGTTTTTTTTTTTTAGAAATGAAGCAGTACTTACCGTTTTAGAGATGCATCGTCTCCGACGCTTCCGGGTATGGGCTCCGACTATAGGCGTGCCTATTTGATTGACAGGCTTCCGAGGTCGCATACATCGCGTCACGATTTTCCGAAAGTAGCCGAACGACCGTGCGCAGGCGCAGTATAGAGCCGCACCGTCGCTCGGCTTCTTTCGGCTACTCGTGACGCGATGTATGCGACCGTCGGAAGCCTGTCAATCAAATAGGCACGCCCAGACCAGACGATCATACCCGGAAGCGACGGAGACGATGCATCTGTAAAACGGTAAGTATTGCTTCGTTTCTAATAAAAAAACACCCGATTCCCCTTGACATAACGAGCCTCAATCAATGGTAAAAAAAGGTTTTTGGGGGAATTACCCCTTTAATGTATTGGTACAGTTTAGAACAAATGGTGTCTTGAGCATAAAGTAACACACAGAAGGTAGTTTCAGACCCAGTCTGCTACACAGTATAATTACCATGCAGAAGTAACTAAGAATAGAGTTCTGTACCACTATACTGGGACTAACTCATGAATCAGCAAACTCGGCAATAAACAGTGTATATAAGCATTAACTGCAATGTGATAAATACTATAACTGGTCTAGAGTGCACTCTAGGAGAATGGTTAGGATATGGCGGGATGTCCCCTGAAAGGTACCTTTTAGCATAATCAAAAGGTGAAGGTCTCTGTGTAGCAGCTGTAAAGGGACAGTCTTTAATACTAATTCTTTAGCCAGCTAGCATTGGGCCCAGTTGTACTGTTGGTGCACATTAAAATAGTCCCAGTCAAGCCTGCAGGCAGCAATAAGGCTACTAGATTGCTGTATGGTAAGTTCCTAAATAACTCAATCTCTGTAGTAGCAGATAGTACATCCCTACAGCACCAGCTCACCAGTCCCAGTGATACTGCAGCTCACAATCTAGTGTCACACAGAGATATTAGTCCACTCTCTATTTTGCACCCAGGTGACTCTGGCTGTTAGCACATTTGGATTCAGCACTCCAAATCCTGTTTAGGAAGTTGTTATGCAGCAGTGGTGGTACACACTTGACAGTGATGTGCACTCTGTGGACTTCCTCATGATAAAAGGAAACTGTGTTCTGTACAGCCTGAAAAAATGCAGCACTCTTCCCCCTGGTAATCACCCTCTGAGAAATGCAGTTCTAAATCTCCTGACTACAGAGGCTCTCTTCTAGATTCTCTCTCTTCAGGACCAGTGTTTCTCAACTCCAGTCGTCAAGTACCCACAGCAGGTAATGTTTTCAGGATGTCCCTAAGATGAAATGGTTGTGGTAATTACTAAGGCAGTGAAACTGATCAAATTACCTGTGCAAAATAAAGGTAAGCCTGAAAACATGACCTGTTGGGGGTACTTGACAACTGCAGTTGAGAAACTTTGCTCTGGACTACAGTTGTCACAGTGGAGTGCTGTCTAATTCCATCTATTGGACTCTTCCAATCAGCAGCTCCCTCTTCTTGCTGATTTACCTGTTACCCAGTTCCGCACCACAGTGTTTCTCTCACTCGCCATTCTTTGCTAAGCACCTGGCTACATTTACTTTCCCTTATTGAATACATTTAAGCCAAATAGGAGTCTTTAAACCCTGAGATAGATGGTAAATAGATCTTCAGAGGAAGAGATTTTATTGATTGCAGTGTGTTGTGCTGCTTGAGCTCTTGATGACCTCCAGTAGTGAGTTCACAAGTACAGCAAGGCACGGTCTTTATTACTTTACTTGTCTTAAGAAGTGACAATTAGCAAATTAAAATGTCTCTTGGCCAAGGCATATTGCTCAGTCCACCAGCATCATCCATCAGCAGGGCTTGATCATCCAAAAAGACAGTCTTTATTCCGTTTTCATTTCTCAAAGTAGTTCAATCGGCTATGCAACTAAAATAAATAAATAATATCCTAAAATTCAGCGGAAAATATTCATTTCAAACACCATTGTATTTCTTATAAACCTGAACTTCGGCATAAGTCAACATTGTCTGCTTTCCTTGTGCAAAGCAACTGGTCTTGTATCCACCCACTTGCAATGGCTTGGCTCAGTCCCAATTTGGCAGGACTTAAAGGGGTTGTAAAGTATTTTTTTTTTCATATTAAGCATCCTTTACCTTCCTCATTGTTCATTTTTGCTCAGAAGCTGCTCTATTTCTTCTCTGTTCTGTTCACTTCCTGCTTGTCTGATTTTGCTGACCACCGTAAAGGGAGACTTTACTGCGGTGGTCAGTGACGTGCTCGCCCCCTCCTGGGAACTACATCTGTGTGGTAGGACGTTCTCTATGTGTTAGTCCGTGTACACACGGAGGGACATGTCCGCTGAAACATGTCCGACGGACCGTTTCCAGCGGACATGTCTCCTCCGAATTTTCGTCCGACAGTGTGTACACACCATCGGATGAAAATCCCCTCGGCCAGGGAACGCGTCGACGTGGCGGTGACGTTGACTCCGCCACGTCACCAAACGAGGAAGTGAAATCCTTCTGTGCATGCGTCAAATCCATTCGACGCATGCGCGGACAGTTCTGTCCGCTGGTTAGTGTACTAACCAGCGGACACATCCAACGGACAGGTTTGTAGCGGACAAATTTCAAAGCATGCTTTGAAATTTGTCCGATGGACAAACCTGTCTGCTCGCCCGTACACACGATCGGATTTGTCTGCTAAAACGGTCCGTCGGACCAATTTCAGCAGATAAATTCGATCGTGTGTACAGGGCCTTAGAGACTTCAAGGAGGTGTGAATTACTGGGCGTGCCGCAATTCATACTGGGAAATGTAGTTCTTACATGAACAAGTGATGCAAACCAGGAAGTGAATGAGAGAACAGAAACTAGAACGCCGGAGGTGATATAGATGAAGGAATTTAATAGGTATTTACTTGTTTGTTAACAGAATCCTTACACTATTCTGTCTGTCTACCTTGCAGACATTAATGTTAGGCAAAAAAAAAATTCCTTTACAACTCCTTTAAGTCAATAGATTCACACTCCCGGAACCTCAGAGGTAAGTACATACACACATACTTTTATCTTATACAGGTACATTTTTATTAGGTACTACAGGAAATATACAGGGGACTGCTGATTGTAGTCTAGAGACCTGGAAACCTCTAGTGGTTAAGGTATAAAATGGAGATCATGTACACAACGAAGTAAGCAAAAGTAAAATAGAAGGTAGACGTTGAGAGTCATCATAAGTTGCAAAGGGTATGAAGCTGAGGCCAAGGCTGGAACCAGAAGATCTCTTAAAGCAGACATACAGAGCACAGGAAGTAAAAGGGACAGACCTAGTTGACCTTTTGGCAAACGTTGACCTTTTGGCAAAGGACTTTTGGTGTCCTTTCTGTTGAACTTTAGTTGTTCATTAGTTCTTGGTTACCCCCAGGACTTACCCTTCCTGTTTTGGTGCATAATGAGGGTTTTGGAGCTTGATTCAAAAGAAACAATACAAGGCTAATAAACTTAAAAATAAGAATACATTACTGGTATTGAACAGAAGAGCAGAACAGACATGTGAATGAATGGGGAGAGATCACAGTGACCAAATTGACCAATGACATCTGAGTGGTTTGTGGGCCTCTTACTGTTGATTGCACAATATCATTGCTCTTTTTATCAGTGTATTATATAGGCCTAACTCTAGATCCGAGATTAAAGCACACATCAGAAAGTTTATTAATTGTGTTTAGTATGCAATGCATTTTGGGGGCCCGAAATCACTCCTTTTCATCAGGATTTAAAAGAATGCAGGGTTGACATTCTGGAAATCCGGAAGTAACTAGATTTAACTGATATGTGTATACACTGCAACAAATTGCCATTCAAATGCTGGTTTGGGAAACAAAAACCTGACTATTTTCGGTAGTCTGTAAATGAACCCTTTAATCCTTAAGTTGGCGACAGTAAAAGGGTTAGAGTCCAACTCCACCCTCCTGCCCTCTGTTATACCCCTTCCAGCATTACATTTTTGCATTTTCTTTTTTAATATGACCTTTTCCGTTGTGTTCAGATTAGTCACATCATATGCAGGGTCCACTTCTACTTACCTTAGATGCTGGGTGGTCCCCCATGATACAGAGTGGAATGGTGATGTGAGGACATCGGCGATGTTCTCTGCATAATTGCATGTTGATGTATCCTAATGATGCCACATGCAGGTTGTAGGTTGAATTATGCTGTGTGGTATTCAACCCCAAGGAGGATGCCCAAGTCTACAAAAGACAACGTCAGAGGTAGTTTTTTTTCTTTTCTTTTTTTTTACAATAGTAGACAGGTAAAGTGACCAGTTGCAAAGCTGTATGTGAAACACAGTATTTACATTTTATAACAGCATGGTAAAAAGTCCATAAAAAAATACTTTCATGTAAATGTTACAATAACAATACAAACATATACTTACTGAAACTCCATTGTAGTTTTCCTTTCAGAAAAGATCATTCATTGCATTTATAAAAAAAAAACAGAAGTGTCCTGATCTGGCAGTTTCACTTCACAGATTAACTGGTTTATTTCTTTAGAGTATGTTAAACAAGTCTCAGACATTATGACTGCTTCTGTTTAAGCAGGCATGACAGGAGAAGACTATTGTTCTTGTGTTTGTGATTTATTTGACAAATAATGTGATTTGTACTAAAATATTGTAAGGCTCACTAATAGTCCATGCAGGCGCCTTAGAATTCCACAGAGGTCAGCTTTTATATTTGGTAGAACAGAGCACAACCCTACAGGAAGATACAATATACTGTAGGTGCTCAGTCATTAAAGAGTAATGCCTTGTACACATACATTCAGACAACAAAACCGCTGATTTCTTTCCAACGGATTGTTCGCTCAAACTTGTCGTGCATATACACGGTCACACAAATGTTGTCGGATTTTCCGAACGTCAAGAACGCTGTCATGTACAACACTACGACGAGCCGGAGAAAAATTAAGTTCAATGATTACGAGCATGCGTAAGATTTTTGTGCGTCAGAAAAATTGAGAACCAGCTCTCAAACATTTGTTGTTGGAAATTCCAACAGCTAATGTCCGATGGAGCATATACACGGTAAGAATATCCAACCAAAAGCTCACATCGAACATTTGTTGTTGGAAATTATGACCGCGTGTACGCGGCAAAACTTCACTTTTGTTGAGAAAAAACATTCCCCTTTGGATGATGTATGTACACTGCAGAGATTTTAACAAACTTTGTGTAGAGTCCTACCTTTTGTTATTCTGAAGAAATCTCTGTGTGTTTGTGTCCGTGTGGTACTGTAAGTGAATCTAATGGGAGTGGTTTCATAATTATCAACCAGCTGCTGCACCTGCAGGACACTAATGAGGAAAATTGCAGGGTCTACAGCCCTTTAGACGTGATTTCCTATTGGGACATTTTTGCTGCAGGGGATGCCTGATATCTGACTTGCATCTTTGTTTAGACTTCTGGAAAAATCAATGAGCCAATCACATAAGCAGGAAATCATGTTGCTAGGAGCGTTTTGTACACAGGATGTGTACAGAACACCTCCAGGTAGCTGTATGGCCGCGTACACACGATCAGTCCATCCGATGAGAACGGTCCGAAGGACCGTTTTCATCGGTTAACCGATGAAGCTGACTGATGGTCTGATGTGCCTACACACTATCGGTTAAAAAAACGATCGTGTTAGAACGCGGTGACGTTTACGTGTTTTAACACAATGGTTTTGACCCATCGGTCAGGCGTCCATCGGTCAAATTTCAAAGCAAGTTCTTTTTCTTGCATTGCACTTTACAGAAAATTACAGACCTGCAGATTGAAAAGGAAAGGTCATTTTTAATAACATTCAATTACAATTTGACTTGAATCGCAATAGTTTATGCTATGTTATTATTTTTTTATTTGCTATTTTTTTTCCCATGAAAAAAAAAAAAAATAGCAAATAAATTAGTATAAAACATGTTGTTTTATAATTAGTTTTCTTTCCCAACGTTTGTTGGAGAGCTAATCACCTGCACAACCTTAGGTTGGTTTTTGGATGTATGCTTTATTTTCTCCATGTAAATGTATATTATTGTAATTTAATATAATACTGTAATCAGTGCAATTTTCTCTTTTTTATTCTATTTGTGCTTTATCTCACATTAATTGCTGCTTTTTGGACTGGTTCATCCATTTGGATATTTTTTTTTTATATTTTTATTTTTCATTTAGTTTTGTAAAGTGCAGTTTTTTACCCTTTATATTATTTGTACTTGCTCAAATACGTCAATAAAAACATTTGTAAAGGAAAAAAATAGCAAATAAAAAAAAATATAGCATACAATTGTGATTCAAGTTATTTGTAATTTAATGTTATTAAAAATTCTTTATCTAATCATGAAGATGTTCAATGGGAATATTTATTACTTTTATAACAGATACATACGTAACTAACACTCATCTATTTCCCAGAAAAAGACAAATAGAGGTCTCAGCTTGCAAACATTTAAAATTGTATGGGTAAGCCACACAACAAGTCCAAGGTAGACATATAATAGTGTTTAATGTAGCAGAAGTATTAGCACTGCTTTCAGGATTCAGCAAATAGCTAGTAGTGGATAGATAGCAGTTTGGACTATGATAAGTTCCTTAGTGCATTGACTGAAGCTCAACTGGAGCTACTTATATGAAGTCCTCTATAAACTACTGTAACTGAACTGTAAGCCCAACTCACAAGCCCCTGAAAAAAATGGTATGTAAAATAAATAATAATTAAATAAATGGCGCAGAGTGGTTCTCCAATGGGTTTAGAAAGAAAATGAAGGGGCAAGCTGGAATCGGACTCTAAAGTTAATCATTTCAGATCTCCCATTTCAGATCTCCCAGAGGCGATTCAGTTTGCATGTGCCGCGCTATATACGTTTTTCATTCATTCATTCATTCAGATCTCCCATTAAAAAAATATGCTACAGCATTTAATTGAACAGTTTTAGTCCCCCACAAATGCTGTCAGTAAAGCCCACCTAATGCAGCACCGCCCGTGATGATGTGGCAACAATGCTGCACTGCTCCAAAACTGAAAGCAGAGTTGCCATTCTCATTTCGGTTGTGCCTGCTTGCACTGCAGTTTGATGAAGATGTTGCAGGGTGCATTGCTATCAGCATTGTCACTGCTAATTCTCAAACGTGTAGATTGTCAATCAGCAATTGACCACACCTAGTCCTGCCCACTGTTTTCTGGCATTGTCAGCAATATCTTTGTTGCCTAAAGCTTCCCACTGAGAACTGAAATATCTGGAAGGGATGGGGGATGGGGGGGGGGTGGTATGTTACACAAATGAAGGAGGATTTGGCTCAGTCGGAAGGGTAGGGAAGTTTTTTTTTAATAATTAACTTGTGCATTACATGGTAACTGAATTTTGGAACTTGTTTAAATGATCAAACAGGAGAATGTTCTGTACATTTATATATGTATCAATTTTTTTTTTTTAATTAACAATTTTTTTCTTTATTTTAACACTGCTGCTCTTCCTGAAATTCTTTTAGCAATGTCTTGTCTACATGCACTTGCACCAGTGTCAGCTTCACATCATTGCTCAGGATCGACTTCTTTATAATGGAAATAGTGGATCATGCCTGATCAACATTTGTCAGCACAGTTGCTTGCAGTCCCTGCCATGGGTGCATGTGAGCACAACAGGGAGACAGTTGCTACGCCAAAACAGGAAGTACCCAAAACATTCATTTTGATCACTATGTATTCTTCTAATGAAATCTGCATGAAAAAGATTGAGCTTTTGAAACTACACTAACATGTTCAAGCGTATGTAAATGTTATAAATTGGGTTTAACCCTTTGGCTCCAGCACGTTTTGACCCTTTAAGGGTTTTCAGATTCCAGGAGGCGGAGCGTGGTCTATAGTCATGTGACTGCCTTGATTGTCACAGCAGACACATGATCGGAAAGCTCCAAATGACAAGCAGCCATTGGGAGCTTTCCGTTAGCTGCTGGCTGCTGTTTCTGCAATGTTGCATGCAAAAATGCAGCTGCTTGGCGCCAAGGCCCACCCACTGACAGGCCACATATTTGCTTGCCGTTGGCACCAACAGGTTGATATGTCCTGTCAGTGTATAAGGATCCTTAGTGTGAGTTTTGAGACAAAAGGCACATAATAGTCATATCTGTCTTATTGCCTTGCATTTATTGCTGATGCTACATATACCAAGGAAGGCATTATAATAACCCAGCAAGGCCAGCAGTCCCACTTTGTTCATCTTGTAAAGATTCAAACCCAATGCAGATAGGACCTATGAAGAAAAATGCATATTATGTGTGCAACCTTCAAAAAGCTTAATTGAATGACTTTATCCAATGTGCTGCCAGTGGAGGTGAGACCCACAATGCATTGCAGTCTGGATCCAGCAGCATGTGGTTAAACAGCAGGTCACGTATGAAGGCCTCAAACTTGGGCTTAATTAAGGTTGACACCTGGCTCCAGACCAAAAATGCAAGCTTAGCCCACAGCCTTTAAATGAGATGGGAAATTCAGGACCATAAATTAGATGGCTGGACTGAGAAGTCTAAATGGAGTTTTGTTTCATATATTTATATCTATGAATTGTCAAAAACAAACCGACCATTCAAAAATCCTATTAAAAGTAAAGGAGTTAATACTGAAAATATTGCGGTCAGGGGATTTTAGCCACATTGTGAGCTATTGATAGTGCCTAGGGTGGTTTCAAACGTTAAAGATGATTTTTAAAGTCGTTTGAAACTAAATTACAAATTTTAGAAATTGTAGACAATGTTAGACACCCTTTTTTTGAGATAAGAAATGTACAAAACTGATTACAGTATGTATAAATTAGAACATCGCAGTCATTGAGTGGTTGTAGTAGAAGAAGAAGTGGTTGTTTAAAGCTTTGTTAGAAAAAAATAATAAAAACAGTAACTTAATTGATTCAGGACTCATAAATAAACATGCCTTCCAATCATTTCCTTGATCTTCTATATTAGGGGGCAAAGTAGGACGCCTATAAAACAGACATCGTTGAATTAATGATGACCTTACATGTCCACTCCACGAAGAGTAGCGAACTTGTCTTAGGAGCTTTAAAAATAACTAGTCATACAAATGTCAGCATTTCTTTGCGGCAAAAATAGTATTACATTATTAGAAAGACCCAGGACACAGATAGCACTATTGACAAAATAAAATCTCTCTGGAGCTAACTAAACAGACTTTGGCAAACAAACTATTAGTATCTCACTTTAAATAAACAGACAACATTTTTGCTGTATATTTATTTTGCCTGTAAGGCAAGCTTAGGAAACGGTGTAGGTAACATTGAACTGCAACTTCAAATATAATCTTCAGCGACTTCTGAGCCATCACTGAATGACCTCAAACTGCGTCAGACCCAACTGAAACAAAACAAGTCATTATTTAATAATTCTCAATAATAAATGGCTATTTTTTTTAAATAATGTGTATCTTTATAACATATATAAATATATATATATATATATATATATATATATATATATATATATATATATATATATATAGTAGTTTAGATGTGGTGGCTGCGTTCCTGCTTTTTCCTTTGTTTAGGCTTTCCCCTTTGTCACTTGGTAATTCTGTCTCTGGGTGGCTATGCACACTCCTCCACTGTATCTATGGCGGAAGCCTTTGTTATTATCCAGGATAGACTACAAACAGGTCTTCTTCTCTCATTACTTGTTGGGTAGGGGATTTGTAGTTTACACAAGAAAGATAACATGGAAAACAACAAACAAGCACCCACAGAGGGGAAGAAGAAAGAGGGAATTCTGGACATTGCATGGGCTAGTCGGTACCTTTATGGCATTCTCATATCTACGCATGGAATAGTCCATCTACATCCCATTTCTGGTAAGATTTAGCCCCCACTGATGTTCTTGGTTGCTTTTTGAGCTCTGTTTGCTTTTCCTTTTATCTATATTTAATCATTTATATAGTCCTGTTTTTTCGTATTATTATCAGATCTTTGTGCCACCCGCCCCCCCTTTTTTTTTCCTTGGGGGGGGGGGGTCAACTTGAGGGCTTCTACCAAATTTTCTCTGTGTGATAAAACATACACCCAAGGTAATTTATTTGGATAACTATAAATGAAGAGATTAAATATTCATTGGTTAATGTTTTCCTTATTTACTATCTACTGTATATAAAAAAAATGTCATATGTGCTCGTACCAATTTTTCTTTCCTTTATTCTATACCACCTTTTCAGGATCCCTTTGGTCCCTGGGAACTTTTTCATATCCCTTGTGCTTCTTTGGATAAGAGTATGTGCTGCCTTTCCCTGGAGACATCCATACTGTACATATCTAATACATATGGATTTCATATGTGTTTTATTGTGAATGTAAATTTAGCACGTTGTGTACCTTGGTGAATATATTTTTACCCAATAAATGTGATTTTTATAAATACTTACCTATCTAGGAACAACGAGCGCCCAGAAGCGATTCAGTTCGCATGTGTCGCGCTATATAAGTTTTTCATTCATTCATTCATCTATATATGTTACAGAATTTGGTGTAAACAACAGATGGATGCTGGCTCTCTGAGGAAAACGCCAAAAGTTGAAACATGTCAATTTGCCTCTCTCCTTGCATCTGTCATCACCATTGTCATTTATATCTCTGGTTGCAATGATGCAACACCTATAGTACTAGTTATTACTTTTATATGCACTCATTTTATGGTGGAATCTCATTGCCACCATTTATCCTGGGGCTTATTATAATATTGTACCAGTAAATTGCTGTGTTTTTAACTTTATAATAATTGTTTCTATGTTGCATATTGTTCTTTATTACCTTTTTATTGTAACCAAAAAATGAGATCGCGCTGAAATTTACATGTAAATAACTCCAACCGGCTATTACAACATGTATACAGATAAATGCTATCTAAGTGGTTTTGCTAATTCAGCATGTACACAGATAAAACATTTGCAAAATATAGATAAATATCTCCAACGTGAAAGTCCATCAACATATGGGTGAGTTCATCGATAGATATTCCCACAGGTGCCAAAATCACACGGTTGGAAAAGTGTGGTGTAGAAAGAACCTCCACCGAAGTCATATAAAGCCTCTTACCAGACAAACATATATTATGGGCATAATATAGTTAATGCTGCTCCTTAGCAATCAGGGAGAGATCCAATGCGGACAGCCTGGTTATCAGATTTAGGTATGAGGTGTCTCCGAATGATCCACAAACATAAAAGGACAAGAAGCCTCACATAGCATAAAATCCTTATTTATTTGAATAAAACAAAAGTCTTGCACTTACATCAAGTTGCAGAAATCAAGGCGAAAAAACACATCAGCCGGCCGGCTTGAATACACAGCCCGTATTCCGGGTAGAGAGATGGAAAACACGCGGTGACGTCAGAACGGGGAGGAGACGTTCTGACGTCACCGCGTGTTTTCCATCTCTCTACCCGGAATACGGGCTGTGTATTCAAGCCGGCCGGCTGATGTGTTTTTTCGCCTTGATTTCTGCAACTTGATGTAAGTGCAAGACTTTTGTTTTATTCAAATAAATAAGGATTTTATGCTATGTGAGGCTTCTTGTCCTTTTATGTTTGTGGATCATTCGGAGACACCTCATACCTAAATCTGATAACCAGGCTGTCCGCATTGGATCTCTCCCTGATTGCTAAGGAGCAGCATTAACTATATTATGCCCATAATATATGTTTGTCTGGTAAGAGGCTTTATATGACTTCGGTGGAGGTTCTTTCTACACCACACTTTTCCAACCGTGTGATTTTGGCACCTGTGGGAATATCTATCGATGAACTCACCCATATGTTGATGGACTTTCACGTTGGAGATATTTATCTATATTTTGCAAATGTTTTATCTGTGTACATGCTGAATTAGCAAAACCACTTAGATAGCATTTATCTGTATACATGTTGTAATAGCCGGTTGGAGTTATTTACATGTAAATTTCAGCGCGATCTCATTTTTTGGTTACAGTATTCTTGTGTTGTATAACACTTTTATGATCGCAGCTATTTTTGATTATATTAATGAGCGCAATTTAACCTTTTTCATTACCTTTTTATTACCTATATATTAGTTTGGTATCTGAAAAGTCCTGAATCACCCCTTGCCTCTTCCCACTTGTGGGTGCTTTTTTAATGTCAGTGGGTTCTCATACTATCGTGATTTAGGTTAGGAACACTATTTTGTAAATGACAACATGTTTTTTTTGTTTATCTTAGGCCCCGTACATACGAGCAAATAGATCTGTTCAAATCGGTCGGACAGACCGATTTGAACAGATCTGTCTGCTGGGATGTATTGGTTTGATCGTGTACACACGATCAAACCAAAATCCCCGCCGGCAGACAGCGCGCTGACGTGTCGGTGACGTGGCGGTTGACGTCGCCACGTCACCGCACCAGGAAGTAAAACACTTCCGCGCATGCTTCAAATCCATTCAACGCATGTGTGAGCAGATATGTCTGCTGGTTAGCGTACTAACCAGCAGACATATCGGGCCGACGGGTTCCCAGCCGACAGATTTCAAAGCATGCTTTGAAATCTGTCGGCTGGCCAAATCCGTCTGTTTGCCCGTACACATGATCGAATCTGTCTGCTGAAACGGTCTGGCAGACCGTTTCCAGCAGACAGATTTGATCGTGTGGCCAGGAGTGATCCCATTACTGAAAGGCTAACAAACTAATCTAATTAGCAGATGAAACGTAGAATATAGACATAAAAGGAACTGAATAATTAAAAAACATCCATAAAAACAATGTGCACTAAAGCTCGCATAAATTTGTAACAAGATTGGTGAGAGTGCCATTCTATATAGCCGCAGCAATCTAGGTACAAAAAATATATAAATATACCCACACATTAGACACCCCCTATTGTTATATGGCATGTAGACATAGGCTAATACATGGTTAGCGTGTACCTGCCCAAACCCAAAGAAGGTGTAATATTCAAAGACTAAGGCCTAGATTCACAAAGCGATTACGCCTGTGTAAATGTTGTTAGACAGGAGTAATTTCGATTTACGAGCGTTTTTACGCTAGTCGAAATCCTCAAACCATGAAAAGACACCTGCGTGCTAAATTTCGACTTTATTACGTGTTAGTACGCCTTCAGATCTACGCTGCCTGAAAATTGCGGCCACTGGGCGGACTTCCTGTTGTTTTTCACCTTCATGGTATGCTAATGAGCTTTTGCCTGGAATCCACAAAATTTCGCTCTTCAAACGCAATCTCTTACGGCACCTTTAGTCATCTTTTTTTTCCGTTTCACTATACCAGCTTTTTGCTGGTCTAATATTAGACAGCCCATGTTAAGTATGGCCGTCGTTCCCGCGTCGAATTTCAACGTTTTTCGATTTCTTTTATTATTTTTAACGTAAGTCGTCCGGGAATAGGAATGTTCGTAAACGCCGCTACTCAAACAACGAATGACGTCACGACGTGATTTCGCGCAATGCACGGCGGGAAATTCCTGAACAGAGCATGCGCAGTTCGATCGTCGCGGGGACGCGCTTAATTTAAATGCTTCACGCCCCCTACTCACGTATTTCGATTGCGCGGCGGAAAAAAAATACGATACAATAGCGTACGCGCAAAAAAACTACCTGAATTCGGCGTAGAGTCTGGTGATAGACGGCAGCGTAGCGTATTTCGATTACGCAGCGGAAGATTACATCTATGTGAATCTGCCCCTATATGTATAGGAATGCCCAGATATCTTTAAATGGTAGATATAAATCAAAGATGGTGTGTTCCAAGATACTCAAAGCAAGGACACTCAAATCATATCAACAGAGCCCTGAATTAGGAATTATTAATGAAAGCATTAATGTCTGTATCTATGTTTAAACCAAACGGCGTAAAGGTTTTAGCTCGATATATCCAAGACATTTCTTGTCTGGAGATTTCTCTAACGAGATTACTCCCTCTCCAGTGGGGGCGATATTTGTCAATCCCAATGAATAACGTATTCGAAGGGTCTCTGTTATGTTTGAGATCGTAATGTCTCGAGACAGAGTGTTTTTCAAAACCACTTCTGATCTTGGAGATGTGTTCATTCAGTCTCACTGATAACGCTCTTTTGGTCCGTCCTATATACTGTAAGCCACACGGACATTGGATAAGGTAGACCACCCCTTTGGACGCACAGGTTATAAACTGGTCTATTTCAAATGACTGATGGGTGGCTGTGGACTGAAACGAACAGATCTTCCTTTCTCTACAAGTATTAAGGGTGCAAACTTGGCACCTCTTACACCTATAGTACCCTATAAGGTTGTCAAAGAAAGTCCTAGATGTTTTAGGGGGGTCATGTACGCTTGGAGCGATACCGTGGAGACCCCTTTAAAGATCACATTAGGTCTCGTTGGGAGAATAGGAGCCAGAACCTGGTCTGTTGCAAGAATATGCCAGTGTTTCTGTATCAACTTTTTAACACTGTAGTGTTGAGCAGAGAAGGTGGTTATGAATGGTATGGCAAATTTATCATTCACTGCTCCCTTATTCTTATCAACCAGTAATGATGAACGATCTGTGCTTCTGGCTCTCTCCAGTGACTGATGTAGCGAATGTGGATCATATCCCTTCTCTTGAAACCTGGTTGACAGTACCAATGCCTGACTTTCAAACGTACAGAAATCAGAACAATTGCGTCTTAGACGCAAAAATTGCCCTAAGGGTACTGATTTCAGCCAGGTTGGAAGGTGGCAACTATCAAGAGGTATATAAGCGTTCCGGTCCGTTGGCTTGAAGTAAGTAGATGTTACAAATTTATCTCGCTCAACGGTAATCTGAAGGTCTAGGAAATGGATGGAATGTTGGCTGGTCTCGAAGTTAAACTTGATACCCCTGGTATTCTCGTTCAAACCTGACATGAAATCACGTAGGCTAGCCTCACAGCCATCCCACAGGAGGAGGACGTCATCGATGTACCTCGCCCAGAGAAGGATCTCTGGACGACGGCAACTGTCAACGACGTCCTCCTCCCACTTGGCCATAAAGAGGTTAGCCAGACTGGGGGCATATTTGGCCCCCATAGCTACCCCTCTATCTTGTCGGTAAAACAAGTTGTCGCACAGAAAATAGTTATGAGTGGCTGCATATTTCAACAGCAACATAATAAAGTCGATCTGTGCTTTGATGAGTCCCGATTGTCTCTCCAGGTATAGGAGTACTGCCTCAAAACCCAAATGATGGGGTATGATCGTATACAGAGATGTCACGTCTGCTGTAACCAACCAAATCCCTGGTTTGGGTACAAGCCCATCAAGGATGTTAATCACCTGTTTGGTGTCTTTAATATAGGATGGTATTTTTTGTACCATTGGTTATATATAGGACGGACCAAAAGAGCGTTATCAGTGAGACTGAATGAACACATCTCCAAGATCAGAAGTGGTTTTGAAAAACACTCTGTCTCGAGACATTACGATCTCAAACATAACAGAGACCCTTCGAATACGTTATTCATTGGGATTGACAAATATCGCCCCCACTGGAGAGGGAGTAATCTCGTTAGAGAAATCTCCAGACAAGAAATGTCTTGGATATATCGAGCTAAAACCTTTACGCCGTTTGGTTTAAACATAGATACAGACATTAATGCTTTCATTAATAATTCCTAATTCAGGGCTCTGTTGATATGATTTGAGTGTCCTTGCTTTGAGTATCTTGGAACACACCATCTTTGATTTATATCTACCATTTAAAGATATCTGGGCATTCCTATACATATAGGCCCAGATTCACAGAGCGATTACGCGTGCGCAACTGCTGTTGCGCGTGCGTAAGTCTAAATGTGCGCGTGCGTATAGTTGCACGCGATTCACAAAACAATATACGCCAGAAATCTACGTTTTTTGGTCCGGCGTAATTGAGTTAGACATTCGCTTCCCTTCGCGCAAAACTGCGCTAGACACACCATTGATTTGCTAGTCAAATATGCTAATGAGGGAGTTACGGGGATTCACAAAAAAACGCAGTTGCTGCGCAGGCTACACGATGTGCGCAACAGCAAAATGTCCTGTCTAAAGTTAGAGGACCTAAAAGCTGGTCTAAATTTTGAAAAAAAGTCTAATTGTCAGATAAAGCAACACTGTTAGTGAGGAGTTCAGCAGTCACACGTGTTGCCCAACAATCTGTATGCCAACATGCCAGGGGCATCGTAGCGCATAGCTATACTACTGACTTTAGATGAACAAAGAAGGAGGAGGGCACGGAGGATGGCACTAAGGAGGGCACGGGAGATGTTTTTTTTTTTTTTTTTATTTGCTTATATAAAATTTACAATTTTAATTAATCTAATACAATTCTTATCTGATACAAGCCCCTCACTCTTCACTTGATATATCACACACGCATAGACATCTTTGGCATGAGTGATTCTGAGGTGTCTCGCATCTTCAGATTCACCCCTCATGCCATCCTGGAATTAACCACAACCCTGCAGGAGGACATCAGCAGCCCAACACATGGCACCACCCATGACACCCATGACAGCTACATATACAATCAGAGCCCCATCCCCACAGATTTCGAACAGAACATGTATGGGGACAGCTGGCTGGTTGGTGAGTGACATGGGAGTCAGGCATGACTATCCCCTCCCGTGATGCACATCACAAGTGGCACATGCATGACTAACATCCTCCTGTCTTTTCCCTTCAAGGTGACTCTGCATATGAACTGGTACCCCATCTCATGACCCCATCTCATGCCAGCTCACATTATGCATCTTTGCACGTTAAACACACACATTAATCATGGCACAATGAGAATGCATGCATGCACACCACTATGGTCCCTAGCACACACACCCCACATCCTCATCAAATTGGATTGGCACCAGTCCACCATGCAAGACTGGTGAGCAGTAACACCACGTCAAGGCTCCAATTATGTCACTGTACATTCATACACCATTCACACGGACCTGGGAATCACTTCTCCCTGGTCCTGGGGAACCCTTCTCCACCCAAATTGAGGATGACACCCCTTTTCCAGCAGGAATGTCACCCCCACATTCAAACATCATTCACAACCCAAAAAATGCCAAAAATGTCAGCAAAAAAAAAAAAAAATGCATAGAAAAAAAAATGCATAGAAAAAAAAAAAGGCAGAGAACAAAAATAAAAATGCTTTCAAACCAAAAAAAGGGGGGAAAAAAATTAATGCCCTCTGCCTGAGCCACGCCTGGGGCGCCCCCGGCCACGGCCCCGGACCCTCAGGGGAGACGCATGGGGGAGGGGAAAAGCCGGGGAAGGAGGAGCAGCCCCTGAGATCTGCCCACCTGGCGGCCTGCCCTCCAAGGCCACGGCTATTCTGTCCAGAGCAGCACCAAGTGTTGCCGTGTTGCCCTGGATAGCCTGGGTAAGGGCCCTCACATCCTGCCCAACGCCTGCTGCTGTAGTTTTCAGGTTATTTAGGCAGGTTGTGGAGGCCCGGGAGTGGGAGTCCAGGTTACCCAGCCTATCGTTGATGGAGGATAGGCTCTGATCCACCCGCCCCATAGTCTGGCAGAGCTGTCTCAGAAGGCGGGTCTGGGTGGCCAGGTTCCTTCTCAGACTGGCGGGCAGGAGATTGGGCACCCCCCTGGTGCTCTGGGATGACCTCCTGGCTCCAGCTGATGGTTGTGGCCGGGGAGAAGGGGAGGCCCTTGTGAGGGGAGCCATGTTGGGGGAGGAGGGGGGGGGCTCCCCCTTAGGGAGGGCAGGCTTCTTGCAGCCAGAGGGGAAGAGTCCGCAGAAACCAATTGTCCAGTGCCTGCCATGGACTCCTCCTCCTCATGATTCTCCTCCTCCTCATGATCGTCCTCCGCATGATCATCCTCCTCCTCTTGTTCCTCCTCCGCGGACTCTGGCCTTGTTGGGGGGGCCTCATTAGGCTGCTGTCCTGGCGTTGGAGCGGTCAGGCCAGATGGCCCTGCACCCTCCTGCACAGCTGTGGATGACACAAACCATTCACAGGTTGGAGGATCCACACACTTGGCACATATTCCCTTTCACCCCCTCCCCCACACATGCTACACACCTGAGAGAAATAAAAACCTTACCTGGCACCGCGGGGACCGGACTTGTGTCAAAGCCTGGCAGGCCCTCCACTTCATGCCGGTGAAAGGTCAGGGCCACCACACGCTCCGTCGCTGTAAATCTAATCCGGCATGGTGGGCCCCCTCCTGTGCCCCTGGCATGGGCATTTATTGCGGCCATTTTTTTTTTCACCTCACGCCGGAGGTCATTTATTTTCTTTTCAATCCCAGACCGGGTCCGTGTCTCCCCCTCCCCCGATGAATTGACCTGCTCCGTGATCATATCCAATATCTCCCTCCTCCTGGCCGGGGTGGTGGTGGCACTCTGCGGGCCGTGGAGAAAACGCCCATACTCGCTAATGGCCCGGGCAAGAATTCTTTTTTCCCCCACTGTAAAATTAAGCTTTCTTTTTCTCTCAGTCATACTTCCAAACAAACTCACTACCAGTCACCAAAAATCAGTCACAAATACAAGCACAACCAATCAGACAAGAACACACACAAAGAGAAAAAGAACACCCAAAAATCACACTAGCACTCAGCAAGAAACAGTCACAAAAAAATCAGATGAAAAAATAAAGCAAGAAAACAAACGCTCAGAAATCTATCAATCAAACAAACAGTCTCAAACACTTATCAAAACTCACTTTCACAAAAATACCAACAAGCACTAGATCACATAGAACACTAATCTGACAACTACAAATGAGTCCTGTAGACAGTCAGTAGGCACATTGGTCTAGCAGACGGACGTGTGCCTAGAGCTCCTCTCACCTGACCTCCAGTGACTCCATCCTCCATCCAGCAGCTTGCTATCACGCGAATTGGCTCTCCCCCCAGGACTAGTTTCAGCTAGGCAGTGTCCTTCCACCGGCGCCCCAGCTTCCCCTGGCTCCCCTCTTCACTCTAGCGAAGCTTATCAGGTAAGAGCCATCCACTGGGATCACGGGCGGCCGTCCTTTTTAGGACAAGCCGCAGCAACTACCTATCCCCGTCGGCTCTTCCCTGCTCCTTTTTCTGCCTTCCCTGTGGCCCCACACCACCATCGCCACTCGAGGCATCCCTTCGCCACCTCCCCGCTGCAATTTTCCGCCATCCCCGCCATCTCTAGTGCGGTTTTTGACACTCCCCGTCTTCTCCGCGCCAGCCACAGCTGATTTGCGGCCGCCGCATCTTAGGAAAGGCCGCGGCTTCATCCGCGGCCTAGCGGCGCGCCGCGCTCTCGGCCTAAAACATCACCTGAAACTTTCCCAGAAGTTCTCCCCCAGCCCCTACAGGACTCATCCTCCCCTGATTCAACAACCAGTCCCCCCCCCCCTGCTCATCAATCCACCCAGCTGGCTACACACCAGCCTGGGTCCCATGTCCTGCTCCTGGTCGGCGGCCATCTTGGTACACCCCAGCAGCAGTGACAGCTCTCACCCCCCCTTTCACAACTTAACAGTACTTGATCCAGGGGTTTTGCCCGATCGCCGTTCAGGGATCAGGAAGGAATTTTTTCCCCCACCAAAGCAAATTGGCATAGCACGGCTAGGGGTTTTTTGCCTTCCTCTGGACCAAAACCGGGAGGATTCACCGAATCCTCTCTCCATCGCTACCAAAAAAACTACTTCGCCCCCGGTGAATGACGACCATGGCTTATCTGCGGTACTCCGCAGAAACCATTTGGGATCTGAGGAGTTTTGCCGCAATACTGCCAGCCATCACCAAAAAGACCCTAAGAATTGAGCAACTTTTGAAGATCGATCGACGATCGACTGTCAAAAATTGTAGCCGTTTACCCCAGCCTAAGCACATTTCATGTGCTTTGATCAACACAAGATCGGCAGTAAAACACAGACTTGAAATCCATGATTTCATTCTACAACACGATCTAGACTGCCTCTTCATTACAGAGAGCTGGCTCACAGCCGACTGTAACACCATTCTAGGAGAACTGGTGCCAGAAAACTACCGTATTATAACGGAAAACAGAATAGGGCAAAGAGGAGGAGGACTGGCAGTGATCCATAAGACTCATCTTGCGATCACTAAACCAGTCCTTCAAAACCCTCTTCCATTCATGGAAACCCTTACTCTGCAACTACAGACAAATTCAAAGGAGACCGTCCACATTCTGCTCTGCTATAGGCCACCTGGCCCAAAATCGCAGCTGCTAACTTCATGGACGGATTTCTTCTCCACTTACACCCTCAACAGCAAACATCTTTTGCTGCTCGGGGATTTTAATCTCTGGGCCAATTCCTCACAAGACCCTGTTGCCGACGCCTGTATTGACCACCTGGAAGATTCAGGGTTACAGCAACTAGTATGTGGGCCCACACATGCTTCAGGTCACACACTTGATCTTATTTTCAGACAAGATCTGGAAATAAAAATTTTGGAAAATGAAAGGTTGCCATGGACAGACCACCATGCAATTAAATTCATTATTTCCACCATCCCCCCTGCAACAAAAACATCAAATTCAGTGACAACTCACTGGACTAGATGTCAGAAGAAGCTCCACTCGGAACTCTTCAAAACCACTTTAGGGAAAAAAATAGAAACAACTCAGCCGCATCAAACGGCCGTTGAAACACTGGATGCCTTAAATTCGGCCATGCTACAGTCAGCTGACTTGGTAGCGCCGAAACGAAGAACCTGCATCCGAAAAAACAACCACAGCTGGTTTAACAACCAGCTGTCGTTACTGAAGCAAGAACGCAGAAGGGCAGAATCTGCCTGGAAAAGATGTTCTTCAGAACTAAACCTATCCATCTACAAGGCGACAACAAGAAAATATCACAAAGAAATTTTCCAAGCTAAGAAAAATTATTTTTCGGAGGCTATCAACAGCGCCATAAACCGCCCCCGCGAACTCTTCAAGATGGTCACTCAGACCATGAAACCAGGATGTATTGAAGCCCCCAATACAGACACACAAGAATTTTGCAATGAACTATCGGATTGCTTCATTAATAAAATCGAGGCAATCCGTGAAAGCATTCAGCAAAACAATCCCCCCCTCAGCCCCCCCTACAGCCGCTCACACAACACCAACAGTAATTCTCCTATATCAGGTAAGTTCACCCTGGAACCCATCTCCATTCAGACCACTAAGAATGTCATTGGTACTCTGCGTAATGGCACAGCGCCAAATGACATTATCCCCACAAAACTGCTGAAGGAATGCGCCTACATCCTGGCTCCTCCCATCACGCAGCTTATCAACCAGTCTTTCTTGGAGGGCATAGTGCCCTCACAGTTGAAAGAGGGTATAATCCAACCCATCCTGAAGAAACCCAATCTGGATCCAAAGGACCCACTTCACCGCCGTCCCATAACAAGTCTCAATGTACTCTCAAAGGTAATGGAGAAAGTAGTGGTACAACAGCTGCAACAGCATCTAGATACCCACAAGCTACTTGACCCATTGCAATCAGGGTTCCGTCCCGGACACGGGACTGAAACCGCATTGCTCAAAATATGGGACGATGTTCTCGAGGCCGCAGACGAAGGAGAATCTTGCCTTCTGGTTCTGTTGGACCTAAGCGCAGCTTTCGACACTGTAGACCACAAACTGTTACTGACTCGGCTTGCTGAAGTAGCCAGAGTCGCAGAAGGCGATTTATCTTGGTTCTCCTCTTTTCTGGAAAATCGATCGCAAACAGTGAAGTTAGGACCCTTCACATCTGAGAAACGCACAGTAACATGCGGAGTCCCTCAAGGATCGCCTCTGTCACCGGTGCTGTTTAATGTCTATCTTCGTCCTCTTTTTGAGATTATCAGCAGCCAAAAACTGCTTTATCACTCATATGCAGACGACACGCAACTGTATTTCCGCATCTGCAACAGTAAAGATCACCACCTCAATCTAGAGACTTGCCTCTCTTTGATAGAGAACTGGATGACAAAGAGTTATCTTAAACTCAACGGAGCGAAAACAGAACTTCTTCTGTTTCACGCCAAGCAAAGGAATCAACCTTCAACAGCATGGACACCCCCACCTATTTTGGGCAAAATCATCGCCCCTAGCGCCAAAGTCAAAAGTCTCGGGGTCATTTTTGACTCCTTTATGACAATGGACGCACAAATAGGGTCAGTAGTCAGCGGATCTCACCATCTGCTGCGCCTACTACGTAGACTTACCCCTTTCATCCCCAAAGAAGATTTAGCGGTCGTGGTGGGAGCAATTGTTAACTCCAGACTGGATTATGCAAATGCCCTTTACCTCGGACTTCCCAAGTACCAAATCGCTCGTCTGCAAGTCGTTCAGAATACGGCCGCCAGACTTGTGACTGGGAAAAAACCTTGGGAATCCATCTCACCTTCACTGAGAGCCCTTCACTGGCTGGCAGTTAAAGACAGGATTGCTTTTAAAGCTCTCTGTCTTACGCATCGATGTGTCCATGGGAATGCCCCCCATTATTTATGCGAAAAAATAAAAGCTCATAATTCCAATCGCATTTTGCGATCCACCAATCAAAACCTGCTCCAGGTTCCGAAAGCCAACTACAAGTCCAAAGGAGATAGAAGATTCGCGATCCAAGGTCCCAGACTATGGAACGCTTTACCAATCAGCATTCGGTTGGAGGAGAACCACCTAGCATTCAGGAAAAAGGTCAAGACTCATCTCTTTTGATATCAAAGGAGACAGGAACAACAAGCGCCCAGAGGCGATTCAGTTCGCATGTGCTGCGCTATATAAGTTTTCATTCATTCATTCATTCATTCACAAAACACACTGCAACGAACAACAGAGCAAAAGCACTTGATTCAATGGGAAGGGACACAAAGGGATGTACTTTTGCAATGGAAGTGCGTTTGTGTGTGTCTATTTATGCTGTCTGCGTAGTTCACAACGTTGCCCTAGTCCATTTCCAATTTCACTGATTGCGCCGCTCCCGAGTTGTGAGCATGCGCACAACGGAGCTGACATGGTTTCCTTCACGCGCGCATTCGCGAGTCGGCCGGCCCTTCATTTGCATGGGGTCACGGCTCATTTCAATGTAACACGCCCACGTCCCTCCCAATTTGTATTACTCCTCCTTACGCCTCAGGAAAAAACATTACGCTTGCGCAATCTCTTGCGCAAAAGCTTCGTGAATCGCGGGATTACGCGGCTAGATTGCGCAAGTCTAACGGAAAAGTGGTGCGCTACGCCGGTCCAATAATGCGCCGATGTACGTGAATCTGGGCCATAGTCTTTGAATATTACACCTTCTTTGGGTTTGGGCAGGTACACGCTAACCATGTATTAGCCTATGTCTACATGCCATATAACAATAGGGGGTGTCTAATGTGTGGGTATATTTATATATTTTTTGTACCTAGATTGCTGCGGCTATATAGAATGGCACTCTCACCAATCTTGTTACAAATTTATGCGAGCTTTAGTGCACATTGTTTTTATGGATGTTTTTTAATTATTCAGTTCCTTTTATGTCTATATTCTACGTTTCATCTGCTAATTAGATTAGTTTGTTAGCCTTTCAGTAATGGGATCACTCCTGGCCTGGCGATCCTTGTAATGAGGCGTGTTTTTGTCCATTTTCCAGCTGATTGGCTATTCCAATGAGCTGGTTTGTGTTGTAAACTAGCGGCGCCGTCATAGAATAGCAGCATTGTGGACGCGCGCGGACATGTGACGCGATTATCCGGGTCACGTGACTTCCCAGCCCACTAGTCATTCCATCTAGTCAGCTTGCGACGCACAACAGTGACGCCGTGGATACGCGCAGATACGTGACGCGGCGGCCCCTGTCATGTGACCTTCCGTCACACACGCTCGGCGTACACGTAGATGCGTGACGTTGTTGCTATGGTCATGTGACTCTCCACCACTCGTCTCGTGGATGCTGATTGGTGGATGTCACGAAGCGCGGGTTAGCAGCGTTGCGTTGATTGGCCAGGGTTTTTTCCACTCGCTGCTGGACGTGTGCGGTTCTAGCTATGTTTTCTACACTATATTATTTGTTTGTCGTGACGCGCGCACGCATTTTTAGTCTCGAGCGCGCGCATTGCTATTGACGATCTTACTGACGTCATTTAGTGTTCGTACCGAGACCTATAAAGGGGGATGACCCGGTGTGTCACCCGTGCCCCATGATTAAGCGACTTCTCGCGAAACCGGTCGGGCGGGATAGTGTGTTTCATCGGTTCATCCCCCGCTGTATACCTCTTCCCATTCCTCATTTGGACGGGTCAAGTGTTTGCATGGATCGCTTCCGGCCGGAGTCCCAGCATATCACTGACATGCCTGTTTGCATTGATTTTATGTAAGTGTGCTTTTGGCTTTTTTAAATAAATTTTTAAAGACGTTATTACACTATTGTGGCCTCTTTTGCTTTTCCCTGGAAATTGGTTCCGAGCTCCCAGCCTGAAGGGGATTGACAACTTACCTGGCCTACTATCTTCCTCCAGTGGTTACACATATGCATTCTGGGGTCTTCTTTTCACTAAGAGACCACCGGCTTTCTGGTAAGCAGTTATTGTTTTCCGCAAGGTGGAGGATCTACTATCAGCACTTTTCTATTGAATGTCACCACGCTTATTGTCATCATCACAATTTTCCCACTGGTGTTTTTCAAGAATAAGCTAATTAATTTACTCTGGTTCGAATAGGATCAGTCTGACATCAATTCTCTGTTTATCACTTATGGACACTATTTTGGTTTATTTTACTATGATCACCATCCATGGACACTAATACTGTTTATTTGTTAATATTTTTAGCGCATCCTGTTTTTTTGTTATTTGTTTATCTGTGTTTGTTACTACAGTCAGGTGCAGCTTTTTTGGATTTTTTAATCACCTTAGATCACTAGCACCCTGTTGCTGTGCTTTTTATTGTTCCTTTGTTTATCTTAGCGCAGTTGACTTTCTCCTTTTTTCCAGACGAAGTCTGTTTAGACGAAACGGCGTAGGGAGACGGCGTGCTGACGCCCATAACCGCAAATCGTGTCCAGGAGATATCAAGTTGTGCTAGCCGGCCGGCTACATTTACATGCATATTTTACCTACATTTTTGAGCTGTTGACCATAGGATTTCGTGCCATTGAACCCCCTGGCTGGGGAAAAAGCCATCTGCGGTCAGAAGGTCTCTAGTTGGGATCTTCCCCTCTGGTAAGGGACAGTGTTTTCCATCGGTGAAGGTGTATTTCCTATCAGTTTCACTTTTCTGAGGTTCCTGTTTGTGATGTCACCATCTGCTTGAACACAAGAAATTTCATTGCTGTTTTATACCATCAGACGTTCCTCCATTTGTATTAATAGACTGATGGACTATATATATGTTTTTACTGTTTGGTATTGCTCTTCATCACCATAGAGCTTCTCATAGTTGCGCAGCTTGCTTTATATTTTCACTGTTTTTTGTTGTGAGTATCTCACCATTTTAAGCCGCATGCAATTTTTTCCTTTGTATTGAATTTAGACAGCGCAGTATCACCCCTTTTTTCCAATATGTGTCACATCCTGTCAGCAGAGTGATAAACACCAGGAAGCAAAGCACACAGGGAATTGTAGTTCCAGGACTGAAGATTCACATTGAGATTGCACTGTTTTAGGACTACAACTTCCAGCCTGCTCTGGGGGCAAAGGAACTAGCGACTCCATCTTGCTGATCTGAGGAAATTTTCTCAGACTACACGAGGGAGAGGAAGAATTTAGACCTAGGGGAGAGGGTCTGCGTCCCATGTCAGTCCACTGCATAATTTAAGGCATCCACAGCCAGTTGTGACATCCAGCCTGTGAGAGGGGGATTCCAGATGCATATCCAGACGCACCTGCATCGACGGTGTGAAGCGTTCTAGTGTGAGGTGAGCAGTCAGGTTACTAGAAGAGCCTGCCTGTTCCAGGACGTTCGTTTGGGCCTTGACCGCAGGAATGTGTGAGAGGGTTTTTGCCCATTTGCAAGAAACAAGGACACTGCACACAGATAGAGTCGTATGGACACTGTATACAGACATCATTGCTCTTAGGCTGCGTACACACGATTGGTTCCAACCAATGAGAATGGTCCGACGGACCGTTTTCATCGGTTCACCGCTGAAGTGGCCTGATGGGCTGATGTCCAATCTGGTCAGAACGCGGTGACATAGAACACAACGACGTGCTGAAAAAATTAAGTTCAATGCTTCCAAGCATGCGTCTATTCTTGCATTCTGAGCATGCGCAGGTTTTTGGACCGATGCTTTTGCGTACTAACCATCGGTTTGGACCGATGGTCAGGCGTCTATCGGTCAGATTTTAAAGCAAGTTTTAAAACTTTGGTCCGACAAGCGATGGGCCGTACACACGGTCGGTTTGGACCGATGAAACTGGACTTAAGTCCATTCTCATCGGTTTGAACCGATCGTGTGTACGCGGCCTTAGTCACCTTGCTAACACCGGTAGTGCCGGAGGACACAAACCCATTCAGATTCAGAAACACTGTATGCATACGCCATTCTCCTTTCACCTTGCTGAGGAAGATCCTGTATCCCCTGAAAGCAGCCTGAATTAAGTATTAAGCTATATTGCTCTTAATCTCAGTTATTGCTCTCCAGTTTCCTACTGTGAATGAGTGAGTCACACTGTGATTTCTGAATGGTCCCTGCTGTCTTCTGAGACCTATGTGTTTCCCAGAAGACAGCAGGGAGGAGAAGGAGAGGCCAGACATTGCTTTGTTCGCCGCACAAAATTGCAGCGATCTTTCCCCCGAAAAGTGGGAGCAGATACCAGGATTTGACAGGTGCCAAATGTGGAACTGTGGGGGGGGGGGGGAGATGCGATCCGATCCACGTAAGTTCCATTTCTGTGTGCAGCTACATTAAGCACTGCATTGTCTTGTAATTTTGGGCTGGAATTTGATTTTAGGCGTGCTTTGGCCGTTTTCAATAAAGCTTTCCTATTTTAAGTGCCAATTCTTGAATGCATTAATACCAATCAAATTTCACTCTGCTGGAGAAAAGCCAGTACAAAATGTATTAGGTGTTTTAGGTTACTTCACTTAGGAATTTCCAAATTTACTATTTTAAAGTAAACTTTGGTGCAGATTATTTTGTAGAGATTTGGTTAGATATCTTGTAGAGCTCCATGTTAGTGTCACATACCTGGACAGTGAGCCTGACATGTAGAGGAAATCCTCTCCTAATGCTCTGGCTCAGGGGCCACTGGTAGTGAGACATCAACCACAGGAGAACAGCGAGGTATGAGTGCCTGTAATCAGTTCATTAGTCAGCGTGGCGGAAGTCAGCAGGTGGATGTGGCAGAGGAGCAGACTGGGAGTAGATAAGCTGGCACAGAGCTTGGCTGGCGGCAGACTGTAGTAAGCAACTGGAAGCAGGAACCAGGTAAGAGCTTGCTGGACTGGGAGCTATAGCAGGCTGGATAGGCAAGAGGCAGGGTCAGACAGGCCGGTCGAGCAGATCAGGCATAGATCTCAGACAGCACGATGGTCGGGTAACAAGCCAAGTCAGCAACGGGAGATCGATTGAGCAGAAACAGGCAGCAAAAGCAGGATCCAATGACAAGCCGAGACTGGGGCAGGTAACAGACAAATGCAGATCAGAAGTAAGCCAGATCAGTATCAGAGGTCTAATGGAATCAGGAGCAACACACAGAATCTGCAGACCAAACAACAATGGGCCCATACTGAAGCCTGTTTAAATAGCCTGATTGGTACCAGCATTAGTGACAGATGTGCGCGTGTGCATGGGCACGTGCACTTGGTGTGCCTATGCCCATAACCTTACACATCTGCCTAGCCAGTTGCTGGCGCAGAGAGACTGGATAAAATATCACGAATATTCGATATTAGCGAATATTCGCGAATATTCTTCTATATATTCTCGCAATATCGCGAAATCGAATATGGCGTATTCCGCTCAACACTAGTAGTGAGGAGGACGATCTATGTGGACAGCTTTATCCTGGATGCCTGTATACTTTGATGTGCCTGTTTAATCATTAGCAATGTGAGTTGCTAAATGTTGCATCTTCATTAAATGTAACCATATTGCTACACTTAGGCCGCATTCACACCTGAGCGTAGTGTTTTTTGCAGAGTTTTGTCGCACGTTTTGTCGCGTATTCACACGTATTCGTGCGTTTCCATACATACAGCATTGTCCAACGTTTTTGAACTTCGTCGTTTTTTATTTTAGCCAATAGGAAAAATTATCATCTCTTTCATCACTTGTTGCTATGTTTGTAGATTTTTTTATCTTCTTCCTGGGGGAAATGTTCTATTTCACATAACAGATTAAAGCGACAAAACGCCCGTAGAAACGCTCGTTGTCACGCTAAACGCTTAAATCGAGCGTTTCCATTCGTTTCTATGGGAATACAAATGTTCTAAAACGCCCAAATCCACCCAATTTGCGCGACAAAAAAGGGTCCAGGAACTTGTTTGAGCTTCAGGCATTTTGGAGTGGAGATGTGAACCATCTCCATTGAGAATAATGGATTAGAGAAACCTTAGCCTTAGCTGTTTCAGCAGACATCTCCGATCGTGTGTACGGGCTAGCGGACATGTTTTCCCAGAGGACAAATTTCAAAGCATGCTTTGAAATTTGTCCGCCGGAGACATGTCCGTCGGATATGTCCGCTGGTTAGTACACTAACCAGAGGACAGAAATCTCTGCGCATGTGTGGAATGGATTTGATGCATGCGTGGAAGTATTTTACTTCCTGGAGTGGTGACGTGGCGGTGTCAACATCACCGCCACGTCACCGCGTCCTCAGCCCGAGGGGATTTTCGTCCGATGGTGTGTACACGCCATCGGACCAAAATCCGATGAGACATGTCCGCTGCAAACGGTCCGTCGGACATGTTTGAGCGGACATGTCTCATCGTGTGTACGCGGCCTTAGAGAAACCTCTCTTACTTGAGCCTGAAAGAAGTTAAATATTAACCCTTTGCTAGTTAAATGCTCAAATAAGTACATGAGCTTCTTTTTTGGCAGATCACATGCGTCTTACTGTTTTTACATTGGTGACCTTTTAACCTTGAAAAAGCCTGTACAAAAACACTGCAAATCTACAAAAACGCCTGAAGAAATGCCCGAAAAGCGCCTGTAAAATAGCAACACCTAAATGTGAGCGGAACCTGATGTTAATCCTAAAGCCCTGTACATACGATCGGATAGCTGATGGAATCTAGTCCGATTGATTTTTTTGTCAGATATCCAATGAAGCTGAGTTTCATCAGTCTTGCCTACACAAAAATCCAACCGTGTCCAAACTCGGTGAAGAACACTAGGACGTGCTGAAAAAAATTAAGTTCAATGCTTCCGAGCAAGCGTCGACTTGATTCTGAGCATGCGTGGATTTTTCACCGATTGACACACAGACTATTGTTTTTTTCTATCGTTTTTTTATCCATAGGAAAAATGTAAAACATGTTCTATTTTTTACGCCAATGGAAAACAAACCGTCATTCGGTCTGTTTTCATCGGACAAACCGATCGTGTGTACAGGGCTTAAGGTAAAAATCACCCAAAACCTTTTTCCCTTATGTTCAAAGCCAATTTCACCTAGTTTTGTGAATTCACCTTCTTATCCCAAATTAGTAAAGTTAGTTTCTACCCAAAACATATTGTAAATTAAAGTCCCTCTCAAGGTTCTTGTTTTTTCTTCACCTAGTCAGCGCAAAGTCCTTATTTTTTTATTGGCCCTGTGAAATCCTTTCATGGGCAGCAGAGATCTTCAGTCCTCCAGCGTCAGGAGGAGGAATCCAAGAGCTCCAGCTCCCCAATGGACTATGCTGCCAGAGACTCCTCCTCAGTGAGTATGGCGAGGCAGCCCTATATGGCTGTTGATGAGGGTGACAATACTGCACTGAATTTTTTACAGGCCCAGCTATGTTGTTACTCTTCTGGAGGAAAACCCAATGGCTGGCAAGATCATCAGGCTCCCAAACAAAATTGACATCCTTTTGTCCCCACAAATAGAGCTTTCTTTTGGTGGTATTTGATCACCTCTGCGTTTTTTTATTTTCTGCGCTATTTTTCTTGCTCTATAAAAAATAATATAGCGACAATTTTGAAAAAAAATCTGTATTTTTTTACTTTTTGCTATAATAAATATACCCCAAAAAGATATAAAAAAAAAAAACATTTTTTTCCCTCAGTTTAGGCCGATACATATTCTTAGACATATGTTTGTTAAAAAAAATTGCAATAAGCGTTTATTGATTGGTTTTCGCAAAAGCGTCTACAAAATAGGGGATAGTTTTTGGCATTTTTATTAATATTATTTTTTATTGTGACTGCGACATTATGACGGACACATCGGACACCTTTGACACCATTTTGGTGTAAAAATGCACTGATTACTGTAAAAATGACACTGGTAGTGAAGGGGTTAACCTGTAAGGGTGCTGAAGGGGTTAAGTGTGTCCTAGGGAGTGATTCTAGGAGGTGTGGCTACAAGTGACACGTCACTGATCACTGCTCTCGATGACATGTCACTAGGAAGAACGGGTAGATGTTGTGTTTACACTGACATCTCCCCGTTCATCAGCTCCGTGACACGATTGCAGGACACCGGCGGACATTGAGTCCGCGGGTCACACCGCACGTCACAGAGCTCGCGACAGGGTCGAGAGAGCGCAGCCTTCGGCGTGCGCGACCACGCGGCGGCAAATTAAAGGGGTAAGTAAGCCCTGTAAGCCCTGTAAACCTGTAAGCCCATTTTCCCAGCCGTGCCATTCTGTCGACGTATGGGTGGTTAAACAATATTTAGTAAGTGTAAATAAATTTGCACTTATATGTATATTTTCAAAGGATCATATGGGAAATTTTAAAATGTGGTATAATATGTGGAAGTCCTGGATCACCAGCCAGCCATGTTGGCAAAAGCAAACAGTCCTTTTATTTTTATTTTTAAATGGGCAAACAGGAAAAATTGCGTATCCTCAGCAAACACAAACAATCCATACATTTTGATAAAAAAATTATAAAATAAAGAGTCATTAACAGGGCTTTTGAAAGTTGTTGTCTGCCTCAGGGGTTGCATATAGGAGGTCTCCAGAGTTCAGCAACCGTGTCTCAACAACAAACTATCCCTCCCTGCTTACTCCACCTCCACACAACTCTCTGTTCTCTCTACCCCACCTCATAGACAGGTGCTGGCTGATTCCTGTTCCTGTTCTGTACTCCTCGTCAGATGGGTTAACCCCTTCAGACTCAAAGTACTGTAAGCAGGGTTTGGAGGTTCTTTCCAATCCAAAAGCCTCTTTCTGAACCTCTGAATTCCGGGTCTCAAAGGGACTTACTAATTCTAAATCAGTCCTCTCCAAGTGGACTACTCCAGAACCCCCCACCCCATATGGGTGAGGGTACTCAAACTGCATACAGGTTGTCCCCCTTAAAGAGACCACAACCCAAAGAGAGGGGAAATACACCTACCACCCAGGACACATCCCTGGGATCCTGTACAATGGCTATAGTCATATTTTAGTGAATCAGGACCCTCTCACCCTCGCAGTGAATTAAGGAACATGATTGGTAAGGCTTATTTTGCTTTTTCAGAAACAAGTAAGTCTCTGCAATAAGGTCTTCAGAAATTATTACACTTTGTATAGCTCACCTTGAGGGGATTAAAGGGTTTGTAAAGGTTTGTTTTTTATTTTCTGATTAGGTTCCTTTAAGCTAGTGCATTGTTGGTTAGTCAGCCAGAACAGCTTACTGAACAGATTACTGAGGAGGAACAGGAAGTGAGAAATTCAAAAAAAGAAAACAAAGTAAAAAACATTTAGAAGGGAAATCGAAGGAAAAGGTAAGTGAAATAACAATGCACTAGCTTAAAGGAACCTATTTAGAAAATAAAAACAAACCTTTATAACCCCTTTGTGGTTCCCAAACAAAATTGATGTAATTTTTTCCCCACAAATAGAGCTTTCTTTTGGTGGTATTTGATTACCTCTGCTGTTTTTATTTTTTGCGCTATAAACAAAAAAAGAGAGACAATTTTGAAAAAAAAAAATCAATATTTTTTACTTGTTGCTATAATAAATAGCCAATTTTTTTTCTCAGTTTAGGGCGATACGTATTCTTCTACATATTTTTGGTAAAAAAAAAACGCAATAAGCGTCTGGTTTGCGCAAAAGTTATAGCGCTTTCAAAATAGGGGACAGAATTATTATTATTTTTTATTATTATTTTTTTTACTAGTAATGGCGGCGATTTGCGATTTTTATTGGGACTGCGACATTATGGCGGACACGTCGGACACTTTTGACACATTTTTGGTGCCATTCACATTTATACAGCGATCAGTGCTATAAATATGCGCTTATTACTGTATAAATGTGACTGGCATTGAAGGGGTAAACACTAGGGGGTGAGCAAGGGGTTAAATGTGTACCCTGCATTGTGTTCTAACTGTGGGGGGAGGAGGGTGACTGGGGGAGGTGACCGATCTATGTCCCTATGCACAAGGGACACAGATCGGTCTCCTCTCTCCCTGACAGGACATGGATCTGTGAGTTTACACACACAGATCCACGTTCATGTCTCTGTAATCGCCGACGCCGGACATCGCGGCGGCCAGGCACGCGTATCAGCATCTCAGTGATGCGGTGGGCGCGCGTGCGCCGCCAGCGGTGCTCGCGCACCCCCCAGTGGCCCAGAGGAGCAGAGGCCGTAAAAAGACGGCAGATCAGAGAATTAGAACCACCCTGCGGCCGTATATAGTCGTACGCCCGTCAGGAAGTGTCTAAATTGTTTTCCAGGTTTTAATAACAGACGAAAGGATTTCAGATGTGGGGAATTGAAATGATGTACACCTGGGTTTCACACATGTGAGTAGAAAGTACAATCATTTTTTTTGTTTCAAATTCTTCTGTGCCTGATGGAAGTTTTAAGAGCCCACGGGTACACTCCCATTCGCCCTCTTCTTTATTAACTTAGTTTAGCAGACCCAGTTTCACTTTACTTCATCAGGTTCCTAGAGCAGATAAAGCATTTTGAAGTAATTTTTCAAGAGATATATGTAACAATGGTTTGTACATTTGCTTGGAATGTTTCTTTAATATGTACAGTATAAGCTCCAGTAGTTTCTCAACACCGTTTTCAGAAATGTGAATACAAAAGGGCAAGCGCATGGGTTTGTACAGCATATCAAGTCCTGATGTCTTGTTTAGACAAGAGGTGTAAGTGTTGTATGTATAGAGCGCTCCACAGTTCTAATTGTGCGTCTTGGGCTGAAATACTTACTGTGTAATATTTTCTTTATAATGTTTGACAACAGCAAAAGTTATGTCTTGATCAGCTAATTTGTCACTTGTGTCCAATTACAGCAGCCGGTAATAGGCATACATAATGGCAGTAATGTCTTACGTCTTTGACGTTCATTATATTCACACCGAATAAAGGACTGAACCCAGCAACAGATTATACTGTAAATAAATTGCATCATATTCTTAATTAATCTTTTTATTTATTCTTTTGTTCTTTTTATGCACGATAAAGCTACAAGTAAACAAATTGTTTGTTTCCCTGTAAATGTTTCTGTAGCTAAGGTTACGGGGAAATTTAAATTTTAGTAGTAAGGATATCTCCCGATATAGGTATATATTCTGTAGATGCCCCTTTCCTGTACAGTAAAACCTTGGTTTGCAAGCATAATTCGTTCCAGAAACATGTTTGTAATCCAAAGCACTTGTAGATTAAACTTTTTTTTACAGGGTATAATAGTGAAGAGAGGCACCTCTAAGTGTAGAAATAAGTTGTTGCTAAATGTAGTACCTTCATTAAATGTAACCATATTGCTACACTTAGAGGCGCCTCTCTTTTTTATAATCAGTTGAGACGTGACGCTACTCTTATATCAAGACATTGCTTGTATATCAAGGCAAAATTTATTAAAACATTTTGCTTGTCTTGCAAAACGCTCTCAAACCAAGTTACTCTTAAACCAAAGTTTTACTGTACAGTATATGTATGGGAGGATTATTTTTTGCATGCAGCCAACATGGCCCAATATTTTGAACCCTATATTATCAAATTTGGAAGTAATTAGTATCTGCTTTTGCAGGACAACATCCCTCTAATGTATGAAATCACAGCTTTCCCCTAGAGATGTTATTTTAACCTCCCTGGCGGTATCCCCGAGCGTGACTCGGGGTGGGTTTTTTCTGCTAAGAACGGTATCCCCGAGTCACGCTCGGGGTAGCCATGCAGAGCCTGCAGCGCGCGCTGGCTTACCTTCTTCCTGGATCCAGCGATGCATCCCCGCTGTGTGAGCGAGCGGGTGCTCGCTCGATTCACACAGCGTCCCCGTGTGCCGCCGATCTCCGTTTCCTGCGACGTTACGACGCACGGAAGCGGAGAACGGCGCCAAATTCAAAAAAGTAAACAAACACTTTACATACAGTATACTGTAATCTTATAGATTACAGTACTGTATGTAAAAAATACACACCCCCCTTGTCCCTAGTGGTCTGTCCAGTGCCCTACATGTTCTTTTATAAAATAAAAAGTGTTCTTTCTGCCTGGAAACCGTAGATTTCCCATAGCAACCAAAAGTGTCCCTTTATGTCAAAAATGGTTTTAGATCAGCTAGAAAACAGCGATATTAATTTTTAATTACTTGCAGAATTGAGCGATAGCGATTTGTTGGGAAATTCGTCATAAAAAAAATAAATAATGACAGCGACAATTCTGCAACTGAGCAAATTTCAGTGTTTTTGAGTTGATTACATTATTGAATATTTTTTATTATAATTACATTATAATTTGTTATAATTATTTATAGTTTTTTATTATATAAAAAATTATGATTTTGTTTTTCAAACTTTATCATACCCGGGATGTCTTGTTTGGACAGATTTAAGCAAGTTATTCCTAAGAATTGCAGGCCTACAGTATAAAATGCCAAATTTCCATGCAAATAATTGTACCGCTTTTGGTACGTAATTCCAGACAGAATCATACCGCCAGGGAGGTTAAAGGCACATGAGTGAAACAAAAAATAGTATAAAATTCAAGTTTAAGGGTATCAAAAAAGTACATATAGTAAGACAAGAATATAAAAAGACAATTTAAGCTAAAAGTGTGGAGCTAACACACAAAGGGGTAGCAAAGTGAACCATGTATATCATAACATGAGGCAATATATAATAAAGGTCTGCATTAACAGTTCCAACACGTTTTGGTGTGACCTTGACTCCTTCCTCCTTCTTCTGTCCCTGAAGAAGTAGTCAAGGTCACTCTGAAATGCATGTGTGTGTTGTGTGTTAGCTTAGCACTTTCAGTTCAAATTGTCTTTTTATATTTTTGTCTTACTATATGTACTTTTTTGATAACATTAAACTCAAATCTTTTACTATTTTGTTACACTTAAAGTTCCATCTCTAGGGGAAAACAGTGTTTTCATACATTAGAGGGATGTTGGCCTGAAAAAGCAGATAATAATTACCTCCAATTTTTGATAACATAGGGTTTAACCACTTCCATACCGGGTCTATTTTGGCACTCCTCTCCTACATGCATAAATCATAATTTTTTTGTTAGAAAATTACTCAGAACCCCCAAACACTATATATGTTTTTTTTAGCAGACACCCTAGGGAATAAAATGCCAGCCATTGCAACTTTTTATCTCGCACAGTATTTGCGCAATAATTTTTCAAACGCCTTTTTTTGGGAAAAAAACGGTTTTGTGAATTAAAACAAAACAGTAAAGTTAGCCCAATTTTTTTGTATAATGTGAAAGATGAAGTTACGCTGAGTAAATAGATACCTAACATGTCACGCTTTAAAATTGCGCACACTCATGGAATGGCGCCAAATGTCAGTAAAAATCTCCATAGGCGTCGCTTATTTTTTTTTTTACATGTTACAAATTTAGAGCTACAGAGGAGGTCTAGTGCTAGAATTGTTGCTGGTGCTCTAACGCACGCGGCGATACCTTTATATATGTGGGCGGGACTTACGTGTGTGTTCGCTTCTGAGCACGAGCTACTGGGGATAGGGGCATTTAAAAAAACATTTTTTATTTTTTATTTTACTCAATTTCTTTTATTTTTACACTTTTTTTGACTTTTTTTTTTTTGATCACTTTTATTCCTATTACAAGGAATGTAAACATCCATTGTAATAGGAATGGTTCGTGACAGGTACTCATTATGGAGAGATGCAGGGTCAAGAAGACCCTGCATCTCTCCTCCAGGCTGGAAAGCATTAGATCGTGAAAAAAAATTCACAGATCTAATGCTTTCAGCCGCAACTGCGGCTGTGTTTACATTCCAGGACCCGGGCGTGACGTCATAACATCGCGTCCGGGCCTCCGACGATCATAGAGATGACTGGTGACCATCTGGTCACCAGTCTACTCTATGGTTTCCATCCGACGCCGGCGGATCTTTCTCCGGGTCTCCGATGGCAAAAGAGAGCCCGGAGAAGCACTGGATGGCGGCGGGAGGGGGGATGTCCCCTTCCGTCGCCTATAAGAACGATCAAGCGGTGGAACCGCCGCTATGATCGTTCTTATGGTGCACAGAATCGCCGGCTGAAGAGATGGATATCTGAATGATGCCTGGAGCTGCAGGCATCATTCAGATATCCCCACTGAAAGTCCAGGACGTCATATGACGTCCTTGGGCGGGAAGGGGTTAAATAGGAGAAAACAGTGTTTTCAATATTATAACACTGGGCAAAGGAATAGAGCAATGTGATCTTAGGTTGAGCGAGGTTCTAAATATTAGAGGGAATCCTATGACACTCCTTGTCCGATGAATGAATTGTACCACCTTAGCCATGTAGGGCTTTTAGGACACCCATGTTGTTGTTGGATGGTCAAGAAGTAGACAGAGTCTGGAGTGGATTAAAAATTATATGATGAAACATGATTGGTTTGACTATAACCTGCTTTAATGATTCCTTTAATATTTCTCATAGGATCTACAAATATTTATTGGATTTTCTATGTTTCAAATACTCTCTTATTACGTGATACCATTTTTCTTTTTCTGTAATCTTTTATTATCAATTGTAACTGTTTTCTCTTTACTTTAAACCCAATAAACAAATTTGACAAAAAATAAATAAAAAATTAAATGATGCGATGAAGGGAAGTTGTGTTTAGCTAGGAATCTCTTTCCCTCAATACGGGACTCCACACTCAACCAATCTGATGTCCCCACCTAAAGGTAATGAGTTTTTTTGTTGTTCCCTCTGCTGCCCTGCCCTCCTTCCCCCCAAACCCCTCCCGGCAACTTTTTTTCCCTTTCTCCCTACTACCATTATTTTAACCCACAGGGTTATTTTAACACACAGGGTCTGTACAGTTTTTGATCAATTATAGATCTTGCTTATCTCACAGATGAATAAGAAAGTTTTTCCTCTTACCTATTAGACATGTGCATTTGTTTTCGTCCGAATGCACTTTCGTCCGAATTTCTGGTATTTTCTCGTTCGTTTTATCAAAAGATAACGAACGCTCAGAATCTGAAATCCAAAAGATCTGACATAAAAGATGCTTTATTTTCGTTTCGTTGCGACAACAGTTTGATATAGATAGAAGATTCGACATGATGGTGACAATAGTGATTCTATTGAATCTGCGGTTGAATGTGCCTAACCTAACTCTATTAGTCCAACATTATTCGAGAGTAAAGATTCGACTTAAGAATAATTAATAAATATAATTATTACTAGTCATACAACATTAGAATTCTACTATAGCTTGTGGGCGGCGCATTCGACCGGAAATGTACGATTGCGACGTTGTACAGTTTAGCTGCTTCGTCAAATCTTCTTAGAACATTTGACAGACACCATAAGCCTTTAATTGTCAGATTCTACCCTAATTTGGATTTTCGGACAAATGCATTTTTTAACTAAATGAAATACAGTGGAACCTCGGATTGCGAGTACCGCGGTTAACGAGCGTTTCGCAATGCGAGCACTGTATTTTTAAAAATCCTAACTCGGTTTGCGAGTGTTGTCTTGCAAAATGAGCAGGATTCAGGCCAAAGCGGTGTGCAGTACCGCATTTGGCCTGAGGTGGGGGGTGCCAAAGCCGTTCTGAGCTGTTGGGAAATGCTTGTAAAGACACAGTAATACTCCGTTCCCGAGCCTTTCTGAGGTTTGCCAAGGTCAGCCGAGCTGTCCTCTGGCCTTTCCGGCTGTTTCTGAGGCTCTTCGGCACCCCCCACCTCTGACCGCATTTGGTATTGCATGCTATTGAAGTCATTACGGAACAAATCATTTTTGTTTCCATTGACTTCAATGGGGAAACTCGCTTTGATATGCGAGTACTTTGAATTACGAACGGATTGTGTTTGTAATCCGAGGTTCCACTGTAAATGAAAACAAAATTCGGGAGTAACTAAATAAATTTATTTTCAGGACGAACACGAAGTTCCGAAACAAAATATTTCAGTGTGCACATGTCTATCACATATTATTATTATTATTATTATACAGGGTTTATAATGCGCCAACAGAGGGGGGGCAGTACAATTACAATACAGTTCAATACATAAGGCAAAGGAGGGCCCCTATTCCAGTCTAAAGGGTGGGGGAAGTGGTAAAAAAGGTAAAGCTGGGGATGATCTGATGGAGATGACTCGTGTACAGTTCTTAGGTAGAGGTGGGGTTGCCTTCCCTGAATAAGTGAGTTTTCAGGGATCGTCTAAAGGCGGACATGATAGCGTTTGACCGGACATGCCTGGGCATGGAGTTCCAGAGGATGGGAGAGTCCCTGGGGTAGAGGAAGCCAGTGAAGGGATCGGCAGTGAGGAGTAGCAGTCTGTCACGGATCAGTTTGTAACGCGTATTAGACTAGCAGCAGAATTCATAACAGACTGAAGAAGAATAGCCTGAAGGAGAATAGTGTACATTTAGGCCAGTGAGGAGAGAGTTGCAGTAGTCAAGGTGGTAAATAACCAAGTTTGTTTAGGGTGTTGTGAAATTGCATTTTTCCTTTTTTTTTTAATGCCTAATTTTTGAAGATGTGACCTTTGATTCTTGTGTGATGATTATTAGTAAAGATTAAGAAAAAAAAGAAAATGTACATCATGCCAGTGTTCTATTGGTAATCTTTGATTCAGGCTGGTGGCAATGAGACTTTGGACATTTTTTACAGAACTGAGACTAGAGCTATGGAATTCTATGTTAAAACTCAAAAATGTTGGCTTATACAGTATATAAGTGCTTCAGTAAATGCATCATATAGTATTAACACATGATTCACGTGTCGACTATGGTGATAATTCCCAATGAGAGCACATACGGCACAAACATCTCCAAACGGCAAAACTATGTGCATGATATAGAGAAAATGAACCAAGGACGTTGGTTTTCTTATGAAAAGGCCAAAAATTACTCATCAAATTCAGTTCATTATTCAGGGCTGGCTGAAAACCGATTTGAAAAAAATAAATAAATAAAATTGATGAGATTTGTTATTTAACTGCGCTAAAAATACTGCATGGTATTATAACAGAATTTAAGGGTATATTCTAAATTTAAGATATAAAGAAGATCACAAAGATAACTTGTCATCTCCATAATGATTGTATAAAATAGATGATTCTGCCACCTGTTCCATACGCTTTCTGCGGGGCACAAATATGTCTAGATTCCCAATCTTACATGAAAGGAACACACTATACCAGGGATCTCCAAACTACGGCCCTCCAGATGCTGTGGAACTACACTTCCCATGAGGCCTTGTAAAACTCTGACATTCGTTGACATGACTAGGCATGATGGGAAATGTAGTTCCTGAACACCTGGAGGGCCGTAGTTTGGAGACTCCTGCACTATACTGATCAGCATGCACTGCAGAACATAAGAAATAAGGTTAAAGGGGTTGTAAAGGTTCATTTTTCATTTTCGAAATAGGTTCCTTTAAGCTATTGCATTGTGGGTTACCTTACCTTTTCCTTTGTTTTCCCTTCTAAATGTTTTTTTCTTTGTCTGAATTTCTCACTTCCTGTTTCTTCTCAGTAAGCTTGCCCCCATCATCCGAGCTGTTCTGGCTGGGGTTAGTCAGCGTACTCGCCCCCTCCCTTGGGACTACATCCCTGCAGGGAGACGCCACAGCTGTAAGAATATTTTTTTTTTCGTTTCTGTTATAACATTTTGCAAATAAATAATCTTTCTTTATAAATTTAGGCCAAAATGTATTCTGCTACATTTCTTTGATGAAAATAACACAAATAAGTGTTTATTATTTAGTCTAGGAAAGTTCATAAACTACAGTATGGTATATGTCTGATAATTGATCAATTCTAAAGTGCTGACGGCCTATTTCATTTCTTAAAGTGGAATTCCACCTAAAAGTGGAACTTCCGCTCATCTGGTTCCTCTCCCCCTTCGGTGCCAGGTTTGGCACCTTTTGGGGCGGGGGGGGGATACCTGAATTTCATAGATATCCTGTCACCACTTCCAGGAGCCTGCGCCGCAGCCCTTGGTGTCACCGATCGATGTAGCGCCTGGTTACTTTAGGTACCGATGCTATTTAAATTTAGAGGAAGATCAGAGTATGTTTAAACTCTGATCCAAATTGTTATGTACAAAACTGTGTCTCTGTCTCAGGTTGGCTGTACTGTGTGCTCATTCTGTAGTGCTGGGGTGCTCTTCCCACCCCTGTGCAGTAGGTGGCAGCAGTGGAGTCAAGGTTTGGGTGCTCTTTCCCAGCAGCCAATCAGGGGGGTTTGGCCTCGTGGGTATTTATGGGGCAGATGCCATTGGTTCTGGGTTCTCCTTCGCCCAGTGTGGCACCCACCTTTAGGATGGCCACATCACGGCGCCCCGGCGCTATGGTCTACCTAGACGGGGCGTGCTTGCCATGCGGTGTTCCTGGTTTCGGGGCCATGTTGGCCTGGAACATCTGAGCAGTGACGGGGACCCAGTGAGCGACTGGGTTCCCACCTTTGAGGATCCCAACTGGTAGTGCTGTTTGTGGGGAGTCCGTCTGAGGAGAGCTATTGAGAGGCTGGCGATCCAAAAGGGCCTCGACAAACCACCGGGGATCAAGGTAGCCGGACACTATAGGATTGATCACCTGTCAGTCGGTACCTTGGCGACAAGTTGAAGGAGACCCAGGCGTAATTCACCTAAGGAGGTTTGCCTCCGTAACTACAAATCAGAGAGGGCCTGTGGCAGAGGTGTCTCCCTAATGTTCACCAAGGAGGGTCTGTGGCAGAGACTTGTCCTCAAGTTCAAGTTCACTAAGGAGGGTCTGTGGCAGGGACTTTATCCTACAAATGTCCAAGTGATACTCCTGCTGTCAGGTTAGTAAGAGAGGCCTGTCCAGGTGCACTAATCCCACTCAAGCAGGAGTGGCGCAGAGAAGTGTTACGCTTGGGAGCAGGACTGTTTCCCTATCATTACGCCTGAATCTCCTTTCTTCCTTCAACTTTACTTTCCTCACCACAAGTTTATTGTTTTTACCCAGCTGGGTAATAAAGAGCACCACAAAGAGCACCTGTTGCGGACATTCCTTTACTTCTACTAAATGCATCATGCACCCCTAGGAATTGGGAAGAGCCACAAGGTAAATGTGCCACCCAAAACAACCAGCAGCTCCTCCGTGGGGTGGTGCTACACATATTTTTGCAGGTTAAAAAAAAATAAATTGCATTTATTTATTTTCAGGAGCCTGCATGGTGCAATATCAGGCTCCTGCAGACATTGCCTACAGCTTTCAGCCCAAATCTCTGTACAAGTTTTCTGTTTAAAAGTACGAGAACGCTCATCAGTGCTCTCACAGTTCACATAGAACTACAAGCTATCTGCAGCAGTGGCTGATGGGACTTAGTTTATTAATTCGCAGATCCTTTTGAATGAGTGACGTGGCTATGTAGGCAGAGCATCTCTCCACAGCTTCTCAGGTTTTATTTTTTAGAAGTTTTCTCTAAATTACATATGTAGTATATATGTATACGTAATGTAAAGGCGCTATAAAACCACTGTGAGACACATACATACTGTAGATCAGTCTGAATCAGTAACCAACAGATAGACAATAGAAAAAGCTACATATTATTATGGTTTGGAAGTAAACAATATTGTAGGACATTGCAATTATACAATTATAGAGTCAAATATTCAAAACAGGAATAATTTCCATTTCTGTTTGGATTTCTTTATATGACATAATATGATTTATATATTAGTGTATAATTGCGAATTTTGTGTGCCTGATGTCCAGAAGGTATCATGTGCTGCTTCTTTCGTCCTTTGTCCTAATAATTTTTTTTCATGCTTATACAATACATTCTCGTTGATTACAAAAGGTGAATAGAATCATTTGTGAGCTTATTTTTTCACAGTATTACACTGCATTGTCTTAAGCCCCATACACATAGCCATCCCCTTGTAAGAACACAACAGCTTAGCGTGGGAAATCGCTGGACTAACTTTGCATGGTTAGTACAGCGGTTCCGGACTGGAGCTGTAAGTTGCACAAAATAAAAAACCTGTAGTGTATACCAGGCTTTAGAAATATAATAACTGCACAAAACTCTTCAGATTATAACCATACATTCCTCGGACTCCCTACCATTCCTGTATCTCCAATTATTTACAAATCATTCCATTTCATTTTCAGTCATTCATAATGGGTGTTACTTGACCTAAGCTAGGCCAGGCATTGCATTATGATTACTGTGGCACATTCCCAAATTATTTTGCAGGGTCCGCACACCTGAAATTGACTGTGAACCCATAGTAGCTGTAAACCCAAACTCCTTCCCTAATCAGCAATAGACATGTGCAGACTGGAATATTTTGTTTCGTTTTTTCGTTTTCGTTTGGAAAATAAATGTATTTAGTTACTATTTTGTTTTTCGTTGGGGAATAGATTTCATCCGAAAATCCAATAATACTTGGTTTCTGTTGAATGGGCAAAAGAATATTCGACGGAACGTCGAATCTTTACGTCGAATCGTACATTACCGTTTGAATATTCCGCCTACAAGAATTCTAATGTTGTATGACTAGTAATGTAGTCGAATCTATTTTCTCATAAATCGAAATCTATTCTCTGTAATGTCGAATCTATTATTTCTATAGTGTCGAATCTTTTCTCTATAATGTCAAATCTTTTCCCTATAATGTCGAATCTCTCTATATCAAATTTTTACCGCAACGAAAATGAAAATAAAGCATTTTTTATGTCGGATCTTTCGGTTTTCATTTCTAGCGCTTTCGCAAGAAATGATAACATTTGTTAAAACGATAACGAAAAAAAAATGATTTTCGGACGAAAATGCATTCTAACGAAAACAAATGCACATGTCTAATCAGCAATGGCAGCTTCTATGTTTCTCTCAGTAAAGGCTTTCTTGTACGGGCCTAGAGGGCCATAAAGAAAACTCCCAATTTTCTACCATAAACTCTTTAAAATTAATCTGTTATTTTACACATTCAAACCAAAAATGATGTTCTATTTATAACCCACTACCTCTGCTACTAGTAATTACTTTCTGTGTTCTCACCTGCTGCCCTGTTCATAAACTGTCAATGGTTGAAAGTCTTGTATAGACTCCGTGTTGGAGCTTACACATGGCCTTATTACAAGGATCTCCTTCGTGACCCCCACATGACAGTGTTTGGTCCTCGGTGATAGCCATTCCAACCTCATGCAGATCATAGTGGTAGAAGGAGGAGAAGGTCACATGCTGTCCTATAACCAAAAGTAGTACAGATATTTGGCTGTTGATCAAGGTGTTGGGGGGGGGGCATAAGAGGAGTTAGGCTTCAAAGAAGAGCAGTTGATTTGCCCTGAATTGGTGCATTTTAATGTTTACCTCCTGCCTTGTCAATTAAGCCGATATTCGTGGACTTTTTTACACTAACCACAGCATTTGAAGCTTTACCCAAACTGATATTATTAATATATTTTAAATACTGCTTGTTGATTCCTTTTAATTACCCTAAACATGACCTTTCACTTGTAATAAATGAATATGATTTTAAGAAATGTTAAGGGTACATTGGTGTATTGTATGTGGCATGAGTGAAATCAGAGACGTATAGGGTACAATGCAATATATGTTCTTGGTCCTAACAGCAGATGTGCTGGCCTTAGAAGTATCCACTACAATTAAGTTTGCATGGTAACATCAACATGCATTTATGTAGTAATCCTGCCTTAACATGGAATGTTCTTGGTGATGGAGCAAAATGGTGAGCATACTGTCCCCAAAGATATGGGCCAAGTGCTGGCTGCAACTTCTGCACCATTAATTCCCAGGAGTATGGTACTGGGCCAATGTCCCAGAAATCACCTTTTCATATGTTTGGATGGCACACTTGCATTATTGGACAAACTTTCACTTGAAAAGAAAAGCCTTCTACTCATAAACCACGTTTTTTGTTGTCATTGACTGTCTGCGTACCATGGATGTATTGGCATGGGGGCTCGACACAAATATGCAACAGTGATTATACCAGTTTGTAGTTATATTGGTGCTGGAAGAGATGAGTTAATTTACTCTAGACTCCCAGACTTAAGTAGATTTATATTCCCACAGATACAATTCACAGAGCTGTTAACATTATGAGAATCTGTTGTTTGCATTCTCGTCTCTAGAATGGAATCCTGTTAGTAGCCGTCCAGTGATTGTAATAGAAAGCACAGACAGAAGGAAAAAGACGTGTTTTTACTTGCAATTATGATGAGGGATGTGACTCTGGTGGTGAGGAAGTGCTCTTCTCGGCACTAATCTGTGCTGTTTACCATGTTCCATTCCAGTCTTGCTTTCTCTAGCTAGCCATGAGTTCCCCCAATAACAAGATGCTTGGAAATAATTCCCTTGTTTATACAGATATCAATGTTCCTGGATGAAATACGAGGACAGATTTTTCCCTACGTCCTCTTTTCATATAATGTTCTGAATGCTGCTTGACAATGTAGTGAACAATGTGGCAGGTGGGTGTGGAGGAGGAAGAGAAAACTGTTTGGAAGGGGGTGTTAAAGTATGGAATATCCACATGCCAATCGATAAAGAAGGGCTACTTGCTTCGCTTAATAAAACAAACTAACACTTTACCTTCTGGAATATTTAGAAGAGAAGTGGTTCTAATATTATTAATGGGTCATCACTCCCAAAACGTATGCAGTATTTGGTAGCTGCTGGAAATTGAAATGGTCCAAATGCAGAACACTACCAGGTGGTCCTATGTTCTTTCTTGTTTTGTTTTTTTTATACATTTTTATATTTGTCACACTTTTGTGTAGGAAGTGGGAAGAGACTTTAGATAAAACAGTAAAACAACAAAAATGGTGCTCAGCTATTAGAAGTGAATAAGAGCCCTTTCACACTGCCAGTGTGGGGGCGTCGGTGGTAAAGTGCCGACGGCCCCAACGCCTTTAGTTTTAGTGGTGCTTTACTGTAATTTTTGCAGTGCTTTTCGGGCACTAGCGGAGCGCTTTTAAGCCCCCACTAGCAGCCAAATAAAGGGTTAAAGGTGCCACAAAGTGCCGCTGCTGAGGCGCTTTGGAGGTGCTTCGGCAGCGCTGCCCATTGATTTCAATGGGCAGGGGTGCTTTAGGAGCGGTGTATACACCGCTCCTAAAGCACCTTAAAGAAGCTGCTTTATTGTTGTTTATTTATTTTTTGTTGTTTTTCTTCATCTTAAGATTTTCATATGGTTGCAGGGGTAGATATATTTATTGCCTTTATTTAGTCGTTTATCTATATTTGTGAGATGTCATGTCACACATCTATATTTTAGGCATTTATAGTTTTATATACTTATTTACCTCTGAAGTTTGCTTCAACTTTCCACAATTATTCACTTATAGCGCAGCACCATTTTTGTTGTTTTATTTCTCCATTGGCTATGAATTTAGCTGATAAGTGATTGTTAGTTTTGTTCTTACATACAGTGATAGCGCGAGAGGACTCTTTTCTATCTTTTAGATGAAACAGTGCCTTCTGTTAACCTAAGACTTGTTTGGGTAGAAGAGCAGATTCATAGTCGGTGTCCAGGAAAGGTTTGAGCCAGGCAGTGAAAGTTAAAGCGGAGGTTCATAATAACATTTATGTCAGACCAATTTCCTTATACTTGTAACAAGTACAGTCCGCAATTTTTTTTTTTTTTAGGCTGTACAGTACATATCTTGTAATCTATCTTTGCATCCCGGCTTCCGGGTGCTTCTCCCCGTGGGAGTAGGCGTTTCTCTGCCGAGAAGAAATGTCATTTCCCCATTCTTCAGCAGGACACCGGCAGATATCAAGTCTGTGGCCCCCGCAGGCACTGTTTGCTGTCAGGTGAACACCTGTGGCCGTGGGCTAATTTTTGAGGCCTGTAATGGCCGACACTTACTTCTGTATCCGTTGAATGCCTAATGTACCACCAGCCACAGAATACAAAGTTGTTTGCTGTCAGGTGAACGCCTGTGGCCATGGGCTAATTTTTGAGGCCTGTAATGGCAGACACTTACTTCTGTATCCGTTGAATGCCTAATGTACCACCAGCCACAGAATACAAAGTTGTTTGCTGTCAGGTGAATGCCCGTGGCCGTGGGCTAATTTTTGGGGCCTGTAATGGCCGACACTTACTTCTGTATCCGGTGAATGCCTATTGTACCACCAGCCAAATACAAAGTTGTTTGCTGTCAGGTGAACGCCTGTGGCTGTGGGCTAATACTATTTGTACTCTCAAAGTACCTGAGCTATATTGCCTCTCATATGCAATTAATACTTGTTACTACTAATACTATATGTACTCTCAAAGTACCTGAGCTATATTGCCTCTCATACGCAATTTCTACCTTTACAACCCCTAATGATCAAAGAGAGGCAGTACTGAAGAAACACTGCTTGAATGTCCTAAAGATAGTGTAGTGGTTATGGTGAATGGCTTTGGTGCGGGCTTAGCAATTCAGCTATTCAGCATTCCAATGCACTTTCTGCAGGAAATGCATTTTCTAGTATGCAATTAATACTTGTTATTACAAATACTATATGTCCTCTCAAAGTACCTGAGCTATATTGCCTCTCATATGCAATTAATACTTGTTACTACTAATACTATATGTACTCTCAAAGTACCTGAGCTATATTGCCTCTCATACCTTTCTATTAGTTGCCAGTACAACTTGTGTATTATACGTGTATCCTCAAAGTACCTGAGCTACACTATCTCTCGTATGCAATTAATACTTGTTACTACAAATACAATTTACTGCGTGCTTGACAGAAGTATAAAATACTTATAGGCCTTGTCCTAATTGTTGAACATGTTCGCTCTAACTTTTCTATGCTAGGGGTTGATGCTATTTCTTAGCATCTCCCCTAGTGGTCTAAATACATCTCTACATGCTAAGGTTGATATGATGCAGAGAACCCCCAAACTCCTATTGCTAGGAGTGACGCCTGGGGTCCCTTACTGATAATCACCTGCATGTAGTGGTTTATTGGGATATTGACCATGAACTAATTTTAAACGCTATGCCTTGGTTGCATATTGTAATGCGTCCATGCTTAGTAGCTCAACGCCTTTCTTTATGTGACAGAGAGATGATGTATAGATCCCCCAAACTCCTGTTGCGAGAAGTGACGCCTTGGGCCTAATTGAATTCCTTGCTAACCCCAGTTGTGGTTCACTCCGTTCACCAGTGCTGTTACAATGCCTAATGTACCACCAGCCACAGAATACAAGTTTTTTTGCTGTCAGGTGAATGCCTGTTGCCGTGAGCTAATTTTTGGGGCCTGTAATGGCCGACACTTACTTCTGTATCCGGTGATTGCCTAATGTACCACCAGCCACAGAATACATGGTTGTTTGCTGTCAGGTGAACACCTGTGGGCAAATTTTTGGGGCCTGTAATGACCGACACTTACGTCTGTATCCAGTGAATAGCTAAATGTACCTCCAGCCACAGAATACAAAGTTGTTTGCTGTCAGGTGAATGCCTGTCGGCTAATTTTTGGGGCCTGTAATGGCCGGCACTTACTTATGTATCCAGTTTTTCACTTAATACTTCTGGTAGGTCAGTGTCCATGTTGTGGGACTATTTGTGCACAGCTAGTAAGTATTTTATGGCTGCAAATATGACCTGCAGGTTTTTATTATTCGCCTGCCATTAAAGTCAATGGGGCCCGCCGCAAACTTGCGATTCGCGGACATTTGCGAAAGTTCGCGGTTAGTGTTTGTGAACCGTCCCATCGAATGTTCATCCATCACTACACTTCAACACTAATCACTGTTTATAGAGAAACAGATAGAGGAAATTTTAATAGACCAGGTACATATAAAATCTATTTCTTCTTTTGGTGTCAATCAAATATCATACATGTGAAAACACAATAAAACCACGGCTTCAATAAAATTGTTTAGCTACAAAAGGCAACCAACATACATTCTCTCTAAAAGTGCAACATCTAGCCCCACAATTAATTTTTCTGGTTTATTTTGTTGAAATATAGAGTGGGGAAAATGATCCGAGCAGCTTTGCAATAGACAAGACTGTTGGACCTGATATTTCCCTTCAATAATGGTGAAATATTAGATTTAACCTTTTTATAGGTCCCTGTATTTGCCATGCAGAGTTTGTGAATTATTTGATATGAGCCCAGTTTTGTACATCCGTTTGTGAAAAACAAAAGTTTCCCTTTAAGGTCTAGCTGCAAACACTTCCTAACAGGAGCCATCGCTCCCCTGGGAGATGTTAGTGAGAAACTTTGCATCCTCGTCTCCTGGATTAGACCTAGTAATACGCCTCTAATTCCGATCTTACCATGGCCATCTTCATTATGGTGCCTTCAGGAAGCTAATGAGATGTCTTGCTTTCTATCTCAGGGTATTCTAATGAGCTATTTTCCCTATCTCCTGTGACAGATAAAAGATAACATCACAGCAAACCTCGCCCCTTTCACTACCATTAGGAGAACTATACATTGTGACCTCGTTACGGTCAATCTATTTATGCATATATTTTTTGTTGTTTAAGTCGGAAGGATGTCGGTCCTTGCAAACCCTGCAATTATGTTTTTTAATGAGAAACCTACCCAGAAATCTATCATCTGGCATTTTTTTTTTTTAGCTTCTCGTGCTTTGTTTGATACACAAACCAAAATGGCATGTTTTTACTGCAAATAGTTTGATATACTATCAATTCACGGATTCTAAGACATCTTTGAGGGCATCTAGAAAGAGCTGGGGGTTTAGTATTTAAATGGCACACAATCAAGTGTGAAAAAGCTACAGGGAAATGTCCACTTAAAGTTGAACTCCAGACGAACAGCTACATACACACATATGTGTGATAAAATACAGTATATAGGGAGATTTTTACCCATCCAGTTTTGATATTTTTTAAATCAGATATTAATTTGAGAATGGTGTTTTTGCACTTGTGTAAATAACACAGAAACAACCTGCCACACATGGCAGAGCAGACAGTTGTAAGCGATAAAGTAAGGAGAGGTCAGAATCTTAGGCCCCATACACACGAGCAGACATATTTGTTCAAATCGGTTGGGCAGACCGATTTGAACAAATCTGTCTGCTGGGGACGTATTGGTTTGATCGTGTACACATGACGGCAGTTGGTGCGGTGACGTGGCGGTGACGTTGACGCCGCCACGTCACCGCACCAGGAAGTAAATCACTTCCGCGCATGCGTCGAATCCATTCGACGCGTGTGCGAGAAGAGATGTCTGCTGGTTAGCGTACTAACCAGCAGACATGTCGGGCGGACGGGTTCCCAGCCAACAGATTTGAAAGCATAAATGTGCTTTAGTTGTGATTTCATTCCTGAGAATTTTGCACCCCCGAAAAAAAATCACACTTTCTTTTCCTCCTTGTTCTATGTCTGTATTTATAATTAGGAATGTGGCACAAAAGATCCGATGATGCCACCATTGATTTTCGAAATTCGGCAGACCAAACCTTAATGTTGCTACAGAAAATAATTTTTTTCTTTCAGGGAATATTCTTTTCTCTCCCGAAATATTATTTTCTTGGACATTCGCATTTTTTTCTATTACATTTCTTGCACGATTCTCCCATCATTGTTTTTCCAAAAAATTTCAACATGTCGGTTTCCTTAAATTTAAATTTGCCACATGAAAATTCGTACGAAAATTCTTTAAAACGATTTTCGAAATAGAAAGATCTTTCAAAATACGAACCGTGTACTAACCAGCAGACATGTCGGGCGGACGGGTTCCCAGCTGACAGATTTCAAAGCATACTTTGAAATCTGTCGGGTGGCCAAATCCGTCGGCTCGCCCATACACACGGTCAACTCTGTCTGCTGGGACGGTCGGGCCGACCGTTTCCAGCAGATAGATTTGATCGTGTGTACGCGGCCTAAGAGCATTGGTGTACAACAGTCCCAGTTAACATGCATGCAGTATAGGTACAGTAAAGGTATGGTATAATCTCAGCACAAGTGCAAGCTAGATGTGGTTCATATGTGGTAACGTTTTAGTATAGGGTTGATGTAGGTGCAGTCTAGGAATAAGTGCAATATAGAGTGCAGTATGGGTGCAAAATGGATTAGGTACAGTTGGTGTCCTGCTCTCAGTGGCTTAGTCCCCAATAGCAATATCAGAAATAGGCACATATCCCTCTCACCAGTCCCCAGGATGCTGAGGTGACCTTGCGCTGTAAAAAGGGGCACCCTCGGTCTCTCCCTTAAAGCTTCCAGTAATTAGTAGTGGGCTCTCCAATCTCCCTGTGACAGCGGTGATGCGGGTGGTTCTTCACTGCTCCCCGGGTGTTCCTATTCTCAGTTTTAGGCTCGGATCTCCACTGGTGTGGTCTCCCGCTGGCAGGAGAATATCCAGACAGAGCTGCTCTCTCTCAAACTCTCAAGAGAAAGAACTTTCCCAGGCAGTTTTTTTTTTATTTCTTTACTCGTTCTACATCCAAGTGCCTATTGGGATCTGTACTGTATCTTTTATAGTGTAGCCATTTTATGGTTGCTGTCCCAAACTACAACTCACAGGATTCTCAGTGCTCTGCATAGAAGTCTATGGGTTTAGTTGGCTTTAGCCCTTCCCCTGCTGGCTGAAGGAGAATGGTGCAGCATAACATCGGTGTTTCAGTAGAGGGAGAGAAGAATAAAGGGCAAAATCTCCATCTCCATATTGTTGTAGCCCAGCACCTGGCTACACAAAGAAAAAAAAAACACAATCCAGCAGTGAATTTCTAAGACCCTTGAAGGCCTAGTCTAACCTGGCACATGAATTTGTTCATCTTTAATTAATATGTATGATATACAAAACTACAATACGTTAAATGGTTTGTATCCCAGCATCCCGAAAAACACAGTGTATCCCCCTGGGATCACCTATTACAGATATCACTATCAATATCTCTTTCCAGCAATAACTGAATATCTATATTAATTAACCCCAACCACCACAGACAAATGGATGGTAATTACATTAAATGCGAGCTGTCACTGTGCTGTTCTTACAACACTAGATTCAATCTATTCAAATATATTTAAATACATTCAAATGAACAATTAATTGTGAGATTAAAGAGCCATCATACACTGTAGCAATAGAGTCTTTTAGACCTCTTATTTATGGCACTAAGATCTTGTATTTAACATCTAGCTTTATATGAAATAGACATTATGTTCTATATAAGCATTTTTACGCCTAATGAAATTTCTTGAATTTCTACTTATATGACCATTCGGGTTTATCTATGCATATTTAATTTGTCTAAGGTGGTGTAGCTAAGAGCTCTTCAGCTATGAATAAAAATGTTATCACTTAAAGCCTTACTGAAGCCACAAAAGTAGATATGCAGGTAGAGGGATTTTGTACTACTAACCTGTTTTCATTGTCTTAAAGGATAAGTTCACTTTAAAATAACAAATGCACATGTTTTTGCAGGTAAACAAATGTGCGATTAGGAGCCTGGAAAGCATTGCACCAGAGATCAGCAGATCCCTGATGCCATGCAGGTCTTCTGCAACTATTAGTGTAAGCTGTCTGGCCATACATCGTACAGCCAAGCAATTTTACACTGACTGGAAGACTCAGTGAACTACCACAGCACTTAACAGCACTGTGGTAATTAATTGAAAACTACAAGCCGACAACCATGGGCGTCCGCTGAAATTTTTTCAGGGGGGGGGCGCTTTGGCAGCAGCGATACACAGTCGCATAAAAAAGTTAAAATGTAAAAACACCCCACTGTGCCCCCTGCATCTTTCTTTTTTTTTTAACCACATTCAGCCTTGACCAAGCACAAGAGACCAGCTCATGGTATGATGCTTATTTTCGTCTCAATGATAGGTTTGCATCATTTGTGGTAGTCTTTTTTTTTTTTTTCCCAGCACATTATACAAATAGGTAATGCGTAAGGGTCTTACTCCCCACCCCATCCTTTCCATGAAACGATGGAAGAAAGCCATAAAAACAGCTCGTTGGCCAGGGAGGTACCCCCGGAAAAGCCCCTTACGCAATAAACATTTTCCACTCGCTCTCCCTCCCCCCCCATCCCCCCTCGTGGCACCCAGGGGCTCCTCACCGTTCTAAGCTTATCTAGTATCCTAAGGAATAGAGATCACACAACCTATTAAAAGCTAAACAAAAAGAAACCGGAGGTTTATGGCTAGAACAATCAGCCTTTTCTGGCCAACCTTAATGTGTAAATTTGGTTTAAACTAAGTTTCCCAGTAGACTAAAGGATCCTCAATTTCTCTGCGTAACTCCAAGTTTTCTTATACTCTGTCCACTTATCCCATTTTTCCATAGAGTCCCCCATTGTTTCTAAGTATGTCGCTTTTAGCTTCTCCATCCTATGTGTTTCTTCCACTGCGTTCATCCAATCCCACACCTGGGGACATTCCTCTTCTTGCCACTTGATGGGAATAAGTCTTTTTGCTGCATTCAGCAAATGTGGTAGGAGAGATTGCTTGTATCTTTTGGGACTTTCATGACCGCAGTGGAAGAGTACCCCCCAGGGGTCCTTTTTAAGCTCCTTCCCCGTAATTTCTTTTATTGAGCTAAGTATGGTATCCCAGTACTTTTGGATTTTCGGGCATGCCCACCATAGATGTGTCATTGTCCCCTTATCTGGGCACCCGCGCCAGCACTTAGCAGACTGTCCCTCCTTGAACTTACTGGTTTTGTCTGGTGTGGCGTACCAGCCCGAAATGCATTTATAATTTGAATTGGCCGTGCGTATATCAATAGCAGAGAAGTGCGTCCAATGCATGATTCTCTGATAGGTATGGGTCCCTCTGAGTATTCCCAGCTCCCTTTCCCATTTTTCTAAAAATGGTGCTTCATTTCGTGCTCCTATTTTTATAAGAATTTTATATAGTTTTGTGATCGTGCCTTTGGAATTTGTTGAATTACAAACCTTCTCCAGTGCTGTCAGCTCCGCCTCCGTCCGTATAGGGCGGGGGAGGTGTCGAACAAAGTGCTTGAGCTGCGAATAATGCCACCAATTTAGGTTCCAAAGATCAGTTTTAATCCTTAGTTCTTCGTAGGGCATTATCTCGCCGTCTTTAATTATGTCCCCTAAATGTGCATCCCCGTTTCTTATCCAATTACCACCAATTTTTTTTTCCCTGGGTGAAAAATACGGATTATCCTTTAATTTCATAAGTGGGGAATTATATTTACTTTCTATTTGTGTCTGTACCCTATCCCACATTCTTATCGTGTCTCGAGTCAAATCAAAAGTATTGTGATCAAGTGCTCTGTGTTGGGGAGGGATCCAGATGATGTTACTCAGTTGTGTCTGTGCTTGGGCTTTTTCGATTTGGACCCATCTTTTGTACTTTCTATCCCTGGCCCACTCCACTGCCCTTGAGAGAACCGCCGCCTTGTAGTAGTTTTTAATGTCTGGGACCGCTACACCCCCCTGTTGTTTTTCTTGTTTTAAGATGGAGAGTGAAATTCTGTGCTTTTTATTTTTCCACACATAGTTTGTTAGTAACGAGTTCAAAATACTTAAGAATTGTTGGGGGACCACTATCGGCAATAACAGGAATTTATAGAGTATTTTTGGTATTATTATCATTTTTAGCATATTTATGCGTCCAAACCATGAGATAGGTTTGTTAATTGTTTTTTTTTAATTCCAGTTTAATCTCGTTTAGCAAAGGGACGTAGTTAATTTTATATATTTTCTGAACCGTATTCGCCAATTTAATACCAAGGTATTTTAGTTCCCGGGACCAAGTAAAGGCGCATACCTCCCTTACCTGTTCTTCCTCGGTCTTATTTAAATTTATGTTAAGAATTTCAGATTTTGTTATGTTGATTTTGAAGTTTGAGATGGATCCATAATGTTGTAATGTCTTGGAGAGCTTTTGAATAGAAGACGCCGGGTTGGTCAAATAGAACAAGATATCGTCTGCGAATGCGGACAGCTTGTGATCTTCGTCTTCCACCTTAACTCCCTTGATGTCGGGGTCCTTCCGGACCATGGACAGCAGTGGTTCCAATGATAGGATGAATAGCAGGGGGGACAGGGGACACCCCTGTCTAGTCCCATTCCTCATCTCATAGGAATCCGAGAGCGTCCCATTTACTTTAACTTTAGCAGATGGGTGATGGTATAATGAATTAATCCAATTAAACAGTCTATTACCTATACCGGTTTCTTTAAGAGTCATCCTCATGAATCCCCAGTCTACCCTGTCGAAAGCTTTTTCAGCATCAATCGACAGGAATAGACCTGGGGACTGTTTTAACTTCTGGAGTATAAGGAGGGCCCTAATGCTATTGTCCTTCCCCTCCCTATTGGGGACAAATCCTACCTGGTCAGGGTGTACCAGATAGTGCAGGACACTTTTCAGACGTTCAGCTAGAATTTTGGCAAACAGCTTTATGTCCGCGTTCAGAAGGGATATCGGTCTATAACATACATATATACATATATATACACAGTGAGCTGTCCTTCCCTTCTTTTAAAATTATTGCAACGGAGGCAGCTAATGCATCTTTGCTCGTTTCATACTCAGACCCTAGGCCATTGAAGTATTTACATAATCTTGGTATTAAGATGTTGCTAAATTTCTTGTAGTAGAAAGCGGAGAACCCGTCTGGTCCAGGGCTTTTTCCTCCTGCCGTATTATCAAGGGCTTTTTTTATTTCTGCTTCAGTGATAGCCTTGTCTAGGTTTATTCTGTCTATTTCCTCAATTTTGGGGAGTCCTGCTGCCTCCAAGAATTCTTGGATTTTAACCTCCTTTTCTCTTACTTGCACCCTCGACTGGTCGATTGAGTATAACTCTTCGTAGTAATTTTTGAAAGTTGCGGCTATGTCTGTGGTGGAGTAGGCTAGGTTGCCATTTTTATTTTTTATTTTCTCGATGTAGTTTCTAGTTTGCTTTTTGTGAGCCATTTTGGCCAGATGTTTACTTGGCTTGTTTCCCCACAGGTATCTCTCTCTAGCTATGTTATTAAAGTTTTTGCTTGTTACCTGTTCCATGATCTCCTTAAACTCCTCTCTTTTTAAAATTAGCTTAAAGTATGTCTCTTTTTGTCCTAACTCTTTGTGTTTGGACTCCAAGTTCTTGATTTCCATGGACAAAGTGTCCATCTTCTTATTAGTCTCTTTTTTTTCCCTTGCCCCCTCAGAGATCAATATCCCTCTAATGTATGCTTTATGCGACTCCCAAAGAGTTGCGCTAGAGATCTCTTCCGTATCATTCAGTGCAAAAAAACTTTTGAGCTCCTCTTCAACTCTATCCGCCCCTTGTCCCTCTTGAATTAAGTTGTTATTTAAATGCCAAATCCTCTTTTGATTCTTGTGGGAGGCTAGTTTAATTTGCATAGACACAGGGGCATGGTCAGACAGAGTCATGATTCCAATGTTAGTCTCGGAAACCTGCTCCAATAGCCTATGGTCTAATAAAATATGGTCTATCCTGGTATAAGTTCCATGTGGGGGGGAGAAAAATGTGTAATTTCGCTTATTAGGGTGGAAAGCCCTCCATACATCCACTAGTTGGCATTCTTGCAGCTTTTGCTTCACTTTTTGTATTTGTGCGTTGGGCGTCGCCTTTGCCAGGGATGTACTATCGAGTTTTGAGTTCATCACAAAATTTAAATCTCCCATCAGAACTAGGTACCCCTCCATAAAGTTTTTCAATTTAGCGAGAATTCGGCTTAAGTATTGAGTTGGATGGGCATTGGGGGCATAAACATTAGCCAGAGTAAGTACTGTATTACCTAATTTTCCCTTCAAAAACAAATACCGCCCTTCTGTATCCGTTATCCTTGCCATTAGAGTAAACTCGATCCCTCTCGCAAAACCATTTGCCACGCCCCTGGCACGATTGGAGATAGAATCTCCATAATACCATTTTGGGTATGTGGGTGAATAGAGCTTGATATTAGTATCTAAAGACAGGTGGGATTCCTGTATAAAAACCACATCCGCTCTGTAGTATTTGATCTCCTCCAAGACCTTGAATCTTTTCCTGGGTGAGTTCATACCTTTAACGTTGTAAGATATACATTTTATGTCTGCCATAACCACCTACCTCATCTCCTTCCTATCATCCCTTGGAGGCCCCCGGTGCCACGAACCCCTCTCCCCCCCCTTTTAGGAAAGGGGGGATCCCTTTCCACAGCTTGTACCAAACCCTCCCTGCCCTCCCTGCCCCCCCGACCCTCCCCCCACCCTCCCCTATTGGGCTTTATCTTTGCCCTAGAACCGTGGGGAGCCTCTAGCCCCATTCCCTAACTCGGTTCTCCTAACATGAGGTGTTGCCTCCCCACGCCCCCCCCCCTCCTTCTCGACCACCCCTGGTGGATATTTCGGGCCGGTCTTGAAGTTGGGGGATGTTGCCATGCCCAAGATCACCCCAAGACCCCCCCCCCTCTCCCCTCCCCCCCTCCCCTCCCTCCTCTCCCCCCATAGGGCCAGTTATGCTTATTCCACCCATTCTGGTATCTCGAGGGCCTGTATATCTAATTTACGACAGAACTCTGCCAGTTCCTCTGGAAAAGTCAGTTTAGCTGATATACCCTTCTTTTGGCCAATGAGGCACGACGGAAACCCCCACTGGTACTTAATATTCTGCTGACACATCAGGTCCAGTAAGGGTCTTAGGAGACGCCTTCTGGCCAGCGTTTCCCAAGCGAGGTCCGGGAAAATCTGAAGCTCCTTCCCCTCATAGCTCAGGGATGGATTTTTTCTCAGGTTTAGCCAAATTACGGCCTTATCCTCATAGTATCGAAATCTGATAATAATATCACGGGGTCTTTCACTTGTGCGATCATTCCTTCTGCCCACCCGGTGCACCCGTTCTATTTTGAGTGAATCTTCTGTTGAACTTTCCAGGAGGGGGAGGAGCAAATCATTCATAATTTTCCTCAAATCCTCCCCTCTCTCTTCTTTGATTGAACGTATTCTCAAATTTTGCCTTCTACTGCGATTTTCTTGGTCTTCTGTACGATATTTAAGAAGCCTCAGATCCCTCTTCATAATGAGGTGTTGCTCTTTAAATTGGGTTATTTCTGCGTCTTGTTTTTCTATTTTTGTTTCCACCGCCTCCACACGCGTTAAGATATGATTTATGTCCGATCTAAGTGCGTTTAATTCATCTTTGATCGCGTTCTCTAATCTCTTAAGCATCTCCTCTAGCTCTGACTTTGTTGGAATGTGTGTATCATCTCTAGATTCTTCCAAGTGGCTCATGTCCTGGTCTCCCCCAGTTGATATATCTATAATTGAGAGGCCTGCTCCTCCAGTGCCTTTCTTTGTCGTCCCCCCTTTGTCTCTTTTTTTTGCGTTGGCAGCACTTTTAGAACTCCCATCAGGGGTCATATATTGCCTTATGGTACTGGAGGGTGGGTTATCCTTGGGTACTTTAGGGGCGGTGCCCCTGGTTGCCTTACTCATCTTATGGTTTATCCTAGTTCTGTTTCGTTTACCCAGTTTTGAATAGTGGGTACTTGTTTTGTTCAAAGAAAAAGGGTATTCCTCTGAAAGAGAGGTCTATTTCTTCGGCATAAGATCACTGGGATAGGTCAACACAATGACACAGAGCAAGAAGAATTAGGTATTACAGTTGGTTAGGCCTCCCTCTTGGATCCAAGATAGGTCAGGGATGGCCTAGTACCTTCTATCCAACTTTAAAGTATTCGTTTACCCCTGGAAACTTGTGCTCTGTATAACCGAATGTTATACTGAGCTTTAGGTCATCACATTCAAATTTTATTCTAAGATGCTCTTTCTGTCGGGGTATCTCTGTTGGTCTCCTGTCATTTAGGGGTGAAAAGTACTGAGTTGATCCCACAGTTTGCTACACAGATAGGGCAGAGTTGCAGAGCTGGCGGTGAGAGATGATGTCATCTCTCTGCTCCCTCCCGCTTACCAGCTCGCTGATTGGCCAACGCTCTCAGGCTCAGACACTCACCAAGTCCAGCTGCCCTGCCCGCAAACTCTCTCACCTGACACCCGTCAGCAGAGCTACAGTGACACGCTATGTCACTTGCCCACCGAGCAACCCGCTCCCTCACCAGCCCACCCAGCTGCCCGCCATCCGCTGTTAGATTTTGGGGGGGGGGGCGTCCAGCTGACAGAGAGGGGGAGAGGGCGATCGGGGGAGATGTACATTGCAGACAGCCAGCGGCTCTCCTCTCCCTGTCACAGCGCCGCGGCTCCATTTACCAGAGAGAGGGAGAGACAGGGAGAGGAGAGCCACAGTCTGTCTGCACTGTATATCACCCCCCTCTCCCTCTCTGGCAGCGGAGCTAGAAGAGAGCAGCTCTAATTTCTTTCGCGGTGCCACCGCCTTGCTTCCTGCCCAGAGAGAATCATGGCACTGGTTTCTAGGGGGGGCAGGGGCCCTCCCTTGCCCTATGGAGCGGACACCCATGCTGACAACCACAAAGAATGTTGGGACTTGTAGTTTATTCATACAGAGAGCTCTGCACTATTTTAAAAAGAAATGACAGCTTGTACGGGGAACTTCTCCCCATACTGCTGTCACAGGTAGAGAAGGCATCGGTGGAACATGTAACATGTTACCAAAGGTGAACTTGTCCTTTAAAGCCACTTTCCCATTCCAGCAGTTTTTCAGGATGTCTAAATCTGACTTTGCAGTCCAACAGGCTGCAGAAGACCCAGTGAAGTTGATTTACTAAAACTGGAGAATGAAAAATCTGGCGCAACACTGCATAGAAACCAATTAGCTTTCAGTTTTTTTTGTCGAAGCTTAAAGTGGTTGTAAAGTCAGAAGTCCTAATACAAACTATGCATTAAGATAAAAAAAAACTCTGTGTGCAGCAGCCCCCCTAATACTTAACTGAGCCCACCTTGATCCAGTGATGTTGCAGGAGTGTCTCGGCTTCCCGGCACTCTCCTTTCTCATTGGCTGCGAGCCTGTGACAGCAGTGAAGCGCCATTGGCTCCTATCAATCAAAGTCACTGAGTCAATGAGGAGAGAGAGGGGACAGGGCCAGGCCATGAGTCTCTGTGGCTGAATGGACACAGGGAGCTGCTGTTCGGCTTGGGTGCCCCCATAGCAAGCTGTTTGCGGGGGGTGGGGCACTGAACAGGAGGGAGGGGCAAGGAGAGCTGAAGATGGACCAAAGAAGATGAGGATCTGGCTTCTCTGTGCAAAATAACTGCACAGAGCAGGTAAGTATAACATGTTTATTATGAAAAAAAAAAGACTTTAGTATCACTTTAACTGAACAGTTACAGTAGAAGCGCCCATGCAGAGCTGCACCAGATTTGCACCCTCCAGTTTTAGTAAATGAGCCCCAGGGCTCTCAGAGATTAGCACTCAGTAGTAGACCTGCTCTGGTCTGCCTTCTCTGCAAAGCAAATCTGTGAAACTGAAGCTTTGGCTGAGAAGTGTGGCTGTTACTTAGCTCTGCCAACACAGAGCATTGAAGAGACAAGAAACAAACAAGAAGTGCAGAGAACAGTATGAGGTAAAGCATTTTAAAGCTAAAATCAGTTTGAAATCATAACATGCACATGGCTAATAAACATAAAAAGGTACAAGACTTTAATTGGGCTTTGAGGTTGCTTAAATTACTACCAATCGGTGACTAATTTTGCACTGCAGACTTCGGAGGCAGTGCCATCCCTAAAAAAAGTGAGCAGCCTAACAGAACCTCAGGAAAACCTATTATGAGAAAACGTGGAGGCTGTCATTACTGAAATTCTTTGTGAAAATGCCATTTGCCTGGTTGTAAAGCTATTCCTCTTTCTTAAACAATTTCAGGCATTTTAAGCTGGTGGTTTTATATAACAGCAAGACACCTAGCATTTTCAGAAAGTGGTCAGCAGTGACAGACTGTGGGCCAGATTCTCAGCGGCGTTACGATGGAGTATCTCAGATACCCCGTCGTATCGCCGTTTTTTTTGCCTCGTATCTATGCGCGTGATGCTTAGCATCACTTTTGCATAGATACGCTTCTACATCCGACTAGTGTAAAACCATTACACTTGCGGATCGTAGTTGTAATGACAACTCCGGCCACTAGGTGGCCTTTACGTTGTTTTCTCATTTGCATATGCAAATGAGGCTAGTACACCGATTCCCGAACGCTTTTATGCCGCCCCGTCGTCGCGTACGTCGTTTTCGTCCGCGTAAGGTTACCCAAGCTTCGATGTGGAGTAACCTTACGAAGTACCGTCGGATGCCGTCGGGTGCCGTCGGATGCCATGTTAAGTATGGCGTCGGGTCAGCGTCGGCTTTTTCCGTCGCTTACGTCGTTTTACTAACTCGTTCGCGAATAGGGAGTTGCGTAAATGACGCTCACGTCGTTTTGACGTCGGTTTCAACAACGCTTTCCGACGTGAGCTGGAGCATGCGCACTGGGCTTTTTCCCCAGCCGGCGCATGCGCAGTTCGTTCGACGCGGGGGCGCGCTTCATTTAAATACAAGCCACCTCATTTGAATTACGCTGGCTTACGCTGGGCCATTTTCGCTACGCCAACGCAAACTACGGAGCAAATGGTTAGAGAATACGGCACCTGCTCTAGTACGGTGCGGCGGCGTAGTGTAAATGGATTACGATACGCAAGCGAAATTCTATGAGAATCTGGCCCTATGTTTTTTAAGTGGTTGTATATGCTCAAGGTTTTCTACCCTTATGCATTCTATACATTAAAGTAAAAAACCTTCTGTGCTCAGCAGCCCCCCCAGCCCCCCTAATACTTATCTGAGCCCCAACTTGATCCATCAATGTGCACAAGAGAAGCGGTATTTGGGGGTCTCTGCCTCTTCATTGGCTGAAACAGTAGCAGGAGCCATTGGAGCCAACTCCTGTCAATCACAGCCAGTGAGCCTATAAGGATAGAGCAGGAACGGGGCAAAACTGTGCTCTTTGTCTGTATGGTCAGACAGAACAGCGGTTTGGGAGCCACAAAGTTGATTACTAAGGGGTCTTTTTGTAGGAGGTAGGGCCCAGGAGCGGCAGCGGATCACCCTAGAAGAGGAGGATCGGGGCTGCTCTGTGCAAAGCACAGAGCAGGTTAGTATGACAAGTTTTTTTTTATGTAGAACCCCCAACATTATATATATATATTTTTTAGCAGAGAATCTAGAGAATAAAATCGCAATTGTTGCAATATTTTATGTCACGCAGTATTTGTGCAGCAGTGTTTTAAACGCAACTTTTTGGGAAAAAGACCATTTCATGAATTAAAAAAAAATAAAACAGTAAAGTTAACCCAATTTTTTCGTATAATGTGCAAGATGATGTTACGCCAAGTAAATAGATGCCAAACATGTCATGCTTTATAACTCGTGGAATAGCGACAAACTATGGTACCTAAAAATCTCCATAGTCGACGCTTGAAATTTTTTTTTACGGTTACTAGGAGTAACAGAGGAGGTCTAGTGCTAGAATTATTGCTCTTGCTCTGAAGATCACGGCGATATCTCACATGTGTGATTTGAACACCGTTTACATATGCAGGCGCGACTTCCAGATGCGTTTTCTTTGCAGCGCAAGCTCGTGGGGACGGGGGCGCTTTAAAGTTTTTATTTCTTATTTATTTTCATAATATTAAATTGTGTTTTTTTTTTTATCACTTTTATTTCTGTCACAAGGAATGTAAACATCCCTTGTGACAGTAATAGGTGGTGACAGGTACTCTTTATGGAGAGATCGGAGGGCTAAGAGACCCCAAATCCCTCCTTTACACTTCAAAGTATTCAGACTGCCAAAAACAGCGATTCTGAATACTGTATATTCTTTTTAATCTGGCGCCATTGGCAGCTGAGTAAATCGGAAGTGACGTTGTGACGTTGCTTCCATGTTCACATTCAGGAGACTGGATTAAAGCCATTTACAGCTTCATTCCAGTCTGTGGCAAGGCACCAGAGGTGGCGCTTTGTGGATCTGGTCTTCCGGTGGGATGGGAGGCCCGGTAAGAGCGGCAGAGGCGGCGGGAGAGGGGGATGTCCCCTCCCGCTTCTACGGTGTAACAACCGAGTGGCTTTTAGCCGCATCGATTGTTATGCCTGGATAGCCAATCGCCCGCTCTAAACAATGGTACTGGGATGAAGCCTGCAGCTGCGGACATCATCTCGGCATAACCCCAAAAGGCAAGGGGTTAATATCACTTTCATGATAGGCTTATTTGACCTTTTCAATTAGCACATGGGCAGTAAAACTAGTAATTGTAGATAGGGGATTAGAGTGATCAAGACACAGATCCAAACCTCCCATATATCTTTTTGATAAAGTTCCCTTTAAGACAGTCCTGACTGGAATGCAACTCTCTAGTACAATCTATTGGAACCCACTCATGGCTAGACAGCAGCTTCAGCCAACCTACATTCCTAGTTGGGAATCTCTGGAGTCTGGTTACACCCCTGGAACATATTAAGTAATAGAGACATAGGCAGAGTCCAGAATATGATTACATTCAATGTTTATACACTTTGAGGTCTCTGCAGCCAGTGCGTTAATGGCTGACAAAGTCTTACAGTGGTATTCACAGCCGGAGATCACACAGACCAATAGCGGAGTTACCCGTCCCGCTGCTGGGTCTATTCAGCCAGCATGTGTAGCTTTAGTCTTCTTTTTACAAGTTTTCCAGTATCTCTGTTCATCCTCTTTTATGGCAGTGACTGATTCCCATCAGATGGTTCCTTTAGAGGTTTAGAGATTTCAGTGAGAGACAGCTGTACGCTCCATAGTGCTCTGGGAATACTTTATCATAAAAAAATTATACTTTATATACAGTATATATATATATATTTTATTGAATCAAGCTTGCTCATCCATGTCTTTATTGACCTTGCTTTGTGCACTAAGCCATCCTAAGCCAAACTGTTCCCACAAAGTTGGGAGCATGACATTTTCAAAATGTCCTGGTATGCCAAGCCCAAGCCCTGAAAAACAACTCCACACCATATTGCCTCCTCCACCAACTGATTTGGACCAGTGCACAAGGTCCATAAAGACATGGATGAGTGAGTTCGGGGTGGAGGAACTTGACTAGCTTGCACAGAGTCCTGACTAAAACCTGATAGAACACCTTTGAGATAAATTAGAGTGGAGACTGCGAGCCAGACCTTCTCGTCCAACATTTGTGCCTCACAAATGCGCTTCTGGAAGAATGGTCAAATATTCCCATAGACACACTCCTAAATCTTGTGGACAGCCTTCCCAGAAGAGTTGAAGCTGTTATAGCTGCAAAGGGTGGGCCAACTCAATATTGAACTCTACAGACTCATGCGGCGTACACACGGCAGAGAAACTCGATGGGTGGAACACATCGTTCCGCCCGTCGAGGTTCTCTGCCGGCCGTCAGATTCGGCGACCCGCCCGGGAAAGGCAACCAGCCATTCATCCCGACGGGCCGTCGAGCAAATAGAGAACCTGCTCTCTATTTGCTCGACGGGTTTTCCGACAGGCGGGGCTCGCCGAGAGCGTACACACGGCCGAGGTTCTCGGGAGAATGCGGCTCCCAGCGAGGTTCTCGCTGGTTTTTGCCGAGAACCTCGGCCGTGTGTACGGGGCTTAAGACTGGAATGACATTCCATGTGCATGTGAAGGCATGTGTCCTAATACTTTTAGTAATATAGTATATATATATATATATATATATATATATCTAGATATAGATATAGATATCTATATCTAGATATAGATATATATAAACTATGTATATATATATATATCTACATCTATATCTAGATATATATATATAAACTATGGCCCAGATTCAGAGAGCGATTACGCCTGTCTAACTGGTGTTAGACAGGAGTAATTTCAAATTTTGCGCGCCGTATCACTAGTTTGAATCCTCAAACCATGATACGGCGGCTTCGGGCTTCGATCCGAGAGGCTTACGTCTTCATAAGCCTTCGGATCTACGTTGCGATATTTTTGCGGCCGCTGGGTGGAGTCCGCGTCGTTTTCACCGTCGGGGTATGCAAATTAGTTTTTACGGCGATCCACGAAGGTACGAGTGTCCTTCGCAATCGCCTACGTCATTTTTTGGCTACGTAATATTAGAGCAGCTTTTTGCTGGTCTAACAGTGCGTAACCCATGTTAAGTATGGCCGTCGTTCCCGCGTCGAATTTAATATTTTTTTTTTTTTTAACGTAACTCGTTCGGGAATAGGAATGTACGTAAACGACGCTACTACGACGTAACGACGTGATTTCGCGCAATGCACGGCGGGAAATTTGGGAACGGAGCATGCACAGTTCGATCGCTGTGGGAACGCGCCTATTTTAAATGCTTCACGCCCCCTACTCGCGTAGATGGATTGCGCCGGGAGAAATACACTACGCCGCCGTCGTTTACTGGACAAAATCTACCTGGATTCCACGTAGAGCCAGGTAAAATACGGCGGCGTAGTGTATTTCGGAAACGCTACGATAATCTAATTCTCTGTGAATCTGGCCCTATATTTTTTTTACAAATACAAATGTTTTATGATAAAGTATTCCCAGAGCACTATAGAATTCACAGCTGTTTCTCACTGAAACATCGAAAGGAACTATCTGATGGGAACAGAACGTTCCATTTAACCACTTATGGACCAGCGCACACACATATACGTCAACAGAATGGCACGGACAGGTAAATGGGCGTACAGGTAGGTTCACTTTAATTTGCCGCAAGCTCCGTGACAGTGCCTGCAGGGGCCCACGAACTTGATGTCTGCCGGTGTCCTGCGATCGTGTCACAGAGCTGAAGAACGGGGAGATGTCAGTGTAAACACAACATCTCCCCGTTCTTCCTAGTGACATGTCACTGATTGTCTGTTCCCTGTCATCAGGAACAGCGATCAGTGGCGTGTCACTCGTAGCTACGCCCCCTAACAGTTAGAATCACTCCCTAGGACAAACTTAATCCCTTCAGTGCCCCCTACATGTTAAGCCCTTCACTGCCAGTGTCATTTTTACAGTAATCAGTGCATTTTTATAGCACTGATCGCCGTAAAAAATTACAATGGTCCCAAAATGGTGTCAAAAGTGTCCAATGTGTCTGCCATAATGTCACAGCCACAATAAAAATCGCTGATTGCCACCATTACTAGTAAAAAAAAAAAAAAAATATTAATAAAAATGCCATAAAACAAACCCCTATTTTGTAGACGCTATGGCCCAGATTCACGTACATCGGCGCAATATCGATCCGGCGTAGCGCACCGCGATTACGTTAGACGTGCGCAATCAAGCCGCGTAATCCCGCGATTCACGTAGCTTTTGCGCAAGAAATTGCGCAAGCGTAATGTTTTTTCCGGAGGCGTAAGGAGGAGTAATACAAATTGGGTGGGACGTGGGCGTGTTACATTGAAATGAGCCGTGACCCCATGCAAATGAAGGGCCGGCCGACTCGCGCATGCGCGCGTGAAGGAAACCATGTCAGCTCCGTTGTGCGCATGCTCACAACTCGGGAGCGGCGCAATCAGTGAAATTGGAAGTGGACTAGGGCAATGTTGTGAACTACGCAGACAGCATAAATAGACACACACAAACGCCCTTCCATTGCAAAAGTACATCCCTTTGTGTCCCTTCCCATTGAACCAAGTGCTTTTGCTCTGTTGTTCGTTAGAGTGTGTTTTGTACAGTAGTTGTGAGATTAGTGTTCTGTGTGATCTAGTGCTTGTTGGTAGTTTTGTGAAAGTGTATTTTGATAAGTGTTTGAGACTGTTTGTTTGATTGATATATTTCTGAGCGTTTGTTTTCTTGCTTTATTTTTTCATCTTATTTTTTTGTGTCTGTTTCTTGCTGAGTGCTAGTGTGATTTTTGGCTGTTCTTTTTCTCTTTGTGTGTGTTCTTGTCTGATTGGTTGTGCTTGTATTTTTGACAGATTTTTGGTGACTGCTAGTGAGTTTGTTTGGAAGTATGACTGAGAGAAAAAGAAAGCTGAATTTTACAGTGGGGGAAAAAGAATTCTTGCCCGGGCCATTACCGACTATGGGCGTTTTCTCCACGGCCCGCAGAGTGCCACCACCACCCGGCCAGGAGGAGGGAGATCTTGGATATGATCACAGAGCAGGTCAATTCATCGGGGGAGGGGGAGACACGGACCCGCTCTGGGATAGAAAAGAAAATAAATGACCTCCGGCGTGAGGTGAAAAAAAAACTGGCCGCAATAAATGCCCATGCCAGGGGCACAGGAGGGGGCCCACCATGCCGGGTTAGATTTTCAGAGACGGAGCGTGTGGTGGCCCTGACCTTTCACCGGCATGAAGTGGAGGGCCTGCCAGGCTTTGACACAAGTCCGGTCCCCGCGGTGCCAGGTAAGGTTTTTAGTTCTCTCAGGTGTGTAGCATGTGTGGGGGAGGGGGTGAAAGGGAATATGTGGCAAGTGTGTGGATCCTCCAACCTGTGAATGCTTTGTGTCATCCACAGATGTGCAGGAGGGTGCAGGGCCATCTGGACTTACCGCTCCAACCCCAGGACAGCAGCCTAATGAGGCCCCCCCAACATGGCCAGAGTCCGCAGAGGAGGAACAAGAGGAGGGGGATGATCATGAGGAGGACGATAATGAGGAGGAGGAGAATCATGAGGAGGAGGAGTCCATGGAAGGCACTGGCCGTTTGGTTGCTGCGGACTCTTCCCCTCTGGCTGCAAGAAGCCTGCCCTCCCTAAGGGTGAGCCCCCCCCCCTCCTCCCCCAACATGGCTCCCCTCACAAGGGCCTCCCCTTCTCCCCGGCCACAACCATCAGCTGGAGCCAGGAGGTCAGCCCAGAGCACCAGGGGGGCGCCCAATCTCCTGCCCGCCTGTCTGAGAAGGAACCTGGCCACCCAGACCCGCCTTCTGAGACAGCTCTGCCAGACTATGGGGCGGGTGGATCAGAGCCTGTCCTCCATGAACGAGAGCCTGGGTAACCTGGACTCCCATTCCCGGGCCTCCACAACCTGCCTAAATGTCCTGCAAACTACAGCAGCAGGCGTTGGGCAGGATGTGAGGGCCCTTACCCAGGCTATCCAGGGCAACACGGCAACACTTGGTGCTGCCCTGGACAGAATAGCCGTGGCCTTGGAGGGCAGGCCGCCAGGTGGGCAGATCTCAGGGGCTGCTCCTCCTTCCCCGGCTTTTCCCCTCCCCCATGCATCTCCCCTGAGGGGCCGGGGCCGTGGCCGGGGGCGCCCCAGGCGTGGCTCACGCAGAGGGCATTAATTTTTTTTCCCCCCTTTTTTTGGTTTGAATGCTTTTTTTTTTTGGTCCTCTGCATTTTTTTTTTTTGTTCTGTTTTTTTTTTTTCTATGCATTGTTTTTTTTCTATGCATTTTTTTTTTGGTTTTGATGTCATTTTTGGCATATTTTGGGTTGTGAATGATGTTTGAATGTGGGGGTGACATTCCTGCTGGAAAAAGGGTGTCATCCTCAATTTGGGTGGAGAAGGGTTCCCCAGGACCAGGGAGAAGTGATTCCCAGGTCTGTGTGAATGGTGTATGAATGTACAGTGACATAATTGGAGCCTTGACGTGGCGTTACTGCTCACCAGTCTTGCATGGCGGACTGGTGCCAATCCAATTTGATGAGGATGTGGGGTGTGTGTGCTAGGGACCACAGTGGTGTGCATGCATGCCTTCTCATTGTGCCATGATTAATGTGTGTGTTTAACGTGCAAAGATGCATAATGTGAGCTGGCATGAGATGGGGTCATGAGATGGGGTACCAGTGCATATGCAGAATCACCTTGAAGGGAAAAGACAGGAGGATGTTAGTCATGCATGTGCCACTTGTGAGGTGTGCATCACGGGAGGGGATAGTCATGCCTGACTCCCATGTCACTCAACAACCAGCCAGCTGTCCCCATACATGTTCTGTTGGAAATCTGTGGGGATGGGGCTCTGATTGTATATGTAGCTGTCATGGGTGGTGCCATGTGTTGGGCTGCTGATGTCCTCCTGCAAGGTTGTGGTAATTCCATGATGGCATGAGGGGTGAATCTGAAGATGCGAGACACCTCAGAATCTCTCATGCCAAAGATGTCTATGCGTGTGTGATATATCAAGTGAAGAGTGAGGGGCTTGTATCAGATAAGAATATTTGTATTAGATTAGATTAAATTGTAAATTGTAAATTTTATATAAGCAAAAAAAAAAAAAAACATCTCCCGTGCCCTCCTTAGTGCCATCCTCCGTGCCCTCATCCTTCTTTGTTCATCTAAAGTCAGTAGTATAGCTATGCGCGACGATGCCCCTGGCATGTTGGCATACAGATTGTTGGGCAACACGTGTGACTGCTGAACTCCTCACTAACAGTGTTGCTTTATCTGACAATTAGACTTTTTTTCAAAATTTAGACCAGCTTTTAGGTCCTCTAACTTTAGACAGAACATTTTGCAGTTGCGCACATCGCGTAGCCTGCGCAGCAACTGCGTTTTTTTGTGAATCCCCGTAACTCCCTCATTAGCATATTTGAATAGCAAATCAATGGTGTGTCTAGCGCAGTTTTGCGCGAAGGGAAGCGAATGTCTAATTCTATTACGCCGGACCAAAAAACGTAGATTTCTGGCGTATATTGTTTTGTGAATCGCGTCCAACTATACGCACGCGCACATTTAGACTTACGCACGCGCAACAGCAGTTGCGCAGGCGTAATCGCTCTGTGAATCTGGGCCTATAATTCTTGTGCAAACCAATCAATAAACCCTTGTTGCGATATTTTATTTTTACCAAAAATATGTAGAAGAATACGTATTGGCCTAAACTGAGAAAAAAATAGCTTTTTTATATATTTTTGGGGGATGTTTATTATAGCAAAAAAATTAAAAATATTGTTTTTTTTTTTTTTTTTAATTGTCGCTCTATTTTTGTTTATAGGGCACAAAATAAAAACCACAGAGGTGATCAAATACCACCAAAAGAAAGCTCTATTTGTGGGAAAAAAGGACGTCAATTTTGTTTGGGAGCCACGTTGCACGACCACGCAATTGTCAGTTAAAGCGACGCAGTGCCGAATCGCAAAAACTGGCCTGGTCCAGGGCTTAAAGGATCACTAAAGGAATTTTTTTTAGCTAAATAGCTTCCTTTACCTTACTGCAGTCCTGGTTTCATGTCCTCACTGTTTGTTTTTGCTTTGAAGATGCTGTAATTCTGCTCTGATCTCCACACTTCCTGCTTGTCTGGCTCCTTAAGAAAAATCTCATGGCAGCTTTTCACTGTGGTCCAAGCTGTCATTACTGTGTGTCTAAAACTCCTCAGAACCATTTTAAAAACAAAACACTGCTCTGGATTTGTTTGTTTTTGTTCTGTGTGTCTCTTTACTTCACAGAAACATGAAACCAGTTTAAAAATTAAACTAAACTGCAGGTACATTATATGATTGATTTTTATCTATTTTTAATCCTTTTTAAAAGGAATCAGTTAACTATTATGGGCCAGATTCAGGTAGAGTTACGCTGGAGTATCAGTGATACGCCAGCATAACTCTCACTTTGAGCCGGCTTATCTGTTTTCTGTAGTCAGAAAACAAGATACGCAGGGATTGAGTTCAGATACGAGCGGCATAATTGTATTTCGCCGTCGTATCGGAACTGCAATTTTAAAATGGGCACTCGGGGCGTTCCCGCTGATTTACGGCAAGAATATGTAAATCAGCGAGAGATGGAAATTCACGATCGTACGAGGGGCCCGACACAGTGACTTTCCGACCTTTCCGTAAGTGATACGCGGCGTAAAGAAAAACATGCCTCCTAGGTGGAGTATCCTATGTTAAGTATGGCCGTCGTCATTGCGTCAAATTTAAAAAGTTTAGCGTCGTTTGCGTAAAACGTCCGTTAATGGGGATTGACGTCATTGACGTTCACTGACAGAATTTGGAGCATGCGCACTGACAGTCGACGCATGCGCAGTACGTTCGCCTCGGGATCGCGCCTAGTTTAAATAATACACGCCCCCTACCCGCCCAATTTGAATTCCGCCGGCTCATTTTCGCATCGCCACCGCAACTTTAGGAGCAAGTGCTATGTGAATAACAGTACTTGCTCATAAAGTTTCGGCGGAGTAACGTAAATGACAAACGTTACTCCAAAATAAAGATTCGCCCATCTACCTGAATCTGGCCCTATGTCTCTATACCCTGTAAACAGTAATTTCAGCAAAAAATGTTTTCCTTTAGTGACCCTTTAAGTGGTTAAATGAAAAAGTTCTATGTCTGTATGTAGCATGCATGCCATCATACATGAGGCCCACATTTCTATGTAGAGCCATGAATAAACAAATGAATTGATGAATAATGAATCATGAATGATAAATGATAAATGACTGTGGTGAAAGATGACAGAAAGAGGAATGAATATGTGAAAGACAATAAATCAATTAATATAATGAAGACAATATTTTCATTGTTACTCTATTTGAATCAGAACAATAATACCACCAATGGCATTCTTTTTAATTTGCTGTTTTTTGTGTTATTTATTTTTTTTTTTTTCATTTTTCTTCTGTCTTTGGTTCTTGGTTTTCTACTTAGCCATACATTCAGCTCTATCTCCGAAGCACAAAGATGTATAAAGTGATTTACCAGAATCTTCGCAGCTCCCATTCTTACATGGATTGGCACAATAATTTCTGATTACTTTGACCATAAAAACAGTGATCCCTGGTCAAGGAGTGCAATGCAGTCACAAATCACTGCATTCAATTACCGCTGCTTAGTAAATCTGGCTCTTAAAACGGAAAGGCTTGCTTTACAGGCGCAGAACATGTGACCTAATTCTAGATGGCCAGTGGATAGTTGTAAACTTGCCTCTCAGTGCTGAAGGGGAGAGCAAAAATCAATTCCTCTTTATTACAAGGACTTCACAGATTATCTGATTTGACTGTGATGTCCACTGCAAAGGAATGGCTGTTCCTTGTGATACTACATGAGAACCATATCGCTATTAGAAGACGCTACAGGCAACACTGATGTCAGGGTAATAGGTTACCTGGCTCTGCTTGATGTGAACAAAATGGTTGCCCGAGGCCCATTCCTACACTGATAGAAATTGCTCCAGTATAATTTGTGTGCAAACCAGCAAGTGTTCAGTCTCACCTAATGTTCAGGCTTTGCTATAGCCAGCATACCAGACTCAGCGCAAGAGAAAATATGTGATAAAATAAAATAAATAAACATTTTGTATTATTTGCTAAATTTTTTTCTCTGCTTGATCTGTGTTGATATACCGCTGAATGCTTTAAAAAAAATAACCAAATGCTTTTTTTTTTTTTTATGGGTTGTAAAGGTTTGTTTTTTATTTTCTAAATAGGTTCCTTTAACGGCTTGCCGACCGTGCGCCATCGTTTTACGGCGCCAGTTCGACTCTCCTGGGCGAGAGCCCGTAGCTCTACGTCGGCTCTTTAGCTGCCACTAGGGGGCTTTGTAAACACAAAGCTCCCGGTCCTGTCAGGGGGGGAGATGCTGATCTTCTGTTCATACAATGTATGAACAGAAGATCAGTGATTTCCCCTAGTGAGTCCACCCCCCCCATACAGTTAGAACACACCCAGGAACATACTTCCCTTCCCTGCCACCTAGTGTTAACCCATTCACTGCCAATGGCATTTTTATAGTAATCCAATGCATTTTTATAGCACTGATCGCTAAAAAAATGCCAATGGTCCCAAAAATGTGTCAAAAGTGTCCGAAGTGTCCGCCATAATGTCGCAGTACTGAAAAAAAACGCTGAAAATGCCATAAAACTACCCCCTATTTTGTAAACGCTATAACTTTTGCGCAAACCAATCAATAAAGCTTATTGCGATTTTTTTTTACGAAAAATATGTAGAAGAATACATATCGGCCTAAACTGAGGAAAAAAAATTTTTTTTATATTTTTTCAGGGGATATTTATTATAGCAAAAAGTAAAAAATATTGAATTTTTTTCAAAATAGTCACTGTATTTTTGTTTATAGCGCAAAAAATAAAAACCGCAGAGGTGATCAAATACCACCAAAATAAAGCTCTATTTGTGGGAAAAAAAGGACGCCAATTTTGTTTGGGAGCCACGTCGTACGACCGCGCAATTGTCAGTTAAAGCAATGCAGTGCCGAATCACAGAAAGTGCTCTGGTCATTGGGCGGCAATATGGTCCGGGGGTTAAGTGGTTAAGCTAGTGCATTGTTGGTTCACTTACCTTTTCCTTGGATTTCCCTTCTAAATGTTTTTTTTTCTTTGTATGAATTTCTCACTTCCTGTATCTCCTCAGTAAGCTTTCCCCTATTGTCCATGGGGGTTATTCAGTCAGAACAGCTTACTGAGGAGGAACAGGAAGTGATAAATTCAGACATGAAAACAAAGAAAAAAAACATTTAGAAGGGAAATTGATGGAAAGTGAACCAACAATGCACTAGCTTAAAGGTGTTGTAAAGGAAAAATTTGTTTTTTGCTGAAATAACTGTTTACAGGGTATAGAGAGATAATAGTTAACTGATTCCTTTTAAAAACAATTAAAAATAGATAAAAATCAATCATATAATGTACCTGTAGTTTTTTTAGTTTCGTTTTTGCATCTGGTTTCGTTTTTGCATGTTATCATGCATCTGTGCTATACAGAGCCATAGAGCAGTGATGGTTTGCAACATGAAACTAGAAGCTCCCAGTACTGTGGTCCTCAGGAAACAGACAACCAGGAAGTGTCCAGAGGAGGAGAATTACAGCAACATCAGAGCAAAAATGAACAATGAGGACATGAAAACAGGACTGCAGTAAGGTAAAGAAAGCTATTTAGCTAAAAAAAAATCCTTTAGTGACCCTTTAAAGGAACCTATTTAGAAAATAAAACCTTAACAAACCCTTTAATTTTGGATAGTATAAAAGAGGTATTTTCCCTTTTATTTGTAGATGTGCAGAACGGAAAAATTTGTTTTGTTTCGTTTCGATAATTTACATAAATTTGTTTAGTTAAATGTGTTTAATTCCATTTTGCAAATTCGTTTTTTTTTTTTTTTTTATTCGTTTTAGAACTGAAAATGTTTTTAAATCAATTTCGAATACTTGTTGATACAAGCATGCCCTAACAATTTCATCTTGTCCTCTTTATGTCTAGAGCACAGGTGTCAAACACAAGGCACCTCAAGGCTATGTCATGTGGACCTCGCACCTCTCCTGCAGCTGCAGAAGAACTCCAGCCCTCCTCTGGTCCTCCTTCAGACCCTTACTTTCCGCTTTCAAGTAATGCATCCAGCTTCTTCCCAGCAGCAGCATAAGGAAAGGGGGGTACACTGTGGTGTAAGGGAGCGTAGGGGATTCAACTTCTGATGGTGGGGTGGCTCTTGACATCTAATGTAAGGGGAGGGGATGCACGGGACATCTAATCTTACAGATATAACAGGCCCTTCTGAGGATAATCATAATGCTCATGCGGCCCACGAGGAAATTGAGTTTTAAACCCCTGGTCTAGAGGAAAAGAGGTTTAACCTCCACATAAGGACACGATTTTTCACAGTAAGAGCTGTGAAAATGTGGGATAGAGTTCCTCCCAAAAGGTTCCAAGAACTTTTTCTGACCAGCACATTAGATTGCTTTAAAAAAAACTGGATGCATTCCTACATTACAAAATATTAACATTTGTAGGTAAACAAAATAGAGGTTTTGGATCCAGGAAATATTTGAGTGCCTTCTAGGTGATCAAAGGGGATTTTTTTCTCTGCTGGAGCAAGTTGGGACATGCTTTATAAGTTATTTTACCTTTCTCTGGATCAACTGTGGGTATAGGATTCTGTATATGGTGTTTTTCTTTTTTATTTCTTATGCCGCGTACACACGATCAGGCTTTTGCCCGGCCAAATCACATCGGAATTCTAAATGAATTCTGTCAGAAAAAATTAGAACATGTTCTATATCTAAACTCCGATAGAATTCATCATAATTTAAGATGAAAAAAAGCTCAGATGGGGTTACACACGATCGGAAAATCCGATAGAAATTCCAAACGTGTGTACGGGGCATTATAATTGTTTATTTCTGTTGGTTGTTCTCGATGGTCTTTTAAAAAAAATGTATCCAGACTATCTATGTTACTATGATGTCATTAATTTGCTTTAGTAAATCAAGCCTACAGTGTTGTGCCTCACAGTGCCATCACAGAGAGCTCTCACTACAAACAGGTGTGATATGGGACAGTTTCTATACAGTTGCCCATATGAACTCTAAAAGCCAGTAGGTCACATTAACAATAAAAGCTAGTAGGTCAAGTAAGCACAGTTTGTAAGACTAAAGGCCACTAGGTCACGTAAATAAATTTGCGTTCCCAGGGAGCCTACTAAAATTGTGTCACACAAGCTAAAAACAGTTAACGAAACTGGTATTGTGTTCAGCACCATGGAAATGTAGAGGAAGTTATCAAGTTACTGTATTTATTGCCATGATTTTTGATATGTATCCCCAAATGGTCCTATAGATTTTACATTAAGTTTCTTGTCCTGCCCAGATGTTCCTTCATGGCCTGAATCCAAGAGGAGAATCCACATCTTTCTAAAACTTGCTTGCCGTTAGTTCCTGCCAAGTGGGATCTTTGGTAGATGGGATACAAACCTTGTAAAAAAAAAAAGTTTTGCCGACTTTTCTGTCAATAATGACATTGTATGCTTGGAATCCTTCACTGCAGCTGTTCAATGATTTTGTAGCGAAATAATATATTTATCCAACATTATCTGAGCCAGCAATACATTGTGCCTTTGGCAGAGGAAAGAAAATATAATGCAAATGTAGAAAATAAGCCTGTCATAAATTTTATAACACCCCTTTTATTCTCTAAAGAATGTTTATATACTTACTGTCCTGTGTAGACTTCTTGGAAGAAACCTAAAGGGACAATATCACTCAAATAAATGTAGTATACATCATTTATCGATAGTAGGCATGTGCATTCGTTTTCATTCGAATGCATTTAGAAAAAGCACCGAAAACGAAAACCGAAAGATCCGACACAAAAAATGCTTTATTTTAGTTTTCGTTGCGATAACAATTCGATATAGAGAGATTCGACATGACGCTGTCTGAATAGTCGAAATGGCTATCGTTGCCATCGGATGCCGCCATATTGGAGCCGGAGATGGAGAAACGAATGTGAAACTAAGTCGGCTAGGTTAGGAATTGAACGACGAAAATTCGACAAGGCATCGCAAATCGCCGAATCTGATCTGTCATTGAAGGCTTATGGTGTATATCTAAAGTGCTAAGCAGATTTGACGGAGTAGATATATTTGAAGATATACTAGTACATTTTAATGCTCCGCTCATAGGCTATAGAAAATTCTAATGTTGGTTGACTATGACTAGTAATAATAATAGAATTATTTATTATTATTATTATAACTAGTCATACAACATTAGAATTCTTGTAGGTGGAATATTCGACCAGAAATGTACAATACGGCGTAAAGTTTCGATGTTCTGCCGAATATTCTTTGACCATTCGACAGAAACCAAGTATAATATTTGGATTTTTGGACGAAAGCTATTCCCCAACGAAAAACAAAATAAGTCAAAACAATTTTCGGGAGTAACTAAATAAATTTATTTTCCGGATGAAAACGAAAAAACGAAACAAAATATTTCAGTCTGCACATGTCTAATCGATAGTGCTGTAATTGTTTTAAACATTTGTATAGCTAACAAATTACTTTATAATATAATATAAAATTAAATGATATAATATAAAATTAAACAGTATCTTATCTATTAGGATAATAGAAACCACATACAATTTACCATATCTCATTGGATTCTCTTGGTACGCTATCTATACTTGATGTTTCCTGTCTGCGTACCTGCTATTGCTAGTTTGAGAGGTTTATTTTATATTGCAACAAATGCAACAGGTGATGCTAAAATACAATAAAACATGGGTAGAATTATCCAAAACTCCCAGGTGAATAGATACAGAGGAACATACAAAGCCCGGGAATGACTCAAAAGCCACCATGTCTAACTATAAGTAAAATATCACTGTTGAGTGGACTAGCCTTTTAAGGTGTTAAAACATAATATGGGCACCCATATTACAATATGACTGTACTAAAAATCTGTACTGACTGTAATGACTGTAAAATCTGTAATGACTGTACTAAGAATCTAAAAATCCTTTAGATTTATCCATATTCCATTCTGCTGTGTGTCCAATCAGGTAAGCCAGCTTAAGGATAAGTGGCAAAGCACTTTCTCGATTGGAAATTACAGCTATCAAGGCAAGTATGTATTTGGTGGTTTCCTGATTTCATTATGTATTTAGAATGTACTCAAGCATCCTTTGAGTTAAACTTTGAAAATCCCCCCATATTTTCTTTAATTTATGTTTAGGTTCTCCTCCTAGTCTCAGGAATCCTGGACATAACTTAGACATGAGATGGAGTCTTTGGGAAATTGTCAACCAGCAGCATGTCATACACTAGAGATCATCAAGATCTAATCTTTTTATATCTGATTGCAGTCCAGGCCAAGCCCAAGTGCGACTGCCCAGCAATTTCAAAACTCTTGGCAGCTTTGCCATTGTTTGTCAATACATTGCCAAGCAACGCGCTAATCTAAGCCGGGCTCTTTCTGTCCACAGTTTCTCTGTAAAGGTCTTATAATTGCTACAGCTGATAAATGACTAGCATGCATGCTCACCCACAGCACACAAATACTTTAATTTCTAAATTATTAATGAAAGCAGATAATTGCATTAGAACATCAGATCATTTGGCCATGTGTGTTTTTTCTTTTAAGGTCAGTGGTTGGTAAATGAAAACAGCGCTTCTCAAGAGACTTGACAATAGTGGTGTTCTTCCAAAACATTTCACTGCTGGGCAGAATCATATAAAAGGTGTATTTTATTACAATAATCAGGGAGTGCTTGTCTTGGGAGCTAGTTCATCGAGGTTAGCAACAAAGCAGAGGTTTCAAGCATTTTAAAGGCTAAGTTCACATTTTGAAAAAAAATATAAATTCAATTTTTTTTGTAGGTAAAAAAATTTGCATTTATGTATTTTTTTTCTAAGAAGCCTGCAGAGCATTGAACCCCTGATTAGCAGATTGTGGGTGAAATCTCAGGCTCCTGCATTATCTCAGCATAACTGTCCGTTCATACCTCATATGGGCAGGCAGTTACCTGAGAAAGGGAAGACCAATGGACTATGACAGCACTCGCCAGTGCCCTTAAAGCTCATTGAGAACTACAAGCTGTCAACTGCGATGGCTGGTGGTGAATGAATGATGCGGCTGTATGAGCGGAGCCCATTATCAACTATAGAACAGCTATTGCCTAAGTGTCAGAGTTAATGAGTGAGTGAGTGAGTGAGTGAGGAACTTGTATAGCGCTGCACATGCGAACTAAATCGCCTCTAGGCGCTTGCTGCCATTGTCGTCCTGATCCATCAGAAGAGGTGAGTCTTCAGTTTTTTCCTAAAGACCCGATGGTTTTCTTCAAAGGCGTATGGTCATGGGTAGTGAATTCCAGAACCGGGGTCCTTGGACCGCAAACCTGCGTTCTCCCTTAGATTTGTACCGTGTCTTGGGGATTTGGAGGAGGTTTTTGATTGGTTGACCGGAGCATGCGGTTTCGTGACGTAGGGTTTTATTTTCTCGCATAAGTATTGAGGAGCGTTTCCTTGCGTGCATTTGTGGGTGAGACAGAGTGTCTTGAATGTGATCTGATCCTTTACAGCCAGCCAGTGGAGAGACCTCAAGCCCGGGGAGATTGGTTCCCACGTTTTTTTACCTGTCACCAGTCTGGCTGCCGTGTTCTGGACGACTTGTAGACGTGAAATCTGATATTTCGGTAGTCCTAAATAGAGGGAATTTGCATAGTCGAGTCGGGAGTTGATGATTGTTCCAACCACTACTGCTGTGTCCTTTCCCGGGATGAATGGAATGAGTCTTCGTAGCATGCGGAGAAGATGGTGAGAACCGCTGACTACTGCTCCTATTTGTGCATCCATCGTCATGTCTGAGTCAAAGATGACTCTGAGGCTTTTGACTTTGTTGCTTGGGACGATGGTTTTTCCAAGGATGGTGGGTGGTGTCCATGTGGTCCTAGACTTAGATTTCCGATTTGCGTTTTTGATCCATTGAGTTTGAGGGAGCTTTTCAACATCCAGTTATCGATCAGAGTGAGGCATTTTCCTAGGTCATGATATTGGTCTTTTTTGTTGGTGATTCGAAAGTAAAGTTGTGTGTCGTCCGCGTAAGAGTGGTAGCTCAGATCCTGTCTGCTGATGATATTGAGGAGCGGACAGTGGGGTAGTTGTGGTCAACCTGAAGAAGCAAAAATAAGGGCTCACCTTTAAATGAAATGTGGGTGTGGCTTAGTGTGAAGGGAGGGGTTGAAGATATGGTTGAATGTAAGGTATTACAGGCATACCCCACTTTTAAGTACACAATGGGGTTTATTTACTAACGCTGGAAATTGCAATATCAGGCTCACTTCTGTATGGAAACCAATGAACTTCTAACCCCAGCTTGTTCAATTAAGCCTGGTAATAAAACCTGGAAGCTCATTTGTTTCTGTGCAGAAGAGAGCCTTATTTTGCGCTTTGCAGCTTTAGTAAATTAACCCCATTGTGTACTTAAAAGTGGGGTATGTCTGTACTATTATGCTACACTATTTTTGATGCTGTCTAGGTGCATTGCGATGTCATTTAAAATTGGTTGCTGTAACGGTCACCGCCGTTTACAATCTTCCATCAACCCAAGACAAGACAGCTTATCCGACACTCCACAATCCCTGTAGACACGATCCATTCCATTCCCCAGAATAAAGACGAGACAAGCTCCGTTCTCTGAGTTAAATGTATGAACCCTTTAATGGTGCCTTAGCTTTCTTATATACAGTACAAACATGGTACAGTTAATCAAAGGAACAAAGACACACTCCACCCACACATCACACAATGGGGCTTCAATCACATTCTTTTAGTTAATGACATTCAGAGGAGTTAATTATCCCACAGATGTCCTGACTCTGCCAATAAGTGATTCACCTGCAGAATACACATTCCTATGTCAGACGTTCTGTCTCCGACAATAAGCTATTCACACCTGATCATCAGTAGGCTTTAAACAGTGTTATTAGCATACACAATGAAAGGTCTTAGGAGCCAGGCCTAATTAACACAATGGACACAGAATGCAATCACAGCAAAGCACTTTAACATCCCATAATAGCCAGCCAGGCTGACTCTCAGTTTCAATCCACAGTAGCAGACTTAGTTAGCATCTCACAATGGAATGTCTAGGAGCAGATGCAATTAACACCTGTAATATTGGAAAATAGGGGTAATACTGCGCTGTCTAAGTAAAATTCAATTGAAAATGCAAGCAGCTACAATAGTGAGATACTCACGAACAAACCAGTAAAAATAAAAAAACAAGCTGCACAACTATAAGAAACTCTAAGATGATAAAGAGCAATACCAAACAGTAAATTCATCTATAAAGTCCATCAAGCTATCAGTACAAGTGGAAGAGCATCTGATGGTATAAATCGGCAGAGAAATTCCTTATGTTCAAGCAGATGGTGACATCACAAACAGGAACCTCAGAAAAGTGCAAACAGATAGGGAAGACACCTCAACCGATGGAATACACTGTCCCTTACCGGAGGGGAAGATCCCAACTAGAGACCTTCTGACCGCAGATGGCTTTCTCCCCAGCCAGGGGGTTCGATGGCACGAAGTTCTATGGTCAACAACTCCTCCCGTAGTGGACAAGTGATCAATGTTGATTGATGCCAAATTACGAGAGAAAAAGGTATATAGTGTAAAACCATTTATCATCTGAACAACAGATGGAATTACTTTTAAAGAAATCTAGGAAATCTTGCAGTCGAGGCAGGTCATTAGCGACAGCAAATGTATCTACCAGTTTTATTGATGTTAAGAGAACGTTCTCATAACTTGAGAAGGGGTCTTTTCTATCTGCCATCTACTGTCCAATGTAAGTAATTAAATCCCTTTTTTGGGGGGAAAGTTAAAAGGGTTTCTCCTCTCCTCTCTTTCCTATTTTCTTCCTTTAATTTATTCATTGCAGAGATTTTTCAGCAAAAAATTATATGAATTAGTGGACAGACCACTCATATATGATAAACATTTCCCTCATCCAAGATGGCCATTGTAGCTTGGGGGATTCTGGGAGCTCAGATGGGGGCGGTACCATTTGTGCATATGAGGTATAAATTGCGGTGAGTCAGCACGCCGCTCGTGCCCCAGGACGAAGTCTGTTTAGACGAAACGGCGTAGGGAGGCGGCGTGCTGACGTCCATAACCGCAAATCGTGTCCAGGAGATATCGAGTTGTGCTAGCCGGCCGGCTACATTTACATGCATATTTTACCTACTTTTTTGTAAGTGCAATTTGTAATACTTTTTAATAAATGGTAAATGGTTTTACACTATGTACCTTTTTCTCTCGTAATTTGGCATCAGTCAACATTGATCACTTGTCCACTACGGGAGGAGTTGTTGATCATAGAACTTCGTGCCATCGAACCCCCTGGCTGGGGAGAAAGCCATCTGCGGTCAGAAGGTCTCTAGTTGGGATCTTCCCCTCCGGTAAGGGACAGTGTATTCCATCGGTGGAGGTGTCTTCCCTATCCGTTTGCACTTTTCTGAGGTTCCTGTTTGTGATGTCACCATCTGCTTGAACACAAGAAATTTCATTGCTGTTTTATACCATCAGATGCTCTTCCACTTGTACTGATAGCTTGATGGACTTTATAGATGAATTTACTGTTTGGTATTGCTCTTTATCATCTTAGAGTTTCTTATAGTTGCGCAGCTTGTTTTTTTTTATTAACACCTGTAATATGTCCAGATCTCCTGCAAAACATGAATTATCATTTATCAGTCACCCTATGCACAAAAGGGGCATAGGGTGAACTTAGAACCAAGAGTTATTAGTGAGGCTGGCACAGGAGTACCCCCCATCCCTCAAAAGTCTCTGGGCATCACGGGTCATTCCGGTACAGTTGCATTGGCGCACACTGCATGAAACACATTGGGGTTGATTTGCTAAAACTTGAGAGTGCAAAATCTGGTGCAGCTGTGCATGGTAGCCAATCAGCTTCTAACTTTAGCTTCTTCAATTAACCCTTGACAAAAAACATGGAAGCTGATTGGATTTTGTGCAGAACTGCACCAGAGTTTGCACTCTGAAGCTTTATTAAATCAACCCTATTGTCATAATGTGCTTTTTTACTGCATGCTACTACAGTGCAATAGTGTGATGGTGCCTTCGTTTTCTTTCATGCTCAGACCTAGTGTTTTTACTATTAATAAAAGTTAATATTTTTAGGGGAATTTCTCTTACTCTCTTCAGCATTTTGAATGTTTGCCAGCCTGATTTCCTGATTGCTGAGACACATATGTACTCAAATTAACACATACCTATGTACCTCTAAATGTAGGCCCTTGCCCTACTAACTACACAGACATTGTTGATGTTGGAAAGTCACAGGCTAATTCAAATAAAATAGATTAAAACGAATGTTGCAACCAATAACCATTGTAATATAACTTTTTGTGCCAATCACAGCTAAACTGGGAGCACCAAATTATCATAAAAAGCCAAAACGCCTATCTTAACCACAAGTTCCAGACAAATGTCTGACTAACCAAAATCCACAGGAGGTGCAAAACAGGGACCATGGCAATGAGGGCAAGGTCGAAAGGCATAACAATAGCAAAAGACAAAAAGAGCGGGCAGATGGGGGATATTTTAGATGGCTGCTCCATCTTCTGGTCGGTAGACCATCCCTAACTTTAATTCTATTGACTGAAGATCCTATCCCCAAATGCAGCCACAGCCAATAGTGACCTGAATAAAGGTGCTAGGGACGACCTAAAACCAGCAATGTCTCCAGTAGTCAAGTCCTGTTATTTTAAAGTTGCAGTTTTATTGTATTCTTTGTAACTCTAAAATAATGAAAGTGTTACTTCAGTTTTATGTTTAAATGCCCTTTTCTTAATGCTTATGGCTTTTAACAGCAAAGACAACATAGATTTTGTTTTATCCTTTTAAAGGTATTGCCTAATGGAATAAATAGTGAAATGTGTTTACATAAAAGCAGTCTGAATCATTTTAATCTATGTTCTGTTTTTTCCTAATGTTTCCTCTCAATTTATGTTTTAAAGAGAAGCCATCCACATTTGGAAATTGGTCTCTTTTAAAATGAAGTGTTTTTGTCTTTCCAGCATGTTCTTGTTGTTTACAATTTAGATTAAATTAAATCATGTTATGTTCACTGCTATCTAGATTTTCCTTTATATCAACATTAGTAATGAGTTCTGCATTGTTTGTGATTACCAGATCTAAGAAAGCTTCACTTGTACAAAATGTATAAAATAATAATTGAAAACATTTATACACTAATATCAGGGTAGTTAAAATCTTCTTTAATTATTACTACCCCAGCTTGTGCATCCCTAAGGAGTCCCTACCTCATATATTTTTTTTCGGGACCAGTAACATACTCCTGTAATTAACTTAGCAGCTTTCACATCCATTTGTAAATACATGACTGGTGTATGCCTAGTGCTTGGGAGAAAACAAAAAACCCACCCCTAAAACCTTAAACCCACCCATAGAAATCACGCAACACCTTCTGGATTAAATGGCCACCAAAGGCCCCTTTTATTTAAAATCCAAAGGGTAAAATTAAATAACTTTATAAAAATAACCAACTTTTAAATATAAAACTTCTTTTTTAACATTAAATATATATTTTTAACCATTACGCAATAAATTAACCTAACAAAAAACAATTAACCCCAAACAGTTGTAGACACGAGGTTCCTGAGAAAGGGAAAGAAAAAGTGCCCGGTAATCGGCTGTACCCCATAGAAAGTCTTCGGACCTCTAGCCGTGCTCCCATCAGCTCACAAGGCCATGACTTCCTCCTTCGTTTGATTCTTCAGCACAATATACCACTATCCACCTAACCAGATAGGGAAGGTGCCCATCCCATGACAGGCCCCAACTCCTACCAACAACTAAGGTACACACATCTAATATGTATGTACCAAACCCCACCCAATTCTCAGGAACCCTGAACAAACGCCAACGTCCACCTGAAAAACAAAGAGCGTTACAAAACAGACACCCATACCAGACACTTCCCCAGGGAGGGAGGGAGGGAAAAACTGCCTGTGTGATGCCTCACTGTGGGTGGCGCCTGAATGTATGCCCCCCGCCCCCCGGACCTTCATAAGGGAGCTTGCCTCGAGGCATAAGCCCCGCCCCCTGTGCAGCCGCGATTTGCGGCCCCTTCCTTATCCTGTCCCCCTGCTCAGGGTCCCCCCAGTCATGCGCACCTGCGCTAAGGTTCCACCTCGCTGCGGAGCTTCCTTTCATAATGCCTAACCACCTTTGAACTCCCCATCAACAAGTCAATTTTTCACACTCCCTTCAAAAGAGGTTTTGAAGAAGGAGCTTTGTGAACTAGCTCTGAAATGCGTCACCACCCCTTTCCTAATGTCACCGCCGGCATGCATTCCACCGTGGTACCGGAAGAATGGTCGCCCTCTTGACTAGACGATCCTAACCTCCCTTACAGCTGCTGGTCGGCACGGGGAGATGAAAAGACAGTGACAGGATCCCCTCCAGGAACATATCACTATGATGAGCCTACCTTATGCTTATTTATTGTGTTTTTATACTGTGTTAAATAATAAACTGCTGGTATTCGCTTCTACTCGAATGCCACGTACACACGGTCGGAATTTCTGACAACAAATGTTTAAGAGCTGGTTCTCAATTTTTCCGAAAACAAAAGTTCTTGTCGGAAATTCCGATCGTCTATATGCAATTCCGACGCACAAAAATCCTATGCAGGCTCTGAATCAATTTGACGCATGCTTGGAATTATTAACTTCATTTTTCTCGGCTCGTCGTAGTGTTGTATGTCACCGCGTTCTTGACATTCGGAATTTCAGACAACATTTGTGTGACTGTGTGAAGGCTACACAAGTTTGAGCCAATAGTCTGTCAAAAAAAAACACAGTTTTGTTGTCGGAAATTCCGATCGTGTGTATGCGGCATTAGATGAGCTGCCTTAGTGCCACTTCCAGCTGTGTGAACGCTCATTGTTACTCATACTGAAAAGACCCATTAGGCAGAATTGCCCTACTTTTCCTTTACTATTGTAAGCACTCCTGCCAGTGTTTAATGGGTTGCCTTAACTGTCAATTTACCCCTTTTAATTCACAGTATTTTCTGTTAAAGAAAGTTGAAAAACAGACTTACTGGCAGGATCACAATTTGAAAATATTGGAAAAATATGTCTAAAAAAAAGAATCCATGCAACAACCACATCTAAGGTTTGGAAAGCTGTAATATATTAATGTTTTGCTTTTGAATTTAGACATCTTTGGGTTTAGATACAGATTGTATAATACCTAGGATTTCCTAATGCAATTCTTAAAAAAAATATGAATTGCCAACTGATTTCTTTTAAGAAACTGATACTTCTAGATCTTTTGATCTGTTGTCTATCCCCCCTGGTTCCTCCAGCTGACATCTACATCACTACTGCATTCTATAGTGATGTAGTGGTTGTAGGGAGGAACTAATGTGGGCAGAAGGGCACCAGGTAGTGGCAACCAGTTCATTAGGGGTGCATGGACGCTGCTCCCTATCCAATGGGCTTTTTTTAAGCACATGATTGGAGTCAGAGGCTCTAATAGGCTTCAATAAAGGGTGGGCTCGAAAGCGGGCCTTGAAAGCGATCCCCTATTGGCCGAGGTGGAGGGAGGAGACGCACGGCCCTGATGAAGCATGGGAAGCCACCAGGGGGGTGCAGGTGACCAGACTGGCTGGGGGGGGGGGGGGTGGCTGTGCATTGTTTGCTGCTAGTAAACAGTAAAAAGAAAAGGAAATGTAACATTAATGATTCTGGACTCATAAACACCTCTAGTCTAGAAGAGGTTAAACAAGTATGACACCTTTAAGGAACACTCATTTTACTATAAACACAATATACTGTATATTTTTTAAGATATAAAGCAGATTGTATAATGGTATCTGCTTTGTTCAGTTATGACTCATGGCTAACAATAACCTGCTTCCAATTTAGCTCTACATGTCTAGTCGTGTATTTGCACAGATACTGTTCATTTGCAGCTGTAGATCTGGCAAAGCTTAGTTACAGTAATTCTTAGCATACAATTCAGTTATGAATTTCCAGAAATAATATCAATGCACTCACTTGACATTCTTATGCCGCATACACACGATCGGAAAAAAAAATTCCGACAGAATTCCGGCTCAAATTTGTGTTGCATACACACGGTCACACCAAATTCTGCCCGTCAAGAACATGGTGACGTACAACACGTACGACGGCACTATAAAACGGAAATTCAATTCCGAGTCCGCCACCCTTTGGGCTCCTTCTGCTAATCTCGTGTTAGTTGAAGTTTGGTGAGAGACGATTGTGCTTTTCAGCCTTCGTGCTTTTCAGTTTGTTGCTGCTTTTCAGTTTGTGCTTGTGGGTTTGTATCTGTTTTTCAGTGCATGTAAGTCAGTTCGTATCTGGTTTTCAGTGCGTTCTTGTCTGCTCATTTCAGATTTTCAGCTAGTTCTTCATAGGCCTTTCTGTTCTTCAGTGCGTTCTGTTAGTTCGTTCTGACCAGCCAACCGTTTCTAGCCATACTTGTCATAGAGTTCGTGCTGTGTGGGGGCTTGGTGTTGGGTTTCTTGCTTTGACCCAAGCCCAGTCCATGAACAGGGTGGGGAGGAGATCATGGACGAAGAATTGGTTGCTCCAGCGTGACTCATTTTTGCATATGCCTTTGCTGCAAGAGATCCAGGAGAATAACCCTGATGATTTTATGAATTATCTCCAGATGACGGACCCCTATTTTCACTGTCTGTTGGCTTTGCTGTCCCGAATCAGGACACCTGCATGCGGCAGGCCATCGCTCCTGAGCAAAGGCTAGTCGCCGCATTGCGGTACTTGGCGACAGGGAAAAGTCTGCAGGACATCAAGTTCACGACAGGCATCTCCCTCAGGCTTTTGGGATCATTATTCCTCTTCTGCCATTATACAAGTCCTGCAGAAGGACTATAATAAGTTAAGTTTTCTCCTTTAACATCACATTCTATGTATTTAATATATGCTAATATATTGTATTTCTTTCATTATTCCCTAATTACCATGAATGTAATATGCTGTGAATATGCCCTTTGTAAGCTGTAATGCTCCTTTTTTGGCCTACATGCATATTTGCCTTCACTCTCCTCTCCAGCATGCTATGCTGGGCCCATACACACCTAGCCTAGTCACTTAAAAATTTATTTTGTCAGCTCCATTGTAGTGCTTTACCCTTAACACCCCCTAAAATGTGTACAAATGTTATTGTTGTGATTAAATTTAGGCAGAGTGCCAGAGGCTTTTTTACGGGGGTCCCAAACTCATTTAGAACTCCCCTAATTTTTTTTTTACAATGGGCCATCAGAGGGGGTGAGGAATCTGATAAGTGGACCTTATAAAAGTACACCACCCCAATTGGGGTCATACTATTTTAACTATAAGGGATTTCATAGTATTGTGATGATAGTGGTGGTGTCGGCGACATATGAGTTTTTATGTGTGGACGTGGGGAAGAATGGCCGGATGTCAGATGGTGGAGTCTTTGCCCAGACCAAGTTTTCCAGACAGTTCCAGAGTGGTGGCTTTGGATTGCCACCTGCTGAGGATAATGTGGCTGGACTGCCATTTGTCTTTGTCGTTGATGAAGCATTTGGGCTGGGTGAACATACCGTTTCATTAAAGTAGAACTTTAACAATAATAACTCTAAGAGTGGGGTAAATAGTCCTTTCCCCAGATATTAATTAAAATAAAAAAAGGAAAAAAGATGACTATTAAAAAAAATAAACATTATAATGGAGATCTGCTTTTAAAAATGTAAAAGATTATTCATGAGATCACGAGAAATATTAAAGAAATATGTTTGTCAGAACTGTGTGAATATCAGCAGCAATACAACTTGATTATTCTAGCATTATAAAGAAGAAAAGAATGCGCTGCATTAAAAGATGCTATAATTTGCAGTGTGATGAATGTGCTATATCCATTACAAACTCTTACCATGTTTTAATTTGTTCCTATGTTAAAAAAACAAAATTCTGATCGTCTGTGTGGAACTCCATTGGAGAAAAATCCACGCATGCTCAGAATCAAGTCGACGCATGCTCAGAAGCATTGAACTTAATTTATTTTGGCTCATCGTAGTGTGTTTTACGTCACCGTGTTTTGACACGGTCGGAAATTTAGTCTGATAATGTGTATGCAAGACTGATGAAAGTCAGCTTCATCGGATATCCGACTAAATTCCATCAGAAATCCGATCGTGTGTACAAGGCTTTAGAGTGGGGAAAAAAGACCTTTCCTCGCTGTCTCAAAAACTAGAAAAAAACATTTTGCCTAGAACTACTCTATATCAACTGATCTGTTAGTATCAGGTTTTTGATAAAGTGGATGAGAGAGAAGGTACTTGGCACATACAGTTGGGATAAATTTCAAAACTTGCATCAAAAGACTGTACTTGTAACCCCTGGGAGAAATAATCAATGCTGAGCCCTCAGCTTCAGGCTCAATTTTGTACAAATTGTAAATAATATACAGTTTATAAATGCAACATAAGCCATTTTATAACTTATTGTAGTCATCACTTTTTCAAGGCTGGGTGACAATATTCTGACATTATAAAAAAAGATGCACATAATATTCAGTGTGTATAAAACTGTCAGGGACTGCAAAGTGTGGATGGCTCAATGCTGTGGAATACTATTGTTGATGGTCAGAGTGGGATTGTGGATATACTATTGTATACAAAAGACTGCAGACATATTATTATTGATCAGTGGTCTCCAAACTGGGGCTGGATGCAGCCCTTTGCATGCCTTATCAGCCATTGGGGCACCATTCCATCCAATGACACCAGAAATGAGGCACTATTCCTCCCACTAACACCATCAAAAGGGAAAAAAATCCTTCCACTGACACCAACGATGGGGCATGATTCATTCTATTGATACCGTCGATGGGCCACTATTCCTCCCACTGAAGACATCTAAGATTTACATTATTTACTCTCAGTGGATGCCACAACATTTTCTACTCCCACTGGTCTTAGTCTGGCCCCCTAAAGTCTGAAGGACAGTAAACTGGCCTTTTGTTTAGAAAGTTTGGAGACCCCTGCTGTAGATTGCCAGAAAATGTGGATATACTACTGTAGATAGAGACTGTGGATATTCTACTGTGAATAGTCAGAGACTGTAAACATACCACCTGTCCAATACTGTTAACATATTCTTGTAGTTAGTCAGAGACTGTGAACATACTCATGCAGATGGTCAGTGACTGTGGACATACTACTGTAAATGGTCAGAGACACTGGACATACTACTGAAGATGGTCAGAAAAATGAGGACCTTCTTTCGTATGTGGACAGTGCTAAATGAATGGCAATAATTTAAAGGGACCAGGTATGACAATGTCTTCTAGGAAGGTTGCTCCTTAAACAGGACCCTTTAGGCTTACAATTGGACACCAGATAGAGGCTGTGCTGGTGATACAAGGGTGCAAGGTAGCCCCATTCCATATACAAGCTGGACAATAGGGTCCTTGCGAAAACTCCAAGAACTGTTCAGGGGTACCCTGGGCCACTCTTATGCTGTCCCTGCTCCTCAAGAGCCTCACCCTGCACTGCTCCTAACTTTCCCTAGCTATTGAATGTCTACCCCTATCTCTCACCCCCCCCCCATATTGCACTTTACCCAATATCCCAAAATGACCCAGCAGGGCCTGTATATGGCATAGTCTCCCCTGGGTTAATATGGCTGCCCAAATCTTGGAAAAACTCTGTGTATCAGACACAGCCTCCCCCATGATGACCCCAGTTCAGAGAACATGTCAGTGCTCTGCAGGTTTACGCTAATGCCAAAGGTATGCAGCAATCTTGTGACTGCTATGATCATTTCTGGCAGCTAACCGGAAAGTGAGTAGGCAACATATGGCACAGCGCCTCACTCTCTGTGCTGGCACCTACTCAAAGGCCATCATTGCTCAGTTTGAGACTGTGGACATAGTATTGTAGATAGTAAGATACTGTAAACATACTATGTAGATAGTCAGAAACCATGAATATACTACTGAAGAGCTTCAGAGATTTTAAATATACTACTGTAAATGGTCAGTAACTGTGGACATATTACTGTAGATGGTCAGGGCCTACTTACATATTGTAGTAGATGGTCAGAGACTGTATATATACAAGTGTAGATGGTTATAGACTGTGGACATATTACTGTAGATCAGGGGTCTCAAACTCCCGGCCCGCGGGCCAGTTGCGGCCCGCAGACCAAGATTTTGCGGCCCACTGACAAGCCCTTCCCCCGGACAGTGTCATACTCCTACTTTGCAGCGCATGCAGCGCGGTACCCTTTCCCTGCAGCCAGGGCCGGCGCAACCACCAGGCAGACCAAGCGGCCGCTTGGGGGCGGGCAGGTCCGCAGCCTGGGATGGGGCGAAAAAATTACTTCAGAATCGCGGCTGTAGGATTTTTCAAAAGCCGCGCCTCCGACGCGTCTTCTGTTCCGTGATAGGCGGAACATTCAGCTTCCCATGAGGCACTGTGTTCAGGTTCCGCCTATCACGGAGGCCCTCTCGTCCTCGTCCTCGGACGAGAGGGCCTCCGTGATAGGCGGACACTGAACACAGTGCCTCATGGGAAGCTGAATGTTCCGCCTATCACGGAACAGAAGACGCGTCGGAGGCGCGGCTTTTGAAAAATCCTACAGCCGCGATTCTGGTAAGGTAAGGGCACAGTCTGGATGTAATGGGGCACAGTCTGGAGGTAATGGGGCACAGTCTGGAGGTAATGGGGCACAGTCTGGAGGTAATGGGGCACAGTCTGGAGGTAATGGGGCACAGTCTGAAGGTAATGGGGCACAGTCTGGTCATGTAATGGGGCATGTCTGGATGTAATGGGGCACAGTCTGGCATGTAATGGGGCAGGTCTGGATGTAATGGGGCAGGTCTGGATGTAATGGGGCAGGTCTGGCATGTAATGGGGCAGGTCTGGCATGTAATGGGGCAGGTCTGGCATGTAATGGGGCAGGTCTGGCATGTAATGGGGCACAGTCTGGTCATGTAACGGGGCACAGTCTGGTCATGTAACGGGGCACAGTCTGGTCATGTAATGGGGCAGGTCTGGCATGTAATGGGACAGGTCTGGCATGTAATGGGACACAGTCTGGTCATGTAATGGGGCATGTCTGGATGTAATGGGGCACAGTCTGGCATGTAATGGGGCAGGTCTGGATGTAATGGGGCAGGTCTGGCATGTAATGGGGCAGGTCTGGCATGTAATGGGGCAGGTCTGGCATGTAATGGGGCAGGTCTGGTCATGTAATGGGACAGGTCTGGCATGTAATGGGACAGGTCTGGCATGTAATGGGGCACAGTCTGGTCATGTAACGGGGCACAGTCTGGTCATGTAATGGGGCAGGTCTGGCATGTAATGGGGCAGGTCTGGCATGTAATGGGACAGGTCTGGTCATGTAATGGGACACAGTCTGGTCATGTAATGGGGCACAGTCTGGTCATGTAACGGGGCACAGTCTGGTCATGTAATGGGGCAGGTCTGGCATGTAATGGGACAGGTCTGGCATGTAATGGGACACAGTCTGGTCATGTAATGGGGCATGTCTGGATGTAATGGGGCACAGTCTGGCATGTAATGGGGCAGGTCTGGATGTAATGGGGCAGGTCTGGCATGTAATGGGGCAGGTCTGGCATGTAATGGGGCAGGTCTGGCATGTAATGGGGCAGGTCTGGTCATGTAATGGGACAGGTCTGGCATGTAATGGGACAGGTCTGGCATGTAATGGGGCACAGTCTGGTCATGTAACGGGGCACAGTCTGGTCATGTAATGGGGCAGGTCTGGCATGTAATGGGGCAGGTCTGGCATGTAATGGGACAGGTCTGGTCATGTAATGGGACACAGTCTGGTCATGTAATGGGGCACAGTCTGGTCATGTAATGGGGCACAGTCTGGTCATGTAATGGGGCACAGTCTGGTCATGTAATGGGGCACAGTCTGGTCATGTAATGGGGCAGGTCTGGCATGTTAGTGTGTTTTTTTTATATAAAAAATGTATTGAAAGAAACATTTTTAATAAGTCAAAGTACAGGGCCAAACTTACTGATAAGCATCTTCAAGCCATATTGAGGGTGTCAGTTGCTTCCTCACTCAAGCCAAATGTTGCTGAGCTGTGTAGGAGGAAGCGCTGCCAGGTCTCTGGCAACAAGAAGTAGGAAGTAAGAGAAACTTCTGTTCTTTACAACCGTTAATGTTTAGAACTATTATTAAGATTGCATCAGTTGTACATTTTAAAATTTTGGTCCAATACTTGATGCGGCCCAGCCTCACCCAGCTTATACCTCCAGTGGCCCCCAGATAATTTGAGTTTGAGACCCCTGCTGTAGATGGTCAGAGACTGCGAACATAATACAGTTGGAAGTCAGAGACTGTTGACATATTACTGTGGATGGTCAAGACTGCATATTTAATACTATAGATTGTCATCTATGCTGTGGATGTTCAAAAATTCTGGACAGAAAACAGTAGACGGTCAGATACCACAGATATATTAAAGGTGTGGTTTGGGACTGGGGATTTGCTGCAGGAGAAAGACAGAGTCTGAAGATTGTTAGAGATCAATGCTAATAGAGGGAGAAGTTCCAGTGAGGCCGATCCTGGACTGGAGCATCCCAAAAGGGAAGCTCCAATGAGTGACATTGGTTAAACCGTTCAGGGATCGGCACTGCTAGACCTGATAAACTCTCCTAGCTGCCAGGGGAAGAACTCCTCCAGTGAGAGTAGGGGGAAGCGAAGGGAAAGGATAGAAAGATTCTGGTGTTGGGGGAAAGAAGGAAAGAGAGGGCAATTTGTTAAAAAGAAAAGAACTGTATGCTGTCTACCAGGCGCTCGGGTTCGGCACATCACGGATCTGGTGGACAGATTACTGGGAGGAGCTAGGAAAGAGGCACGTTGGCACCAATGACAAAGTCAGAGGCAGATAGAGTGTCCTAAAGAATGATTTTAGGCACTTAAATTGAGGAAAAGGACCTCCAATGTAGTATTCTCAGGAATTCTACCGGTACCTCGAGCCACGCCAGAAAGGCAGAGGGAGATTAGGGAAGTAAACAAGTGGCTGAAGAGCTGGAGTAGTAAGGAGGGGTTTGGGTTCCTGGAAAACTAGTCCAACTTCTCAGTCCGTCCCCAGTTCTATAGAAAGGACACACTGCACCCAAATGAGGAGGGTGCAGATCTGCTGGGAGTGAAAATGGACGAAAAGTTAGAGGGGTTTTTAAACTAGGCGAGGGGTGGGGGGTCCAGAGGTAGAGATATTCAGTAATGAACATATTTCAGAGGATAGTATTGGGGGCATTAGAGGTAGGTTGACTAAAGCACATAAATCTGAGGTAAGTATGGTAACAAGTCCAATTTGCAATCTCAGAACACCCAATAAGAGGGCAATATGCGACGGGTCTAAACTGTGTGGCATGTTCACCAATGCCAGAAGCCTGGCAGACAAGATGGGTGAACTAGAGATACTGTTGAATGAGGAGGATTTAGATTTTGTGGTCATTTCAGAGACCTGGTTCAACAGCTCTCGTGATTTGCTGGCAACCATTTAAGGGTATTCCCTTTTTTACAGGGATAAAGAGAGTAAAAAAGGGGGAGGGATATGACTATATATCAATAAAAATGTGAATGTAAGAGATGACAAGGGAGGTAGGGAGGAGGTGGAATTTTTATGGGTAGAGCTCCAAAGGGATGAAGGGGGAAATAATACTGGGAGTATGCTATAGACCCCCTAACCCAAGGGAGGAGTGGGAGACGGACCTCCTATCACAATTTGGATTAGCAGCAAGGACGGGAAGTGTTATCATAATGGTGAATTTTAATTATCCAGACATAGACTGGGCAGAGGGAACCATACATTTGTCTAATGCTCGCCAGTTCTTAAATGTCTTGCAGGACAATTTCATGGGTCAGATGGTACACGCATCAACTTCAGTATAAATTACACAAATAGGAAACTAAAGGGGAACACAAAGACACTGAATTTCAAAAGAGACAATTTACCTAAACTACTAACCTTAGAAGATATAAATTGGTATAAAGTCTTTAGAAACAAACAACGTGGAGGATAGATGGGTTTGCTTTAAGAACATATTAAATAAGGCCATTAGCCAGTGCATCACATTGGGAAATAAATTTGAAAGAGAGAACAAAAGTCCTGAATGGCTTAACTCCAATGTAAAAATGCATTTAAAAGCAACGAAGAAGGCCTTCAAAAAATACAAGGCTGAAGAATCATCATCAGCATTCAGACTTTACAAAGAACGCAACGAGATATGTAAGGGTGCAATTAGGGCGGCTAAGATAGAACACGAAAGACACATAGCGGAAGAGAGCAAAGAAAATACCAAGAAATCCTAAGAAAGTATATACACAGTAAAAAAAGGAAGACAGACCACATTGGCCCCATAAAGACTGAGGAAGGACATCTGGTTACAAAGGATGAGGCGATGGCGAAGGTATTGGATTTATTCTTCTCCTCAGTCTTCACGAGGGAATCAGGGGGCTTCAGTAACCAAAACTGCAGTGTTTGTCCTCATGGCACATCACAGGAAGCACCCTCATGGTTAACAGAGGACAGAATTAGAAATAGACTTGGCAAACATTGGATTGCACCCGAGGGTACGTAGGGAAGTCAAGTAATTGCCAGACCATTGTTCCTAATTTTTACTGATAGTCTACTGACTGGAATGTTCTGGCAGATTAGAGAAAAGCCAATGTAGCACCAATATTTAAAAAAAGAACAAAATACATTCCTGGGATTTACAGACCAGTTAGCCTAACATCAATGTATGCAAGCTTTTGGAGGGGATGATAAGGGACTATATACAAGATTTTAGTAATGAAAAGGGTATCATTAGCAGTAATCAGCATGGATTTGTGAAGAATCGTTCTTGCCAAACCAATCTATTAACCTTCTATGAGGAGGTGAGCTGCCATCGAGGTAAAGGAAGGCCCCTAGACGTGGTGTATCTGGATTTTTCAAAAGCATTTGACACAGTTCCCCATAAACCTTTACTGTACAAATAAAGGTATGTTGGCATGGACCATAGGGTGAGTACCTGGATTGATAACTGGCTACACGAGCGAGTTCAGAGGGTAGTGATCAATGGGGAATACTAGGAATGGTCAGGGGTGGGAAGTGGGGTTCCCCAGGGTTCTGTGCTGGAATCAATCCTGGTTAATTTGTTCATAAACAACCTGGAGGATGGGGTAAACACTCCAATCTCTGTATTTGCGAACAACACTAAGCTAAGCAGGGCAATAACTTCTCTGCTGAATGTGAAAACCTTGCAAGAAGATCTGAACAACTTAATGGGGTGGGCAACTACATGGCAAATTAGGTTTAATGTAAACTAATGCATTTGGGTGTCAAAAATATGAATGCAATCTACTCAGTAGGGGTGAACCTTTGAGGGAATCTAGGATGGAAAGGGACCCGGGGGTCCTAGTAGATGATAGGCTCAGCAATGGCATGCAATGCCAAGCTGCTGCTAACAAAGCAAACAGAATATTGGCATGTATTAAAAAGGGGATTAACTCCAGGGATAAAGCGATAGTTCTCTCACTCTACAAGACTTTGGTCTGGCCTCACCTGGGATATGATGTCCAGTTCTGGGCACCAGTTCTCAGGAAGGATGTACTGGAAATGGAGTGAGTACAAAGAATGGCAACAAAGCTAATATAGTGTCTGGAGTATATTAGATATGAAGAAAGGTTGCAAGCACTGAAATTATTCTCTCTGGAGAAGAGACGCCTGATTTCAAGTTACAAATACCATACTGCCCACAATAACGATAAAACTTTTTTGCGGAAGGGAGTTTAACCCCTTCCATACAGGGCATTTTCACCCCCTTCCTGCCCAGACCAATTTTTAGTTTTCAGCGCTGTTGCACTTTGAATGACAATTGCGCGGTCAGGCAACACTGTACCCAAATTAAATCATTATGTTTTTTTCCCCACACAAATAGAGCTTTCGTTTGGTGGTATTTGATCATCTCTGCGGTTTTTATTTTTTGCGCTATAAACAAAAGAAGAGCGACAATTTAAAAAAAAACACAATATTTTTTCCTTTTTATTTAATACATCTCACTATTTTTTTTAAAAAAAAACTTTTTTTCCCCTCAGTTTAGACCGATACGTATTCTACGTATTTTTGGTAAAAAAAAAACGCAATAATCGTATATTGATTGGTTTGCGCAAAAGTTATAGGGCCAGATTCACGAACACTTGCGCTGGAGTATTTGGATATGCGCCGCGTAACTGTGATGATGCGCCGTCGTTTCTATGTGCCCGTACCCACCAAACTAGATGCGCCCAATAACGGGTCATTTGCGACCGGCAGAACGTTCCGACGCCAGAGTATCGTCAGCGCTTATTTTCGCTGGGCGCATCAGTCGCGCCCATTGATTTCCCCTGCAAATATGCAAATGAGGGATTTTTCCCAATTCACGAACGGATTAGCACCATACGCTGGCTACATGCGCCGCGCGTATCTCGTCCGTCCGGCGCAAAGTTATTTCTACAAAAGGCTGCTTTATCTTTACTCCAGATGGCCTCAGGTCAGCAGGAGAGCAGCTACAGCAGCGTTACCGACGATAAGAGCTAGCTGAGCACCCCAACTTGCAGGACAACACCTCTGTCCATGCTTGTCTGTCAAATTTTACAGCCATGGAGGAAGACATCATAGGTCTCCATAGCCGAGATGATGGCTGACAGCTCCCGGCCATTAAAGTTCAGCTTTCTCCTGTGTGTTTGCGGGGAACGGGAGCAGCCATCTCAGAACAAAAGTAACATCACTGCGGGGAGGGGGAGCAGGATATACTTTAGTGCCGGAATGGCGCTTCTACGGGCGCATTTACACGCCCAACAGAAGGCATTGCGCTGACGTTTCCCGTGAAGTGGTGCCGACGGAAGTTGTGAGCATGCGCACAAAGGGGGCGAGTGGAGCCTCACTCACTGCGCATGCTCCGTGGTTGATGCGCTGAACGTAAGCCTCTGAGCTGGGCTCCGCCCATCATTTACATATGATCACACCCACTTCCACTTGCGTCGGGTTACGCCAGCGCATTATCGTTACTCTGGCGCAAGTTTACGCGCAACTGCTATGTGAATTACAGGACTTGCGCTGAAAGGGTCTTCAGAGTAACGTAAATGAGAAGCGTTACTCCAGAGGAAAGATACTCTCATGTACCTGAATCTGGCCCATAGTGTCTACAAAATAGGTGATAGATTTATGGCATTTTTATTTTATTTTTTTTACTAGTAATGGCGGGGATCTGCGTTTTTTTTTGTGACCGTGACGTTGCGGCGGACATATCGGACACTTTTGACACGTTTTTGGGACCGTTCACATTTACACAACGATTAGTGCTATAAAACTGCACTGATTACTGTGTAAATGTGACTGGCAGGGAAGGGGTTAACACTAGGGGGCGCTGAAGGGGTTAAAATGTGTCCTAAAGTATGTTCTAACTGTAGGGGGAGGGGGACTCACAGGGGGAGGAGATCGATGTGTGTTCCTCTGTACTGGGAACACACATCAGTCTCCTCACCGCTGACAGGAGGTGGATCTGTGTGTTTACACACACAGATCCACACTCCTGACGTGATTGCCGGAAATCGCGGGTGCCCGGCGGCAATCACGGCCGTCGGGCACGCGCGCGGGATCGCGCGCGCACTAGAACGCCGTGAAGACTGGACGTTGTGCAACGTCCAGTCTCATCAGCGAGGGGATCACCATGACGTGATTCCCCTATGGGCTGGAAAGGAAGGGGTTAACAAGACATGTGGCCACTCATTAAAATTAGAAGAAAAGGCAGTTATTCTCATTGATCCTCGTTCCCATTTAGGTACCGTCCTTAAGTTACAAATTGTCGGTTATTCTTAAAATGTGGATAAGCGTCTTAAATTTTTTTTTTTGCTGTGGATGTGTACAGTACCACTTGGTTCTAATATATTGGCTTACTGTTGTTGTGACAATTCATGCTTTCTTGTGAGTCGCTGTTTTACTTGCATCTGCAGAGTTGTCAGGCTCTGTTACATTTACCTCTGTGTACGCATGTATATGTATATTTACTTGTTATCTAATAAAAATCTTTTGTGAATTTTTTTTTTTTTTGAAGAAAAGCGGTTTAACCTTAAACCGTGTAGAGGGTTCTTTACTGTAAGTGTGGCAAAAGACTATTAGATAAACACCTGAATGACCGCAATATACAATGATATACAATGTAATACTGACATATAATCACACACATAGGTTGGACTATTTTCTTTTCAACCTCACCTACTATGTAACTATGTATAAAGCCCCTATACAAATCATTGTTTTCACATTTGTGTTCTTTACAGCCCCCTAGAAAATTACTAATGCCACATTTGATATTCCGCTTAGCAAGATCAGTTATAACAAATCAGATTAAAAATGTAAAAAAATAAACCAAACCACTTAACTAGCAAATGACAATTTAATGAGTTTATATTCTTATATTCAAATAAGTTTCCGTTCTACCAGTTTCTGTGTCTCGTAAAAGCAGTGGGATTTTATTTATCAAACATATCATACATTTATCATTATGATAGAGCCAAAGTTCTCATTTTCATTTTCACTGTTTAAAAGAATTCCTCAGTTTTGGAAACAGACTGGCAACAGTGATTGTGGGCAATTGACAGGTACGCTATGAATGGTGATTTCAACTGTTTTTAAAAGACAAGATCAGTTTTTTTGTGATAAAAATCTGACACAACATTAATTTTCTTTCCAAGTATTAACCTTCTCTATAAATGTATCATTAACTCCTAATTTACTTCCTTGACTGCTCTGACAGTCATTTGATGCAGTCATTAGTACATCCCATTCTTAGTAACCTGTAATCAGAGGACACTGCTTTAAACTACTATGAACTCTCCAACGACTTACTTTATGCTGTAGGTTTAATGTATCATTATCCTGGGTTAAAGCAGGTAGTGTGCAAATTCGTCATCCAGAACCATGCAGAATCATTTCTTGAAAACACAATATTTTGTTATTATTCAGTTAAGATGGGTGCTTTTACACCCAGCCTGAAGGGCTATATTTAGACATCAAGACCTCTTCTGCATACCAAATTCAGAGAGTAGTGGTTAATGTTTCCTACTCTGAATGGTCTAAGGTTATCAGTGGTATACTCCAAGGTTCAGTGTTGCGACCCTTACTTTTTAATATCTTTATAAATGAGATAGGTTCTGGGATTCAAAGTACAATTTCTGTCTTTGCAGGTGACACTAAGCTATGCAACTATGTGGTAGATGGGTTTTAATGTTGATGAATGTAAAGTTATTTACTTGGGGGCTAATAATATGCATGCATCATACATACTAGGGGGAGTACAACTGGGGGGGATCTGTAGTGGTGAAGGATCTGTGAGTTTTGGTAGATCATAAGCTTAATAATAGCATGCAATGCCAAGCTGCAGTTTCCAAAGAAAGCTTGTATTAAGAGAGGTATGGACTCCAGAGAGAGAGATATCATGTTGCCCCTGTACAAATAATTTGTAAGACCTCATTTGGAATATGCAGTTCAGTTTTGGGCACCAGTTCTCAAAAATGATATCGGGGAACTGGAGAAAGTGCAGAAAAGGGCAAACAAACTGATAAGTAGCATGGCGGAAGTCAACTACTGTATGAGGATAGATTAGGGGAACTGAATTTATTCTCTTTTGAGAAGATGAGATTGGGGGATATGATCAACATGTACAAATATATAAGGGACCATATAGTGAACTTGGTGTTGAGTTATTGACTTTACCATCAACACAGAAGACAAGAGGGCACGCGTTTTGCCTAGAGGAAAAGAGATTTCATCTCCAATAATGGAAAGGTTTCTACACAGTAAGAGCTGTGAAAATGTGAAATAGACTTCCTCCAGAGGTGGTTCTGACCAGCTCAGTAACATAATTGGGTACTAACATTTATAGGTAAAGTTGATCTGATTGCCTCTTAAGGGATCAGGAAGGATTTTTTTGCATGGCTCTGCAGTTCGGTGTCTAGCCACTTAAGACCCGGACCAATACGCTGGTAAATGACCCAAGGGGTTTTTGCGATTCGGCACTGCGTCGCTTTAACAGACAATTGCGCGGTCGTGCGACGTGGCTCCCAAACAAAATTTGCGTCCTTTTTTCCCCATAAATAGAGCTTTCTTTTGGTGGTATTTGATCGCCTCTGCGATTTTTATTTTTTGCGCTATATACAAAAATATAGCGACATTTTTGAAAAAAAATCAATATTTTTTACTTTTTGTTATAATAAAAAAACAATAAACTAAATTTTAGTCAAACATTTAGGCCAAAATTTATTTAGCCACATGTCTTTAGTAAAAAAAAAAAATCGCATTAAAAAAAAATTAGCTACCTAGCGGGAACAGCGACACTAATACTGCGATCAGAAAAATGATCGCTTAGTGACGCTGGCAATAGGGAGTGAAAGGGTTAACCAGGGCAGTGATCAAGGGGTTAAAACTTTATTGGGGGGGTGGGGGGGCTACCCTGACACTAACACTGACTGACTGTCACACTGTCTGTCACACTGACACTAAATACAGTAATCATACATGTATGATTACTGCATTCAGTGACACTGTGACAGGGGGGAGGGGGGGGGGGCGATCACGGGGGTTAAATGTGTTTGTGTCTGTGTGTAAGTGTGCTGTTGGTGCAGACTTACTTGGTGTGTTGTGATCTCTCCTCAGCGGCGCTTGAAACAAACGCCGAGGGAGAGATCACGTCGCTTCCTCCTTCCTGTGTTTACACAGGAGGAGGAAGTGACAGGGCGGGCGGGCGCGCGCATTGGCTGGGAGCGATCCGGAGGGGGCGGATGAAAACGGATAGCCGCCCCCACTTGTCGGATCGCTCCTGCAGCCGCGCGGACCGCCGCATGTACGGGGGGGGGGTCTGATCGGACCCCCGATCCCCCCCAAGGCACCAACGTATATATACGTTGATGTGCCTGTCGGTGCCATTCTGCCGACGTAAATGTACATGCGGCGGTCCTTAAGTGGCTAGTTCCTCACAATAGAGTAGTGTCGTGAGGCCTTTCTTAACTGCAGAGATGGTAGGTGGATAGGAGGTAGTCTACACGTTTAAAATATTCTTACAGCCACAAAGAGGAAAATATGAGTTCATGGAGATATATAAATTCTGGGTTCATTAGGGCACGGCCGCTTGGGTGAACACTATGTTACACTTAACAGTCAACCGATCACTTTTTACTACTAAATTCTTAGACTGGACTAATAATAACAGCTGTTCCACTGGACATTTTTTATTCATTCACACGTGATTGGATATAGATTCTTTAGCAGAAGCTATCAACTGAAAGACTGATTGTTGCTTTAAACATTTAGTCATCTGTAGAAAGCATTTCTGTTTTTAGCTGGTTGTGTCTAACGTTTATTATCTTGAAGCTATATACCCAGCAGACAGTCAGATATTTTATTTTTATTTTTCAACCACCCCCCAAAGGATGAAAAGGAGAATCTGGCAACCATGGACAACACAAACATTTCAGGCACTTTGATAAAGAAAGCTCCGTTACATTAGTTGCAACCTGCTGTCACTGTAAGCCCAAATGTTTCTTTTCAACGTGAGGTATGTTTTTAGAAGGCCCTCCCAGTATCAGTGTTTCCTAATTTGTAAAACCGCTTGGGACATTTTCAGCATTGTAAATATATGTGGGTTTAATAAGCCACCTGTTTTCTTGTTTACATAGTGCTTTTTAATTAGATTCACATATTTACTCTTTGCTGGTTCTTTTGTTGTATACCTAACACTGAAAATATACTTTGGTCGACAATAAAAAAAATTAAAACTTTTTGTTTGGTGACAGATTTGTTATTGCGAAGCCAATACCATCTACCGTACCAGTTTTTAGATTAATATGTGTTTTATTTTGAGTGGTTTAACTTAAAGAGAGTGTCTCACACAGTGAGTTATTATTTTTAATGTTAAAATGCACTAAAGACCTCAACACTTCTTTTTTTTATTTTTATTTTATTTTTTTCCTAAAAAGAAAATGGAAATGGAGTTGAGATTTCAGTGATCTGCTTGGCTCTGCTGTCCCAAACAGATTACAGGACACTAAAATCTAAATGTCAGAAGTTCTCTACTTTGGAACTCCAGATGCAAGTCCCAGCTGCTGTTTTTCAGCAGTGGAGTTTTCAGGGATTGGTAAAACCATTCACACATAAAAAAATTAAATGACAATTTTTCTTTTTCTTTTTTAATGAGTAAAAAATGTGGGCCAGATTCACAGAGCGATTACGCGTGCGCAACTGCTGTTGCGCGTGCGTAAGTCTAAATGTGCGCGTGCGTATAGTTGGACGCGATTCACAAAACAATATACGCCAGAAATCTACGTTTTTTGGTCCGGCGTAATTGAGTTAGACATTCGCTTCCCTTCGCGCAAAACTGCGCTAGACACACCATTGATTTGCTAGTCAAATATGCTAATGAGGGAGTTACGGGGATCCACAAAAAAACGCAGTTGCTGCGCAGGCTACGCGATGTGCGCAACTGCAAAATGTCCTGTCTAAAGTTAGAGCCCATAAAAGCTGATCTAACTTTTGAAAAAAAGTCTAATTGTCAGATAAAGCAACACCGTTATTGAGGAGCAGACCACACACACGTGTTGCACTACAATTTGACTGCCAACATGCTAGGGGCATCGTCGCTCATAGCTGCACTAGTGAATATAGATGACCAAAGAAGGAGGAGGGCACGGAGGATGGCACGGGAGAGGGTATACCGCACACGCATAGACCTGTTTGGCATGAGTGATTCTGAGGTGTATCGCATCTTCAGATTCCCCCCTCATGCCATCCTGGAATTAACCACAACCCTGCAGGAGGACATCACCAGCCCAACACAACGCTCACATGCAGTGCAGCCACTGGTGAAGGTCCTGGCAACACTCCATGTCCTTGCCAGTGGCTCTTTTCAGCGTACAAGTGGAGTGGTGGCTGGGATGTCACAATCCTCCATGAGCAGATGTGTGCACCAGGTTGTCCCTGCAATCCTCACACGCTTGGCCAACCAAATCATCAAACCCACCACTGAGGAGATTCGAATCAAGGCAATGGCAGATTTCTACCGAATTGCCAGATTCCCACGCACTGTGGGGGCCATAGATTGCACACATGTGGCACTCCAGCCCCCCCATGAGACCGAGCACATGTACCGCAATCGGAAGAATTGGCACTCCATCAACGTACAGGTGATAGTTGATGCCCAAGGCCTCATATGGCACGTCCGTGCCAAACACCCAGGGTCCAGCCATGACAGCTACATCTACAATCAAAGCCACATCCGAACAGAATTCGAACAGAACGTGTATGGGAACACCTGGCTGGTTGGTGAGTGACATGGGAGTCAGGCATGACTATCCCCTCCCGTGATGCACAACAGAAGTGGCACATGCATGACTAACATTCTCCTGTCTTTTCCTTTACAGGTGACTCTGCATATGCACTGGGACCCCATCTCATGACTCCTATCCGGAACCCCCAAACCCCAGGAGAGGAACGATACAATGAAGCACACATCAAAACCCGTGCAGTGGTGGAGCGCACCTTTGGCCTCCTGAAGTCACGTTTCCGATGCCTGGATAAGTCAGGGGGTACACTGTTGTATTCCCCAAACTTCGTGTGCCATATCATCGCTGCATGTTGCATGCTACACAATCTCGCAGTGAGGAAGGGCCTGCAGGTTGAGCTACGTGATGATCTGACCCCCCAACCAGAAAATCAACCCCTAACCGAGGATACCCCGTCTTCTGAGGGAAGAGCAGTCAGGAGGCAGCTCATATTGGGCATCTTTGCACGTTAAACACACACATTAATCATGGCACAATGAGAATGCATGCATGCACACCACTGTGGTCCCTAGCACACACACCCCACATCCTCATCAAATTGGATTGGCACCAGTCCACCATGCAAGACTGGTGAGCAGTAACGCCACGTCAAGGCTCCAATTATGTCACTGTACATTCATACACCATTCACACGGACCTGGGAATCACTTCTCCCTGGTCCTGGGGAACCCTTCTCCACCAAAATTGAGGGTGACACCCCTTTTCCAGCAGGAATGTCACCCCCACATTCAAACATCATTCACAACCCAAAATATGCCAAAAAAGTCAAACAAACAAAAATGCATAAAAACAAAAAATGCATAGGAAAAAAAAAATGCTTAGAAAAAACAAAAAAAAGCAGAGAACAAAAATAAAAAAGCTTTCAAAACAAACAAAAGGGGGAAAAAAAAATTATTGTCCTCTGCCTGAGCCACGCCTGGGGCGCCCCCGGCCACGGCCCCGGACCCTCAGGGGAGACGCATGGGGGAGGGGAAAAGCCGGGGAAGGAGGAGCAGCCCCTGAGATCTGCCCACCTGGCGGCCTGCCCTCCAAGGCCACGGCTATTCTGTCCAGGGCAGCACCAAGTGTTGCCGTGTTGCCCTGGATAGCCTGGGTAAGGGCCCTCACATCCTGCCCAACGCCTGCTGCTGTAGTTTGCAGGTCATTTAGGCAGGTTGTGGAGGCCCGGGAGTGGGAGTCCAGGTTACCCAGGCTATCATTAATGGAGGACAGGCTCTGATCCACCCGCCCCATAGTCTGGCAGAGCTGTCTCAGAAGGCGGGTCTGGGTGGCCAGGTTCCTTCTCAGACAGGCGGGCATGAGATTGGGCGCCCCCCTGGTGCTTGGGGATGACCTCCTGGCTCCAGCTGATGGTTGTGGCCGGGGAGAAGGGGAGGCCCTTGTGAGGGGAGCCATGTTGGGGGAGGAGGGGGGGGGGCTGACCCTTAGGGAGGGCAGGCTTCTTGCAGCCAGAGGGGAAGAGTCCGCAGAAACCAAAGGGCCAGTGCCTTCCATGGACTCCTCCTCCTCATGATTCTGCTCCTCCTCATGATCGTCCTCCGCATGATCCTCCCCCTCCTCTTGTTCCTCCTCTGCGGACTCTGGCCTTGTTGGGGGGGCCTCATTAGGCTGCTGTCCTGGGGTTGGAGCGGTCAGTCCAGATGGCCCTGCACCCTCCTGCACAGCTGTGGATGACACAAAACATTCACAGGTTGGAGGATCCACACACTTGCCACATATTCCCTTTCACCCCCTCCCCCACACATGCTACACACCTGAGAGAAATAAAAACCTTACCTGGCACCGCGGGGACCGGACTTGTGTCAAAGCCTGGCAGGCCCTCCACTTCATGCCGGTGAAAGGTCAGGGCCACCACACGCTCCGTCTCAGAAAATCTAACCCGGCATGGTGGGCCCCCTCCTGTGCCCCTGGCATGGGCATTTATTGCGGCCAGTTTTTTTTTCACCTCACGCCGGAGGTCATTTATTTTCTTTTCTATCCCAGAGCGGGTCCGTGTCTCCCCCTCCCCCGATGAATTGACCTGCTCTGTGATCATATCCAAGATCTCCCTCCTCCTGGCCGGGGTGGTGGTGGCACTCTGCGGGCCGTGGAGAAAACGCCCATAGTCGGTAATGGCCCGGGCAAGAATTCTTTTTTTCCCCCACAGTAAAATTGAGCTTTCTTTTTCTCTCAGTCATACTTCCAAACAAACTCACTAGCAGTCACCAAAAATCTGTCACAAATACAAGCACAACCAATCAGACAAGAACACACACAAAGAGAAAAAGAACAGCCAAAAATCACACTAGCACTCAGCAAGAAACACACACAAAAAAATCAGATGAAAAAATAAAGCAAGAAAACAAACGCTCAGAAATCTATCAATCAAACAAACAGTCTCAAACACTTATCAAAATACACTTTCACAAAACTACCAACAAGCACAAGATCACACAGAACACTAATCTCACAACTACAAAACACACTCTAACGAACAACAGAGCAAAAGCACTTGATTCAATGGGAAGGGACACAAAGGGATGTACTTTTGCAATGGAAGGGCGTTTGTGTGTGTCTATTTATGCTGTCTGCGTAGTTCACAACATTGCCCTAGTCCATTTCCAATTTCAATGATTGCGCCGCTCCCGAGTTGTGAGCATGCGCACAACGGAGCTGACATGGTTTCCTTCATGCGCGCATGCGCGAGTCGGCCGGCCCTTCATTTGCATGGGGTCACGGCTCATTTCAATGTAACACGCCCACGTCCCTCCCAATTTGTATTACTCCTCCTTACGCCTACGGAAAAAACCTTACGTTTGCGCAAGCTCTTGCGTAAAAGCTACGTGAATCGCCGGATTACGCGGCTAGATTGCGCAAGTCTAACGGAAAAGTGGTGCGCTACGCCGGAATGATAATGCGCCGATCTACGTGAATCTGCCCCTGTGTGTTTAAATAAACAAATAGTTCTATCTCAGTGGACCTGAACTTTAAAATAAAATATTTGCTATATAATTGGGGCCATTTAGAAATGTTAAGTAGCACCCTGAAAAATTAACCATTAGTATTGAAGTAGGCTTCATGCACACAGAACGTTTTGCTAGCTCTCCTGGAAGCCTTTCCTCCTGATCAGGGGCTGACTGACAACTCATGGGGGCCCCAGGCAATAGGAGATTATGGGGCCCCCAGGCAATAGGAGATTATGGGAAACCCAGGCAATAGATTATGGGGCCACACAGTATATACACACACACAATATACACACACAGTAACCACACACACAGTATACATACACACAGAATACACATTCAGACACACACACACAGTATACATACACACACTGAGAAGGTACTAGAGAGGCGGGCCAGATATAATATTGGGATTTTTAGACCAAAAGGGTGTTCCTTCCTCTTACTGAGGCTGGCAATCCTGAATGGTCAGTCCACCCCTGCTCCTAACAGCATCATTTTGGCAGAATAAAAAGCCTGAAGCTTGTAAAAGTGCGTACGTTTAGGCAAGTTTAGGCACATTTACAGGTGTCAAGCATGTACACGTTATTTTATTTAATTGCCCAGAAAAACAACCTATTCTGGCCATTAAAATTAATTAATTCTCAAGCGCTAAACGTGCCTAGCCTAGTTTACAAACGTTTAAAGCGTCATACTTTTTTTTACAAAACTCTGCTGCTCTTGGACGCACGAGCAGTGGATTTTTTCCTGTCTCTATATGCCTCTGCCTCTAAGCTCATCTAAAAGCCTATGTGTACATGGACACATAGGCTAACATACAAGGGCATTTGGAGGCAGGAAAAAAAAATTCAGACAACCCTAGGAGTAGCTGAAAATAATCCAGTGTGTATGAGGTCTTACTTTTGAATAATAGTAGTACATTTCTGTCTTGATTGTTGGGCTTCTGCTTCATTAGTCCCTGATCTTCATCAACTCTTATAATATTCCCTCATTTTTCTTGTATTTTTCTGAATACCCCCCTCATCACCAGTCATACCCAGGTATACGTGGTTCCCAAAAATTCTTTTTTTGAAAGCGTGAATGGCAATTTACAAAATATAGTCCACATGGAATTTCCTATGGTATAATCAAAGATATAACAGTCATAACAGCAGAAAGTTATAAGAACAAAAGGTGGACATGTCTAAATAGATGTGCATTCCAACATGAGGAGCTTCTAACTTGCCTAAAGGTTGAATTGAGTTAGAAGCACAGCTACTTAACTATAAGGTATAAGTGAAAAAATAAGTGGAATAGAAGGATGAGATGGAAAGGATGGAAGAGAAGGAAAGGGAAGAAGGAGGAGGAAAGGGGGAGGATGTGGGTAGAGAAAAAAGAAAAAAGAAAGGGGAAATGAAAAAGGGAGAGGTTGTGTAAAGGAGATTGTTTTACAAGAGAAGCATCTTGCCTCCCCTCCACCACTCCTTATGACCTGGCAGGAGTGAATCACACAAGTATATCCCCATTACAACAGCTTCACTATAAGTCATGAGGTCATCAGAGAAAAAATGTAGATACAGTATCTGTAAGTGATACCTTATCCGCATTCCTGGTATGGCTCCGTGGTTTTAAAATGGGATCAGCAAGACAATGTGACTGAAAATTTATGCAAGTGTTCATGTGAGATGTGTATGTGTTCTTCCATCTCTTCTATTCTATTTAGTCTAGCAAATCACTCATCTGTCGTTAGAACATGCGTTGATCTCCAATGAACTGGAATGCAGAGTCTTGCTGCGTTTACCATATGCATAGCAAGAGATTTATTGTATTCCCGTTTGGAGAGGGAAGTATGATGTAGTAGGTATTGGGTAGGTGACAAATCCAGTGGGTATGAGGTTACATGAGATATGATATCATGGATAGTCTTTCAGTATGTTTTCAGGAGCTCACAGCTCCACCAGATATGTAACATGGTACCTTCCACTCGGCTAAATCTTCAACACAGGTTGGAACAGGCTGGGTAGCACTTATGTAGAAGGGTCGGACTTCTGTACCATCTAGTTCTGATATTATAAGAGTTTTCCTGTATTACAAAATTGCAACATTCAAAGAACCTTTATGAACATATTTATTGACATTTTCCAGTCATCGCCAAAAAGAGTAAGTTGTACAGTAGCTCTTTTTTTTTAATCCAAAGTCGAGGACCCTGGGAAGTGTTTAATTTGCCTTTACGACCATGAGGGAAAGGTTCCTGTAGAGACCATGGACTCCAATTGGGCCATGGAGAGGAACTTCCCTCTAGAGAAAAAGTTATAAGCTACACCTCATTGTGTGACCACTCCTTCTTTAGAAAGATATATGATAAGCCAGGGGGGCACTGTAGTTAAAGGGCATGGCTAAGAAATAAAGGATGTTGATATACATACAATTCGAAAGCATAATAGTGATTGGCCAATAAGTGGGTTTTCCCGAACTTGCTTTGGAAGATGCTGGGGTGGAAGCCAGGGTTATAGGTGAAGTGGTAAAAATTATTGAACATTTTCCATTGATACCCAGGCCTTCATCTGAGAGTGGATATTTCAATCCAAAATGCTGACCGGATGACATGCCAAATACTATTTCTAAAGATCTGGCAAACAAACTCCTCCTTTCGAATTAGAAAGAGTTAGGGCCTTTTCACACTGTCAGTTTTTTAGGCAGAGCTGAACGGGCGCTCTGTGCACGTCTATGGAGCCACGGACATGCCCACTGACATCCGACCCGCTCCAATTCGCCAAAGTGTGGTGGAGGAAACCCTACTTTTCCATCCGTCTGAAGGATCGGATGACGACGGACTCTACGGTCCATCGTCATCCGATCCCCCATAGGAGAGAGCGGTGCTCTGACAGGTCGGTCCCTGCACAGTGTGCAGAGACCGACCTGTCATCTGCTGCTCAGCGGGGATCGACGGAGGGATCCCTGCTGAGCAAAGTGGAGCCCGCACAAGGACAGCTGTGTGAAAGGGCCCTTAGTCGAGCATATTTAATGTGAAGCTCTGCACTTCTACCAAGATATGCACACAGGGACACAGTGCAAGAGACTGTAAGCTAAGTTAGTAATTATGAATGGATCAACTGCAGGGAACCTATAGGCCATACCTAGTGCTTTTTCTTTTGTATGCTTTTTATTGGTCACAATTCAGGTCCTCTGTAGAATCCCACAGAACAATGGACCCTGCCCAATTTCACTAAGTATGAAAACATATGTATTGGGTGAAGCTGCACTTGAACAAAAAGTATACGTAGCATAGTATAGTATGGGTAGCAGGATATGAGTAAAAAAGAAGCATCCACAGATACTTACTAGAAGGTTCAACAATCACAAACAGTACAGATGTCATCTGGTGAATAGTTTCTGGACTAAAATATTTGAGATATATACTGTAAAAAGTATCGGGAGTAGAGAAGACTCCAAGTATAGCGATTTCATTGTTATCTCTGATGACAGAATCAATAAAAACATGTAAAACGGATATTCTTTACCACATGATAACGGGAGCCAGAACAATAATAGCTTGGAAGTGGAAAGAATCTAAAAGTCCTACAATAACAGAATGGATATGTGAAATTAACCAAATACAATATATGGAAAATCAAATAAGAGAAGAAGGATATATAAAGAATCAAATGCCAGGATTAACATTGGATGAATTTCGGTCCTCGACGGATATGATAGAATATATATAAACGGAAAACAATAGGTAACCCCGTATAAGGATATAAAATGAAAGAAGAAGAAATAGGGAGACATTTTATAGAAATTTTTTTTTTGGTATGAATGGGTATAGTAGAGAGAAAAAATATGTGCGAGTGAATGATGTAGTTATTTATGAATAGAGAAGTTAAAGTGGAGCTCCACCCTTTTTGACTACTTAGCTTCATCCCCTGTAGTTCTGTCTCCTTAAATAGATTTGGCATATAAAAAAAATGTTGTTGTAAAAAACTCACTGTTAATTTATAATTTATTTGTTGTTCTGGCCTCAGCGCGTCATCTACTGACTGCTATGCCTCCTGGGAGATGTTTGTCATCAATCTCAGGAGGCCGCGGGCCGTAGCATCGTGGAGACGCCTGGCGCCATTTTAAATAAGGGAAAAAAAGAAGTAACATCCCTGGGGGAGGATAAACTATTTGAGAGAGGTAAGTGTCGTGGATAATCCTGGGGGCGAAAAGCAGCAGTGTGATGGGTGCAATGACAGCGGCAGCGTGATGATGGCAATGTGCAGTGGGACATTTGCTGTGATGGGGGACGATGTGCGGTGGGACATTTGATGTGATGGGGACAATGTGCAGTGGGACATTTGCTGTAACAGTGGACAATGTGCGGTGGGATATTTGCTGTGATGGGGGACAATGTGCGGTGGGACATTTGTTGTAATGGTGGACAATGTGCGGTGGGACATTTGCTGTGATGGGGGACAATGTGCGGTTTGCTGTGTAGGTGGACAATGTGCGGTGGGACATTTGCTGTGCTGGGGAGGAGATGTTTACATAGCTCTGACACTGGAGAGAAAAAAAAAACATGAAACTGTAACTTATTACACTGCTTGTGCAGCACTGAGCATGTGCGAGATTTGCAAGTCTGAAATCCAGGAAGACATACGGTCTGGCTTCATGATGCCCACACTTAAGATGGCCACAGTCTATTTCTAGTTTATAAACTTTCTAAATGCTGTAACAACCTAACAACACAGACCTTAGTTTACAGGCTAACTTTACTAGAATACATTAAGCTTGTGTATTAGGCCGCGTACACTCGATCAAATGTGTCCGCTAAAACTGGTCCGATGGACTGTTTCAGCAGACAAATCTGATTGTGTGTATGGGCATGCTTTAAAATTTGTCCGCCGGAGACATGTCTGTCGGATATGTCCACTGGTTAGTACACTAACCAGCAGACATATCTGCCTGCACATGCGTCGAATGGATTCGACGCATGCGTGGAAGTTTTTCACTTCCTGGTTCGGTGACGTGGCGGCGTCAACGTCACCGCCACGTCACCGTGCTGTCTGCTGGTGGGGATTTTGATCTGATGGTGTGTACACGCCATCGGACCAAAATCCGGAGGAGACATGTCCGCTGGAAACGGTCCGTCGGTACGCGGCCTTACAGGGGTATTCATATTTAAACAGTATAATTGTGGCCAGAGCTCCACTTTAACCACTAGGGTACCGCACGCCATCAAATGACTGGGACCGCGGGACTTGCGGACCGGATCGCCGCTGGAGTCCCACGATCGGTCCCTGAAGCCGAAGAACGGGGAGAGCCGTGTGTAAACACGGCTTCTCCGTTCTTTACTGTGGCGGCATCATCGATCGTGTGATCCCTTTTATAGGGATACACAATCGATGACGTCACACCTACAGCCACACCCCCCTACAGTTGTAAACACACATTAGGTCACACATAACCCCTTCAGCGCCCCCTTGTGGTTAACTCCCAAACTGCAATTGTCATTTTCACAATAAACAATGCAATTTAAATGCATTTTTTGCTGTGAAAATGAAAATGTGTCAAAATTGTCCGAAGTGTCCGCCATAATGTCGCAGTCATGAAAAAAAAATCGCTGATTGCCGCCATTAGTGGTAAAAAAATTATTTTTTATAAAAATGCAATAAAACTATCCCCTATTTTGTAAACGCTATAATTTTTGCGCAAACCAACCGATAAACGCTTATTGCGATTTTTTTACCAAAAATAGGTAGAAGAATACGTATCGGCCTAAACTGAGGAAAAAATATATTTTTTTAAATATTTTTGGGGGATATTTATTATAGCAAAAAGTAAAAAATATTGCATTTTTTTCAAAATTGTCGCTCAATTTTTGTTTATAGCGCAAAAAATAAAAACCACACAGGCGATCAAATGTGGAAAAAAAAGGACGTCAATTTTGTTTGGGAGCTATTTCGCACGACCGCGCAACTGTCAGTTAAAGTGACGCAGTGCCGGAAGGTAAAATTTCGTCTGGGCAGGAAGGGGGTGTAGGTGCACAGTAGGCAAGTGGTTAATAGATACTAATCTAGGTTCTTTTTTAATGTATAACAAGAAGAAACAAATGTATATTGTAATGAACCTTGTATAATTGTAAATATTTTGTATAAATTAATAAGGAGAAATTGAAATACAATCACAAACAGTACTCAATTAAAGGTACAACGATCACATTTTTTGTATATTTGCATAAAAGTAATCAGTAATTTTACAAAAAGAGAGAAAGGGGACGCCTACTAAATGTTGCATTTAAGTTATTCACTTTTTTAAATTGCAACTGTCAACTCACTGGGTAAACAGATAAAAGGCATATCTCCCAATGTTCTGCTTGTGCAGCCTCCATGCTTTGTGTAGAAGGCCCAAGATTACTGGAAACTGAAACAGCAAGTGCAAGTTACCATCCCGGAGTGCACAGGGGAGCAGGTGCAGAAGTAATGTCGTGGGTTGTCCGGTGGGCATGGCTACATGTTTCAGAACTTCTTAAAACATGTAGCCATGCCTTCCACACAAGCCAGATGAGACATTAGTGGTGATGATAGCATGTTCTCGAGGAGATATGCCTTTTATCTTTTTACCCAGTGAGTTGCTAATAGTATTTAAATAAAGTGGATGATATTAATGTTACAGTTAGTGGGCACCCCCTTTCTCACTCTTTGTTTCATTACAGAGGCTGCTATCTACTCTGGGATGGCTGCCCTAAATGAGCCTGTAAATAGTATTTCAGGACTATTTTTTTCAAATTGGACTTTTATGGACTGTTAGTGCCATTTATCTCTTTTTTTTTTTTTGTAATTTTACAAAGCCTGCAATAAAAACAAATAATTATGGAAGTAGACATTTTGTAAGTAGACACATACTTAAAGCGGAGTTCCACCCTTAAAATCACTTTGTTTCATTACATCCAGCATACTGGCGTCAGCGCCAGTATGCTGTTTTTTTTTTTTTTAAATGCACGTACTTACTTTATATCAAATCATTGAATTCCAGGCGCACCGCGGAATGTCGCCGCTATAAGGCGTCACGCCTTCCGGAAACAGCCGATTAGCATTCGGCTCTTCTCGACGCCTGCGCACAGACCCAGGAGCTGACTGTGCAGGCGCCGTATATAGCCGCGTCACGCCCTCCGAAAAAAACCGAACTAGGACCGGCTATTTTCGGCGCCTGCGGAGTCAGCTCCTGGGTCTGTGCGCAGGCGCCGAGAAAAGCCGAATGCTAATCGGCTGTTTCCGGAAGGCGTGACGCCTTATAGCGGCGACATTCCGCGGTGCGCCTGAAATTCAATGATTTGATATAAAGTAAGTACGTGCATTAAAAAAAAAAAAAACAGCATACTGGCGCTGATGCCAGTATGCTGGATGTAATGAAACAAAGTGATTTTAAGGGTGGAACTCCGCTTTAAAAGTAAAAAACTTCGAAAATCTAATTTTGTAATAACCATTTGGCAAATAATAACATAATAAAGCCATTTTTGCTGAACAAAAAAACAAAAACAAATACAGTATTCAAAGATTAGTGACATTTTGATATTTTATGTCCTATCATATTTTTATTGGTGTTTTATATTCTTATGCATAATATTTTTCTCTTTACTCTGCTTTTACTATCACATGTGAAATATAATATACATTTATCAGCAATAGCTACTGGCAAATGCAAATTGTTTCTAGACCTTGTGCAATAAAAATGTTTTACTGTCACGAGTATTCAAGCAAGTGTGGCAACAGAACACCGGAGAATCATTAGGAATGATGAAATAACTGTAAAAGAAATAGAAAACACATGGAGGACTGTGCCACAAAGGTTACCATACTAGTGTAAGGGGAAAACACAAATATTTAAGAAAGACAGGTGTGCTCTCCCATAAATCTATCATAAAGCCCCTTTCACACGGACGGACCGTTCAGGTCCGCCTGTCAGTTTTGACGGCGGACCTGAACGGCCGCTTCATGCATCTCTATGGAGCGTCGGATGTCAGCGGAGACATGTCCGCTGACACTTGACCCAGACGTACAACAGACGTATGGGGATACGTCCCCATCCGTCCATGGTGGATCGGGTAAGATGTGATGAAATCGGACATACTGTCCGTTTTCATCAGATCGCTCCATAGGAGAGAGCAGCGCCAGACAAGCCCCTCCCCGCTCAGTGAGGAGCTTGTCATCTATCGGCTCAGCGGAGATCTGCGGACAGATCTCCCATAGTGACTGAGTCCGCCTAGTGTGAAAGAAGCCTAAGAATCAGTAAAAATCTAAAAAGAGCAGCAGCATTATATATACTCACAAACCACTTTATTAGATACATCTTGCTAGTGTCGGGGTTGTACCCCCTTTTGCCTTTAGAACTGCCTTAATTCTTCATGGCATAGATTCAACAAGGCGTTGGAAACATTCCTCAGAGATTTTGGTTCATATTGAAATGATAGCATCACGCAGTTGCTGCAGATCTGTCGGCTGCACATCCATGATGCGAATCTCCACCACGTCCCAAAGGTGCTCTATTGGATCGAGATCTGGTGACTGTAGAGGCCATTGTTGTACAGTGAACTCATTGTCATGTTCAAGAAACCAGTTTGAGATGATTTGAGCTTTGTGACATGGTGCATTATCCTGGTGGAAGAAGCCATCAGAAGATGGGTACACTGTAGTCACAGAGGGATGAACATGGTCAGCAACAATACTCAGGTAGGCCATGGTATTTAAACAATGCTCAATTGGTACTAAGGGGTCAAAAGTGTTCCAAGACAATGTTCCCCACACCATTACACCACCACCAGTCTGAAACATTGATATAAGTCAGGATGGAGCCATGCTTTCATGTTGTGTTCACCAAATTCTGACCCTACCATCTGAATGATGCAGCTGAAATCAGGACCAGGCAATGCTTTTTCGAACTTTTATTGTCCAAGTTTGGAGAGGCTATGCAAATTGTAGCCTCAGTTTCCTATTCTTAGCTGACAGGAGTGGCACCCAGTGTGGTCTTCTGCTGCTGTAGCCCATCTTCTTCAAGGTTTGATGTGTTGTGCATTCAGAGATGGTATTCTGGTTGTAACAAGTGATTTTTTGAGTTAGGCCCCTTTCACATGTGCAGACCGTATGTCCGCATTTTCATCCATCCATTGCGGATGAAAACTGGACATACATTGGTCCCTATGTGTTTGCGGGTGTCAGCGGATAAACATACGCTGACACCCGTAATCACCCGCCTCCACAAAGATCCGATTTTTTGGACGGAAGAAAATCCTATTTTCTTCCGTCTGACGGATCGGATCGGGTGAACGCGGACATACGGTCCGTGTTCATCTGATCCCCCCATAGGGGAGAGCGAAGGAAAGACAGGGCGGTCCCTGCACAGTGTGTGGGGACCGCCCTATCAGCCGACCGCTCAGCAGGGATTTTACGGAGGATCCCCGCTGAGCAAAGCGGACACACGGAGGCGGATCATTACTGATCCGCCCGTGTAAAAGGGCCCTTACTGTTGCTTTTCTATCATCTCAAACCAGTCTTTCCATTCTCCTCTGACCTCTGACATCAACAAGGCATTTTCCTCCACACAACTTCCCCTCACTTGATATTTTCGCTAGAGATGGTTGTGCATTAAAATCCCAGTAGATCAGTAGTTTTTGAAATACTTAGACCAGCCCATCTGGCACCTTCAAAGCCACTTAAATTCCCTTTCTTCCCCATTCTGATGGTCGGTTTGAACTTGAGCAAGTCGTCTTCACCATGTCTAGATTGCTAAATGCATTGAGTTTCTGCCATGTGATTGACTGATTAGCAATTTGTGTTACCAAGCAATTGAACAGATGTACCTAATGAATTGTCTGTAAGCGTAAACATGACTCCAAAAAAGTTCAACTATATATAAAGTGGTTCTTGAAATCTGCCCACACATGTCCCCACACAGAAAAAACACCTGTCCCCCACATATGTCCCAGTAAAATCATATGTCCCCAATGATCATCTGCACACATATGTCTGTGATCACCTGCACACACCTGTACATGATCATCTGCGTACACCTGTCCTTGATCACACGTACCAATTATTATACCTAGAGGGATTTTTTTTTTAACAAAGACATGTAGCAGAACACACTTTGGCTTAAATTTATGACAAAACTCGATTTATTGGATCTCTTTTAAAATAGAAAGTAGAAAATATATATTTTTTTTTTTCAAAATGTCTGCTCTTTTTTTGCTTATATCGCAAAAAAAAAAAAAAATCATGAATAAATACCACCAAAAGAAAGCTCTATTTGTGTTAACAAAATGATAAAAAAACTATTTGGGTACAGCATTGCATTGTCATTGAAAGTGCGAGTGCGCTGAAAGCTGAAAATTGGCCTGGGAAGGAAGGAGGCGAAAGTGGCCAGTAGTGGTTAAATTATTTCTAGCCAATGGAAAGTTAGGCATTAGGTATAACAAACATGTGGTATGTGCTGTCCAATTTATAACACAGTGCCCCTTTACATTACAGTGCCCCAAACGATCACAGCCCCCCATCACAGTGCCCTCTGCATTCATGCCCCCCCTTTTCTCGCTAATCACAGTTCCCCCTTTTACTCTCTACATTGTACCTCTACCCATTCACATAGGGTGGGGCTGGGATCTGGGGGTCTCCTTGTTAATGGTGGCTTCCAGACTCCGATTAGCCCCCCCCCCCCCCCTGCAGACCCCCACAGCCACCAGGCAAGGGTTGTGAGTATGAGGCTTTGGTCCCCATCAATCCCCATGTTAAGGGCAAATGGCCTTGTATGGTTCAGGATGGGAGGGCACTCGCTCGTCCCCCCCTTTCCTGGCCTTCCATGGTGGCTAGCTTAGATAAGGGTCTGGTATGGATTTTGGGGGGCCCCATCCCATTTTTCACATTTTGGCATGGGGTTCCCCTTAAAATCCATATCAGACCTGAATGGCCTGGTATTGATTTTGGGGGGCCCCATGCCATTTTTTTTATTTTGGCACAGGATTCCCCTTAAAATCCATACCAGACCTGAATGTCCTGGTTTGGATTTTGGGGGGACCCCCCCCATGCAATTTTTCGGCAAACAAATGTTATGTTTCTTTTGTGAACTATGAGGCTGGGTTCACACTAGTGCGGTGCGAATTTCAGCTCTGTTATCTCTGCAGATAGATAAGGGAAGTGTTCAGCAGATCCATTGCAGTTCCGGGTGAGAGGAGAGTGGGGGAGAAGTGTATTGAGCTGAATGACAGAAATTCCTGTATAGAACTGAACACATCTGCGAATCAGCTGCGTACCCATAGAAGATAATGGGACTGAATTCGCACCTGAACCGCACCGCAAGGCATAAAATCCGCACACGTTTTTTCTGCAATGCGCAGTGCGAATGCATCGCACATATGTGAACCAGCCTCATTGAAAACAATGTATTTAGAAATGTTCTGCGTATTAGATGCGGTTTAAGCCGCAACCAATTCGCATAGGTGTGAATCCGGCCTTGTAGTAGACCATGTAATAGAGATAGACAAAGGCAGTCGTGTTTGAAGTCCTTTCTGCAGGTCGATTTACTAAATCTGGTGCAGCTGTGCATGGTAGCCAAGCAGTTTCTAACTCCAGCTTATTCAATTAAGCTTTGACATTAAAAACTAGAAGCTGATTGGTTTTTATGAAGAGCTTCACTATATTTTCCACTCTCCAGTTGTAGTAAATCAACTGCACTATGACAACCAAGGATAGTTACATAGATATCATGGAAAAGTAAGAGCGGACTTGGGACAGGAAGTCTGTTATTCACAGCATTGACATAAAATAAAGGGAAAAACCCTTAAAAAAGTAAAAAAAAAAAATGGAGTCACTATGTCTAGGCATTGGTAGGCTTTAATATATTACATTACGTTACACAATATATTACATTTCTGTTTTTTGGTTTAGATACACGTTATGCATAAAGTCTATGATTAAGATCTGAGTGAGTGAAAATATGTCAGACAGAGGAACAGGCTTTGTATGAACTCTTAGTATAATAAAGTCTTATCACAGGATTGAAATCCAAAATGCAGTCTCTGTAGTAGTGGATCAACCCTGCCTTTAACCAACATCGGGTTGAGTTCACATATGTGTGAATTGGATGCAGATTTCACTGCATTCAATTCACATGACATGTGAGTGTGATCGGCTGTCAATGGTGACGGTTCACATGTGTCTGGGGCAGCCATGGTGCAATTTCCAAGAAGGGTCCTGTGCATTTTTGGGTCCGGTCCAGGTGTAAATTCAGACCAAAATTCGGACCTAAATCGCACCTGAACCGGTGAACAGGACCTACACACCAGACCCCAGGCTAAAAACTGTGGTCGCAAATATGTGAACCCGGTCTTATACTAATCACACCTTGGAATCCATCATATTGAAGCATGTGAAGACTGTATACATGCTATAGATATGTATTGATGAAGTGAGGGCAGAGCTATCAATTTGTTTTTACTCCTTGTAAGTTTAAAGCCTGTAAAAAAAAAAACTGCAAATATTACATATTTGAATGGAATTTTAAACTGTTTGTTTGTAGTAGGAAGTTCTATCAGGCGTCCAATCATATCAGAAGAGGGGCGGGTAGGAGAAGACATTGGGTCTGGGAAAAAATGGATGACACCGGACACCGCTCGCTGCCTGCCGCCATCTCCTGCTGCCTACCCGAGACAAGGTAAGTTTCGGGCAGACGGGGGCACAGTGGCAGCATTTGGGGCACAGTGGCAACATTTAATGGGCAAAGTGACAGCATTTGGGGCACAGTGGCAGTGTTTGGGAACAGCGGCAGCATTTGGGGCACAGTGGCAACGTTTGATGGGCAACGTGGCAGCATTTGGGGCACATTGACAGCGTTTGGGCACAGTTGCAGCATTTGGGGCACAGTAGCAATGGTTAATGGGCAAGGTGGCAGCATTTGAGGCACAGTGGCAGCATTTGGTGCACAGTGGCAGTATTTGGGGCACAGTGGCAACGTTTGATAGGCAAAGGGGCTGCGTTTGAAGGGCAAAGTGGCTGCGTTTGATGGGCACAGTGGTTGCGTTTGATGGGCACAGTAGTGGCGTTTGATGGCACAGTGACTGTTTTTGATGGCACAGTGGCTGTGTTTTATGGCACAGGGGCTGCGTTTGATGGCACAGTAGCAGCGTTTGATGGGCACAATGGCTTCGCTTGATGGTACAGTGGCTGCGTTTGGTACAGTGGCTGTGTTTGATGGGCACAGTGAGGCTGCAATTGATGAGGTTTTTTTTCAGAATTTGCGCCCTCCAAAAATGTTGCGCACCAGCTGCCACTGACACTAAAAGTATTTTTCTTCTTGCTTCTTTGCCTCGGCACTTAGGTCCACCTCTCAGCCTGAGGATGGATCCTGTAGTCAGAACCTTGCTACATAGATTAATTCTGATATAGTTTTAGAACATTTCCAAGAGAAAAAATCTATTTTATATGTATTTTTCATTCCATTTTTTATACGTAATAAAAAGTATCAGTAAGGTGAAAGAACTAAGATTACATTAACACTCTGTTCAACAAAAGAAATTAATACAAGGCATCTGTAACCAGAAAAAAATAGGAAAATATATAACTGAATAATATGTGGCAGATTACCAAGGGCATCGCTCCAAAGACTGCCATCTGGGGCATAAGGATGGAGCGGAGAGGGGGGGGGGGGTGAGTGATGAGGAAGGGGGAGATGGCGGGGGATTGATAACATTATGGAATGTTTGGCACACTTAATTTGGAGCGATTTCTGCAATGAGAGACTGGGCTGCTAAGAGACCGTGAATTAAGCTAGTGCCGTCACTGGCCAAGCTGATGGCTGTTTGCCAGTTATTCTACGCACACACGTAAAAAAAAAAATTGCATTATTCATTTTTTTTTAATATACAAGATGGCATATTTATATGACATCTTATGGTACAAGAAACATTTACAAACAAACCACACCTACTACTGCAATATAACTTGCTGAGATGCTTGTTTAAGGCTCCATTCACATCTAGGCGACAAAACGCCCGACGCTCGTGCCGCTGGAGGGGCGAATTTCCATTGATGTCTATAGAGATGGTTCACATCTCTGAAACACCGTACGCCTGCCGCCTGAAAAAAAGTCCCGGACCCTTTTTTTCAGGCGACATTGGTGTTCGGCCATAGACATCAATGGAGAGAATTTGTTAAAAAAAAAAAATGAATCGAATTGCGGCAAGTAAAGCCGCGTACGCGGCGTTTACTTGTCGCCTAGATGTGAATGCAGCCTAAAGGTGAACTCCAGGCAAAAAACAACATTTTCGAAAAATGTAAAGTGGTAAGCTAGTTCAATGTGTATTTTTGTTGATGTGTGAACATTTTCTGTGATATCATTTTGCTTCTTTGCGTTCCAGACATCAACAAAGCTATCAGACGGATAAAAGTTCCAACCAGTATGGAAGCCACATAAACCACCACATAAAAGTATTATGGATCAGCTTTGTGATCTAACCTTAGCTGCTGCAGCTCATAGCTGGAAACCACCTAGTGCACATGGTATACACTCACTGGCCACTTTATTGAGCACATTTTGCTAGTACCGGGTTGGACCTTCTTTTTGCCTTCAGAACTGCATTAATTCTTTGTGGCATACAGTAGATTCAACTAGGTTTTGGAAACATTCCTCAGAGATTTTGGATATATTGACATGATAGCATCACGCAGTTGCTGCAGACTTGTTGGCTGCATGTCCATGATGTGAATCTCCCATTCCATCACATTCCAAAAGTGTTCTATTGGATTGAGATCTGGTAACAGTGGAGGACATCGGAGTACAGTGAACTCATTGTCATGTTCAAGGAAAAAGGTTGAGATGATTTGAGTTTTGTGACAGTTCCCAATAACCCACCCATACCAGTGTTGCCAACACCCCAGATGGAAGAACAATATCCCCAAGAGTCAGTTCCACAGGATACCAGAGATAAGGATTACCAGACCCAAGGCCAATTCTTAACCGAAAAAATTCCTGGACTCCCCCACTCTCGTAGATAATGCTTTCCATCAGTTTCAGGCTAAAACAACACTCAAAGCCAATATGCCAAAAGGGCCCCAGCCAACAGGGTTTACCACCCAGTTCCATGACCACTACAAACAAATGGAAAAAATCTTCATCATGAACTTGCCCATCCTGCTGGAAATTCCTTTTCTGGGTTCCCCCCCAACATCCAAACACAAAGTTTCCTACCGCAAGGCCAAAAATATCAAGAGCCGAATTGTGGAAAGTAAAATCCGCAAACCCAAGCCAGATCCCACCACTCACACCCCGCTGATCCCACTGGTGGGTATGTTTCAATGCAAGAACAAATTATGCATGATGTATAATCTTGTCGAGCATGGACAAAAAAGCTTCTCTACAAAAGGAAAAGCGTATCCTTTAAAAGAGTTTTATAATTGCTCCAGTGATCATGTAATATACTGTCTGACATGTCCTTGTGGCCGCCTATATGTTGGCAGAACCATCTGTCCCCTTCGCCAATGGTTTAGCAAGCACAGGCGGTTCATTGAATAGGGATGTGATGAGCACAGTATGCCAAAACATTTTTTGACTAAACATCAAAAGTCCACCGAAGGCCTAAAGGTGTATGTCATAGAGGCCATCTCCAGAGGTTTGCCTGCTGCTAAGCATTTCAAACTACTCTGCCAGCAGGAGACTTTCTGGATATATTCCCTTAATTCCCTCTTGTCAGGGGGACTCAATGAGAAGTTAGATGCATACACCTTGTTATAACAGATCACACGCCCATTTGTGGTTTGTTTCTCCCCCTCCTTCCTCCCTTCCCCTTACCCCTGTCCCCCCCCCCCCCCAAACCGGTCTGTCTCTGCTTTACCGGTCGGGAGTGGTATAGTAAATATATTGTTTTCACATATATATATATATATATATATATATATATATATATATATATATATACACACAGTATATATATATATATATACACATATCCATCATTAGGTGCATCCCACTTGGTATCCACACCATGAGGGGACACACAAACATATACATCCCTTGTATACTAATTAGGGGGAACGCAGCAGCACCAATTTTATCATTAACGTTCATTATTATTATTAACTCTTTACACTACAGCCTGTTCCCCCTCCCCCACCTCTTCATGCTTACATGCATACTAACCTCCTATTTTTCCTTATTTACTTGCCTGGCCCTTCATACATCGTTAACCTCTTCAGTAGACTTCTATACATATAGAAAATAATTATGCTTCAAATATTTTCATGTTTATCAGTTTAATTTCTTTAGCCAATCTGAGACTGTTAACCCCTGCTTCAACTGTCCCTTGCTATAATAAATTTTTCCCCAAATTGTTTACTGATTGGTCTTCTGGTCGTTCTAGTTCCAGAGCTACACCAACATGCTCTCCATTGTGTATATATATATAGCTGTTCTCCTCTAGAGGGCAGAAGGCCAATAGAAGGAGCTGCCTGCTCCGAGTGCATAGCCTTCACCACTGCAGCCCTTCATCTCTGTCTTGGTCCAATCAGACGCCAGTGACATCACTTCCTGTTCCATGTTGGTCAGAAAAGTAGTGGGACCCGCAGAGCCATATGGAATGCCAGGACTGCACTTTACTTTGTTGAGCATGAATATTTTATCATCTTGTGAGTGTTTTTAATCTTATCTTATTAAAGTCATCATTTTTTTACTACCCTGAGGTCTACGCCTCCCCCTCCCTATGATTTCATCCCACCACTGGGTCACTGTGACTTGCACAGCTCTTGCTGTAAACTCACCACTGCAACTTTGCTTTTGCTAGAGACTTGAAAATGTGCTACAAATTGGAAAAGTGTCAACTAGAACTTGTGCTTCAAGTGCTCTGCAAGTGTACAACTTGCCAGTAAAAATGTGCAGCATGTCAATAAGACTTACAATTCAACACTGCCATAAATTGTTCACAAGTTAGCCTTGCTGTCTGGGTGGCTACCCTGCTGGTGCCTAGTTATAGTCAGCTGTGTATCTGTTAAATGGGACATCGGCTGGTGTCCTAAAGAGCTCTTTCCAGCTACTTTATTACTTAAAGGGACTTTTCTCTACCAGCTCTACTTCTACTACTCAAGCTACAGAAAGATTAAGTCCTCAATTGTACATAGTTCTTATTTTTGCAGTATCCCACCAGTTCCCTCTATCATAGTTCTCCAACAATAAAAAGAACAAAAACAACATCCCTTAGACTGGTCTTTGTAGAAAGAGTGAATGAGACCGATGTGTGCCTGGCTGCGGGGCTGAAGTTGGTAAGACCTGGACTAGTAATTCCTGTGGCTCCTACGGGAGTAGCGCTACATGACATTCACCAAGCCAGTACTGCAGGTGAACCTTATGGTTGTGTGTGTTTCAAATTACAGCATTTAATTCAAAACCAGAGACTGTGAAAGTCACTTTTAATGCTATATAAATAAGCTTGTATTTTAAATTACTGGTAAAGATCTGCTGGGATCTGACCCTCTTAGTGGTTCTCACACATGCAGCGTGAGGGGTTCCAGGGTGATCAGATTGAGAGGGAAAGTTGATTTGCCACTTTTCCAGGATTATTAAGTCTTTATATGGGACCTAGATTTTAGAGGATCAGAGAAATTGTATGGTGGGAATAAGCCTCCAATACTGAATACAGGTTCTGTGCCCTTGATTGGATTAACCTGCCTGCAAAAGAGGGCTGAATAGGGCAGGAAGCAGTCAGCCTGTAAGGTGTTGAATGAAACAGGATACAGTTGTATATGGGCTATTGATGCTGCCTGCGCTTCTGTGTCCTTTTCCGGAACCTCAAAGCAGGAGGGAACCTTAAACCATGGTTTGGGACTGGCAGTGAGGCGTAGTTTTATTTTCTTTATACAAAAGTTAGGTTAGTTCATTTTTGTTTGGTATGCTGAAGAAAGCTGTGTTTGTTTGGATGTTTTTGGAACAAAAATAGACTTAGTTTTTTTTATCATCAGCAGATTGATGATCCAGAACACCATTATATAGCACTGCATTCAATATGTAAGCATTGCGTACTTTGCTACCTATGGCCCACTTCATGAATGAAAACACTGGGCCAGATTCAGGTACATCTGCGCATTATTGGACCGGCGTAGCGCACCGCCTTTACGTTAGACTTGCACAATGTAGCCGCGCAATCATCCTATTCTCGTCGCTTTTACGCATAAAATTGAGCATGCGTAACGTTATTTCAGAGGCGTAAGGCGGAGTAATACAAATTGGGAAGGACGTAGGCGTGTTACATTGAAATGAGCCGTGACCCCATGCAAATGAAGGGCCGGCCGGCCGGCTCGCGCATGCGCGCTTGAAGGAGACCATGGTCAGCACCTCTGTGCGCATGCTCACAACTCGGGAACAGCGCATTCAGTGAAATTGGAAGTAGACCCGGGCAACTTTGCTGAACTACGCAGACAGCATAAATAGCCAGACACAAACGCACTTCCATTGCAAAAGTACATCCCTTTGTATCCCTCCCTATACAGCAAGGTGCTATTGTTCTGTTGTTTGTTAAAGTTTATTTGTTTGTTTGTGACGTGTCGTTGAGATATTTGGGGACTGTTTTGCAGAGTGATTTTTGTCTTTTATGTGTTTTCTTTGTTGTTGTTTTTTTAAATTATATTTTTGCTGGGCTTTTTTTTTTCGGTTCTGTTTGTGTATGATTTGGGAATGTGGGGGTGTCATTCCTGCCGGAAAAGGGGTGTCACCCTCAATTTTGGTGGAGAGGGGTTCCCCAGGACCAGGGAGAAGTGAATGGTGTATGAATGTACAGTGACATAATTGGAGCCTTGGCGTGGCGTTGCTGCTCACAAGTCCTGCATGGTGGGCTTGTGCCAATCAAATGTGATGAGGATGTGGGGTGTGTGTGCTAGGGACCACAGTGGTGTGCATGCATGCATTCTCATTGTGCCTTGATTAATGTGTGTGTTTAACGTGCAAAGATGCATATGTGAGCTGGCATGAGATGGGGTCATGAGATGGGGTCCCAGTGAATATGCAGAGTCACCTTGAAGGGAAAAGACAAGAGGATGTTAGTAGTGCATGTGCCCCTTGTGATGTGTGCATCATGGGGGGGGACAGTCATGCCTGCCACCCATGTCACTCACCAACCAGCCAGCTGTCCCCATACATGTTCTGTTCGAAATCTGTGGGGATGGGGCTATGATTGTATATGTAGCTGTCATGGGTGTCATGGGTAGTGTCATGTGTTGGGCTGGTGATGTCCTTCTGCAGGGTTGTGGTTAATTCCATGATGGCATGAGGGGTGAATCTGAAGATGCGAGACACCTCAGAATCACTCATGCCATAGATGTCTATGCGTGTGTGATATATCCTCTCCCGTGAAGAGTGAAGAGTGAGGGGCTTGTATCAGATAAGAATATTGTATTAGATTAGATTAAATTGTAAAGTTTATATAAGCAAATAAAAAGTTAAAAAAAAAAAAAAAAAAAAAAACATCTCCCGTGCCCTCCTCAGTGCCCTCCTCCTTCTTTGCTTATCTAAAGTCAGTAGTATAGCTATGAGCATGGATGCCACTGGCATGTTGGCATACAGATTGTTGGGCAACACGTGTGACTGCTGAGCTCCTCACAAACAGTGTTGCTTTATCTGACATGTAGACGATTTTTCTCTTTTTAGACCACCTTTTCTATGGTCTAATTTTAGACAGGACATTTTGCTGTTGCGCACACTGCGTAGCCTGCCTTGCCCCAACGTTCTTTTGTGGATCCCCGTAAGTCCCTCATTAGCATATTTAACTAGCAAATCAATGGTCTGTCTAGCGCAGTTTTGCGCAGACGGATGTGCCTGTCTAACGGAATTACGCTGGACAAAAAAAAGTAGATTTTTTGCGTATCTCGTTTTGGGGATGCCGTGCATCGAAACGCACGTGCACATTTAGACTTACGCCGCGCATCTCCTGTTACGCAGGCGTAATCGCTCTGTGAATCTGGGCCACTGTTTTTAATAATGGATCCTTTGCTTCAGTAAAATACGCTATGCTTACTGAATAGTGATTTTAGTACTGGAAAGGAAAAGGACACAAAGGGGATAGGGAAAGTGCTGCTCACCCCTAAATAATATAGTATGTGGAAGGGCTCCCCAATGGGGTTTTTAGGCAGCAAATTGGTAAAGGATTCAATGGAATGCACAGATGTAAAAAGTAAAAAAGTTTTATTAATTGTAAAAATAAGCTCTGGTAAATGAGCCTATATGCCAAGCTTATTTTTACAATTACAATTAATAAAACTTTTTTACTTTTTACATCTGTGCATTCCATTGAATCCTTTACCAATTTTCTGCCTAAAAACCCCATTGGGGAGCCCTTCCACATACTAAGTGATTTTAGTACTAACCCTCATCCTCTTCAGTTACGTCTCTAATACCTATCTGTCAGTGTTCTTGTCATAAACCCTTCCATGCCACAATGATCCTCTAAAATTTGGAGGGCAGAAGTCATCCTTTTAGAAATTTGCTAGCGCAGATCTTCAGGAGAATCCACACAGGCTTACTTCTGCCTCATTGAAGTTGGCGGCAGCAATGGCAGTTACATTGTTGCACTGCTCCTAAGAAAAATCCTCTATGCTCTGTGCTTGGCTCCCAATGGACACAACAGTACAGACATTTCTAACAATTTTCCAAGTTGGCAAAAGGTCTTGGCACAGTCAGAGTGTCTTCAACTGCTCAAACAAAATGTTTTCCTAAACGACTTCCAGAGCACTGAATTGTAATTTCAAACAATATTATGAGCCTTTTTTGCTTACTTCTGTAAACTACAGAACAATTTGTAGGCAGGTAGTGATCTCTACTGCCTCAGCAGGAATTGAGGGATTAACTACATTCCTTGATTTTTATAAGCAGGTTTTTCTTGGGTTTGACCCTCTGGTCCTGTGTGCTATAAAAGGGACGAGGGCCCAGATCCTCAGGTTCCTAGAGCATAGAAGGGACAGAGAGAGGGGGGAAACTTACACACACACAGTCTGTATGGGAGTAAAGATGCAGACAGCCAGCAAGATGTAGGATGATTGTGAGGACTTGAAGTCCTCCATGAGGCCACCAAAGTATTTCCTTAATGGATTATCCTGATCATGGACTCTGCCAAGTAGGGGCTATATTCTGTTCAATATCGCACTGTGCTGCATTGCGTTTATGCGAATGGGCACCATTAAAAACAATATTTCCATTGTCATGTGATTCTGTGCGACTCAAGTCACATCTTAATTCTCACTAGTGTGGCCTCGTACACACGACTAGTTTTCCTGGCAGGAAAACTGCCATGAGAGCTTTTGGCCGGGCAGTCCCGGGCAATCCCGGCAGTGTGTATGCTCCATTACAGTTTTTCCATCAGGAAAACTGCGAGTATTCCCAGCTGACATTTTCCCATCTGGAAAAACCAGTCGCGTGTATGCTTTTCCGAGGGGAAAATAACCGTGCATGCCTTAGAATCAAGTATGAGATGGGAGCGCTCGTTCTGATAAAACGAGTGTTTGTAATGGAGATAGCACATTCATCACGCTGTAACGGACTGAAAAGCACGAAGACTGTAAAGCGTGTATCGTCTCTCACCAAACTTTAACTAACATGAGGATCAGCAAAAGCAGCCCAAAGGGTGGCGTGGTTTGAATGGAACTTCCCCTTTATAGTCCCGTCGTACGTGGTGTACGTCAATGCGCTTTGGACGGGCGGTATTTGGCCTGAACATGTGTATGCAAGGCAGGCTTGAGAGGGATCCCGTCGGTAAAAACGTATTTTTCTTTCTGGCAAGAAAAAACGGTCATGTACAAGGTTTGAGGCCGTGTACACACGGCAGAGAACCTCGACGGGCAGAACACATCGTTCCGCCCGTCGAGGTTCCCTGCCGGCCGTCGAAATCGGCGACCCGCCCGTCGGGAATGGCAACCAGCCATTCTTCCAGGCGGGCCGTCGAGCAAATAGAGAGCGTGCTCTCTATTTCTGCTCGACGGGCTTCCCGACGGGAAGCTCGCCGAGAGCGTACACACGGCCGAGGTCCTCGCTGGAATGCAGCTTCCAGCGAGGTTCTCGCTGGTTTCCAGCGAGAACCTCGGTCGTGTGTACACGGCCTTAGAGTATTGATGCTGACTGATCAGCATGACATCTGGTATTTTCAGGAGATGCCAGCAGATCCACACTGAAAGTCTTTGAACATAGGTTTCTTTTAGGAAGATTTTTTTTTTCAACAATCATATATGGAGTAAATGAAGAGCTAGTGCAGACATTTGTATTCCAGTGCAGCCCTTTTGTGTGATAAAGATGATGAATGTTCCAATTTATTCATTGTATATGCAGGTCTCTGTCCTGAAACTTTTGCAGTTTGATCACAGCCTGGGTTTGCAGAATAATACTTGGAATTACCAGCAGTGTTGAGAGTACTGTGATCAGATGCAATATCACGCAGGATTTCCAGGAAAATGTGCACCTGTTTAAAACTTTATGCACCTGTCAAGCAAAAGCCTTACCGTATTAAAGGATCTGATGGATAATTTAGGCTACTGGATGTGTCTGTAACACATTATTAACTCTTTATACTCACAGAGTAATTAAAGGAAAAGTACAGTCCTTTGAGTTTTATTGATATAAATTTGCCTGTGATCAGCCGAAGATAAGTTATCTTATCAGCAAGTGTTAATATTTTAGAACTGTTTAGTTTGCAAAAATAAACATACAACTTAGGCATGCTTAGTAGGGATGCACTATTCCTAAAGGACCAGAACAATTTTTACTATGAGCTTGTTTATTCTGCAAGAATTTGGTCATTTCTAAATTAAACAAAGGAATACATACATTGTTTTTCTACCGTGTTTCCCCGAAAATAAGACACCGTCTTATATATTTTTTTTCCTCAATAAATCACACTATGGCTTATTTTCGGGGGGTGTCTTATTTTTATTACAGAAAATAAAGGTTGCCTACCTGAACCACACTTGCACTTCTTAGCATTTCCTCTGTCCACCTGTAGACTGAGATTATTGTATTCTGCACGCCATTTTTGGACCATTCGGATATCCAACTTCTTCTCTTTGCACTCATCTTGTCTGGCTGCACAGAAAGATAGGCCAGCAAAGCTGATGTGAAGCAAAGTGGAGCTGGGGTGATCTCTTTGGGCTCAGTAGCAGCTTTTCCCCCTATCCCCTGGTGTTTGTGTGGGGTGAGAGAGGGGTTTGCTGGTCAGTGCTGGGAGAAGCTTTACAGCTTTACACAGCGTTCTTCTCCTCACTTCAGTTCCAGTACAGTACTGTACGCCTATCACGTGTTGTTTCCCGCTCCGCGCCGTTACGCATACGACACTACGTCTTATTATCGGAGATTCGCCACGTCTTATTTTCGGAGATTCGACACTACATCGCTACTTCTTATTTTTGGAGGGGTGTCTTATATTTCGATCTTGTGTCGAAATCCCGCTACGGCTTATTTTCGGAGTACGTCTTATTTTCGGGAAAACACGGTATGTATTGTATAGACATAAGGGCAGACATAAGGGCATAAAAAAAGATATACATTTTTCTTTCTGTTTGACCAGTGTTAAAGGGGTTGTAAAGGTAAAAAATGTTTTCCCTAAATAGCTTCCTTTACCTTAGAGCAATCCTCCTTCACTTATTGAGTGAGTGAGTGAAAAACGTATAGAGCGCAACACTTGCGAACTGAATTGCCTCTGGGCGCTGTTCCATTCCTTCAATAAGGAAACACTTTGCCTCAGAAGAGATGAGTTTTAATCATTCTCCTGAAGGCCAAGTGGTCTGACTCCAGTCGGATGGTGGTTGGTAGTGCATTCCACAGTCGAGGTCCTTGGACAGCAAATCTCCGATCTCCTTTGGATTTGTATCTTGCCTTGGGTATGTGCAGTAGGTTTTGATTTGTAGATCGCTAGAGTGCGATTGGGGTTATGGGCTTTTATTTTTTCGCATAGATATTGGGGAGCGTTTCCTTGAATACACTTATGTGTTAGGCAGAGTGCCTTAAAAGTGATTCTGTCTTTCACTGGTAGCCAGTGAAGAGATCTAAGCGAAAGGGAGATAGACTCCCATGTTTTTTTACCAGTCACCAATCGAGCAGCCGTATTTTGAACTACTTGCAGATGAGTGATTTGGTATTTGGGAAGTCCTAAATAGTAGGCATTTGCATAGTCGAGTCTGGAATTGACGATTGTTCCCACCACGACTTACCTGATCCTTTGATTTTTCTTTTAAATGTCCTTATTTCTTCAGCGAAATCTTCACTTCCTGTTCTTCTATCTGTAACTACACACAGTAATGGGAGGCTTTCTCCCTGGTGTGGAGAAAGCTTCTTGAGAGGGGAGGGGGCGAGCAAGAGAGTTAGGACGCCCACTAACACACAGCTCCTTTCTTTATCTGCAAAGTAGAGAGCGTCCTGACCCTCCTGCTCGCCCCCTCCCCCCTCAAGTCACTTCCGGTCAACTTTATGCTTTACGTCACGTCACGTCATGTGACGAAACGCGTAAGGTTGACCGAAAGTGACGTGATACCCTGACCGTTCGACCGGAAGTGCCGTTGTTTGGCGTTTTTTACTCATTTTTTCTTGTAAGCATATTTTTAGCTCCAATAAACTGACCAAGTTTTTACTTATTTCACGATGAGAGCTTTTATTTCTTTACCCCATCTATGCTTATACTCACGGTCATCGTGGTGAGCTGATTCCATCGTGGCTGGACTTGGATATCTTCCTCTACTGAAGACGGTTCTCTGTAGCAGCATTAAGTATCTTGTTGAGGCTCCTTTTTTTCTTGTGGGAGGTAAGCGCTCTGTGAGCACATTTCTTTGAAGATTTGACCGGATTGCTTCATTGCCTACATGAACAGGAGCCCTTGAACTTGTTGATGCACTGATTTTATGTGTTGGACTGTATTGTTCACCATCATTGGACTATTCACTTGAGAGGTTTTGTTTTGTTGGCAGTTCACTTATATTTTCACTCAAGTTGTGATCTTACATGTTATATTTTTTGTTCACCAATTAGTAGTTTTACTACTTCCTTTTAGTATAGTTAATTTGCTCTCATCACTTTCACTTCATATATAAATGCTATATTAAGAATTTATATGCAAAATTATAGTCCATAAGTGCTGTATCATGAATACTCTGCACCCGTGCTCTGTGTCAGGATCCACAATCTAATAAAAAACGTGTCCAAACAAAAAAGTGATGAATCCTCCACCAGTGAATAATGATGGCTCCTTACCGACTTCCCTTGATCCCTTATGACAGGGGATCATTAAGCACGTGTAGTTAGAAGTCTCGATCTCCACAATGCAGCTCAGGCTACCACAATCTTTAAATCAGTTGATCATCACATGCTGGGTTATGGTGTCCTCACATGCAGTCCTGTTATCTTTTACAGCTGTAACACCTGAGCTCGGTACTGCGTCCTCTCTCAGCTGAGTCCGGTGTAACCCAAACACAAACCGGACTCAGCTGAGAGAGGACGCAGTACCGAGCAATGAGAGAGGACTCAGTACTGGACAATGATGAGGCCAAGATTTTTTTTAGAACGTAACTTAGAACTTAACTTAACTTAAGTTCCTGAGAACTTTACTGCATTTCTTCAGAGGTAAACATATTACAATTCACAAACTTGTAAGTCTTCAGTGTAAATAGCACACATCGAAGTCCATAACGTTTGGCAGTAATAGTGCAATCACACTGCTTTCACACCTTGGGTTACTAAATAACTATTCTACAATTCACAGAAGGTGTGCTCTGGTGCTACTTAATGGTTCAGTAATGCTGCTCATTGCTAAATAAGTCATAGGCCTTCATTGGTCCTGCATGGCTTCCCCCATGCACAGGGGCACTATCCTACTAAAAGGAAAGTGCTCCTTTCTAACACTGCCAATATCCCAAGATGATCCTGAGTAACTATTCCCATCCCTAAAATAGGCAGGGCATGGGGCTTATCCAGTGGAAATTACCTATCAGGGGCTAGCCACAAATAAAAGGAAATATCAAAACTAACCCTGCCTACAAAGTTGTTTGCAAATTAAAACATTTTTTTTTAAACCTGGCATGTTAAACCGTTCATGCCTAAGTGGTTTCTGGCATTTGTTTTCTAGAAAATTACTTAGAACCCCCAAAAATTCTATAATTGTATTTTTCAGGGAAAACCTAGAGAATAAAATGGCGATCATTTCATTATTTTATGTCACAATGTATTTGCGCAGCAGTCTTTCAAATGCATTTTTTTTTAATAAATACACTTTAATCAATAACAAAAACCATACAATAACATTAACCCAACTTTTTTGTATAATGTAAACAATGAAATTATGCAGAGTAACTAGATACCTAACATGACATGCTTTCAAATTTTGCACACTTGTGGAATTGCGACAAACTACAGTACTTAAAAATCTCCATAGGCAACGCTTTAAAAATTTCTCACAATTCGAATTATTGCTGTAATACCTCACTGTGTGTGTGGTTTGAATACTGTTTACATTTTTAGGGGCGTGACTGACGTATGCGTTTACTTCTGCACGTGAGCATGGAGGGATAGGGCGCTTTAAAAAATATATATATTTTTCAATTTTATTTGTTTATTTTTACACTGTTCCCTTAATATTTTTTGCACTTAAAAGCATTCAAATAGCCATGTTTGGCAGTTTTTAAATTTGGCATCTTTAAGGCTTCCGTAAACTGAAAGTGCTGTTATGACTTCGCTTCCAGGTTACCACATCCTAGACCAGATCAAAACCAACTCCAGCGGATGTGTCGGCGGGTCGTTTCTGATCACCGCCATTAGTAGTAAAAAAAAAAAATGAATAAAAATGCAATACAACTATCCCCTATTTTGTAAACGCTATAAATTTTGCTCAAACCAATCCATAAACGCTTATTGTGATTTTTTTACCAAAAATAGGTAGAAGAATACGTATCGGCCTAAACTGAGGAAAAAAAAATTTTTTTATATATTTTTGGGGGATATTTATTATAGCAAAAAGTAAAAAATATTGATTTTTTTTTTCAAAATTGTTGCTCTATTTTTGTTTATAGCGCAAAAAATAAAAACCGCAGAAGTGATCAAATACCACTAAAAGAAAGCTCTATTTATGGGAAAAGAAGGACGTCAATTTTGTTTGGGAGCCATGTCGCACGACCGCACAATTGTCATTTAAAGTGACGCAGTGCCGATTCGCAAAAACTGGGCAGGTCCTTTAGCTGCCTAAAGGTCCGGGTCTTAAGTGGTTAATAAGTGGGGGTGGATTCCTTGAGGTTATGTTAACCTGTGAATGTGCATTCTATACTTGGTGGATAATTTCTAACCAATGGTTAATGTGAATTGTGAACCTCTTGTGTACTTACAAATGTGGTATCAAAAAACACATAATGTTATCAAAATGCGGGATGAGACATATAACAATCCCTCAAATATTAATATAAAGAATTAAAAACAATCCAATACAATGCAAAAATGCAAACCGGGAGGATTTTTTTTTTTCTGCCTGTAAAAGCCGAGCCTAAAACATGCCTCTAAATGTCCTAATGTGAATGGACACAGGATACGAATGAACTGATCCTACAGGCAAAACTTCTGTAGAATAAGTATTGTTTAAGCCCAGTGTTCAGGGACACTTAAAAGGTAGCAGTTATGGGCTTAGTTCACAACTCAGTAAGTGCAAGTATTGTTCTTATCTATCAGTTCAATGTGTTGGCCAGTTTATTTGAATTATGAAGGCAATACAAGCGACCTATAAATGTGTTATGCCGCGTACACAAGATCAGTTAAACCAATGAGAATGGTCTGATGGACCGTTTTCATCGGTCAAAACCGATCGTGAGTGGGCACCATCGGTTATTTAACCATCGGTTAAAAAGAAGCCAACTTGCTTTAAATTTAACCGATGGATTCCTAACCGATAGGTCAAAACCGATCGTTAGTAGGCACGAACCATCGGTTAAAAATCCACCCATGCTCAGAATCAAGTCGATGCATTCCTGGAAGCATTGAACTTCATTTTTTCAGCACGTCGTTGTGTTTTACGTCACCGCGTTCTGACACGATCGTTTTTTTAACCGATGGTGTGTGGGCGCGACGGACAATCAGTCAGCTTCATCAGTTAACCGATGAAAACGGTCCATCAGATCGTTCTCATCGGATGGACTGATCGTGTGTACGTGGCATTACTGTCTCTGGCTTCCCCTGATGAGATCACAATATCATGATGTTTGAAATCAATAGAGTCTTTCTGCAGTATGGACTTCACCAAAGTACATTCAGCTTTGGTTTTCTTGTTTTTATCGTATAGGTGAATGCCTTTATTACCATATGTCAGTTCTTCTTTTACTGGTTTTGGATGGGTGAGCATTTTGCAGACTCTCCAGTATGATAGATTAGGCACAACATTTTCTGTTCCAGAGCACCTCTTCATGTTTCTAATTAAAATTGTTTGACAGTCAGTCAAACCACGTAGAAGAATTCATTGATTAGACTTGGATTATTTTAATCAGATGAGTAGAGTAAAGCTCAGTTAAAGAGTTGTTGTATGTCACGGACTGAGTCATGTTGCAATGAGTGGGAATGGTTTGTACAGGGTAAAACATCAAGGGGTTTTACACACTGCTGCCTCTACTGATATTTTATATAGATATTTCACCATTTTAAACGGTCCAATGCATACATTGCAGAGTTGGTAAGTGCTTGAAAAAGGTTGGACTTGTCCATGTTTTTGAAATCTATTATGGTATTTATTCATAGCACACAGATATGTAAAGTTTGGTGTGTAGGTAGACAGGGCATAGACTCCATCACTGAATGTCACATCTGAAAGATAGATAAAGTGGTTATTCCTGCACTACAGTGGAGACTTTGGGCCAGATTCAGGATGGCAAGCGGTTCTTTTTGCCGGCGTAACGTTTCTCATTTACGTTACGCCGCCGCAACTTTACGCGCAAGTGCTGTATTCACAAAGCACTTGCTCCTAAAGTTGCGGCAGCGTAGCGTAAATGGGCCGGCGTAATTCAAATTTGGCGGGTAGAGGGCGTGTAGTATTTAAAATAGGCGCAATCCTGCGCTGGCCATCAATGTATCCCAGTGCGCATTCTCCAAATTATGACGGTGTTATCGACGTGAACGTTAATGAATGAATGAATTAATTAATGATGTCAATCCCCATTAACGGACGAGTTACGCAAACGACGTAAACATTTTCAAATTCGACACGGTCACGACGTCCATACTTAGCATAGGATGCTCCTGCTTTTTGGTGCTTTATCTTTACGTCGGGCAATATAAATGTCCAAGTATATAAAGGTGCAACTGGTGGAACTATGAATCTGTCCAGGAAGTAATGCAATCTTCCTAACCAGAAAAGTGCAACATGCAGATCAAATAAGATTTATTCATCTAAAATCGAATGGGTGTAGTTAAATGGTAATGCATTATTTAAGCATTTTTCTACCATTTCCAAATTTATTATATACTCCTGGAGTGAAAAATCGAATATGTTATTATTTATGTTATTAAGTTATAAACATGCACAACAGAGTCCACTGTTAATTTTGACATCAAATTTCAATTTAGTTTTAGTCTTATGTCTTGTACACACATTCGGGTTTCTCGGGGGTCAAAAGACCCCCGGGAAACCCAAGGGGAAAACTTAGAACCAGCCCAGTCACTTTTCCCCTGTGTACACATGGCCGGTTTTACCGACAGGGATACTGCCTGAGAGCTTTGGTCAGGAAAACCGGTCGTGTGTATGCTCCACAGCAGTGTTTCCCCATAGGAAAACTGCAGAGAAAAAAACGTTGTGATTCGCGACGCTAAAAAATAAAAAACATGTTCTAATTTTTTTTCCTGTAATTTTACTTTCGGGAAAATTGCTAGGGAGCATACACACGGCCGGTTTTCCCGACCAAAAGAAAGCATGACAGTTTTCCCGTTGGGAAAAGCCTCGTACACACGCACGGTTTTCTCGACAAGAAAACTGCTGGCAGAGCTTTTTGCCGAGAAAAACGTTTGTGTGTTTGGTTTCTCGTCCAGAAAACTGTTGTGAATCTCGACGAGAAAAATAGAGAACCTGCTCTCTATTTTCTCGTTGGGCGTCTCAATTTTCTCGTTGTGATTCTCGTCTGACTGGTTTACTGACGAGAAAAATCTTTGTGTGTATGCTTTTCCGAGTCTTAAAAAAACGTGCATGGTCAGAATCAAGTATGAGATGGGATTGCACCTTCTGGTAAAACTAGCGTTCGTAATGGAGATAGCACATTCATCACGCTGTAACGGACTGAAAAGCACGAAGACTTAAAAGCATCACGCTAACTAACACGCAGTAACACAAGATTAGCAAATGCAGCCCCAAGGGTGGCGCCAGTGGAATCAAACTTCCCCTTTCTACTGCCGTCGTACGTGTTGTAAGTCACCACGTTTTAGAACGACAGGATTTTGGCTTGACAGTGTGTGTTGAAGGAAAGCTAGACAAGAATCCTGTCAAGCTTGACAAGAATCCTTTCGAGAAAAACAACGTTTTTTTTACGACAGTATTCTCTTCCCATTTTAATCTTTTGACTAAAATGACATTTTAGTTTTAGCCGTATTTTAGTCATCTCAATTGTTTTAGTTTTAGTCGTATTTTAGTCGACTAAAATGGTTTTATGTTAGTCGACTAAAATATTTTAGTTTGTTTTAGTCGACAAAATTAACACTGGCCTGAACAAGGACCTGCATTGCAGGATCACCAGTTTTTCTTTTAATCAAAGCAGCAACTTCAAAAATATTGAAAATTCCATTTGAAATTGCATAAATATGTTAAAGCTTCTGAGATTTTAGTGTTTGGGTTTGCATATAGTATATTTTAAGATCATTATCACATCCAAAATGTTTTATAATACCCCAGCTAGGGTTCAGTTTATCAATCACAAGGTAAATACACTTTAACCGTAATCCTTTAAGAGATATTTTGCACATGCTTGTCCGCTTCCCGATGGCACCAGCTCTGCTCAGTTGTGTTAGAATAATCACAAACAGCCCCAGTAGGATACTTGTTCTGCTATTCCTGGCATAACATATGACCAAACTAATTGTCACCGATTAAACTAATGTTCTCTCGTTACTTTCTGCTGCCTCTGAGCTCAGAACAACATTTCTGCTATCGGGTGAAACTGTGCTTTTTTTTTTTTCCTCGCTTTTAAGAGCGTCTTTTCAGGCTACGCACAAATTGCCTGCGTACAAGCTGGAAGTGTGGACGTGCTGTTGACAGGAGCTTTGCATGTTTGTTTGAAACATATTCAATGCAGATTTGTAAGCGGTGTAGCAAATCAGAGTCATAATCACTTTAACCCATGCCCATCACATTTCAGTCACTTTTCCTTAATTCCGTCACTCTACGTTTGATGTTTTGCGATGGGAAGAAATATCAGAATTTCCTCTTCTGAGGGGAGAAAACAGATTTCTGTGCTCTTCAATTGTAAGAACACCAAGGACTTCTGAATGATTACGCCTTTTTATACAAAAAAAAAAAATGCTAGGACTGGTGTTCCCATATTCCTTTCTTCCAAGACGAGGTGCTACCAATGTGCTATTTCAATCTGGGGGCAAACAATGAATCTCCATGGAAACACATATTTTTTTTTTTCTTCCAGACAGCTGAAGTATATATGGTATCTGTATTTGCAAAGATCCAGTTATCTCTGGTGATCAGTCGCCCTGGGAAAGTGACAATAGCAATTACTGCTGGCCACACACATCCAGTAGGTGACAGGGAATGTTCGGAAGTGATGGTACTTGTTATCCAGTTTTCCAAATGGTTTCAAATGTCAAAAACCAGGGTGTGAACAATGTTTGGATTTTGTTATGCTGTCATGAAACGAAATGAGAAAGTCTAAAGAATAAAAAAAATCATTACATCTAATTAGCATACATTACTTGCAAAGCATGCCGTTGTTAAATGTGGCGTTGCTATTTAAAAGAGATGAATTTTGTATTAAAATGTAGAACTTTCATTTTCAGAATTTAAGTGTAGGTCTACTAATATTCAGTCTGGTTGATACCGTGGTTTGGCAGAAAGCGATCAGTTTAGATGGACTGTCCCTTTTAATGAATAGTGATGAGCGGAATACGCCATATTCGATTTCGCAATATTTCGCGAATATATAGAAGAAAATTCGCTAATATTCGTTAATATCGAATATTCGTGATATTTTATCAAAAAAATAAAAAATTGCCAAGTTCCGCTAGTGCGAATGCGAAATTGATTGCGAAATTCTCGTCAATACGCAAAAACGGAGATCATTTCCTGGATTACTAAACTAATAGGCACTAAACACTAACTCTACTTACACAAACTTATATGACTAAACTAAAGCTATTTTTTTTTTTTTTTATACACAAAACACAGAAGGGCAGAGAACGTATTCGCGAATATTCGTTAATATCGAATATTCGTGATATTTTATCGAAAAAATTTTTTTTGCAACATTTCGCTAGTGCGAATGCGAAATTGATTGCGAAATTCTCGTCAACACGCGAAAACGGAGATCATTTCCTGGATTACTAAACTAATAGGCACTAAACACTAACTCTACTTACACAAACTTATATGACTAAACTAAAGCTATTTTTTTTTTTTTATACACAAAACACAGAAGGGCAGAGAACGCATTTGCGAAAATTCGTAATACGAATATTCGCATTGCGAATATTCGGCAACATAAAAGGATCGCCTCAGCTACTCGGCCCAGGGTCTCTAATCATACCAGCAATGCTTTTAGACGTTGATGGTAATCACTAGGATGTGATCTATTTTAAAAATAAATTTGAAAAAATACGAATATTCGCAATAGCGAATATTCACCGCGATATTCGATTTATTCGCGAATACTCGAATATGCAATATTCGTAACGAATATTCGCAATGCGAATATTCGTGAGCAACACTATTAATGAAAACATTTCTCAGTAGATTTAACCAAAAGAAGTGAAGTTAAAGCTAAGGAGTTAGCAACACTTCTCTCCATACCTCGATTCTTAAAATCCATCTAATCAAAAGTGCTTCTAATGCTGCGTACACTTGATCGGAATTTCTGACAAGAAAAGTTTGATGTGAGCTTTTGGTTGGAAATTCCGACTGTGTGTAGGCCCCATCTGACTTTTTCTGACGGAATTTCCAACAGCAAAAATTTGAGAGCTGGTTCTCAATTTTTCCGACGGGAACAGTTCTTGTCGGAAATTTCGATCGTCTGTATGCAATTCCGAGGCACAAAAAACACACATGCTCTGAATCAAGCATAAGAGCCGTACTGCCTAGTGAACTTAATTTTTCTTGGCTCGTCGTACGTGTTGTACGTCACTGCGTTCTTGATGATCCGAATTTCCGACAACATTTGTGTCACCGTGTGTATGCAACACAAGTTTGAGAGTTTTGTTGTCCGAATGTCCGATCGTATGTACGCGGCATTAGTGTGCTTTTTGCTCCAGTTCAGCACTAGAATTACAAATCGTGACTACGTAGTACATTTGAGTAAATTTAAATTTTGTCTTGAATACTTCCTAAAAATTAGAATTTAAATTCTTATGCTAGGCATTTCTGTGACTTGGGTCTTATAGCTATATATCTGCAATGTGTAGATTATCTTCAGCCTCTGACTCTAGCTTCACCACTTTTTGAGTGAGATCTGATAAAGGAACACTAAAGATTTGTTTTTTATTAGATCAATTGATTGCTGTAAGCTAGAGCATTCAAATATCACTTACCTCGTTTTTCCTTTGGACCTCCAAAATACAGTAATCCAGGTTTGAATATGCCATTTCCTGTCTCTCCTCTTCTTGCTTTCCACCAGCACCTGAGCCGTTTTGCATGGTGGAAAGCAGAATGTGCTCCCCCTCCCTATGACTACAGCCCTGCGTGAAGATGCTCTCTTATCCCTCACAGGCATGGAGGCTAAGCCTAATGGGAACTGTAGTTCCCATTAGGCCGTGATGTAGCAAGAATGAATGCGCACCGCAAACCAGGAAGTCAGGGAGAATAATGATTCAGGAGTGACGGAGGTGAATAAAACAGCTCGATTTCAACAGGTATCAAACTAGTTATAATGCAAAACATTACATTTTACTTTATCAGCTACTGTCAGACTTTAATTTAAGAGGAAAATATTTTTGTCTTTACAACCCCTTTAAGCTGGCCATAGACAGATCGAAATTTGCTCAGTTCACCAGGTACTGGCTGATCTTTGATCCATGTATGGTCTGGTTGTTTGCACTGAGGATGATCTATTGATCAACTTCGGTACAACCAGCCTGTCAGTTTTTTTTATTTAATCACTGGAGGCAGATATAGCTGCAAGTAGTGATCATTAAATTCTGATGGCTGGCAAACCTCCTGCTGTCAGAATACAATAGCTCAGTGGAAGGGATTCACCCAACACTTACGCTTCATGCACACTAGCGTTTTTTATAAGCTCAAAAAAAAGCTAGAAGAAAACACTGAATAAAAAACGCTCATAATATAGTTTTGTGCCGACTTGTAGTAGCGTTTTAGTAGCTTTCAGAAGCGTTTAGGTGTGTTTAGGAACATTTAGCGTTTTTTCCAGAAAAACACTCCCAAAAACGCTACAATTTATTTTATTTTTTTAATGCTCCTAAACGCTGAAGCTTAAAAAATGATTCTAGATTAAAACATGTGCATGGACAGTCACATAGGATAACACTATTAGCTTATAGGAGCACAAAACATGCTCATGATAGCTTCTAGGAGCTTAAAAAAAAAAACACTAGTGCCACTTGCTACAGACTCTCTTAATTCTTCAATTGACAGATGGAGCCCATGGGTAGATTGGTATGACAACTATGTTCACAGCACAAGCTGATTATATTATAAATGACATGCTTTTGCTTTCTGATAGACAACCTCTGACTCGTGTTATTTTACTAAATTTTATTTGCCTGCATATCTTTGTTAAATTCTCTTTGTATGCTCTTGAATATTAAAAATATATACAGTATAATGTCTTCCAGATACGGGCCTTGGCCTATTTTTTTGTGGTTATTTGGAAGCCTATGTACCAAACTAATGTCGTTACTATGTGTTTAACTCAATATAAATTATTGAAACTTAAAAAACACTAGTGTGCATGGAGCCTGACTGTGCTGAAGGGGGGATCAAGCTATTTTATTTACATTAATATAACATTTGACTTGCCTTAGTGTTTCTGCCGAAAAGAAAGCTGTAGTTGAGGACCTGCAGTGCAAGGATCTCCCTGCTTCTGCTTTAATCATTTTGCAAATCTGTTCTATCTTCACCTCACCTGCTGTTTCTTGAATATCCCCCAACATTTATAAGATCAATAGTCATTAGGGGGACAACTACAAGGACCCAAAGCCCTGCTCTTCTACCAAAATGACCATCTTTCCATGGAGACACAGAGATTTACTAAACCTGGTGCACTCAGAATCTTTTTTTTTTTATCATTTATTTTTTATTTTTTTCCTTTCCATTATTGTTTTAAAACCATTTTACAATCCAACCAGCGAATATATATTCAATTTGCATACAAAGTGGTAAAAGATACAGAACAGTGTAAATCAAATCTCAATTAATATCTTGTGTAGCAGACTAGAGCAATCTAAGTCTTGTTGATTATGTTGTAGCTATGTGCAACACCCTCCCCCCCCCCTCCCGCCCATCCTACCCCCTTACATTCGAGAGCATATGAACTCGGTAACGTCTAACACCGGGATATCAAAGGTCGTGTCATTTACTAGCGGAGAGCCCGTAGTAGCCAGCCCAGGAGATCCAGCCATAAAAGCTACCACCGAGGTCTTGTCAGGAACTATTCCTGTTAATGTGGATCTCAGTGAATCCAATAAGGGTGGTCTCAGGAATCTCTAAGTGAGATGGAATTCTCAGCTCCTCGCTGCCATGGGAAAATTTCCCCTGTTTAGTGAAGTAAACTCTTTCATTTGAGATTGTTTGATTCATGGCTACTGTCCAGTCTTTTATAGAGGGAGGGGACTGTGCCTGCCATTTTTGAGCAATTACCTTGCGAGCCTGGAATAGGCTTCTTAATATAGCCTCAAAAGTGCCCTGCGGAACCAGGCTGTCATCTATGCATCCCAGGAGGCATATCCTGGCTGTTGGATCAAGCAAAGATCCAAATACCTCATTAATCCGTTTTATAACTCCCACCCAGTAGCTATATAGTTTGGGGCATTTCCACACCATATGTAAAAGATCCCCTTTGTTTTTGCATCGGGGGCATTCATTGTCTTGTCTCCACCCTAGCTTAAACATTTTATGGGGGGTATAATAGACCCTATATAGAAGGAATAAGTGGGAAAGTCTTTGAGCCGGGGCTATGGACACCCAGTTGCCCTGTTGGAGAATCCTATCCCACTGTTGTGGAGATATTGTTCCCAGATCATTCTCCCATGCCTCTCTGCTCTTGCCCAGACCTGTCTTGCTTAATGCCTTGGCGCCCAGACAGCTGTACGTCTTTGCTATCAAGCCCTTAGCCGATGTTGCCCCAATTACCGTAAGCAAAGCAGGAATCTTAGCCCATTCAACTGTCTGGGAGCCAAATTGCGCCTGAATGGCATGTCGGATCTGTAAAAATTTAAAAAAGGTTTTATTAGAGATTCCAAATTCTCTTACTAGATCTTGGAATAGTTTCATGGTATTCCCTACGAACAGATGTTTTAGGCGACATATGCCTTTACTCTTCCATTCAGTTGATGGCTCAATATTTGTTATCTCCTGTAGGTTATTATTATGCCAAAGAGGGGAGAATTCTGTCGGACCAACATATCCCATTAGTGTTTTTACTGTGTGCCACGTTTTGGTCACTAATTTTATAATCGAATGGTTATGGCAAAAAAAGTTTGCCTCTGAGGCCGCGTACACACGAGGGGATATGTCCGCTGAAAACGGTCCGATGGACCGTTTCAGCAGACATCTCCGCTCGTGTGTATGGGCTAGCGGACAGATTTCTCCACCCGACAGATTTCAAAGCAAGCTTTGAAATCTATCCGGTGGGGATCTGTCCGCCCGACATGTCTGCTGGTTAGTACACTTACCAGCAGACATGTCGTCCCCCACCGCCGCCGCGCCGCTGCCGAATGGATTCGGCGCATGCGCGGAAGTGTTTTACTTCCTGGTGCGGTGACGCGGCGGCGTCAACGTCACCGCCGAGTCACCGCCACGTCACCGCGCCGTCCGGCGGCGGGGAATTTGATCCGATGGTGTGTACACGCCATCGGATCAAACTCCCGATCGGACATATCCGATGGAAATGGTCCGCGGACCGTTTTCATCGGATATGTCCGATCGTGTGTATGGGGCCTGAGGCTTCCACTAGTTGTTTATGGGGGTTACCCGTCAGCAGGAGTCGGGTGTTTGAACCGTCTCCTTCGGCGGTTCCACATCCTACTATATGTTGCAGTTGTGCTGCTAAAAAATATAGCCTTGGATGTGGAACCGCCATTCCCCCCTCTTTTACAGGGAGTTGTAGGGTTTGAAGGCTTATTCTAGATTGACCTCCCTTCCATATAAGTTCTCTGAATAGAGTGTCTATCTTTTTGTACCACTTATGTCCTATCCATACCAGGGAGTTATGTAGCATGTATAGTAGCTGCGGCTGCCAGATCATTTTTATTAAATTACAGCGACCTGCAACAGACAAAGGAAGTCTTTTCCAAATTTCACTTTTGTTTTTCCACTTCAATAGTAGTGGAGCGAGGTTTAAGTCAATGTATTGGGTGGGGTCCTTTGAGATCCAGATCCCTAAATACTTGAGTTTAGTGCTTACCATTATTTGAGAGGCGCTTGCCGACCTTTGGAGGTCTACCGGGTCAAGCAGCAACAGAGCAGATTTTGTCCAGTTGATGGTGAGGCCAGAGAACCGGCCAAATTCCTCCACCAGCTGGATCGCTTTGTCCAATGTGCTTTCGACGTCCCCCAGGAAAAACAGGACATCATCTGCGAATAGAGCTATCTTATCTTCTCCATGGTGTCTTCTAAACCCTGTTTTGTCTGACCTCGCCCTAGCCATAATTGCCAGGGGTTCCATTGCGAGGGCAAACAGAAGAGGGGATAGAGGACACCCCTGCCTCGTCCCTCTCTCCAGCTGGAAGATCTCGGAGGTCTCGTTATTAATTCTGATCTTGGCACTTGGTTCATCATACAGCAACTTAATCCAATTGATGTAGAGAGGGCCAAAACCAAAGCTATCGAGTACCCTCCACAGATATGTCCACTCAAGGCTGTCAAAAGCCTTTGCGGCGTCAAGTGACAGCACTGCTCGGAAACCTTCATTGTCTGTTGGTGTATATATGTTTAAAAAGACTCTCCTGATGTTATTGCTTGTTGCCCTGCCTGGTATGAAACCGGACTGGTCAGGGTGGATAAGATAACTAATGAATCTATTTAAGCGGGTCGCGAGTATTTTGGCTAAGATCTTGACATCAAATGTTAGGAGGGAGATTGGGCGATAAGATGATGGTTCTAGGGGGTCTTTCCCCTCCTTGTGTATTACTATAATAGTTGCTTCCGTCATTGAGCGGGGTAGTGTCCCTGCTCTTGCAGCCCACTTCAAAGTCTTCAATAGCTCTGGTAGCAAGATCTCGCCAAACTTCTTATACACCTCGATAGGAAGTCCATCCGGACCCGGGGATTTTTGATTTGGCATATCCGTTACCGCTTGCTGAATTTCTTTTAAGGTAATTGGTGCTTCTAGCTCCTGTCTGTCTTTATCTAATAGCATAGGAACTGCTATCTTCTGGAAGAATGTTTCCATGGCTCCTTTCTCCAGCCCCCCCTGAGTCTTATAGAGTTCTTTATAGTATATACAGAATGTTTTTGCTATGGTCAGGCCATCTGTCGAGGTTGCACCCGTATTTATCCGTATTGCTGGGACGTTTGATGGGGGAGAGTTAGTTCGAGTCAAAAGAGCTAACGTACGCCCTACCTTCTCTCCCTCGCCAAACTGAAGCTGCTTTTGTAAGATTCTCTTATTCTCCGCAAGTTTCTCAGAATTTAGTGCAGTTGTGCATGATAGCCAATAAGCTTCTAACTTCAGCTTTTTTTTTATTAAAGTGGATGTTTTTTATGTCACAATGTAAACTATAAGATTTCCTATCATCTGTGCCCAGTCTTGCCACACAGAGTTAATCCAGATCTGAGAAATTCTCTTTTAATGGTCAGTGAAAATTAACAGAATTCCAGATAAAAACCTGGCTATAAAAAAAGTCAGTTTCTGTCTTCTTGCTTTGAGTGACAGGTTATTTACATATCTAGCTTGGACATGTTTATCATAACATGAGGTGATTCACAGTATAAGTGAGAAATCCACCCCTCCCCCACATAACACATCCTGGTAATATACAATGAACTATGGATCACCTCATGTTATGATAAAAATAACATAACATATGATAAACATGTCCAAGCTAGATATGTAAATCACCTGTCACTCAAAGCAAGAACAGAGAAACTGACTTTATACTGTAATTTGGCAAGTTTTTATCTGGAATTCTGTTAATTTTCACTGAACATTAAAAGAGGATTACTCAGCGCTGGATTAACTCTGTGTGGCAAGACTGGGCACAGATGATAGCAAATCTTAAACTCTACATTGTGACATAAAAAAAAAAAAGCTTAAGCCAAAGCTTAAAGTGGTTTACATCCACTTTAAGCTTTGGCAATAAAATCTGGAAGCTGATTGGTTTCTATGTAGAGTTGTACCAGATTTTTCATTCTCCAGTCTTAGTAAATAACTCACAGGGTGCAGAACAAAGCATGGTAAATCAGTGTAGCGACACTCCAGTTAAAGTCACTGGTGAATACAATCCTATTTCCCACCTTGGAGCACACACAGCCAGACACAAAGCATTTTCTTAATTTTTCCACTGGCTCAGAAAACAGTTCAAGGGTTCTTTTTAGGGTTTTATTGGGAATTATGAACTGGGATAGGGAGAGGGAGTATAGGATACCCCAAATATTGTAGAACTGGATAACTTGAGGATTCCTCAATTTCTGGCTGCACTGCACAGAACTGCTGGCTGTACTGCACAAGCTGCTGATTGTCTCACATGATCTCTATGCTGTTGGTAACCTGTACTCTTTCTAGAGTGCAAAGCTACACAGAGTCACTTTCGTTTAGCACTGGGGGTCATCTACTTATTCAGTCACAGGATCATCGGTTGCCTCTTGTCAGTGTTCACCAGGCTCTTCCTAGTGAGGGAGATGTAGACTCACACCACCACAGGACAGCAGGACTCTCTCCCACCAACTTTCTTTTGGCTCTCTCCAGTGAGCTTCTCTAGACCCAACTTGATCTCTGGACACAGATCTACAAATAGGTCCCCCATGTAAGCCTAGCTGGGACCTCACTGTCCTTCTAAAGGCGTTCTCTAGGATCCTACACAAGGGGAGCAGAACTGCAGGACTTTTGGGGCTCTTTGTACAGTAGTGCTCTGACTACGGGAGGAAAAGGCAGCACCAGTTGTCAACCAGTTGTGCAAAGAACATGTCGATAGGAGGAGAGAGCAGAATGACTGTCATGAACTTGCAGTAATACTTTTATGACCTGTCTGTCTCCTACCTTGTCTGTGTATCAGCTTTAAGGCTTGCTCTCTCACACCTGCATGGTTAAGTAATCTTCTCTTAGTGTGTCTCCACCCTAGCCTCAACAGGAACCACTATTCAACACTGTGTTTTCCAAGCCTGCCTTGCCATGCAATATTGTGTGTTTGGTTTCCTGTTCCCTGCTTGCCGTGTGACCTTGCCTCTGTAACCGATCTTGGCATGTTCCCGACTATCCCCGCCTGCTTGTGACCCTGACCTTTGGCACGTTCTTGACTATCCCTGCCTGCTTGTGACCCTTGACCTTTGGCTTGTTCTCCATTTATCCTTGTCTGCTAGTCGCCCCAACCTTTAGCTTATCCTCCTATAGCCTACCGTGAGCGTGAGCTGGGAGACCCTGGGGGCCGCGATCTGGGGTCAGCTGCAGTGTAGTCCATCCTCACCACTAGAGGCTCTGGTGAACACCTGCTGGATCTTAGACTCCACGCCCTGGGGAATATTATGTTCTAGCTCCCTGTGGGATCCGTGTTGGCGCCCCAGTAGACCTGTCTTCCTGAACCAACCAGGGTTCCATCTGCAGCAGTCAGCCATAGGACCCACTATCATAGCGGTGCACTCCTGACCCCAACGGTGTGCATCTGTCACATGGCCTAAGGTGACCTGACAATGACATAAAGATGAGCTTCTTATCCTTCCACTGGCCAATCACAGGCTGGCGATGGGGAAGAGAGTTGCCAAACAGAAGCAGAAAAAAATTAGGTCTTCTGCTCTTTCAGGTAAGGCTGTGTGGTGTGACCGAGCAGCTGCGTAAAACTTAGCCAAGTACAGAGGATTAAACTTTTGACACCCGACCCAGTTATACATAATTTTTCAGCAATTCCAAACTTCTTATTCTTCGTATTCAGGTGCCACAAAATGCCCAGTGTTTCTAGATATGAGGGAGTATTTAACCAATTCCAATGCCCTTTCAGGCCGTGTACACACGACCGAGGTTCTCGCTGGAAACCAGCGAGAACCTCGCTGGAAGCTGCATTCCAGCAAGGGGCCTCGGCCGTGTGTACACTCTCGGCGAGCTTCCCGTCGGGAAGCCCGTCGAGCAGAAATAGAGAGCACGCTCTCTATTTGCTCGACGGCCCGCCTGGAAGAATGGCTGGTTGCCATTCCCGACGGGCGGGTCGCCGATTTCGACGGCCGGCAGGGAACCTCGACGGGCGGAACGATGTGTTCTGCCCGTCGAGGTTCTCTGCCGTGTGTACACGGTCTTACTGTCACATGATGGAAGGGGGCAAGGCATCTCTTCCTGGAAGCTCCCTGACAGCTGGAATTTCCCAACAGCTGCAACAGAGGAAGGAGTAGTGTGGGAATGCCATGAAGGTGAAACAGAAGTAGGTTAGAGGGTGGGCTGACAAGGTCCCTTTAACTAAACCAACATTAAAGTGATAATCTATTTAGTTTCTGTAGGTAACCACACTTGATTTGTCTTCATCCAACAAAACAAAACACGCCCTAGATTTATAAAGTAGGCCTGTAACAAAAAGCAGTACGAAAGAGCTTCACCTTCACTTATGTTTTCATTCAATTAATATGTCTCAACATTATATAAAATATCCACTGTAATCTGTCGTCTCCATGTCACATGGGGGAATCATTTCTTCCTCGCACTCTTCACTTACAAAGTGATGTCTACGCAGACTTCTACTTTAAAAACTGCTAAGGGGATGAAAAGTAATGGGATCCAAGGCCGTAATTAGATTTATATTAACATGATACTGTACTCGTAATTTGCCCGATAGCAGAATTTGGAAAGGGCACTATACATCATTGCTTGAGATCTCTCCACGGTGTGATTTGTATAATTACATTTCTCAGGTGGTTGAATTTCTTCAGTCTTGAACTTCATGCTTCACGGCACACCTGAATCTAATCATAACACTGCAGTACAACACAGGTCTGATCATGCCCAGAAGCTATCATGACTTGCAGCCTCTTTACACTGAGTATGTGAGAGGAACAGACAGGTTGGCTGTGAAGCCCCTGATGGTCTTCCCGTACTGAGTGCATTTTTTTTTTTTTCATTTGGCTCACACCTGCGGATTTCTTACTAAGCTGGTGAAAACACCACAGAGTCTGTACAATGTCGTTGAGGTGACCTCAAGTAATGAAAACATGTGGGAAGAAGCCAGGAGCTTTGCTTCTGCCCGCTGTTTACTTTGCAAATGGAGTTGGCAATACTTGGAACAGTTGTACTACACACAGATACGTTATTAAAAATTCTTGCTCCTATTGTACTGCACATAAAAAAAGTAAAGAAGCACATTTGTTATTGTAATCAAAGTTTCTCCTATCCATTTTCAAAGGGGTAAAATCCAAATATTTATGGAAAAGAGTTATAAAAACAGCGTTCAAAGCACAAATGAAAATATTCAAGTGGAATTAATTACAATACTGAGGAATTTTCTATTGTATGTGAAAAACACAGGACTCTCAAAAAAAATAAAAAAATAAAATGTCCCACAAGTGAAAATAGAATTCTTCAAGTTATTGCTGTCTAGCATTTATATAAATAGTTACATAGTAGGCAAGGTTGAATAAAGACAATAGTCCATCCAGTTCAATTCATGTAGGTGCACACGTGTCAGTATCTATAACTATTTCTCATATCACTGTATGTTGCGTTCTTTAACCACTTAAGACCCGGACCAATACGCTGGTAAATGACCCAAGGTGTTTTTGCGATTCGGCACTGCGTCGCTTTAACAGACAATTGCGCGGTCGTGCGACGTGGCTCCCAAACAAAATTTGCGTCCTTTTCTTCCCACAAATAGAGCTTTCTTTTGGTGGTATTTGATCACCTCTGCGATTTTTATTTTTTGCGCTATATACAAAAATAGAGCGACATTTTTGAAAAAAAAACACTATTTTTTACTTTTTGTTAAAAAAAAATCAAATAAACTAAATTTTAGTCAAACATTTAGACCAAAATTTATTTAGCCACATGTCTTTAGTAAAAAAAAAAAAATCGCAATAAAAAAAAAAAAAATAGCTACCTAGCGGGAACAGCGACACTAATACAGCGATCAGAAAAATGATCGCTTAGTGACGCTGGCAATAGGGAGTGAAAGGGTTAACTAGGGCGGTGATCAGGGGGTTAAAACTTTATTAGGGGGGGTGGGGGGGCTATCCTGAACCTAACACTAACTGTTTTTTACACTGCCTGTCACACTGACACTAAATGCAGTGATTAGATCACTGCATTCAGTGACACTGTGACAGGGGGGTGGGGGGGGGCGATCACAAGGGGTTAATATGCCTATGTGAGTGTGTGTCAGTGTTGTGTTGGTGCACACTTACTTGTGATGTCTTCTCTCATCAGCAGCGCTGGGAAACAGCGCTGCGATGAGAGGTGACATCATTTCCTCCTTCCTGTGTAAACACAGGAGGAGGAACTGACAGGATGGGAGCGCGCTCCCATTGGCTGGGAGCGATCGCGGGGGGGGCGGGTAAGCGCCGACATCCGCCCGCTGATCCCGGATCCCTCCCGGAGCCAGGGGGACCCCCGCAATGTAAAATATATTTGAAATAATTAAAAAAAAAAAAAAAAACTTTAAAAAAATAAAGAAAAAGCAAAAGGCCCTATCAACACAAAATAAAAACCAATACACCCACAAAATAAATGCAAACCCCACAATATCAACCCCCAAACAACCCCACACACCTTTTTTTAACCACTTGTGTTCAGTTTTTCTTCATTAATCCCTGTAGGTCCCAAAGTATTTGTTTAATTTTGAAGATGTTTACATTTCACAAATTGTACCTTTTGTAGCCTACCTTAATATATTATGTAGCACTACCCCAGAGGAGCTGCTGGTTTGTTTTGGGTGGCATGTTACCTCTGTGACTCCGCCGTCTAGGGTAGTTGATGAGAGCCGTAGTAATGGAATGTCCACAGGAGGTGTCTTTTTCTTGTGCTTTTATTTACCCAACAAGGTAAAACAGTTGAACTTGGTGAAGAATAGAGGAATAGCAGAGATGGAGAACACAGATTCAGGTGTAGGTAAAGGAAACAGTCCTGCTTCCAATGACAAACTTTACTTCACCACTCCAGCCGGAATGGGTATAGAACACCTGGACAGGCCACTCTCACAAGCCTAGCAGCCAGAATAACACTCGAACTCTTGGTTAAGTCTCTGCCACAGACCCTCCCAATGGTTGAAGAAAATAGTGGGTTGAAGTCCCCTTGACTGGACTTGACACCTGGATCTCCTTCAGGTAGTTTAGGTTTTGGGTACCGACTGATAGGCAGCCAACATTTAGCCTCTCAGTGTCCGGTTCCCCTGGTCCCCGATGGATGGTCAGACCCCTATTGGAACACCAGCCTCTCTTGGTACTCCTCAGGCAGACTCTGCACCGAACAGCTTCCTCCACACAGGACGGACAGCCCAGGACCTCTTTAGCTGGGACCCAGTTGATTACTGAGTCCCAAGCGGCAGATCAATTGCTCCGGGCCAACGTGGTCCCGAAGCCAGGATCTTTGCGTTGCACACGCACTCCGGCCCGGAATGCCATTTGCCGGGGGGCCGTGGAGTGGCTACCCTGAAGGTGGGCGCCACACGAGGAGAAGACCCAGGAAAATGGCGTCTGCCCCATAAATACCCCTCCCCAGCATGCACTGATAGGTTGCTGGGAAAAAGTATCCAGTCCTTGACTCCACTGCTGCCACCTGCCGACCTGGGGTGAAACTTCACCTCAGGAACAACAGCATGAGCCCACAGCACAGCCAAGCTGGGACAGAAGCTCTAAATTTGAACTAATTAACAATGGTCAGAGTCACTTAACTCTCTGACCCACTCTAAATTTCAATTGCACCGGTTCTGAAAAGTAACCAGGCACTACACATATATGTGTTTTTTTGTTTTGTTTTAACAGATACTGTAGGTCTTTAAAATGTTAGGGATCTGTTTAAATAAATAAATAAATACATTTTTTCATAGGATGCTGTTTATATTTACTGTACATTGACCTGCTACATCTAAGCTGCTGATCATCCCAGCTCCTGGGCCTAATAATGTATGCTTACTGTCACTGATATGCAACAGTTCCAATCCAAGTGACATTTTTAGACTTGGTGCAATTTTAACTGTTGAGGGGAACAATAGCGGCTTTACCTGTGATATTTCAAAACAGCACCAGGGGTTCAAATGGTTATAGAGAAGTCTTACAGCAAAAAAAAAAAAAAATGGTATGTAAAGGATAGACATTTGAAGAGGAAGTAAACCCCCAAAATTTTACAAAAAAAAAAACCTACAAGCGAAAGGCATAATGAACTAGCATGCATAACATACTAGATAATTATGAATTACTTACCTGAGATCGAAGCCTCTGCAAGGACCCTCGTTCCTCTCTTCCGCCGCCGCCATTATACCCGAGTGACTTCCGTGTATCGCTGCTCTGGCGCTGTGACTGGGCAGAACAGTGATGATGTCACTCCTGCACATGCGTGTGAGAGCTGTCAGGAATGGCACGATCCCATTCATTAATGGCACGCTCATTGCGCCTGTGCTGTTGTCTATGGCGCACATGCAGTGCAGCCTTTTCTGCAAATATCTCCTTAACCGTGTAGATTATGGAGATATATCGTGCACTTACAGGTAAGGCCGCGTACACACGAGCAGACAGATTTGTTCAAATCGGTCGGGCCGACCGATTTGAACAAATCTGTCTGCTGGGGACATATAAGTTTGATCATGTACACACGATCAAACCAAAATTCCCGCCGCCAGACGGCGTGGTGACGTGGCGGTGACGTTGACGCCGCCACGTCACCGCACCAGGAAGTAAAACACCATTCGGCGCGTGTGCGAGAAGACATGTCTGCTGGTTAGCATACTAACCAGCAGACATGTCGGGCGGACGGGTTCCCAGCCGACAGATTTCAAAGCATGCTTTAAAATCTGTCGGGTGGCTAAATCCGTCGGCTCGCCCGTTACCACGGTCGAATCTGTCTGCTGGGACGGTCGGGCCGACCGTTTCTAGCAGATAGATTTGAGTGTGTGTACGCGGCCTAAGCCTTAATCTAGACTTACCTGTAGGGTCAAGTGGTCTGTATAGGTTTACAACCACTTTAAATTGATCGCTGAGCTTAAATCAATGACAAAATAAAATAATTTGAAAAAAGAAGGCAAAGGAGTTATTACCCAAAGGGCTAGCAATCAGAATTAAAGTACAGGTTCCTAACTGACCCTGATCGCCCCTTATGCAGTAGGGAACAGTAGGCCTTTCTCTATGTTTTCCCTGCAACAGCTTCCAATTAACTGACACTATGACTTCTCTCTGCCCTCCACAGTGGGAACTGGCTTAACCAAAAGTCCTCTTACTGCCATTTCCAAGCCTGCTGGTGATAGTTCAAAGGTCATGCAGTATATTATTATTAAAGTTTAACAAAATTCTGCAGAGAAAATCTGCACATAAATTTGCCAGGACTGCTAATCTTGAACCTCTAGGATTCTCCTTGAATTCATGGTAGCGGAAAACCTGAACTTAGCCCTACTGTTGATTATCCAGAATATCCTCTTGCTGAAGACTAAAGAGCCTTAGTATGTCAATATGATCCCTCAGGTAGCAATGAAAATACACTAACTATTATTATTATTATTATTATTATTAGGCCATGTTTTATGAAACCTACTTTGAATTTCAGAGCATGTGAATATCATTATGAGAGTCTGAATATAATTTGATATGCACAATTCTGCTCACCACTTTCACATTCTTTCCCTGCACAATACATACACACAGAGAATCCTGTATTTTCTTTACATCTTGCGGATGGTGAAAAGGTTCAATCAGCCACAATAAATTTGGGAACAAAAGTGAAGAAAAATAATGAGGAGAAAAATGAAATGTGCTGCTCAAGAAAAAAAAAAGAGCAAAGCAGGAAGAGAATAGAGCAGAGTTACGGCGGAAGGGTTTACTATGCCTCATTTGTTATATAAATTGTGATGTATATTGTTCACTGGTCTAAACCCTTTGGATGATGGTCAATCATTTTAACTTGTGTCTAAAAAATATGCAGTCTATAGCCGATGAAAACATTTTCTCTTCTAAAAGCTTTTAAAGAATCTTTTTTTTTTGGAACTCCCGTTTCAGCCAGCCATTAACAAACTCAGTCAACCCAGAACTGGTATTTCAGTTTTAGGTACATGCAACCTGGTTGAATTACCCTGCAGCTTTATATACCTCGGAGGGACTCCAGTTAGATCTTAGCATCTTTTTTGTCAAGACCACTTGATGTGTCTATGACAAGAAGGTCTAGTAAGACGGTTGTCAAACTTCATACTAGGTGGTATCTGGCTCCTAGCAGGGTGCACCGGTTCTACCCACTGGTTTCAGATACCTGCTTTAGGGGTTGTCAGACAGCCAGAACATTGGTCCATACTTTTTGGAGCTGCCCGGCTCTCCAACCACTATGGTAGAAGGTAGCCTCTAAGACAAGCCAAATAACCGGTTCCTTGGTGATGCTGACCGCTCCGATGTGCCTTCTCTTTGCACAAGTGCCGAAGGTGGCAGCCCGGCTCAGAAATTGGCACACGCGCTGTTTTGTGAGGTTATGTGGGCTATAGCACTGAATTGGAGTGCCCTATGGTGCCATGGCCTCAGGTATTGCAGAGAATGGAGGCCATTAGGCTTATGGAAAAGATACAACACACAATTTTGGACACAATGCCGGTGTTTGATTGTAAATGGGTCCACTGGAAATCAGTGTGTGCAGCTAAGTTATGGGAAAAGTTTTTATATACTTTGTTTTATGCTTCCGCTTTCTTTGTTTATTAAGTTCTGTTCTTTACCACTGTACCAATATGGTTGACTGAGTTTATTTATATTTTGATGCTTGTGAACTATATGTATGTTAAGGTACCATTACCATCCCCACTTTTAGTGGTAATATGAGCATATGTTTAGTCACTGGGTATAAGTGAGGTTGTTTCGTATGGAAGACTGTTGCGTTAACCCCCATGATTAAGACGTCAGTACATTATGAGCATTGTACTTCACTTGTTTGTTACCAGACAATGTTTGTAAACGCCTTTATTTTGTCTTGCCTTTAATCCCCCAATAAAAACATTTGTATTAAAAAAAAAAAGGTCTGTTTTTACCAAAAGGTGTTGCTGGTCCAAAAGGTGTGTTGGTCTTAAAAAAACCTAACTAGGATGAAAAGATGAAAAGTGCCACCATCAATTGGGCGTGTGTCCTTTTCTTTTCCCTATATTTCATGTTTTTTTTTTTTTTTCTTTGCCTCCTTTAATTTTTCTTCCTAAACAGATTGTATTACTCATTTATAATTTGAGTGTTGCTCACCCCCAAGTAAAGATGATTTATCTGCCCCCTGTTTAACCTATACTACCAAATATGTAGTGTCAAAACCCTTTCTGCCCAACACTAGAAACTGACCAGGGTTTGAGTTTTTTTTTTTTTTTACAAAGAAAGACAAATTTTCTCTTTGTAGTTATTCTGTCCTCGAGAGAAAAGGTTACCACTCTGGTACTGTGTATAAGGTAGCAGCTGCAGGCTGGGAATTTTCCTTGAGACCAGAGACCGGTTCTTCAAGTGCAAGGGCCAGAAATACACCAGCACCAAGATTTGCTACAGATCTCTGTGTTGGGAATGGTGAAAGAGTAGGCTAGGCACTCGTGAAAATTTAAATATTCACTTTTATGTGGACTTAACCCTTGAAGTTAACCGTTAAGTTAAAATACAGTGTTGTCCTTATGCCTCCGGAGTTTAGAAATAGAACATGTTTTATTTTTTTCCAATGGAAAAAATCCTATTGGAAATTCTGATCGTCTGTGTGGAACTCCAAGGGAGAAAAAAACATGCATGCTCAAAATCAAGTCGATGCATGCTCAGAAGCATTAAACTTCATTTTTCTCGGCTCGTCAGTGTTTTACGTCACCACGTTTTAGACGGTCGGAATTGGGTCTGACAGTGTGTATGCAAGACAGCTTGAACGGAATTCCCACAGAAAATTCCATCGGATTTTATCCCAGCGGAAATTCCGATCGTGTGTACAGGGCATTGCTGACATCTTTCTGAAAATTCGGGTTGACTGGCTGTTACAATGAACCATTCACTTATACGTTGAGTGACTGAATCAGAACAAGTTTGGAAACAGAAAAGTCTGAGAACAGGCAGAAGTGGATATCTAGGTCAGTTATTTAAAGAGGGTTTGCATGAATAACTTTCAAAAGAAAGAACATCTCAGAAATTACAGATTCCATTTTTATTTTATGAAATTCTTTTAAATGAACATTTGTACTATAGTCAGATCCTAACTCATGTGGCCATTGTTAAAATTGCAGTCTGGAAACTTTTATGAGGTGAAATATGGAGGCTGTGTGCATTTGCAGCTAATCTTTTCTACATTTAAACAACAGAATAATTTAATTACTTTTAGGAATTGTTTAAATTGGCTTTGGGCTTGTGTTTTTTGGGATCACTTTGACATATTTTTGAACATTTGATGGATCATACAGCATTTATGGACAGGTACATTTGACCTGCTTCTGACCTGCGCTTGACCTGCTTCAAGTGGGTTTTGCATAGACTTGCATGGGAATGCAAAATTCCACTGAAGCGAATAGACATCCCTGGCCAACCAGCCACTGTATATATATATATATATGGCAGCAGGTTGGCTCTCCTGCGCGGTATGGGTATGTCGGTCGGTGCATGTTAAATTGTGGGCATGCACCCGCTGCACACCGTGGGAACACACCTGTGGGTCCCGAAGACTTGATGACCTTGATCGTGGTGAGTAGAGGCAGAATGTGGATCTGCCTATGTAAATAAGGTGGATCCCCGTCCTGTCAGGGGACAACTCTGATGCCGCGTACACACGATCATTTTTCAGCATGAAAAAAAAACGAAGTTTTTCCAACTTCATCATTAAAAACAATGTTGTCCACACACCATCGTTTTAAAAAAATTATGAACAAAGCGCGGTGACCTACAACACGTACGACGCCACTCTGAAGGGGAAGTTCTATTCGCCTTTGGGCTGCTTTTGCTGATTCCTTGTTAGTAAAAGACCGTTGAGGATGTTTCACCAACTCAACATATGTTTTCAGCACATGTCTAAGCTGGGCCCCTATCCTTGGGGCACCTTCTATGAATCACCATCCTTCTTCGCATTAGGTACATATACCCCCTTTCCCCCCCCTCTCCCTCCTACCACCTCCCCCCTCTTCTCTTCTCCCTCTTTCGCCTCCCCTCCTTCCTCCACCCTTATCTCTTCCTTTCCTTCTTTTCCCCCTGCTCCCCTCTCCTCTTTTCTCACCACCCCTCTAGCCCCCCCCCCCCACTTATCTCCCCACCCCTTTCCCATTCCTTTTTTCCCCTCTACTTTCCCCCCTCTCCCTTTCCCCCCTCTTCCCTGTCCTCCATCCACATGCCAGGGGCATCGTCGCACATAGCTATACTACTGACTTTAGATGAACAAAGAAGGATGAGGGCACGGAGGATGGCACGGGAGAGGATATACCGCACCCGCATAGACCTGTTTGGCATGAGTGATTCTGAGGTGTTTCGCATCTTCAGATTCACCCCTCATGTCATCCTGGAATTAACCACAACCCTGCAGGAGGACATCACCAGCCCAACACACCGCTCACATGCAGTGCAGCCACTGGTCAAGGTCCTGGCAACACTCCATTTCCTTGCCAGTGGCTCTTTTCAAAGAACAAGTGGAGTGGTGGCTGGGATTTCACAATCCTCCATGAGCAGATGTGTGCACCAGGTTGTCCCTGCAATCCTCAGATGCATGACCAACCAAATCATCAAACCCACCACTGAGGAGCTGCGGCTGAAGACAATGACAGATTTCTACAGAATTGCCAGATTCCCACGCACTGTGGGGGCCATTGATTGCACACATGTGGCACTCCAGCCCCCCCAGGAGACAGAGCACATGTACCGCAATCGGAAGCATTGGCATTCCATCAATGTACAGGTGATAGTCGATGCTCAAGGCCTCATATGGCACGTCCGTGCCAAACACCCAGGGTCCAACCATGACAGCTACATATACAATCAATGCCACATCCGAATGGAATTCGATCAGAATGTGTATGGGGACACCTGGCTGGTTGGTGAGTGACATGGGAGTCAGGCATGACTGTCCCTCCCCCATGATGCACACATCACAAGGGGCACATGCATGACTAACATCCTCCTGTCTTTTCCCTTCCAGGTGACTCTGCATATCCACTGGGACCCCATCTCATGAATCCTATCCGGAACCCCCAAACCCCAGGAGAGGAAAGATACAATCAAGCACATGCCCAAACACGAGCAGTGGTGGAGCGCACCTTTGGCCTCCTGAAGTCACGTTTCTGATGCCTGGATAAGTCTGGGGGTACCCTCTTGTATTCCCCAAACTTCGTGTGCCAGATCATCGGTGCATGTTGCATGCTGCACAACTTCGCAGAAAGAAAGGGCCTGCAGATTGGCCTACATGATGACCTGACCCCTGAACCAGACAATCCCCCCCTAACCGAGGCTACCCCGTCTTCTGAGGGTAGAGCAGCCAGGAGACAGCTCACATTGGGCATCTTTGCACGTTAAACATACACATTAATCATGGCACAATGAGAATGCATGCATGCACACCACTGTGGTCCCTAGCACACACACCCCACATCCACATCAAATTGGATTGGCACCAGCCCACCATGCTGGACTTGTGAGCAGCAACGCCACGCCAAGGCTCCAATTATGTCACTGTACATTCATACACCATTCACACGGACCTGGGGATCACTTCTCCCTGGTCCTGGGGAACCCTTCTCCACCAAAATTGAGGGTGACACCCCTTTTCCAGCAAGAATTTCACCCCCACATTCAAACAGCATTCACAACCCAAAAAAAATAATTAAATAAAATTACCTGCAAAAGCAAAAAATTTCCAGCAAAAAAAAAAAAAGGGGGAAAAAATAAATTAATGCCCTTTGCGTGAGCCACGCCTGGGGCGCCCCCGGCCACGGCCCCGGCTTCTCAGGGGAGACTCATGGGGGGGGTAAAACCGGGAAAGGAGGATCAGCCCCTGATCTCTGCCCACCTGGCGGCCTGCCCTCCAAGGCCACGGCTATTCTGTCCAGGGCAGCACCAAGTGTTGCCGTGTTGGCCTGGATAGCCAGGGTAAGGGCCCTCACATCCTGCCCAACGCCTGCTGATGTCATCTGCAGTTCGTTTAGGCAGGTTGTGAAAGCCCGGGAGTGGGAGTCCAGGTTCCCCAGCGTATCCTTGATGGAGGACAGGCTCTCCTCCATCCGCACCAATGTCTGGCTGACCTGTCCCAGATGGCGGATCTGGAGGAACTGGTCCCTTCTCAGAGTGGCGGGCAGGAGATCGGCCAACCCCCTGGTGTTCTGGGATGAAATCCTGCCTCCAGCTGATGCTTGTGGCCGGGGAGAAGGGGAGGCCCTTGTGAGGGGAGCCATTTGGGGGGGAGGGGGGGGCTCCCCCTTAGGGAGGGCTGCCTGCTGCCAGCCAGAGGGGAAGAGTCCTCAAAAACCAAATGTCCAGTGCCTGACATGGACTCCTCCTCCTCATGATTCTCCTCCTCCTCATGATTCTCCTCCTCCTCTTGAACCTCCTCCGCGGACTCCGGCCTTGTTGGGGGGCCTCATTAGGCTGCTGTCCTGGGGATGGTGCGGTCAGGCCAGATGGCCCTGCACCCTCCTGCACATCTGTGGATGACACAAAACATTCACAGGTTGGAGGATCCACACACTTGCCACATATTCCCTTTCACCCCCTCCCCCACACATGCTACACACCTGATATAAAAAAAAAAAAAAAAACGTACCTGGCACCACGGGCTCCGGACTTGAGTCAAAGCCGGGCAGGCCCTCAACTTCATGCCGATGAAAGGTCAGGGCCACCGCACGCTCCTCCGCTGTCAGTCTAATACGGCATGGTGGGCCCCCTCCTGTGCATTCTGGCCAGCTTCTGTTTGACCAGACGCCGGAGGTCATTGATTTTTTTGTCAATCCCAGACCGGGTCCGTGTCTCCCCCTGCCCCGCTGAATTGACCTGCTCAGTGATCCTATCCAAAATCTCCCTCCTCCTGGCCGGGGTGGTGTTGGCACTGTCCGGGCCGTGGAGGAAACGCCCATACTCGCTAATGGCCCGGGCAAGAATTTGTTTTTCCCCAACTGTAAAATTGAGCTTTCGTTTTCTCTCTGTCATACTTCCAAAAAAACTCACTCCCAGTCAACAAAATTCACTCACAAAAACAAGCACAACCAATCAAGCAAAAACACACACAGAGAGAAAACTACTCAGCAAGAAACAGTCACAAAAAAACAAAACAAAAAAACAGCAGGAAAACAAACTAAGGCCTCGTACACACGAGCAGACAGATTTGTTCAAATCTGTCCGTCCGACAGATTTGTTCAAATCTGTCCGTCCGACAGATTTGAACAAATCTGTCTGCTGGGATTTTGGTTTGCTCGCGTGTACACACGAGCAAACCAAAATCCCCGCCAGCAGACGGCGCGCTGACGTGTCGGTGACGTTGACGCCGCCACGTCACCGCACCAGGAAGTAAAACACTTCCGCGCATGTGCCGAATCCATTCGGCGGCGGTGCGGGACGACATGTCTGCTGGTAAGTGTACTAACCAGCAGACATGTCGGGCGGACGGATTCCCACCCGATAGATTTCAAAGCATGCTTTGAAATATGTCGGGTGGCCAAATCCGTCGGCTCGGCCGTACACACGATCGAATCTGTCTGCTGAAACGGTCCAGCGGACCGTTTCCAGCGGACAGATTTGATCGTGTGTACGAGGCCTAACAGAAATATATCAAATTAAACAAACAGTCTCTCAAACACTAATCAAAAAACACTTTCAAAGATCTACTTACAAACACTTGATCACACAGAACACTAATCTGACAACTACAAAACACACCGCAATGAACAACAGGACAAAAGCACTTGGTTAAATGGGAAGGGACAAAGGGATGTACTTTTGCAATGCAAGTGCGTTTGTGTGTGTCTATTTATGCTGTTTGCGTAGTTCACAACGTTGCCCTAGTCCATTTCCAATTTCACTGATTGCGCCGCTCCCAAGTTGTGAGCATGCGCACAGCGGAGCTGACATGGTCTCCTTCAAGCGCGCATGCGCGAGCCGGCCGGCCCTTCATTTGCATGGGGTCACGGCTCATTTCAATGTAACACGCCCACGTCCTTCCCAATTTGTATTACTCCTCCTTACGCCTCTGAAAAAACGTTACGCATGCGCAATTTCCTGCGCAAAAGCTACGAGAATAGGGTGATTACGCGGCAAAATTGCGCAAGTCTAACGTAAAGGCGGTGCGCTACGCCGGTCCAATAATGCGCAGATGTACCTGAATCTGGGCCAATGTTTCTATATCGAATTTCCAGGATGATGGTACTTTTTATTTCTATATCTATCTACAGGGCCGGACTGGGAGTAAAAACCAGCCCTGGAAAACATTGCATACCAGCCCCATAGCATTAATATACCAGCCCAACATTATAACGTCATTATTTTCTTGTTCATATAAAGATAAGACAGATATGAAAGCACATAGGGCTAGGGAGATATATATATATATATACAGTGGAACCTCGGATTACGAGCATAATCCGTTCCAGGAGAATGCTCGTAATCCAAAGTACTCACATATCAAAGCGAGTTTCCCCATTGAAGTCAATGGAAACGAAAATAATTTGTTCCACATTGACTTCAATACCGCATGTGGCCAGAGGAGAGCATCGGAGACATTTGGAAAGGCCCGAGGACACCTCGGAAAAGCTCGGGAACCAGATTCAGCATGTCACTTGCCATCTGTCCCCTGCCACCAGATTTATTGTGTTACTTGCCACAGTCCCGTCACCAGATCAGCGTGTCACTTGCCATCTGTCCTCTGCCACCAGATTTATCATGTCACTTGCCACAGTCCCGTCACCAGATCAGCGTGTCACTTGCCACCCATCCCGTCACCAGATTTAGCGTGTCACTTGGACTGGATGACAGCAGGGGGACTGGGCGACAGCAGGGGACTGGGCAGCAGGGGACTTGGCAACAGCAGGGGACTGGGTGACAGAGGACTGGGTGACAGCAGTGGACTTGACGACAGAGGATTTGGCGACAGAAGGGGACTGGGTGACAGAGGACTTGGTGACAGCAGGGGACTGGGTGACAGCAGGGGACTGGGTGACAGAGGGCTGGGTGACAGAGGACTTGGCGACAGCAGGGGACTGGATGACAGAGGACTGGGAGACAGCAGGGGACTGGGTGACAGAGGACTTGGTGACAGCAGGGGACTGGGTGACAGGGGAATGGGTGACAGAGGACTGGGGCGACAGCAGGGGACTGGGTGACAGAGGAATGGGCGACAGCAGGGGACTGGGTGACAGAGGGCTGGGTAACAGCAGGGGACTGGGTGACAGGGGAATGGGTGACAGGGGAATGGGCGACAGCAGGGGACTGGGTGACAGGGGAATGGGCGACAGCAGGGGACTGGGTGACAGAGGGCTGAGCGGCAGCAGGGGACTGGGTGACAGGGGAATGGGTGACAGCAGTGGATTGGGCGACAGGGGAATGGTTGACAGGGGAATGGGTGACAGAAGACTTGGCGACAGCAGGGGACTGGGTGACAGAGGACTGGGTGACAGCAGTGGACTGGGTGACAGGGAAATGGGCGACAGCAGGGGACTGGGTGACAGAGGACTGGGCGACAGCAGGGGACTGGGTGACAGAGGACTGGGCGACAGGGGAATGGGTGACAGGGGAATGGGTGACAGGGGACTGGGCGACAGAAGGGGACTGGGCGACAGAAGGGGACTGGGCGACAGAAGGGGACTGGGCGACAGAGGACTTTGGCGACAGCAGGGGACTGGGTGACAGAGGACTTGGTGACAGCAGGGGACTGGGTGACAGGGGAATGGGTGATAGAAGACTTGGCGACAGCAGGGGACTGGATGACAGAGGACTGGGAGACAGAGGGCCGGGTGACAGAGGACTTTGGCGACAGCAGGGGACTGGGTGACAGAGGACTGGGTGACAGAGGACTTGGCGACAGCAGGGGACTGGGTGACAGAGGACTTGGTGACAGCAGGGGACTGGGTGACAGAAGACTTGGCGACAGCAGGGGACTGGGTGACAGAAGACTTGGCGACAGCAGGGGACTGGGTGACAGAGGACTGGGCGACAGCAGGGGACTGGGTGACAGAGGACTGGGCGACAGCAGGGGACTAGGTGACAGAGGACTGGATGACAGCAGTGGACTGGGTGGCAGGGGAATTGGTGACAGAAGTCTTGGCGACAGCAGGGGACTAGGTGACAGAGGACTTTTGGCGACAGCAGAGGGCTGGGTGACAGAGGACTTGGCGACAGCAGAGGGCTGGGTGACAGAGGACTTGGCGACAGCAGGGGACTGGGTGACAGGGGACTGGGTGACAGAGGACTGGGCCACAGCAGGGGACTGGGTGACAGAGGACTGGGTGACAGAGGACTTGGCGACAGCAGGGGACTGGGTGACAGAGGACTTGGTGACAGAAGACTTGGCGACAGCAGGGGACTGGGTGACAAAGGACTGGGCGACAGCAGGGGACTAGGTGACAAAGGACTGGATGACAGCAGTGGACTGGGTGACAGGGGAATGGGTGACAGAAGACTTGGCGACAGCAGGGGACTGGGTGACAGAGGGCTGGGTGACAGAGGACTTTTGGTGACAGCAGAGGGCTGGGTGACAGAGGACTTGGCGACAGCAGGGGACTGGGTGACAGGGGAATGGGTGACAGGTGACTGGGTGACAGAGGACTGGGCCACAGCAGGGGACTGGGTGACAGAGGACTGAGCGACAGAGGACTGAGCGACAGCAGTGGACTGGGTGACAGAGGAATGGGTGACAGAAGACTTGGCGACAGCAGGGGACTGGGAGACAGAGGGCCGGGTGACAGAGGACTTGGCGACAGCAGGGGACTGGGAGACAGAGGGCCGGGTGACAGAGGACTTGGCGACAGCAGGGGACTGGGTGACAGAGGACTTGGCGACAGCAGGGGACTGGGTGACAGAGGACTTGGTGACAGAAGACTTGGCGACAGCAGGGGACTGGGTGACAGAGGACTGGGTGACAGCAGGGGACTGGGTGACAGAAGACTTGGCGACAGCAGGGGACTGGGTGACAGAAGACTTGGCGACAGCAGGGGACTGGGCGACAGCAGGGGACTGGGCGACAGCAGGGGACTGGGTGACAGAAGACTTGGCGACAGCAGGGGACTGGGTGACAGAAGACTTGGCGACAGCAGGGGACTGGGTGACAGAAGACTTGGCGACAGCAGGGGACTGGGTGACAGAGGACTTGGTGACAGAAGACTTGGCGACAGCAGGGGACTGGGTGACAGCAGGGGACTGGGTGACAGAAGACTTGGCGACAGCAGGGGACTGGGTGACAGAAGACTTGGCGACAGCAGGGGACTGGGTGACAGAGGACTTGGTGACAGCAGGGGACTGGGTGACAGAGGACTTGGTGACAGAAGACTTGGCGACAGCAGGGGACTGGGTGACAGCAGGGGACTGGGTGACAGCAGGGGACTGGGTGACAGAAGACTTGGCGACAGCAGGGGACTGGGTGACAGAGGACTGTGTGACAGCAGGGGACTAGGTGACAGAGGACTGGGTGACAGCAGGGGACTGAGCGACAGCAGGCAGAGGACTGGGAGAAATTGTGTTGAAAACTCACAATGAGAACAGTGCTAAAGGAGAAACCAGACACCATCTTGATCTTTGTCAGCTAACAGAACTTTTTTACTTCTATGTAAAAGTCTAAAGAAATGAAAATGAAGTAATAAAGTTGACAAAGATCAAGATGGTGTCTGGTTTTTCCTGTAGCTCTGTGCTGAGTGTATGAAGTTTTTCAACCCAATTTCTCTTAGTCCAGTAGATACAGAAAAAACAAAACAGCATTTTTAGAGCCTTTTTTTTTTTGTACCTTCATGTTGTTCTGATCAGATCTTGGGACCGTGCGATCATCCCTGAGGCCGGCCGCTCCGCCCCCCAGTGACAGGCGGGGCCACACACCCTCACGAGTCCCGACCATTGTAAGTGAAGGAGGCGGGCCAGCTCCTAAGCATCAGAGCCCTGAGCCGACGAATGGCTTAGCAGCTGAGGGAGCCGGGGGAGGGAACTGTCAGTGTAATGCATGCGATAGTTCCCTCCCCGCGCCCCCGCACAATCCACGGCAGCAGACTTTCCCTCTCCACCTCCGGTACACACAGCTGCAGGTGCGCTCCTGGATATAACGAGCCGGTCTTTTCTCACAGCAGTGCGGCAAAAGTTTTAACACTAAGCTCCCTGACACACAGCGGGAGATGCCCGCTGATTGTGTGTGACATCATGTAGTGGAGGGGAAGGAGGAGGAGGAGGGAGCGGATCTCTGCGCTGCAGCCACAGTTTAGCCCAAAGCGGCCCAGGGCAGGCAGCCTGCCGGGAAATTTCCCCGTATCCCGGTAGGCCAGTCCGGCCCTGCCGACACCTCCTTGCCCCGGCTGGCATGGAGGGAACAGTGGTCACCGACAAGAAATAGTGAGCGGATCCCCCCCACCCCCCTATGTATGACCTGCCGGACTATCACACCCCCCTCCGCATGGGTAACACTCTAGGGGGCGCCACTAAGATTGCATGAGTGGCACAGTAGTGTAGTGGTTAACAATTTTGCTTGGCAGCCAAAGGGTCGCTAGTTCGAATCCCGACCATGACCTGTGCCTGGAGTTTGCATGTTACATTTTTTTTTTTTTTTTCAATTCTATATTTTTATTTTTCCCAGAGACATGAAAACAGTACAGAAAACACAATAAAAGGAATAAACAAAAACCAATAAAGCAACATATATGGATGTTACATTACATCTCTCTCTTCAACTATTTTATATTCATTTTACCCCCAGGGAAAATTATACTATACTATATCACAGACCTTTTTAAATCCATTCCCCCTAGGGAATATTATTACTATCATTACTAAATTCCGTTCTGCCCCAGTTATTTCATCTCCATCCTAATTATCCATATATGAAGCAGAACACAGGAGTGTAAATGACCAGTGCACTACCTGGCCTGTAATAATTATTACTGATCATCGATCGATCCCCAACAACATGAAGCAGAACTCTGGGGTGTATATGACCAGTGTTGGCTTTACCTTTTCCAGAACACAGATTGATTGTAGGGCAGGACAATGGCCTACAGAGCTTGTACTTGGGGAAGATTTACACCCATTTCCTGTTTCATAGTATTGAATAGGACCAGCCATCAATATTATGGATTTTAGGGCTGATATTGGGGGGAATTACACCCCTATTTCCTGTTTGTTTGTCAGGGTGGAGAGTGGGATTGCTGAGCAACGATTGGATGACAGGCGGGACAAATGTAATGCTGCTATAGTGGGGGATGGTAATTGATCTTTAATGTATTTACTGGGCAGAGAAGGACAAGTTCAAGGCTGGTAATTGGGACAAAGTTATATCTATGTACCTTTTTTTTCCCCTCTTAGCTGGCATATAGTATTTCAAACTGAAAACAATTATTATAGTTCTAGTTCAGTGTTTATGGTCGTGGCCCTCTGACCGAGAGTGATGTGGATCACATAAACACGCAACAAGACTTACAACATAAATAGACCTGAAGTGTGCCTTGGTGGTCTGGTCAGTATGCCAAGAAAAGGGGGCATACCCAAAGAAAGTAATGGGTAGTTGTTGAAGAAGGATATGCTGAGAAGTGCCCTGAAAAGGGGAAGGGTGGGAGGGTGTCGAATGCGATTGAATGTGCAGACTCACGGACATGAGGTGAGCTGGGAAGAGTCGGCCCAGTGATGTGTAGTACTGCACACTGAACCGACAAAGAGCATGTGTGAGTGGGCTGCTTAAATACCCTCCGGGCTCCTCCCATAAACTCAGGCCACCATACTGGCCTTCTAATTTATGGTCGTGGCCCTCTGACTGAGAGTGATGTGGATCACATAAACACGCAACAAGACTTACAACATAAATAGACCTGAAGTGTGCCTTGGTGGTCTGGTCAGTATGCCAAGAAAAGGGGGCAAAAGACTCAGATAGGGAAATAGCTTATATTGATTTCTTGTGTTTATTGAGCCAGCTTGGTAAAGGCTTGTGCCATTTCTTCCTGAGGATTTGGGATGTATTTGGCAAAACAAGCAGACTTCCCATCAGCCTGGTATCTTGATTACGTGGTCTGGTACTCCCTGTTGGGAGGCAGTTGAGGCTGCTCTAATTCGGAAAGAATGTCCAGAGAACCGACTGGGATTTAAAGCCCAAGTTGCTTAGGATTCTGACATGCTTGACAAACTGGCTGCCACTCAGGGAGCTGGTTTAGAAAGGGTAGCAACAAGCTACCATCAGATTGGCTGGGTAGATGGAGCAGTAGTCAGTCGAGCACCGTCACTGGGCGTCAGGCATTGTTAGTCTGAAACAGGTTGATGTCAACCCCTGGGGCTGGTTTGTTGCGTTTGCAGACTGAGAGTGTAGGGGTTCGAAAGCGAGTCGGGTGGCGTCGGAGCAGTGTCTGACTGCCGGAGCCACTGACTGTAAATTCACTAGGTCGTAGGGAACCGTAGAAGGCCTGGTAGATGGCTGCTTGGGTGACTATGCTGGGCAAGGCCCTAAAGGGGGAACGAGTAAGGATTTTAGACATGTCCCTAAAGAGGGCACTCCTGAAAGGTAGGCGCTTGCCACTGACTACAGGTTGGTGCTTATGTATGCCCTGTAGGAGGGACTTGACTGCATGGGCTCGAGAATACTGACAGTTTACTGGGGTCCTGCAGGGACAGGAAATGCTGGACGCCATCTAAATATGGCGTCATAGTATTGTGAGTAAGGATCAGCTGCGTGTGGCAATACGATATGAAGGCTAGGACGTGTCTAACGTTGCCTATTGCTGCTCCGAGGCAAGTGGCCAAAAATTTGCAGTTAGTGTTCCAAGCAGTGCGATAGGCCTTCAGTGTGTTGCGTGCCAAGGAGTGGTTAATAAGCTGGGTTGAGTTGGTGAGATGCTACTTCAGTCCATCGTCAGCAATGACCAGGGTGGGACAGGGATGGTTATTGGGTCAGCTCCTGGCTCATGCTGGAAAAACAAAGTAAGGTTGGAATGGGACAGAGCATCAGCTGCGATTTTGCATTTGCCTGGAATATGTCTACAGAAGATATTAAACTGGTGACGGAGTGACAGCTGCACGAGCCTGCGCAGGAAGGACGTGATGGGGAGAGGCTTGATCTACCTTAATTGATGAAGTCGGCTGTGGCCTGATTGTCTGTGGTGAAGAACACTGTCTGTCCAGTTCAAGTGTGGCCCCAGACCTGGGCAGCTGCCACAATGGGGTACAGCACAAGGCGTGATGAAGACTGGGTGAAGCAGAAATTTAAGAGAATTTCTGGGGCCAAGGTTTTGAGAACCAGTGGCGGACGAAAAATGCACGCAAAAGCCCATGGTGGCTCGGCTGACACTGCCAGGATGAAGATTGAAATGCTGTTCTATCAGGTGGGGAAGTTGTCCCACATAGCTAAGTCTGCTACTGATGCTTGGTCTAGTTTGAGAACTTGGACTGGATCTTGCATTGGTGTGAGAAACTCAAGACAATACACAGGTGCACAACAAGACGATATACGTGCACTCACTGACCAACGTGCACTCACTGACCAACGTGCACTCGCTGACCAACGTGCCCTCGCCGACCAACGTGCCCTCGCCGACCAACGTGCACTCGCCGACCAACGTGCACTCGCCGACCAACGTGCACCCGCTGACCAACGTGCACCCGCTGACCAACGTGCCCTCGCTGACCAACGTGCCCTCGCTGACCAACGTGCACTCGCTGGTGCTGGATGGAAACCTGAACTAACTGCAGGGAAAAAGACAGGGAAAAGATGAGTGGCCCGCATGCCACTAAAGATGAATGGCCAACTGGGTGCCACTGTGTGTTTGTTTGGTTGATTGTCACTGAGGTGTGTTTGCAAGTTTAGTTTGTATTCGGGTTTGCACGTAGGTGCGTGCTGCAAAGTGTTTTATACTGCTGCAGACAATATTGTGTGGTTGCAAGGGTCTCAGTCTGGTTTGCTGAGACGATATTGCGTGGTTGCAAAGGTCTCGATGATTATGAGGTTTGTTTTGAGATGGCCTTGTGTGGTTGCATGGGTCTCAACAAGTGAGGGGTTGCTGAGACGATGTTGCGTTTGCAATGGTCTCAAGTGAGTGTCGGGCTGCTGAGATGACTATGTATGGCTGCAAAGGTCTGAACGGGTGTCAGGTTGCTGAGACGATATTGCGTTTGCAATGGTGTCAAATGAGTGTCAGTTTGCTAAGATGACTTTGTATGGCTGCAAAGGTCTGAACGGGCGTTAGGTTGCTGAGACGAGATTGTGTGGTTGCAAAGGTCTAGACGAGTGTGAGGTAGCTGAGATGATATTACATTTTGCAAGGGTCTCAAATGAGTGTCAAGTTGCTGAGACAATATCCCCCCCCCCTTTTTTTTTTTATGAAAACGACTGAGAATGAAACGCTGGTAAACATGAGTTACCACATCTGGCTGTGTTTTCAAGCTGTTACAGGCATTGGCGTTTCGAATGCCTTTGAACATCCGTCTGAACCCATTTTTTTTTTTCGAGAAGGTTCCTGAACTCAACTGCCTAGAAATGACTATAAATGATCCTGTGTACATGTACTGATAAGATAACATAGAGGAGTGATTGGGGATCCTGTGTAGACGTACTGATAAGAGAACATAGAGGAGAGATCAGGGGCGGCTGAAAAACACCCATTTTCCTGGCTGCAAGGGTCTCAATGAATGCCATGTTGCTGGGGCGAGACTGTGTGGTCACAAAGGTCTTTGATGAGTGGGAGGTTGCTCGAGACGGTATTGCGTGGTTGCAAGGCTCTCGATGAGTGTGGGGCTGCTGAGACGGTATTGCGTTTGCAAGGGTCTCAACAATGGTGTGAGGCTGCCGAGACGGTATTGCGTGGTTGCAAGGGCCTTGATGAATGTGGGGCTGCTGAGACGGTATTGCATTTGCAAGGGTCTCAACAATGGTGTGAGGCTGCCAAGACGGTATTGCGTGGTTGCAAGGGCCTTGATGAATGTGGGGCTGCTGAGACGGTATTGCATTTGCAAGGGTCTCAACAATGGTGTAAGGCTGCCGAGACGGTATTGCGTGGTTGCAAGGGCCTTGATGAATGTGTGGCTTCGGAGATGGTATTGCGTTTAAGAGTCTCAACAAGGGTGTCAAGCTGCTGAGACGGTTTTGCGTGGTTGCAAAAGGGCCTTGATGAATGTAGGGCTGCTGAGACAATTTTGCGTGGTTGCAATGGTCTCAACAGGTGTCAGGTTGCTGGGCCGAGATTGCGTGGTGGCAACGTTTTTTTTTTTTTGCGTTTTTTTTTATATATATATTATTTTTTTGCGTTTTTGTAAGGGCCTTGTGTTGCAAGGGTCTCAACAAGGGTGTCAGGCTCCTGAGACGATTTTGCGTGGTTGCAATGGTCTAAACAGGTGTCAGGTTGCTGGGCCGAGATTGTGTGATGGCAAAGTTTATTTATTTATTTATTTTTTGCACTTTAATATTTCATTTTTTTTTTTTTTTGCGTTTTTATATATCTTTTTTTTTTGCCTTTTGTAAGGGTTATGTGTTGCAAGGGTCCTAAGGGTGTCAGGCTGCTGAGATGATAAACGAGTGGTTGCAAGGATGTCAATGAGTGTGAGGGCTGCTGAGACGATATTGCGTTTGCAAGGGTCTCAACAAGGGTGTCAGGCTGCTGAGACGATTTTGCGGGGTTGCAACACTCTCAACAGGTGTCAGATTGCTGAGGGACTGAGATTGTGTGGTGGCAAATGTTTTTTATTTTTTTTGCGTTTTTTTTTTTGCGTTTTTATATATATATATATATATATATATACAGTGCAGAAAATAAGTATTTGAACACCCTGCTATTTTGCAAGTTCTCCCACTTGGAAATCATGGAGGGGTCTGAAATTGTTATCGTAGGTGCATGCCCACTGTGAGAGACATAATCAAAAAAAAAAATTCCAGAAATCACAATGTATGATTTTTTTTAACTATTTATTTGTATGATACAGCTGCAAATAAGTATTTGAACACCTGAGAAAATCATTGTTAATATTTGGTACAGTAGCCTTTGTTTGCAATTACAGAGGTCAAACGTTTCTTGTAGTTTTTCACCAGGTTTGCACACACTGGAGGAGGGATTTTGGCCCACTCCTCCACACAGATCTTCTCTAGATCAGTCAGGTTTCTGGGCTGTCGCTGAGAAACACTGAGTTTGAGCTCCCTCCAAAGATTCTCTATTGGGTTTAGGTCTGGAGACTGGCTAGGCCACGCCAGAACCTTGATATGCTTCTTACAGAGCCACTCCTTGGTTATCCTGGCTGTGTGCTTCGGGTCATTGTCATGTTGGAAGACCCAGCCTCGACCCATCTTCAAAGCTCTAACTGAGGGAAGGAGGTTGTTGCCCAAAATCTCGCAATACATGGCCCCGGTCATCCTCTCCTTAATACAGTGCAGTCGCCCTGTCCCATGTGCAGAAATACACCCCCAAAGCATGATGCTACCACCCCCATGCTTCACAGTAGGGATGGTGTTCTTGGGATGGTACTCATCATTCTTCTTCCTCCAAACACGGTTAGTAGAATTATGACCAAAAAGTACTATTTTGGTCTCATCTGACCACATGACTTTCTCCCATGACTCCTCTGGATCATCCAAATGGTCATTGGCAAACTTAAAACGGGCCTTGACATGTGCTGGTTTAAGCAGGGGAACCTTCCGTGCCATGCTTGATTTCAAACCATGACGTCTTAGTGTATTACCAACAGTAACCTTGGAAACGGTGGTCCCAGCTCTTTTCAGGTCATTGACCAGCTCCTCCCGTGTAGTCCTGGGCTGATTTCTCACCTTTCTTAGGATCATTGAGACCCCACGAGGTGAGATTTTGCATGGAGCCGCAGTCCGAGGGAGATTGACAGTCATGTTTAGCGTCTTCCATTTTCTAATGATTGCTCCAACAGTGGACCTTTTTTCACCAAGCTGCTTGGCAATTTCCCCGTAGCCCTTTCCAGCCTTGTGGAGGTGTACAATTTTGTCTCTAGTGTCTTTGGACAGCTCTTTGGTCTTGGCCATGTTAGTAGTTGGATTCTTACTGATTGTATGGGGTGGACAGGTGTCTTTATGCAGCTAATGACCTCAAACAGGTGCATCTAATTTAGGATAATAAATGGAGTGGAGGTGGACATTTTAAAGGCAGACTAACAGGTCTTTGAGGGTCAGAATTCTAGCTGATAGACAGGTGTTCAAATACTTCTTTGCAGCTGTATCATACAAATAAATAGTTAAAAAAATCATACATTGTGATTTCTGGAATTTTTTTTTTTTTGATTATGTCTCTCACAGTGGACATGCACCTACGATAACAATTTCAGACCCCTCCATGATTTCCAAGTGGGAGAACTTGCAAAATAGCAGGGTGTTCAAATACTTATTTTCTGCACTGTATATATATATTTTTTTTATTTTGCGTTTTGTAAAGGTCATGTGTTGCAAAGGTCTTAACAAGGGTGTCAGGCTGCTGAGATGATTTGCATGGTTTCAAGATCAATAAGAATTGGGTTGCTGAGAAAGGATAGAAACACCTGGTTTGTACCTTTAAGCAAGCAGTATAAGGTAGAAGGACAACGCCTGTTTGAATCGTGGCTGGAGTGAAACATTTCGGGAAGGTGTAGCGTGATGCCGTGCATGGGGCAAAACAATGAGGTTTGGTGTAGAAAACAGAACATGAGAAGTGCGTATCAATGCTTTGTAAGCTCCACTGCGGGAACCAAACATATGGTACGGGTGACACCATGAGTGGCCACGAATTTGACATGACAAACAAGCTAACGAATCCTACCTGGGACAGTGAACGTGCGACTGAGTTTGCTTTGGACTGGAGTGGATGTGCAACACATCCGAAGAGTGTGGTGTGGCGCCATGCATGACGCACAGGCAATAACTTTGGTAAATAAATGACAGAGAAGAACCGTGAACAAACAATTCGTAAGTTCCGCTGCAAGAACTAAAAACACACGGCATGGGGGAACAATGAATGACAACGGTAGAAAGCATGCAATGTATCTGATACAAAACGGTTGTAAATTGCATGAAACAAATTCGATACAAATCGGTAGTAAGGAGTATTGAACGAATCTGATACGAATTGGTTGTAGAATGTATGCTACCCCTTGCTTTGAAACCGAACACCTACCAACCACCCATCCCCCCAGGCTAATCAAGTGCAGAAAAGGCACCATGTGAGTCCAATAACCACCTCAATCTGCCAAAGAACCCATACAAACACATGCTAATCTCCAAATGGATTTACAAATGAATCGTATGTTTGGCAGAAGGAAGTTACAAATGTACTACGCCTGAGCCGAATGATGTTGGAACATGAGCAACAGTAACTCAGAGGCAGATTTTTTTTTCCAAAAGGGATGCAGGAAAGGAAGCATACCGAATTGCAAGATTGCACAAGATACGAAAAGGTTTGAATCCTACCTGAGACAGTAAGCGGGAACCGCCGGCGAAGACCATGAAGAGAGAAGCCGCAAAGCGATTGTGATGTTGAGTGCGATTGAATGCGCAGACTCACGGACATGAGGTGAGCTGGGAAGAGTCGGCCCAGTGATGTGTAGTACTGCACACTGAACCGACAAAGAGCATGTGTGGGTGGGCTGCTTAAATACCCTCCGGGCTCCTCCCATAAACTCAGGCCACCATACTGGCCTTCTAATATATATTCTAGGAGGTGGGATATTGTCACTCTCTGTATACATTTCCTTTATTTATGGCAGGTTTATATTTGAAGTTGTAGATAACTTTTTTCCTTTTGTTAGTAACCCCTTCACTGCCAGTGTCATTTTTACATTAACCAGTGCATTTTTATAGCACTGTTCGCTGTAAAAATGACAATGATCCCAAAATAGTGTCAAAAGTGTCCGATGTGTCCACCATAATGTCGCAGTCATGATAAAAATCGCTGATCGCCGCTATTACTAGAAAAAAAATATTAATAAAAATGCAATAAAACTATTATCTATTTGGTATTAATTTGTTGTGCAAACCAATCAATAAACGCTTATTGCGTTTTTTTTTTTGGTTTTTTTTTTACCAAAAATAAGTAGAAGAATATGTATCAGCCTAAACTGAGGAAAATAAATGTTATACTTGCTGGTAGTTAGAAACCTTAACCACTTCAGCCCTGGAAGACATGGCTGCTCAATGACCGGGCCATTTTTTGCGGTATGGTACAGCGCCGCTTTTACTGATAATCGGGCAACGTTACACCCAAACAAAATTAGCGTCCTTTCCCCCCCCCCCCCCCACACAAATAGAGCTTTCTTTTGGTGGTATTTGATCGCCTCTGCGGTTTTTATTTTTTTGCTTTATTAACAAAAAAGAGCGGAAAGTTAAAAAAAAAACAATATTTTTGACTATTTGCTATTATATCCCCCAAGAATATATATATAAAAAAAGTTTCCCTTAGTTGAGGCCGATATGTATTCTACATTGGTTCAAAAAAATAAGCGTATATTGATTTCTTTGTGCAAAAGTTTTTTTTTTACTAGTAATGGTAGCGATCTGTGATTTTTATCATGACTGCGACGATATGGAGGACACTTTTGACACTATTTTGGGACCATTGTCATTTATGCAGCGATCAGTGCTATAAATATAAGTATATATTTAAGTATACATACTGTATAAATGACACTGGCAGGGAAGGGAACACTAGGGGGCGATGAAGGGGTTAAGTGTGTCCTAGGGAGTGATTCTAACTGTGAGGGGGGATGGGCTACCACTGACTTGACAGCGATCCCTGCTCCCGGCGACAGGGAGCAGTAAATCCCCGTCATGTCACAAGACAAAACAGGGAAATGCTTTGTTTACAGAGGCATCTCCTCATTCTGCCTTTCCGTGAGACGATCGCGGGGCGCCGGCGAACATTGAGTTTGCAAGGCGTGCGTGTCCCGCAAATTAAAGGGGACGTATCTGTACGCCCATTTGCCCACCGCTGCCATTGTGCTGACTTATATCGGTGTGCAGCGGTCGGCAAGTGGTTAAATAATCTTCAGGCCTAAAATGACACTTGTGCAAAAATCACAAAATAGGCGCTGACAGCAAAAAAGGTTTAGCCCTAGTTCACCCCAGTGCGACCTTGAAATCGTGCTACTTCAGTGAGCATTCAAAGCTGCAGATCAGTGCGATTTGGGCCTCTGATTTTCAAGTCAAAGGAAATCACAAAAAAGTAGTGCTGGAACCATTTGTGAAGTTGCTGCGACTTTTTTTTTCTCGTGTTTTTTTTTTTCTCTTTGTGTGTTTTATATTAATACAAAAACAAAAAACTTTACTGAACTATGTGCTGATGATGCATGTTGCAACTTTTTTTTTATTGTGCATTGTGTAAAAGTGCAAAAAAAGTCCTTCAGGCTGGGCCCACACCAATGCGATGCGAGAACCCTGCGAATCTGCTGCGGTTCCCGCATCGCACCTGACTAACACGGCAGTTCACACTGCACTATGCAAACTGCTGGGGAGTGTCATACAATGTTAAGTGATGCGATCCGATTCTAGTGCGGACCAAAAAAAGGGTCCTGTGCGGGTTTGGTCCGAATGCGATATTAGCCATAGTATCTGTATGGCTGAAATCGCATTGTACGGACATCGCATGTGATGTGAACAGCAGTGCGGTGCGAACCACATGCAATGTCTGGCATCGCACTAGTGTGATCCCAGCCTAAGACCCCTTTCACATTGAGGAGTTTTTCAGGCGGTACAGCGCTAAAAATAGCGCTGCTATACCGCCTGAAAAACTCCTGCCCAGCCTTCTCAATGTAAAAGCCTGAGGGCTTTCACACTGAGGCGATGCGCTGGCAGGAGAGAGAAAAAATCTCCTGCTAGCAGAATCTTTGGAGCGGTGAGAGGAGCGTTATGTATACTAGAGGTCGACTGATATGGGTTTTTCTATGGCCGATGCCGATATTTAGAAATCGGGGCGGCCGATGGCCGATATACAATGCCGATTTTTGCAGCCGATATTTTGGGCCGACTTTTTTTATTTATTTATTCCCATTTCGGAAAATGTAACAGTTTAGTTAAATAATGAAGAAGGGGTACAGAAAATTGCATAAATTAACCATTTATTTGGAGATGGATGGGTGGTGCTGCGTTGTGGAGAGGGATGGGTGGTGCTGCGTTGTGGAGAGGGATGGGTGGTGCTGCGTTGTGGAGAGGGATGGGTGGTGCTAGGCGTGAGTGGTGCTGCGTTGTGGAGAGGGATGGGTGGTGCTGCGTTGTGGAGAGGGATGGGTGGTGCTGCGTTGTGGAGAGGCATGGGTGGTGCTGCGTTGTGGAGAAGGATGGGTGGTGCTGCGTTGTGGAGAGGGATGGGTGGTGCTGCGTTGTGGAGAGGGATGGGTGGTGCTGCGTTGTGGAGAGGGATGGGTGGTGCTGCGTTGTGGAGAGGGATGGGTGGTGCTGCATTGTGGAGAGGCATGGGTGGTGCTGCGTTGTGGAGAGGGATGGGTGGTGCTGCGTTGTGGAGAGGGATGGGTTGTGCTGCGTTGTGGAGAGGGATGGGTGGTGCTGCGTTGTGGAGAGGGATAGGTGGTGCTGCGTTGTGGAGAGGGATAGGTGGTGCTGCGTTGTGGAGAGGGATGGATGGTGCTAGGCGTGGGTGGTGCTGCGTTGTGGAGAGGGATGGGTGGTGCTGCGTTGTGGAGAGGGATAGGTGGTGCTGCGTTGTGGAGAGGGATGGATGGTGCTAGGCGTGGGTGGTGCTGCGTTGTGGAGAGGGATGGGTGGTGCTGCGTTGTGGAGAGGGATGGGTTGTGCTAGGCGTGGGTGGTGCTGCGTTGTGGAGAGGGATGGGTGGTGCTGCGTTGTGGAGAGGGATGGGTGGTGCTGCGTTGTGGAGAGGGATGGGTGGTGCTAGGCGTGGGTGGTGCTGCGTTGTGGAGAGGGATGGGTGGTTCTGCGTTGTGGAGAGGGATGGGTGGTGCTGCGTTGTGGAGAGGGATGGGTTGTGCTAGGCGTGGGTGGTGCTGCGTTGTGGAGAGGGATGGGTGGTGCTGCGTTGTGGAGAGGGATGGGTGGTGCTACGTTGTGGAGAGTGATGGGTGGTGCCAGTCGTGAGTGGTGCTGCGTTGTGGAGAGGGATGGATGGTGCTAGGCGTGGGTGGTGCTGCGTTGTGGAGAGGGATGGGTGGTGCTGCGTTGTGGAGAGGGATGGGTGGTGCTGCGTTGTGGAGAGGCATGGGTGGTGCTGCGTTGTGGAGAAGGATGGGTGGTGCTGCGTTGTGGAGAGGGATGGGTGGTGCTGCGTTGTGGAGAGGGATGGGTTGTGCTAGGCGTGGGTGGTGCTGCGTTGTGGAGAGGGATGGGTGGTGCTGCGTTGTGGAGAGGGATGGGTGGTGCTGCGTTGTGGAGAGGGATGGGTTGTGCTAGGCGTGGGTGGTGCTGCGTTGTGGAGAGGGATGGGTGGTGCTGCGTTGTGGAGAGGGATGGGTGGTGCTACGTTGTGGAGAGGGATGGGTGGTGCCAGTCGTGAGTGGTGCTGCGTTGTGGGGAGGGATGGGTGGTGCTAGGCGTGGGTGGTGCTGCGTTGTGGAGAGGGATGGGTGGTGCTGCGTTGTGGAGAGGGATGGGTTGTGCTAGGCGTGGGTGGTGCTGCGTTGTGGAGAGGGATGGGTGGTGCTGCGTTGTGGAGAGGGATGGGTGGTGCTGCGTTGTGGAGAGGGATGGGTTGTGCTAGGCGTGGGTGGTGCTGCGTTGTGGAGAGGGATGGGTGGTGCTGCGTTGTGGAGAGGGATGGGTGGTGCTGCGTTGTGGAGAGGGATGGGTGGTGCTAGGCGTGGGTGGTGCTGCGTTGTGGAGAGGGATGGGTGGTGCTAGGCGTGGGTGGTGCTGCGTTGTGGAGAGGGATGGGTGGTGCTGCGTTGTGGAGAGGGATGGGTGGTGCTACGTTGTGGAGAGGGATGGGTGGTGCTGCGTTGTGGAGAGGGATGGGTTGTGCTAGGCGTGGGTGGTGCTGCGTTGTGGAGAGGGATGGGTGGTGCTGCGTTGTGGAGAGGGATGGGTTGTGCTAGGCGTGGGTGGTGCTGCGTTGTGGAGAGGGATGGGTGGTGCTGCGTTGTGGAGAGGGATGGGTGGTGATGCGTTGTGGAGAGGGATGGGTGGTGCTGCGTTGTGGAGAGGGATGGTTTGTGCTAGGCGTGGGTGGTGCTGCGTTGTGGAGAGGGATGGGTGGTGCTGCGTTGTGGAGAGGGATGGGTTGTGCTAGGCGTGGGTGGTGCTGCGTTGTGGAGAGGGATGGGTGGTGCTGCGTTGTGGAGAGGGATGGGTGGTGCTGCGTTGTGGAGAGGGATGGGTTGTGCTAGGCGTGGGTGGTGCTGCGTTGTGGAGAGGGATGGGTGGTGCTGCGTTGTGGAGAGGGATGGGTGGTGCTGCGTTGTGGAGAGGGATGGTTTGTGCTAGGCGTGGGTGGTGCTGCGTTGTGGAGAGGGATGGGTGGTGCTGCGTTGTGGAGAGGGATGGGTTGTGCTAGGCGTGGGTGGTGCTGCGTTGTGGTAACACAGATAATTGATTTGTAGTGCATTGTGAAAATGGATGAGGATGAGGGTTACATAGTGAAGAGGATCCCCACAATCTAACTCTGATATACACCCAGAGTCATCCTCATCCATTTTCTCAATGCCAGCCTCAGCCAGGTTTCACTTTAAAAATACATTCATAAATAAATTTTGCAGGTGGGCACAGTAGCACACAATTTTAGGCAACTTACCCTCCATAGATGCTGGTATGCTAATCTATCTGCATGCAGTTGATAGGCTAGGTGTATGCTGATGAGATGACCAGCCAAGAGAGGGAGGGGGTGGGGTAAGACAGAGATGGAGGGGGTGGAGTGTGACAGAGAGGGGGGGAGGGATGAGAGAGATGGTGGGGGTGTGACAGAGATGAAGGGTGACAGAGAGGGGGGTGGGGGTGAGACAGAGAGGGAGGGGGATGAGACGGAGAGGGAGGGGGTGGGGGGTGAGACAGAGATGGAGGGGGTGAGACAGAGATGAAGGGTGACAGAGAGGGGGGTGGGGGTGAGACAGAGATGGAGGGGGTGAGACAGAGATGGAGGGGGTGAGACCATGAGACAGAGAGGGAGGGGATGGAGGGTGAGACAGAAGGGGGTGACAGAGAGGGAGGGGGATGAGACAGAGAGGGAGGGGATGGAGGGGGTGAGACAGAAGAGGGTGACAGAGAGGGAGGGGGATGAGACGGAGAGGGAGGGGGTGGGGGGTGAGACAGAAGGGGGAGTGACAGAGAGGGAGGGGGTGTGACAGAGATGGGTGAGACTCCCCTCCCCTTTACCCCTCAGATGTTTCCTGCACATGCATTGCACACAGTCGGCCGGCACTGCCATTCTCACTGGTGGCACAGACAGAGGGAATGGCATGTGCTGTGTGTGTGTGCCAATGGCGGATCCAGGGGGGGGGGCAACGGGGCAATTGCCCCCCCCGAGGCAATCATGTCACATTGGCTTTAAAATAAAAAAAATAAAAAATAAAAAAATTTTTTTTTTTTTTTTAGGGGTCCGGAGGTCCCCAGGGGCCCGGAGGCCACCAGGGCCCCAGATGGCAAACCCCTCTTTTTTCATTTATTTTTTTATAAAAAAAAAATATTTTTTTAACATATTTTTTTATTAGAAGTCCGGAGGTCCCCATGGTCCCAGAGGCCACCAGGGCCCCGTATGGCAACCCCCCCTTTTTTTTTAGGGGTCTGGAGGTCCCCAGGGGCCCAGAGATCCCCAGGGCCCCAGATGACCACCCCCCTTTTTTTATTAAATGTATATATATATATATATATATATATATAAATTATTATTATTATTATTATTGTTAGTATTATTATTAAAGGGCAAAGAGGTCCCCAGGGCCCCCGGAGGACAACCCTCCTTTTTTTTATACATTTTTTATATTTTATTTATTTTTTTCTCTTTTTTTATATATAGATATATTTTTATTAAAGGGCTCAGAGGTCCCCAGGGTCCCATGTGTCAAACCCCATTTTTTTAATAAATGTTTTTTTTTTATATTTTTTTATATATTGTTTTATTTATGTTTTATAACTTTTTTTTATCATTTTTTTAAACTGCTTTGCGGTGCCTGCAGCTGCTGCTGCCGAGTCTGTCACTCTCTCTCTCTCTCTCTCATCACCAGGGCTGGTAGGCTGCCTGTCCTGAGGCTGCTTTGAGCTGTTGCTGACTGCAGCACTCCCCTCTCTCCTGCTGACATCGGGCATCTCTGGCTGTGTGTGTGAGCTGGATCTGTGTTCGGCTGTGCTGCCTGTGCTAGACCTGCTCGTGTGATAGTAGATAGAGATGGAACACTGATTGAATCAGTGTCAGGGATTCTAAATAGACCAGTACTGTGTGCCTACACAGAGGAGACCAACACTGTATGCAGTGAAATAAAAGGTGTTTATTTACAAGGTGAACAAAACAGGTGAAGACAAACAGTGCACAAATAACAACAAAGCATATATAAGTGAAGGGGAAATGCCGTAATCATAAACCAAAAGCCAAGCCAAGGTCATATACCAGGAGATCACAGAAGAAGCTGCAGACAGGGAATGGGCAGGAAGGGAATGTCCAGGAGAGGGATCAGGTCAGGTCGGATCAGATCAGAAGTCAAGAAAGGGGACAGCAAGCTCAGGGTCAGATATCAGGCTCAGGATCAGGTTAGTAGACAGATACCAGGGCGAGGAGTGATTACACACGCCGGGTATTATAGAGGCGTGCTGATTGCATTTAGGTCACACCTGAACGCAGGAAGGGCTGTGTGCTCCATACTGCCAATAACTCCCCGCTGGTGGAGGCCAGTACTGCAGCCCAAATAACAGGCAAAATCACCAGCGGGGGGACCTTTCCTGACAATCAGTGTTTTGTCTATCACACAAGCCTGTCTAGGGGGGGACCTTGCTAGAGCACACTGGCCTACCGAACACAGACCTTCAGCTCCTGTTTGTTCCATGACACACGTCGGGAGAGGAGATGCCTGCTGTGTGTGATCGAGGCAATGCCATGGTGAGTGCCGTGCACAGTGTGGCTGCATTCATAGACAAAAGCGGGGGTGCATTGATAGACAAAAGTGGGATTGCATTGATATGCAAAAGTGGGGATGCATTGATATGCAAAAGTGGGGTTGCATTGATATACAAAAGTGGGACTGCATTGATATACAAAGGTGGGGCTGCGTTCATATGCACAGTGAGGCTGCAATGATCTCTTGTACCATGTCTTCAGTCTCTGACCATCCCTTGTACCACGTCTGCAGTCTCTGGCCATCTCTTGTACCACGTCTGCAGTCTCTGACCATCTCTTGTACCACGTCTGCAGTCTCTGACCATCCCTTGTACCACGTCTGCAGTCTCTGACCATCTCTTGTACCACGTCTGCAGTCTCTGACCATCCCTTGTACCACGTCTGCAGTCTCTGACCATCCCTTGTACCACGTCTGCAGTCTCTGACCATCTCTTGTACCACGTCTGCAGTCCCTGACAATCGTCTACAAACCATGGGATAGATTTATGGCATTCATATTTAAATATGTCTTACTAGTAATGGCGGGGATCATTGATTTTTTAGCAGTACTGCAACATTGCAGCGGACACATCGGACACCTAATTGAGTTCTGTAAGCAACACCTTATTTTCTGGCAGTGCCCCCCCCGAGACTAGACTCTGGATCCGCCCTTGGTGTGTGCATGGACCGAGTGCACGCTGTCAAGTACCGTAAGGTAGGCTCCTCCTCGCCGGTCTCTTCCCTTATCCCGGGCGGTCAGCCTCCTCCTGGTTCCTTCAGTCCTTCCTACTGCAGCTGCTCACTGTTCATTCTCCTGCCCTGCGCTTGTCTCTGCCTATAGCTATGGATCACAATGTCACGTCAGCCTGAAGTGATAAAGTCTTTCAGTGGCGCGATGCAGGAGCGCGGTGGGCACACTCGCAACGCTCCGCTGCAGCTCTGCAAGTGTGTAGAGGTGGCCCCGGTGTCACCCCTCTGGTGGGTGCGGCCCACACCCCCATAGAAACACCTCTGGCACTGGTGACTGGTCAGTACATTACTGCAGGGCAGGCGGCCATGCGAGGCTGGATATTGTAGCCGCGAATCGGACGATTTTTTTTTCACAATAATCGGCCGATGACGATTTCACAAGAACGGGCAAATATCGGCCGACTGATATATCGGTCGACCTCTAATGTATACCGCTCCTTCCCATTTAAAACAATGGGAAACTGAGGTAATACCGCCCGCAATGCGCCTCTGCTATACCGCCAACGCGCCTCAAGCCCCAGTGTGAAAGGGGCCTTACACTTGTGTGAATGAGGACACCTCCGTCCCCCAAAACCAGCATCTTCATGCATTTTTATTGACCTGTCTCTGTTGGTCAGCAGGTAACAACATGATTCTCATCATTGTGCTTTACACTATGTAGTTTTGGGGCGGTCAGTTGCTGTTATTGAGTCCCATCATCCACCTATCACAGAGACTGTGTGGGGCCTCTGGGGTTTGCAGTATACACCTCACACAAGCATTCTGTGACAGGGAACTCTGGGAATTGTAGTTCAGCTCTCACATAACTGTGTGCTGAGCATAGCAGGTGGAACTACAACTCCCAGAATCCCTGTGTTTGAAGCTTTTCTCCACTTTTTTTTCTTACTAGGCCCAGTCATCCCCTCCCCATGCTTTGGCTTCTGCAGGCTGGTGAGTGCAGAGGGGGAGAGGAGCACTACACACGTCTCACAGGCTGGTAGGTAAGTTGTACACAGGCTGTGTACAAAAACACACCAGGGTGCCTCTAAACGCATCGGTGACACACCAGGGTGCCTCTAAACGCATCAGTGACACACCAGGGTGCCTCTAGACGCATCAGTGACACACCAGGGTGCCTCTAGACGCATCAGTGACACACCAGGGTGCCTCTAAACGCATCAGTGACACACCAGGGTGCCTCTAAACGCATCAGTGACACACCAGGGTGCCTCTAGTCGCATCAGTGACACACCAGGGTGCCTCTAAACGCATCAGTGACACACCAGGGTGCCTCTAGACGCATCAGTGACACACCAGGGTGCCTCTAAACGCATCAGTGAAACACCAGGGTGCCTCTAAACGCATCAGTGACACACCAGGGTGCCTCTAAACGCATCAGTGACACACCAGGGTGCCTCTAAACGCATCAGTGAAACACCAGGGTGCCTCTAGACGCATCAGTGACACACCAGGGTGCCTCTAGACACATCAGTGACACACCAGGGTGCCTCTAAACGCATCAGTGACACACCAGGGTGCCTCTAAACGCATCAGTGACACACCAGGGTGCCTCTAAACGCATCAGTGACACACCAGGGTGCCTCTAGAGCGCATCAGTGACACAACCAGGGTGCCTCTAAACGCATCAGTGACACACCAGGGTGCCTCTAAACGCATCAGTGACACACCAGGGTGCCTCTAGACGCATCAGTGACACATAGGGTTGCCACCTGTCCGTTTTTGACCCGGGACAGTACGGGTTTAGGAGGCTGTGACCGGGTTTCCCTCTGCCTCACACCCGGACACCATTTCCAGCTGACAGGGGGTACCACGGGCTGCCTCCTTTTACAAGCCCCGACACACAGGAGGACCCGGACAGCAGGGGGGTCTGAGCGGCAGCGCGGGGGAAGCAGTTACAGAGCAATTTAAAAACATTAAGGGAGAGAGAAGCGACAGGAAGCAGCTGGTACGGAAGTTTTTAATAAAATATATGCTTAAAATACAATCCACTCACTCTTCATTTAGAGCTGTAGACATATCAGTCCGTGAAGTCGGCTGTAACAATTCTCCCCTTCGATCCACGCTGCTGTATCACTGAATCACCGGAGGAAGCCAAGGATACAGAACCACGGGAAACTGCAGTGAGCTGTCAGCCTGGGCTTGCTGTGACCAATCAGAGCGTTCCGGAGCCTCCATCATCAGAGGCTGACAGTTCACATGAGTTTCCCGCGGCTCTCTGTTTCCTCCAGTGATTCAGTGAAACAAGCAGCGTCGTGTCAGGGGGGAGAATGGGACAGCCGACCTCTCACAGACTGACATGCCCTACTACAGCTCTGACTGTCTAACATGAAAGAGTTGAGTGGATTGTTTTAAAGCATTTTATTTTTATTAAAAAACTTCTGCACCAGCAGCTGTTTACCTCTCTCTCTGCCTTATGTTTTGACTCCTCATGTGTTTGCCCCTCTCCTCCTCTGTGGTTTGTATCCCCCTTACTCTTCTGTGTTTGCCCCTGTCTCCTCTGTGTATTTGCACCCCCCTCCTCCTTCTGTGTTTTGCTCCGGTCTACTCTGTATTTGCACCCCCCTCCTCCTTCTGTGTTTGCCCCCGTCTCCCCTCTGTAATTTGCACCCCCTTTTTCTATGTTTACCCCCTTCTCCTCTATATTTGCACCCCCTTTTCTGTGTTTGCCCCTGTCTCCTCTGTTTGCACCCCCCCTCTTCTGTGTTTGCCCTTCTCCTCTGTATTTGCACCCCCCCTCTCTGTGTTTGCCCTGTCTCCTCTGTATATGCCCCCCCTCTTCTGTATTTGCCCATCTCCTCTATATTTGCACCCCTTTTCTGTGTTTGCCCCCGTCTCCTCTGTATTTGCACCCCCCTCTTCTGTGTTTGCCCTGTCTCCTCTATATATGCACCCCCCTCTTCTGTGTTTGGCCCTTCTCCTCTGTATGGTGCACCCCCCCTCTTCTGTGATTGGCCGTTCTCCTCTGTATTTGTACCACCCCCTCTTCTGTGTTTTCCCCTGTCTTCTCTGTGTTTGCACCCCCCTCTTCTGTGTTTCCCCTGTCTCCTCTGTATTTGCACCCCCTCTCTTCTGTGTTTGCCCTGTCCCCTCTGTATTTTGCACCCCCTTTTCTGTGTTTGCCCCCGTCTCCTCTGTATTTGCACCCCCTCCTCCTCTGTATTTGCACCCCCCTCCTCCTCTGTATTTGCCACCCCCTCCTCCTCCTCTGTATTTGCCCCCGTCTCCTCTGTATTTGCACTCCCCTCATCTATTTGCACCCCCCTCCTCTGTTATTGTCCCCCCTACTTTGTATTTGCACCCCCCTCTGTAATTACCTCCTCCTCTGTGTTTGTCCCTCCTTCTGTGTTTGCCCCCCCTCCTCCTCTGTGTTTGCCCCCCCTCCTCCTCTGTGTTTGCCCCCCCTCCTCCTCTGTGTTTGCCCCCCCCCCCTCCCCTCTGTGTTTGTCCCCCCTCCTCCTCTGTGTTTGTCCCCCCTCCTCCTCTGTGTTTGCCCCCCTCCTCCTCTGTGTTTGCGCCCCCCTCCTACTCTGTGTTTGCCCCCCCCTCCTCCTCTGTGTTTGCCCCCCCTCCTCCTCTGTGTTTGCCCCCCCCCCTCCTCCTCTGTGTTTGCCCCCTCCTCCTCCTCTGTGTTTGCCCCCTCCTCCTCCTCTGTGTTTGCCCCCCCTCCTCCTCTGTATTTGCCCCCTCCTCCTCTGTGTTTGCGCCCCCTCCTCCTCTGTGTTTGCGCCCCCTCCTCCTCCTCCTCCTCGCGCCCCCTCCTCCTCTGTGTTTGCACCCTCCTCCTCTGTGTTTGCCCCCTCCTCCTCTGTGTTTGCATCACCCTCCTCTGTAATTGTCCCCACTACTTTGTATTTGCACCCCTCCTCTATTTGCACCCTCCTCTGTAATTACCCCCTCCTCTAATTGCCCCCTATCTCTGTATTTGCACCCCTCCTCTGTAATTGCCCCCATGTGTGTTGGGGCTCCATGATACCCCCTGTTGGCTTCCATGGGGGTATTGGAGGCAGGAGGATTTGTGCTGGTAGGGGAAGATGATTTGTGGATAGATGGGGATAATGGCACCCCAATCACAAAGCAAAACTTATTTTAGATGAGAGGCATCCCACAATTCTGTTTATGTGATTTTGTTGCGTGACAATCGCTGCAAAATCTCACCGCGGTTGGGGTGCCATGCCGTGCACCGCTTAAGTGTTCGGGTTTGGCTTGAAGAAAAGGTGGCAACCCTAGTGACACACCAAGGTGCCTCTAAACGCATCAGTGACACACCAGGGTGCCTCTAAACGCATCAGTGACACACCAGGGTGCCTCTAAACGCAGTATTCATCAATAAAGTTTTTGTTATCATTCCATTTGACCCTGTTGCTGATTCTCATGTGAAGACATTATTTGAGACAATTGTCTCATCTTTTTCTTTTTCACGCATCAGTGACACACCAGGGTGCATCAAAAACACACCAGATTGCATCAGTGGCACACCGGGATGCCTCGCGACGCATCGGGGGGCCTGAGGAAGCGTCAGGGATACGCCGGGGGGTGCTTGGGGACGTGCCACGGTGCCTCGCGACGCGTCGGGGGGGCTGGCGACACGTGTCAGATGCGCCGTGAGGGGGCCTGGCGATGCCCCGAGGGGGGGGTGCCTTGTGACGCATCGAGGATGTTTGAGGGGGTGCCTGGTGATGCGTCGAGGACGCACCGGGGGGGCCTCTGGACGCGCCGGGGTGTCTCGAAATACGTCGGTGCGCAGGGGTATCAAAACACGTTGGAGCGCGTGGGTGCCTGGAAACACCCTGGAGCGCGCCGCCTTGAAATGCGTCGAAACGCGTCAGGGCCTGGAAACGCGTCCGGCTCTTCGAAACGCATCGGTGACCTGCCGGAGTGCCACGAAACAGGTCAGGGTGCCTCGAAACGCATCGGAACACAGGGGTATCAAAGCGCGTTGGGGTGCGTGGGTGCCTCAAAACGAGTCGGAATGCGCCGGTGCCTTGAAACGCGTCGGGGACGCACTGGGGTGCCTCAAAACGCATTGGTATGCGTCGAGTGCCTGGAAACACGTTGGTTGCCTGGAAATGCATCGTGTTCGGGAACGCGCCGGGGTGCCTATAAATGCGTCAGTCGCGTCGGGGTGCCTCGAAACGCGCCGGAGGCCAGGAAAAGCATCAGGACGCACCAGGGTTCCTCTAAAGGCATCAAAAATGCAGCAGAGTGCCTCTAAAGGCATCAAAAATGCAGCAGAGTTCCTCTAAAAGGCATCAAAAATGCAGCAGAGTTCCTCTAAAGGCATCAAAAATGCAGCAGAGTTCCTCTGAAGGCATCAAAAATGCAGCAAAATTCCTCTAAAGGCATCAAAAATGCAGCAAAATTCCTCTAAAGGCATCAAAAATGCAGCAGAGTTCCTCTAAAGGCATCAAAAATGCAGCAGAGTTCCTCTAAAGGCATCAAAAATGCAGCAGAGTTCCTCTAAAGGCATCAAAAATGCAGCAGAGTTCCTCTAAGGCATCAAAAATGCAGCAGAGTTTCCCTAAATGCATCAAAATGCAGCAGAGTGTCTCTAAAGGCATCAAAAATGCAGCAGAGTTCCTCTAAAGGCATCAAAAATGCAGCAGAGATCCTCTAAAGGCATCAAAAATGCAGCAGAGTTCTCTAAAGGCATCAAAAATGCAGCAGAGTGCCTCTAAAGGCATCAAAAATGCAGCAAAATTCTCTAAAAGGCATCAAAAATGCAGCGGAGTTCCTCTAAAGGCATCAAAAATGCAGCAGAGTTCCTCTAAAGGCATCAAAAATGCAGCAGAGTTCCTCTAAAGGCATCAAAAATGCAGCAGAGTTCCTCTAAAGGCATCAAAAATGCAGCAGAGTTCCTCTAAAGGCATCAAAAATGCAGCAGAGTTCCTCTAAAGGCATCAAAAATGCAGCAGAGTGCCTCTAAAGACATCAAAAATGCAGCAGAGTGCCTCTAAATGCAGCAGAGTGCCTCTAAAGGCATCAAAAATGCAGCAGAGTTCCTCTAAACGCATCAAAAATGCAGCAGAGTTCCTCTAAAGGCATCAAAAATGCAGCAGAGTTCCTCTAAAGGCATCAAAAATGCAGCAGAGTTCCTCTAAAGGCATCAAAAATGCAGCAGAGTTCCTCTAAAGGCATCAAAAATGCAGCAGAGTTCCTCTAAAGGCATCAAAAATGCAGCAGAGTTCCACTAAACGCATCAAAAATGCAGCAGAGTTCCTCTAAACGCATCAAAAATGCAGCAGAGTGCTCTAAAGGCTAAAAAAATGCAGCAGAGTTCTCTCTAAAGGCATCAAAAATGCAGCAGAGTTCTCTAAAGGCATCAAAAATGCAGCAGAGTTCCTCTAAAGGCATCAAAAATGCAGCAGAGTTCCTCTAAAGGCATCAAAAATGCAGCAGAGTGCCTCTAAAGACATCAAAAATCAGCTAGACTGCCTCTAAATGCAGCAGAGTGCTCTAAAGGCATCAAAAATGCAGCCAGAGTTCCTTAAAGCATCAAAAATGCAGCAGAGTTCCTCTAAAGGCATCAAAAATGCAGCAGAGTTCCTCTAAAGGCATCAAAAATGCAGCAGAGTTCTCTAAAGGCATCAAAAATGCAGCAGAGTTCCTCTAAAGGCATCAAAAATGCAGCAGAGTTCCTCTAAAGGCATCAAAAATGCAGCAGAGTTCCACTAAACGCATCAAAAATAGCCAGCAGGAGTTCCACTAAATGCATCAAAAATGCAGCAGAGTTCCTCTAAACGCATCAAAAATGCCGCAGCAGAGTTCCTCTAAATGCATCAAAAAATGCAGCAGGTGTTCCTCTAAATGCATCAAAAATGCAGCAGAGTTCCTCTAAATGCATCAAAAATGCAGCAGAGTTCTCCTAAATGCATCAAAAATGCAGCAGAGTTCTCTAAAGGCATCAAAAATGCAGGCAGATTGCCTCTAACGCATCAAAAATGCAGCAGAGTGCCTCTAAAGGCATCAAAAATGCAGCAGAGTTCCTCTAAACGCATCAAAAATGCAGCAGAGTTCCTCTAAATGCATCAAAAATGCAGCAGAGTTCCTCTAAAGGCATCAAAAATGCAGCAGAGTTCCTTCAACGCATCAAAAAGGCAGCAGCGTGCCTCTAAATCAGGATCCTCAAACTACGGCCCTCCAGCTGTTGCGGAACTACAAACCCATGGGGCATTGTGCAACTCTGACATTCACAAACTGACTGAGCATGAT